>OX645062.1:56230300-57480300 GCA_951905685.1 Eumerus sabulonum | reverse complement strand
TTAATGTGAATGCAAAGCTGTGGAATGAAAGATACATTTTTTTTTAGTCCAATTTAATTTTCTTATCCTGAAATACATCCTAGCCCTAAAAAACAGTCTTTTTACTCTTTCCTATATAGTTAATGGAAATGAGCAGGTCATCTCCATTAACTTGGTTGAAGACGTCCTCCAATTCCTTCATGTGAAGCATGAGTTCACTTGTTGGTTTGAATAAACCACCCTCATTTAGGTGATTTCCCCCAGTCAACGACTCATCGTTGGATTTTTCCGAGCGGATCTCCGGAATTTGGTCCCCCAGCTTATGACAGATATAACCTGCGAGGTTTTCTAATTCATCATTAGCTATAGAGTCCACTTCTATTTCTTCTTTATCTTGCCCCGGTATGCTCCTTGGATTTATCAATATGCCTTTTAGAATTGTACATAATACAAGTAGAAACTGAATTAGTAGAATATTTAGCAAAAGCAAGGAGTCCAACTCGAGATCGGGTGTGTTATCTTCAGCAACATTTACGTGGTAGGAAAGAAGTCCTTCATTATAACCTATTAAGCATGACCTTAACGTGTACTTGAATTCTTTTCGATCAGGGTGGTCGTGAAGGCCTCCCTTGCTACGAATCACGCCGAAGAAATTTTTCAACACACCTTGCTTAAGGCGATGCAGGGAAAGGAAAGGTAATAAGCTTTCCTTATTTCTGTGATACCATATGGATCATATTACCTAGATCTGCTACCTGAACACCTACACTAATTAAGTCAATTTTTTAGAAAATTTCCCCTCCCGGTTAAATGGGGGGAATAGACCCCCCTCCCATACGATTTCTTCTTGTTTTGACCAGACCTACACGCTCTAGCTTTTTGGCACACCACTCGTGGGGCACTCTGATAACAAGAACAACACTCACTTACATACTTTTCAATCAACTGGAAACTCGCTGAGACGTACTCGTAGCTAGAGACACACAAACCTGTAAGCAATAGTGATAAACACACAAACTTGTAAGCAATAATGGTAAACACACAAACCTTAATAAAATACATGCTGGGCGAAATGCGCAAAAAACGCCAGTGACCCCAGAGTAAAACATATACATGTCAAAAGCGCTTGTAAAATGTTAAACTCAATAATGTCTGAGTCAGCAACGCAAATGTTGAAAGGAATATGTAACCTTGAGCCTCGCGAAATTCGGTAATGATTATTATGTCGATATGTCGGAGTCTACACGAGGGCTTTCTTTTTGCGCCTTTTTCTTTTGAACCTACGTTCCAATTTGAGGACGCGTCCACACGGAGCTTTTCTGCGCGTGCCTGTTTTTTGACATTTCGCTTCACATTTCATTTTCGTTAGCCTGTGGTGATGTTTGAAAGTAAGAATGGTATCCAAACGTACACTTCCAAGTCGGCAACAGGAGTGAAGCGACATCGCAAAACAAAGAAAAGGAGATAAGGAAATGTCAAAAAAACCCACGAAGTAGCTACCCGTGCGTGAGTGTGCCAATGTATTTCTGTTTCACTTACCCTCTCTTTTACACTTATTTTAGCCCTCGCAGATAGCCCTCGTGTAGACTCCGACTATGTTATGATTATTATTTGTTTAGTACGATACTTCAGTATCTATTTATCTTGAAAATATCTCTAAAAGGATTTGTTACACGTCGATAGCAGGTATTTGGCAGCACTTAGTGTGCAATTGTATTTTGACATTTCGTTCTGAACGTCAATTAAACGAAAACGTGCGTCTTCCGTGCATTTAGCAAGCTTTTCTTTTAATTTATGTCTAAATAGTTTGTATTAAGTCCTAATTTTTACTACACCATGGAGGCTGAAAGGAAAATAAAACAATTCCATGAAATGGAGTTGGATGACAGGATCCTGAAGGTATAAAACAGCATTGAAAGCAACAAGTCCATCTCGATCACATTTCATGTTTCTCCTAGGCTATATCCAAGCTTGGCTGGATGCATCCTACACTAATTCAAGAAGCAGCCATTCCATTGCTGTTGGAAGGTAAAGATGTTGTCGTCAAAGCGCGGACTGGTTCGGGTAAAACCGCCGCCTTTGCTCTGCCTCTGATACAGAAAATCTTGAACTCCAAGATAAATGCCGCCGAGCAAGTCACAACTGCGTTGATTCTATCACCCAGCAAGGAACTTTGCCAGCAAACGCGATCAGCAATCGAGTTAATGGCCTCAAAGTGTGGCAAAGTTTTACGAGTAGTGGACGTCTCGTCTAGCGATGTGGTTGCTCAGAAGCATGTACTAGCTGAAAGGCCCGACATTGTTATCACAACGCCGGCCAAGATTCTCAAGCACTTACAGTCGGGTTTGGTCGATTTTAAGAAACTCGAAACACTGATAGTGGATGAGGCGGATTTGGTTTTTAGTTTCGGTTTCGAGAACGATTTCAAGAAACTGGTGGAATACCTACCCCCCATATATCAAGTAAGTGCGGCAGCGATACGCAACTGTCTAACAATGAGCGCAAACATTAAATACCCTGTTTTAAGGCCGTTTTGGTGTCTGCAACGATGTCTGAGGATGTCATGGACATGAAGAGCATAATTTTACACAATCCTGCGATCGTGAAGCTTGAGGAACCAGATCTTGTTCCCGAGAGTCAGCTTTCACATCAGCGGATACAAGCAGAGGAGAATGATAAGCCGGCGATACTCTGTGCGCTCTTGAAGCTCCGTCTGATTCGAGGAAAGAACGTGATCTTTGTAAATTCTGTCGACCGTTGCTATAAGTAAGTACGAACTGTTATACGAGCCTTTAGAAACGTCCTTTTTGCTTATGATGATCAAGTAGGAGTACTTGATTGAGTATGGCTTGTCCTTGGCTCACGCATGAAACTATAATCTTCTCTCTGACTAGAGATAATCGCAACGTTAAAGTCGCATTTAAGCATTTTCTAAAGAATTCGTATCTTTTCCACAGGCTCAAGCTATTCCTCGAGCAATTCAGCGTCAAATCGTGCATTCTAAACTCGGAATTGCCCACAAAGATTCGCATCCACACCATCAATCAGTTTAACCAAGGAAATTATGATTTCATTATCGCCTCGGACGAACACATGCTGGAGAATCCGGGTCGTGTGAAAAGCGATAAAGAGTCAGGAGCTTCTCGTGGAATCGATTTTCAATGCGTTTCGAACGTGATCAACTTTGACTTCCCTCAGGACGTAAGTTCCTATATCCATCGTGCCGGTCGCACAGCCAGAGGGACGAATAAGGTGACTAGAAATCAATCAATTAGAAACGTTTCAACCATAGTCTTCGTGCATTTTACTTTTAGGGTTGCGTCCTGTCCTTTGTAAGCTTGAAGGATGAAGAAGTTAACAAAGCGGTTGAGGAGCGTCTTAAGAGCGGCTACATGAGCGAAGACACCGTCATCAAAAACTATCAATTCAAGCTGGAGGAAGTAGAATCTTTTCGATACCGTGCTAAGGACGCTTGGCGAGCCATCACCCGCATTGCAGTTCACGAAGCTCGACTTCGCGAAATCAAAACCGAGATATTCAACAACGAGAAACTAAAGAGCTTCTTTGTGGACAACAACAGAGAACTGCAGGTTCTGCGTCATGACAAACCCCTCAAAGTGGTCAAAGTACAACCACATCTGTCGCACGTACCCGAGTACATAATTCCCAAAGCATTAAAACGCATCGCCCCTAACACGAATCAAGGTCGGGCGAAGCAGTTTAAGAGCTTCTCGTCTGCCAAATCAGCCTACGAGGGTCGAAAGAACAACCCACTGCTATGTAGCAACATCGACTTTGCTGCGAAGCGTAGTTCGAAGAGAAAATAAAAGTTTCCTTCGTAATTCAACAAACCTAATCCAACTTTACTTTGTACTTAAACCTATCTATAACAGTGTATGAGCCTCAGCGATGTGATGTGTGCCATCCTCGTCGTCGGACACGAGCGATATACTGACGTCCGGTGACAGTGCGTTGCTTAATCGTTTTCCCAATGTGCCATTGCTTTTCTTCTTTTTCTTCTTGACCGGCCTTTTCTGCTCAATCGATTCCAGGTTCTCCTTAAGTTGTGTTAACGAGAGTTCGTAGACCGTATTACCAATGGCTGTCTGTACAGTTGTCTCACTGCTTAGCATTGGAAAAAGTCTAGTTCGTGTGGCTGTTTCATCCTCCTCATCTGATGATAGTACTATGCTAGCCTCTGGTTCGTATGGTTTTTCTGGTTGTTGCTGTAGTTGCGGTCGTTTAGTCGGTTCGTCCTCCTCATCCGTTGAGATCTCAATTGTTTCCGAAGGAGGTGGCAGATAGTTGAGCGTTTGTCCATTAGCATGCGGCTGCGTTTTATTCTTTGGTCGTTTCTTTGTTAACTTCTTTTGAATGCCACCGGCAAGTCGTCGTTTAAGGCGCTTATTATTGAACAAACTGTGTGAAATATGGAACAGGACGGGCTTCGGTTTCAGCTCTACAAACGAATCGATAAAATACAACCGCATTCGATTGATTAATTTGTGTTTCATACTGACCTTTAGTGGTTGACATATTTCCTTTATCTTCGATTATCTGACAAGGCAAACGCCAGACGCAAATGCCCCTTCTTGTAGACTTGCGTGAATTCGTGGCCTTTGGAATGCTTAATTTGCTTCAGGAAGGAATAGGTCGCATTGTACAATTGATGGGGAGGTAAAATTGATTTAAAAAATAAAACTTAACTAAAGAATTTGGCTAAAATGCTAAAAGAAAAAAAAATGTTTGTTTTCAAACAAAAATACTAATTTAGCGTGTGACGCAAGCTGACATATGTCAGCCATGTATGTCTGACGGCACAGGGATGGTATATTGGTTCAGCTGATTTTCTCTCGACGTGTCGGCAAGGCAGCAATCATATACGAATTGTGAAAAATAGTGAGTGTCGGTATCGTGTGTTTTTTTTAAAGTGTTCGTTCACTGTTCATCAAACCAGGGGTTTCTAGCTAACGGTGGCTTGAAACCCAACACATCAGAGGCAGCGGCACTGATGACACGCTGGCAGTGCTCCCCCTGTAGTTCTGTGGGTCGCCGCTGTCAGGCAGAATGATCCATTCGCAACGGACGAAGATGCAAGAGAATTTCGTCCACCCGACCTAGATGAAATTAAGCTAGTCATTTCAAAGTTGAAGAACAATAAAGCCGCGGTCGCAGACGAGCTCTCTGCCGGGCTATTTAAAGCGGCTGGATATGATCTGGTAGGGTGCAGGCACCAGTTCATCTATAAAATATGGAATCTCAGCATCATTTGCCCAGTCCAAAAGAGGAGACCCTTATAACTGCGCCAACTACAGGGAAATAAGTCTCCTTAACATCGCATACAAGATCTTCTCTGCCGTACTGTGTGAACGCCTGAAACCCTTTGTGGATAATCTGGTAGGTTCTTATCAGTGTGGTTTTAGGCCAGGTAAGTCTACAACAAACCACAGAAGACCCAAGAATACCATACGCGACAGCCACCACCTTTTCGTCGATTCAAAAGCCGCGTATGACAGTGTGCATAGGAACGAACTATACGGAGTCATGTCTAGTTTTAACATCTCTGACAAACTCCAGGTTGTGCAGGATGACAATGGAGGATTCTCGTTGCTCCATTAAGGTCGGTAGCGAATTAACCGAGACCTTTGATGTTAAAAAAGGACTTAGACAAGGTGACACACTGTCATATAACTTTTTCAACATTGTACTTGAAAATATCATACGAGATTCACTGGCCAACACAAGAGGTACGATCTATTTCAAGTCTGCCCAACTGCTTGCGTGTGGGGGCTTCCCACCAAAGCATAATCGACCCCGTAATTTCCTCTTACCAACCCTATTCCCATCCCATTACTTTTCTCCCGTCACACCCCACCTATCCACTCCCCATCCCCTGGGCTGGACATAAGGTGTCAACCGTACCGTGCCGAGATGTCGATCAGGCTGAGAGCCAAGACCAAAAATAGCTCAGTCGCCAACGGCGTATCCGGATACCTGGCGCCCTCCGGATCAGCTAGCCTTACCTGGGTATTGCGGATCTCTGCCCAGGCGGACATGTATTTCTCCGCTTCTCGTGGGAACCACATGAATACCAACAACAAAAATGAAAAATGGTCCGGATCACATAAAAACCGGAAGGGGATGAAATCCCCTCTACGTCAAGGCGGGCAAGACTCCGACAGTGGAACCGATAAGCCGCTCCAAAAAGTTGTCCGAAGACAACAAAAAAAACAACCCATCAACCAAGGCCTACAGAGACCGAAAGGCGACCTTGAGAGTACTGCATCGATGGGGCCATAAGACCGACATACCAGATAAAGCTAAAGAGTCGGTCGCCTGGGCGACAGGAATCCTGGCCCAGGATAAAAAAAGGCCAGTAAGCCCAGATCGCCCCCGAGGAACCAAATTGGGAGGCTAAGAAGGCTAGGCTGGGAGCACCGGCCAAGCTATTAAGGCCTTTCGGTGAGGCTGCGAGGGAGTGTCTAACGGTAGCAATCATTGATGATAGCGACCCGGACGGCAAATTGACGACTGAGAAGTGGAAGGATGTCGATCAAGTACTATCGGCAAACTTCCTAAAAATCGCTTGGAAGAACCCTGGACCACCGCCCATCTGTGACGACGCTGGATGGTACCAAGGCAGGGTCAAATTGATCTCAGAAACACATTTCACAGACAAAAACTTTTTCAAAATACCCGAATACAATATGTATCAAACAAATCACCCTGACAACAAAGCTCATGGTGGCACAGCAATCATAATAAGACAGACAATCAAATCAATAGACCTTGCAGGTTACAAAGCTGAGCATATCCAAGCAACGACCATACAAATTGAAGATGCATATGGACCACTCACAATTTCAGCACTCTACTGTCCACCTAAGTTTATAATATCGACAGACCAATACAAAAATTACATTAACACACTAGGTAAAAGATTCATCGCAGGAGGCGACTTCAACGCAAAAAACACAGACTGGGGCTCCAGACTAACAAACAGAAAGGGAAGCATCCTTCTAAATGTTCTAAAATCACTTAACGTGCATTTTCTCAGCCCAGGGGAACCAACATACTGGCCCTCAGATATGAATAAGAAACCCGATCTCATTGACTTCTGTATATACAGAAGTATACCCAGGACAAGATTAACCGCAAAAACTTCCCTTGACCTCTCTTCCGACCATTCTCCAATCATAATCACCTACGAGACCAAAGCTACCACGCTTATTCAAAATACAAGGATTTACAACAAAAGAACTGACTGGCAAACATTTAAGGACATCCTAACAAGAGATCTGCCACTCAGAATCCCCCTAAACTGCCCTGACAACATAGATAGCGCAATAATCTACTTTAACGACACCATAATAAATGCCTTGAGCATCTGTACGCCACAGATTGTCCCATCTGAACGTGACTCATATACTCCCCAATATATCCTAAACAAAATTAGACACAAACGCAATATTCGAAAACTATGGCAAACAAACCGCTCTCCTGAACTAAAGACCAAACTAAATAAGACCATAAAAGAACTTAAGGACATATTACAAGAGCATAAAAACAAACAACTCAACAATTACTTAAAAAACTTGACGCCGACTTTCCAAACGAACTACTCTCTCTGGAAAGCCACAAGAAACTTGAAACAGACAACTTCACACCAACCGCCAATATTAAACGAAAACAAATCCTGGTCTAAGACAAATGTAGAAAAAGCCGCAACTTTAGCGAACTTCTTTGCCAACTGCTTCACAAATGAAAAGGACAACAATTCACAATATTTAAACCTCCAAAATACGAATGAACCAATTCCAATCAAATTGACTACTAAAAATGAAATTGGTTTTCATATTAAGAATAGTCTCAAGCCCAATAAGTGCCCTGGTTACGACATGATAAATGGGAAAATCTTAAAAGAACTACCCGAACACGCAATTATCTATATCAGAAATATATTTAACGCTGTAATTCGATCTAAATACTTCCCAAAACCATGGAAAGTCGCTGAAGTGCACGCCATCCCCAAACCAGGAAAAGACGTAACAAAAGCTAGTAGCTATCGACCTATTTGCCTTTTACCAGTGTTATCGAAACTCCTGGAAAAAATTATACAGAAAAGACTACAACCAATACTTGACAAAAACAACGTTGTACCGAATCACCAATTCGGATTCAGACAACATCACTCGACAATACAACAGACACATAGGGTAATAAACAAAATATCAAACGACTTAGACAATAAAAGGTACTGCTCAGCAGTATTTCTTGACGTATCTAAAGCATTCGACAAAGTCTGGCACAAGGGACTACTTTACAAGCTTAATAAAGCCTTACCATTAGACTTTTACTTGCTACTTAAAAGCTATCTTGACCAACGACACTTCTACGTAAAACACAAGGAAGAATATTCTAATTTGCACATAGTTCACGCTGGCGTTCCCCAGGGCAGCGTCCTGGGACCACTACTTTACTTAATATACACTGCAGACATACCCACCCCAACATCGCAACACTCCATGCTAGCAACATTTGCAGACGACACTATCATACTCCAATCTGACAAAGACGTAAACGACGCAAACCTCAAACTACAAAGCCATTTAAATAATACCATAGAGTGGTTCACAAAGTGGGGTATACAAATAAATGAAGAAAAGACTATCCAGGTTATCTACACAACCAGAAAAATTGACAATCCACCTCCTATAACAATTAACAATAAGAATATTAAAACCAACGATCACGCCAAATATCTAGGCATGGTTATTGACAGTAAACTAACATGGAAACAGCACATTCTGGAAAAGAAAAAACAAATAAAAGACAAACTCCGAAAATGCTACTGGATGCTTGGTAAAAATTCTAGATTGACTATAGACAATAAACTTCTGATATACAAAGCTATGATTAAACCTATATGGTCATATGGGCTACAACTATGGGGCACTTCCAAAACCTCAAACATTCAAATAATACAACGTACACAAAACAGATTCTTAAGAACAATTACCAACGCAGAATGGTACGTGCCAAACACGGAAATACATAAAGACCTTCACATAACAACTGTTGCAGACGAAATAAAAAAAACACTGCGTCAAATACCAAAGTAAGATTTTACAACATACAAACGACGAGTTACGCAATATCCCAAATGACGAACAAACACATACACGAAGACTTAAACGATACAGACCAACAGACCTAATCGAACGGTTTGGGTAAATGCTGGGTACATCACCGAAGTAAAAAAAAAAAAAAAAAAGCATCTGGCGACAACAACGAGCGATAAGGGGCGCTCGGTGTGAACAAAACCCCCAACGCTTCGAGTGGACTAAATCCCACTTGTGCCATCTTCTCCTACACACGAGTAAAAACACAATTGTAAAGGACATTGGTCCTACATTGTACGTATACCCAAAACTAAATTGTAAAAACTTCAACTAAATGTTATCCAAAACAGGTGTTGAATAAAGGGGAAAAAAAAAAAAAAAAAAAAAAAAAAAATTGCTAAGCTGTACTGATGAAAGATTCGTTGATCTTTTAAAGGTTACAGTTGCCGTAATAGGGGAAATATGGGAGGGAGCTGGGCTCAAGGTCGTAACTAAGGACCAGATCCCGAAACGACCGCGAGCTAGATGTTGGCTCCCGCTGGTACCAGACAACCCCCTCGAAATAGTTGAGACAATCAACTACTGCAACCGCAAACCCCCAACAAGAGATTGGAGAGTCGCGAAGCTCTCTCAAGACAGGAAATCATTGTATTAAACTGTGAAGCCCTGGAACCTCTGGCCCAATGTGACTGCTATATCAGGTTTGGCTTTAAGAAAGTCAAACTCAGTATATTTAAAAAGGATGAGGAAGTGCCACCGTCCGGCAACGAAGACACGGCTAACACCGAGGCCAAAAATGTAAGCTCAATGGAGCAGGAACCCCCAGTCCCCTCGGGAAAAAGGGCCCTGCGACGGTTAAAGCTGAAACCCCAACAACATCCCTGGTCAATAAAGATCAGGAGTCATTGCTCGACTCCGGAAGCGAAGACTATTCCACTAGCTCGCCGAAAGAACACGATCCTCTAGACTTAGATCTGGAAAACCTCGACACCACCGTGGTGGAGGCTTATCGAATTAACCTCCATCACTCCAGCGGAAATCGCGAATCTTCTCCTCAGGCTGGATAAAGGAGAAAAAGACATTGCCTTAATCCAAGAACCTCCACAAGGTTCGTGGATTAAGAACCCCACCCTACAACCTATTTACATCACAAAAAGAAGGTAAGCCCCGACCTTGCATACTTGCAAAGAAATCTCTAAATGCTTACCTTCTATCAAATAACAGCTGCCCTGACACCAGAGTGATTGCCATAGAATCACCCGGAGTACAAGCTATGGATAGCCTCTACATACATGGCGCAAAAAGAGTCCATTCCATTGGACGAGATTAAAAGACTGGTCAGGGACTCGTCAGGACATCAAGCTGAGCTCCTCATCGGTGCGGATGCGAACGCGCATCACACGATTTGGAGCAGCAGGGATATAAACGAAAGAGGTGAGTGGCTCATTGAATTCATTCTAATCTCTAACCTTAACATTTGTAACAAGGTTCATACACCCATATCGAAGGGAGGTACTAGACTTAACTCTAGCATCCCTCTCTCTAGCTAATAGAAATAGAGAATGGAAGGTTTCTGAGGAACACTCCTTCTCAGTTCATCGATACCTGGTTTTCAACCTAGCTTTCACGGTTCCAACCCCGATTGACTCATCCTGTAACCCAAGAAGAATCGATTGGGAGTGCTATAGAGCCTTCATTGGTAATTCTATCGTATATAGGACCCCTGATAGCCCGTGGTCCACGTTAGATATAGACAATATGGTCGATATCATAACAACTACTTTGGGCAACGCACGGGTCAACAGCTGCGCAATCCACAAATCAAGAAAAAAACTCTTACCCTTCTTGGTGGAACGCAGATCTAGGCAAGCTCCGCAAGAACTGTCGAAAACTCTTCAATAAAGCAAAGTGTACAAGAAACGACAGAGACTGGAGCCTATACAAAGACTCACTCAGAATCTACAAGCACACTCTGAGGAAAGAACAAAGGCTGTCTTGGAAACTCTTCTGTAACAATATGGAGATAATTTCAGACGCCAACAGACTGAGGAAAATACTCTCGAAAGATCCACTATTCCCGAGCTGCCTTACAGCAAATGGAGGTTGGACAACGTCTGATGAAGAAACTCTAAATCTTCTTCTTAACACGCACTTCCCAGGATGCTATGAACCGCAAGACTCAGTGATAGAGGGAAAATACGATCATATTATCCTACAAATCGCCAGGTCCGGAGGGAATTTACCCCATCGAACTCACACAAACTATGGAATGGACTTTAACATGGCTAGAGACTATCTTCAAAGGATATCTAGCTTGGAGTCGCATTACAGAAAAGTGGAAGTGCGCCAAGGTACTTTTCATCCCCAAGGCCGGCAGGAATTCTCACACTTCTCCCAAGGATCTAAGGCCTATCTGTCTTTGGAAAGGCTGATAGACTTACACATACGCCACAGCTTGGATCCGTCTCTAATTTCTAAGGCACAGCACGCCTACTGTAAGGGTAGATATGTCGAAACAGCATTGCATACACTAGTGAAGAAAATCGAAAGATCAATCCATCCATGCCTTCCTAGACATAGAGGGCGCCTTTAACAACGTCACTACGAAAGCAATAATAGAAGGGCTAGAAAAGCTAAAGGTGGAGAGGACTCTGATAGAGCTGTACAGAAAGTTATTTTTAACACGCAAGATTCACTCCAAATGGGGAAGCCAAGTAAGTACCAGGGTGGTTGCCAGGGGAACCCCGCAAGGACGAGTCCTCTCACCTCTTCTCTGGAATGTAGTTATAAACGAACTATTAATTAATGTTCGAATCTTGCTGTCAAAGTTTAGGGTGCTCTGATGAAACTGAAAAGGAAATGATGGTAACTTTCATCGGCATACTGCTGAATGTCAGTGTCAGAGCATTCTAGAGACTTCTGAAGGGGAACGTCTGACGGCGAACATTCGAGAAGGTTGGCCGATAGCTATATAAACGCGAACGCTCGCCCTCGACATTCGTTCAGTTTGTGTAATTGAACAGCGTGTAACAAGTCGGTGTGATCTATCGATAAAACTGTGGGATATCTTAACCTATCAGTATGGAAAAGGAGGGGAATAGCAATTGTACGAAAGGGTTTGCAGCAAGGATTACCTTAGCTGTGACACAATAGGGATCATCACAGCTTGAAGGGTATTTATTATTGGTTGTTAGTAATTACAGAAAAAAGGGTAACAGCTAGGATTAATACATCAAAGACATAAAAGGGATCAAAGCTGGGAAGTTTGCTACTGGTTGTGGGATATTGTCGATTAACCTTAGGTCAGTATGTGACCAAGGGGAGTTTTTGGACGAAAATCATATCTGTTGTATGGGAGCCCCCATTGAATATTAATTTTATTTTGTTTTTAGTATTTGTTGCTATAGCGGCAATAGAAAATTTCAACTGTCTAACTATCACGGTTCATGAGATACAGCCTGGTGACAGACGGATTTCCATAGGAAATCTCCAGATAGCACCACGAAGAGGTGGCGATGGGACTTACTAACAGTGCCGCAAGATGTTCGTCTGCGGTGGCTCTTCTCTCTTTTTAACAGGCCAGCATCCGTCGGATAGATGCTACCACTAGGAGGCCTTTGTTTGTCTGTGTTAGTTTTTTAAACTAAAGGGTTTTCCAATAAGGACTTGACAACCTTTTTTTTTAAATACAACTTTTATAATTTGCAGACGTTTCTCTTTCGTGTGCTTTACCACGACGAAAATGTTGAGTTTACTGAATAAATTGACAATGACAGTTCGATGATTAGTTAAAGGGTGCGTTCACAAATTGAAATCAAAGTTATCAATTCCCTAATGGAAAACCCGATATGAGCTAATATATTAAAATGCGGAAGATATATTAAAGAAATAAATATTGGTTATCTTAGAGTGCCCGTAGTAAGGTATTTCTAATGTAATTGAGCTAGTTTTAATCATTTTGTCTAGCCTAAGATAGATTTTAAACAAAAAAACTACAAGATCTAATGCTTAGGTGTGAGGCGCAATCTATAGCGAGAGAAACCGAATATCATCTAATGATAATTTCGTTTTGTTCACCATCCGCTCTCTTCGAATCTTATTAGGCTAAGGCACGCCTCAGCAACATTTTCGTTGATTTATTCAATTCTCAGTAAATACATGAGGGTCTCTATTGAACATAGAATGCCACCCAAACACATGTTGCCAGTCCAGCGGATAAAATTTCAATTACCTTTCAATTTTATCCCTAAATCGCTCTTGAGTCCGCCAATCCTTTGCGGTTTATCAACATTCCACAACTGAGCTGCTCACATGTACTCGTATGTAAGGGACATACAAGCAAACTACAAAAAGGATGGAATAATCAGTTTAGTAGAATCTCAACTAAAATAAAATGTCTCTCCATCGAGAAGGATGCTTCATTGAACTCAAAACAAAAAAAAAAAAAAAAATACACGCTTACTCGTGAATGTCCTTGAAGGTCAACGAAATTGCGATTATCCCAGTTCCTCTGCGACGGTCTGCATTTCTTCTCACTTCAACCAGTCTTCGGGCACCTAGCGCGAACTGATTGAGCCGTTTTCATCTATACGTCCGTCCCTATACTCGTATGTGTGTAGAATACCGAGTACACAGACTACAAACATCCTTAGGTACATAGGAAAATTCCTGCGTGTAATTTATTCCAATCCCGACGTAGTATTTCAAGAATCGTACATAATATAAGACGTCCTGGGCCTGTATCTTCCCGATAGCTGCAAGAAAAATGGGCAGTTGAGAAAAAATGTTGGCACCACCCACAAAATAGAAGGAAAAGTGTCGAAATATTTCGAGCGGTTTGGCTGTGATTTGAGTGGAGCGATTGACGCGCAGGTTCGTGGCTGATGCGAGCTTTTTGTGCAGAAATTCTGGAGTGAATTGTTGACGGTTGGTTAAGGGAATTTGCTTTACGAGCAGTTGGTAGATGGATTGCAAGGAAGCCAGATGGCAGTGTATGTTGTGTTGAGATTTGTTTGATTCCCGATCGTAAGCTCGTTGGTGGTAGGGATAGTGTGTGTTTCGTATATTTTGAGAGAATTTGTGCATATTGCAATTGATTTCAAAACATTGAATGAAGTGGGTTGCGGTGAGGGTTCAAGACCTAAATCTCTAATTTGTATAGTGGATGCTGTTGACGTGAAAATTCCTATTTCTGAACCCGGCTTAATGGCGGAAATTCGAAGACACCCACAGCCTTTTTTGGCCCGGCTTAGAGATTCCGCAATTATTTCACAAATTCACGCTTAATGCCTAAACCTTGCACTAAAGTGCGGAGATTCGGTGTTCTAAGGGAATTTTTGCTAAATCCCAATGCCGAGTAGTGACACATGGGCAAATTTTTTATGTTTTTTGAGGCACTTAATGTCCAGTAATGCAATTTCCAGTTTTGTACTTACTTAACCTGAACTCAGTGCCTCGACAGGTGGCTTGATATTTGTTAACTTTCTTTAGTGCTGTTTTCCTCCATATCTCGAGATTGGATTTGAAATTGATTTTGAGTCGGAATATTTGTCAGACCATACAATTTCTCCTTTCGTTTCCATTTATATAAACCAGGCCAACTAGCTTAGACATACTTATACTCCTGCTTATAAAGTTCATAACAGTTGTTGTCTCTTGGTCATAGCAATCATTGTAGTCTATGAATGCGGAATCGGTGTGGCCTTGATTACTTTTATCCTTATCCTTAGAAAAAAAAAAAAAAAAACGGGAAACCTATTATTTTAAGTAAAAATGATTAACCTAATCTCCTTTTAGCAAGATTTCGGTTGGCTCTCAAAATAGGCTTCTTTTTGAGCGATAATATCGTTTGACGCGAACCGTTGTCGTCGCGTCATCTTCCTTTTTTTTCCTTCTTTTTTTTTTACTAATTTTAGAAATATCAAAAAAGAAAGCTACTAGGTATCAAAACCAGCCAATACGGTTAACGTTGTCGTCCTGTGGTCTTGACCATCGACAATTTGATTGCATTTATTTTCCACTACAGATAGTCACAAGCCAGATATGGGGTGGTCGCGGTACGTCGAGCGGAAGAGCAGAAGGTCTGTAGTTCAAAGATGTTTCATAGCCAAGAAAAAACAATTCCTATACGGAAAAAAAATATGCAACACAGCTGTTGTGAATGAGAAGTGATCAAACATACTGATGAAGGCATAACACTCTGTGTGTGCAATTCTAATACATATAATACCATAAGTGCATGGAGCAATTGTGGAGAACTACAACCAACGTGAAAATTCGGTCGATTCCTCTCCTCCTATGTAGGACAACCACCTCTGGAGAGTAATGAACGAAGATCTTCGACCCAAACCACTGCACTCTGTTCAGGTTGTGTGATAAACATTACAAGAGTATAAACTCTTAAACCTGCGCGAACTTAAAAAAAAAAAAAAAAAAGTAGGCACAAAAGTGCCTAAGCACTCTTTAAGTAACAGAATATTTCATTAACCGACTTTAGCAAAGCATAAAATAAGATCAGCCACCCGTTAATCTATTTTAAACTCGAGGATTTAGGATTTCCGTCCAACATCATCATATGGCTTGGATAGTACCTCGAAAATCGCTGCTAAAGAGTATTTTGCAGAAGCTTAATCTCATCTCAATGTAGCCTCTGCTGGTGTTCCCCAAGGCAGTCACGTTGGTCCTCTAATATTTTCCCTAACCATTAATGATGTCGATCTCATTATAAAAGACTCGTATTTGCCAATCTACGAAAACGATATGGAAATCAGCAGGGCAACGTCAACTTCGGTTGACTCGGTCGCACTCTAAAGCGACCTTGATCCTTCGAGAGTTGATGTGGTAATAACTTCCTGGAATTTAACGTCGGTAAATGCCAGTCCTTTATTTTTTCTCGAAAACGTTAATCTCAGTTCCCAGAACTTATTACCTTCTTAACGAGCCCGTACTTAGCTGCCACACCTCGCATGGCAAGGTTGAGTGCTTACTTACTTTTGCGATTAACTGTAAGATTGTTTATGCCAAGATTGTTTATATCCGATTTCCGTAAAAAAACTGAAAACACTATTACGCTGTCTAGACGAGGAGGAGGTCGAATCCATTCACCACCTTCTCTGCACTTGCCCTGCATTTTGCACAATCAGGAAGTGATACCTAGGCTCTTACTTCTTTAACGAACTGACAGAGGTTCAGCAAGTACGGATACCTGATCTTCTTAACTTCTTAAGAAGCACAAAATAATTCCACGAATAGGGGGCTAAGCCCCTCGTAGCTGCACAACAGGCCTCCCTGGCCTATGTGTGTTCTTCTCATATCTGGGAAGGCTACAATCCTACCTACCTACATACCATTATGCCTTAACTATTTTTAGTGTTCGATTATGGTGTTCCAATTTCGTCTCAAACGTATTTTTTCAAGAATTTAAAACACAATTACAAAACATAAAAATTACAAGTTGGTTTGTGCAGATTTTTTATAAAGTCTGTATTAAAACCTGACCAATATTGTCATCAAGAGGGAATGAGAAAAGGTTTATAGATCTTTGTAGATGTTCCCGAGATGTAAGGTTCTGATATTCGTTCGAGATTATAAGTTCCTAATTTTTGTTTTTTTTGTTGAAGGCTTCTGGTCTATTGTACTCCAGACAGACACTTTACATTACTGTAGCTTGAGGAGGAGCTTCAGTGAAGTAGAGCTAAGAGATTCGGCTCACACGACGTCGGCTCCAAGGGTGAGTTATCGTGCGCGAGCAAAGGCGAGACAATCACAGAGGAAATGCTCTGCAGTGTAATGGCCCGTAATGACTCCCACAAGCCTCCTGCAGTCGATTCTCCTTAAAGACAGGAGGAATGCTGCGAATTTCTTGCAGTTGTGTGTATTAAATACCCAATCGTTAATGTAGGAATTTACCGTGGACGCAGGTAGACCTATAGCGGGTTCAGGTCCTGAGAAGCTGTCCTCTGAACTAATTCTGCCGAGTTCATCAGAGATCTCATTTCCTGGGATTCCGGAGTGATCTGGAACCCATACAAGACTTAGCGAATTTAGTCTACCAACTCTGTACAGGGAGGACTTGAGTTCAAGCAATCATTTGGAGATAGTTAGGGGATTGCAGCTTCACAACGTATGCGTATGTCACTGATTGTAAGACAGACGCATACTTTTCTAGCGAGAAGTGCAGTCGGATGTTTTCGCGCTCAAAGAAGACCCGAGCACCGAACCCCCGACCAGACCTGGAGCCATCCATGAAAAGACTATCCTTTCCAGGTTTAGTATCCGGCCAGAGCCATTCCTGACGCCATGGAAACTGCGAAATTGCAGCGCAGTAGGATAACGGGCGTCAATGCGTCGGAAGGCATGTCCATGAGACAGGGGTCGCAGAACAATTCTGTGCGAGTTGTACCAGATGCCATTTCTGCTCAGACAAGGCATGGCTTTCAGAGCACATTCTGTGATTGTATATGTCAAGAGGTAGAAGGTTGGTTCTTCGTAGCATCTAGAGTGGCCCCCGGCGTGCCCGTGCAGCTGAAACCAACCGTACTTTGGGGTTTGGTGAAAGAGGCTACGACGTGTTTGCGTGTTAGTCTGTTCCACAGGACAACCGATGCATATGAGATTATAGGTCTTATCATTGTCGTTAAAATCCACAGGATCTTTGCCGGTGATAAGCCCTAGGTTTTGCCAAAAGCTCCATTGCATTGCCAGAAAGCTGACAGCGCTTTGGTGGTTTTTGACTCTAGATGTTTCGACCAGAGAAGCTTGCTATCTAAGATGACTCCTAAATACTTAGCCTCCTTGGATATCGGGATGGAAGTGCCCTTTAGTACCAGCTGAGTCATGTCACTATTTTTCGTCCTTCTCGTGAAGATATCGACATCGGTCTTAAGAAGATTGACCGGCATTTGGCGCCGCCTGTGCTTTGAGACGGACAGTCGCTAAGCATGAGGTGACAGAAAGAACGGCGACATCATCCGCATAGGCCTAGGCTAAAAATTCAGAAGCATTGAGAGCATCAAGCAGAGAGTCGACCACCATGCATCATAACAGCGGAGACAGGACGCTACCTTGCGGGCAGCCCCTGTTAATGCCGGATTTGACACACTAGTCGAGGCCTGCATCAGCGGTCACTGTCCTGTGCACAAGCATTGCTGCAAGATTGTATGGTAGCCATTCCTTCCATGTCAACTCCTTAAATTTCGTAACGGTACCTCTAGTCAATAAAGAACTGTCTTCTAAATGCTGCCGTATTTTCAATAAACTTCCAAAAGACGACTTTTACGACCTCCTAGATCGGACATATGCCCAATGTTCCAGTTGCGATGTCAAAATCGTACTGGGAGACTTTTGTCGCTTTTGATAGGGTCACTGGCAAGCACAGCCTATGCAACATCACATTCGAAAATGGACTTAGGCTAGCATGCGTTTCCCACATCTCAACATCCATCAAAGGGACTTGGCGATCGCCGGATCAGTCAACCAGATTGACCACATTGCGATTAATGACAGGCACGCATCCGATATTCTGGATGTACAAACTTTTAGAGGAGCCAACATCGATGCGGACCACTATCTTGTGGCAGCTAGGGTACGACTACGAATATGTCTGGCCCAGAAAAATCGAGTAAGGCCAGCGGCGTACAACGTCGCAATGCTAAAATCGCAAGAGACCGCCAGAGTCTATTCGAATCGCGTCTCCCTCAAGCTCTTGAAAAACCCTCCAACACCTGCTGAGACCGTTCAACACCAATGGACCCGTTGTTAACAAGCCTTTGAGAGTGCTGCTTCTGAGGTACTGGGTTTCAAAACGCCGTGCCACCAACAGGAAACCCATGGTTTGACGACGAGTGTAGGAGGGCACACGCAGAAAAGCAACAAACCT
Organism: Eumerus sabulonum; assembly: GCA_951905685.1. Classification (NCBI taxonomy): domain Eukaryota; kingdom Metazoa; phylum Arthropoda; class Insecta; order Diptera; family Syrphidae; genus Eumerus; species Eumerus sabulonum. Next base: position 57,461,322 of record OX645062.1, on the reverse strand, counting down.
ATTAAGAGGCGCTGCACAGAAGGACGAGAGCTGCTCGTGGGCATTATGAGCAGAAGAGGAGGGAAGAGCATAAGCTTCAGAAAACCAAAAAAAAGAGAGAGGGGGGAAGCCCGCGATCATAGAGATGGAGAGATCCTGTCCCAGCAATGATGTTCGGAGGTTTTTGTCAACGAATAAAACAAACATGCCAAAGGCCACGACGGAAGCTTGCAGGGACGAAAATGGAAACCTAGTAGCGAATTTACAGTCGGGACTAGGGATATGGAAAGATTACTTCTGCAGACTGTATAACGGCGATTACGAAACAGATACCGGTATCAAGCAGAATGACCCATTCACAGCGGAAGATGATAGCAGAGGATTCCGTCCCCCTGATCTGGACGAAGTTAGGAATGCTTTTCTCAAACTTAAGTCCAACAAAGCTGCTGGAGCAGACGAACTAGCCGGGCTCTTTAAGGCAGCTGGAGATGACCTTGTTGGAAGTATGCACCAGCCAGGAATGCATGCCCGATGAATGGAATCCTAGTATCGTTTGCCCGACCCACAAGAAAAGAGACCCCTTTGTCTGCGCCAATTACAGAGGTATAAGTCTCCTGAACATCACTTATAAAATCTTCCCTGCTGAACTGTGTGAACGCCTGAAACAGTTCGTTAATAAACTGATTGGTCCATATAAGAGTGGTTTCAGGCCCGGGAAGTCCACTATCGATCAATTATTCACACTGCGGCAGATCCTGGAAAAAACCAACGAGTTCCAGATCGACACCCACCATCTGTTTGTCGACTTTAAGGCTGCATACGATAGCATAGATAGAGACGCGCTATACAATGTTTGACATCCCTGCCAAACTCGTTAGATTGTGCAGAATGACATTGGAAAACTCTCGCTCCTCCATACGGGTCGGAAGGGTCTTGACCGATACCTTTTATGTCAAAAAAGTTTTAGATAGGGCGACACGCGTGTGACTTTTTCCACATCGTCCTTGAAAGGATCGTGCAAAACTCCCTCGTCAATACGAGAGGCACTATCTTTTTCAAGTCCGTACAACTGCTCGCATATGCCGATGACTTTGACATAATTGGATGAAGTCAGCGAGATGTCATTGAGGCCTTTCCGAACATTGAGACGGAAGCGGCTAAAATGAGATTGGCGGTAAATGAGAGCAGGACGATATATATGCTGTCGTCGAAAAAGGACACAAACCACCGGCGGCCGCGTCTTGGCCACGGCGCACATATTGGTAGGAATAATGTCGAGGTAGTCAAGGACTTCATCTGCCTATGTTCCGCAGTGACATGCAGCAGGGATATCAGTGCCGATATTAAACGCAAAATAACTCTTACCAAGCGCTGTTTCTTAAGGCTCGGGAGGCAATTGAGAAGCAGAGCCCTCTCTCGAAAACCCAAGGTGACCATTTTCAAGACCCTTATCATCTCGGTCCTGCTTTATGGCGCAGAGACATAGACCTTATCGAAAGCGGATGAGGAGGCCCTTGGTCGTTTTGAGAGAATAATTCTGCGTATGATTTTCGGCCCGACCTTCATAAATTGGGAGTGGAGGAGAAGACTTAATAGTGAACTGTACAGGCTGTACAGCGACTTGAACGCAGCACCGCATTTTCGGATCCAACGCCTAAGATGGCTCGGTCATGTAGAGTGTACGGAAATCACAGTTCCGGCCCTGAAGGTCAATTTATGGTATTGTGTGCCATGTTGCGCGATCCTGCTGAAAACTCTGTCACGTCAATGCCATTCAATTGATAAACGCGCTATGTACATATAGCGCGGTAAAATTCTGGCCGGCATCGTCCTTAAAGAAATATAGGTCGATGATTCCACCAGCCCATAAAGCACATCACACAGTAAGTTTTAATGGTTGTAAGGGCATCTCCAGAAAGGCTTATGGGTTTTCTCCACTCCAAGTTCGGCAGTTATCTTGTCTTTGTTTAAGTTTACGTTTAACCAAAAATGGGCCTCATCGGAGAACAAAATTTTGCGTTAGGAATGAGGATCATGTTTTCGGCCCATTCACCGAACCGACGACGCGAATAATAGTCACGCGGTTTCAACTCTTGCACAAGCTGGAACTTATAAGCTTTTAAGCCAAGATCTTACCGTACAATTTTTTATTTTTTTTTTTTATGGTCACAGCCGCACTCAAGGCTAAGGCCTTATAACATATTGAACGTTGTACGAGCGAAGGGTAACAGGGAGAGAGAGGGTTTCGCACAGGTTGATATTTTGACACCCAACCTGAATGGAGTGCAGTGGTTTTAGATCGTAGATGTTTGTTCACTACTCTCAAGGGTGGTTTGTCCTAAATAGGACGAGAGCCGACCAAATTTCGCGTTGGTTATAATTCTCAGTAATTCGTTCATGCACTTTTGGTGTTAATATTGCATGCGCAGAGGATGAATTTCAATTGACCACATATTGTGAGTGTTATGCCTGCAGCAGTACGTTTGGTCACTTTTCATTCATAACTGTTTTGCATACTTTTTTCCGTATAGGAATTGCTTTTTCTTAGCTATGAAACGAATTGGAACTATAGACCTTCCGCTCGACGGTCGATGATGTTAATCATTGCACCACGGCAACCCCCGTGGATGGGCATAGCTCCAATTGCTGTGCTCCTGAACACTGCGCTCCACAACGGCAATAACTTCTTCTATTCGCTCAGCTTGTCGTCTTTAGAGACGCGCATTATCCAGTAGAGTATACATGGTGCGAAAACGATTCATCCTGTTCTGAATAACGTGCTCAGATGGACGATTACTATGTCGACGTAGTGCACGATAAGTTGGGCGAACCGAATCATGGTTTTCAAAATAAATTTTCACAATTCACACACGTTGTTCTGGAATGAATATATTCATCGTAAAATGGATGTCAAATTGACAATCTGTAGGAACAGTGTTGCCAGTTTAAAAACCAAACCTCTGGAAAAACACCCTTTGCAATCGGTGGAAGCGTAGCGCAAGTCTACACGCTTTAAGTTAGAAAAACATACAGGCTTGCGCGCGCGCCGACTTTGACAGCATGAGTAGGACCAACGATATCCTATGAAGTAACACATAAGGGTACCTCAACTTTTGCTCGACCTCATATCGTAAATATCGTAAAGTCGAGCAAAGCGCCGGAGTAGAGCTACTCTCTACTCGGACGTGCGTTTGACAGATATATTTCATTGTGTTGTGAGGAATTTGTGAAACTAAGCTCTCTACGTGCAGCCGTGTTGAAGTCAGATTGTGTGTTGCGAATTGTGGTTGCGTGTGTCTGACCCATTACATCGTAAGTCGGTACAAAGCCTGTCAAAAGTCGGCGTGTTTCTAACTTTAAACTTGAGTAAATGAATCTCTTTGTTCCTAAGTTCCTTATGGCAACGTCTGGAAACTGCATTCATTAGTCGTGATGGACATAGATGAGTCTGAGAGAGCTTAGAATAGGTACGAGGACACCAAAGGCTTCGGCAATCCCTCGCGAACATCCCTTCCATCACATAACCTCATTTCTCAGATCGCCAATTCGTTTCCAAAGAAGGTTTTGATTGATGCCAAATTACTTCCTTTGATTTGCATCAAATATATTGTAATTATTACATACATCACATCATCCCAAATCGTGCCTAGCACTAATAAACCCATAACAATTATCCCAAATGCAATTTGGCCTGCATTACATGCTGAAACAACAATAAACAAATGCCTATTTACACGATTGCATGATTGATGTTCTCTCATTTCCTCGTCTCCGCCTCGTTTATGCGTGTATATTTCAATAAATTTTGACACTTAACCATGTGTTAACCTGTTAACATCTCGTGTTAACAATGCAATAATCATAATTGACTTCCATGACGTTAAGCATAAAAGCACATTAAAAATGTTAATTGCCCCGACATCCGGTTACTGATTACACGTCCTGAACTTCCTCCGCAATGCGTGTTGATAAATATTAATGTACCGTTGAATAATTTGTCTTTAATTCATTAAAATTTATTTCACTTACAATAACAATGATAAAATGGCATGAGAGAAGAGTTTAATAGAAGAAACAAGGAGCAAATAATGTTAAATGGTCTTAGTGTGAACGGGGTGCTAATGTTTCAATACCAAAATATTGTCATCTTATGGTAGACTGCATGCTAGGGCGTGCTCACACTTTTAGTTGCCATTTAAGAACTGTGAGTGTAATTAAAATAAAACTGCTTAAGCGTAAAATGCCATGCGTCGCTCGAACCCGAACTGCACTAGTTCCAGTTTACCGCTACGACAACCTGTTAGACAAATAGACACATAACCCTTTATCACCGGGGAACAGAAGATACATATGAACGATTCAACTGTCTGGCGACTTCATTCGAAACTCTAAAGTAGCTTCTGGCCAAGCTGTACTAGTTCGAAATGACTCCGAACTCACGATCCCATTTGCTTAATGGATATTATAAATTTCAGTCCAAATTGAAAGTCGTAACTCTCGGTGTATTTTTGGCCTTCCGACTTGGGGTAACACTAATTCTTTTGTTGTTATTGCTCTCCGAATAAAGTTTACACGGCAAACTGGGATGCTGAGTTGCCAGAGAAGTATACTTGTGCATTGGTATCTCTTGGCATCGTCATCATCATTGTCAAAAGTCTAGTACTGACTCGGTCGCAGTGAAAGAGTATCGAAGTCGGTGGAAGTCAGGGATATAATTGTAATTACCGTGAAGTTTGCTCTTGCAAGTGTGATGGAAGGGAGTCGCATTCCCTAAGGAATTTCATCTAATGCCACGATTCCAAGACAATACTGTGCCTCGCCTACTACGAACATTTTCGTGCCGCTTGGGCAATCATAAATTATTATTTTTGTTTTTTTTTTTACTCAAGATTTTAGTCTTAACCTGACTCCCTTTTTTGTCTTATCTTCTTTTACAAGAAGACCGTATTTAATTTGGAGCGATGGCAGACGGGGAACGAAAGGTATTCTTGGTGTACTCCGGACATGAGATGGATCGTTATTTGTAAGCATAATAGGTGGAAATTTTATTTGATAGCACGTGAGAATTTTTCGCGAGTCATTTGGGGAGTACGGGAAAGATGTTACTAAAAGCCTATAGGCCTAAAATGCTTCACCAGCAATGGGGATAGCACAAATTCTAATTTGCTATGGAATGTTTGGTAAGATTTAAGGAGCTTCTAGGTGAAAATTAAGTAGAAAGAATGTAGAAATGGAGCAGGCCATCTATTGGAGTTTATGAGAGTGAGTGTCAAGGGCTCCGTAAGCACTTTTATGTCTGCGCACCGAAAACGAAGCGAGGGTACTGCAAATGTATTAAAGCTTTAATGGCACGTGTATGTTTACTGGAACTTAAGATTTCATTCAACTAATTGGTGTTTTCATTGTACTTTGGTTTTTTTTTTTGGGGTTCCACACCCAAAGGGTATTGTGTCTTCGATGTATTAATCCTAGCTGCAACCATTTTTCTATTGCTTAAGCTTTGATGATTCCTATTGTGTCACTGCTAAGTTAATCCTTGCTGCAAACCCTTTTGTACAATTGATATTCCCGTCCTTTTCCATCCTGATAGGTTAAGATATCAATAGTTGCAACAAATTCAATTGTTGTGAAATTAACGTTCGATCATATCCCACAACCAATAACATACTTCCAAGCTCTGATCCGATTTGTGTCCTTGATATATTAATCCTAGCCGCAATCCTTTTTCCTATAATTATTGTTATTCGCCTTTTCACCTCCTTACTGTCAAGTAAGATAATTGATGTGAATTCAATGGACACGTTGATGATCATGAAGATTTTTGATCTACAAAGTTATATGCCAGATGGCAAAGGACTAACAAAGGCCTCGTAGGGGTAGCATCTATCCGACGGATTCTGGCCTGCTGAAAGGCGAGAAGAGCCACCGCAGTCGAACATCATGCGGCATTGTTAGTAAGTCCTATCCCCACCTCCTCGTGGTGCCATCTAGAGATTTTCTAGGGAAGATGCAGACGGGAAAGGGCGAATGGCGAGCCTCCTGCACCAAAAAACAGGATTAGTCCGTTGGGCTGCAGCCTAGTGAGCCGTAACCTTAAAAAAAAAAAACAACGGAAACTAGGAAACAACCACAAGCCTCGGATATAACGGACCGGATTAAAACGAAAAAAGGACAATGACCTTCGGCTCTGTACTTGGAATGTTAGGTTCCTAAACAGGCCACGTGCAGCCGAACAACTCGCGGACGCCCTAGACCGCTATAAAGCGAACATAACCGCCATCCAGGAATTGCGATGGAATGGACCGGGTATAAAGCGATATTTACTACGGCGACTGCTATAGGGAGATATCACAACGATTGTTCGGATGCGGATTTGTTGATCGAGGTGGACTTAGGCAAAAAGTCCTAAGCTTTCGGCATGTGAGCGAATGCCTCATAACAATCCGTATCAAGGCAGCATTTTTTAACATCAGCCTGATCTGCGTCCATGCCCCCACGGAAGACAAGGATGACTCCGCCAAAGATGAGTTCTACGATCTCCTAGAGAGAACGTGTGCCCAATGTTCCAGCTATGACATCAAAATTTTACTAGGAGACTTCAGTGCTAAGCTGGGTAAGGAAAGCATCTTTGAACGAGTCATCGGCAAACATAGCTTACACGACACCACATCCGATAACGGACACAGGCTGATTGATCTTGCTACGGGGCGAAATCTCCTTCTAGCCAGTACGCGCTTCCCGCACCTCGATATACACAAAGGCACCTGGCGGTCTTTTGATCAATCGACTACCAACCAGATTGATAACATCGCGATCAACGTCAGACACTCCTCCACTATTCTTGATGTCCGAACTTTCCGAGGGGCTAACATCGGCTCGGACCACTATCTTGTAGTAGCACAGATGCGCCTACGGATATCACGAACTCAGCGGAGTAGAGTAAGAATACAACGTTATGACGTCGGAAAGCTACTATCGACAGAAACCGCTTGTGCCTTTACCGATCGCGTCTCCCTTAAGCTCTCGAATACACCTCAATCCTCCACGCTATCACTAGAACAGCAGTGGAGCCTTTACAAACAAGCCTTGAAAAGTTCTGCATCCGAACTTTTGGGTTTCAAGGCCCCACCATGAAGAAACACCTCGTTCGATGACGAGTGCAGGAGGATTCACACAGCGAAGCAGGATGCGTATAAGGCATAAGAAATAAGTCTCCTTAACATCGCCTACAAAATTTTCTCTGCCGTTTTGTGTGAACGCCTGAAGCCTTTTGTAAATAAGCTGATAGGTCCTTATCAGTGCGGATTCAGGCCAGGGAAGTCCACGATCGACCAAGTCTTCACACTACGGCAGATCCTGGAAAAGACCAATGAATCTCAAGTCGACACTCACCACCTATTTGTCGACTTCAAAGCCGCATACGTAATAAGAGACGAGCTATACAACGCTATGTCTACCTTTGCCATACCTGCTAAGCTCATCAGACTATGCAGGATGACTTTGGAGAATGCTCGCTGCTCCATCCGAATCGGTGAACACCTTACCGATAGTTTTGATGTCAAAAAAGGATTTAGGCAGGGCGATGCGCTGTCGTGTGATTTCTTCAACATCATATTGGAAATGATTGTGCAAAAATCACTGGCCAATACAAGAGGCACAATCTATTTCAAATCCTCGCAACTCCTTGCATACGCAGACGATGTTGACATAATAGCCACTTGACAGTTTTGCCCGAACAGCACTCGGGCATGACATTTTTCCGTACACTGACGAACCCGAGTCTCGTTCGGGCAAGTTTGGTTTTAACTTGTTGGTGGTGATTTGCCCGGGTATTTCGTCGCCTGTTCCTCAATAGCGGGACAAACAGTTATATATACATATGTATATGTATAAGTCAAATAAAAAAAAAAAAAAAAAAAAAAAAGAGACAATTTTTTTACTTCTTTTTTCTCAAAAATCCGACTGTTAAGTGGATAGGTAGATCACAGCGATGATGTCAATGAGGCGTTTGCGAGTATTGAGATGGAGTCGGCGAAAATTGGTTTGGCGGTAAACGAGGGCAACGCTGTCATCAAAAAAGGACGCTCACCACCGACGTCTTGGCCAGAACGTTCGTATTGGCAGTTATAAGTTCGAGGTAGTTAAGGACTTCTTCTACCTTGGCTCCGCAGTGACCTGGAAAAACGACATCAGTTCCGAAATCAAAGGCAGAATCACTCTTGCTAATAGCGGTTTCTTTGGGCTCAGGAGGCAATTAAGTAATAGAGCCCTCTCCGGAATGACAAAGCCATAGATGGCTGGGCCATTTAGAGCGAATGGACACCACAGCCCGGAGGGTCCTTGATTCCAACTCCGAGGGACGAAGAAGCAGAGGACGGCCGCACTTAAGATAGCGCACACAGGTGGAAGGGGATCTTAGCCAACTGGGTGTGAGGCATTGGAAAAGGCTAGCGAAAGATCGTGCTAGTTGGAGGGGCATGTTGGTTGAGGCCCCGGTTCACCCCGAACTGTAGCGCCCATTAAGAAGAAGAAGATATGGTAGTGCCTATAGGAATGAGCTATATACATATATAGAGCCATGTTATGTCTTGACGTCCCTGCCCAACTCGTCAGGTTGTACAGGATAACAGGTGAAATCTCGTTGCTCCATTAAGTTCGGTAAGGAATTAACCGAGACCTTGGATGTCAAAAAAGGATTCAGACAGGGTAACAAACTGTCATGTGATTTTTTCACCATCATCCTCTAAAAGATCGTGCGAGATTCACATTGGCCAATACTTCAAGTCTGCACAATTGCCTGCATGTGCTGATGACATTGACATGATTGGGAGAACGCAGCGAGACGTCAATGAAGCTTTTGGGAGCATTGAAGCAGAAGCGGCTAAAGTGAGTTTGAAGGTAAACGAGGGCAAAACCAAATATATGCTGTCGTCAAGACGCACAACACAGAAGTCTTGACCAGAAAGTCACTCTTGGCTGCTACAACTTTGATGTAGTCAAGGATTTCGTCTTCCTTCTGCTCAATGGTAACAAACGGCAACAACACCAGCACTGAGATTAGATGCAGAATAATTCTTGCCAGCCGCTGTTTCTTCGGGCACAACCGGCAATTGAGTTAACTAAGGCGACAACACAAATGCCAACAATATATGTATGGCTGCATTGCCGCTCAGCCATTCAGGAAGTAGCCGAAACCACCTTAGGGTACCTACCACCCCCGACAAGAAACCCGTGGTTTGATGGCGAGTGTGAGCAGAAAAAGGCAGCAACCGACGAGGCGTACCAAAAGGCGCTGCAGAGGAAAATCAGGGCAGCGCAAGAAGAGTACCGAACCAGAAGAAGGGAGGAGAAAAAACTACTGCGACAAAAGAAAAGAATCTTCGCAGCCTCCCAGCTCAAGGATATCGACGAGTCTAGGGATAAACATAAAATACGAGCCTTTTACAAGAAAGCCAAAGGCCTTGCAGGAGGCTTCAAAAAGGGCATCCAGGCTCTTCGAAACTGCGAGGGTAACTTTGTCATCGACCTGCAGGGAATAGTGGATGTATTTAAGCAGCATTTCCAGGAGCTGCTTAACGAGCACGACCAAGAGAGACCAAGACCGAGGAAATCCCAACTCCAGCCGCTGAAGTAGTCCTCCCATCCAGCAACGAAGAAGTCAGCACAGCTATTCAGAAGCTGAAGAATAACAAGGCCGCAGGCTCAGATGGCTTGCCATCAGAGCTCCTCAAGGCTGGCGGCGATGTTCTGGTAGGGAGCATGCACCAGATCATCTGCAGAATGCAGCAGATAGTGCGACGGGTAGGCGTCAACGGAGAAGGCACTACCTTCTACAAACCATCCAGCTGCTAGGATACGCGGATGATATCGATATCATCGCGTGTTCTCGCCGTGGCATTGCGGAAGCATTTACGTCGATTGAAGAACAGGCGAAACGAGTTGGTCTTAAGTTCAATGAGGACAAGACGAAGGGCATGCTGTCAGGCAAAAACCATTCCGTCGCTCACCACCTGGAACAAAATATGAAAATTTCGAGGTAGTTAACGAGTTTGTCTACCTCGGGACAAACGTAAATTCCACAAATGACACCACAGTGGAGATCCGGCATATAATCGCCCTTGGCAACCGCTGCTACTTCGGCTTGTCCAAACAACTGGGGTCAAAACTCCTCACTCGAAAGACCAAAGTCATGCTTTACAAAACGCTCATACTGCCAGTCTTGCTGTACGGAGCCGAAAGCTGAACGACAAGCAGGACAGCGGAGCTGATTTTGGATTCTTTCGAAAGAAAAATTCTGCGCCGGATATTTGGTCCTGTCAGTGAGGAAGGTGAATGTAGAAGAAGACACAACCGCGAACTCTAAGAGTTGTACAAAGATGTTGATGTAGTCCGGAAGGCAAAGATCCGTCGACTACACTGGCTCGGCCACATCGAGCGCATGGAAATCAACGCTCCAGCTAAGAGGGTCTTCGACTCCGAGCCTCCTGGTTCGAGAAGAAGAGGAAGACCGAACCACCGGTATAAAGACCAAGTAATCGCGGATGTAGAGCACGCGAGAGGACCGTGTCGCAGTAGGTAGTGTGTTGGCCTCTGACGCCGATGACACGGGATCGAATCCCGACACAGCCATGTCATCGAACGTGTTTTTCACGGTGCATCTCCTTAGCGGGGTACTGACAAAACGCCCTGTAGTAAAATTGTCATGAAAAGATTCTCGAAATTCGCCGTTCGGAACCGGCAATAAACTGTAGGTCCCTTTCACCTATGGGAAAATTAGATCGCACACAACATGGGTGATTTGAGAGAAGCTCGGCTCAGGTCCTTCATGGACTGTAACGCCAGCATACATATACATACATACAATCGCGGATGTAAGACATCTTGGTCTTGATAACTGGAAGCATCGTGCTCGGGACCGTTAAGGATGGAAGGCTGCTATAGTTAAGGCTCAGATCCTCCATGGATCGCTGGCTTGATAAGTAAGTAAGTAAGTATGGTGAAAAAACTAACGTGGCCCTCTATAAAACCATAATCATCCTGGTCCTGCTCTACGGTGCAGAGGCTTGGATCTTATCAAAAATGGGTGAAGAGGCTCTTGGTCGTTTCGAGAGGAAAATTCTACGTACAATCTTGGGTCCCGTTTGTGTTGACGGAGGGAAGAGAGTAGAAGAGTAGAAGATTCAACCAAGAACTGTACAGTGACATACGCCTAGTACGACGTCTACGGATATGCCATATGGAGTGAATGGACAGCACAGCTCCGGTCCGAAGAGTATTTGTCTCCAACCTTGAGGGACGACGTTGCAGTTGACGGCCGCATCTAAGGGACCTTAAACAAATTGGCGTGCGACACAGCAAACAGCTAGCAAAATATCCTGCCAGCTGGAAAGGCTTGTTGGTTAAGACCCAGATGGAGATGGAGAGTTTTCATGTCACGGCCTACGCCGATAACATTGCCATTTTACTCTCTGTTAAATTTCCGCAGGTCCTCAGCGATAGACTAAGCTATGCACTAATGTTAGTGGTTAACTGGGTCAAGCGGCGAGGCCTGGGAGTAAATCCGGCGAAAACAGAGGTAGTACTCTTTAAAAGGAAAAGATCTGTAATCAAGATACACCTACCCCCGTATGAATGGTATAGATCTGATCCCTGGAAAATCTGCCAAATATCTTGGCATAATCTTGGACTCCAAGCTTCGTTGGAGAGAAAATATTGAGGAAAGAATCAAAAAGGCCTACGTGGCACTATATTCGCGTAAGGTGCAGGTTGGAAAAACATGGGGCATCAAACCGAGGTTAGTACATTGGTTGTACATTGCGGTGGTAAGACCTATTCCAGTCTATGGCTCGGTTGTCTGCTGGAAAGCGCTCGAGAAAAAATGTCATCTTCAGAGTGTGTCAAAGGTTCAAAGGGCAGTATTTGGAGGGAAAATATTGAGGAAAGAACCAAAAAGGCCTACGTGGCACTATATTCGCGTAAGGTGCAGGTTGGAAAAACATGGGCATCAACCCGAGGTTAGTACATTGGTTGTACATTGCGGTGGTAAGACCTATTCCAGTCTATGGCTCGGTTGTCTGGTGGAAAGGGCTCGAGAAAAAATGTCGTCTTCAGAGTGTGTCAAAGGTTCAAAGGGCAGTATTTGGAGGGAAAATATTGAGGAAAGAATCAAAAAGGCCTACGTGGCACTATATTCGCGTAAGGTGCAGGTTGGAAAAACATGGGGCATCAAACCGAGGTTAGTACATTGGTTGTACATTGCGGTGGTAAGACCTATTCCAGTCTATGGCTCGGTTGTCTGGTGGAAAGCGCTCGAGAAAAAATGTCATCTTCAGAGTGTGTCAAAGGTTCAAAGGGCAGTATTTGGAGGGAAAATATTGAGGAAAGAATCAAAAAGGCCTACGTGGCACTATATTCGCGTAAGGTGCAGGTTGGAAAAACATGGGGCATCAAACCGAGGTTAGTACATTGGTTGTACATTGCGGTGGTAAGGCCTATTCCAGTCTATGGCTCGGTTGTCTGGTGGAAAGCGCTCGAGAAAAAATGTCATCTTCAGAGTGTGTCAAAGGTTCAACGGGATCTATGAAGTTCAAACCAACGGCGGCTCTTGAAGTCATGCTGAACCTCCCACCGCTGGACATATACTGCAACCAGAACTGCGCTAAGACTACAGGAAACACGGACATGCATCAGTCTTGGATCGATGGGCTGTCTCCAGATTCAGAACCGTAACGGACTATGTCACCCGACTTGCTTCCTGGGAGAGGAGATTCTCTATTAGAATTCCCTCTAGGGAGGAATGGACCGGTGATTTGGTACGTGAACTGGCATTCTAAGCCGACGGATCCAAAATGGATGTTGGCACAGGTGCCGAAGTCTACTTTGAGTCTCGGGATATGCATCGCTCCTATAGGCTCGACGATGGATGCAGTGTCTTTCAAGCTGAGGTCTTCGCTATCAAGCAGGCGGCGGACCTGATCAGCAAAGAGAATATCTCAGGAAAAAGGATCAGCATCTATGTCGCCAGCCAGGCAGCCATTAAGGCTCTGCAGGCAGCATGGATAAGATCCAAACTCGTCAAACTCTGCAAGGAAAAGTTAGAAGAGAAATCCAATGTAAATGAGGTGACCGTTTGCTGGGTACCTGGTCATATGAATATCTCTGGAAACGAGAGGGTGGGATTAAGTGCAAACATTGCGCAGATCTCAGCTGAGGCCAAAGCACCACTCAGTGCGCTCTACAGGGAGATAGAGACGGAGCTATTAGTGAAAGCCAATAAGCGATGGTGTCGCTTAGATACATGCGCAACGGCGAGATCGACTTGGCCCGTCTATGATAAGAAAAGAATGGAAAATCTGCTGAAGTTCAATCGTGGGAATATTCGACTGGCAGTCGCTGCCCTCACCGGGTACTGCATGCTATCCTATAATGCAGCTCGACTAGGCCAGCCCTATAATGACTTGTACAGAAGCTGCAGGGACGAAGAGGAAATTGAATCTATTCGTCACCTGCTGTGTAAATGTCCGGCGCTAGCCCAAAAAAGGAATATATTCCTAGGAAGATACTTCCTTTCGGGACTAGAAGAGGTAGGTAATATTGGGCTGAACAGAATACTGGGATTTTTATCCTCGTCTGGTTGGTTCAGCTCAACGGTAAATGTCTAGGTCGCAACGGGTTAAGTAAATCAATTGGGCACAATGGACTCAACGTAGTCCACGTGAGCCTTGACTTTTCGTCAATAGGGCACCCATGTACCTAACCTAACCTAACCTAAGGCCCATGTTCACCCCAAACTGTAGCGCCACCTACATACATAAGTCAGTAAGTAGATGAGTGGATATTATCAAAAGTGTGGTTGTCTCTTTAATTAATTTTTCTTTGATGAACTCAGACGTCTCACTTTTGCTCATCAATTGCAGGAAAACATAAAACACTTTATCATCGGCACTCACATGAGCACAGAAATCATTATCATATCACATTAATCACCATATCAAAAATAAACAATTTATTTATGTGGCATATCCAAAATGATCCATTTTATTTGTGTTTAATTGATTCCTTTATCCACAAAAATAAATTTAACTTAAAACGAATTACAATGAATACTCGTACCCAAAGGCCCACAAAAAAGAAATCCAGTCACAAATACACATAAATAGCTCCTCGGCACAGAGCACATACATATAACTCAATGACAGGTAATTACTTTAAGCCTCGTGCAATGTCAATAATTTCTGAACTCACCCCAACGCCAGACCGAGCAACCGCCAAGCGTACACACGCCCAATCGAATCGGTAAGTCGGTTGAATCGAATCGCTGTCACTTTGACATTGTTAATTGATTATAAAGTATTTCCATTCATACCGTTAATTTTTTCCTTTTTTTAGTTGTCCTGCAACTGGTTCATGATAGGTATGACTATGAGTCGATATTGTTGTTGGTGATTTTTAATGAGCACCCATAATCCTGGACGCAACAACATTTAAGCCAAAAGTTCCGCCAGCAAAAAGGCATCAATTTAATTGCTGACCATTAATTTCCATTAGACATGGAAATGTAGAGGCATGAGATAGGGGAAAACGAGAGCCGCCTGGAGGTTCTAATTTATGCAAACTTCATGTGATGTATGACATCTGCAATCGGAAGACCGAAATTTCAACTTTGACCATAATAATGCTCGCTCGTAAACCTGTTTGGTAGGAGTATTTATTGTACATATGTAGGTAGTGTTATCATCGTTGCCCAAGGTTAAATGCACAAGTTTCTACGAATGTGCAGAGCGGAACGGGAGACAAGAGTAAAGTTTTTCACCATGCTTTAACGACTTAAGTGGCCACAAAATCACCATGCAAAGTCACATCAGACGACCATTAGTTGACCTTAAAGTAATTAGAAGATAGCCCGAGGGACGAGCGTTTCTTTTTTGCTCTTTCCTTTGCTTCCTGGTCTTCGTTAGTTCTTTTACGTATGGTGTGTTTCACTCACTTTTGTGACAAATCACAGATATCCTGTTTTGAGGACCAGATGAATATGGGTAAATATGCAAGCGAGTAGCTGGAGGATTTAATTGACCAAAGGATCATAAACTTTTGTTCAACGATGTTGAAAACATTTGACCCTGATTTTATGAGTCAGCAAGCGATTCCTCGCTCTCCTTTCCCATTCACAAATGGGGGGTAGTCTGTCTCGTAGTGCGATTACCATCGGTACCATACACGGGTTTTAAATGGTATTAAGCAAGCCGGTTTGCTGCTTTCTGCTTGGCGACCTATGACCAAGAATGAGGATAAAGTTTTAACACGCCTCGTTGTTCACCCTCGTTCGTACGTACATATGGACATCTGTCTTGGCTAAGAGGAATAGTTTAAAAAAGTGAAATGGTGCGCCCACCACGAGGTATTTTGACACCGTCGGCATATCCGACACGGAACATAGCCCAAATGTTTTCAGCTCTAATTATGTTTAAGGGGTTAAGAGGGCAAGCAATGCATAGACAGAGCGAAGGAAAACTTTACGGAGGTTATATGGTCAGTTGGCTTTGGCCTGCACTTCGAATGGTAACTTTTCAATGACATCCAGGAAAAGCCAGCGTGCAATGCGAGTAGTAGTAGTAGGATGGACAGAAACTGAAAGGACTCGACGATAGGAATGCGGTTTTGGTTCGTTTGTTTGCATCTATTTGCGCGTCGGAACGTAATTTGTTTATTTTGCGAGAAAAGTTTGTGGAAAGTTTACGGTTTTTATGTCCATTGGATTACGACAATTGCTAATCGAGAGGTGAGACGGTTGAACGAAACTTGAACTGGTTGTCCTGCGTCTCGAACAATTAAATACCAACCAAGGTTGATTGGTCTCTATTGAAACTGAAATTCCTTTTATCTCCCACCAAACCGCTTGTGCGTGAAAGGGCTAACGTGTCAAATCGAATTAGCCATCAATACATGTCGCAGGTTTTTCACGGTCCCAACCACATTGTTCGGTTTTGTGCGAACGACCCCAAAAATTCCGCTCTAAATGCTCTCCATAAATCATAATCTACATGCACGCTTAATTTATGGTAACATATGCAACAAAATTGAGTGAATGTTCTTCCTGCCATTCTACCATGACCATTATTCACTATTTTCTCTTCAATAGAGCGAGCTATCCATTTTCGAGCTTGCCTTATGCCACGTACTGCAGACATGCAATACTTTCGGCAATAACACTTCCACTAGTCATAAGGACATGTATCGTTTGATGTTTTCACACGCGTGAGCATCACATTTGATTCGACATCACGTATCGCAAGCCAGTTACATGTCCTTTAAACCCTTTTTCCTCATACCCCTGTTTAGCCTTTCACCTCTGTGTTGGAGTTGATTTGAAAATCCCTTCATTCGTTTCGGTGTCTGTCGACATGTCTACCCGTCTTCAAGTACACCCATAGTCGAGTGTGGATATATGTACATAGTCATACATATGTGTTTCACTATTGCTGTGCTTGAATGCGTGTATCCTCGTTTATCATACCCTGGCTAATAATGGAGGCGAGGCAGCTCTGCTGAAAATGGCTTAAGTATGGTCGTCTGTCGTTTTATTCTAAAAGATAGTGTATCCGTGTGTTTAAAACCGACGAGGGAAATGGCTTTTCTACGTGGCTCTGTCGTGATATCCGTGCAATGAGTGACGAAAAATGAGAACAAGGTGCTTGCTTAAATAGGGATAGACCTTGAGCTTGGAAATGGAGACAAGAGTACGTACTTTTTGGTAGTCTAGTAGATGGCGGACGGGGGGCAGAGTCCGCGGGGAGTTGTTAAAACGAATGTGATAATCTGAATGCTAAATATTTAAGAGGAGATTTAAAGCGACTGCAATGTAAGGAAGCTCTAACATAATCAATGCTTACGTGTAACACTAATCATACCTTTTCCGTTTGAAATGATTTGTAAGCTATAAGATAGCTGTGGTAATACTTAAGACATCTTTCATCTTGTTAGGGCTAGCGAAGTAGAGTAGGTATTGCGGTTAACAAATTTAGATTACCCAAGCAGACTTCTGTGCATTCTCAAGGGTAGATTTGCTTCAGTAGAAAAAGTGTGATTCAAACTCAACGATACGGTTAACCAAATAAGGCACAGGAAGGTAAATGCTAATACATATATGTAAAAGGTGCCCATTTTATGAAGGCCTGTGAACAAAGGCGGCACTTTAACTTGTTCACAGGTCGTCAGGACCGAGCGAAAGCTGATCTTGTTAACCTGTTACAGAATGAAAGCTGTGATGTGATTCGGGCTAGCGAAGCTAAATCAAACTAGAAACACAAAATTCGGCACAGTTCTTAAATATAATCAGCAGAGACTGGGCTTGGGCATACAGGGCGGGAGCTATGACACCAAGATCGTTCTAGGCGATTTCAATGCACAGCTGGGAATGGAAGAAATCTTCGTCAGAGTCATTGAAAAATACACCCTGCACGACAACATATCCGGAAACGAACTCAGACTGGTGAATTTCGCCTCGGGTCGAGATCTCTCTGTGGTTAGTAAGCGATTCCCCCACCTCAATATCCATAAAGGTACCGGGCGGCTACCTGTTCAACCAACTGTCCACCAGATTGTTCACATTGCGATCGACGTCAGACACTCCACCAGTATTCTCGATGTCCGAACATTCCGTGGTGATAACATTGACTCGGATCATTCCCGTGTTGTAGTCAAGGTAAGAATACGGATATCGAGAGAAGGACGGAGTGGCGAAAGAACATCACGGTTTGACGTCGGAAGGCTATAATCGCAACAGATCGCTTGGAACTTTGCTGACCGAGTCTCCCATAAACTGTCTGAAAGCTCGACGCCGCTTGCAATAACAATCGAAAAAGAATGGAAGCGCTATCAAGAAGCCAAGAAAGAAGCTGCCACTGATGTGCAGGGTTTTATGACACCGTTATGGAAGAACCCATGGCAGGTAAGCTCATTCAGCAAAATAGGAGGCCTGCTGTATGGAACGACGAAAGCTGTTCGTGAGCTATACGAACAGAAGAGAAGGGAAGATATCCGCCTTCTCAGGAAGAAAAAGAAGGAACATGGGAAGCGCAATGGGTGCATTGCCAGAGAGCCGTCAGAGACGCTACCTCAGAGGTGCTGGGTTTCAAACCGCCACCACCTAGAAACCCCTGGTTCGATGAACAATGCGAATAAGCCCATGCAGCAAAACAAGAGGCATATAAAGCCATGCTGCAACGACGGACGAGAGCTGCTCGCGAAATCTATGAGCAGAAGAGAAGAGAGGAACACACGCTTTTCAGAAGAAAGAAGAGAGAGCACGGAAAGTGTGAGATCGAGGAGATGGAGAGATGCTTCCGCAGGAATGACGCCCGTAAGTTTTACAACAAGGTAAAACGAACATGCCATGGCTACAAAGCCAGAGTGGCGGCCTGCAGGGATGAAAATGGAGAACTGGTAGTAGAGTCGCAGTCGATGCTGAGGATTTGGAAAGACCACTTCTGCAGACTGTATAACGGCGATGATAGACAAGATACCGCTGTCAGGCAGAACGAGCCATTCGCAATGGACCACGAAGTAACAGAATTCAGTCCACCCGACCTAGACGAAGTCAAGATAGCGATATCAAGACTTAAGTCTAATAAAGCCGCCGGCGCAGACGGCCTGTCTGCTGAGCTTCTTAAGGCGGCTGGAGATGAGCTGGTAAGGTGCATGCACCATCTCATTTGCAAGGTATGGTCGGAAGAAAGCATGCCCGACGACTGGAATCTCAGCATCGTTTGCCCGGTCCATAAGAAAGGAGACCCCTATAACTGCGCCAACTAGAGAGGAATAAGTCTCCTTAACATCGCATATAAGATCTTCTCTGCCGTATTGTGTGAACGCCTGAAACCATTTGTGGATAACCTGATCGGCTCTTATCAGTGTGGTTTCAGGCCAGGTAAGTCCTTAATAGATCAAATATTTACGCTACGGCAGATCTGGGAGAAGACCCAGGAATACCAAATCGACACTCACCACCTCTTCGTCGATTTCAAGGCTGCATATGACAGCTTGTATAGAGATGAGCTATACAAAGCCACGTTTAGTTCTAACATCCCTGCCAAACTCGTCCGACTGTGCAGGATGACAATGGAGAATTCTCGCTGCTCCATTAAGGTCGGTAATGAGCAAACCGAGACCTTTGATGTTAAAAAAGGCTTTAGGCAAGGTGACGCGCTGTCATGCAACTTTTTCAACATCGTGCTTGAAAAGATCGTGCAAGAGTCACTGGCCAACACAAGAGGTATGATTTATTTCAAGTCTATGCAATTGCTTGCGTACGCCGACGACATTGACGTGATTGGATGGACAATGCGAGTCGTCAATAAGGCCTTTGTAAGCATTGAGGTAGAAGCGGCTAAGATGGGTCTTAAGGTTAATGAGGATAAACCCAAATATCTGCTTTCAACAAAAAGACACGGACAACACCAACGTATTGGCCAGAACGCCACCATGGGCGGATATAACTTTGAAGTGGTCAAGGAATTCTTCTACCTTGGCTCACTGATGACCAGCGACAACGACACCAGCGCTGAGATAAAACACAGAATCACTCTTGCCAACCGCTGTTTCTTTGGGTCAAGGGGCAATTGAGAAGTATAGCCCTCTCTCGGAAAACCAAGGTGGTACTATATAAGACCTTAATCATCTCAGTCGTGCTTTATGGCGCAGAGGCTTGGACCTTAACAAAAGCGGATGAAGATGCCGTTGGTCGTTTCGAGAGGAAAATTCTGCGCACTATCTACGGTCCCGTTTGTTCAAACGGTGTATGGAGGGGAAGGTTTAACGAAGAACTGTACGGGTTGTACAGCGACATCGGCCTGGTACGACGTCTACGGATACAGCGTCTAAGCTGGCTAGGCCATGTAGAGCGCATGGAAAATACAGCTCCGACCCGAAGAGTCTTCGAATCCACCCCGGAAGGAAGGCGCGGCAGAGGACGGCCGCATCAACGGTGGCGCACGTAGGTGGAAGGGGACCTTAACCAACTGGGCGTGCGGCGCTGGAAACGGCTGGCCAAAGACCGTGCCAGCTGGAGACGCTTGTTGGTTAAGGCCCAGGTTCACCACGGACTGTAGCGCCACCTAAGTAAGTAAGTATGGAAAGCGCGCAGTCAAGAAGAATGGAGAGGTGTTATGGCAGAAATGAAGTCCGAAAGTTTTACCAAAATGTATGTAAAACAGCTATTCAGTGGATACAAACTACGGACGGAAGCCCGTCGGGACTAGAATGGACAACTTTTGGTGGAGTCGCAGTCGATGCTGGGAATCTGGAAAAGTAATTTCTGCAGACTGTTAAACGGCAATGAAGACCCAAATATCGCTATCAGTCAGAACGTTACACTCACTTTGGACGACGGTGGACAAGAATTCCCCGTCTCCCCAACTTAGACGAGATCAAGATAGCACTATCGAGACTGAAGTCGAATAAAGCTGCTGGATCGCAGAATTGCTTAAAGCAGCTGGAGATGATCTGGTTTGTCGATTGCACTAGCTCATCTGAAGATATGGTCCGAGGAAAGCATGCTCGACGAGGGGAATCTCAGTGTCGTTCTCCCGGTACACAAAAAAGGAGACCCCTTACTGCGCCAACTACCGAGGGATTAGTCTCCTCAACATCTCGTACAAGATCCTCTCTACCATTTTGTGTGAACGCTTGCAATCGTTCGTCAAAAATCTGATAGATCGTTATCAGTGTGGTTTCAAGCCAGGTAAGACCACGGTAGAGCAGATCTTCAGACTCAGCAGATCGTGGAAAATACCCAAGAAATGCAAATCGACGCTCACCACCTATTTGTCGATTTCAAGGCCGCATATGACATCGTGCATAGAGACGAGCTATACAGTGCCATGTCTAGATTTGACTCGTCAGATTGTGTAGAATAATGATGGAGAACTCTCGCTGCACCGGCAAGGTCGGTAACGATCTCACCGAAACCTTTAATATCAAAAAAGTTTTAGGCAAGGCGACGCGCTGTCGTGTGACGTTTTTAATATTGTAGTTGAGAAGATCGAAGAGTGTCGGGGCACAGCGGGTAGTGTGTTGGCTTCTGACGCCGATGACATGGGATCGAATCCCGACAACAGCTGTGTTATCGAATGTGTTTTTCACGATGCTTCTCCTCAGCGGGGTAATGACAAAACCCCCTGCAGTATAATTGTCATGAAAGAGCCTCTCGAAATTTGCCGTTCGGAATTGGCAATAAAAACTATGGGAAAATAAGATCACACCCAACGTGGGTGATTAATAGAAGCTATGCTTAGGTTCTCCTTGAGCTATACCGCCGCATTACTTGAGAAGATCATGCGAAACTCACAGGTTAACGCTTAGAGGCACGATCTTCATAAAGTCCGTTTAACTACCAGCTTCCAGAACACAGTGAGCGGTCAGTGAAGCATTTATTGGCCTTGAAGCAAAGGCGGCCAAAATGGGTCTGACGGTAAACGTGGGTAGAAGGCAAGACATTCGGCATCGACATCTCGGACAGAGCATCACCATTGACAGCAGAAGTAAAGGACTTCGTCTACCTCGGCTCCGCTATAAATATGGACAATATCATCAGTACCGAAATGAAACACAGAATTACTCGAGAGATTAAGTTGGCTTTATATAGGTTAGGTTAGGTACAAGTGGTTGGCATAAGCCACACGTAGGCCG
Organism: Eumerus sabulonum; assembly: GCA_951905685.1. NCBI lineage: Eukaryota > Metazoa > Arthropoda > Insecta > Diptera > Syrphidae > Eumerus > Eumerus sabulonum. The sequence goes on along the minus strand of OX645062.1, from coordinate 57,439,659 downwards.
AGGTCGGCCCATTGTGATACCACAAGGATCATTACCAACCGGAGCTTCTGATGAAGCGATGGAGTTGAGCTATTTTTAGGTTTGCTTGCTCACTTAGATTTTCATAGAAGGGCGCGCTGAGGTAGATCCTCCTGCGGTCAGAAAAGAAGGGCATGAGCTGAGAAGCTGATGGATTGATTTCTCTTCCTCCTCGTATATGCAGCCGCGGCAAAATTCATTGGAGGGCAGCCCTAGTCTGGCGGCGTGTTTTCCAATGATGCAATGACCTGTAATGATACCCACTAGAGTGCTCAAATTAGCCCTTTTGGTTACTACTCCTTTGTTCGTCGTAGGTTTAGCTTAGGCCAGATTTGTTTAGTGATAAAGCCGATATTACTTTCATTCCATTGGAGGTTGGTCGCCTCTATGGTTCGAAGTTTTATCATGTGATTTACCGTACTTATTGGTGTTTCAGGGTACCCGAGGGTAGGAAGACTGAGTGTGCTTGACCCTAACTTTGCGAGTTCGTCGGCTGCGCAGTTTCCTGGAATATACTTGTGCCCGGGAACCCACAATTCTTTAATGTTGAACTGTTCAGACATCTCGTCTAGAGATAGGCGACAGTTTAAGGATGTCTTTGATTTGTGGGTTACCGCGGCCAGGGATTTTATCGCAGATTGGTTATCCGTGCAAATGATAATATCCTTAGCGGATATTACATTGATCCTGAGCCATGCAAGGGCCTCCGTTATCGCTGTTAATTCTGCCTGATACATACTGCAGTGATTTGGGAGTCTGAATGATAGCCTGATGTTAAGTTCCTTGGAGAAGACTCCAATACCTATACCCGACTCCATTATGGAGCCATCGGTGTAGAGGGAGATCGAGTCCTGTGGTATAACTTTTCCTTCAGCCCATTCCTCCCTGGATGAAAAGGCAACTTTGAAGTTCCTAGTGAACACACTCTGCGGGATGATGTAGTCTGTGTCCATGGGTACTTTGCAGTGCTTAAGAATGGTAGTATGTCCTTTTTGTAGTGTGATCCATTTTCCTATGCCCCTAATTCGTAGGGCCGCGCAGGCTGCAACTTGCTTGCTGAACGGTATAAGACCGTATCATTTGGGTCAAACGGTGGAAAATGTAATAAGATATTTAGGGCCTCCGTGGGGGTTGATCTGATCGCTCCGCTTATATATAAACAGGCCGATCTTTGTACCTTCCCCAGAAGGTTTCGGTAGACTGCCTTGTCCAGAGCAGTCCATTAGACTACGATGCTGTGTAGAGCCAGTGCATAATGCTTGGTTGGAAACCCCTCCTTCTGCCCACCACTTTCTTACAGCTGTAGAGGGCAGTGGTTGGAATGTTAGGTTTCCAATTCAGGAGGCTGACTAGGACTAGGACTAGGTATCTAGTCTGATCTTTGATTATTAGTTGGGTTTCATCCAACCTCGGTGGGTTGGCATTAGGTCGCTTAGATTGCTGGGAAAATTCCCTGTGGCGGCAATGGCAATGTAATCTGCATAGGCGGTCTAGCAACAGTAGTAGTTCGTTGACCACCACGTTCCAGAGGATAGGGGAGAGTATTCCACCTTGTGGTGTACCTCTGCTGACCATTCTAATTCAGACGGCACCAGCGAAGTTGGCTTTGACTACTCTTTGCGTTAGCAGTTGTCGTACCAAGTCTATCACTGATCCCGTAACACCCAGATCAGACAGCGCTTTGGTGACGGCCTATGGTTCAACATTGTTAGAGGCGCCCTCAATATCGAGAAAGGCGACAAGAGTGTATTCCTTACGTTCCAGTGACCTTTATATTTTGCTGACCAGTGAGTGGAGTGCTGTTTCCACCGATTTGCCTTTGTTGTAGGCGTGTCGGTTATTCGACAGTCTTCCTGAGATACAGCTGTGACGTATGTGAGTGTCAAAAATCTTCTCTAGGGTTTTTAATAGAAAAGAAGTAAAACTGTTAGGCCTCAAGTCATTTGCATACGTGTTTTAGCTTTTGGCAGCCTTGGGTATGAAAATGACTTTGGTTACCTTCCACTTGCTGGGGATATATGACTGGAAGAGGAAACTCTTGTATATTACCACAAGCCAGGGGAGGATGATCCCGATAACAACGACGGCATCGAATGTTTATTTCGCGGCGTTCCTCCTCGGCGGGGTACTGGCAAAACCCCCCGTAGTATACTTGCCCTGAAAAAGCTTCTCGACTCACGCCGTTCGGAATCGACATTAAACTGTAGGTCCCTTTCACCTATGTGAAAAATAAATAAATAAATTGAGAGAAGCTTGGCTCTGGTCCTTCATGGGCTGTAACGCCATCAAAGAAGAAAGAAGGGGATGATGAGATCTGCTACCTGCTGGCGCTCTGCTGGTATGATCCATCCGGTCCCGAAACTTGTAGGGTTCAAAGCTATTGGCTTTATGTAACATTTTAATCATTCTGGTTCTGCTCTATGTCGCAGAAGCATGGGCGCTTTTTAAAGCGGGAGAAGAAACTCTACAAACACAAGGGCATCCACAAGTGGAGAGGGGCCTCAACTAGCTTGGTGTGCGCAATTGGAGTCGCTGACGAAAAATCGTGCTGGTTGGATCGGTTTGTTGGTTGAGGCCCAGATCCACACCGGACTGTAGCGCCAGATAAGAAGAAGAAAAGACCGATCCAACGCCACTCAAGGCGAAAAAATCGATGTTTAAAACATAAGGTCATAAAAAGCGGTGAAGTACGGGAGCTTCAGTCACCAGAGGCTTGTATTGTGTGCATCCCCCTTCGGAATGGCAGGAGAATGCATATAGTCTGTATCAGCCTATGCATCTGAAGCACCTCAGCCTAATATTTTCATTGCCCAACTTGAATCACTCTTTTGATTTCTGCGCTCGATCTCGGTAGAAAACTTTTATGTTCTGCCCGGAGATTTGAAAGCCAAACATAGTGATTGAAAAAATAATGTACTCAACAACTGAAGGAGACTACTAGATCAGTTCTGGGATCTGCGCAACATTGAATACAAAATCAGGTTGCTCGCATCGGATAGTCCGTCATTTCCTAGAAGCGGCTCCTATCTGGATCCTATGCTACTTGGCTCGCGACTGAGACTGGCTGACACAAACGAACAGTCTACGCACTGTTAACGGGCCGTCGAATACGGCAGCGATCATTGTGGACTTGGTGCCATAATCACAATACGACAAGAGTTTACAGAAATGGCGCAGTATGTTTAAACGCATCCCGACGATTATAGAAGGGCACGTTGGTCACGCTTTGGCAACTGGCTGACGAGAGTGCTAAAGGGTTGACCATAATAGGCAGAAGCGAGCATATGCAAGCAGAGGGGAATGTCTTTTTACATGCAAAGCATATGACATACCCATAATGGGAATATACGAAGTTTCGTTAAATGTTCGTTAACTGATGCGAGCAGACGGAAGGTCTTCATGAAAGAAGACATTCCGTACGGAATTTTGACAGCTGATAGTGAAAGGAACCGAAAGTACAATAAAGAAACACTTTTTTGTTTTTAATGGTTTTAATCTATTTCCCATTGTTTTATTTTCCATTTTTCTCACTTTTAATAACACGATTGTACCCACACCGAAAGTAAACAAACCGAATAAAGTCCATTTGACAGTTCCTTTCCTTCTGCTCGCTTATGTTCATTATGGGTAACTTGACTTTTCGTTGAAACAGAGGGGAGAATATCGTTCGGTTCTGCTGTAAGCTTCTGCTTGCTTCTGCCTATTATGGTTAGCCCTTTAGTTTGAACGTCCCCTACCTACCCACAAGCAATGGGCAGAACGATACCACAAATGTGATTCGCAATGCGATAATAGACGGTGGTAGGTGAATAATACAGGTTCTTCCAATAAGGGCTTCCGAACTTTGACAGCTGATGGCGGCCATTATCATCTGTCAAATTGGCTGCCGTTTATTTGGCCTATCTTTCCAAATCACCGTGGATGGGCATGGCGTTAAACAATACGTTCAAATGATAAAATTGTTTTATCAAAATGGGTGTTTAGTTCGGGATACATGTCGCGCGACTCGCCCATTTTAACATCGCCATAATCGTCCGATAGAAATGTCTATACGCAGTGTGGTGGATAAAATTGAATTTTGAAATTTGGTAACTCTAAACGATAAACTAACATTCGTACGTCTGCCGGAAGTATCGCCGCTGTCCGTGAGAGTGTGCAGGAAAATCCGAAGCAGTCGATTTTGTGTCGCTCACAAGAACTCGGCCTGTCACAGACCACAACTTGGCGAATTTTGCGTCGTGACTTGGGCCTGCATCCGTACATAATTTAACTAGCCCAGGAGCTGAAGGTAAACGACCATAGAAAACCACGTGTTTTCGCAAAATTTTCATCGACAAACAAAATTGTCGAATTTGGCACGAAACCAATCCACATGAGATTCAAGAGCGTCCAATGCATCTCTAAAAAGTCACTGTTTGGGATGGATTTTGACTAGCAGCGCGCCATGGGTCCATATTTCTTTGAGAACGACGACAAGGGCGAGCGCTAAAGGTCGATAATTACCAACTTCTTTTGGCCTAAATTGGATGACATGGACACCAACGACATGTGGTTTCAACTGGACGGCGCTACGTGCCTCACAGCTTACGACACATGGGAAAAGTTGCGCGAGCGATTCGGGGGTATGGTCATCTCACGCGAAGATCAAGATCATGCGATTTGACCCCGTTAGACCATTCCATGTGGGGTTTTCTAAAGTCGCAGGCCTTCAGAGTCAACATAACCTATGCCATCAGCCTGATCATGGCAAATCGGACGTTGGTCCCAGCTTCATTTTCGAAGAAAAATGGTCCAATGATGTCCTCACTCTAGAATCCGCACCAAACTGTCACTTTCTGTAGATGCATTGGCTCCTCGACAGTAACGTGCGGAGTTTTCAAGCCCGTTCGTAGCCGTCGAGATGAAAATGCGCCTCGTCAGAAAAAATTATTTTTCAGCTAAAATCGTTGTTTAATTCGAGCTGCTCCAAAGCCCTATTGCTGCCTTCAATTGCTGAGTAAATCCGAGATCTTTGTGCAGAATTCTCCTCAGGCTTGGGCGTGAAATGTTGAGCTGTATGATACTGACTTTCTGACTTGAGCGGGAAACAGCTGTCAGTGTCAAAATAACCTATAATTAAGAAAAAAAAAAAAAAAAACAGTAGATGGCCCACCCCTTATTTAAGAGGAGTGGCAATTAATTTCCAAAATATCCAGGTCCTATCTGCAGTGATCATCCGACTCATCCAGTCACTTCCGTCGCTCTGAATGCGGGACAAGAAATCTTCGGGAATCTACTTTTTCGCATTTGTTTTTGTTCGTGGGTGATAGCGTTTGGCACCATCTTCGCGCAAATCTTTCGCATCTATTAGGCGCGCAACTTTTTTGTGTAAAAATGGTTACAAATGAGTCATTCGAAGTCCATCCATAGCTAGCCCATCGCTAGCTACAACATTTTCCCATCTTTCTGGCAGAATCAAGCGAACTGCTGATCAGCCAGACCATGCGCCATCGAACGGAACAAGTGATAATAGGACGGGGCAATATCAGGGGAATATGGCGGATGGGGTATGACTTCCCATTTGAGTAGGGTAGGCTTTAACGAGTTTGGAAAAATGAAGTCGAGCGTTGTCATGCTGTAGAATTACTTTTTTGTGCTTCTGCTCGTATTGTGACCATTTTTCGCGCAGTGCTCGGCTTAATTGAAGTCAATACCGTTCCCTAGTAATGGTTTCGTTGGGTTTCAACAGCTAACAATAAATAATACCGACCTGGTCCGACCAAATATACAGCATAACCTTTGCAACGTGAATATTCGGCCGACCCGACGACGTAAAAGTATGACTGGGCAGTCCTCATGACATTAATTTCTTTGAGTTGTCGTAATGAGTCCATCTTTCATCACCCGTTACGATGCGATGAAGAAAACCCTTTCTTTTTTGCTGCTGAAGCAGTTGTTCACATGCGAACAAACAATGCTTAACTCATGGCTTTCCACAACTGCTTTGTCCAATGTAATTCCTTGCGACCTGTGAATACTAATGCCGTAAGACAGCAATAAAGGAAATTGCTTCCTCGTGCCATTGACTGCTACTTTTTTCAATGGCTTTATGACCTGCGTTATAGGAATAGCGCCTGAAGCGAAAGTTGGTCCCCTATAAGTTCCAAACTTGATCATGATGCAGATAGGAGCTTCGCTTGGTATGGAGTTCTCGACTCTATTTTCAAGCGACAACGCTGAGTATCAGTTCTGGGCTCAGTCCTTGAGCTTCGTCATCTGACGCTTGAGCGGCTGTTGCATTATTGTTTAAGGCATTTATTCGAGTCATTGGGCATCCAAGCGATCGTAAGGCGTTCTTGTTATAATCTTTGATGTTTTTGATTGTCGCCATCAATCGTGTCGCGTCCTTAAAATCTCGGGTCGATCCTGGATTATTGTCGACAAAGCGTTATGACCAGAATTCATAGTGCGAGAGGTTGTTCTCGCCTAGAGCTAGAGCATGAAGTGCTTCTCGAAATTGTTTCTGTTCATCGGCAGTCTGTCGCATGATCTGCTTGAGAATAAACGTTTTCCGTATCTGCAAATAAGCTGCTTTGCCTCGCAGGGAAAACTCATCCGACTTTTTAGGTACGCCATACAGAGGCTTGTCCAAAACTGGCTGTAGCTGATTGAAGTGCTGCTTCTCAGGGTCAGCTTTCTAAGCCGGCCATATATCTTGCCCAGCATACGCAACCCAACCATGCTGAATTCGTCTATCAATATCACCTATTACTGAAATGCTCCTGAAACTCTCTTTGGGTCTTTCCAGTTAGGGGCGTAACTCTGGCTGATGTGGCAATGTGCAACCTGGAATGCAGAGTTTTGGCCACCGATATTGTTTGCAACCACGTCGGTTGGAGCCATTAGCTGGATGTGCTCCAAGCCGAAACTTTTAACAACTTCGTTGATGACTAACGACTTGCCGGTTCTAGCAGCTCCCATGACTATTGCCATTTTGTCCGTCGTTTCTCCGTTTGTCGCTCTTGTGATGAAGTCTATCATGGCTTGTTGCTCGATGTTCAATGTAAAGCAGCTTGCTGGCGCCTCAACTTCTGGTATTTCGTAGGAAGCAGTAATGGCAGATGACTTCATGGTGGCTGAGTTACAGCCGTGAGCAGTTGTCGCAGAGTCTGAGCACGTGCTTGTCGAGATTTTGGGTGAATGTTCTGATTAATTCAGTTTCTCCAAAATGTGTTGTTTCTATGTTTGAGTTTCGACGAGGGTCGTCGATAATATTTTGGCGAACGTTCCTCATTCTGGCTGCGTCTCTGGTTGATCGTACTTAGTTCCGGGATCGTTTAGGAGGAAGTGGCATATTGTCTCAAACTGTTTCGTTATACATTTCAGTTGATATATGAGATTTATTGTTGTTTTTTGTTATTTTCTTTTTTATCAGTAGTTTTGCTTCACGTATATTCAGTTTTGATGATGAATATGGCCGTATTCAATCATGCAAGATTCTTTAAGAAAAATGACGTGACTTGGGGACGAAAAGCATCAAAAATGGATTTTTTTTTCAAATTTAAACAATTGCGCGCGCAAATTTTTTTTCGGATATTTTAATTTTTTTATAGATTTAATTTGGTTTTTAATTTTTTACAATTATACTGAATCGAAATTCAAAATTCCGGCTTCGCCATGATCCTATTTATATGGTAAACTAATAGTGTTAAAAAAGTGTAAAAGGAAGTGGTCGAAAAACGCGAACAACGTTTCGGTTCGCTTTGATAAATCAAGAGTTGGAGGGTTCATCAGCTAGAGCAGCGACCGGTGTGATGGGGATAGCCCCTGTAAAGCCAAGATAAACCGTTCTGCTTAATAAAATAGTGTTATTAAAACAAACACACTGTTTTCATTCAAACTTAACGGTTTTTATTTCAAAATAATATTTTAAGAAAAATCCACAAAAAAAAAAAAAAACGCAAAGTGACGATGTACTTAGCAAGACAACCAACTGCTTCTACTGCTAGGTCCCAACTGAGTTTACATTATCCGCCTTCTTCTCGAACACGTATGTACGTAGCTTTTTCTCCAACAGATTAACTCCAAAAAATATAAATGCAACCAGTGCTGTCGTTTCCAAATTCAGAAAGGAGCCAAATTCAAGATTTTGGGGAGCCACCGAAAATCTATCATATATTCAGTGTTACGATTTGATTTGTTTATTTATTGCGTAGCAACATCTCCTAAGTCAGAAAACGGACTAAGGCTAGTGGACTTAATGGCGGGACATAATCTAGTAGTAGCAAGTACACGATTCGCACACCTCAACATCCACAAGGAGACCTTGCGGTCCTTCGATCAATCGACCACCAATCAAATTGATCATATTAAGATCGACGGCATTCACTCCTCCAGCATCCTAGATGTCCGAACCTTTCGAGGAGCCAACATCGACTCGGACCATTACCTTGTTGCAGCCAAGGTACGGGTGCGAATCTTCCGGAATCAACGGAGTCGAGTAAGAACACCAAAATTTAACGTCGGAAAGTTGCAATCGCCTGAGACCGCCAGGACCTTCGCCGATCAAGTCTCCCTCAAGCTCTCTGAAGTCCCGATGCAATTTATAGAAATCATAGAACAGCAATGGAGTCCTTGTCAGAACGCCATCAGAGAGGTCGTCTCAAGCCACCACCTTCGAGAAACCCCTGGTTTGATGATGAATATAGACAGGCCTATGTAGAGAAACAGAATGCATACATGGCTACACTGCATCGACGGGCAAGAGCTGCCCGCGAGCTCTATGAATGGAAAAGGAGAGAGGAGCATGCGCTTCTGAGAAGGAAAAAGAAGGAGCACGAGAAGTGCGAGATCAAGGAAATGGAGGGATGTTATTGCAGGAACGACGTTCGAAAATTTTACCAAAAAGTAGAACGAACATGCCAAAGCCAGAGCAGAAGCCTGCAGGGATGAGCACGGACAACTAATAGTGAAGTCACAGTCGATGCTGAGATTGTGGAAGGATCACTTCTGCAGACTGTATAACAGCGATGATAGTCAAAATGCCAAACGAACCATTCACAATGGACGAAGACGAAAGGGAATCCCGTCCACCTGACCCGACGATGGTAAGATAGCGATATCGAAACTTAAGTCTTATAAAGCTGCTGGAGCAGGCGGACTTCCCGCGGAACTGTTTAAAGCAGCTGGAGATGAGCTGGTTCGGAACATGCACCAACTCATCTGCAAGATATGGTCGGAAGAATGCATGCCCGATGAATGGAATCTCAGCATCGTTTGCCCGGTTCATAAGAAAGGAGACCCTAATGACTTCGCCAATTACAGAGGGATAAGTCTCCTTAACATTGCGTACAAGATCCTCTCTGCCGTACTGTGTAAGTGCCGGAAACCGTTCGTGGACAATCTGATAGGTTCCCACCAGTGTGGTTTCAGGCCAGGAAAAGCCATAGACCAAATATTTACACTATGGCAGATCTTGGAGACCCACGATTTCCAGGTCGCCACGCACCATCTTTTTGTCGACTTTAAAGCCGCATATGACAGCGTTTATAGAGATGAGCTATACAGAGTCATACCAAACTCGTCAGAGTGTGCAGGATGACTATGGAGAAATCTTGCTGCTCCATTAAGGTCGGAGGTGAACTAACCGAGCCCTTCTACGTTAAAAAAATGTTCTAGTCAGGGTGACGCACTGTCATGTGATTTCTTTAACATCATTCTTGAAAAGATCGTGCGGAACCCTGCGGCAAATACAAGATGTACAATCTACTTCAAGTCTACACAATTGCTTGCCTACGCAGATGACACTGACGTTATTGGACGGACAAAGCGAGACGTCAATGAGGCTTTCGCAAGCATTGAAGCAGAAGCGGCTAAAGTGGGTCTGACATAAAACGCAGAATAACTCTTGCCAACCGCTGCTTCTTTGGGCTCAAGAGGCAACTAAGTAGTAGAGCCCTCCCTCGAAAAACTAAGTTATCTCTCTACAAAGCCTTAATCATCCCGGTCCTCCTCTACGGCGCTGAGGCTTGGACTTTTTCAAAAGCGGATGAAGAGGCTCTTGGGCATTCCGAGAGGAAAATTCTGCGTGCAATATTTGGTCCCGTTTGTGTAAACGGAGAGTGGAGGAGGATATTCAACCAAGAACTGTACGGGCTGCACAGCAACATCGGCCTAGTTAGACGTCTTCGGATCCAACGTCTAAGATGGCTGGGCCATGTAGAGCGAATGGACACCACCGCTCCGGCTCGAAGAGTCTTCGACACCAGCCCCGAGAGACGATGAAGCAGAGGACGACCGCATCTAAGGTGGCGCGCGCAGGTGGAAAGAGACCTCAACCAACTGGGATTGCGGCACTGGAAGAGGCTGGCCAAAGATCGTGCCGGCTGGAGATGCTTGTTGATTGAGGCCCTAGTTCACCACGGACTGCAGCGCCACCGAAGTAAGTAAGTAAGTACACATATCCGGAGGACCTTTGCCATATCTTGCCAAAAGCTCATTTGCATTGACAGAGAGCTCACAGCGCTTTGGTGGTTTTTGACTCAACATGCTTCTACCCAAGAAGCTTGCTATCTATGATGACTCCTAGGTACTTAGCTTCCGTGGAAACCGGAATGGGAGGGCCTTTTAGTATCAGCTGAGTCATGTCAGTATTTTTCCTCCTTCTCGTAAAAAAAACGAAATCAGTCGTAGGAGGATTAACCGACTGCTCATTTTGTGCACAGCAATTATCGATCACAAGCCGCCTGTGCTTTAAGACCGAGAGTCGCTAAGCATGAGCTGACAGAAAGAACCGCGTCAACATCAACATAGGTCTGCGCATAGATTTCAGAGGCATTGAGAGCACTAAGCAGAGAGTCCATAGCCACCATGCACCATAACAGCGGAGGCAGGACGCCACCTTGCGGGCAGCGCCTGTTAATACCGGATTTGACACACTGGTCGAGGCCTGCATCAGCGGTCAGTGTCCTGTGCACAAGCATTGCTTTGATCCACAAGACTAGTGCTTCATCTACGCCATGACGTCTGGTAGCGTTTCAGACGCTGTCGAAAGTTGCGTTATCAAAAGCTCCCTCAATGTCGACGAAATGCCCAACGCGTACTCTTCCCCTTCGAGCGCGCATTCAATTCTTCAAACTAGGTTTCTGGCGATGCAAGGGAGCTTTTGAGCTTTTGGCAAAACATGGGGTTTTTTGCCGGCAAGGGTCTTCTGAATCTTCATGGCAATGATAAGACCTATAATCTCATATGCATCGGTTGTCAGGTGGAACAGACGACCAGGCAAACACGTCGCAGCCTCTTTCACCAAACTCCAAAGAACGGTTTGTCTCAGCTGTACGAGAGCTTTCCCCAGCTCGCCGGGTGCTGCTCTAGATGCTATGATTAACCTTCCACCTCTCGATACATTTATCAGAGGTTGTGCTCTGAAAGCACAGGAATAAAAGTGAGATTGCGCAAGAATTGTCCTGCGACCCCTGTCTGATGGACAGCCTTTTGACGTATTGACACCCGTTATCCTACTGTGCTGCAATTTCACACTCGAGTTTCCATGGCATCAGGATTGTCTCTGGCTGGATACTGAACCTGGAGAGTAGAGTCTTCGCATTTTCAAGGATGACCCCAGGTCTGGGCGCGGGTCCGGTGTTGGGGTCTTCTTTGAGCGCGAAAACATCCGACTGCACTTCTCGTTAGGAAAAAATGCGTCTGTCTTTCAATTAGAGATATGTGCAATCCTAATGGCCATGCATTATGTTGTGAAGCACAGGTGGAGGGGAAAAGCATATGCGTCTGCAGTGACAGCCATACTGCACTCCTTCTTGAACAGAGTCGGTAGACTAAATTCACTAGGGCTTGTACAGGTTCCAGATAGATTCTCAGGATCTCAACCTGCTCTAGACCTACCTGTGCCCACGGTAAATTCCTACATTAACGATTGGATTTTTAATACACACAACGGTAGATGGGGGATTATCCAGGTTGCAAGATAATATCTGCAAGAAATTCGCAGCATTCCTCCTGTCTTTAAGGAGAATTGACTGCTGAAATCTTGTGGTATTCATTACGGACCATTACACTTTTGCTAAGCACCTCTGCGTGCATGTTTCGAGGAGGATGACACTGCACGTGGTGTGTGCCGAGTCTCTTAGCTGTACATCTCTGAAGCTCCCTCTCATTTCTCTCAGGAAAACGGGGAAAATACATTAATGTAAGGTGTCTGTTTGGAGTACAATGGTCCAGTATTTGGGTCTGAGTGCTCCAACAGATAGCAGAAGCCTTCAAAAAAAAAAAAAAAAAAAAAAGTCGCTTATAGACCTTGGTGGATGGGAAGCATCGTAAACATAAAGCTTAGATAGTAAAAAGTGCATTAAAATGGGCTATCACGATACCGCATTCATTCAGATTTTCTATTTTCACATTAACAGATTTTTTTCTAGCACACAACTACACTAAAAGTTTTAAATAATTGACTTCCCCTAATTCTTCCTTTTTCATATTTCTATTTTAACGTGCATGTGAACGTCCTTCTACTTAACTTCTATTAAGTTCCGAACAACTATTCGTTTTTATTCCCCCTAGTTGTTAACGTCGTTCTCATTAAAAGGACAAGTTACTTGGTTTAAGTTCCTAGGACAAGTATCAGTATCAACTATTTCGCAGGCATGTTGGTGTCACTCTTGTCTCCTACTGCTGCACGTATGTATATACATACATGTTCGTGTCCTTAGAGCGTTTTTGTGAGGTTAAAATGGACAAGCAGAATAGAAAACAAACATCCCTGCAAGCGACAAATTTTAACACCCTCCCCGAAATGTAGACACAGAACTCCTATGCCCCCATCTCCTGGCATCCATCAGATAAGAAGAGAAAAACTTTGTGCAATAAATAAGGAACGAAAACCTGTTCCTTCGCCATGTAAGCCGTTGCTATTAGTCTGCACCAGGAGCTGGTAAGTGACTATTTTACCCACACCCACTATCAGTCTTTCTCCGTATGTCCTCGTGCGATATGTCCTTCTTAACAAGGCGGGCAAAAAAGAAATGAATAGATAGATCCTTTCAAGAGCCTATGTCTTCCACATAGTTTCTCCGAGTCCAAGAAGAAAGAAAAGAGATTTTCGTCCTTATCGCCAGTCTGCATGCGGTGGCGGCAGAGCATTTTGACAGCTTCGTTGAGAAGATTCTTTATTGTCACCCGGCTAGGTCAACACCTCATTTGGAATTTGTTGGACTTAACTTTAAGCTAAATTTACACGTGTCCTCCGTTACAATATGTCACAGTGAATAACCGTGGGGTGGCTTTGATCCATCATGAAATTAAGTTGTAATTGTACTTGCCATTAGTATATATGTACATGCGAGTACATATGTATGTATGTATGCCCCGTAGTCAGTGTGTGCTGACAAGAAAATTGTGACATTCGCTTTAAACTGTCATTAGTGCAACTGTTTCCATTGTCATTTTAACAAACGACACACTTCCCATGACGCACGAGGTCGCGCACAACCCCTTGAAACGTCGCATACACGTACATGCTAAAATCGGGTGACTGTCATCCACTCAACCCTCCCTACGAAGACGTCGACAACGGTGAGGACTGATGAAAACAACCAATATCTCTCGCGCTGTCATTTGAAGTTCTGTGAAATTTATCTCTCGTTAAATTAAGTTTTTGGTTCGAATAGAATAAACCTTCTGACTTATTTACCGCAAAAGTTACACACCTGGCGTCCTCGTCTGCTCCTTTTTGTTCTTAGGGCCTTAAGTGTGTTGCTCCGTGTGTGCTGGGTGATGATTGCAATTTTCAATTTGAATTTTCATCTTCCATTAGAACGAGCAACACTGCTCTGAAGGCAACCTGAAGGTATTGACGGTACACGGGGGTTTTAGAAGGATGGTCTCCGCAACATCGGGGGTATGTGTTGTCGAAGTTTACCTGCGGATGTGTTATTACCATTCTAACAAGATGGTTGTGCAAATTTGCCAAACGTATTGTGTGGCATAAGGAGGATAACAATGATTCGAATTGGTTGTGCCGGTGGCGGTGGCGGTGGCGGTGGAGGAAATCTTTTAATGAAATGATACTTGGGCATCGGTGAAAATCAATGATCGGAATCGAGGGGTTTCAAAGTGTAGGGCTTTATTAAATGTTATTCGTGACATTCATGTTGAGGGCGGAGTACGTTTTGATTTCAAATGAGGATAGAGTTTCATGACATTTGGGAAGTGGATTCGGCAGTCCTTATACGTGCATAGTGTGGATGAGAGTTTGAAATAAGTTTTGGGGTTTGAGCAGAAACTTTTCAACTAAAAGAGGTCAATCTTATTATACATTTTCAAAATTTGGTCGATGCGGGGACAAGACCCAAATCGGTACTTCTGTGATTTCTCAGGTGGATATTGTTGATGTTATTAAGGGAGACTAGGAGCTTATCTAGGGGAGAAGGGAGCGAGCGAACAGAGCAAAGAAGTTGATCGCGTTTAACTTGGCAAACGCCAGCTTCGATATCTGTCCCTGCTCAATCCAAGTTGACACACAGCCTCCGCGTGGCCTCCCCTGGATAGCTATGTATACTGGCACCCACCAGGTAGTAAACCAATGTGTGCAGCGACCCGACCCCTTGTTCCTTGGGAAAGAGGAACCTGGCCTTCCAGGTTGGGGGTTGCGCTTAGGTTTAACATCCCTATCGCATAAAACCAAAGCTTGTTCAGAGACAACTAATAGCCTCGGATACGGACGGATTACATGTTGACGACCCCCGCAAACGTCTAAAAGGAAACGAATTCCGGATCTGCACCTGGAACGTGCAGAACAGGTGCGGCCGGACAACTGATCCACTCATTAGATTGCTATAAGACAGACATTACCGCCCTCCAAGAAGTGGGATGGGATTGGCCAGGCAAAAAGCGGATGAAAAACTGTGATGTATACTACGGAAACTGCTACAGAGAAAATAAACAACGCTTATTCGGATGCGGATTTGTTGTTCGAGGCAGACTCAGGAAAAAAGTCTTAAGCTTTCAGTATGTAAGCGAATGCTTCATAAATATTAAGGCCAATCTCGGCAATATATGCCTATTGTGTGTCCACGCCCCCACAGAGGAGAACGATGACAGACACAAAGACGACTTCTATGATCTCCTAGGCAGAACATATGCGCAATATCCCAGTTATAACACGAAAATCGTTGTAGGAGATTTCAATGCGAAGCTGAGTAAGGAAGCTATCTTCGAACGGGTGGAAAGCACTGCCTACACAACTCCACGTCAGAAAACGGACTAAGGCTAGTGGACTTTATGGCGGGACATAATCTGGTAGTAGCAAGTACACGATTCCCACACCTCAACATCCATAACCAAATTGATCATATTACAATCGACGGCAAACACTCCTCCAGCATCCCAGATGTCCGAACCTTTCGAGGAGCCAACATCGATTCGGATCATTACCTTATTGCAGCCAAGGTACGGATGCGAATTTCTCGGAATCAACGAAGTCGAGTAAGAACACCAACATTTAACGTCGGAAAGCTGCAATCGCAGGAGACCGCCAGGACCTTCGCCGATCAAGTCTCCCTCAAGCTCTCTCAAGTCCCGATTCAAACTGCAGAAACCATAGAACAGCAATAGAGTCGTTGTCAGAACGCCATTAGAGAGGCCGCCTCAGATGTACTCGGTTTCGAGCCACCACCGTCGAGAAACCCCTGGTTTGATGATGAGTGCAGACAGGCCCACGTTGAGAAACAGAATGCATACATGGCCACATTGCATCGACGGACGAGAGCTGCCCGCGAGTTCTATGAATAGAAAAGGAGAAGGAAGGAAGGAGGAAGGAGAAGGAAAAAGAAGGAGCACGAGAAGCGCAAGATCGAGGAGATGGAGAGATTTTACTGCAGGAACGAAGTTCGCAAATTTTACCAGAAAGTAAGACGAACATGCCAAGGCTATAAAGCCAGAGCAGAAGCCTGCAGGGATGAGCACGGACAACTAGTAGTGTAGTCACAGTCGATGCTGAGATTGTGGAAGGACCACTTCTGCAGACTGTATAACGGCGATGATAGTCAAAATGCCGCCGTCAGGCAGAGCAGACCATTTACAATGGACGAAGACGAAGGAGAATCCCGTCCACCCGACCTAGACGATGTTAACTCAGCCATATCGAAACTTAAGTCTTATAAAACTACTGGAGCAGACGAACTCCCCGCGGAACTGTGAAGCAGCTGGCGATGAGCTGGTCAGTAACATGCACCAAACTCGTCACACTGTGCAGGATGACTATGGAGAAATCTCGCTGCTCGATTAAGGACGGAGGTGAACCAACCGACCCTTTTGGTGTTAAAAAAGGTTTCAGACAGGGTGACGTTGATCCCGTTTGTGTAAACGGAGAGTGGAGGAGGAGATTCAACCAAGAACTGTACGGGCTGTACAGCGACATCGGCCTAGTTAGACATATTCGGATCCAGCGTCTAAGATGGCTAGGCCATGTAGAGCGAATGGACATCGAAGCTCCGGCCCGAAGAGTCTTCGACTCCAAACCCGAGGGACGACGCAGCGGAGGACGAAGGCATTTAAGGTGGCGCGCACAGGTGGAAAGGGATTTCAACTAACTGGGCGTGCGGCACTGGAAGCGGCTGGCCAAAGATCGGGCCGGTTGGAGAGGCTTTGTGGTTGAGCCCCTGGCTCACCCCGAACTGTAGCGCCATTAAAGTAAGTAAGTAAGTAAGGAGCTTATCATGTCATGGGTGCTATTAAGATAAGTTTTAGCGGAATCAATCCTGATGTTTTGCAGAATACACGAATGGGATTAGGATATGTTAGGTTATCTGTAGCCTTCACAGGGAGTATACACTTGGACCAGAGAGCACCCATGGGGTCAGTTATCCCCATCCGCTGAACGTCAGACAGGTCGTTAAGGATGTAGGATCCTTGGTTTAGATTCCTGCATTGGCAGAGGAGACGGACAGGTGCAGAGCAGGTGTTGAATAGATCTATCCTCCACTTCGTCTTCACAGCTTCTGCAGAGTTGTTCAAAACTTTGTGCCTGACTGGCAATAAGACAGTGACCAGTGATGACACGGACAATTTGGTTGATGTCAGTTCGTTTTAGCGAGATTAGTCTCCTGGTTCGTTGACGGTCAAGTCGAGGCCAGATTTGCCTAGTGATTAGCTAGGTATACACTTGGTGTACATATGTTAAACTGTTCGGCCATTTCGTTAAGAGATAGACGCGATTTCAGGGTAGCTTGACTGTCAGTGAGCATCACGTTCCACCTCAGCCAAGACAGGGCTTCAGATCCTAGATGTGAGTCTGAAAGTTTCCCCGAACAATTCTATTGTTCCAATGCAAACTTTGTATTTTTCTTTGTGCAACTTTTGGATATTGATACTGTTTACCAATAAATATAAAATTCCATCCTTCAACCCATTGAGGCTGGGAGGAACCCAACTAATAATCAAAGATCATGCCAAATACCTTGGCTTAATCCTTGACAGGAAACTAAATTGGAAACCCAACATTCTTGGGTTGCAAGAAAATGGTGGGCAAAAAGTGGGGTTTTCAACCTAGCATTATGCACTGGCTCTATACAGCTGTCATTAGACCTGTCCTCCTGCATTTCGTAGTAGTTTTGCGGACTGCTCTTGACATCTCCCACCATCGGACCTTTTTCAATAAACAGATTGCTGCCTGCACGGCCCTATGGATTAGGCGCATAGGAAAATGGTCAACATTTTCAACCATTTCGAAGTACCCAAGGACACGGGCTACACTATCCCGCAAAAGGTGTTCACCAAGAACTCTGAAGTTATCTTTCTATCCCGGGAGGAATTGGCTGAAGGAAAAGTCATATCGAAGGACTCGATATCTCTCTACACCGACTTCTCTAAGATAGCGACGGGTATAGGTAGTGGAGGAACTTAACCTCAACCTATCATTTAGACTCCCAAACCACAGCAGCGTGTATTAAGCAGAAGTAAACTCACAAAGTTAGGGTCAAGCACACTCAGTCTTCCAACCCTTACGAATTTAAGAACACCAATAAGTTCGGTAAAACACATGATACAACTTCGAACCATAGAAGCCACCAACCTTCAATGGAACAAAAGTAATATCGGCATTATGTCTAAACAAATCTGGCCTATAGACCATAAACCTTGTGGCAACCCAAAGAGGCTTTATCAGTGACCAGTAACTGCACCTTTGGCAAACATGCCGCCAATCTGGGGCTACCTGTCAATGACTTCTGCCGCTGCTGCATGGATGAGGAAGAAGAGGAATCAATTCACCACCTTCTCTACTCATGTGTCTCTATTTCGAACTGTACGAGGATGAGAGCGCCCCGTAGCGCAGTGGTTAGTATGTTTGGCTCTGATGCACAATGAGCGAGTTCGGATCCCGATATCACCAACGCCATCGAATGTTTATTTCGCGGCGTCCCTCCTCGGCAGGGTACTGGCAAAACCCCCCGTAGTATACATGCCATGAAAAAGCTTCTCGACCCACGCCGTTCGAAATCGGCATTAAACCGTTCGGAATCGGCATTAAGGGTCCCTTTCACCTATGTGAAAAATAAATCACACACAACATGGTTGATTGAGAGAAGCTTGGCTCTGGTCCTTCATGGGCTGTAACGCCACCAAAAGAAAGAAAGAAAGGAGATCTACCTCGGCGAATCTTTCCACGATATCTTAAGAGAGCTTACTTACTTACTTAGGTGGCGCTACAGTCCGTGGTGAACCTGGGCCTCAACCAACAAGCGTCTCCAGCTGGCACGGTCTTTGGTCAGCTGTTTCCAGTGCCGCACGCCCAGTTGGTTGAGGTCCCCTTCCACCTGCGTGCGCCACCGCTGAGGCGGCCGTCCTCTGCCGCGCCTTCCTTCCGGAGTGGATTCGAAGACTTTTCGGGTCGGAGCTGTATCTTCCATGCGCTCTACATGGCCTAGCCACCTTAGACGCTGTATCCGGAGACGTCGTACCAGGCCGATGTCGCTGTACAATCCGTACAGTTCTTCGTTATATCTTCTCCTCCATGCACCGTTTGAACAAACCGGACCGTAGATAGTGCGCAGAATTTTCCTCTCGAAACGACCAAGGGCATCTACATCCGCTTTTGTTAAGGTCCAAGCCTCTGCGCCGTAAAGGAGGACTGGGATGATCAAGGTCTTATATAGTGTCACCTTGGTTTTCCGAGAGAGGGCTCTACTTCTCAATTGCCTCTTGAGCCCAAAGAAACAGCGGTTGGCAAGAGTGATTCTGCGTTTTATCTCAGCACGTTGTTGTCGCTGGTCATCAGTGAGCCAAGGTACACGAATTCCTTGACCACTTCAAAGTTATATCCGCCCATGGTGACGTTCTGGCCAATACGTCGGTGTTGTCCGTCTCTTTTAGATGAAAGCAGATATTTGGTTTTACCCTCATTAACCTTGAGACCCATCTTAGCCGCTTCTACCTCAATGCTCACGAAAGCCTCATTGACGTCTTGCTGTTTTCGTCCAATTACGTCAATATCGTCGGCGTACGCAAGCAATTGCGTAGACTTGAAATAAATCTTACCTCTTGTGTTGGCCAGTGACTCTTGCACGATCTTTTCAAGCACGATGTTGAAAAAGTTGCACGACAGCGCGTGGCCCTGCCTAAATCCTGTTTTAACATCAAAGGTCTCGGCTTGCTCATTACCGACCTTAATGGAGCAGCGAGAATTCTCCATTGTCATCCTGCACAGTCGGACGAGTTTTACAGGGATGTTAAAACTAGACATGGCTTTGTACAGCTCGTCTCTATATACGCTGTCATACGCGGCCTTGAAATCGACGAAGAGGTGGTGAGTGTCGATTTGGTATTCCTGGGTCTTCTCCAAGATCTGCCGTAGCGTAAATATTTGGTCTATTGTGGATTTACCTGGCCTGAAACCACACTGATAAGAGCCGATCAGGTTATTCACAAACGGTTTCAGGCGTTCACACAATACGGCAGAGAAGAACTTACATGCGATGTTAAGGAGACTTATTCCCCTATAGTTGGCGCAGTTATAGGGGTCTCCTTTCTTATGGACCGGGCAAACGATGCTGAGATTCCAGTCGTCGGGCATGCTTTCTTCCGACCATACCTTGCAAATGAGATGGTGCATGCACCTTACCAGCTCATCTCCAGCCGCCTTAAGAAGCTCGCTATCTTGACTTCGTCTTGGTCGGGTGGACTGAATTCTGTTACTTCGTGGTCCATTGCGAATGGCTCGTTCTGCCTGACAGCGGTATCTTGTCTATCATCGCCGTTATACAGTCTGCAGAAGTGGTCTTTCCAAATCCTCAGCATCGACTGCGACTCTACTACCAGTTCTCCATTTTCATCCCTGCAGGCCGCCACTCTGGCTTTGTAGCCATGGCATGTTCGTTTTACCTTGTTGTAAAACTTACGGGCGTATCTCTCCATCTCCTCGATCTCACGCTTTCCGTGCTCTCTCTTCTTTCTTCTGGAAAGCGTGTGTTCCTCTCTTCTCTTCTGCTCATAGATTTCGCGAGCAGCTCTCGTCCGTCGTTGCAGCATGGCTTTATATGCCTCTTGTTTTGCTGCATGGGCTTGTTCGCATTGTTCATCGAACCAGGGGTTTCTAGGTGGTGGCTGTTTGAAACCCAGCACCTCTGAGGCAGCATCTCTGACGGCGTTCTGGCAATGAGCCCATTCCTGCTCTATTGTTTGTGCTGCTGTGGGCGGATTTTGAGAGAGCTTTGAGGAGACACGATCGGCAAAGATTCTGGCAGTCTCTTGCGATTGTAGCTTTCCGACGTCAAACTTACGTAGTCCTACTCGACTCCTAAGCATTCTTGATATCCTCATTCGTACCTTGGCTACAACAAGGTAGTGGTCCGAGTCGATGTTGGCCCCTCGGAAGGTTCGTACGTCGAGAATACAGGAGGAGTGTCTGGCGTCGATCACAATGTGATCAATTTGGTTGGTGGTCGATTGATCACAGGACCGCCAGGTACCCTTGTAGATGTTGAGATGGGGGAATCGCGTGCTTGCTACAAGGAGGTTACGCCCCGCTAGGAAATCGATTAGCCTTAATCCGTTGTCGGTTGTGGTGTTATGGAGGCTATGCTTTCCTATGATCGACTCAAATATGTACTCCTTGCCCAGTTTTGCATTAAAATCTCCTAGGACTATTTTTGTGTCGTAGCTGGGACATTGGGCATATGTTCTGTCTAGGAGATCGTAGAATTCTTCTTTGAGTCGATCGTCTTTTTCTTCCGTTGGGGCGTGATCTTAAGAGAGCTAGCAGACATAAAAATAGCTCAACTCCATCGTTCCATCAGTAACACAATTCGGTTTTCAGGTGGCGGATCTAGATACTATGATCCATGTGATATCACAATGGACCGATTCCGGCCTTCCTGTGGCGTATGCCAACCACTACAACTTAACCTAACTTAGCGAATAGCCAAAACGTGGCCAACGCGCCCTACTACAAGAAGTCGCTTCGAGCAAACCATGGACATTCCGTTGCTACTCCTGTTGTTGAGAGTATATTGTTTCCCTAATCACCAGTTCGGACCAGTTTTTTTTAATAAGCTCAGCGAAATAACGTACGAGTATGTCGTATAAATTGTAAATAAGGACCACGAGGAGTATTCTAGGGTCCGTAGCTTTGTGTACATAATGACACTTCTTCAGTTCCATGTTTAAAAACACCAATCCAATACTACTGGAAGCAAACAAGGAAACGGAAACATTGTGTGACCATTCGTCAAGTATTGGTCCAATAAAGCCTCCATTCGATAAAACGTAGGTACTTATAAAGCCTTGTAATACTTGATTGACGAGCAAAAAACCATATCGATTGGAATCTGTCTACTTTTAAGTAGAGCTCATCAGGTCTCGTGTGTCGGCAGTACATGTATTACCTTAACCAAAGCCAATTGTGTCAGCACTCGTACCCTTCTTATCAGAGAAGATTATGTCATCACATTTAAGTGCATCGTGTCGTCAGGAAGTGCAATCAGATACATTTGCTATTTTTCTTCTCATTTTCGTTTTGTTTTTGTTTCCTCTGACCCGGCTTAATGGGATCTTCCTTCGTCCTGAATTGTTCAACCTGAACAAGAACAAAAAACCAGGAAAAAAGCAAGCAAACATTTCCCGCCAAAATCCTCTCGCAAGGAGGCCGACAGCATCTGTCGGACAGTACTGCATCGTTGTAATACCTTTAATTTTACATATCCCCTTACTGAATACGAATAAAGTTGGATTTGCATTCGCCCAATTCTGGGTATCGAAATGGGCACGACTGTCGGCTGCTCACTCGTATCTCCTGTCGGGAGTAATCACATGTACATATGTATGTGTATATGTAGCTTGGGGTAGAGTAGGCAGTGTTTACGCATTCTGTTTGCTGTCAATCCGCGCCATTCAAGCCATCTATCCACCGGAATCCACAATATCAATGCTGATGATGTCGCGCGGAAGCTCACGGTAGAAGTGCCGGCCATCCTCGTCTGCCAATGCCATTACCGCTGATGATGATGATGTTGATGTCGATGACGTCAACAAGGACGACAACAAAGGATATACATACATATTCGTACATAGTCATGTGCCATATTCGCCCACACGTGGATGCATTCTCGGGCTGCATCTGTGTTGTTCGATGGTAAGCAGTGGACACGATAATCATATGTCGCCGAGCACCGGTAATGTTCATCGCGTCGGTCGTGCTGGTTCGTCCTCCCAACGCACCGCACCGTACCGCACGTAAACAAATCGTGTGAGCGAATTCCGACAGCGAATTATTCTGGAATTTGGCAATCAATAGCGTCCAGTCGCACAAAACGGATTAAATCATTATCTTGGTCATCTCACAATAAAAAGGCTAAATATTGCGGATTTTCAATTTTCACTTGATGCGGAGGCGGATAGTAAGAGCGAGCGCGGATATGGAGTACCGGGTGTCGGATGGCGTTTGGCAGATGGTAGATGCAAGCCGGTGGTGGCTTGTGGCAGCTGTGCACCGGTGCACTGCAGCCAACTTGTCTGGTTGGCTAGTGGATTGGGGATGCGGTTCCTCGTGGTTCATTGTGCTGTGGCGGGTGGTTTTATTTTTTTTCTTCACCGCGCGCCTTTTTTTTTTTTTATAAATTTTCCTTTCAATTGAATCGCGTCCCATACACGCACTCACGTACTCTTGTCAGGGCGCGTAACACAAACAGCATAAACCGCAGAAATATTTTGTTGGAAAACGACCAGCGAACAAAACAGCAGAAGCATCCAGCTCGTCGGATATTTCCAGTGATTTTTTAATGCGCACCGGATTTTTACTGCAAAATAAATTAAAATTCGTAATTTTCGTTAATTTTCGCATTGAACAGTGCAGTGATGTGACGATGTCGATAGCAGAGGCCGAGATGGGGGTGGGCTGGTTCCAGGCCGGATGTGTGTGTTTTGGAAAAGTCAACCGCAATTAAATGCATAACTTTTTTCCTGAAATGTTTGTTTTTATTGTACATATTCTGTTTGACTTTGAGAAACCCGACCGATACACAGACGGGTGGAAAATGAGGGAGGAGACGAGGTTCGACTGGTGAAACTGGATAAGCCTTATAACTGGTTCACTCTCACTGTGGGCATTGGAATGGAGGAAATAGCAACGAACGGATTTAGGATCTCTATAACTGGTGCATATGCATACTAATGTAGAATCCATGGTACAAGGACAACATGGGAATTGTTAAAAGTAAACGCAAAACTTATGTAAATTTAACTTCCACAGTTGCAATGCGAAAGACAACCGTTAAGCTTTTTACGGACAAGGCTAGGGAACCGCGACTCTTATTTGGGTAATCCATAAGGGAACCTGGCGGTCTTTCGATCAATCGACAACCAACCAAATTTGCCATATTGCGATCGACGGCAGACACTCCTCCAGCATCTTAGATGTCCGAACCTTTCGAGGAGCCAACATCGACTCGGATCATTACCTTGTTGCAGCCAAGGTACGGATGCGAATTTCTCGGAATCAACGAAGTCGAGTAAGAACACCAAAATTTAAGGTCGGGAAGCTGCAATCGCAGGAGACCGCCAGCACCTTCGCCGATCAAGCCTCCCTCAAGCTCTCTCAAGTCCCGATGCAATCTGCAGAAACATAGAACCATAGAGAGGCCGCCTCAGATGTACTCGGTTTCGAGCCACCACCGTCGAGAAACCCCTGATTTGATGATGAGTGTAGACAGGCTCATGTAGAGAAACAGAATGCATACATGGTATCATTGCATCGACGGACGAGAGCTGCCCGCGAGCTCGATGAACAGAAAAGAGGGAGGAGCATGCGCTTCTAAAAAGGAAAAAGAAGGACCACGAGAAGCGCGAGATCGAGGAGATGGAGAGATGTTACTGCAGGAACAACGTTCGAAAATTTTACTAGAAAGTAAAACGAACATGCCAAGGCTGCACAAGCCTGCAGGGATGAGCACGGACAACTAGTAGTGGAGTTACACTCGATGCTGAGATTGTGGAAGGACCACTTCTTCAGACTGTATAACGGCGATGATAGTCAAAATGCCGCCGTCAGGCAGAGCGGACCATTCACAATGGACGAAGACGAAGAAAAATCCCGTCCACCCGACCTAGACGATGTTAAGATAGCGATATCGAAACTTAAGTCTTATAAAGCTGCTGGAGCGGACGGACTCCCCGCGGAACTCTTTAAAGCGTCTGGCGATGAGCTGGTCAGGAACATGCACCAACTCATCTGCACGATGGATGTATGTATGTTGGCGTTACAGCTCATGAAGGACCAGAGCCGAGCTTCTCTCAATCACCCATGTTGTGTGTGATTTAATTTTCCCATAGGTGAAAGGGACCTACAGTTTTATTGCCGGTTCCGAACGGCGAAATTCGAGAATCTTTTCATGACAGTTTTACTACAGGGGGTTTTGTCAGAACCCCGCTGAGGAGAAACACCGTGAAAACACGTTCGATGACATGGCTGTGTCGGGATTCGATACCGTGTCATCGGCGTTAGAGGCCAACACACTACCCACTGCGCCACGGTGCTCTCTCATCTGCACGATATGGTCGGAAAAACGCATGCCCGATGAATGGAATCTCGGTATCGTTTGCCTGGTCCATAAGAAAGGAGACCCCTATGACTGTGCCAATTACAGAGGGATAAACCTCCTGAACATCGCGTATAAGATCCTCTCTGCCGTACTTTGTAAGCGCCTGGAACCGTTCGTGGGCAATCTGATAGGTTTTTACCAGTGTGGTTTCAGGCCAGGAAAATCCACGATAGACCAAATATTTACACTACGGCAGATCCTGGAGAAGACCCATGGATTCCAGGTCGACACGCGTATGACAGCGTTTATAGAGACGAGCTATACAGAGCCATGTCATGTTTTAACATTCCTGCCAAACTCGTCAGACTGTGCAGGATGACTATGGAGAACTCTCGCTGCTCCATTAAGGTCGGAGGTGAACTAACCGACCCCTTTGATGTTAAAAAAGGTTTTAGACATGGTGACACACTATCATGTGATTTCTTTAACATTATTATTGAAAAGATCGTGTGGAACTCTGCGGCCATTACAAGAGGTACGATCTACTTCAAGTCCACACAATTGCTTGCCTAAGCAGATGACATTGACGTTATTGGACGGACAAAGCGATACGTCGATAAGGCGTTCGCAAGCATTGAAGCAAAAGCGGCTAAAGTGGGTCTAAGGGTATATGGGGACAAGACCAAATATATGCTGTCATCCAAGAAAGACGCGCAACACCGACGTCTTGGTGATAACGTCACCTTCGGCAGCTTTATTTTCGAAGTAGTCAAGGACTTCGTCTATCTTGGCTCGATAGTGACAAGCAGCAACGACACCAGCGCTGAGATAAAACGCAGACCGCTGCTTCTTCGGGCTCAAGAGGCAATTGAGTAGTAGAGCCCTCTCTCGAATGGTATCCCTCTACAAAACCTTAATCATCCCGTTGTCATCGACGTTATCAAAAGCGGATGAAGAGGCTCTTGGGCGTTTCGAGAGGAAAATTCTGCGTGCATCCTTTGGTCCCGTTTGTGTAAACGGAGAGTGGAGGAGGAGATTCAACCAAGAACTGTACGGGCTGTACAGCGACATCGGCCTAGTTAGAGCGAATGGACATCAACGCTCCGGCCCGAAAAGTCTTTGACTCCAACCCCGAGGGAAGACACAGCAGAGGACGACCGCTTTTAAAGTGGCGCGCACAGGTGGAAAGAGACCTCAACCAACTGGGCGTGCGGCACTGGAAGCGGCTGGTCAAAAATCGGGCCGGCTGGAGAGGCTTGTTGGTTGAGACCCTGGTTCACCCCGAACTGTAGCGCCATCAAAGTAAGTAAGTAAGTAGTATTTTAGAAGACAATTTTTAGCTTAGAACTTCATATGCCTAGATTTCCATAAATAAATATCCACCAACTGAATCCGAGGCAGTGGATTTCGCGTCGCTCACAAGAACTCGCAGACCACAACTTGGCGAATTTAGGATCGTGACATGGGCCTGCAACCGTACAAAGTTCAACTGACCCAGGAGCTGAAGGTAAATGATCATAGACAACGACGTGTGCTCGTAGAATGGGCTCGTAATTTTCATCGAAAAACTATCTTTAGCAACAAGCAAAATTATCGAATTCGGGACGACACCAGCCCACATGCGATCCCGAAAAAGTCACTGTTCGGTGTGGATTTTAGGCTGGCAGCGTCATCAGTCCATATTTCTTTGAGACCGACGACGGCGAACGCTATAGGCCGATGATTACCAACTTCTTTTGGCCCGAATTGGATGATATGGACACTAACGACAGATGGTTTCAACAGGACGGCGCTACGTGGCACACAACTCACGCCACATTGGAAATTCTACGTGGAGGTGATGTGAACTGGCCACCGAGATCATGCGACCTAACCCCGTTAGACTTTTCTTGTCAGGTTTTCTGAAGGTCTATGCGAATAAGCCAGAAAACACTGCGGCACTCAAAGCCAACACAACCTCTGCCATCGGTCAAATTCAATCTGTGCGCCAGAGTCATGGAAAATCAGACATTTCGGATGCGCGTCACCCAGAGAAACCACGGCAGACATTTGAACGGTGTTATATTCCATGCATAATGGTCGATAGACCTCATAAACAAATTACGATGATGTCTGACACACACTTTGTTTTATTTAAATTTAAAGAGAGAAAGCGCTTAACTAAAGATCCTCTTACTTATTTACATACGAGTACTTACATGGCGGTACAGTCCGGTATGATCCTGGGAATCAATCAACTTCCAGTTGGTTAAGGTCCCCTTCCACCTGTATGCACTGCCCTAGATTAGGTCATCCTCTGTTACGTCGTCCCTTAGGGTTGGACTCGAAGACTCTTTGGGCCGGAGATGTGTTATCCATACGCTCTACATGGCCTTCTCCTCCACTCCCCGTTTGTACAAACGGGACCATAGATTAAACGCAGAATTTTCTTTTTGATGGCGTTACAGCCCATGGAGGACCAGAGCCAAGCTTCTCTCAATCACCCATGTTGTGTGTGATTTATTTTTCACACAGGTGAAAGGGACCTACAGTTTAATGCCGATTCCGAACGGCGTGATTCGAGAAGCTTTTTCACGGCAAGTATACTACGGGGGGTTTTGCCAGTACCCCGCCGAGGAGGAACGCCGCGAAATAAACATTCGATGGCGTCGGTGTTATCGGGATCCGAACTCGCCCATCGTGCGTCAGAGTTCAACACACTAACCACTGCGCCACGGCCTCCCCATCCGCTTTCATTAAAATCCAGGCCTCTGCGCCATAGAGGAGGAGCGAGGTGATAGAGGTTTTGTGCAGCGCAACCTTGGTCTTTCGAGAGAGGGCTCTACTTCTCAATTGCCTCTTGAGCCCAAAGAAACATCGGTTGGCAAAAGCAATTCTGCGTTTCATCGCCGTTCAACAGTCTACAGAAGTGTTCCTCCGTATTCTCAGCACCCGCTGTGACTCTACTCTAGTTTTCCGTCTTCATCCCCACAGGCTTCTGCACTGGCTTTATAGCCCTGGCATGTTCTATTTACCTTTTTGTAAAACTTGCGAGCATCATTGCTGCGGTATTATCTCTCCATCTCCTCGATCTCACGCTTTTCATGCTGCCTTTTTTTCTTCCTTAAAAGCGTGTGCTCCTCTCTCCGTTTCTGCTCGTAAAGTTCACGAGTAGTTCTCGTCCGTCTATGTAGCGTGGCTTTGTAGGCGTTTTGCTTTACTACATAGGCTTCCCCGCAATTCTCATCAAATCAGGGGCATCAGACATCAAAGGCAGCGTCTCCGATGACGTGCTGGTAATGCTCCCACTATTGTTCTATGGATTGTTCAGGTGTCATCGGAGTTTGCCAGAGGTTGAGCGACAACCTCTAGCGGTCTCCTGCGAATGTAGCTTTCCGACGTCAAACTTTCGTTGCCTTGCTCGACTCCGTGGCATCCTTGATGTCGTAATTCGTACCTTGGCTTCAACAAGGTATTGATCCGAGTCGATGTTGGCTCCTCGAAAGGTTCGTACATGTTGGAGGAGTGAATGGCGTCAATGGCGTGAATGTTCAATCTGATTGGTGGTAGACTGATCACGTGATCGCCAGAATTCTTTGTGAATGTTGATATGCGGGAATCGTTTGCTAGCCAGAGAAACATTACGTCCTGCCAGGAAGTCGAGTAATCGATGTCCGTTCTCGGACATCATGTCCCGTGTTCGACTGAAATATTTCTTCTTTGCCCAGTTTCAGATTAAAATCTCCTAAAGCTATTTTTGTATCGTGGCTGGGACATTGGGCATAGGTTCTGTCTAGGAGATGGTGGAATTCTTCTTCGAGTCGGTCGTCCTTTTCTTCGGTTGGGGTGTGGGCGCATAGCAAGCTAATGTTTCCGAAATTAGCTTTGATGCGAATTGTTATGAAGCTTTCGCTTACATCCCGAAAGCTTAAGACTTTTTGCCGGAGTCTTCCTCGAATAACAAATCCGCATCCGAATAAGCATTTTTTGTTCTCCTTGTAGCAATTCCTGTAGTAGATATCGTCTTTTGCCTGGTCCATCGCACTTCTTGGAGTGCGGTTATATCTGCTTTATAGCAGCTAAAGGGTTTGCTCCAATTGATCGCCAGCTGATATAACCCACTCCTAGCGCTTTGCGACACTTCCTCTACAAAGCTTACTCTTAAAGCCATTTGAAGAGCTAGGTTGATCACCGAGACTAGCTATGACAGTGGAGGCGATGGAGGGCATCGTTTCGCAAATAATTTCTTTAATTTACTAAGAATCGGTCCATTACCGAGAACACAATCTGTCCTGTCATCTAGGCCACAGAGACCTCGAACTAGCACATTTTTATATACAGAATTGTGTCAGTTAATTAGTGTTGGCTTACTGAAAAGTAGAGAATCTAAAAACACTAGACTGTATCCCTTTGTCCTTATCTTTGGTATTTTTCTCAACTCTTCCAAAAACGATGGCCACGTCACGTCTATAAGTAAACGAGTAGTATGATGCAAGTCTAGGACATCAGGGACTATACCGGAACCCATATTCTCTAATGAAGTTAAAAATAATCTTACCTTCTTATCCATTACCACAGGCGGGGAGGGCATTCCGGGAAGGATTGAAATCTCTCCGCTAATTCCTCTTTACTTTCTTCATCTCATTAAAAACAATTTAATTCTTAAATGAAACCACGTGTCCATTACCACTTCCTCCCAATAAACGTCTTCAAAATGTTCATCAGCAAATTAACCGAAAACCTACTTCCCCAGCTTTTGTCCATCTAACCTTATGCGGTTTCTAAAATCCCATTCACCCAGGACATGGCCTTCATCCAAAAATATGCAAATGCAAATTATCCCCGTAATCCTAGTGCCACAATACAATCCACAAAATCGCTGCCATATTTTCCGCGCGCATCCATTGAATAAATATCAAATTAATTAAATCCATGCCAAAGCAAAGCCCGACCATGTCTGTGTCCGAGTCCTTCAAAAAAAGAAAGAATAACCAAACCAACAAAGCCCACCAAGTTGTTGTGTAGCGACGCACAACAATACACACTGAAATTAGTTCGCGTCCTTAATCATCGCAGTAATATCCTCGAGCTCATGAAAACCCCACCAACATCCTCAGCAGGAACTTCCGTAGCGCGTCGTAAAATTATCATAATTCTAGCATTCCCAGCTCATCTGGACCTACGTACTTGACTCAGTTGTAATTTCGTCTATATACGTAGATATTTGTTTGCGCTCATCCCTTTTAAAGCTAATTCCGGTGCTGCGTCCGCATCACGGGAAATCACTCTTCGAGGACAAAATTTGAAATTCTGCCCATTCAAACACGAAATCTCCCCTCAGGACATATGTACATACGAGTACTCGTTACAGCGCCGGAAATATTTTCACACCTGCTGCTCCAAGAGCCATGACCATGAACCGAGCTGCTACAACAAAAAAAAAAAAAAAAACTCGACGATGCTGGAGACCGATGAATGGCAACTTGAGGTGTGTATGATGTATAGTAAAAAATCAAAACAAAAACAGGGAAAAGGACTGAAGCTTGTTAATCCTCCATTACTTTCGGCTGGCCGATATTTTTCAATTTGAAATCACGTTTGACCTACGGCACTCTTATGCCGTATACTCAGATCCTGGTGCAATCTCAGCTAACAATAGCCGCATGACCGATGGTAGTCAGTTTTAACCGTCCGACAATCGCTCGCTTATACATATGTGAGCATGCATCACGTATGTTCTGTCGTCGAAGACTCGAAGAGTAAAAAGTGCACATTGGACAGTTTGTCTTCCGGTTACAAGCCACAACATAAGCACAAGGACAAGCTGACGAAGAGTATGGCCGCTGCAGGGAAAGCATAATAAGGACAAAACAAAAGGACTTGGGATATTCGGTTTTTAGTTACCTTTTAACGAGTCCTCTTTACTGTCACGCTGCCTCCTGGACGGCGGAGGATACCCGTTTGCACTTCCGATGAAATCACGACTCTCCTAGCAATATACATATGTATGTAGAGTATATGCAGGTAAAAGTGTTTAATTAGAATACACTATCATCCTCATGGCACTCGTGATATGCGACGATGGTAATCAGAGTCGGCTTTAATTATTCAAGGTTTTTGTCCTGATGAATAGACGCCGAGCTTAGTAACGTGTGGCCCAATTAAAGTGTTAGCATCAGGCAACCCAATAACTTTGAAACCGGCTGGCAGACCGGATTGTGACAGCCTGCATTCAAAGCGTTAGTCCTTGCGAATTTTTACTATGGAACTGTACACACCACAAAAACGTGCTGTTATTGTGCAGCTTTAGGTTAGGTTAGGTACAAGTGGTTGGCATAAGCCACACGTAGGCCGGGGTTGACCCATTGTGATATCACATGGATCACTACCCTGATCCGCTATCTGAGAACCAGCTGGTGCTTCTGATGAAGTGGTGGAGTTGAGCTATTTTTAGGTTTGCTAGCTCACTTACATTTTCAGAGAAGGGCGCGCCGAGGTAGATCCTCCTGCGGTTCGCAAAAGAGGGGCATAAGCAGAGAAGGTGATGGATTGATTCCTCTTCCTCCTCGTCCATGCACCCGCTGCAAAAGTCATTGGAGGGCAGCCCTAGTCTGGCGGCGTGTTTTCCAATGATGCAATGACCTGTAATGACACCCGCTCAAAGTAGCCCTTATGGTTGCTACTAGGTCCTTTATTCGTCGCAGGTTTAGCTTAGGCCAGATTTGCTTAGTGATAAAGCCGATATTACTTTCATTCCATTGGAGGTTGGTCGCCTCTATGGTTCGAAGTTTTGTCATGTGCTTTACCGTACTTATTGGAGTTTCAAGGTACCCGAGGGTAGGAAGACTGAGTGTGCTTGACCCTAACTTTGCGAGTTCGTCGGCCTCGCAGTTTCCTGGAACATCCCTATGCCCGGGAACCCACAGTATTTTAATATTGAACTGTTCAGCCATCTCATCTAGAGATAGGCGACAGATAAGAGATGTCTTTGATTTGTGGGTTACCGTTATCGCTGTTAATTCTGCCTGATACACACTGCAGTGATTTGGGAGTTTGAATGATAGGTTCGGGTTAAGTTTCTTGGAGAAGACTCCACTACCTACACCCGACTCCATCTTGGAGCCATCGGTGTAGAGGGAGATCGAGTCCTGTGGTATAACTTTTCCTTCAGCCCATTCCTCCCTGGATGGAAAGGCAACTTTGAAGTCCCTAGTGAATCCTCTGCGGGATGATGTTGTCTGTTTCCATGGGTACTTTGAAGTGCTTAAGAATGGTAGTATGTCCTTTTTGTAGTGTGGGCCATTTTCCTATGCCCCTAATTCGTAGGGCCGCGCAGGCAGCAACTTGCTTGCTGAAGAGGTCCAACGGTGGAAAGTGTAATAAGATATTTAGGGTCTCCATGGGGGTTGATCTGATCGCTCCGCTTATATATAAACAGGCCGATCTTTGTGCCTTCCCCAGAAGGTTTCGGTAGACTGCCTTGTCCAGAGCAGTCCATCAGACTACGATGCCATATAGGAGGATAGGCCTTATGACTGCTGTGTAGAGCCAGTGCATAATGCTGGGTCGGAAACCCCACCTTCTGCCCACCACTTTCTTACAGCTGTAGAGGGCAGTGGTTGCTTTCTTGACACGATCAAGAATGTAAGGTTTCCAATTCAGCCTCTTGTCAAGGACTAGGCCTGGGCATCTTTGATTATTAGTTGGGTTCCATCCAACCTCGGTGGATTGAAGGGCGGAATTTTATATTTATTGGGAAACAGTACTAAGTCGGTCTTCTTAGGATTAACCCCAAGTCCACAGTACTGCGTCCAGGTTTCTACTGTACGTAATGCACCCTGCATTAGGTCCCTTAGAGTGCTGGGAAATTTTCCTGTGGCGGCAATAGCAGTATCATCTGCATAGCCGGTCTGGCAACAGTAGTAGTTCGTTGACCACCACGTTCCAGAAGAGAGGGGAGAGTACTCCACCTTGTGGTGTATCTCTGCTTACCATTCTTGTTGAGACGGCACCAGCGAAGTTGGCTTTGACTACTCTTTGCGTTAGCAGTTGTCGTGCCAGTTCTATCACTGATCCCGATATCACCCGGATCAGACAGCGCTTTGGAGACGGCCGATGGATCAACATTGTTAATGGCGCCCTCAATATCGAGATAGGCGACTAGAGTGTATTCCTTACGTTCCAGTGACCTTTCTATTTTGCTGACCAGTGAGTGGAGTGCTGTTTCCACCGATCTGCCATTGTTGTAGGCGTGTTGGTTATTCGACAGCCTTCCTGAGATACAGCTGTGACGTATGTGAGCGTCTAAAATCTTCTCTAGAGTTTTTAATAGAAAAGAAGTAAGACTGATAGGCCTTAAGTCATTTGCATACGTGTGGGAGCGTTAACCTTCCACTTGCTGGGGATATAGGACAGGAAGAGGCAACTCTTGTAGATTGGATTTAGATTAGATTAGATTAAGATTTTATTTCCCTGATAAAGTTCACAAAATAAACTAACAAATCAGTTCACATGTCATTGCCGTCTGCCGGATTGACATATAATAAAAATTAAACACACAAGTTATTCAAAAATTCTCATATAGTATCTTTTCTCTATACCTTACAGCTATAGCACAATATTTATACAATTTACGAACGTTCATTTCGTTGAGTAGCCCTATCATTTCCGCTTCCGACAAAAGGTCTTTACCGAAGATACTTCTTCTTGTTTCCCTGAGAATCCGGCACCTTCCCAGAAAATGCATGCTATCTTCTCGTTCACTTAAATTGCATAAGTTGCACAGTATAGGCAGATCTTCTCTGTGAGGATTAAAGTTTAGTCTTTAGAGTTCCCCACGAAGTTTGAACATCATCGAAATCTCCTGGATGCTTAACTCGTCCTTGAAGTAATTATTCCCCCTAAGGTTGTAGTCCAATCGACTGTATGTCATTCGGTGTAGAGACCCTCTTGCATACTCTATACATTTCCGCCTAGCCTGCTCCTCTACACCCTCTATGATCTGTTGTAGTGCAGTTTTCCAGTTTCTATCCTCGTAGCTCAGTTCCACACCGCATCTTCGCGCCAGCTCTAACCACTCCGAGTACCACCCAGTTCTTTCTCTTATTGCTTGTAGGGCCGCTTTCTTTGGGAGCCTGTTGTCCTGCCACCTTAAAACCTTCAGAATGTAGTCCATTTGCAGCTTCAACGTCTGGATAAATAAGGGGGTAAGTCCTGTTTCTAACATGATCATGTAATTAGGCGTATTTTGGGGGAGCCTGAAGAGCCTCTTAATAAAATAACGCTGTAACTTCTCGACGTCCTCATAGTGTTTACTTCCCCATACTTGCGCGGCATAGAACATAACAGACTGAGATACAGCGTTGAAGACCCTAAATTTGCTGCTATGAGCAATGCTTGCATTGTTCAAAATGTTCTTCCAGGTGATGTTGATGGCTGTTTTACACTTATTGAGTTTCTCCCTGAAGTGTCTTATCATACA
The DNA here is from genome assembly GCA_951905685.1 of Eumerus sabulonum. Taxonomy (NCBI): domain Eukaryota; kingdom Metazoa; phylum Arthropoda; class Insecta; order Diptera; family Syrphidae; genus Eumerus; species Eumerus sabulonum. The sequence goes on along the minus strand of OX645062.1, from coordinate 57,405,159 downwards.
GAGGTTTCTGGTCAGATAAGCCCCCAGGTATTTGTACTCCTTCACGACTTCTACTCCTTCTCCGTTATACTGCCACTGTTCCCTGCTAGTACTTCTACCGCCTCTTCCTTGGAAAATCATTATTTTGGATTTTTCCAAATTAACTATAAGTCCCCACAGCCTGCAATACTCGTATAGTCGATTAATCATCTGCTGCAAGGATTCCGGGGATTTTGGCCTAAGTGCGCTCTTCTCAATTCTGGGAAGGCTACGACCCTACCTACCAACCTAAGGATTCCGGGGAATGCGCCAAGAGAACGATGTCATCCGCGAACAGAAGAGCTTTTATTAGCACTCCAGCGAATTCCACTCCTCCTGTCAAAAAGTTCGTTAGATCTTCCACAAAAAGCGTAAACTCAGTGCACACCCCTGTCTTACACCCGACCCTGTCCTAAACCATTCTGACAGGGCTTCGCCGTTCCATACTGCAACCATGGTATCATCGTATAAACTTTGCATAACTCTTCCAAATTTAAATGACATCCCCATCCCATACAGCTTATAAAAGAGGGCATTTCGATTAACCGAGTCAAAGGCGGCCTTGAAATCCGCAAAGAAAACGTACAGCTTCCCCCTCCTGTTAATGAAAGATTCGGCGATACTTTTCACAAAAATCTGGCCAACAGTTGAATAACCTGGTCTAAAGCCAGCCTGGAATTCTGCTAGCAAGTTACTGTTCTCTATCCATGTTCCCAGTCTCCTCTGCAGTATAGCGGCAAAAATTTTGTAGGAAGCGTTTAAGAAGGATACGCCTCGATAATTGGTTGGATCGGAAGTACAACCCTTTTTATGGATATGGAAAATCAAAGCCTCTTTAAACCTTTGCGGTACTGTGCCAAAGTCAAAAATGTTGTTGTATACTGCTACTTATTTATCTAATAGCCTACTGGTGCTGTACTTATAGAATTCGATTGGAATCCCATCCGACCCTGCAGCTTTTTTATCTTTTAGGGTAGACAATGCTCTTAAAATATCCTGATGTGTAATTGGTCCATCCAGGATGCAGTTTTGGATGTAAGGCGCCGCAAATTCATAGCTTGGACCACTCACTGAAGGATTCAGTATCCTTTCGAAATGCTCCAGCAGGGCGTTCTCACTAATATCCTTATTTATTCTGTACCTTTCGCCATTAAATTTTTTGGCTGTCTTCCAAAACTCCGCTGAGCAAGTTGAGTGACTCAATTTGTACGCCTCCTTCTCGTAGTACATTCCCCTGCTCCGCGTGTAAATTAATTTATACTCCCTGTTGGCCTTGAGGTAAGATTTCTTGAAGGTCTCCGAATTGAATGTCCGGAACAACTTAAGCCAAGCAAACGATAAGCGTCTCGCTCTTTGAAAAGTAGCATCAAACCACGACTCTTCGTATTGCTTTGTCGTGTTCCGTCTTCGGGGTATTGAAGAATATGCGTTATTTATAGTTGCTTCGATTACAGCAATACTATCAATATGTCCACGCTCCAGTTGCTCATCTAGTTGCCGCCTATATAAAGCAGCATTACCTTCATTCCACAATATCCTAGCGAGCGTTCTCATCTCTCTTGTTTCCTCATTTGCCTGCAGAAGGACGTTGTCCTTGACGACAATAGGTAGGTGATCCGAGTACGTAGCTTGTCTTACTTCAAAGTCTGTGATGTAGTTTCGCCACCCTCCCCTTATCAAACAATTGTCAATAACTGATAAGCCTTGACTACCTATGTAGGTGTACTCCCCCGATTTGTCGCTTCCACTCGTACCATTGAGAATTTCAAAGTCAAATGAGTCACAAAATTCTAATAGCTTTACTCCTTTGGCATTGCATAATATATCTTTGGATCGACGTATTACCCCTGCATTGCAGCTTCTCGCTCCATTATTCACTTCCACCCGTGCATTCAGATCTCCTATTACCATAACGTCCTCATTCTCACAGCATGTTATTACATCCTGCAGCCTCTCGAAGTCTCTATCCCAGTAGTTGCAGTTCAAATATATAGGGAACAAGGAAAAATGTTTACTATTGTACCGCAAGCTTAGGTATGTCATCTGCTCGAGCGTTTTGAATTCACAGTACAAATCTTTTTTATATCCAATTAAACAACCCCCACTGGCTCTGCCCCTCTCGCATCTTTTCGTAGCAGGTATCCACCTGCATTCGAATTTCGCAAACTTCCTCTCGAAAAGCTCGTAATTATTCGCTGTTATGAATGTTTCGTATAAAAATATAAATTCAAATTCATTGACAAAATTATAAAAATCACTATACTTATTCCTTAAACCTGCTATCTTATATGACAAAATTTTGAATTCATTAGACTTCTTAATTCCTACATGCAATTCTTTAACTAACTTATTATTACTAATGGGGCAGACGGCATTACAATTAAAAACGTTGCTGGGGTAAAGCTCTTCCAGTTTGGGAGGCACTGATTTTGATTAAGCCTGAGCCGCATGCTCTCTGTTCTTCATCTTCTGTCACTGCTAAATTAGAGCTGTCATTGTACACCTTTTGAAGTATGCTCTTTCCTCCCACGCTGTCACATTGTATCCTATTGTTGCTGTCAAAATAGAACACATCTTTCCCGGCTGTTAATTTAAGTCCCCGCAATTCGGTTTTTGTAGTTCTGTTCCTTTCCGCGATTTTGGTTTTTAAATCCAATAGCCGTCTCCTCTTTTCTCGTAAAGTGGCTGGGTAATCTCTGTGCATCGAAATACCCGTGCCTCGGAGTTTTGTTGCTGCTTTCAGGACTCGTCTCGCATCATCCTTGCCACGCACCTGCACAATGACACTGGAAATGTTGTTTTTAGGCCGGGCCGTCCACATGTCCGTGACCACCGACGCATCCGTTGTTTGGAGTAGTTCCAGGCATATTTCCTTGGCCTTTGTCTCCGCCTCTACACCAGTTTGCTCAGGTATGTGTACCACAATGTTTTTCTCGTTCGCTCTTTTCTCCAAGAATTCCACTTTGCGCTCCAAGCTTAAACACCGGTTTTCCATCAGCTGTATATTGGACTTCAGGGTTTTGTCTGGTTTTGTTGTCCGCTTCCAATTCCTGGATTTTCATTGCCATGCCTGCTAGATCGGACTTAGTTGGCATATTTTTTAATTTTCACCCAGTAACGTTGCCATAGATCTCTCTATTAGTGCTTTTGGGTCCATAATCGGCATGTTCACTATTTGATTTGGCTGCGTCCTTTCTTCCGCCGTTGTCTGGTGATCCGGTGATACATCGGTAATACGCCGTTTGCTTAGTTGAGCTGGTGTTGGTCCCATTGCATTGTTGTTGTTTGTGGGCGGTGTACGTGGGATTCTTGCTCCTTTCATATTTTTTTTTTTTTTTTTTTTTTTTTCTTTCTTTTTTTTTTTGTGTTAATTGTATATGAATGACTCACCTAATTTATCTTTTGTTTGAGCCGATTACCACAATTATATGATCAAGCAGATTTGACTTAATATATCATATAACCCCTTTAATCGCGACTTGTCGTCACAAATACCACAATGTCAATCCGGGAGGATGAGATCTGCTACCTGCTGGAGCTCTGCTGGTATAATCCCATCCGGTCCCGGAGACTTGTAGGGTTCAAAGCTCTTTAGAGCCCATAGAACAATGTTGTTGTTGACCAGGTTCGGAAAGGGTGCGTTCAAAAGAAGTTCCAGGGCATATTGTGCAGCTTTACATTCAAAACAATTTCTCAATTGTGCAAATACAACGTGCGTACCGTTCAAAATTTGAAGTGCGAGACACGCCTTCTCACATGACCTTTAGGCAACTGCACCAAACATTTTGGGACACCGCTAATCTTGCGGAATCACGAACATAGGGTCGCCGCCGTTCCAGCTCACTGCAACTCATAATTTGGTGTCATTTGGACTTATTTCCGTATAACTTTCAAATTACTCATCGATTATTGCCAGCCGATAAGACACGTCGCTTGGATTATGCGAAATTCGTCGTGAACTTGCCTCAAACCGATACTGATTTTTGGGAAAAAATCATTATGAGCGATGAGGCTAATTTTTCGTTAAATGAAACGGTCAACAAACAAATGCTGAAAATCCACAATTAATCCCTGAAGAACCTCTCCACGACCACCGCGTGACTGTTTGGGCCGAAATTCGTGCGGAAAGGAAACGACTTCCATATCTGCACCTGGAACGTTAGGTCCCTCAACAGACCAGGTGCGGCCGGACAACTGGTCAACTCATTAGACTGCTATAAGGCCGACATTACTGCGCTCCAGGCAAAAAGCGAATGGAAAACTGTGATATCTACTACAGAAACTGCTACAGAGAAAATAAACTACGCTTATTCGGATGCGGATTTGTTATTCGATGCAAACACAGGAAAAAGTCTTAAGCTTTCAGTATGTAAGCTGTAAATGTATAACTATTAAGGCCAATCTCGACAATATATGCTTAATATGTTTCCATGCCCCCACAGAGGGGAAATATGACCCATATAAAGACAACTTCTATGTTCTGCTAGACAGAACATATGGTTCCCCGATCAATCGACAACCAATCAAATTGATCGCATTGCAATCGACGGCAAACACTCCTCCAGCATCCTAGATGTCCGAACCTTTCGACGAGCCAACATCGACTCGGATCATTACCATGTTGCAGCGATGCGAATTTCTCGGATTCAATGGAGTCGAGTAAGGCCACCAAAATTTAACGTCGGAAAGCCTCAATCGCAAGAAACCACCAGGACCTTCGCCGATCAAGTCCCCCTCAGGCTCTCTTTAGTCCCGATGCAATCGGCACAAACCATAGAACAGCAATGGAATCGTTGTCAGAACGCCATCAGAGAGGCCGCCTCAGATGTAATCGGTTTCAAAAGTCTTACCAAAAAATAAGACGAACATGCCAAGGCTATAAAGCGAGGGCAGAAGACTGCAGGCATGAGCCCGGAAAACTAATAGTGGAGTGACAGTCGGTGCTGAGATTATGGAACGACAACTTCTGCAGACTGTATAACGGCGATGATAGTCAAAATGCCGCCGTCAGATAGAACGAACCATACACAATGGACGAAGACGAAAGAGAATCCCGTCCACCCGACCTAGACGATGTTAATACAGCGATATCGAAACTTAAGTCTTATAAAGCTACTGGAGCAGACGGACTTCCCGCGGAACTATTTAAAGCTGCCAGCTGCTTTGAGCTGGTCAGGAACATGCACCAACTTATCTGCAAGATATAGTCGGAAGAATGCATGCGCGATGCATGCGCCAATTACAGAGGGATAAGTCTCCTTAACATTGCGTACAGGATCCTCTCTGGCGTACTGTCTAAACGCCTAATACTGTTCGTGGACAATCTTATAGGTTCCTACCAGTGTAGTTTCGGGCCAGGAAAATCCACGACAGACCAAGTATTTACACTACGGCAGATCTTGGAGAATATCCATGAATTCCAGGTCGACACGCACCATCTTTTTGTCGACTCTAAAGCATATGACAGTGTTTATAGAGACGACTATACAGAGCCATGTCATGCTTTAACATTCCTTCTCAACATGCTAGACTGTGCAGGATGACTATGGAGAATTCTCGCTGCTCCATTCAGGTCGGAGGTGAACTAACCAGCCCTTCGATATTATAAAAGGTTCTATACCGGGTAACGCACTGTTATGTGATTTCTTTCTTTCACACTTGAAAAGATCGTGCGGGACTCTGCGGCCAATACAAGCGGTACGATCTACGTCAAGTCTACACTATTGCTTGCCTACGCAGATGACATTAACGTTATTGGAGGGACAAAGTGGGACGTCAATTTACGGGCTGTACGGCGACATCGGCCTAGTTAGACATCTACGGATCCAACGTCTAAGATGGGAGGGCCATGTAGAGCGAATGGACATCACCGCTCCGGCCCGAAAAGTCTTTGATTCCAAATCCGCGTGACGACGCAGCAGAGGACGGACGCATCTAAGGTGGCATGCACTCGGCGTGCGCCACTGAAAGCAGCTAGCCAAACATCGTGCCGTCTGGAGAGGCTTGTTGGTCTTGGTTCACCCCGAACTGTAGCGCCACCTAAGTAAAAAAGTAAAATGGGATGCCCATCACCGCTAAAGACGAGCGTTATCGGGCAATGATAACGGATTTTTTGTTGCCATTATTAGCGGAACATGTTCGGGCCACTATCGCTTTATTGCGCCAAAAACGGTGATTCTGACTGGCCACCGAGATCGCCCGATTTGACGCCACCGGGCTTTTTCTTGTGGGGTTTTTTATAGTCCAAATTCTATGTCAACAAGCCGCGGATTGTGAAAGAGCTCAAAATAGCCGCTATAGAGCCCGCAGCCAAGTGATGGACAATGCTCACAAATGAGCTCATTGCGACATCCGCATTAAAGGCGACCATTTACATGATGTCATCTTCAAGATGTGATCAAAACAAATTGTTCAAGGTCCGAAATAAAAGGCTCATCGCTTAACGGCAAATAAAATTGTTTTTTTTTTTTTTCACGTTAATTATAAAACAAATGTTAACACTTTAATTGGGCCACACTGTAGTTACGGAGAAATAGTTCTAGGAGATTTTAATGCAAAACTAAGCAAAGAGGACATATTTGAGTCGATCATAGGAAAGCATAGCCTCCATAACACCACATCCGACAACGGACTTAGGCTAACCGATTTCCTAGCGGGGCGTAACCTCCTTGTAGCAAGCACGCGATTCCCCCATTCCAACATCCACAAGGGTACCTGGCGGTCTTTTGATCAATCGACCACCAACCAGATTGACACTCCTCCTGTATCCTGAATGGGCGCATTGTCAGAGTGCCGTCAGAGACGCTCCCTCAGAGGTGCTGGGTTTCAAACCGCCACCATCCAGAAACCTCTGGTTCGATGAACAGTGCGAACAAGCCCATGCAGCAAAACAAGAGGCATATAAAGCCATGCTGCAACGACGGACGAGAGCTGTTCGCGAAATCTATGAGCAGAACATAGGCAGGCATAACACTCACAGTATATGGTCAATTGAAATTCATCCTCTGCGTATGCAATATTAACACCAAAAGTGCATGAACGAATTACTGTGAACTATAACCAACGCGAAAATCAGGTCGGCTTTCGTCCTATCTAGGACAAACCACCCCTGAGAGTAGTGAACGAACATCGACGACCCAAAACCACTGCACTTCGTTCAGGTTGTGTGTAAACCTGAGCGAAACTCTCCCTTTCCCTGTTACCTTCGCTCGCACAATGTTCAAACGTGATAAGGCCTTGATCTTGAGTGCGAGTGCAACTATCAAAAAAAAAAAAAAAAAAGAAGAGGAGAGAAGAACACACGCTTTTCAGAAGAAAGAACAAAGAGCACGGAAAGCGTGAGATCGAGGTGATGGAGAGATGCTTCCGCAGGAATGACGCCCGTAAGTTTTACTATAAGGTAAAACGAACACGCCATGGCTACAAAGCCAGAGCGGCGGCCTGCAGGGATGAAAATGGAGAACTGGTAGTAGAGTCGCAATCGATGCTGAGGATTTGGAAAGGCCACTTTTGCAGACTGTATAACGGCGATGATAGACAAGATAGACGTCGATGTAACAGAATTCAGTCCACCCGACCTAGACGCAGTCAAAATAGCGATATCAAGACTTTAGCCTAATAAAGCGGTCTAATAAGGCGGGCGCAGACGGCCTGTCTGCCGAGCTTCTTAAGGCGGCTGGAGATGAGCTGGTAAGGTGCATGCACCATCTTATTTGCAAGATATGGTTGGAGGAAAGCATGCCCGACGAATGGAATCTCAGTACCGTTTGCCCGGTCCATAAGAAAGGAGACCCTATAACTGCGCCAACTAGAGAGGAATAAGTTTCCTTAACATCGCATATAGGATCTTCTCTGCCGTATTGTGTGAACGCCTGAAACTGTTTGTGAATAACCTGATCGGCTCTTATCAGTGTGGTTTCAGGCCAGGTAAATCCTTAATAGATCAAATATTTACGCTACGGCAGATCTTGGAGAAGACCCAGGAATACCAAATCGACACTCATCACCTCTTCGTCGATTTCAAGGCTACATATGACAGCGTGTATAGAGATGAGCTATACAAAGCCATGTCTAGTTTTAACATCCCTGCCAAACTCGTCCGACTGTGCAGGATGACAATGGAGAATTCTCGCTGCTCCATTAAGGTCAGTAATGAGCAAACCGAGACCTTTGATGTTAAAAAAGGATTTAGGCAAGATGACGCGCTGTCGTGCACCTTTTTTAACATCGTGCTTGAAAATATCGTGCAAGAGTCACTGGCCAACGCAAGAGGTACGATTTATTTCAAGTCTACGCAATTGCTTGCGTACGCCGACGACATTAACGTGATTGGACGCACACAGCGGGACGTCAATGAGGCCTTTGTAAGCATTGAGGTAGAAGCGGCTAAGATGGGTCTCAAGGTTAATGAGGGTAAAACCAAACATCTGCTTTCATCTAAAAGAGACGGGCAACACCGACGTATTGGCCAGAACGTCACCATGGGCGGACATAACTTTGAAGTGGTCAAGGGATTCGTCTACCTTGGCTCACTGATGACCGGCGACAACGACTACAACGCTGAGATAAAACGCAGAATCACTCTTGCCAACCGCTGTTTCTTTGGGCTCAAGAGGCAATTGAGAAGTGGAGCCCTCTCTCGGAAAACCAATGTGACACTATGTAAGACCTTGATCATCCCAGTCCTCCTTTACGGCGCAGAGGCTTGGACCTTAACAAAAGCGGATGAAGATGCCCTTGGTCGTTTCGAGAGGAAAATTCTGCGCACTATCTACGGTCCCGTTTGTTCAAGCGGTGTATGGAGGAGAAAATATAACGAAGAACTATACGGGTTGTACAGCGACATCGGCCTGGTACGACGTCTACGAATACAGCGTCTAAGGTGGCTAGGCCATGTAGAGCGCATGGAAAATACAGCTCCGATCCGAAGAGTCTTCGAATCGACCCCGGAAGGAAGGCGCGGCAGAGGACGGCCGCATCAACGGTGGCGCACGCAGGTGGAAGGGGACCTTAACCAACTGTGCGTGCGGCGCTGGAAACAGTTGGCCAAAGACTGTGCCAGCTGGAGCCGATTGTTAATTGAGGCCCAGGTTTACCACGGACTGTAGTGCCACCTAAGTAAGTAAGTAAGTAGTTGCGGAGATGCGTGTGGGGTGTGAAGTTTTCAAGACACACATACATTTCTTAAAATCTATCTAGCTTCGTCCCACTGTATACTCTTGCGATTTGACACTAAAATGAATGATATCGTATTAAATGGTGGCCAATACTGGCCAATATTATCCCTAAACAGGCGGTTCCCAACCGCGCATTAACTCACCCATCAAAATGTGATTTAATTGGCCCATATCACATGAAAATCACATACAATCAGCCTCCAACATTGTACCACGAGCGAGCCCGCACCATACATAGATATGTATGTGCTCACCCACCCACTCATTGCTCATAGGAGCACTTCCGGTCGCTGCTGAATTATGCTTCAAAACCACTCGATGTCCAAATGGACGCAAATTGATTAAATTTGCTGTGACACCAAATTGACAACTAAAGCCAATTTATCTGTTTTCCAATGCAATGATGATGCTCCCACGACGCCGACGCCAGTGATGTTGGAATGACGGCCGAAGATAGTCCAATAGCTTGATGGTTGGTCCATCTATCGCGAGGATAATTGCCAGTGTTAAACCGTTTTGCTTTTTTTTTTTCTCATTTTTTCCATCTGCCTTTCCACTTTGTGTGACCAAATGCTTTTCGTTTTTTTTCACGCTTGCAATTCGGGGCTTAATTGATTTCGGTCACGGATGTGCATATACATATGTATCTATAACACAACTGAGTTGAGGTGAATAGAAGAATGCGGTTATGGTTTTTTGGATTTTTATCGCGCGATTGTTTGCGATTAAATGACATGAAATATTTTACGGCTACTCAAAGGACAATTCAATTAGTTTCTGTTTAAATGATGCAAAATAAATTATAGCCACTTGTCCATGAACCACCACCTAGGCAAGCTCATTCCTATCATTTCGAAAGGGGTTTGGATCTATTTGATATTGAAATTTATAATATAAATGACCATCCGGCGGAACTTGATGCCTCACAAACAAGTTTGATGAAATAATTTACGGTCAGGTCGGGTTAATTTTTTTGACTTTGTTATGGTAATGATTAAAAAAAAAAAAAAAAACAAACGGATTGGCGGGCGAGCAGTGATTTTTCGCGGAAGAACGCAAAGGATTGAAGGGAACTTACTGATCGCAGCATTGGCTTCGAATGGCGTCTAACTAAGTTTTGTTTGAATTTCAAGGCCTGTCGCATTTTTTTTAAATCATTGGCATTTTGTGAAATATCATGTTTAGCTGTTCCTTTTTCAACAATTCTCATCACTTTCTGTAACATTACGAAATGATAGCCTCGGATATAAAATATCATTTTGTTGACTACCCACATCCCAGTTACGATATTTAAATCGATCTTGAAAACCTCACGGCCAGCTTATTATCTACCTTGACGTGGTGTTCGAGCTTCTCTCCAAAGATAACAAACCCCGTCACTCCCCTTCACCAGCCCAAGTCCAGCCTATTCCATATCTCCCACCAACATTCCTACTGCAGGATTTGCGATCTTCTGAGTCTGATGCCCAATCAGCGTCACAGTAACCGAAGATGTTTTCATTTGATGACTTGAAGCTCAACTTCATATGTTTTGTTCCCTGCAAGGGCCTCATCAGTCTCTTGACAGCCATCCATTGCGTGGAATTCGGATTTTTATTAAAATGACTGAGATAGTTTACTGTGTAACATATATCTGGGCGTGTTCCTTGTAATATGAGCTGAGGAGAGCTCACCAACTTGACATTGGGGTCCATCGGAGTAGATGCAGGTTTACTCTTAATAATTCCAAATCTTTTCAGCACTTCCTCGATGTATCTGGTTTGATCGATAAAAATTTCATTCTCAATATTTTACGATGGTAGTGAAGCCATGGGAAGGATTTCCCTTCACTCCCCCAACTAGAACGAAACATCTTATGTGCTCCGGCGTCTAGCTCCTCAAGTGAACGAGCGTTCAGTTCCGCAAACCGAGTGTTAGAGGAGAGGAGAAATAATCTAAAGGGGGAGAATATAGATCCCATACTGTTTTTACATTCTGCAGGAAAGGTTTAATAAACCAAATACAGGACAAAGTACTTCTTTCTTTACTTATGTATAATATATCGAGGATCTAACGAGGATCTTTAAAACTGAGTTACTTTCTTTTCACTAAAAGGTAGAAACTACATATACATACATACTAAAGAAACTTTTCATTACTTTTTCTACTTTTTCTTATATTTATTTATTTTGGGTGATAAAGTTAACCTTCTGCTTTAAATTTGTCTAATCTCCCATTTGCCACCCGTCCTATGTATCCCTCATACAATGTTTTTATTTATTTTTTTATTTACATCAAGTGGATTTCCTCTTCGAGACTTAAAAAGTAAAAGTAAATATACATATATTTAATTAATATTTTTTTTGTTTTTTTGTTTACGAGAACGTGCAATTGTATCAGTGAAAAATGCACACATATAGATTGGGTGTATGTTTGAAATAAAATCAAATCTTTTTGATTTTCCTTCAATCAAGCAACTTCGTTCAGAATTTACTAATACACTTGCACGTGCATGACATGCATTTGAACAGTGCATACAGTGGTGTTCTCATAAATAGCATAGCTTTATTCAAATGTGTATTTGCTTGCAATACACACTGTGCTTACAAGCCGCACAGGAGTAAAGCCATAACATCCTAAGGTAGTACCGTTATGAATATGAAAACATACTACAAAGAAGATCCCGTTAGGTTTTCTCCAGAGAGAAAATAATATGGGCGCTAAAAAGCTTCAAGCCCTATAAATCGCCAGGTCCGGATGGAATTTACCCGGTCGAACTTACACAAACCATGGAATGGACTATACCATGGCTAGAGATAATCTTCAAAGGATGCCTAGCTTGGAGTCACATTCCAGACAAGTGGAAGTGCGCAAATGTGCTTTTCATTCCCAAGGCCGGCAGAAACTCTCACACTACCCCCAAGGATCTAAGGCCTATATGTCTATCATCCTTTGCACTAAAAACCTTGGAAAGGATGGTAGACCTATATATACGCCATAACTTGGATCCGCCCCTAATTTCTAAGGCACAGCATGCCTACGTTAAGGGTAGATCTATCGAAACAGCCTTGCACACCCTAGTGAGGAAAATCGAAAGATCAATCCATCTTAAAGAATACACTTTAACAGCCTTCCTAGATATAGAGGGCGCCTTTAACAACGTCACTCCGGAAGCAATAACGGAAGGGTTGGAAAAGCCAAAGGTGGAGAAGACTCTCGTAGAGTGGATCAGCGAACTACTATCAACACGCAAGATTCACTCGAAATGGGGAAGCCAGGCAATCACCAGAGTGGTTACCAGGGGAACCCCGCAAGGAGGGGTTCTCTCACCTCTCCTCTGGAATGTAGTTATAAATGAGCTACTAATTAAACTGGAGGAAGAAGGCCTGGACGTTACTGCCTACGCTGATGACGTTGCCATTTCAATCTCAGGTAAATACCTATCGACACTGAATGACCGTATGCAAACGGCATTCTCAATTCTTTGCAAATGGGCGCATAGCAAAGGGCTCAGGGTTAATCCCCAGAAAACGGAGCTCGTGCTATTCACCAAAAAGCATAAAATCCCGGAACACTGCCCTATCACTTTGCTTGATACCAGATTAAACTACTCCTCCAGTGCCAAATTCCTTGGCATCATACTGGACAGGAAATTAACCTGGAAAATCAACACAATCGAAAGAGCCAAAAAAGCAACAATAGCTCTCTATTCATGCAAGAAAGCCATAGGGAAAAAATGGGGGTTCAATCCCAAGATTACTCTATGGCTCTATACCACGGTCGTTAGACCCACATTAATGTATGGAGCGACTGTCTGGTGGACAGCACTGGACAAGACAACATACCTCAAACAATTCGAGAAGGTACAAAGGCTGGCGTGTTTATGCATTACCGGGGCCCTCAGGTCCACCCCGACGGCTGCACTTAACATGATACTCGACCTTACACCACTCGATATTTTCGGCAAGCAAATTGCCACACAAACGGCCATTAGACTTAAAGCCAACTCGAACTGGAAGAGCTACGTCTTTGGCCACTCCTCGATCCTGATTAACAGGTCAACCATCGCAGAAAACCTAGACCTCACAAAGCCCACCACAGTCTTGGATAAAAACTTCATAACGTTATACCCGGACAGACAGAACAGGACTCGTCAGACTCAACCTCGCAAAGGCTGCATAGATTTCTATACTGACGGGTCTAAAACCAAAGACGGGGTGGGCAGTGGGGTATTCTGCTAACAACTTAAGCTAAACAAAGCGCTAAAACTACCTAATCACTGCAGCGTTTTCCAGGCGGAACTGTTGGCAATAAAAGAGGCTCTGTCCTGGCTGAAGTGGAACGTGATATCCACCACGGATATCCGCATTCTCACGGATAGCCAAGCGGCCTTAAAGTCGCTGGAGTCCTATGTGTACACATCAAAAACTAGCCTCGACTGTCGCCTATCTCTTAATGAGATGGCTGAACAGTTCAACATACAACTTATATGGGTACCGGGACACAGCGACATCACTGGAAATGAAAGAGCCGACAGACTCGCCAAAAAAGGAACGACGCTACAAACAACTGTGGTCTGCGAGGGTATACCCTTCGCAACCATCAAATACAATCTCACTACCCTCGCCAGGGCCGAGACGAACCGGAGATGGACTCAGGGACACACCTGCCTCATCACCAGGCAAATCTGGCCCCGGCTCGACAGTCAACGGACTAGGAGTATTATCTCCCTAAATAGAACTGACATCTATAAAGTCATAGGTGTCATCACAGGACACTGCCTTATTGGCAGTCACGCGCAAAAACTAGGTATCACTCCGAATGATTTTTGTAGGAGCTGTTTAGACGAGGAGGAGGTCGAATCCATTCATCACCTTCTCTGCGCCTGCCCAGCATTCTGCACAGTCAGGAAACGATACCTAGGATCATACCTCCTCAACGATCTGACCGAAGTTCAGCAAGTGGGGATATCTGATCTTCTTAAATTCTTAAGAAGCACAAAATGGTTCCACGAATAGGGGGCTAAACCCCCTCGTAGCTGCACAACGGGCCTCCTTGGCCTATGTGTGTTCTTCCCATCTCTGGGAAGGCTACGGTCTTACCTACCTACCTACCTAGGTTTTCCTGGTTTTGCAATCGTAAGAGTTGGTGATCGTTGCAAATTGGGTGTGTCAGAAAAAAAATATTTTTCAGTGATTTAAGTGAGGTTAGTGGGAATCTTTTTTAAGGATAGCCATAATTACACTAATTTTTTACACAAATATGGGCAGGGGAAAGCATTGCCGCGACAGAAGTCATTGGAGGGTAGCCCTAATCTGGCGGCGTGTTTTCCAATGATGCAAAGACCTATAATGACACCCACTAGAGTACGTGAAGTTGCCCTTTTGGTTGCCACTAGGTCCCTGGTCCGTCCTAGGCTTAACTTAGGCCACAATTGTTTTGTGATAAAGCCAAGATTGCTCTCATTCCATTGTAGGTTGGTCTCCTCTATGGTTTGAACTTTTATCATGTGCTTTACCGTACTTATTGGTGTATCTATGTACCCGAGGGTAGGTAGGCTGAGTGTGCTTGGCCCTAACTTTCCGAGTTAGTCGGCCGCGCAGATTTCTGGAATATCCCTATGCCTGGGAACCCACGGTATTTTAATATTGAACTGTTCAGCCATCTCATCTAGAGATAGGCAACAATTAAGGGATGTTTTTCATTTGTGGGTTACCGCTGCCAGGGACTTTATCGCAGCTTGGCTGTCCGTGCAAATGATAATATCCTTAGCGGATATTAAATTGATTCTGAGCCATGCAAGGGTCTCTGTTATCGCTGTTAATTCTGCCTGATACACACTACAGTGATTTGGGAGTCTGAAAGATAGGTTGAGGATAAGTTCCTTGGAGAAGACCCTACTGCCTTCACTTGACTCTATCTTAGAGCCATCGGTATAGAGGGAGATCGAGTCCATTGGTATTACTTTCCCTTCAGCCCATTCCTCCCTGGATGGAAAGACAACGTCGAAGTTCCTAGTGAACACATTCTGCGGGATGATGTAGTCCGTGTCCATGGGTACTTTGACGTGGTTTAGAATGGTAGTATGGCCTTTTTGAGATGTGGGCCATTTTCTTAAGCTCCTTATCCTTAGGACCGTGCAGGCAGTAACTTGCCTGCTGAAAAGGTTCAAAGGTGGAAGATATAACAGAATGTTTAGGGCCTCCGTAGGGGTTGATCTGATCGCTCCGCTTATGTAGTATGCTGGCCGATCTTTGTACCTTCCCCAGAAGGCTTTGATTGACTGCCTTGTCCAGAGCAGTCCACCAGACTACAACGCCATACAGGAGGATGGGCCTTATGACTGCACTAACAACTTGTTGTGTTCCAAATTTGAAGCTTCTACGTCTGCTAGAAGTAGCTTAGACTTTTGATGATCCGTCAGTCAGTCAGTCAGTTAGTGAGTCAGTCAGTGAGTGACAAAATCAAGAAACTTTGACTAGTTTTAATTCTTAAACTACTAGTTCAAATTGAATGATACCGTGAGATACAACGAGAAAGGGTTCGAGAAAAGGATGGTACGGTCGTGTCGCTTTTTTGCTCGACTTGGCAGGGGCACTACCGTGCCTCCAGATGCAGAAAATCTAAATATGTCATTGCAGATGCGTAGTTGAAAAACTGTGGGCGCCGTGGCGCAGTGGTTCGTGTGTTTGGTTCTGACGTACGATGAGCCAGTTCGGATCGCTGTTTATTTTGCGGCGTTCCTCCTCGGCGGGAAACTGGCAAAACCCCCCGTAGTATACTTGCCATGAAAAAACTTCTCGTCTCACGCCATTCGGAATCGGCATTAAAAACTGTAGCTCCCTTCCATCCTGTGAAAAAAAAAATAAATCACACACAACATATACATAGGTGATCGAGAGAAGCTTAGCTCTGACCTTGGGGTTATAACGCCAACACCAAAACCAAAGAAGAAGTTGAAAAACTAATTGAAAAACCATTTTCACAGCTTTCGTCCGTGGAAAAATTACAAATTATTAATTCTGGTTGGGCAACATAAATTTAACTTTCAAGAATTCCAGAAAAAACAAAGTTTTGGGCTTCAAGGCTCCACTACGAA
The DNA here is from genome assembly GCA_951905685.1 of Eumerus sabulonum. Lineage (NCBI taxonomy): Eukaryota > Metazoa > Arthropoda > Insecta > Diptera > Syrphidae > Eumerus > Eumerus sabulonum. The sequence continues at coordinate 57,388,887 of OX645062.1, read as the reverse complement.
GAAAAACCTGGTTCCGGAGGATTCACAGAGCGAAGCAGGAGGCATATAAAGCTTTGCTGCATAGAAGAACAAGAGCAACTCGTGAGCTCTCAGAGTTAAAAAGAAGGGAGGAGCATAAGCTTCTCAGAAGAAAGAGCATGAGAAGCGCAAGGTTGAGGATTTGGAGAAGTGCTACTTCAGGAGTGATGCTCGAAAGTTGTATCAACGAATAAAGCGAACATGCCAAGGTTATAAAGCCTGTAGGGATGAGAACGGACGCCTAGTAGTAGAATCGCAGTCGATGCTGAGAATATGAAAAAAACACTTCTCTAGACCGTATAATGGCGATGTTAGTCAATATATGAAGATAGCAAAGAATTCCGCTCCCTTACCTTAAGATCGCTATATCGAAACTTAAGTCGAATAAAGCTGCTGGCACAGACGGACTATCTGCTGAGCTCTTCAAATCAGCTGGAGATGACCTGGTTAGGAGCATGCTCCAGCTCATCTGTTAGATATGTTCAGTGGAAAGCATGCCCGAGGAATGGAGTATCAGCATCGTTTGCCCGATCCACAAGAAAGGAGACACCTATAACTGCGCCAACTACAGGGGAATAAGTCTCCTTAAAATCGCATACAAGACTTTCTCTGCCGTGCTGTGTAAACGCCTGAAACCCTTTGTGGATAATCTCATAGGTTCAGTGACTGTGACAGTGTGACTTCAGGCCAGGTAAATTCACAATAGACCAAATATTCACACTGCGGCAGATCTTGGAGAAGACCCAAAAATACCATTAAGGTCAGTTGCGAATTAACCGAGACTTTTGATGTAAAAAAGATTTTAGACAAGGTGACTCACTTTCATGTAATTTCTTCATCATCGTGCTTGAAAAGTTCATATAAGTCTCACTGGCCAACACAAGAGGTACGATTTATTTCAAGTCTGCACAACTGCTTGGGTACGCGGATGATATTGATGTAATTGGGCGAACACAGCGGGACGTCAATGATGCGTTCGAAAGCGTTGAAGCGGAAACGGCTAAAATGTGCCTTACGGTTAATGAGGGTATAACGAAACATATGCTCTCAACCAAAAAAATACGCAAAACCGACGTCTCGGCCAGAACGTCACAATTGGCAGATTCGAAGTGGTTAAGGACTTCGTCTACCTTGGCTCACTAGTGACCAGCGATAACAACACCAGCGCTGATATCAAACGCAGATTTACTATTGCCAACCACTGCTTCTTTGGGCTCAAAAGGCAATTGAGAAGTAGAGCCCTCTTTCGAAAGACCAAAGTTGCGCTGTACGAAACCTTAATCATCTCGGTCCTCCTCTATGGCGTAGAGGCCTGGAAAGCAGATGTAGAGGCCCTTAGTCGTTTCGATAGGAAAATTCTGGGTTTAATCTATGGTCCTTACATTACATACAGTACACAACATTACATGCAGTAGAAATCTGGACGCAGTACTGTGGACTTGGGGAGAACACTAAGAAGACCGATCTAGTACTGTTTACTAACAAATACGAAATTCCACCCCTCAACCCACCGAGGTTGGATGGATCCCAACTAATAATAATCAAGGAACAGGCCAGATGTCTAGGCCTAGTCCTTGACATGAGACTGAATTGGAAATCTAACATTCTTGATGGCGTCAAGAAAGCAACTACTGCCCTCTACAGCTGTAAGAAAGTGTTGGGCAGGAAGTGGGGTCTCCAACCAAGCATTATGCACTGGCTCTACACAGCAGTCATAAGGCCCACCCTCTTGTATGGCGTTGTAGTCTGGTGGACTGCTCTGGACAAGGCAGTCAGTCGAAGATCGGCCAGCTTACACATAAGCATACCGATGGCTCTAAGATGGAGTCGGGTGTAGGTAGCGGGGTCTTCTCCAAGGAACTTCTCAACCTATCTTTCAGACTCCACTGAAATCACTGCAGCGATAACAGAGGCCTGTGCATGGCTCAGGATCAATGTAATATCCGCTAAGGATATTATCATTGGCACGGACAGCCAAGCTGCGATAAGGTCCCTGGCAGCGGTAACCTACAAATCAAAGACGTCTCTTAACTGTCGCCTATCTCTAGATGAGATGGTTGAACAGTTCAATATTAAAATACTGTGGGTGCCCGGGCATAGGGATATTCCAGAAATCTGCGCGGCCGACGAACTCGGAAAGTTAGGGTCAAGCACACTCAGCCTACCTACCCTCGGGACCTAGATACACCAATAAGTACGGTAAAGCACATGATAAAACTTCAAACCATAGAGGAGACCAACCTCCAATGGAATAAGAGCAATATCGGCTTTATCACCAAACAATTGTGGCCTATGTTAAGCCTAGGACGAACCAGGGACCTAGTGGCAACCAAAAGGGCAACTTCACGTACTCTAGTGGGTGTCATTATAGGTCACTGCACCATTGGAAAACACGCCGCCAGATTAGGGCTACCCTCCAATGACTTCTGTCGCGGCTGCATGGACGAGGAGGAGGAGGAATCCATACACCAACTCCTCTGCTCATGTCCCTCTTTCGCGAATCGCAAGAGGATCTACCTTGTCGCGCCCTTCTTTGACAATCTAAGTGAGCTATCAAACCAAAAGATAGCTCAACTCCATCGCTTCATTAGAAGCACCGGTTGGTTCTCAGGTAGCGGATCAGGGTAACTTGATCCAGGTGGTATCACAATGGGCCGACTTCGGCCTACGTGTGGCTTATGCCTACCACGTTAACCTAACCTAACCTAACCTTATGAACATAGGATTCTGATTGCACTACGTCGTGCAACTTTTTAATAAATAGCTGCAGTTGCATTAGTAAGTCCAATCAGTGCCCCTTAGGCTGCCGTGGCGATGGTTGGCATAGCACTTGTATTGCCGAGAGACGCTCTGAGGGCGTTGAAGCTTAGCCATTATTGTTTTTGTTTTTTGTTCAACTTTTGTCCACCCTACTGCAAGGGTTTAAATAATGATAGGTCTTACTACCGCGGTATGTAACCAGTGGATCACCTTAGGTTGTAATCTCCCCAGGCCCACAGTGCCTCAGTCGCCTTTGTGAGTTTGGTTTTGATATTGGAGTTCCAGTTAAGCTTGCAATCAAGGTCAATACCGAGATATTTAACTTTTGCTGAAAATCCTTTGTTTGTGCCATTTAGAGAGACGGAGCAAGGCTGTCTTATTTGTGTTAATCGATAAACCCTCTCTGCCACACCAGTCAGATATGAACTGAAGCGCAAGCTGCATGCGTTCACAGGCAGAAATTTCGCACCTGCCCGTAACAATAACTACTAGATCATTGGCGTATCCAATGACCTCGTACCCGAGATTGGTTAACTTGCGGAGTAGGTCGTCGATAACTATCGACCACAGAAGGGGTGAAAGACCTCTTCCTTGTGGACACTCCTTAGCCGCCAATACTGTCACCGAGACCTCGCCCGTTGTGGCTGATATAATACGGCTAATTAGCATAGCCAGTATTGTCAAAAGCCCACCCAATATCGAGTAAGGCGCAAATTGCAATTTTCTTGCGTGTGAAACTATTTTCAACACGCGCCACTAAGCGATGTAGCGTATTCTCGGTAGATCGTTCTTTGCGATATGCGATATGGTTCGGGTACAGGCTTCAAGAAAGGCACCCAGGACCTTCGAGATTGCGAGGGTAATCTTATCACCGACCCGCAGTGAGTAATGGATGTATTTAAGCAGCATTTCCAGTAGCTGCTTAACGAGCATAACCAAGAGTGAGTGGTAGGGACTGAGGAAATCCCAATTACAGACGCTGAATGGCCGAATTCGGAATCCCAGGAAAACTGATCTGTCTGTGTAGCGCCACGCTAAAAAATGCGTATCTTGCAGTTCGGTTCTAGGATATTTGAACCGTTTGAAACATGCTTCGGCAGGGAGATGAGCTGTCGTTTAGCTTCTGCTGGAGGAAACAGTGTGACGGGCAGGCGTCAACAGGGAAGGCACTATCTTCTACAAGCCTGTCGAGCTGCTAGAATACGCGGATGATATTGACGTCAACGCGCGGTCTCAGCGTGACGTTGTAGAAGCTTTCACGGCGATTGAGGAACAGGCGAAACGAGTTGGTCTTACAGTCAACGAGGATAAGACAGAGTTCATGCTGTCAAGTAAAACCCGGTCCGTCGCTCACCACCTGACCGCTATAATTTCGAGGGGTTAAGGAGTTTGCTAACCTCGGGGCAAGCGTACACCACAATGGAGATCCGGCATAGAATCGCCCTTGGAAACTGCTGCTACTTCCGTTTGTCTAAACATCTTGGGTCAAAACTCCTCACTCGAAAAATCAAAGTTATGCTTTACAAAACGCCTATACTGTCAGTACGGAACCGAAAGCAGAACGGCGGAGCGGATTTCGGGTTCTTTCGAATTCTGTGCCGGATATTTGGTCCTGTCTATAAAGAAGGTAAATGGAGGCTAAGACATAATCGCGAACTCTACGAGCTGTACAAAGATGTGGATACAGTCCTGGTTCGAGAAGAAGAGGAAGACCGAACCTCCGGTATAAAGACCAAGTAATCGCGGATATAAAACAATTTGATCTTGATAACTGGAAGCAGCGTGACCGGGACCGTCAAGGGATGAAAGGAGCTGTAGCTCAAGCTCATATCCTCCATGGATTTCGGACCTGATAAGTATGTAAGTAATCAGTCAACCAACCAGTCTCGAAAGGCAACATAACACGTTTTACCAGCCTATATGCTCGAAAAAGTTACGGACTCTTCATATGTACCACTTTACACTCAATCGGGGGAAGGACTTGTCGAATTGGATATCATATGGAAACGGCCGTGAATTGTATTTGCTTGTGGAATTGGCCTCTTTCGAAACAGCACATAGTATCCTGTACATCCATTCTTGTATAGTATAATACATGTATCAGGGTTCACCGCCTATTTACGAATATATTACTACAAATTGTGAATGAAACGACAACCGGCATTGTTATGTGTTCCAAATTGTTCGCTTTGAATTCCTGCTTCTAAGACTGAATACACTTCACAAAACCTAAACCCTGCCACATCCCCGACTTATTTACCTATCAATCCATTTTCGTAAAATAAACTACCGTAATTCAACTGTGATTATTTTCTTGAAAGGCGATGGGCCATATCATAACTTCACACAATCAGCCCTCATCAAAAACATATTTTCATACGATACTCCCTTCGCATCCGTCACGTGCCCATCCGAAACGACTGTCTTCTTCTAAGCAACCCTTAACCCACGACACACCACCAGTAGCACCCATTACCGCTCAATAGACATCGGTACCATCATCAGCGTTGGCAGTATTGCTGCCATTCTCAGTTCTAGCAGCAACATTTTGGGTTTACACATGAATAATTAATTAGAATCAAAAATTTAATACTCACACTTTGGAGCTCATTAAATATTTACCCTTCGTGCCAAATTTGAATGCAAATCGCTGTTTACGAAGCTTCAACAAAACCGTTCTCAACAGAATCCACCCACCGACCCGAACTGGTGTCCGGAATGCTGCCGAAAATCTTACATCCAGTTACAGCGACACCTCGACTTGGTTACAGTTGTACGCCCGAGCAGACCGACCATATCATCAATTGATAGTGTTCCAGTCAGCAGTAGTAGGAGTAGTAGTTGTTATTATTGAGGCCCGTATTGTTTTCTTATCCACACAATTATTCGGGCGAATCCTCGCCGGAGGGGAATACCCGCCCTTGCATGGTTGCCTCCTATGGGTTATGTTAGTTGTTATTAGCACATGTATAGTAGCTATCAGAAACGGACGAGAGGTGGCGAACACTTTATAATTGGGTCTACAGCAGATATTTTACGGTATGGATTCATGGGAAAGCAGTTAAAGCTTCATGGCCGAGGATGGGACCGGTAAACGAAATGAATTACATCGAATCGATGCCATAAACTGGGCAAGATGTGCATATATTTCGATACCACTATGACTAGCTATCTCTAGCCGGTCAATGTAACGCAAAACTATTATGTATACATTTTGTACTAACCAATTGGGATTATGTATTTCAGGTGTCCATTCCAATGAATAAACAATATTTGTTCGATGAGAGCCGACCGGTTACGGGATTTACGACTTTCAATTTAAGGTTTGCATTACTTTTAAAGCAAAAGTCGGCAATATTGTGGGTCATCCCCTGGCACCGATTTGTTGTACAACGAAATTTCCTGTCGGCAAGTTGCCGGAGTTTATCGAAAGTTTGTCGGCCAAGTCCAGACGCCGGAGAAGCTGTTAGCCAAAACACAGACTATTAGTATTAATTTGTTTCGTATTGAAAGAGAAAACAATTCCCAGACCGACAATATCCATTCTTCTTTCTATTCAGTTCGGATCGTCTTAAAGTTCTGCAATAGCTAGTGCCTTCGAATAGATACCAAGATTGTTGGCCATCGACTGCATGTCGTGTCCCGTCCCACTATCAGCCGACAGCACCACAAAGGAATACAAACTTGGAAGATGGAGTTTCTTCTCCTTTTTGGTTTTTTTTTTGTCGTCCTTCCATTCTTCTGCCGGTTTTTCGCATTCCGTTGCTTGCGCTAAATTTATTTCGAAAAGCTAATCTTCGTCGAAATAGGAAACTGGCGATAAAAATCAATGGGATATGAGCGGGGAGTACCGGCAGGATGCGATGATTCTTCCGATTTTCGTCGTTTTTTTTTTTTTCACTCTCTTAACTTAGTCGGAAGGAAAGACTGTTCTCAAAAAGACGGTATTTTTTAAAGTAATCTCTATAACACCCTGGTGTTTGAGGTGTGTCTTTAAGTTTCCGAGAATCATGTGGTGCGTGATTTAAGATTTCGAGAATTTGAACTTCCATTCAAACTTCACATATTACCTTTACATTATAAGATACTACCTTTAGCAAAATAATTAAGGTTGCGAACTCACATGTCACTCAATTGCCGTGGATGTTCTTATCCTTCATCACACAAGATGTCAATAAACAGTAATCAGCAGACAAGAATTTAGATGGAAAATTCGACTTTCTGTTCTTGAACTGCTCCATTTGAGTCTCTCCACTAGGTTATAGAGAGTGGCGACGACCCATTTCCCTTCTTAGTTTGCTAGTACTGCCACAAATATTTATTTATTATATAGATATGTATGTGGCTTTCCGACGACATAACTTTGTATTCTTATTCTACTCCGCTGCGTTCGTGATATCCGTAGGCACATCTTGGCTGCTACAAGATAGTGGTCCGAGTCGATGTTATCCCCTCGGAAAGTTCGAACATTAAGAATAGTGGAGGAGTGTCTGACGTCGATCGCGATGTGATCAATCTGGTTAGTGATTGATTGATCTGGTGATCGCCAGGTACTTTTGTGTATATCGATGTGCGGGAAGCGCGTATTTGCTAGAAGGAGATTTCGCTCCCTAGCAAGATCAATCAGCTTGTGTCCGTTATCGGATCTGGTGTCGTGTAGGCTATGTTTGCCGATGACCCGTTCAAGGATGCTTTTCTTGCCCAGCTTGAAGCCTTCTTGTACAATTTTGATGTCATAGCGGGGACATTGGGCTTACGTTCTGTCTAGGAGATCGTAGAACTCATCGTTGGTGGATTCACCCTTGTCTTCCGTGGGGGCGTGGACGCAGATCAGGCTGATATTAAGAAATGTTGCTTTGATACGGATCGTTATGAGGCGTTCGCTCACATGCCGAAAGCTTAGGACTTTTTGCCTTAGTCCACCTCGAACAACAAATCCGTGTCCGAACAATCCTTGTCCTCTCTCCCAATAACAGTCGCCGTAGTAGATGTCGCAGTTTTTCACCCGTTTTATACCGGGTCCATTCCATCGCATTTCCTGGATGGCGGCTAAGTCCGCTTTATAGCGGCCTTGGGCGTCCGCAAGTTGTTCGGCTGCACGTGGTCTGTTTAGGGACCTTACATTCCACGCACAGAGATGAAGATCACTGTTGTTTTTTCGTTTTTTGTAAGGGTCGTCAACATTAATCCGATTCGTTTTATCCGAGGCTTGTAGCTGTATCGAAGTTTGTAGTTTTTTCTACAGTTACCGTTTACTAGGCCGTAGCCTAACCAACTAATCCTGTTTCTTGGCGCAGGAGGCTCACCATTCGCTCTTCCCCGTCTGTAATTTCATAGGAAATCACCAAATAGCACCACGAGGTGGTGGGGATGGGACTTACTAACAGTACTGCAAGATGTTCCTCTGCGGTGGCTCTTCTCGCTTTTTAGCAGGCCAGCATGCGTCGGATAGATGCTACCCCTACGAGGATTTTTTTATTCCATTGCTACTATCGCCAGAAACCGCTCGTGCTTTTACCGATTGTGTCTCCCTTAAGCTCTCCAATACACCTCAACCCTCCACGCTGTCAACAGAACAACAGTGGAGCTCTTGCAAACAAGCCCTGAAAAGCACTGCGTCTGAAGTGCAGTGCTTTACGCCTGAAGCCTTTTGTAGGTATACTGATAGTTTCTTACCAGTGCGGATTCAGGCTAGGGAAGTCCACCGTAGACCAAATCTTCATACTATGGCAGATCCTGGAAAAACCGATAAAGTTCAAGTCGCCACTCACCACCTATTTTACGACTCCAAAGTCGCATACGGCAGCGTAATTAGAAACGAGCTATACAACGCTATGTCTTCCTTTGACATACCTGCTAAACTCGTCAGACTATCTCCAGGAAGACTTTGGAGAATGCTCGCTGCTCCATTCGAATTGGTGAACATCATACCGATGGTTTTGATGTCAAAAAAGGAACTAGGCAGGGCGATGCGCAGTCGTGTCATTTCTTCAACATCGTATTAGAAATTATGGTGCAAAAATCACTGGCCAACACAAGAGGCTCGCATACGCGGATGACATTGACATAATCGGAAGAACACAGCGAGATGTCAATGAGGCGTTTACGACTATTGAGACGGAGGCGGCGAAAATTGGTTTAGCAGTGAGGGCAAAACTGAATATACGCTGCCATAAAATAAGGACACTCACCACCAACGTCTTAACCAGAACCTTTGTATTGGCAGTTATGAATTTGTGGTAGTGAAGGACTTCACCTACCTTGGTTCCGCAGGGACCTGGAACAACAACATCAGTTTCGAAATCAAAAGCCAAATCACGCTTGCCAATTGCTGTTTCTTTGGGCTCAGAAGGCAATTGAGTTGTAGAGCCTTTTCCCGAACGACAAAGTTTTCGGGAAAAAAGTTTCGTTTATTATCTACCAAGTATAAACCTTCACAGATAATGGATAAAAGAATACAAGTATCTATACTAATATTATAAATGTGAAAGTGTGTGTGTCTGTTTGTCCGTCTTTCACGGCAAAACGGAGCGACGAATTGACGTGATTTTTTAAGTGGAGATAGTTGAAGGGATGGAGAGTGACGTAGGGGATGGAAATTTGTGTGAGACTCTCCGCAAAATTAGTATAGGTTCTATGATACAAACGAATAATAAAATAATTTAATTAAAACAACCATAAATCAATCAGCTTTTGAGAAAACAATCAACATTCGAAACTTAAATAAGTGTTACCCTTGAATTATGATAGATGGCGCTGATATGTTTCTGAAACGCGCTAACGTTGTTAGCTCTCTATCTGTACTTAAGTGCGGGCATCGGGTCGCGCTTCACACTATAGTGCTTACGGTACCTATACTCAGTTATTCGACTACTAAGCGTCCCACTCATGCTTATGCGAAATTTAGATGCCCCGAGATTATGTAATGGGACGAGACATCGTGTCACACAACTTGGCCGCAATATCATTAGCGCCACTATCTGAACCGGCGTAGGAAAGGGTGAAAATGTAATGATCCCACGAATCCCAATAATTCCCACAGATCTCCCGTTCCAGTTTAAACGGCTACAATTTCCTCTAAAGCTTAGTTTCGCTATGACCATTAACAAAGCGCAAGGTCAAACATTAAAGGTGGCTGGGGTGAACTTAAAAAAGCCGTGCTTTTCCCATGGACAATTGTATGTAGCATGTTCGCGTGTGTCCAATGCCCAGAATCATTACATTCTATCCCCAACTGGAAAGACATATAATATCGTATACAGTAGCGTATTAAAATAACATTCTGTTCCGAGTTCTCTTCTGTGTTCTAAGTCAGGAAAGGGGAACCGTGTTACCCCGAATTTAAGGCGAGCGAAGCCGCAGGCAAAAGCTAGTAATACATATATATAACATCCAATTAAAGTGCAACTGACAATAAATGTTTTTTAACATTTGATCTGTCATCAAACAAATCAATTTCTGTACAAAAAGATTTACAATACCTTATACATTTAGCAATTGGTTCGTTAGAAGCATGATTATATATGTGACTAGGGCAACGAAAGATATTTCTTTGACGAATAAATCTTTCAGGTGCATAAAGAAAAAGCATTCAAGAATTTCAGGGCATATGATTCTATAGGAAAAGATATCATGAACAAACATTATATAGTTGATAGATCTTCTTTTTTCTAGTGTATCTAGACAAACAATTTAGTTGCCTTCTAACGAATCTAGTGAAAGCCTTTTGGACTCTTTCCAAATGCAACTTTGAGATGGTATTCTCAGGACACCATACTGTAGAGCAATATTCTAAAATAGTTCGGACAATTGATATGAGAACCGATTTAAGGGTGTAAGGATTAGAAAACGCAGAGCAATTTCTTTTTAAGAATCCTAGCAAAGAATTTGCTCTTGCAACAATATAGTCAATATGAGGAGATAATGTAAGCTTCATATCAAGGATTACTCCAAGATCTTTAACTTCTGACGTCCTATGTAGACTTATTCCAGCAACAGAATAATTAAACATAGGGAATGCAATACCGTTAAAAATTGTCGATACCGGTATTTCGGTATTTTCGCTTTTAGAACCGGTAATACCGGTTTTTTACCGGCATTAGTATTATTTTTAAAAATACAAACAAAATTCAAATTTACTGACTACAGGTTATGTTATTATTTAGGGGTAGTACAAATATATGTCAAACACAACTAAACACCATTTATTTTTAAGAATAATTTAACAAAATTAAATTAAACTTTTTTAATATAATATTACATTAATTCGTACAAGTGATTATTATTTTTGATGCAACTTGAAATATGATTTCAAAAAATAAACATATATGGGCCAACGTACCGTCGAACCTCGATCTTATTTTTGTGGTTATATGTTGAGCAGCCGAAAAGGCTCGTTCTGACTCCACACTTGTTGGTGGTATTGTTTACAAATATTTATAAGCAAGCTTTAGATACTTACTTATTTAGGTGGCGCTACAGTCCGTGGTGGACCTGGGCCTCAACCAACCAGCGTCTCCAGCTGGCACGGTCTTTGACCAGCTGTTTAAAGCGCCGCACGCCTAGTTGGTTAAGGTCCCCTTCCACCCGCGTGCGCTACCGTTGATGCGGCCGTTCTCTGCCGCTGTCCAAGCCTCTGCGCCGTAAAGGAGGACTGGGATGATCAAGGTCTTATATAGTGTCACCTTGGTTTTCCGAGAGAGGGCTCTACCTCTCAATTGCCTCTTCAGCCCAAAGAAACAGCGGTTGGCAAGAGCGATTTTCCGTTTTATCTCAGCGCTGGTGTTGTTGACGTCGGTCATCAGTGAGCCAAGGTAGACGAATTCCTTGACCACTTCAAAGTTATATCCGCCCATGGTGACGTTCTGGCCAATACGTCGGTGTTGACCGTCTCTTTTAGATGAAAGCAGATATTTGGTTTTACCCTCATTAACCTTGAGACCCATCTTAGCCGCTTCTACCTCAATGCTTACAAAGGCCTCCTTTACGTCTCGCTGTGTCCGTCCATTCACGTCAATGTCGTCGGCGTACGCAAGCAATTGCGTAGACTTGAAATAAATCCTACCTCTTGTATTGGCCAATGACTCTTGCACGATCTTTTCAAGCACGATGTTGAAAAAGTTGCATGACAGCACGCCACCTTGCCTAAATCCTTTTTTAACATCAAATGTCTCGGTTTGCTCATTACCGACCTTAATGAAGCAACGAGAATTCTCCATTGTCATCCTCCATAGTCGGATGAGTTTGGCAGGGATGTTAAAACCAGACATGGGTTTATATAGCTCATCTCTATACACGCTGTCATATGCAGCCTTGAAATCGACGAAGAGGTGGTGAGTGTCGATTTGGTATTCCTGGGTCTTCTCCATGATCTACCGTAGCGTAAATATTTGGTCTTCTGAAGCCACACTAATAAGAGCCGATCAGGTTATCCACAAACGGTTTCAGGCGTTCACAGAATACGGCAGAGAAGATCTTATCTGCGATGTTAAGGAGACTTATTACCCTATAGTTGGCACAGTTATAGGGGTCTTCTTTCTTATGGACTGGACAAACGATGCTGAGATACCATTCGTCGGGCATGCTTTCCTCCGACCATACCTTGCAAATGAGATGGTGCATGCACCTTACCTTACCTCTCCAGCCGCCTTAAGAAGCTCAGCAGAAAGGTTGTCTGCGCCTGATTGATTTCGTCTAGGTCGGGTGGATGGAATTCTCCTACAAGCAAGCTTTCGACGCTCCCCCCTAATTACATGCTCTTCAAAATATTGAAATCCTTTTATATGTTTATGTTCTATTTCAAATCTTTTGTTTTGTTTCTCTGGGTTTGGAACATTCGTCATTGCTTTGTTAATCACATTTTCTAATTTGTTTTTTTAATGAAACAGTTGCAGTATTAATAGCGGAGAGAGATGTAACTGGTGTATCTTCATCTTCAAGATCAAAATCTTCACTTATGGTTCATTATCATTACTTTTAGCTCCTAGGCGTTTTATGAGAGGAATCAATATTTTTGTAATATAACCTTTTTTTAAGTTTAGGACATAAGTCTGTATCCGTTTCGATTTGTGAAGCGTTGTGTAAATATTTCAAAACTTGGGATATGTTTGTTCGTCTTTGCATTATTCTATAGTTCAGAGCATTTATCAATTCAATACTTATTTTACTTTTTTGTGTAACAAGCATGTCAATCATAAATGTAAACGTCGTGTCTGCAGCAAGAAGATTAGAATCTCTTCTGCATAGGACTTCGACTGCTAATTTAATTTGTGCCAATGCATCAATGATTTCAGCAACATATTAGTTGCTCAATTTACAAGATCTTATCTAGGATGCACATATTTCATGGTTCTTAAACTCTATGACTACCAAATTTACTTAAATACATATGTACATATATTAATTATTGCACAAGCACAAAACTAACAACTTTGACGGGATCTCATTTGATTCTAAGTAAATGGGGGATTCCTCGAATCAAGCTTCCGTGTAACGTGTATCAACTAGCGCTAATGTTCCAATGCCGAAAATACGGTATTTTTAAGGTGAATACCGGTATTAATACCGCCGAAAATTTGGACGGTATCCCGGTTTTCGGTATACCGGTATGCCGGTATTGCATTCCCTAATTTAACATGAATGGGAGTTTGGATCTTGACACCAAAAAGGTATGACATTTATTGATATTAAGTAAAATGTCGTTTTTACTACACCAATTTAAAATATTGATTATATTAGATTGTGGAGGGCATGGGCTCGGACATACAGGGTAAAGTTGTTGATTGCTCTCAACCTGGCGAGATGCCAGCAACGATCCCTGTTTAAATGCCCGGGTCAAGTTGACATACGGCCTCCTCGCGGCGCCCTCTGGATAGCCTCTTCGACAACCGTTGGGAGGTGAACAAACGTATGCAGCGAAAAAAACCCCGACCAGAATGGCGGTTGTGCGGCGGGCTAACAATCCGCCCACGTAAAAAAACCCAAAGTTATGAATGAGCAAGATGCCTCGGATACACGGACGGATACTCGACGACGACAACGCACGAAAAAGGAACACGATTTGCGAGTATGCTCCTGGAATGTCAGAACCCTGTACACTCCCGGAGCTGCTCATAAACTAGAAGGAATCCTCACGCAGTACAAGGCGGATATTACTGCGGTCCAGGAAATACGCTGGATAGGAAACGGTATGATTAGGAAGAAAAATTGCGACATTTATTACAGCTGTCACAAAAGGTTGCACTTACTGGGATGCGGATTTGTCGTGGGAAAGCGGTTAAGGTCGAAGGTTATCGACTTTAAACCTATAAGTGATCGCCTGGCTGTGATCCGCATCAGAGGCAGATTTTATAACATCAGCCTTATATGTGCACACGCCCCTACCGACGAGGCTGAAGACCCTATCAAGGAGGACTTCTATGACCTCCTGGACAACGCCTACGGAGCTTGTCCGGAGTACGATGTAAAAATCGTGCTCGGGGACTTCAACGCCAAAATCGGAAAGGAAAACACCCTTGGCGGAGTGATCGGAAAGCACAGCCTCCACGATACAACAACAGATAACGGCTTCCGACTCGCTGACTTTGCGACAGCTCGTAATGCGGTGATAAGTAGCACAAGATTCCCTCGCAAGCGAATCCACACAGCAACCTGGCGATCTCCGGACGGTCGAACCGCCAACCAAATCGACCATGTGCTCATTGACGCAAGGCACGCGTCAAACATCCTGGATGTGCGAACATTCAGAGGGGCAAATGTCGACTCTGACCACTTCCTCGTAGCAGCAAGACTCATAGCTCGACTGTCCAATGTCAGAAAGCTGCACCAGCCCATCAGGAGGAGGTTCGACATTGGGCGCCTGAGCACACCGGAGGTTGCCAGAGACTACAGGGAGCAGCTGAGCGAAAGACTCTACGGTATGCCTACGTCGAACACAAATGCCAATAATATGTGGCTGCATTGCCGCTCAGCCATTCAGGAAGTAGCCGAAACCACCTTAGGATACCTACCACCCCCGACAAGAAACCCGTGGTATGATGGCGAGTGTGAGCAGAAAAAGGCAGCAACCGACGAGGCGTACCAAAAGGCGCTGCAGAGGAAAACCAGGGCAGCGCGAGAAGAGTACCGAGCCAGAAGAAGGGAGGAGAAGAAACTACTGCGACAAAAGAAAAGAATCTTCGCAGCCTCCCAGCTCAAGGATATCGAGGAGTCTAGGGATAAACATAAAATACGAGCCTTTTACAAGAAAGCCAAAGGCCTTGCAGGAGGCTTCAAAAAGGGCACCCTGGCTCTTCGAAACTGCGAGGGTAATCTTGTCACCGACCCGCAGGGAATAGTGGATGTATTTAAGCAGCACTTCCAGCAGCTGCTTAACGAGCATGACCAAGAGAGAGTGGTAGGGACTGAGGAAATCCCAACTCCAGCCGCTGAAGTAGTCCTCCCACCCAGCATAGAAGAAGTTGGCACAGCTATTCAGAAGCTGAAGAACAACAAGGCCGCAGGCTCAGATGGCTTGCCATTAGAGCTCTTCAAGGCTGGCGGCGATGTTCTGGTAGGGAGCATGCACCAAATCATCTGCAGAATTTGGGAAGATGAGAGCATGCCCGACGACTGGAATACCAGCTCTATATGCCCCATCCACAAAAAAGGCGATCCTACCTCTTGCAAGAACTATAGAGGAATATCCCTGCTCAATGTCGCATACAAGATCCTGTCCAGCGTATTGTGTGAACGTCTAAAACCATTTTGCACCGCACTAATCGGCAGCTACCAGTGCGGCTTCCGGCCCGGCAAATCAACTATAGACCAAATTTTCACACTTCCACAAATCCTGGAAAAGACCAACGAGTTTCGAATCGATACACACCATCTTTTCATCGATTTCAAAGCCGCATACGACAGCATTCATCGTGAAGCACTGTTTGGGGCGATGGCCGAATTCGGGATCCCGGTAAAACTGATCCAGTTGTGTCGCGCCACGCTAAAAAACACGCGATGCACCGTGCAACTCGGTTCTAGGACCTCGGAACCATTCGAAACATGCACCGGATTTCGGCAAGGAGATGCGCTGTCATGTGACTTCTTCAACCTGGTGCTGGAGCAGATAGTGCGACGGGCAGGCGTCAACAGGGAAGGCACTATCTTTTACAAGTCCATCCAGCTGCTAGGATACGCGGATGATATCGACATCATCGCGTGTTCTCGCCGTGGCATTGTGGAAGCATTCACGGCGATTGAAGAACAGGCGAAACGAATTGGCCTTAAGATCAATGAGGACAAAACGAAATACATGCTGTCAAGCAAAAACCAATCCGTCGCTCACCACCTGGGACAAAACATAACAATTGACAGCTACAATTTCGAGGTAGTTAGGGAGTTTGTCTACCTCGGGGCAAACGTAAATTCCACAAATGACACCACAGTGGAGATCCGGCGTAGAATCGCCTTTGGCAACCGCTGCTACTTCGGCTTGTCCAAACAACTGGGGTCAAAACTCCTCACTCGAAAGACCAAAGTCATGCTTTACAAAACGCTCATTCTGCCAGTCTTGCTGTACGGAGCCGAAAGCTGGACGATAAGCAGGACAGCGGGGCTGATTTTGGGTTCTTTCGAAAGAAAAATTCTGCGCCGGATATTTGGTCCTGTCTGTGAGGAAGGTGAATGGAGAAGAAGACACAACCGCGAACTCTACGAGCTGTACCAAGATGTGGATGTAGTCCGGAAGGCAAGGAGCCGTCGACTACACTGGCTCGGCCACATCGAGCGCATGGACATCAACGCTCCAGCTAAGAGGGTCTTCGACTCCGAGCCTCCTGGTTCGAGAAGAAGAGGAAGACCGAACCTCCGGTATAAAGACCAAGTAATCGCGGATGTAAGACATCTTGGTCTTGACAACTGGAAGCAGCGTGCCCGGGACCGTCAAGGATGGAAGGCAGCTATAGCTCAGGCTCAGATCCTCCATGGATCGCAGGCCTGATAAGTAAGTAAGTAAGTTATATTAGATTGTAAGTACTCACAACTATTTTGATTCTGAATCAAGCAATTGGCATTTCTAATATGATTTGGAATGTCATTCACAAAAATGTTAAAGAGCAATGGATCCAAATGACTACCTTGTGATACTCCAGATGACACATTTATAACTCTGGACTCGTAGATTTTAGTTTTTACTATCTGTTTTCTATCCGAGATATAGTCTTTTATCCACCGGAGTAAAGTAGAGTGAAATCCAAAGCCTCTCAATTTGTTTAAAAGAAACTTGTGGCAGACAGTATCGAATGCTTTCGAAAATTCTGCGAACATTATATCTACTTGATATCTCAATTCAAGAGAATCAAATAAGAGCACCGTGGCGCAGTGGGTAGTGTGTTGGCCTCTGACGCCGATGGTACGGGATCGAATCCCGACACAGCCATGTCATCGAACGTGTTTTCCACGGTGTTTCTCCTCAGCGGGGTTCTGACAAAACCTCCTGTAGTAAAATTGTCATGGAAAGCTTCTCGAAATTCGCCGATCGGAACCGGCAATAAAACTGTAGGTCCCTTTCACCTATGGGAAAATGAAATCACACACAACATGGGTGATTGAGAGAAGCTCGGCTCAGGTCCTTCATGGACTGTAACGCCAATATACATACTTTGAAAACATAATTAAATTAGTTGACGTCGACCTACCCGATACAAACCCATGTTGGTGAGAAGATATTTCTTCTTTGATTTCAAAATATATTTTAGATGTTACCATGTGCTCAAAGAGTTTTGGAATCGACGGAAGTTTTGGTAGTTTTCCACATTGTTTCTGGATCCTGATTTATGGATAGGAGTTATATAAGAATATTTCCAATCACTTAAAAATAGTCCTGATGATAGAGACAAGTTGAAAATGATATGAATAGGAAAAGCTTGTGTCGAGTTGCACTGCTTCAGAACTTCAAATGGTGTACCATCCGGACCAGCATTCAGATTGGAGTTCATGGATAGCATGCTCTTTGATACTTCACCGACATTTATATGAAGATGTCCTAAGTTTGTATTCAGATAAGATGAATGATCAACAAATATGTCATCTTCGCTTGAATGTGTGACATATACAGATTCAAAAAACCTTGCGAATAATTCACAAGTAAGATCGGTTGTACTAGAAGTTACACCTTTGAAGACCATGTTTTCGGGAATACCAGGAGTATGTTTTCTGTTATTGAAAAATGTCCAAAAGCTTTTCGGATTTTTGAAAACATACGATTCAATTTTAAAAATATATTGTTTGTAAAGGAATTTGTTAAGAAATTCAAATTCTTTTCGTAATTGAATGAATTGTTTCCTATGATGTTCGGTATTATATTTCTTGAATCTCTTAAATGCCTTGTTCTTTGCTTTCCTCAAATTAAGAAGCCTTTTATTATAACAAGCATGCTTAAAAGAGCGCTTGTGCTTCACTAAAGGAACAAATTGGTCAAAACCACGATAAATACTACTTACTTAGGTGGCGCTACAGTCCGGGCCTCAACCAACAAGCGTCTCCAGCTGGCACGATCGTTGGTCAGCTGTTTCCAGCGCCGCACGCCCAGTTGGTTAAGGTCCTCTTCCACCTGCGTGCGCCACCGTTGATGCGGCCGTCCTCTGCCGCGCCTTCCTCCCGGGGTGGATTAGAAGACTCTTCGGCTCGGAGCTGTATTTTCCATGCGCTCTACATGGCCTAGCCACCTTAAACGCTGTATCCGTAGACGTCGTTACAGGCCGATGTTGCTGTACATACCGTACAGTTCTTCCTTATATCTTCTCCTCCATACACCGTTTGAACAAACGGGACCGTAGATAGATAGCAAGAGAAAGGTCATTCGTTTTAGTCCGTATTCCGCTTGCATTCTGATAGTAGAAATAGAAAGAGTGTGGAGAAAAAGAGCAAGATGATTGCTAGAGATTACACACAGCGGCACGATACCGAGAACTGTACTACCACGCACAAGTACGTGTGCGTGCCCAGAATGCCAGATGTTAGAGCTAACACGCAACTGGCAACTGAACGAATTGTAATGCCATCGCGCCGCACAACGGCACGATACTGAGAATCGTACGACACCTGGGCTCGTACGCCTAAAGCGGCCTACACACACGCTACGGATCGAATGGATCTGTTTGAACTCATTTCGCC
This sequence comes from Eumerus sabulonum, assembly GCA_951905685.1. Classification (NCBI taxonomy): domain Eukaryota; kingdom Metazoa; phylum Arthropoda; class Insecta; order Diptera; family Syrphidae; genus Eumerus; species Eumerus sabulonum. The sequence continues at coordinate 57,369,960 of OX645062.1, read as the reverse complement.
ACACACTTGTGGACCGGTATACGTTCTTCATTTCACGCTGTTCGCCGTCGAGTAAGGATGGATCGCGGAGAAAAAATAATTTTGTTGTGTGGTGTTTATTTGTGTGGAAAAAGAAAAGAAGGGATAATGAAAAAGAAACGTTCACTGTGGATGCAGGAGTGGTTCCTGATCCTAATAACTTATTCATATATAGATACATGCATTCACAAATATGTGAATGAGGTTCTCATAATTCTATTGCCTACTGCCTGCGAGTGTTTATTGCTTGTTTCATTTTATGATTCGATGTTCACAGTTTTATAACATACATTTGTGCACATACGAATCATAAATACAATCATAAACATATAAACAGACTGCATAGATGCACTCCAACAACTTCGGGTGGACGTTTCCTAGGCATCGTCAACCCCGCCACACACACGCTACCGATCGCAAGAATATCAAACTCATTTGATAACTTGCGATCTGTAGCAGACTGTGCCACACACACGACGATCTGTTTGAATCGCAACATTTTCAACCGCGCCACACACACACTACCGAATGCAAGAATATCAAACTCATTTGAAAATTTGCGATCTGTAACAAACTACCCCACACACACGACGATCTGTTTGAATCGCAACCGATCCATTCGATCCGTAGCGTGTGTGTAGGCCGCTTAAAGGAGCCGGACAAGAGCTGTCCATTTGCCACGCACAAGTTTGTGTGCGTGCACAGAATGCCATCAACGAGCAACAAGCAACGGCAGCGGTTTCACGAACAACGGAACCAGCGGTTCCACGAGCAACAATGAGCAAGAGAACACCATCTGCCACGCACAAGTATGTGTGCGTGCACAGATGTTAGAGACCGAGCAACCGAGCAGAGCGGCGATACGAGCACCACCACCGGGGTGGGAAAAAGGCAATCCAACCAACAAGAGCTGAGAGCGTGCGTGCAGATGTGAGAAGCTACACACTCGCAACCGAGCAGAGCGATGATACGAGCACCACCACCGAGGTGGAACAAAGGCGATCGCCGGATCGTCACTCGCGATTGAACCACCAACCAGTGCGGTTGACCGTTTCTTTGTGCCAGGAGATAAATTGCAAATATGTACACACAGTCCACTTAATAAATATATGAAATATAGATACGTGCCAATAAAGTAATTTGTTGTTTCTCCCGCTTGAGTCGGGGTTTTATGTATTTATATTACGAGCTATCGTAACAATGATGTTAAACAGTGAGAAAGTTTATTCGGGAATTGATGAGAGCCGTTTTCTAGTGTTGTTGTACAACTGGAGTAACATCCTCGTATTTTGACTTAAAGACGAACATTTTCACCCGAAGATTGAGAGGCCAATTATCCGGATTGTGAGCGTCGTTGATAATGCAGGATGGAACACCCTGGATGGATCAGCATCTCTTTTGATAAGTGGAATGCACGAAAGGAGTCGTGTTGGTACATTGAGCTTATGAGAGGCGTATAAGAGCAATGATTCCGCAGAAGTGACAATGGAACAGCGAGAGAGATGTAACCATTTTTCTGTCGGAAATTACTTCAAGTTTCGTATAGGTGGAATCAGTGCCAACAATTTTGGGTTTGTCCTTGTGCGACTGTTTTCGAATGATTTTGCTCGAATTTTGACCAGCGGGAAGAGCGCTAGTTTCAGGATTAACGTTTGATGTAGGTTCGTTGACCTCTGGAACAGCTGGTGTATTGTTGTTGGCATTACCGCTGTATGGAACTGCTGGAGTGTTATTCTTAACATTACCACTGCTAAACTTTTGTGGAATGATTTTTGGTTTGATTGTTTTCTCCTTTTTTTCAACTTTAGGCTTGTCTTTATCTAACTGTGTAACTTAAGTTCATTGATTCTGATTATTAAACTGCGAATTGGCACTGTTGCACAAGAATTACATTTCCAAAGAAAATTAATAGATGTTTTGAGAAGGTGTAGGGAAGCGTTGGATGAAACCGCACATTTGTCATTATATTTAAGACCACACAAACCACCACAGAAGACATAGTCTTTAGCGATCTTTTTATCACATTTTGGGCAGATTTCCGACATTTTCACTTTAAATATTAATATAAACATCAAAAGCTTTTAAGAAGCAAAGGAAAAACACGTCTGCATTCACTCACGCTCACTCACGAAGATGACTCTATACAAAACCCTTAACATCCCGGTCCTCCTCTACGACGCAGAAGCATGGACACTATCAGAAGCGGATGAAGAGGTCGTTGGTTGGTTCGAGTCAAAGATTTTGCGCGTGACTTTCGGGTCTATAAACGCAGACGGGGAATGGTGGAAAACGAACTATACAGGCGTTTACGGATTCAACGCCTTAGATGGCTAGGCCATGTAGGGTGAATGACCACCACAGCTCTAGTCAGAATAGTCTTTGAATCCAATCCCGAGGGACGAAGAAGCAGAGGACGGCCGCACTTAAGATGGCGCACACAGGTGAAAGGGTACCTCAGCCAACTGGGTGTCCGGCAATGGAAAAGGCTAGCAAAAGATCGATGGAGGGGCATGTTGGTTGAGGCCCAAGTTCACCCCGAATTGTAGGGCCCGTTAAGAAGAGGATGGTCTCTGCGAAGATCATGTTATTCCAAACCACTGTGAATACTTTTTGAGAGTAGGTAGACGTCGAAAGACCAAATTAAAAGGCTCGGAGGTTCTGAAGCCGAACTGCACGACGCATCGAGTATTTGTTAGCATGGTCGCGAATTCGACCATCGCCTTAAATGAGATTTTGTGGTGAATGTTGATATAAGCGGTTTGATTTGAAACTCGCTGTTCTTCTCCAGGATTTGTCGGGCCGGAAGCCGCGCTGATATGTGCCGATTAGTGCGATACACTAGATAGGATCTTGTGAGCGACATGGAGCAAAGAAATACCTCTGTATTTTCTCTAAGAGGTAGGCTTGCCTTTTTTTGTGGATGGTGCATATTGGGCTTGTATTCCAATCGTCGGGCATGCATTCGTCCTCGCAAATTCTACAGCTGATCTGATACTTGCTCCCTACCAGAACATCACATACAGCTTAGAAGAGCTCTTATGGTAATCCATCCGAGTCTACGGCCTTGTTGTTCTTAAGCCTTTTATAGTTATGCCTACTTCCTCACTACCACTCCCTCTTCTCCATGCTCGTAAAGCATCTGTTGGAAATGTTGCTTGAAAACATCCACTATTCCCAGCGGGTCGGTAACAAGACTGTTCTCGCAATTTCGAAGAGCCTGGGTGACGTTTTTAAAAGTCGCTTCGAGGCTCTTAGCTTTTTTTTTTGTGAAAGGCTCTTATCGCGCTTTTTTTCGATACTCTTGAGCCGCGAGGCTGCAAAAATTGTCTTCTTTCGCTACAGAGTTTTTTTTCCTCTCTCCTTCTGGTTCGGTATACCTTGGAGGGCATGGGCTCGGACATACAGGGTAAAGTTGTTGATTGCTCTCAACCTGGCGAGATGCCAGCAACGATCCCTGTTTAAATGCCCGGGTCAAGTTGACATACGGCCTCCTCGCGGCGCCCTCTGGATAGCCTCTTCAACAACCGTTGGGAGGTGAACAAACGTATGCAGCGAAAAAAACCCCGACCAGAATGGCGGTTGTGCGGCGGGCTAACAATCCGCCCACGTAAAAAAACCCAAAGTTATGAATGAGCAAGATGCCTCGGATACACGGACGGATACTCGACGACGACAACGCACGAAAAAGGAACACGATTTGCGAGTATGCTCCTGGAATGTCAGAACCCTGTACACTCCCGGAGCTGCTCATAAACTAGAAGGAATCCTCACGCAGTACAAGGCGGATATTACTGCGGTCCAGGAAATACGCTGGATAGGAAACGGTATGATTAGGAAGAAAAATTGCGACATTTATTACAGCTGTCACAAAAGGTTGCACTTACTGGGATGCGGATTTGTCGTGGGAAAGCGGTTAAGGTCGAAGGTTATCGACTTTAAACCTATAAGTGATCGCCTGGCTGTGATCCGCATCAGAGGCAGATTTTATAACATCAGCCTTATATGTGCACACGCCCCTACCGACGAGGCTGAAGACCCTATCAAGGAGGACTTCTATGACCTCCTGGACAACGCCTACGGAGCTTGTCCGGAGTACGATGTAAAAATCGTGCTCGGGGACTTCAACGCCAAAATCGGAAAGGAAAACACCCTTGGCGGAGTGATCGGAAAGCACAGCCTCCACGATACAACAACAGATAACGGCTTCCGACTCGCTGACTTTGCGACAGCTCGTAATGCGGTGATAAGTAGCACAAGATTCCCTCGCAAGCGAATCCACACAGCAACCTGGCGATCTCCGGACGGTCGAACCGCCAACCAAATCGACCATGTGCTCATTGACGCAAGGCACGCGTCAAACATCCTGGATGTGCGAACATTCAGAGGGGCAAATGTCGACTCTGACCACTTCCTCGTAGCAGCAAGATTCAGAGCTCGACTGTCCAATGTCAGAAAGCTGCACCAGCCCATCAGGAGGAGGTTCGACATTGGGCGCCTGAACACACCGGAGGTTGCCAGAGTCTACAGGGAGCAGCTGAGCGAAAGACTCTACGGTATGCCTACGTCGAACACAAATGCCAATAATATGTGGCTGCATTGCCGCTCAGCCATTCAGGAAGTAGCCGAAACCACCTTAGGATACCTACCACCCCCGACAAGAAACCCGTGGTATGATGGCGAGTGTGAGCAGAAAAAGGCAGCAACCGACGAGGCGTACCAAAAGGCGCTGCAGAGGAAAACCAGGGCAGCGCGAGAAGAGTACCGAGCCAGAAGAAGGGAGGAGAAGAAACTACTGCGACAAAAGAAAAGAATCTTCGCAGCCTCCCAGCTCAAGGATATCGAGGAGTCTAGAGATAGACATAAAATACGAGCCTTTTACAAGAAAGCCAAAGGCCTTGCAGGAGGCTTCAAAAAGGGCACCCTGGCTCTTCGAAACTGCGAGGGTAATCTTGTCACCGACCCGCAGGGAATAGTGGATGTATTTAAGCAGCACTTCCAGCAGCTGCTTAACGAGCATGACCAAGAGAGAGTGGTAGGGACTGAGGAAATCCCAACTCCAGCCGCTGAAGTAGTCCTCCCACCCAGCATAGAAGAAGTCGGCACAGCTATTCAGAAGCTGAAGAACAACAAGGCCGCAGGCTCAGATGGCTTGCCATCAGAGCTCTTCAAGGCTGGCGGTGATGTTCTGGTAGGGAGCATGCACCAGATGATCTGCAGAATTTGGGAAGATGAGAGCATGCCCGACGACTGGAATACCAGCTCTATATGCCCCATCCTCAAAAAAGGCGATCCTACCTCTTGTAAGAACTATAGAGGTATATCCCTGCTCAATGTCGCATACAAGATCCTGTCCAGCGTATTGTGTGAACGTCTAAAGCCATTTTGCACCGCACTAATCGGCAGCTACCAGTGCGGCTTCCGGCCCGGCAAATCAACTATAGACCAAATTTTCACACTTCGACAAATCCTGGAAAAGACCAACGAGTTTCAAATCGATACACACCATCTTTTCATCGATTTCAAAGCCGCATACGACAGCATTCATCGTAAAGCACTGTTTGGGGCGATGGCCGAATTCGGGATCCCGGTAAAACTGATCCAGTTGTGTCGCGCCACGCTAAAAAACACGCGATGCACCGTGCAACTCGGTTCTAGGACCTCGGAACCATTCGAAACATGCACCGGATTTCGGCAAGGAGATGCGCTGTCATGTGACTTCTTCAACCTGGTGCTGGAGCAGATAGTGCGACGGGCAGGCGTCAACAGGGAAGGCACTATCTTTTACAAGTCCATCCAGCTGCTAGGATACGCGGATGATATCGACATCATCGCGTGTTCTCGCCGTGGCATTGTGGAAGCATTCACGGCGATTGAAGAACAGGCGAAACGAATTGGCCTTAAGATCAATGAGGACAAAACGAAATACATGCTGTCAAGCAAAAACCAATCCGTCGCTCACCACCTGGGACAAAACATAACAATTGACAGCTACAATTTCGAGGTAGTTAAGGAGTTTGTCTACCTCGGGGCAAACGTATATTCCACAAATGACACCACAGTGGAGGTCCGGCGTAGAATCGCCCTTGGCAACCGCTGCTACTTCGGCTTGTCCAAACAACTGGGGTCAAAACTCCTCACTCGAAAGACCAAAGTCATGCTTTACAAAACGCTCATTCTGCCAGTCTTGCTGTACGGAGCCGAAAGCTGGACGATAAGCAGGATAGCGGAGCTGATTTTGGGTTCTTTCGAAAGAAAAATTCTGCGCCGGATATTTGGTCCTGTCTGTGAGGAAGGTGAATGGAGAAGAAGACACAACCGCGAACTCTACGAGCTGTACCAAGATGTGGATGTAGTCCGGAAGGCAAGGAGCCGTCGACTACACTGGCTCGGCCACATCGAGCGCATGGACATCAACGCTCCATCTAAGAGGGTCTTCGACTCCGAGCCTCCTGGTTCGAGAAGAAGAGGAAGACCGAACCTCCGGTATAAAGACCAAGTAATCGCGGATGTAAGACATCTTGGTCTTGACAACTGGAAGCAGCGTGCCCGGGACCGTCAAGGATGGAAGGCAGCTATAGCTCAGGCTCAGATCCTCCATGGATCGCAGGCCTGATAAGTAAGTAAGTAAGTATACCTTGCGCGCTGCTCGTGTACTCCTTTCCACCATCTTTGGTTATGCCTCGTCGGTCGGTCGCTCGCTTTTTTTGATCACACTTGCCATCATACCATGGGTGCCGCGTAGCCTATTATAATTTAAACTGCTTAGTTGATGGCTGAGCGGTATTGGAACCAGATATTGTTGGCGTTTGTGTCCGACGTGCGAGTCGTCAGCTAGTTGTTCTCTGTAGTCTCTGGCGATCCTATTTTGAACCTCCTCTTGGTGGGCTGATGAAGCTTGATAACATTAGAAAGTTCGGGTCTGAGTCTGCCAACAGCAAATGGTCAGAGCCGACGTTTGCCCCTCTGAATATTCTAACATCCAGGCTGTTTGTCTTGCGTCTATGAGCACATGGTCAATTTGGTTGGCAGTTCGACCATCTGGCGACTTGCGAGGAAGTCTTGTGCTACTTATTACCGTATTATTTCGTTAGTCGAGAGCCGTTGTCTGTTTTCGTATCGTGGAGGCTGTGCTTTTCGATTACTCCACCAATGATGTTCTCCATACCGATTTTGGCGTAGAAGTCCCCGAGTACGATATTGATGTCGTACTCCCGACAAGCTCCGTAGGCGTCGTCCAATTGGTCGTAGAAATCCTCTTTGACGGGTTCTTCAGACTCGTTGGTAGGGACGTGTGCACAGATGAGGCTAATGTTGTAGAATCTATGTACCCTAGATGTGGATTACAACTAGGGGATCGCTAATTGGCTTAAAATCGATGGCATTCGTTCTTAGCCGTTTTCCTAAAACGAAACCGCATCGCAATAAGTGCCTCCTTTTGCGGCAATTTTAATTAATGTCGCATTCATTTTTCTTTACAATTCCCCGTCCTATGCAGCGTACTTCCTGGATCGCAGTAATATCCGCATTACACTGCATGAGGGTAATTTCAAGTTGATGAGTAGCTTCAGGAGTGTAGAGCATTCCCACATTCCGGTTGCATATTAGCAAATCGTTGTCCGTTTTCTTTCCGTCCCGTAGTTGGGTAACCGTCCTTGTATCCGAGGCCATAATCTCATTCATAACAAGTTTTCTTTTTACATGGGCGGAGGGCTACGCAAGATGGCCATCCTGGTCGGGTTGAGCTTTCTTGCCTAAGGCGGTAGCTGCATACATCAGTTTACTTCTCAACAGGTGTTGAGGAGGCTATCCAGAGAGTGCCGCGAGGAGGCTGTATGTCAACTTGACCTGAGCTTTAGCAGGGATCGTTGCTGGCGTCTCGCCATGTTGAATGCAATCAGCAGTTTTGCTCTACGTGCTCAGGCCCTACCCTCTGGGTAAGACTAGGTTAGCTAGGTCAGCTAGAGCAGCTATGTCAACTAGAGCAGCTAGGATAGCTAGCAGTACTAACTTTTTGCTACTCATGACACATTCAATTGATATCATGATCTTAAAAGCGTATCCTCTTATCTTGAATTCTATTGGAATTAGCACCTGCAATTAGAATTTAAGCTTACATCTGGGGTTTTCGACGTCTGATGAAGAGATAGTATATCTGCAGATCCGGCTGATATCGGCTTACCTCAATGAATCGCTAGTTTGATATCATTGCATCGAACCTTATAAATCTTGTCTGAAAGTCTACGAAATAGGAGGTATGGTGGCTCTCAAATTAGTTAGCCCTTTGCGTTAAGTTTCTTGAGGTGTTTGGTGCAAAACTCAGAAGTGGTGTCTTTAGACATCTAGAGTGTCTTCTTTTAATGATGCAAAATTGCTGCAAGAAAATACACTACTTAGAGGATTCAATGCTTACCTTAGTGAGAACGAACTAATTATTTCGTTTTAATCTCATCTCCTTTGGTAATGAACGAAAAGTATTTAAATCCTCTTTCAGCACCGTTATGGATACATTTTCAAAATTAATTTAGAGCGAAACTCGTCGCATGAAAAACGTGTCCTTATCCATCATAAATCCGCTCTCATTGCCACCAGTTCTTTTATATTCATCCAAATGCAATCCGTCGTCATAACTCCTTAAGATACTTACAGCCATCTCCGTCGATGTGATTCCATCTAGCCTGAGATCTCTTCCCACCACATGCATACGAGTATAAATGTGAGTATTTTTGATGCATTCATCACGTCTATATGTCTTTTGTCAGTTGTTTATCTATTTCGAAGACTCCTATGTACTCCAGTACAAGGATCCCGGCTCCAGTTTTTTTGTGGATTACGGATCGAAAACTTGTGCACAGGCGGCAGAAATCCATGATCTTACGTTTTATGGTAGCTATTATATCTCGCAAAGATTGAGATATACTTTCTGATAGAATTCAACAGCAATAAACATATTTATCGTTAGTATCGTTGTATCCTTCACTGTTGCCCCGCCAATATTCATGCTCTTCACGCTCGATACGACGATGTATCCTTGTACTGCGGTGTGTGCAGTTGACAAACATGCAAGGACGAACATTTTTATTGAATAAGAACTCGTTTATCTATCCCGTCTGGGTGGGGATATGATTTTCCTCTGCATATGAACAGTTATCGTCTTTTATGGGCCACATTGACAACAAGGATAACTTGTCGTGCTCGTCGTCCTTTCGATATTCGATTTTCTTTTCTGTTATTTTGTTGTCCTGTTGTCGTTTATGTCGTTTTCACCAGTTGAGGATGTTATGACTGGTGTCTATCGAGTTGCTTCGTCCATCATCAGGTGGTTTGGGGTATGTGCGGAGGTGGGCAGTGTCTAATGTTCTAAGCGCATCAGGAATTATTGAACTGCAAGTTTTCTCATTTAACGTAAGCCTCTTACCCGTGAAACAAGATGTTCACCTGGAACGGAGAGTTGTCGTTTGTGCGAGTTTGATTTGTTTGCCCTTTTGTCAAGGATACCTGCTGCTCGTTTTAGGGGTCACCGGTGGTGCATAATTGATAGTTGTTCTATTAATGGTATCATACTAATAGGATATATGGTGTACAAGGGTTGGGCGGTACTTGAGCTTGTCGAAAAGAGTACTCACAGAGTTAAGATGTGAATACTAACAAAAGGATGAATTTCGTAAAGACTTTTCCATATTTATAGAAACGATTTAGGAATTGTTACTATGTTTTTAGGGTTCTAGTTGGTCAACGATTGGCACTTAATAGCAAAGGGGACCAAATAAGGCGCAGAAGAGTAGAGGCGAATTAGGCCTAACGTTGATCCGATGGTCGAAATGTTTGATGTTTTATGGCATCCTCCAATAGGGACGGTTCTTCTTTTTTGGTGGCGTTACATCCCATGAAGGACCAGAGCCAAGCTTCTCTCAATCACTCATGTTGTGTGTGACTCATTTTTCACACAGGTGAAATGGACCTACAGTTTAAATCCGATTCCGAACGGCGTGAGTCGAAAAGCTTTTTCATGGCAGGTATACTACGTGGGGTTTTGCCAGTACCCCGCCGAGGAGGGACGCCGCGAAATAAACATTCGATGCCGTTGGTGTTATCGGAATCCGAACTCGCCCATCGTGCGTCAGAGTCCAACACACTAACCACTGCGCCACGGCGCCTACGGGACGGTTCTATGGCATTTATTTCAGCAGTGATGTTGCTTTTTAGGTCTTAAATGGCGACTGGCCTACCAGTGTGCACTTCGATTTTCAAAATTTCTCATAGAAAGAAGTCAAGTGGTGTTGAATGTAAGATCAAACGGGAGAATTGATATTTTTGCGGCGCGAAATTAAGCAATAATTTCATCCAAGTCGATTCCGATAAGCAGTGGCAAGAAGTGCGACGGGATGGACCGGGTAAAAACAAGATGAAAAACTGTGACATATAGAGGGTCGGCCAAATACAAGTTTCTTTTAAAAAATGCAGTAAAATGAACAAAATTAATTCCATTACTTATGACATACAACGTCGTTCAAGTAGCTGTCTCGGCTGGCTTCGAAGTTGCGCATTCTTGCAGCCCAATTTTCGAAGACCATGTTGATGGTTTTGGGATGTAGCTCACGGACTGCTTGGATGATATTGCCCTTAAGTACTCAAATCGTTTCCGGATTATTGGCCTAACATCGGTCTTTCCCGGTTCCCCACAAAAAAATAAGTCCGAAGGGGTCAAATCGCAGCCCCGAGGCGGCCAATTGACATCGCGAAGACGGCTGATAACACGATTTGGGAATTCGGTACTCAAAAGATCGATTATGGCATGCACTGTGTGGCATGGCGCGTCATCCTGCATGAACCAGGGGTCGTCCAAGTCCATATCTTCAATTTTATTGAAAAAAACTGTCGGTTAACATGGCTCTGTAACACTCACCGTTGACCGAGACGTTGTTCCCAGCGTCATTTTCGAAGAAAAATAGTCCAATGGTCCCACCACTCCACAATCCGCACCAAACTGCCACCCCCTGTGGATGTATTGGCTTCTCGAGATGAGAATGCGCCTCGTCAGAAAAGATGATTTTTCGCCCAAAATCGTTGTCCAATTCAAGCTGCTCTAGGGCCCCAACTGCGAAGCTATAACGATGCCTAAGGCCGCGCGCCTTCAATTGCTGAGTCAATCCGAGATCTTTGTGCAGAATTCTCCTCAGGTTAGTGCGTGAAATGTTGAGCTGTTGAGATCGAAGGGGAGTTGATGTTCGGGTATTAAGTCTCACACTCTCGGCCACAGCAGCCACATTCTTATCTGTGTGCACCGTACGACGATGGGGACCGGTGTTGTCCACTAGCATACCAGTCTCACGAACTATTTGCACAAACTTGCGTACAGCAGTCGCGGTGGGTGCTTCATTTCGGCCAAAACTTATTTTCAAAAAACGCACTGTTTGGGTTACATAGCACTTACTTTGGAAATAAGTTTTCAATATTCCCCGACCTTGCTCAAGCGTAAAGCGACTCATTTAGTTCTGCGGAGGTACGATACTGACTTTCTGCTGAGATTTTGAGCAGAAAACAGCTGTCAGTGTCAAAATAACCTATGATTTAAAGACAAGAAACACCATTCCTTACTACGGACATTGCTACAAGGAGAACAAGCAACGCATATTCGAATGCGGATTTGTTGTTCGAGATGGACTCAGGCAAATGGTCATATGCCTCTGGCATGTGAACGAACGCCTCATAACAATCCGCATCAAGGCTACCTTCGGGAACATCAGCCTAATATATGAATGTTCACGCCCACACAAAAGAAAAAGACGACAGAGTCAAAGATGACTTCTATGACCTCCTAGATAGAACATTGTATGCTCAATGTCCAAGCTATGACACCCATATTGTTCTGGAAGATCTCAACGCGAAGCTGGCTAAAGAGGACATCTTTGAACGAGTCGTAGGAAATCATAGGCTACACGTAATCTCCTAGTCCTAGCACATGATTCCCATATATCAATATCCATAAGGGGACCTGGCGGTCTGCTGATCAATCATCTTTTAGCCAAATTGATGATATTGCGATTCACGCCAGACACCCCTCCAGCATTTAAGATGTCTGAACCTTCTGAGGAGCTAATGTTGACCGGGATCATTACCTTGTTGTAGCTAAGATACGTATGTGGCTTTCGCGAACACTGCGGAGTCGAGTAGGACCATCAAAATTTGATGTCTGGAAGATGCAGCGCAAGAGACCGCCAGGAACTTCGTTAGATCCGCTCTTGAAAGGATGGGAGGGGATACTACCCCCCGCCAGAGAACTACCGATGGTAGAGCCATGCCTTGCCAGCGCATCAGCTTTTTCGTTTCCCTCTATGTCGTTATGGCAAGGAACCCATAAGAGAGTGATGTTGAAGTGGTCGCCTACATAAGTGATCGTCTTTACACTGTGCAACTAGTTTTGACATTACGTTGTGTGAATCGAAACCACTTTGATGGCTGATTGGCTGTCAATAAAAATGGTAACATCTCCCTTAGTAATGGAGGAACGGGTGGGTATCTTGCAAACCTACTTAATCCGCTAGTACTTCCTCCTGGAACACACTAGCGCAGTCTGGGAGTCGAAATAATTTGGAGGTATTCAGTACCGCTGAGAAGATACCTGAAACGACTTCGCACTCCATCTTGGTCAGTAAAACGTTACCTGATGGTTCGTGAAGTGGAATCCATTTTTCCACACTGCTCTGGATGAGCGAATTTGTTTAGGTTATGTTTGGGTGCCGTAACGTAGGTTGATGTCTATGTCGCTGTACAGCCCGATCAGTTCTTGGTTGAATATCCTCCTCCACTCTCCGTTTACACAAACGGGACCAAAGATTGCAGGCAGATATTTCCTCTCGAAACGCCCACGAGCCTCTTCATCCACTTTTGATAACGCCCAAGCCTCAGCGCCGTAGAGAAGGACCGGGATGTTTAAGGTTTTGTAGAGGGATAACTTAGTATTTCGAGAGAGGGCTCTACTACTCAATTGCCTCTTGAGCACGAAGAAGTAGCGGTTGGCAAGAGTTATTCTGCGTTTTATCTCAGCGCTTATGTCGTTGCTGCTTGTCACTATCGAACCAAGGTAGACGAAGTCCTTGACTACTTCAAAAATATAGCTGCCGAAGGTGACGTTCTGACCAAGACGTCAGTGTTGCGCGTCTTTCTTTGATGACAGCATATATTTCGTTTTGCCCCATTTACCCTTAGACCCACTTTAGCCGCTTCTGCTTCAGTGCTTGCGAACGCCTCATTGACGTCTCGCTTTGTCCGTCTAATAACGTCAATGTCATCTGCGTAGGCAAGCAATTGTGTGGACTAGTAGATCGTACCTCTTGTATTGGCCGCAGAGTCCCGCACGATATTTTCAAGAATAATGTTAAAGAAATCCCATGACAGTGCGTCACCCTGTCTAAAACCTTTTTTAGCATCAAACGGCTCGGTTAGTTCACCTCCGACCTTAATGGAGCAGCAAGAGTTCTCCACAGTCTGACGAGTTTGGCAGGAATGTTGATACATGACATGGCTCTGTACAGCTCGTCTCTTGAAACACTGTCATACGCGGTTTAAAGTCGACAAAAAGATGGTGCGTGTAGACCTGGAATTCATGGGTCTTCTCTAAGATCTGCCGTATTGTGAATATCTGGTCTATTGTGGATTTTCCTACCACACTAGTAGGAACCTATCAGATTGTCCACGAACGCTTTCAGGCGCTTACACAGTACGGCAGAGAGGATCTTGTATGCGATGTTCAGGAGGCTTATCCCTCTGTAATTTGCGCAGTCATAGGGGTCTCCTTTCTTATAAACCGGGCAAGCGATACTGAGATTCCATTCATCGGGCATGCGTTCTTCCGACCATAACTTGCAGATGAGTTGGTGCATCTTCCTGACTAGCTCATCGCCAGATGCTTTAAACAGTTCCGCGGGGAGTCCGTCTGCTCTGTGCTCCAGCAGCTTTATAGGACTTAAGTTTCGATATCGCTATCTTAACATCGTCTAGGTCGGGTGGACGGGATTCTCCTTCGTCTTCGGCCATTGTGAATGGTTCGCTCTGCCTGACGGCGGCATCGACTGTGAATTATTCCTAATAAGTCTCTCTCTTTCGTTAACCTTCAAACCGTATGCACCTTTTTTGATTTGGCTCTACACAGAATAACCACATCGTCTGCATAAGGGACTGCACTACCTCCAGTTGTCTCGAACTCTTCCAGGATTTTGTCTATAACCATTAGCCATAGTAGAGACGATATGACCCCCCCTTGCGTGTGCCTCAGTCTACTAGTGTTGGCTGTAATGGTGTCTCCCATCGTGCTTGAATGATCCTGGGTTGGAGCATGGATATAATCTATCTGCTAACAAAACCCTCTAATATACTGAACATCCGATCACATAATGCGCATTACCGTTCTCGGCTAGCTATTCCTAACCTGTTTTTCTAGGTGGACACATTTGTCAACTTTCAGAGAAATCTTCAATGAAAACATTTTACGAGCTCACTAGGACTCTAACGTTACAACGACTTGAGTTTAATAAAGTTCGAATTTCAACACATGTTAAGCTCCCTTAAAGAGTAGAAAAAAGTCTAGTGACCCGGACTCACCTTTCGCGAATCCTGCCTAACCGCACTTAAAGAATCCAATTTCTAACCGAATTTAAAAAGATACTCAACCGCATTTCTTTAACTGCCAAGTATTCCTTCTAATGCACCCTTAATAAAAGGAAAGAAAATACCAATTTCGGGATTATTGTTGCTTAAAGCACCAGTACAACAACAACAACAAGAATAACAATGATGACGACGGGGGCAGTAGTAACATAGGAAAGGAAGGAAACGAAAAGACGCCACACTACAAAGCAATTTACCACAAGACCGGAGAGATTACACCGCATTCGAGTCAAATTTGAATTGAAATCGGGGGCGCCTTTCTTTTTTTTTTTTTTTTTTCTTATCCTTACTGTTATTTCTTTCGTTTGAGGAGTGTCTCCAGCTCCACGGTTGGCACCGTTCCTGTATTGTATTCAACTTCACATGCAAATCAATACGTCGAAGTGCAGCAATAACACATTCTATTAAACTCATTATGAACACTTGACTGGAATGAACTAACTCTGTTGACACGGGCAAGGATTTTGAAGAGAATTCCGGGACCCGGGCTCCGAGCTACATAAATCGAAAGTGTGCTTGAAGCGCTTGAACCTTGTTGGAGGACTTACAACTGACGCAGTCCTTTGTACACAGGATGTTTTTCCTTTTTCCTTTTGTTTTCTTTTTTTTTTTTTTGTTCGTCTACTTTGGTCATGTAGCAGTAGACCATGGTAGAGCATCAATGCAGGAGTTATTAAGTGGAAATACAATAACTGTTTTGGAGCTACGAACGCACGACATGTGGGAAACCTGTCACTCGTACGGCAAACATGTCTTGTGCTTGCGTCGGCGAAAAACGGCCCTCTCAAGGCATAGCAAAAGGTACATTCTGCTAATGATAGAAACAACCGACTTGCCTGTTGTGAAATTCGATTTTGTCCTTTTCCATTTCTATTCTATTCTGCCTGGTTCGGCACAGGAACATTTTGTGATTCCCTTTATGAATATATTTCGTATTCAGTGGCCGTATATCATGTCATTTAGTGACCATCACTACCCTCACGCCGCAAATCTTCTCTTAATCTGTCCCATTACGGTTAATTGATTTCGATTAAATCACACCCTAACGCTGCCCGTCATCACTCCGATTCCACCCTCTCAAATCCGGCCGGTAAGCAAACAAAACCATCCCCCCAGTGACCGAATGGGAAAAAGGTTGGGCGTTGAAGGCCACCAACTGGTAAATAAGACAAAACTTCTGTTCTATCCGGGCGTTGGTTGTGCTTGATGGTCATAAATTATGGTATCCCTTTCTCCAGCGTGCCGAGTGGACCGGGGCACAACCCAACTTATTATTCTGGGGATGATATCCCCCTCTCTTCCGCTGCTGTACTTTTTTTTTTGTTCTCCGTTTCAACTGACTCCTGAAGAAAACAGCGTGGGATTTGGGAATGACGACGGAGGTAAGGAAGATCAGTGAATAAAGTTAATTACCGGTTGCTGGTTTGCCGGTTCCACTTCGGGGAATATTCTCGTTCGACGAGGATATCGGACGGATAAGGATCTACTTGTTAAAACTTGAAACAATTAAAAGCATCTAATTGGCGAATTGAAAACTTACCGCTGTGCGGGAAAGTTTTCTCCATTTCAAGCGATTATTCTAATGAAGTTAGCGGTACTAATTGTTTTGATTGCGATTATCGTTGTTTCGTTGATGAAATTGAATTGTACTGTTCGGTAGCGGTTTTTGCAATGAGATGCCTGTGGGAATGTTGCTGTCGGGAATAAGATGTTTCCTTGCGTAGCACCGTTGATAACGTTTGTCACTCTATTCCATTGATTTCCATATCGCATTGTGTATTCGCTGTTGGGTAAGCTATTAGGTTGTAAGGATTGAATTGATGATGATTGAGACGCCAATTCGGATTCTTAAATTTAGCCATCGGGCTCGGCGAGTACGTGATAAGGAGAGGAAGAATCGCCTCTGTACCTAATATAAAGGCACGATCTTTTGCCAGCTGCTTCCAACGCCACACGCCCACTTAGTTAAAGTCCCCTTCCACCTATATATGTGCGCCACTTTAGTTGGACTCGAAGACTCTTCGGGCCGGGGCTGTGTCGTCCCTTCGCTCTACATGGCCTAGCCATCTCAGACATTGGTGGAGAACCGGGATGTTTAAGGTTAAGTACATCGCAATCTTGGTCGTTCGAGAGAGGGCTTTAGTTCTCATATGCCTCTTCAGCCCAAAGAAGCAGCGGTTGGCAAGAGTAATTCTGCGTTTGATCTCTGCGGTGGTGTTTTTGTCGCTGGTCGCTAGTGAGCCAAGGCAGATATGGTCCTTGGTCCCTTCGATGTTCTGGCTAACGTCGGTGTTGTGCGCCTTTATTGGATGACACCATATCATTGGTTTTACCATCATTTACCGAAAGACCCATTTTAGCCGCCTCTGCTTTAATGCTTTCGAACGCTTCATTGACATCTCGCTGTGTTCGTCCAGTGACGTCAGTGTCATCCGCGTATGCAAGGAATCGCACAGACTTGAAATAGATCGTACCTCTCGTATTGGCCAGCGAGTCTCGTATGATCTTTTCTAGTACCGTGTTGAAAAAGATACATTACAGTGCCTCACCTTGTTGAAATCCTTTTTAAAGACCAAATATCTCCGTTAATTCACTACCGACTTTAATGGAGCAGCGAATAATCTTCATTGTTATCCTGCACAATCTGACGAGCTTGGCAGGGATGTTAAAACTAGACATGGCTCGTGGGTGTCTTGCTTACGAATAGTCAAGGCTCACTTAGACGTGGAGTCCATTGTGCCCAATCAATTTTTAACCCGTAGAAACCTAGACATTTTCCATTGAGCTGAACCATTCAGACGAGGATAAGAATCCTAGTATTCTGTTCAGCCTAATAGTACTTACCTCCTTTAGTCCCGAAAGGAAGTGTCGTGCGTTCCTTTTTTGGGCTAGCGCTGGGCAATCACACGAATGAATTCAATTTCCTCTTGGTCCCTGCAACTTCTGCAGAAGTCATTGTGGGACTGGCCTAGTCTAGCTGCATGGTAAGATAGCATGCAGTGCCCAGTGAGGGCACCGACTGCCAGTCGAATATTCCCACTATTGAACTTTAGCAGACTTTCTGTCCTTTTCTTATACAGACGGACCAAATCGATCTCCATCGCTTATTGGACTTCATGAATAGCTCCGTCTCTATCTCTCTGTAGAGTGTACTGAGTGGCATGTTGGCTTCGGTTGCGATCTGAGCGAAATCTGCGCTTGATCCTAACCTAGTTAGCTCGTCCGCCCTCTCATTTCAAGAGATATTCACATGACCCGGTACCCAACAGGGGTGGCCGTGGTGCAGTGGTTAACATCATCGGCCGTCGAGCGGAAGGTTTATAGTTCAAATTCGTTTCATAGCCAAGAAAAAGCAATTCCTATACGGAAAAAAGTATGCAACACAGTTGTGAATGGAAAGTGACCAAACGTACTGCTGCAGGCATAACACTCACAGTATGTGGTCAATTGAAATTCATCCTCTGCGTATGTAATACTAACACCAAAAGTGCATGAACGAATTACTGAGAACTATAACCAAAGCGAAATTTGGTCGGCTCTCGTCCTATGTAGGACAAACCACCCCTGAGAGTAGTCAACGAACATCTACGACCCAAAAACCACTGCACTCCGTTCAGGTTGTGTGTCAAAACATCAACCTGCGCGAAACTTTCCCTCACCCTGTTACCTTCGCTCGCACAACGTTCAATACGTTATAAGGCCTTAGCCTTGAGTGTGACTGTCCAAAAAAAAAAAAAAAAAAAAAAAACAGAGGGTCACCTCGTTTACATCCGATATCTCTTCTAGCCTCTCTTTGCAGAGTTTGACGAATTTGGAAACACTGCTTGGAAAACACTGCAGTCATCATCAAGTCTATAAAAGCGATGTGTCGGCACCTATGCCGACATCCATTTTGGATCCTTCGGTGTAGATTGCCACTTAATTTTCCGTGCGTACCATATCACCGGTCCATTCCTTCTTGGAGGTAATTCTAATAGGGATTCTTCTCCCACAGGAAAGAAGTAGGCTGACATAGTCCGTTTCGGTTCTAAATCTCGAGATGGCCCATCAATCCAAGACTGATACGTTGCCGTACAGACTTCTTGTACAGAGGCCGGATTCATGTAGGCTGCGATGCTCTCGCAGCATATGTCCCAGGGTGGGAGGTTTAGTATAGCTTCGAGAGTCGCCGTTGGCTTGGACTTCATAGATCCCGTCATCGCCTGACAGCCTGTCCTCTGAATATTTTACACAATTTGAAGATCGCATTTCTTCTCAAGTGCCTTCCACCAGACAACCGAACCATAGACAAGAATAGATCTTACCACCGAAGTATATAACCAATGTACCAACTTTGGTCTGAGGCCCCATGTCTTTCCAAAGGCTACTCTGCACGAATATAGTGCCACGAAGGCCTTTTTGATTCTTTCATCAATACTTTCTGTCCAGCTAAGCCTGGAGTCCCGGATTATGCGAAGATATTTGGCAGATTTTCCAGGGATCAGATCGATACCATTCATACGGGGGTAGGTGTACCTTGATACAGATCTTTTCCTTGTGTAGAATACTATCTCGGTTTTCGCCGGGTTTACTTTCAGGCCTCGCCCCCATCAGTGCATAACTTAGTCTATCGCTGAGGACCCATGTTGGTATTCTTGCGTTCTCTCCAAGGTCTGCCGCAGTGTGAATATTTGGTCTATTGCGGACTTACCTGGCCTGAAACCACACTGCTAAGAACCTATCAGATTATCCACAAAGAGTTTCAGGCGGTGTCACGATACAGCAGAGAAGATCTCATATGCGATGTTAAGGAGACTTATTCTCGTGTAGGTAGCGCAGTTATAGAGGTCTCCTTTCGTGTGGACCCGGAAAACGATGCTGAGATTCCCTTCTTCGGGTATGCTTTTCTCCGACTATATTTTATAGATGAGTTGATACATGCGCTCAACCAGCTCACCTGCAGTCGCTTTAAATAGCTCAGCAGACGGACCGTTTGTATCCGCGGCTTTACTAGTTTTCTGCTACGAAATTGGCAGTTTAATTTCGTCTAGGTCGAGTGGACATAATTCTCTTGCATCTGTGTCCGTTGCAAATGGATCATTCTGCCTGATAGCGGTATCAGATCCAACATCGCCCTAAACAGTCTACAGAAACGTTCTTTCCATATTCGCAGCATCAACCATGACTTTCATCCCTAAAGGCCTCTGCTCTGTCCTTGTAGTCCTGGTATGTTCGTTTTACTTTCGTAGAATTTGCGAGCGCCGTTCCTGTGGTATCATCTCTCCATCTCCATGATGTTTTCATGTTCTCTTTTTTCTTCCTTAAAAGCGTGTGCTTCTCTCTTAGTTTCTGCTCGTAATGTTTACGAGAGGCCCTCGTCCGTCTATATAGCATGGCTTTGTAGACGGTTTGCTTTGCTACATAGGCTTGTTCGTATTTCTCATCAAATCAGTGGTTTCTAGCTGGCGGCGGTTTGGAACACAACACATCAGAGGCAGCGTCTCTGATGGCGCTCTGGCAATGCTCTCACTGTTGTTCTGTGGATTGTGCCGGTGTCATCAGATTTTACGAATGGCTACGGGAAACTCGCCATTGAGCCACCGACCGCGATCTCTCTTCCTCCTTAATTTTCCCCACTTCCCCGGCATCGGTTGACCTTGAGGATTTTCTCCATTGAATTCTATTTATCTCTTAGGCGAGAATGTCAATGGGGATCATTCCAGCAATAACAAATGCAGCTTCGTCTCAAACTGTCCTCAGTGAACAGAACCGGTATACCGATGACAGTTTGCGGCAAATTTCCTTCCTTTTAAGCGCTTCTGCACAGACATGTTCAGCGTACAGCATGGTTGAGCTCACCACTCTGCTTAGCAGAATCCTCTTCGCATATCCGGGCCCACCAACGCTTGGCAGTATCCTGGAGAGAGCCAGGATACTTGCTCACATAGTCTGCGTGTACTTTGAACAGCAGCTGATTTTTAATCAACACTCTTAGGTATTTAACCGCTTCCTTGGATCGGATATTCTGCTTGCCCATTTGAATATGGATGTATTCTATGGTTTTCATGCCTGTTACAAGGACGGACTAAGACTTATGGTCTGCCAGTTGGAGGCCTGCAGATTCGAGTCACTACCTTATCTGGGCGACTGCTGCTCTATAGCTGATTCGACTTCGTGAGTGTGCTTTGCAACAACTACGATAGCTATGTCATCTGCACATCCGATGATGTTAACTCCTTGGAGAAACCTCAATCTCAGGACTCCGTCGTACATTAGGTTCAAAAGAAGGGAGCCCAGCATTGATCCCTGAGGAACCCCGGCGGAGATGTAATTTTTAGTTCCCCCCTCCGCGAAATACCTCACTCCCTCTTTTTAAGGTAGTTGAATACTATCCTCAACAGATAGTAAGGTGTTTCCATTCATGCTAACGACTTTCTTATCAGGGTCCAATCGGCAGAATTGATGTATAGAGTCACTACTGCACAGTACTTCCTTGACTCCTACCTCCATTAGTGGTCCTGCTATGATATCAGATGCAATATCGACTACTTTTTGGATTGCGTCGGCAGTGAAGCGTGCCTTCCTGAATCCATACAGGTGATTTGAGAGAGCTCCATTTTCGCGGTGTTGTTTTTGTTGCAACTTCCATTGTTTTGTGAACACTCCTTCATTTATGCATCTCTGCTCCTTCATTTATCTCATGACTGCTATAAAAATCTCAGGTCTTGTTTGAATGGCAGCCTTCAGTGTTTTATTCTTAATTCCGTCAGGTCCAGGTGTTTTTTGTCCCCTTCTCTGTCTACAGCTTTCTGCAGTTAATTTAGCGTAATGGCTGGAATACTGCCCCGAAAGATTGTTGGCTCCACAATGTTTCTTAATATTATTGGCCAGGTTAGCTGTGACGTTTAATTTGGTCATCACCGTTTTATATGCCGTGTCCCATGGGCTAACATAGACCTTATCGCACATTGTACATTTAAGGCATTTTGCCTTGCTCCCTTTAATTGCATTCGTTAGGTACCGACTCAACTGTTTGAAGGTATCGAGTTGTTGTTGAAAACCAACTCCTCCTCTAGACCCTCGGACTTAACGAAGAGCCTGTAAGCACTTTGCTTTGAGAATTTTTATCTCGTCGTTCCACCAGTAGCATGGGACGCCTTTTTGGGTTGCTGTTTCGAGGAAAGATTTTGCGCGTGATTTTCGGGCCTATAAACGCAGACGGGGGATGGAGGATAAGATTCAACCACGAACTTTACGGGCTGTACAGCGACATGAGTCTAGTCAGGCGTCTACGGATTCAACGCCTAAGATGGCCAGGCCATGTAGAGCGGACTGACACCACCGCTCCAGCCCGGAGAGTCTTTGAATCCCACCTCGAGGGAAGAAGAAGCAGAGGACGGCCGCACTTAAGATGGCGCACACAGGTGGAAGGGGACCTCAGCTAACTGGGTGTGCGGCAATGGAAAAGGCTACCAAAAGATTGTACTAGTTGGAGGGGCATGCTGGTTGAGGCCCAGGTTCACTCACCCCGAACTGTAGCGCCCGTTAAGAAGAAGAAGAATTGGGGGTGGCCGTGGTGCAGTGGTAAACATCACCGAACGTCGAGCGGAAGGTCTGTAGTTCAGAGTCGTTCCATGGCCGAGAAAAAACAATTCCTGTATGGAAAAAATTATGCAACACAGCTGTTGTGGATGAGAAGTGATCAAACAGAACACTCACAGTATAAATTGAAAGGCTTCCACTACCCCGGCGGGGTACTGGCAAAACCCTCCGTAGTAAATTTGCCTTGAAAAAGCTTCTCGACTCACGCCGTTCGGAATCGGCACTAAACTGTGGGTCCCTTTCACCTATGTGAAAAAAAAGAAAAAAAAAAAAAAATAACACACAACATGGGTGATTGAGAGAAGCTTGGCTCTGGTCCTTCATGGGCTGTAACGCCACCAAAAGAAGGACTTCCGACTTCATTAATTTTATTTTATTAAAAACAAACTTAATTAAAGGACTTCCTACTTCACAAACTTATTTCTATTGTCATGATTGTCTTCTATGAATGGAGTTGATTGTATTTTGATTGTATTTTTAACACTGCTCCCATAGCTCCCCATAGCGGTCACTGCAGGTACGCCAAATTTTATAAACTATGGACATATCTTTACTAACCGTAGCGGTCACTGTAGGTACGCCAACTTGTTTACAAGCAATGGTGCAGCTTTGTTTAAAAGCCAACTTTGGCTTATGTGTTAACTTATATGGTCACTTTAAATACATACTCTGTGTGTGCAGTTCTAATAAAAGACCATACGAGCATGGAACCGTTGTTAAGAACTACAACCAACGTGAAAGTTGGTTGGATTCCTCTTGAATCCTATCTAGGACACGCTCCCCTGGGGAGAAGTGAACGAACATCTACGACGCAAACCACTGCACTCCGTTCTTGAAGCTTCGCGAACTATAAAAAAAAAAAAATAATGCTGCGAAAATAGTTTGCGCGTTTGCTTCCGATTGATATTCAGCATTTGAAGCTATTGCACGGCCCCCACGGCCTTGATTACTAATGCTGATAAAATCCCCTCGATATTTCAATAATTGTATAATCCGCTAGGTATATTGGCATAATGCTAGATTCCAAGCTTAGCTGGAGGGACAACATAAATGAAAGAACCAAGAAAGCTTGCGTGGCACTATGTTCGTGCAGAGTAGCTTTCGGAAAGACATGGGGCTTTAAACCAAAGGTGGTATACTGGCTGTACACCGCGGTGGTATGACCTATTTTAGTATATGGACTAATTGTCTGGTGGAAAGCACTTGAGAAGAAATGCAACCTTCAAAGTCTTACAAGTATTCAGAGGGCCGTCTGTCTGGCGGTGACCGGATCGAAGCGATGCTAAACCTCCCACCACTAGACATGTACTGTGAAAGCATTGCAGCCAGGGCTGCGCTAAGGATGCAAGAATCAAGTCTTTGGAAAAGATGTCCTCATGGCCACACATCAATCCTGGATCGATGGGCTACCCTGATGTCCGCAACCGAAACGGACTATACCACCCCACTTTCTCGCTGTGAGAGGAGATTCTCTATTAGGATTCCTTCCAGGGAGGAATGTGCCAGCGGAATGGTAAACACGGAAGAGGAACTGGAATCTGTCTGACGGATCCAAAACGGATACTGGTACAAGAGCCGGAGTCTACTTCGAACCTCAGGAAGCATGTCACTCCCTCAGACTTGCTGAGATCTTTGCAATCAAAAAGGTGCGGATCTGATTCTTAGGGAGAATTTCTCAGATAAGAGAATCAAAATCTATGTTGACAGTCAGGCAGCCATTAAGGCTCTGTAAGTAACATGGATAAGATCCAAACTCGTAAAACTCTGTAAAGAGTAACTGGAAGAAATATCGGATGTCAATGAGGTAACCATCTGCTGGGTACCAGGGCATGTGAATATTTCCGGATATGAGAAGGCGGACGAACTGGCTAGACTGGGATCAGGTGCAGATACTTCGCAGATCACAACTGAGGCTAGAACGCCACTCAACACACTATTCAGAGAAATAGGGGTGGAACTACTAGGAAAGGCCAACAAGCGATGGTGTCAATTAGACACATGCGCTACGGCAAGTCTAACATGGCCTGTCTATAATAAAAAAAGGACGGAAAGGCTGCTAAATCTTGGTAGAGGGAATATGCGACTGGTAGTCGGCGCTCTCACTGAGCACGGCATGATATCATATTATGTAGCTAGAACGATTTCTGCAGAAGCTGTAGGGACGAAGAGGAAATAGAATCCATTCATCACCTACTGTGTGAATGCCCTGTACTGGCCCGAAAAAGATTTACGTTCCTCGGGAACTACTTCTTTTTGGGTTTATAGGAGGTAAGAGAGACATTAAGCTGAACAAACTGCTAAGATTCTTAATTGAATCTGGGTGGTTCAGCTCAGCGGGCAACTTACACGTTCCCCTCGGGTTAGTTTTTCAAAATGGGCTAAATGGACTCCTCGTAGTCTAAGCGAGTCTTGAATTCATGTCAATAGGGCACCCAGCTAACCTAACCTAATGATTTTATAATGGTGTTAATCTAAAATCGTATTACCGTACGCAATCAATACAACTTTCTAAGGATCAGATAGACCCGAAAATGTACAATACTCTCATTTCAGGGGATTAGTGGTTAGACGGGAATCATGTTGCAGTAACCCATTAGTACGTGTCGTTTAAAACGGTTTTTAGTTAGAATATCACAATCCTTCGACCTCCAATGTCACACCATCAAAACGCACGTGCACAGGTTAATAAATAAATCCGAAATAATTAGTTAAGTTCTTTCAAATTACTGTTATAATCGATTTTGTAAACTCCTGTCAGTTGAAAATTAATTTCATAAAAAAACACGGCCAACTCCTATCATTAACCATATCCTCCTCCCGCAGAACAAAGTATTTAGCCGATGTTTACGCGCCTGAAGTGACAATAAACAGTGGTTTAAAAGTACCTTCGAAGCCAGGCAATCCTATTTTTGGTTTTTTTCCTTTTGTTAAATTCCATTAAATTAATATATTTGTCAACAACAGGACACGCATAATGCAGTGAAAGTGTCGAGAGACGATGTCCTGAGATGATAAACACCAACACCGACCGTGTCGTTGGAAAATCCTGCGGGACAAATATTTTCATTCCGCTTGTCTACGCACAGTTTACTCTACTTAAAGTCGAGAGGTGGCGGTAGCACAACCCTCGGATATCCTTACGAAAGATTATCCTGTAGTGACTTCTTGTTCGTTGGTTTTTTTTCTTCCTCTTTGTTCCGTTCTGGTGAAAGGGAAATTTAAAAATGTTGAAATGTAAACCACTTTGGGCGGTATTACTGCCAGCATTACGAGTTTATTTTGTTTATTCGGGGTTTCACAGAGGTGGGGATGGATGTAAGGCAAAAAGGACTCGCATAGATGTTTAAAAAATGCTCTTTGACATCTTGAGGGGGCGCGTTTTCTAAGTAGATACTTAGGGTTAGCTGACGATTGAGTAAAGTGGTCATTAAAGTAGAGATGATTTGACTCATGCTTAATCCGTCTATTCATTCCATTTATATTGAAGCCCTAATCCAACAGCGTTCACTTACCGGCTGTCCTGTACTTAACCACATCATGATGCTGCAAGTAACATAACCATAACGCAAACACTTGGTTCACCGCAAACGGTAGCCGCACGTTGAATCACATTTAAAATTCCCTGAACCCACCCAACTGAGTTCGAGTTTCTTTCATCCACCCACAAGGAAAAATACGAAAACAAATGGAAATATATTTACGATTTAACCAATTTAGCCAGGTTAACCTCATGACATGGATCTCATATCCACTTTCCTTCGCAGTCATCAACGCAGAACGCTATTCAACCCGTACATGGCTTACGACAGAACCGAGCGTCAATGTAGCCAACAACATCTGCAGCAAAAACAACACCAATCTCGGAATACAGTAGCGGGAGCTGTCATTTAGATATGGTCCATGTGGCAATGGTAATTTTGGCCACGAGCCATCATTTAAAGTTATATCCTTCAGATACATGCGTACCAAACTCTCGGTCTCACCAGTCCTCTCGCTAAGCGCCTACGTACATATGCATACCGCAAATGTTATTACCGCATGAGGTACACACAAAAGTGTCAACATGTCCTTAAACGAGAAAATCAGACGACGGCCTTCTGCACCTCGCCATAACCGTACCATAACCTCCATCAACTTATTTTCCTACCAACTCGGTTACCCACCAATCCAGTGTTGTCCACAATTTACATTTCAATTCCTCGACCTCGTCCTGAAGAGAATTATGCTTGGCTCACCGTCCCACCGGGTGTAGGCCGTTCCCATCAAGTAATTTGACCATGCCATGTCGACGGCCGGTTTGGCTATAATTTAAAAGTCGCTTCAGGACCAAGGCGTTACAGCTCCCCTTATTTGCTTATTCTGGGTATTGTGCTTAATGAAAATCATTCCACCAACCTTAAGTTACGGGCAAATTACGAGCATGCGAATGTTTACTGCTTTTCCAATGGAAAAAGGATTCGCAATCCTTCGAAAGGGGCTAGCCTCCCGTGTACCTTCCTCCACTTGTTTTTGTTCAAATGAGTTGTATTCCCAGTGTCATTGGTGTCGAAATGAATATTGTAGTCCTGTTGTAGTTGAATGTAGTTATCCTTTTTCACTATTCGTGTATTTTTGGATTTTACATTATTCAACTCTCATTGTTATCCTTGGGTTATGGTTACGAATCGGATGTTATTTTCAAAACTGAAGACGATCCTATTCGAGTGCGAGGACCAGTGAGTGCTGGGTGAAAGGATCCATGTGTCGACTTGCAGAGTGGTGCTCTATGAAATGGAATAAATGAATTATCCTACGTCCTGTACATGGGCATGCATTTCGGTTGTGTGTGTTGGCACATGTTGCGGTTAACTATTTGTTTTGAGGGACCAGTGTTCAGACTTACGTATGGGATTTTTGTTTCGGGCTGTTATTTATACGACGATGAATACGGAATGAAGACACATAATCAATTTCTTCGTTCTCCGACGGCATGCAGCCGGATGGTAGCGACGTGTGGCAACACACGCTCGTTTTCGGGTAAATTGAAAGAGGCTTTTTAAGATTTAAGGACTTCAAATGGAACTGCAAATAAGTTGAGTGTTTGAAGCAACATGACCATTGCGAGAGGGCTACAACGCTAAGAGGTAAACCACATCATGAACATGTTTAGATGGAAATGCGACATGACAGGACCTTGTGTTTTCGGGTAAGTATTTCATGTAGAGCAGAAGACAGTATTGGAAAGTGGCATTTTTAAGATCTGTGACGCGGTATTTAGACTCTGTTGTATAAACATTCTGAAGTGATATGCCAACCCGTACGGGAAAGATAAGAAGAAAAGTTCATGGGCAGCGTTTCATTTTCTTCTTCGGCTTTAAGTCCATCTGATCTCTTAGTTTCCGGAATAGCTGCTGGTATTACGGAAGCATAAGGGCTATTATTTTAACCGGGTTGGTTGACAGGCACCTGGTCGTTGGAAGCATCTTCATTCGCACCATCCATATTCGCCAACATGTTTATTCTGGTCTCCAACTCGTTCTCAACTTGATCGGTGGTGGCAATTTCATTAGCAACTGATGCTTCTGGCATTCGGTGGTACGTTATCAATATTTCTCTGTCATGCCGTAATGGGCGGATTTGGTTCTGGTGACGCCACTTAAGTGCGAATATCGTACATCTCGTTACCCAGTAAGTTCATAATAACTCTTCTAGTCTACCTTCTCGAGGACATGTACTCACGTTTTAGCACTTGCTGCGATGGGTAAAATTCGATTGATTCTTCTTTGCCTCCGAAATGAATCAAAAACGTAAATCTCAGGGCTGTCAACCGTGAATTAATTTCGCTGGAGACTTCTGTTTTGATGCTAGTGGTGTAGTCCCGCAACTGGAGAGAAATGCACAAAGTGCTGTTTGTGGAGTATTAGTTTCTGCCATATTGGATTTAGTGGGGGTGGCCGTGGTGCAATGATAAAGATCACCGGCTGTCGAGAGGAATATTTGTAGTTCAAAGTATGTCCATAACCAAGAAATGCAACTCCTATACGGAAAAATTGTGGGAAGTGATCAAAAATACTGACGAAGGCATAGCACTCACTTCAAATTCATACTCTTTGTGTGCAGTTCTAATAAAACACCATAATGGCATGGAACATTTGTTGGGAACTACAACCAGCGTGAGATTTAGTCAGGTTCCTCTCGACTCCTATCTAGGACAACCAGCCCTGGTAAGTAGTGAACGATCAGCTACGACCCAAACCATCTGCACTCTGTCCAGGTTGTATGACAAACAACATAAGAGTATAAGAGTATGACTCTTGAACCTGTGCGTCTTATAAAAAAACAGATATATGTTCTTCTTGAATTATTCTTTAAATGTTCGCACAAATCTTTCAGCCTGATCATTCGACGACGGGTGAAATGGCGCAGTGCTTCAATGCGAAATATCGACTACAGGGCCTTAGTAGTAGCTGGAGCGGTGATTCCTGACATTGACACCACATATGGGAACTTGGAGTACGCGACTACATAGATAAGCCATCTTGTTGACAAAAGGACCCGCGAAATTCAAGTGCACCCTTTTCCACGGCAATTCTTTCCCCTTGCTTTCTCAGACTAGAAGCCGCTTCCAGACAGATGCTGCAACTTGCTGCAAGCTTGTCGATTTGATTATTCATGCCTGGGAATCAAACATATGTTCCCCAATGGTGGATGTTCTTAAGTACCCTTGTTTTTAAGACTTCTGGTATAGCCACACGGTATCGGTTTAACAATTACAATGGCCAGTATGCACTGCACTGGCGATTCATGCAGAGCACGCCAGATAAGGAGAAACATCTACTGAACCCGGATCTGGCAATTAGAGACAGGTCCTTGCACCGCCTACTAGAACATAGTGGCTTATCGTTTTGGTCATGTTAAGATCGCCACGAAAAGCCGAGAAAAGACATCAGTTGATGTATGAATGGTTGCTGCAGAATTCAAGCAACCTGTAGTCAGCAGTACGGTGGTGGTATCTACTGTTGAAACCGAGACACCAAAATGTGGCAACCCAATGACCACTGCCACATCTGGGTCGATGATCACTAAGGGTCTTTCAAATACAACTACAAATCGATCCCCTAAACTAAACTAGGGGAATCCTCGACATGAAGCAGATCAGTGGATCACTTCCGTCGGAACGGTTACTTACGGCGTGGCAAAAATATCCTATACAGAACGAAGGACCCGGCCTAGCGTTGCAAGAAATGAGTGGGCTGCGTGTGCTGCAGGGCAACGTGCACCATGCCAAGAGTGCCTCGGACACTTTCACTTGTCGCTAAAGAAGATATGCTTCTTAAGTCGATTGCACCGATAGATGATATAGTTGAAGCTGCTTATCAGACCAATGCCGCACTTATCTCATCCTTGAGAAACAGCTGTACACCCAGGACAGGTACACACAAGCGGTGTGTCCCCTGGTGGAATGAACAGCTCGAATATTTAAGGAAACAGGTGAGATCTCTGTTTAACAGAACCAAACGAAATAACAGTTAGACTGATTATAGATCTGCTCTAACGAAAAACTTTTTAAAAAAAAAGTTGCGAGAATATAGAATTGCTACCAACTGCGGCCCGACTCCATAAAGCGCTATCCCAAGAGCACGCAAATAGACTCGTGCTGCTTCGTAAAGACAGCACTTTTATCGTCAATCGCAGGGAAACCCGGGAGACTTTGCTGGAGGTGCACTTCCCTGGTTTTACTCCCCAGTCGATGCCTTTCGACGATCAGACGGACGTCATAAGTAGCATAGAGTTAAATTAGCGATTGGCTCTATTAAACTCAATAAGGCTGCAGGCAAAGACGGTGTCTTTCCTGCTATCTGGCAGAGAGGCCTGGACACTATTTTGTCAGCTCTGATAGTTATTTTTAGGTATTGTTTCAAGCTGAGCTACATCTCCCAAATCTGGAGAGAAGTCAACCTTGTCTTCATCATCAAGATTGGAAAGCCAAATGAACAACTTAAATACTATAGCCCCATCAGCTTAAAATCGTTCCTGTCAAAAACAATGGAAAAGTGGATAGAGCTCCATATTAGAAGTATCCTGGAGAATCGGATAAGACGGCATCCCAATCAGTATGTATGTATATCGCAAGGAACGATATACTGTGAATGCGCTTCACCACCTAGTGGCGCGATATTGAGGGGGCTTTTGACAATACTGGTTATGACTGCACTAGCCTGCAGGGGTGTAGACCATCCCACTAATCACTGGATTAGGGCGAGGCTAAATGTATGTTGTATGTATGTAATGTATGTTGCGTTACAGTCCATGATGAACCTGAGCCGAGCATCTCTCAATCACCCATGTTGTGTGTGATTTAATTTTCCCTTAGGTGAAAGGGACCTACAGTTTATTGCCGGTTCCGAACGGTGAATTTCGGGAAGCTTTTCATGACAATTTTACTACAGGGGGTTTTGTCAGAACCCCGCTGAGGAGAAACACCGTGAAAACACGTTCGATGACATGGCTGTGTCGGGATTCGATCCCGTGTAATCGGCGTGGAAACTCAACTTCCAGAAATCAGAGACTATTTTATTCAGAACGCCTTTATCTAGGGCCTCTAGGGACACCAGAAAGCACTGGCGAAGGTTCTCAATCCTTGGACCGGACGGGCGTCCACTGGCAAATAGAAGTGTAGTCAGATACCTTGGGATCTAACTGAATCAGTATCTATATTTTAATAAAAATGTGAATGCTGCTCTGGCAAGAGCTCGGGGCGCATTCGCTCTGACAAGATGGCTGTTCCATAGCAGCCAGCTTGATTCCAGAGTGAAGGTAATCTGCTACATGGCCTTAATCAGGCCCATGATTGCCTACGGATGTCCCGTATGGTTCAATGTGAGTGCCAGCCTAATGGAAAGGATTCGAGTGTTTGAGACACAATGTCTAAGGACTTGTCTCTCATTGCACAGAACACCAAAATCTGAGTACACAAAGTTCTATCCCAACGAGGACCTATACGATGGGGCAAGGATTGCGCGGATAGACAATTATCTGATAAAGCTGATTCGAGGTCACGGTGCGAGGGCAATGACTTCGGTCAATAACTTGATCTCTGGGGCTTATTACCCCTACAGTATGTATCATGAGCTGCAGAGGAAAACCAGGGCAGCGCGGGAAGAGTACCGAGCCAGAAGAAGGGAGGAGAAGAAACTACTGCGACAAAAGAAAAGAATCTTCGCAGCCTCCCAGCTCAAGGATATCGAGGAGTCTAGGGATAAACATAAAATACGAACCTTTTACAAGAAAGCCAAAGGCCTTGCAGGAGGCTTCAAAAAGGGCACCCTGGCTCTTCGAAACTGCGAGGGTAATCTTGTCACCGACCCGCAGGGAATAGTGGATGTATTTAAGCAGCACTTCCAGCAGCTGCTTAACGAGCATGACCAAGAGAGAGTGGTAGGGACCGAGGAAATCCCAACTCCAGCCGCTGAAGTAGTCCTCCCACCCAGCATAGAAGAAGTCGGCACAGCTATTCAGAAGCTGAAGAACAACAAGGCCGCAGGCTAAGATGGCTTGCCATCAGAGCTCTTCAAGGCTGGCGGCAATGTTCTGGTAGGGAGCATACACCAGATCATCTGCAGAATTTGGGAAGATGAGAGCATGCCCGACGACTGGAATACCAGCTCTATATGCCCCATCGTCAAAAAAGGCGATCCTAGCTCTTGCAAGAACTATAGAGGTATATCCCTGCTCAATGTCGCATACAAGATCCTGTCCAGCGTATTGTGTGAACGTCTAAAACCATTTTGCACCGCACTAATCGGCAGCTACCAGTGCGGCTTCCGGCCCGGTAAATCAACTATAGACCAAATTTTCACACTTAGACAAATCCTGGAAAAGACTAACGAGTTTCAAATCGATACACACCATCTTTTCATCGATCCAGTTGTGTCGCGCCACGCTAAAAAACACGCGATGCACCGTGCAACTCGGTTCTAGGAAATCGGAACCATTCGAAACATGCACCGGATTTCGGCAAGGAGATGCGCTGTCATGTGACTTCTTCAACCTGGTGCTGGAGCAGATAGTGCGACGGGCAGGCGTCAACAGGGAAGGCACTATCTTTTACAAGTCCATCCAGCTGCTAGGATACGCGGATGATATCGACATCATCGCGTGTTCTCGCCGTGGCATTGTGGAAGCATTCACGGCGATTGAAGAACAGGCGAAACGAATTGGTCTTAAGATCAATGAGGACAAAACGAAATACATGCTGTCAAGCAAAAACCAATCCGTCGCTCACCACCTGGCACAAAACATAACAATTGACAGCTACAATTTCGAGGTAGTTAAGGAGTTTGTCTACCTCGGGCAAACGTAAATTCCACAAATGACACCACAGTGGAGATCCGGCGTAGAATCGCCCTTGGCAACCGCTGCTACTTCGGTTTGTCCAAACAACTGGGGTCAAAACTCCTCACTCGAAAGACCAAAGTCATGCTTTACAAAACGCTCATTCTGCCAGTCTTGCTGTACGGAGCCGAAAGCTGGACGATAAGCAGGACAGCGGAGCTGATTTTGGGTTCTTTCGAAAGAAAAATTCAGCGCCGGATATTTGGTCCTGTCTGTGAGGAAGGTGAATGGAGAAGAGGACACAACCGCGAACTCTACGAGCTGTACCAAGATGTGGATGTAGTCCGGAAGGCAAGGATCCGTCGACTACACTGGCTCAGCCACATCGAGCGCATGGACATCAACGCTCCAGCTAAGAGGGTCTTCGACTCCGAGCCTCCTGGTTCGAGAAGAAGAGGAAGACCGAACCTCCGGTATAAAGACCAAGTAATCGCGGATGTAAGACATCTTGGTCTTGACAACTGGAAGCAGCGTGCCCGGGACCGTCAAGGATGGAAGGCAGCTATAGCTCAGGCTCAGATCCTCCATGGATCGCAGGCCTGATAAGTAAGTAAGTAAGTAAGTAAGTATGTATCATGAGCGTGTGCGACTTACTGGCTTTGTCCACCCGGAAGCATTCCTCTATTTAGATCATTGTGGGCTGATCCACAATAGATTGGCAGTACCGCTAATCTTCCATGTGGCTCGTAATTACGTGGAGCGGCGTTTCCTCTACGAGCCTGACGTCGTACTCTGCGAGCCCGAGCGCCTCAGGTTCAGTAGATCGGTTTCAATTCGCGATCGGAGAGACGTTTTTCGGCAGCGTCAACGCTTTTGGTGGCTAGAGATGACGGAGCGGGCGTCTTAGGTTAAGTAAGCCTCTTCAAGGCAACAATCGCCAACACCAATGGCACACACAGGGTAGGGTGGGTTAGGGTAGACTAAGGTAGAATAAGTATAGACATATGGGGGGAAAAAATTTACTTAAAATTATTATTAATTATTATTATTAATTAATTTAGTAGGTTTAGGGTAGGCTAAGTTTAGTTAGAATAAGAAATAAAACACGTTCGTATGCTAAGTTTAAAAAAAAAAAAAAATTTTTTCGTAGCTTTTAGTAAATATTTTAAATTAAATTTTAAGCAATAAAATATATATGAGTAAGGTGTTTTTAATAAAGCCATGCTGCAACGACGGACGAGAGCTGCTCGCGAAATCTATGAGAAGAGAAGAGAGGAACACACGCATTTCAGAAGAAAGAAGAGAGAGCACGGAAAGCGTGAGATCGAGGAGATGAAGAGATGCTTCCGCTGGAATGACGCCCGTAGGTTTTAAAATAAGGTAAAACGAACATGCTATGGCTACAAAGCCAAAGCGATGGCCTGCAGGGATGAAAATAGAGAACTAGTAGTAGAGTAGCAGTCGATGCTGAGGATTTGGAAATACCACTTCTGCAGACTCTATAACGGCGATGATAGAGAAGATACCGCTGTCAGGCAGAATGAGCCATTCGTAATGGACGACAATGTAACAAAATTCAGTCCACCCGACCTAGACGAAGTCAAAATAGCGATATCACTACTTAAGTTTAATAAAGCCGCGGGCACAGACGGCCTGTCTGCTGAGCTTCTTAAGGCGGCTCATTTGCAAGGCATGGTCGGAGGAAAGCATGTCCGACGAATGGAATCTCAGCATCGTTGTCCCGGTCCATAAGAGAGGAGACCCATATAACTGCGCCAACAATAGGGGAATAAGTCTCCTTAACATCGCATATAAGATCTTCTCTGCCGTATTGTGTGAACGCCTGAAACTGTTTGTGGATAACCTGATCTGCTCTTATCTGTGTGGTTTCAGGCCAGGTAAATCCACAATAGGCCAAATATTTACGCTACGGATCTTGGAGAAGACCCAGAAATACCAAAGCGACACTCACCACCTTTCCGTCGATTTTAAGGCTGCATATGACAGCGTGTATAGAGATGAGCTATACAAAGCCATGTCTAGTATTAACATCCCTGCCAAACTCGTCCGACTGTGCAGGATGACAGTGGAGAACTCTCACTGCTCCATTAAGGTCGGTAATGGCCCCACCAAGACCTTTGATGTTAAAAAAGGATTAAGGCAAGGTGACGCGCTGTCATGCAACATTTTCAACATCGTACTTGAAACGGTCATGCAAGAGTCACTGGCCAACACAAGAGGTACGATTTAATTCAAGTCTACGCAATTGTTTGCGTATGCTGACGACATTGACGTGATTGGACAGACACAGCGAGACATCACTGAGGCCTTTGTAAGCATTGAGGTAGAAGCGGCTAAGATGGGTCTCAAGGTTAATGAGGGTAAAACCAAATATCTGCTTTCATCTAAAACAGACGGACAACACTGACGTATTGGCCAGAACCATGGGCCGATATAACTTTGAAGTGGTCAAGGAATTCGTCTACCTTGGCTCACTGATGACCAGCGACAACAACACCAGCGCTGAGATAAAACGCAGAATCACTCTTGCCAACCGCTTTTTCCTTGGGCTCAAGAGGCAATTGAGAAGTAGAGCCCTCTCTCGGAAGACCAAGGTGACACTGTATAAGACCTTAATCAAACCAGTCCTTCTTTACGGCGCAGAGGCTTGGACCTTAACAAAAGCGGATGAAGATGCCCTTGGTCGTTTCGAGAGGAAAATTCTGCGCACTATTTACGGTCCCGTTTGTTCAAACGGTGTATGGAGCAGAAGATACAACGAAGGACTGTACGGGTTGTACAGCGACATCGGCCTAGTACGACGTCTACGGATACAGCGTCTAAGGTGGCACAGGCCATGTAGAGCGCATGGAAAATACAGCTCCGACCCGAAGAGTCTTCGAATCCACCCCGGAAGGAAGGCGCTGCAGAGGACGGCCGCATCAACGGTGGTGCACGCAGGGTGGAAGGGGCGCTGGAAACAGCTGGCCAAAGACGGTGCCAGCTGGAGACGCTTGTTGGTTGAGGCCCAGATTCATCACGGACTGTAGCGCCACGTAAGTAAGTAAGTAAATTAATTAAGCTAGTTTAAGTCATTTTGTCTAGCGTAAGATAGTTGTAAGATGAATGTAATTAAAAATGATTCTTACAATGAATGAAAAAAATCGGAACACGGGATCACTGGGTTGGGAGTCCAGTGTGTTACACCATTGCAGGTGGTCCGCGTCGCCAATTGCTTACTGGCATGGTTGCATATACATACATACATATGTGTGTAGTTGGAAATTTCACCTTTTATGTGTATAGTTGGGAAATGTCCCTTGTGACTCCACTGAAAACACTCCCATTGGTGTGTTGCAGTAACACAGTTACCATTTGCTGTGTGAAACTTCACTCGTGTTTCTGTAAAAAGCCTTTTAGTTTTTTTTTGAGAAATGAAAACGACGGAGCTGGAATCTGATACCTTTGGAAATAAGGTGTTCATACCTACTTTGTTTTCTATATTTTCATAAAAATTAAATTCAAGCTGATCGCACGTTAGATTCAAGGATCTTTCAAAGATTCGATTTACCTAAATGGTCTAAAAAGTGTGCTATCTCAAAGGTTTGGGAATAACTATTCACTAAAAGAGTATAAATGATGCTTCACGAAGATAAATATCGTCGCACAAGATAATTCGTACGATACGTGATGACAGAATGTGATTATCGTACTCCATACACAATGGTTCAAAGAGGTTGTTGTTTGCTGTTTAAAAAAGAGAACATTGGGTCCTGGATATTATCCTTTCTTCTTATTCCTAGAACACTTTTAACTAATTTCTTTTTGTTTTTGTTTTCCGAAAACAGACCAACAGCCATAATTAAGAAAATCCTTTCCTTTCGCATTGTCTCCAAGCTGCGTTGTTCCTGCTCAGAGTTGCAGCAACTTTTAATGATGACTTAGCGCTGATATATACCTATACTATCCATTCACCATTCTCGACGCCCGCTTTTTATCAAATACCAAACACTTGGACAAAGGAGCAGAAAACAATTTGGTTTTGCGGAAGTTCACGACCTTATTGCATATTCCCAGTGCGCTCACCTCAATCTCCGTTCCACAGGGTACTCGTACGTACTCACAATCAAATGTAAGTTTATTCCAAACTTTATTGTGTATGGTGCTACTTCGAGCCTAACCCTATCATTGTGTGCTTTCTGTTGGCCATAAAAACCGCTAACCGGGGCGAAGAGAACTTCGGATTCAATTTTACCAAAAACATACGCAAAACGAAAAAAAACTTCAAATTCAAAAGGAAAAAAGTTTATTTTTCGGGAACGTTTTCGTATTTTTTACGGTGTCGAAGTGTGATTGCGGTTGAATAGTACTCGAACAAATTTTTTGGATACATTCATAGGGGTATGTGGAGATGCTATTGCCACCGGTGTGTATGGGGTGAAGCAGATTTTAATAATACATTTCCTGTCGTCACGGAAGTTGATTTTTTACTGTCCCCATGTCCTGATGTTCTTTTGTCTGAAAAAGTTGTTTTTGTTTTGTTTTGGTTTTCAGTAGTAAATAAAGCGAAGGAAAACCTTCAGTGTCAGTTAGAGACCTATTCTAAGTTTTGCTAGCAGGTGTTTTGAAATGTATGACAAAAGTTTTGTGATTTCTGTGGGTTTTACGATGAAAGGTGGTGTTTGTCGAGAGGACAGTACACTGGTGGTGAGGATGGTAAATGCTGAGATGTTTTGTTCTACAATAGTTACAAGAAATACCTGCAGCGCTAAGACTTGTCGGCATATATGTACAATTGCTACATTTTTCATTTCATTTCATCTTTCGGAACTTGTCCATCTGCGTATATACATATATACATATACATTTTTGTTTTTGAAGGGCTAGTGCTAACATATAGCATGGGGCTCTACGACTTCTGTAGATCTATCTTGTAGGACCTGAGATGAAATCATCTTCACTGAGAGGTATACGCTTCCTAAGATGGCAAAAAACAGCACAATCATATGGTGTGCGCTCTGCCGTTTCTCCGTCCTCAAGACAGAGTCGGCACTCAGTTTCAGACGAGAGGGTAATTTTGAAGAGACGATATCTCAGAAGGGATGGCAAAGGACTAACAAAGGCCTCGTAGGGGTAGCATCTATCCGACGGATGCTGGCCTGCTAATAAGCGAGAAGAGCCACCGCAGTCGAACATCTTGCGGCACTGTTAGTAAGTCCCATCCCCACCTCCTCGTGGTGCCATCTGGAGATTTCCTATGGAAATTGCAGACGGGGAAGGGCGAATGGCGAGCCTCCTGCGCCAAAAAAGAGGGTTAGTCGGTTGGGCTACGGCATACTAAGCCGTAACCGTAAAAAAAAAACACAAACTCCGAAACAACCACAAGCCTCGGATATAACGGACCGGATTTATGTTGACGACCCTTGCAGAAACGAAAAAAGGACAATGATCTTCGGCTTTGTGCGTGGAATGTTAGGTCCTCAAACAGGCCACGTGCAGCCGAACAACTTGCGGACGCCCTAGACCGCTATAAAGCGGACATCACCGCCATCCAGGAAATTCGATGGAATGGACCGGGTATAAAGCGGATGAAAAACTGCGATATTTACTACGGCGACTGCTATAGGGAGAGAGGGCAACGATTGTTTGGATGCGGATTTGTTGTTCGAGGTGTACTAAGGCAAAAAGTCCTAAGCTTTCGGCATGTGAGCGAACGCCTCATAACAATCCGTATCAAAGCTACATTTTTTAACATCAGCCTGATCTGCGTCCACGCCCCCACGGAAGACAAGGATGACTCCACCAAAGATGAGCTCTAGATCTCCTGACAGAACGTATGATCTCCTAGACAGAACGTATGCCCAATGTCCCAGCTATGACATCAAAATTGTACTAGGAGACTTCAATGCTAAGCTGGGTAAGGAAAGCATCTTTGAACGAGTCACCGGCAAACATAGCCTACACGACACCACCACCGATAACGGACACAGGCTGATTGATCTTGCTACGGGGCGAAATCTCCTTCTAGCCAGTACGCGCTTCCCGCACCTCGATATACACAATGGCACCTGGCGGTCTTTTGATCAATCGACTACCAACCAGATTGATCACATCGCGATCGACGTCAGACACTCCTCCACTATTCTTGATGTTCGAACTTTCCGAGGGGCTTACATCGACTCGGACCACTATCTTGTAGTAGCCAAGATGCGCTTACGGATATCACGAACGCAACGGAGTAGAGTAAGAATACAAAGTTATGACGTCGGAAAGCTACTATCGCCAGAAACCGCTCGTGCTTTTACCGATTGCGTCTCCCTTAAGATCCCCAATACACCTGAATCCTCCCCACTATCAGTAGAACAGCGGTGGAGCTGTGCAGGAGGATTCATACAGCGAAGCAGGATGCATATAAGGCCTCGCTGCATAATAGAACAAGAGCAGCTCGTGAGCTCTACGAGTTAAAAAGAAGGGAGGAGCATAAGCTTCTTAGAAGAAAGAAGAAAGAGCACGAGAAGCGCGCGATTGAGGATTTGGAGAGGTGCTACTGCAGGCGTGATGTTCGAAAGTTTTATCAACAGATAAAGCGAACATGTCAAGGTTATAAAGCCAGAACGGAAGCCGGACACCTAGTAGTAGAATCGCAGTCGATGCTGAGAATATGGAAAAACCACTTCTGCAGACTGTATATGGGCGATGTTAGTCAATATACCGCTGTCAGGCAGAATGATCCATTTCTAATAAACGAAGACCGCAGAGAATTCTGTCCCCCTGACCTCGACGAAGTTAAGATTGCCATATCGAAGCTCAAGTCGAATAAAGCTGCTGGCGCAGATGGACTGTCTGCTGAGCTCTTCAAAGCGGCTGGCGGTGAGGTGGTTAGGAGCATGCACCGGCTCATCTGTAAGATATGGTCAGAGGAAAGCATGCCCGAGGAATGGAGTCTCAGCATTGTTTGCCCGATCCACAAAAAAGGAGATCCTCTGAACTGCGCCAACTATAGAGGAATAAGTCTCCTTAATGTCGCATACAAGATCTTCGCTGCCGTTTTGTGTGAACGCCTGAAGCCTTTTGTAAATGAGCCGATAGGTCCTTATCAGTGCGGATTCAGGCCAGGGAAGTCCACCATCGACCAAATCTTCACACTACGGCAGATACTGGAGAAAACCAATGAATTTCAAGTCGACACTCACCACCTATTTGTCGACTTCAAAGCCGCATACGACAGCGTAATTAGAGACGAGCTATACAACGCTATGTCTACCTTTGACATACCTGCTAAACTCGTCAGACTATGCAGGATGACTTTGGAGAATGCGCGCTGCTCCATCCGAATCGGTAAACACCTTACCGATAGTTTCGATGTCAAAAAAGGATTTAGGCGGGGCGATGCGCTGTCGTGCAAAAATCACTTGCCAATACAAGAGGCACAACGTATTTCAAAACCTCGCAACTCCATGCAAACGCCGACGATATTGACATAATAGGTAGATCACATCGATATGTCAATGAGGCGTTTGCGAGTATTGAGTTCGAGGCGGCGAAAGTTGGTCTGGCGGTAAACGAGGGCAAAACTAAATATATGCTGTCATCAAAAAAGGACGCTCACCACCGACGTCTTGGCCAGAATGTTTGTGTTGGCAGATATAAGTTCGAGGTAGTTAAGGACTTCGTCTACCTTGGCTCCGCAGTGACCAGGAACAACGACATCAGTTCCGAAATCAAGCGCAGAATAACTCTTGCCAATCGCTGTTTCCTTGGGCTCAGGAGGCAACTGAGTAATAGAGCCCTCTCCCGAACGACAAAGTTGACTCTATATAAGACCCTTATCATCCCGGTCTTGTTGTACGGCGCAGAAGCAGGGACACTATCAAAAGCGGATGAGGAGGCCCTTGGTCGGTTCGAGAGAAAGATTTTGCGCGTGATTTTTAGGCTTATAAACGCAGAAGGGGGATGGAGGAGAAGATTCAACCACGAACTTTACGGGTTGTACAGCGACATGAGCCTAGTCAGGCGTCTACGGATTCAACGCCTAAGATGGCTGGGCCATGTAGAGCGAATGGACACCACAGCTCCAGCCCGGACAGTCTCTGAATCTCCTCTGAAGAAGTAGAAATCGTGCGTCTTGTGTGGGGCGGTGAGTTTTGCACAATCATTTCTAATATAATGTTGAAGAAATCACAGGACAGCGCATTGCCCTACCTAAATCCTTTTATGACAACAAAACTGTCTGACAGGTCTTCACCGAATCGGATGGAGCAGCTAGTTTTTTCCAAAATCATCCTGCATAGTCTGATGAATTTAGCAGAGATGTCGAAGGTAGACCTGGCGTTGTATAGTTCGTCTCTAATTACGCTGTCGTATGCGGCTTTGAAGTCGACAAATACATACATAGGTGCTGAGTATCGACTTGGAATTGTTTTTTTCCAGGATCTGCTGTAGTGGGAAGATTTTGTCGATAGTGGACTTCCCTGGCCTGTAGCCACAATGATAAGGACCTATCAGCTTATTTACAAAAGGCTTCAGGCGTTCACACAAAACGGCAGAGGAGATTTTGTAGGCGTTGTTAAGGTGACTTATTCCTTTGTAACTGGCGCTTTTCGAGGGGTA
Organism: Eumerus sabulonum; assembly: GCA_951905685.1. Taxonomy (NCBI): domain Eukaryota; kingdom Metazoa; phylum Arthropoda; class Insecta; order Diptera; family Syrphidae; genus Eumerus; species Eumerus sabulonum. The sequence goes on along the minus strand of OX645062.1, from coordinate 57,328,773 downwards.
TCCTTTCTTGTGGATCAGGCATACGATGCTGAGACTCCATTCCTCGGGCATGCATTCCTCTGACCATATCTAACAGATCAGCTGGTGCATGCTCCTAACCAGCTTTAAAGATCTCAACAGACAGTCCGTTTGCGCCAGCATCTTTATTCGACTTGAGTATCGATATGGCAACCTTAACTTCATCAAGGTCAGGGGATGGAATTCTCTGCGTTCTTTGTGGTTAAGAAATGGATCGTTCTGCCTGACAGCGGTATATTGACTAACCACGCCGTTATACAGTCAGCAGAAGTGGGTTTTCCATATTCTCAGGATCGACTGCAATTGGGAGCCCAAAACTTCAGATGCACTGCTATTCAGGGCTTACTTGAAAAGGTTCCACTATTGTTCTATTGACTGCGTGAAGGATTGAGGTGTATGAGAAAGCTCCAGAGAGACGCACTCGGCAAAAGCACGAACAGTTTCTGGCGATGGTAGGGTTCCGACGTCACAACTTTATATTCTTCCGCTACTCCGCTGCGTTTGTGGTATCAGGAGGCGCTCCTTGGCTACTACAAGATAGTGGTCCGAGTCGATGTTAGCTCCTTCGGAAAGTTTAAATATCAAGAATAGTGGAGGAGTGTCTGATTGATTTGGCGACCGCTAGGTGCCTTTGTGTATATCGAGGTGCGGTTATCGGATGTGGTGTCCAGTAGCATTGAAGTCTCCTAGTACAATTTTGATGTCATAGCTGGGACAGTGGGCATCCGTTCTGTCTAGGAGATCGTCAGCTTTGGTGGGTTCATCCGTGTCTACGTTGGGAGCTTGGACGCAGATCAGGCTGATGTCAGCAAATTTACCCTAGAAACGGATCGTTCGCCCACGTGCCAAAAGTTTAGGGCTTTTTGTCTAGGACAACACGCAATAGAACGTGTTAGAGTTTTAACACGAATAAATGTCTCAATTTTAAAGATCAAACACGTTAATGGACACACTTTCTGTATGCTGTTTAACACATTTGCATTTGCATTCTTAGTTGATGTTCCTTGCGATATGCATACTGGTTTGGATGCAGTGGTATTTGTTTCTCTAGTATACCACCAAAAAGGACCTCTATCAGATTTTAGGCTGATAGGGTGATAGAAAATTAGTTGATTACTTGGTTTTACAGCCTTGAGGATGAAAACAAATTTGACGTCCCTCCGGATTTGAGGAATGTTTCCCATGTTGAAACAAGAATTTCTCCTAGAGAATAGCAGGGAAGACTCCATCTTTGCCTGGAGCTTTGTAGGGTTTAAATGAACCAATTGCCCATTTAGGTCTATCAGGTCTCAAAAGTCTAACAGAGAGGCTATTTGTTATACTATCGATGCTATTCGTGACGCTTGTTTGATTGTCGAAAGGCGTTCGTTGGGGAGTAGAAACAAGCAAGGTATCCAGAGTTTCCCTGCCATTCGTTTGTTTTGCGAAGCAGCCCGAGCTCATTTGTGTGCTCCTGGGACAGCGCTTTATAGAATCGGAACGCAGTTGGTAACTAGTCTATGTTCTCGCACTGTTTCCCTCGAAAGATATTGACGTGGATTTCTTCAATTCGAGGTTGTATTTAGTTAGAGCAGACCTATAACTAGTCCCACTATTTGTTCATTTGGCTCTGTTAAATAGAGATCTCACCTACTTCCTAACAGATACATCCTGTGCATTTCACCAAGGTATGAACCGATTGTGTGTATTTATCCTGACTATATGAGATCTGGTATCCTTTTAAGAAGGATCTATTCATTACCTTTTTGATTCGTTCTCTTTAAATGTACATTTCCATCCTAATAAGATACACCGAATGGACTATTCATCCACTCATACATCAAAGCAATAAGTCAGTGCAAATGATATAACTTACCAACAGCTTACCGCAAAACCTGACAAATTTTTATGACATCCAGTCATTCCCAGTTCTCCTGCTTACCACAATAATAAAACCGAGACCATCATCATAATTATAATCCTTAAAACAGCCCCTAACGAATCACAGACAATCGATAAACGTAATCGTAACAAACACTATCCCTTCCGCCATCCTGTGGTAATACAAGTCTATGGAAGGATAAAACGTCATTTCATATTCAAAACCAGTTCTGCAAATATCACCGGTCATACACATGTACAACAAAATGAAGAGCGACCAGCTTGACACCCTAGCAACAAACACTCAAAATCAAAACGAAGTTGACCAAGTGGGAACCACTCTCTAACTCTATCAATCCACTAACCGAGTCGTACATACATATGTATCTATCTCCATCTCAATGCCATTCGTCCCAATCGTCCGCTTATGCTTACAAATATTTGCATACATTACAGAGGAGGCAAAGAGATGAAGGACACTGCATTAAATGCTGTACATTTTCTATCCCAAATACAGTTGATTGCTGCTAAAAGCGATTCTAGCCCAGGCAGACCACTGCCGCCCATTCACTCCACAATGCATACACTTGCTCCAGAGTGAACAACCGGTGGACGAACACCAGCCAGTATGCAAAGTTACTGATAGCAATTTGCAATTTAATGGTGCAAACAAATTCAATCTTTCGCAGCAGTAAACAAGTCTCACTCCGATAAGGATATGGGAATATTTCCAGGTGCTCTGCACCACCGCATATCCCCCACTCGTCATTTCGTGATGTTTTGTTAATAATTCTCACCGAGTAACGATTGGGTCGGTACCACACCACCCCAGGGGGAACAACAGAAATGCCAGCGAATTAATATGGCTCACCAGCTCGTCGGGTCGATGTAAAAATAAAATTTCAGATTCTTTGCTTGCGATAGGTTCCATACCATAACTTTTGGGATAAATCGTAACATCAAGAGCGTACAGTTCTCCGAAGTTCTTGTATCGAAGTTGTCCCAATTAGCCGCTAGAAGTTCATTGAAAGGTCGATGGTAATTTTGGATAAGCAGTTTTTCTCTCCTACGATGTCTTTGTCGTACATTGGGCTACATTGGGTACGACGATGGGACCAGGTGAAATGATACAAATCTGGATCGAGGTTAATTGAAAAATAATTGCGAACTAGAGCTTGAACAAAAAAAAAAGAAGTTCAAAGTGCAAGAGACACTAGAAGAACTCATACGTATGCCAGCACAGAGAAGAAGAGAGGAGCAGGCGGTCTTTTCGTCGTCCTTATTGTCATTGTCCGGTGTCGATAGAGTCCTTTGCCGAGTAAGTTCGCCTGCGAGTTGTGTCAAAGAAACTACTTCAACTGTAATTAATGTAATGATCCGGATTTCTGTTGGTTTTAGGTTTTTTCTTCGTCCTTCGTTTTTTTATTTTCCCTTCTCCCTCGTTCAATGGCTACTTGTAATTATCCCTGAAGATTGTGTTCTTTTCATGGGATTAACTCTACCCACAAAGAAGTGGATCATTTAGTGGGACTTAAAAAAAACAAGAATAAAGGGGAGTGAACAGGGAAGGAGAAAAATACAACACAAACAGGATATCGACCTGCGGATTGACTCATGGATGATGACCCAGAGTGCGAACAAATTGTTCAAAGGACGAGAAAAACACTGCTTCAGCACTCGGATGAATGCTCACGTACAACAACGCACGTATTCGTTTTTGGCGATTTTTGCATTGAAGTGTCGACAACAATATACAAAAAAAAAAAAAAAACAAATAAGCAACCTGGACATAACGAGTAAATACAAACAATCTGGTTTTGTTATCGCAGGGCACATGCATTTGCATGAAGCCTATCAGTGGATGCACTGTTGGCTGGCCAAGTTTGCTGGCCAGTTGAATAGTTGATTTAATTCGAATGCAATGGACACGTGAGTGGCGATGCCATTTGTTTCCATCATGAGCTGTTCCACGGGCTATGAGCTATGAACGTTGGAATATTCATTGGCGTAGAAGTATCTTGCTAAATAGTGCGATATGTCACTAGAGTGTGTATGGGTATTTGCAATAAAAGGTGATATTTTTTCAGGACGTTTGAACGTATTCTTTCGTGCTATTGAATAAACTGCTTTTAACCAACTGAACTTAAACTTCAAAGCATCTCGATTGGTGATTAGTTGTTAAAAGCAAATATAATTCCAGCGTTGTGTGGTTCGGTTAGAGAAGTATTGATGAAGGGGCGGAATACAACTGACTACTTCTTCAGAGCATTTTTTAAGGGATTTTCGATAGAAGTGGGAAAGACAAGAAACATTCCTGTGATGTTCCAGTGAATCTAATGATTTGTTGATGCCGGGCTTCCTATCAGTCTTATCCTGGGGTTTTGAATTCTGTCTAGCAGGTGCAATGAGGTCTGGAAAAGACTTACTTACTTACTTATGTGGCGTTACAGTCCTGTGCGAACCTGAGCCTCAACCAACAAACTTCTCTTAGCTGGCACGGTCTTTTGCCAGCTGTTTCCAGCGACGCATTCCCAGTCGGTTCCCCGCCCACCTGTGTGCGCCACCATAGATTCGGTCGTCCTCTGCTGCGTCGTCCTTCGGGGTTGGACTCGAAAATTCTTCGGGCCGAAGCTGTGTTATCCATTTGCTCTACATGGCCTAGTCACTTTAGACACTGGGTCCGTTGACGTCGTCGCTGATGTCGCTGTACAGCCGTATACTTCGTCGTTGTATCTTCTTCTCCACTCCCTGTTTATATAACGCGACCATGAATTGAACGCAGAATTTTCCTCTCGAAACGCCCAGGGGTTTCTTCATCCGCTTTCGCTAAAGCCCAAGCCTCTGCGCCATAGAGGAGGACCGGACAAGAGTATTTCTGCGTTTGATCTCAGCGCCGATAATATTGCCGCTGCTGCTTGTGACATTCTGGCTAAAACGTCGGTGTTGCGCGTCTTTTTTGGTTGACAGCATATATTTCGTTTTCACCTCGTTAACCGAAAAACACATTTTAGCCGCTTCTGCTTCGAACGCATCATTGATGTCCCGCTGTGTTTGTCCAATGACGTCAATGTCATCCGCGTACGCAAGCAGTTGTGTTGACCAGTGAGTCTCGTATGATCTTTTCAAGCACGATGTTGAAGAAATTACATGACAGTGCATCACCTTGTCTAAATCCTTTTTTAACATTAAAGGTCTCGGTTAATTCGCTACCGACCTTGATGGAGCAGTGAGAGTTCTCCATTATAATTCTGCACAATCTGACGAGTTTGGCAAGGATGTTAAAACTAGACATTGCGATATATAGCTCGTCTCTATGCACACTATCATACGCGGCCTTGAAATCAACAAAAAAGTGATGGATGTTGATCTGGTATTCTTGGGTCTTCTCCAAGATCTGCCGCAGTGTCTATTGTGGATTTACCTACCCTGAAACCACACTAGTACGGACCTATCCACAAAGGTTATCAGGAGTTCACACAGTACGGCAGAGAAGATCTTGTATGCGATGTTAAGGAGATTTGTTTCCCTTTAGTTGGCGCAGTTATAGGAGTCTCCTTTCTTGTGGACTGGGCAAACGATGCTGAGATCCCATTCGTGGGTGCATGCACCCTACCAAATCATCTCCAGCCCCTGTAAATAGCCCGTCTGCCCCGCGGCTTTATTATTCTTTAGTTTTAAAATTACAAGCTTAATTTCATCTAGATCGGGTGGACGAAATTCTCTTGCATCTTCGTCCGTTGTGAATTGATTATTCTGCCTGAAAGCGGTATTAGATCTTTCATCGCCGTTTAGCAGTCTACAGAAGTTTTTTTCCATATTCTCAGCATCGACTGTGGTTCTACTACTAGTTGTCCGCCTTCATTGCTACAGGCCTCCGCTCTGGCTTTATAGCCCATTTCGACGATAAACTTCCTCTGAATTTGGCTACAAATGCCTCAAATTATGGCATTGGAGCGGTTCCACCGCATGGATAACCAGATGGAACCGAAAGGCCAATTGCGTTTGCTTCTAAAACTCTGGACCGTCATCAAAAGTTGCAGCCAAATAGAAAAGGAGGCTTTGTCCATAGTTTATGGGGTTTCTCTGCTATCTACATGGTCGAACTTTTCAAGGCCATTGACGGCCTTATTCGCATCTTTCGGTAGGCCCTGATATCGAGTTCGACAAATTGGAGGAATCCTTTCACGAAGTTAACAATGTCCTCTTACATAGAAGAGGGAGAAAATAGTCCGATGGGAGCCGTTCTTATTGACAAGTGTACATAAAAGAATAAGGTGTTTAAAGAGTCGTGTATTATATAAAAAGCGAAAGGAAGAAGTGAACGTGAAGTCTTTTTTTTTATCGTAAAATAGCCTCAGCAATGCACGATAGTATTATTCTTTTCGGGATCGACGATATGTTTGGCTCCCAGGTATGGATTATCAAATTGACAAACGTAACATAATGCAGCATTCGTCAGGAAGCGGGTTCAAATCCGAGAAAGAAAGTTAACAATTGGCATCTGAATTTCGCGAGTCCATTTTTCAACGAGATGTGGCTTATCTGTATAGATGCATACTCCAAACTCCGGTATGTGGTGTGAATCTGATTGCCAGGAATCCACGCTCAAACCACGACCTAGGCCATTGAAAGACTTCCGTATTCATTCAAGAAGAATACGGCTTAAACTAATGATCCAGAAACAGTTCTCTTTGCATTTCTCTCCAGTTATCGAACTACACCACGAGCGTCAACTCAGAAGTCTCCAAAGGGGTTGCTTTACCGTCGGCAGCCGTAAAGAAGGCAAAGAAGAATCAATCGTGAAGAAGAATGTCCTTGAGAAGGTGGACTAGAGGGGTTAATAAGAACTTATTGGGTAACAAGATGTACGGTATTCTAACCCACAGCAGACTTGTACGGCGTCACCACAGCCAAATCCGTCCGTTACGCCATGACAAAGAAATCGTGGTAACGTACCACCGAACGCCAAAGGCGTCAGTTGCGATTAAAATTGGTAACCCCGATCAGGTTGAGACTGAGTTTGGGACCGGGATAAGCAATTTGGCGAATGTGGAGGGTACGAGTCAAGATGCTGTCAACGACCAGGTGCCAGGTGCCCGTCAACCAACCCGGTTCAATTGGCAGCCCTGATGCTTCCGTATTACCAGCAGCTTTTCCGGAAGTTAGAAGATCAGAGCGTCTCAAACTGAAACGAATTCGGTTTCGTCAAGCCTAATTAGGGTAGGAATTGGATTGTGCCGAAGAAGATGATGAAACACTGCCCATAAAACTGCACATTCTAGTATTTAAATTAAATGTCACTCAAACGTATTTATTGGAATAAATCAATCTTTTGTCTTTCATGTACTGGCTGGCTCATCATCTCACGCACCCTCAGACTTCTAACTGATCCCAAACTTTAAAAAATGTCTGGAAAATACTGAGCCAAGTCTGTTGAAGTCAAGGGAGATTAAATATGTAGAAAAGTGAAACAATTTTTTATAGAGAATCATGGTCGTTCATTGTCAGGCTGAGAACATTTTACCCCATCTTAGCTAATATCTATTTTTTTTTTTTTTTGGTGTAGAAATTCGTACGTCCTCAATATATACCATTGTTCGGTATGCTAAGACCTCAACAGAAGAACACTGTGTAACACTGTGTAAGAGTAGATCCAATATCCCAATGTCAAATTTTCGAGCAATCGATCCAGGCATTTCCCTGCAATGGCCTCCAGAGGGTCAAAACATAAGCTACTTTGAGACCAAGCTATTTTCTCGGGCGATAGTAAATTCAATATCTATGAAACTGATGGCCGTGAAATTCAAACGTTTACATATATTTGAACCTTTTGCTTAGTTCTTACTTACTTTTATGGCGCTACAGTTTGGTGTGAACCAGGGCCTCAACAAACAAGCCTCTCCAGCCGGCCCGATCTTTGGCTAGCCGCTTGCAGTGCCGCACGCCCACTTGGCTGAGGTCCCTTTCTACCTGCGCGTCACCTTAAATGCGGTCATCCTCTGCTGCGTCGTTCTCGGGGTAGGAGTCGAAGACTCTTTGGGCCAAAGCGTTGATGTCCATTCGTTCTACATGGCCTAGCCAACTTCTACGTTGGATCTGAAGACGTCTAACTAGGCCGATATCGCTATACATCCCGTACAGTTCTTGGTTGAATCTCCTCCTCCACTCTCCGTTTACACCAAAGGGACCAAGGTTTGCACGCAGACTTTTCCTCTCGAAACGCCCAAGAGCCTCTTCACCCGCTTTTGATAACGTCCAAGCCTCAGCGCCGTAGTGGAGGACCGGGATGTTTAAGGTTTTGTAGAGCGATACCTTAGTTTTTCGAGAGAGGGCTCTACTCAACTGGCTCTTGAGTCCGAAGAAGCAAGCGGTTGGCAAGAGATATTCTGCGTTTCATCTCAGCGCTGGTGTCTTTGTTGCTTGTCACTATCGAGCCAAGGTAGACAAAGTCCTTGACTACTTCAAAAATATAGCTGCCGAAGGTGACGTTCTGGCCAAGATGTCGGCCAGATGCGCGTCTTTCTTGGATGACAGCATATATTTGGTCTTGTCCGCATTTACCCATAGACCCACTTTAGCTGCTTCTGCTTCAGTGCTTGCGAATGCCTCATTGACGTCTCGTTTTGTCCGTCCAATAACGTCAATGTCATCTGCGTAGGCAAGCAATTGTGTGGACTTGAAGTAGATCGTACCTCTTGTATTGGTCGCACAATTTTTTCAAGAACAGTGTTAAAGAAATCACATGACAGTGCGTCACCATGTCTAAAACCTTTTTTAACATCAAAGGGGTCGGTTAGTTCACCTCCGACCTTAATGGAGTAGCGAGAGTTCTCCATAGTCATCCTGCACACTCTGATAAGTTTGGCAGGAATGCTAAAACATGACATGGCTCTGTATGGCTCGTCTCTATAAAGACTGTCATACGCGGGCTTAAAGTCGACAAAAAGATGGTGCATGTCGACCTGGAATTCATGGGCCTTCTCCAAGATCTGCCGTAGTGTAAATATCTGATCTATCATGGAATTTCCTGGCCTGAAACCACACTGGTAGGAACCTATCAGATTGTCCACGAACGGTTTCAGGAACTTACACGGTACGGCAGAGAGGATCTTGTACGCGATGTTCAGGAAGCTTATCCCTCTGTAATTGGCGCAGTCATAGGGGTCTCCTTTCTAATGGACCGGGCAAACGATACTGAGATCGGGCATGCGTTCTTCCGGCCATATCTTGCCGAATCCATCTCCTCGATTTTGCGCTTCTCGTGCTCCTTCTTTTTCCTTCTCAAAAGCGCATGTTCCTCTCTCCTTTTCTGTTCATAGAGCTCGCTCTCGTCCGTCGGTGCAATGTGGCCATGTATGCATTCTGTTTCTCTACATGTGCCTGTCTGCACTCATCATCAAACCAGGGGTTTCGCGACGGTGGTGGCTCGAAACCGAGTATATCTGAGGCGTTCTGACAACGACTCCATTGCTGTTCCATGGTTTCCGCGGATTGCATCGGGACTTGAGAGATCTTGATGGAGACTTGATCGGCGAAAGTCCTGGCGGTCTCCTGCGATTGCAGTTTTCCCACGTTAAATTTTGGGGTTCCTACTCGACTGAGGACGCCGTGGCGCAGTGGTTAGTGTGTTGGACTCTGACGCACGATGAGCGAGTCCGGATCCCGATAACACCAACGCCATCGAATGTTTATATCGCGGCGTTCCTCCTTGGCGGGGTACTGGTAAAATCCCCTGTAGTATACTTACCGTGAAAAAGCTTCTCGACTCACGCCGTTCGGAATCGGCATTAAGCTGTAGGTCCCTTTCAATCTGTGAAAAATAAATCACACACAACATGGGTGATTGAGAGAAGCTTGGCTCTGGTCCTTCATGGGCTGTAACGCCATCAAAGGAGAAGACTCGACTCCGCTGATTCCGAGAAATTCGCATCCGTACCTTGGGTGCAGCAAGGCAATGATCCCAGTCAATGTTGGCTCCTCGAAAGTTTCGGACATCTGGGATGCTGGAGGAGTGTCTGCCGTCGATCGCAATATGATCAATTTGGTTGGTTGTCGATTGATCGAAAGACCGTTAGGTCTCCTTATGGATGTTGAGGTGTGGGCATCGTGTTCTTGCTACTCCCAGATTATGTCCCGCCATAAAGTCCACTAGCCTTAGTCCGTTTTCTGACGTTGTGTTGTGTATGCTGTGCTTTCCAATGACCCGTTCAAAGAAAGCTTACTTACCCAGCTTCGCATTGGAATCTCCTAGAACGATTTTGGTGTCATAGCTGGGCCATTGCGCGTACGTTCTGCCTAGGAGATCATAGAAGTCGTCTTTATGTCGGTCATCTTTCTCCTCTGTGGGGGTGTGGACACATAATAAACTTATATTGCCGAGATTGGTCTTGACGCGGATAGTTATGAGGCGTTCGCTTACATACTGGAAGCTTAAGACTTTTTTCCTGAGTCTGCCTCGAACAACAAATCCGCATCCGAATAAGCGTTGTTTATTTTCTCTGTAGTAGGTTCCGTAGTACATATCACAGCTTTTCATCCGCTTTTTGCCTGGCCCATCCCATCGCACTTCTTGGAGCGCGGTAATGTCTGCCTTATACCAGTCCAACGAATTGACCAGTTGTTCGGCTGCACCTGGTCTGTTGAGGGATCTAACGTTCCAGGTGCAGATCCGATAATCGTTTCCTTTTCGTCGTTTGCGGGGGTCGTCAACATGTAATCCGTCCGTATCCGAGGCTATTGGTTGTTTCTGAACAAGTTTTTTAACCATGTGCGCAACCCCCAACCTGGAGGACCAGGTTCCTCTTTCCCCAGGAACAAGGGTCGCTGCACACATTGGCTCATTACCTGGCGGGTGCCAGTATAGCTATCCAGGGGAGGCCACGCGGAGGCTGTGTGTCAACTTGGATTGAGCAGGGGCAGAGATCGAAGCTGGCGTTTGCCAAGGTAAACGCGATCAACTTCTTTGCTCTGTTTCCTCGCTCCCTTATCTCCTTTGCTTAGTTAGCTTTAAGTAAAATGTTGCATGCTCACCTACCTACCTCTGTCGCTAAGATAAAGCATGATTCATGGATCTCGTAGGAAAGCATTTTCGTAGCCTTAGTTTTTAGTGTTGGGTGCTTTCCTAATGGGAAAAGATATTGTTATATAAACTTATGCACACCCTATACATATTATCTAATCTACTAAGTTAGTACTAATATTAATATTAGTACACATACTGTAGACAGCCACGCTTGTGGTTTGGAGAACCACGAGCGTAACTGTCTTCTTCAAATAGCACTCTCCTACTCTCGTCTTCTGAGAAGACGAAAGTGGAGAGCTACATCTATTTAGTAGAATAGGACGCCACGCACTCTTGTTTTGATTGTTGGAGGAAGCGGTTGAATAATAAGGAATAAAGCCACCAATAAGTTTCTCGTGCTTTATTTATTTATCCCACCCGTTCAGCTATAAAATTGGCGCAGTCGGAAAACTCGGCGTATATCGCGATTGAGTAGAAAAACTAAAATTGGAAGCTAAAAAAAAACTAAATTATATTCCAAAGTGTTTAAAAATTAAAAAGTTAAAAAAAATTTTAAACAGTCGAAGTGATTATACACGTAAACCAAAAACGCAAAGTAAAACATTTATTTATGAGTGTTATGAGTTTAAAAACATACTGAACTGGGAAAAAAAAAACACGAAGAGTTCATTGTTAAAAAATCAAAAACAAAAAAAAAAAAAAAAAGAAAAAGCAAACCGCAAAAAGCAAACACAAGCCACGCCTAGCATCGAAAGCACGCGTATTTTTGGCGCTTAAAAGCGGAAGCCCAGCACACCAGGGACAGTACAGAAAAAGAAGAGAGACAACAAGACAACATTCAAAAAGTCAAGGTATACGGAACAGGGTAAGCCAGTAAGCCACAACACCATGGAACAAATTAACGTTTTAGAAAAATTTAAGCTTATATTAGATTTAATTACCAAAATACCCAATTATGATGGTGACTCTATGTATACTGTCGACTTTCTGGGCAGGATAGATTCTTTAGCACCTATGTTTATCGAATTCGATGCACATACAAACATAATTTTCTTAGGCTACATAAAAGACAGAATTGTTGGAAAGGCAAGGTGCGAATTTCTAAAGCACGGTAGATTAGAGACATGGTCACAAGTGAGGGAAATAATTAAGAATAATTTTGGAGAAAGGACATGTGTAGATAAACTAATCGATAACATAAGAACTGCTAGGGTCACAACCACAGTCGAAGAGTATTACAATACAATTAGTAGTTATTTGAGTAGGATTAATAATACATATATGTTAGAAAACAACGATAACCAACAATTAATCGATTCAAATAACAGAATCGCCCTTGACGCGTTTAAAAATAATCTGCCAGAACCGACAAGAACGATTATTCTTAGTAGGAACCCGACAACATTGACTAGTGCTTATAATATTATTTTAGAAGTGAACCACCAATCCTTCGGACCGAATAGAATAAATAGAATTCATAATACTTACACTAGAAATCAGCCTTCCCAAAATTACACACGTAGGAATTTTAATAACAACTACAGAAATAATTATGTAACCAATGACCAATCAGGACGTAACTACAATCAAATGCAAAACCGACAATCGTGGCAAAATGTGCCCAATGCACAGAGTGGACAATCTCAGCAGACAAACAGACAAAGACGTCCACACTATGTAGAACCAATGGACACATACAGCGGTCAGTCGCGACAACCGAACATGTACAGACAACACGACAATACGGACGCTATGGAAATTGCAACTAGCGAACATAGGCCACACAGTGGAAATCAGATGCGAAATCATCAAAATTTTCGCAGACACCAAGGAAACAACTTCCATACATAATCATTAAAAATCCTGGCCGCCCCCTAAGATTCATTATTGATTGCGGTGCGGAACACAGCGTAGTTAATGAAAAGTTGTGCAATCTAAAGTGGCGGATTCCGTCAACAAATAATTCTCTTAGGGTATTCGGTCGTTACATCAAAAGTAAGATTGAATACAGCATTCCTTTGTTTCCTGAGTTCAATAAAAACAATTTTTTCGCACAATTTTCGGAGTACCGATTTCATGACTACTTTGATGGCCTCATTGGCAACAATATTTTAGTTCCCCTCAATTCAATAATCGATTTGAAAAATAGAGTATTAATAACAGATAACGCAAGCATACGGATATATTTAAATAAAGAAGAGGAAACGTATGAAAACAATTGCAAAGCTAGGTCCTTAGATGTATTTTGTAATGAGGGTTTTAAAAATGAAATTAGTGATACGGTCATTGCAAGTCATCTGACGATACGTGATTCCTCTAAGCTTAAGTCATTGTTGTACTCATACAAGTCAATTTTTTATAAAGAGGGCGATACATTTACATTTACCAACCAAATTAAACACAAAATTATCACAAAAAATTAGACTCCAGTATACACAAAATCGTACAGTTACCCGGAAATACACACACATGAGGTCGATGAGCAAATAAGCGAAATGCTAAGGCTTAAAATAATTACACCAAGTAATAGTCCATACAACTCGCCACTATGGGTAGTTTCTAAGAAACCAGATAGAGACGGAAAACAACAATGGCGAATTGTCATAGACTATCGCAAACTTAATGATCTAACTATAGAAGATAGATTCCCAATGCCAAAAATTAGTGACCTATTTGACAAGTTAGGAAAGTGTAATTATTTTACCACATTGGATCTGGTAAAAGGATTCCACCAAATCGAAGTTGAACCCTGTGACAGACCAAAAACCGCGTTCTCGACAAAAAGCGGTCATTTTGAATTCGTGCGAATGCCGTTTGGGCTCAAAAATGCCCCTGCGACATTCCAAAGACTAATGAATCATGTCTTACGAGAATTCATTAATAAGATATGCGTCGTATATTTGGACGATATCCTTATATTTTCCACAAGTTTTGACGAACATTTAGATTCAATTAGGAAAATTTTTCAAAAATTAAAGGAATCGAATTTAAAGATTCAAGTCAATAAATGCTCTTTCGCGAACCTATCTACAAATTTTTTAGGACACACTATCACCAATAATGGTATAGAACCGGACAATAATAAAGTTAAAGCTATACAATCAATGGAACTGCCTCACACGATAAAAAGCATTAGGCAATTTTTAGGTATAACCGGATACTACCGGAAATTCATTAAGGATTATGCCAAAGTAGCATATCCAATGATAAAATATTTGAAAAAGTCCGAAAAAATTAAAACATCCGATCCGGATTATATAAGAGCTTTTAACACATTAAAAAAATTACTTATTTCCGACCCAATTTTAAAAAGTCCCGACTTTAATAAACGTTTCGTCCTAACAACAGACGCATCAGATTACGCATTAGGCGCGGTCCTCAGCCAAGATAATCACCCGATATGTTACGCATCGCGCACACTTAACAACCATGAGCGCAGATACTCAACTATTGAGAAGGAGCTTCTAGCTGTGGTCTGGTCAGTTAAGTATCTTAGGACTTACCTACATATATGGTAGAAAATTTACAGTCCGAACGGATCATAAGCCTCTGGTCTGGTTGCATGGACTCAAAGAGCCCAATATGAAACTCCAGCGATGGAAAATTGCTCTCAACGAGTACGATATTGATGTTGAGCACGTAAAAGGGAAGGAGAATCTTGTGGCTGATGGCTTGAGTAGGTATGTCAATCAGGATAAGGTTGAAATGTCTGAAAATAACGATGAAGTTAGTTTAGCAGATATATTCAACAACGAAATTGCTTCAAATTATGGTCATACAAACGGTGAAGTTATTGTGACATCCGTAGTTCCCGAATGCAATTCTATTATCTCATCCAACTGTGCTACCGTACACAGTGCTATGGAAGATGAAACTAGGCACATCTATATCACTGAGAAACCTGTTAATGTATATAAGAATCAGATTTACCTATCCTATGGCGAAAAAGATAGGACAACATTGAAAATAGTTAACAAAAAAATACAAAATTACTTGAAAATACGTAAAGGAAGTAACAAACTTTTAAATATCATGAAGAAAATACTTATTAATAAAGGACTTATGTGCGTATACTGCGATAACCTTTCTTTTTTTTTGGAATTTCAAGATTTATACGTGAAATATTTTTCTTTCAATAAAAATTTAAAGGTATTACGTTCTAATATAAGATTAAAAGATATTACTGACAAAAATGACATAATTACGATAATTAAAAACGAACACCTAAGAAAAAACCATAGGGGAATCAATGAGGTGTTTGCCGAGTTGTGTAAGGTATACTTTTATCCGAATCTCCAAGTGGAAATTCAAAAATTCATCAACAACTGTGATGTTTGTAATATAGCTAAACACGACCGAAAGCCATTAAAAGTACCACTCGAAGTCACAGAAACACCGACACATTTCAACGACATAGTACACATAGACATCTGGTTCCCGGAACGACAAAAAATGTACTTGACTACAATAGACAAGTTATCGAAATACGCCACGATTCACAAATTACACGATAGGAATTGGATAGCTATTCTGAGTGCATTAAAGGAAAGGATTCAGTATTTAGGGAAACCCACCAAGATCGTCTCTGACGGGGAGACGTGCATTCTACATTCAGCAGTCGAAGAGTTCTTGAAAGAAAACAATATAGCCTTCCATAAAACAACTGCAGGGCACAAGACCGGAAATTCTGACGTAGAAAGATTCCATGGAACTCTGAACGAACACCTGAGAATCATGAATGCTGCAAGAGATGACTCAGAGCTGGACGAAAGAGTTTTTAAAATCATTTGCATTTACAACAACATAATACATACCACAACGGAGTTAAAGCCGATCGATTTTATCTGCAAGAACTTTAGTAAAGAAGACATTAATTCATTCGCTGAAAAGTACAAAAATGACAAAGAAATTAAAATTCACAACATGAATAAAGGGAAAACAATTACCTTAGATCAATGTCCCGATATCGTCCAGAATAGAACTGTTGTTAAAAGTAAACCTAAATATAGGAAACTAACAAAAGTTTCCAAGGAAGGAAAGTACATAATCGACAAGTCGACTAAAAGAAACACCAGATACTACAGGAAACAAATCAAACGTAGGTACAAATATCAAAATACATAACATATACATACTATATAACATAACAAATACATAACATAAAACATATTCAATACACAACACTTGACCACAATACTCACCAAAACAAAAATCTTCGCCCTTTACTAGATAATCTTACTTAATATTGTTGCGGAGATGCAAGCGGACCGTTAAGTTCGAAAACTCTCTGGAAGCGGGGATGGGAATAATATCAACTTCCAATGGAATTGTCAGAGCGTTCTAGAGATTTCCGAAGGGGAACTTCCAACGGCGAACGTTCGAGACGGTGGACCGAGAGCTATATAAGCGCGAACACTCGCCCTTGACATTCATTCAGTTTGTGGTATAAAACAGCGTGTAACAAGTCGGTGTGATCAACCAAGGTGAAAAGAAAAGCTTTGCGTATTGTATAATAAAGCTTAAAGTGGATTGTACTGTGTAATAAAGTTTAAAGTGGATTGTATTGGATAATAAATAAAAGTGGTGAAGCTACACAGATAATTGATCTGTGGTGAAAGAATTAAAAGTGTGTGTGTTTCAATTTTGATAAAAAGGACAATTGTAGTTTATCGCAATCCAGTGGTGCGAACCCTATTTGGTGTGGGATCGAATAATTCGTAACATTTGGTGTCAGAAGTGGGATTGCGAGTAAACGAGTGAAATTTTATTTGAGTTGTGAAGTGAATTATTGCAAAAGTGAGAAAATGGTCAAATTGGAAAAGTTGACCATTGAACAACTGAAAAAAGAGCTGGATTCTCGGGAATTATCCACAGTGGGAAGTAAAGCCAACCTGGTGGAGAGACTGCGATCAGCGTTGCAGGAAGAAGGTTTCGACTGGGAGAATCACGAGTTCGGGGTGGAGAAGCCGTCGACATCCAGTGAACCAGCATTCGATATGCAGCAAATTCTCGCAGCTATGAATGCTATGAGTGCTTCCATATCCCAGAAATTAGATCAAAAGTTGGAGGAAAATTCCACTTCCATAAGCCAGAAACTGGAGGCGACCGTACATCAAAAGTTGGAGGAAAATTCCACCTCCCTGGGCCAGAAGCTGGAGACGTTAGAAGGGATGCTAGAGAACAATCGAGAAAGCCTAAGAAACATCCAGCAGACAGTCAACGATCGATTCCAGGACGTCGAAGAGAGAATCGAGACACTAGAATCGAGATTCGACAAGAAGGTTCTAGATCTCGAGAATAATCAAGAAAAGATAATCGAGACACTGGAAACGCGGTTCGACAAGAAGGTTCTGGAACTCGAGAAAACTGTCCAGAACACCCAACATCTAGGAATCGTTGTACCGACTACAGCATCGAAATTCACAGCTCCCAACTACGATGGCACGAGCGCTTTTAACATCTTTAAGCTCCAGTTCGAGACAACAGCGGAACGGAATCAGTGGGGAGAAGAAGATCGTGTGGCCGCTATAGTAATTTCGCTTAAAGGCGAAGCAGCTGGTGTTTTACAGACCATCCCGGAGACCCAGAGAAGGAACTACACAGCCATATGGGATGCTCTCCATCGAAGATACGGCAGTGAGCACATGCAGGAGATGCACAAGCTGGAACTCAAAGGGCGCAAGCAGCGTTTAAACGAGACCATACAACAGTATGCTGCCGACATCGAGAGGCTATCCCATCTTGCCTACGCGGACGTTCCAGTTGATGTGGTGGAGAAACTTAAAACGGATTCTTTCATCCAAGGGCTAAGGGACCCCGATACGCAACGAAGTTTGATTCTCCTGCCGAAGACATCTTTCAAGGAGACAGTTGCCAGCGCTCTCGCATGTGAAACATCGCTCTTGATATGCCGACCTTCGATCAAACTACGGCGCATATCTCAAGACCAGGATAGTTCGAGAACAACAACGGCGAGTAGGAGTGGTTCATTCCCGGGTAGATGCTACATCTGCGACCAGCAGGGGCACATTGCGAGGAACTGCCGTCTGCGAAGGAAGCGTTCGAGGTCTAGTTCGCCAAAAAGAGACCATGGGAGTGAACGCGACCGTGGAGGTGCAAAAGGTGCACCTAACAATCCGTTAAACTAAAACGAGTCAGTGCAGAGGGGCGTGCGCTGGCTCCCACATTGGAGTGCCCCAGCATCCTCGTATCCCGAATATGTAGGGGTGCAACCAGCCTAGTCATCGAGGGAACGATGGACGGGCGACGATATCTGCTGACGTTGGACACGGGCGCAACTCATTCAGTCATCCGAAGCGGATTGGTTTCTGACATCGAACCATTTTCCGAGGTAAGGCTTCGTACAGTAACTGGTGAGAAGGCGGAAGTTAGGGGAAAGGTCCAGAAAAGAATTACGATGGGTACCGTTGAGTTTCAGCATGATTTCATCGTGGCGGACATTACTGATGACATCATAATCGGCGTCGACTTCATGATTAGGCATGGCTTCACATTGGACCTCAACCAAAAAGTGATGAGGTATGGCAACTTGGAGCTCCCATTAACAATAGATAATGGACAGGGTAGCAAGGTCAGGCGAATAGTCGTGCAAGCGCGCCAAACAGTTCCCCCGAATGCAGAAGCTGTGGTTTGGGCAAAGTTAGAAGAGGATGCGGGGACAAGCCGAATGTGGGTGGTCGAACCCGACAAAAGAAATCGACCCAGCGATGTAGTTGTTGGAAGGGCTCTCGTGGAACCCCGACAAGACCAATTGGTTCCAGTACGAGTCCTGAATCCTGCCAGTACACCTAGGACGATACACAAGGGAACAACGATCGCTCAATGCCAAGAAGCTGCCGCTATTATGAACTGCGAAGATCAGAATCACCGGGAAATCCAGACCAACAAAGCCTTCTTGAAAACTATGGTCAGAGAATGGATGCAACATCTAGTGGAGAAGCATAAAAGCAAAGCACTCTCCCTGCTTCGTAAATATTGGACAGTTTTTGCGGATGGTAAGAACTGTGGAAGAACATCAATTGTGAAGCACAGAATAGACACAGGGGACTCTAGACCGATCCGGCAACCACCGAGGAGGGTACCTTTGTCGAAAGAAGGAGAGGTGATCAAACTAATCGACGAGATGGAAAAGGAGGGCGTGATCGAACCATCTGCGAGCCCATGGAGTTCGCCAGTAGTGCTAGTTAAGAAGAAGGATGGAAGCACCCGATTCTGCGTGGACTACAGGAAGCTGAACGACGTCACGAAGAAGGACACCTGTCCTTTACCGAGAATCGACGACACCTTGGATACACTATCTGGTGCAAAGTGGTTCTCGACGCTGGACTTGCAAAGCGGATACTGGCAAATGGAGCTTGACCAGCAAGACAAGGAAAAGACCGCGTTCACCGCCGGGGGAGAGTTGTGGCAATTCTCTGTGATGCCCTTCGGTCTTTGCAATGCACCAGCCACATTCGAGAGACTGATGAACCGGGTGCTAAGAGGACTTCACTGGAGGACTTGCCTTGCCTATCTGGATGACATAATTGTCATGGGCAAGGATTTCGACGATCACCTTAAGAAGCTTGAAGAGGTACTGGAACGTATTCAAGCAGCCGGATTGAAATTGAGCCCGAAGAAATGTTCGCTCTTCCAGAACAAGGTGAAGTACTTGGGACACGTGGTGACTGCAGAAGGAGTCCATACAGATGAAGAGAAAATCTCAGCGGTTAAGGAATGGCCGCGGCCGAAGAATCTTCATGAGTTAAGGTCATTCCTGGGACTTTGCACGTATTACAGGCGGTTCATCCCAGGATTTGCAAACGTTGCCAGCAGTTTGCACGAGCTCACCAAAAAGAATCGGCCATTCAAGTGGGAGAAGCCGCAGGAGGAAGCATTCATTCACCTGAAGGAATTGCTCTGCAGTGCGAAGATTCTTGCATATCCTGTTCCGGGAGAAAAGTTCATTTTGGACACCGATGCGAGCGGACATGGAATCGGAGGAGTACTCTCTCAAATAATCGACGGGCGAGAACGGGTCATCGCTTACTACAGTAGGATCCTATCGAAGCCGGAGAGGAACTACTGTGTAACTAGGAGGGAGCTTTTAGCTGTGGTTGACTGTGTCAAGCATTTCCACAAATATCTCTATGGCCAAGCTTTCCATCTTAGGACGGACCACGCAGCGTTGAGATGGCTGCTGCAGTTCAAAAACCCGGAAGGCCAGCTTGCTAGATGGATAGAGAGAATCCAGAGTTATGACTTCATTATCGAACACCGGAAGGGAAGCAGTCATGGAAATGCGGATGCATTATCGAGGCGACCTTGCGATGTTGAATGCAAACATTGTTCACGCGCCGAGACCAAGGAACAGGTCACTGACATCCGTTGTTTCCAGGTGCTGCCAGAAGATTCCTGGACTGTCGAGAAGGTCGGAAGGAAGCAGCGAGAAGATGCCGATCTGGCAGTCATCTTCGACTACCAAGAACGAGGTTTTCGACCAAGTTGGCAGCAAATATCCAGTGAAAGCCCAATCGTGAAAGCTTACTGGGCTCAATGGCAGAGTTTGAAGCTGAAGAACGGTTGCCTCTACCGCAGTTGGGAAAGTGAGGACGGGAACATTGTAAACGATCTGCTGGTAATACCAAAAGGGCAAATCGACGAGGTCATCCGAGAATACCACGAGGGACCAAGCGGGGGTCATCTTGGTGTTAACAAGACTGTAGAAAAGATCAAGAGACGTTTCTACTGGGTAGGATGCCATGAGTCGGTTACGCGTTTCATTCGCAGGTGTGAACAGTGTGCGAAGGCAAAGGGTCCAGTAAGGAAAACTCGAGGAAATATGCAGCAGTACAATGTTGGAGCACCGTTCGAACGTATCGCAATGGACATCGCAGGCCCATTCCCAACGTGCAACGCTGGAAACAAATACGCGCTGGTGGTGATCGATTACTTCAGCAAGTGGCCTGAGGTGTTTTGCATCCCGAACCAGGAAGCCAAAACCATTTCGGATGCATTCGTGAATAACTGGGTTTCGCGTTATGGAGTACCAATGGAACTGCACTCAGACCAAGGAAGGAACTTCGAGTCGACGGTGTTCAAAGAACTCTGCGACATGCTAGGTATCAGAAAGACGCGGACAACACCATTACATCCACAATCTGATGGCATGGTCGAAAGGTTCAACCGGACGATGGAGGAATACCTGAGAAAAGTCGTCGTCGGAGATCAGAAGGACTGGGATGAACATCTTCCCCTTTTCTTAATGGCATACCGTTCGGCACAGCACAATTCAACGGCAACAACACCCGCCGAAGCCATTTTTGGAACTGATCTCCGACTTCCATCGGACTTGAAGTTCGGCGTGGTACTACCAACAACTAGCGGCAGGGAAGACTTCGTAACCGAAAAGAAAGAACAGCTGAACTCTATCCATCAGTTCATCCGGGAGCGACTGAACTTGGTCAGCGATAAAATGAAGGCGCGATACGACTTGAGGGCGAATACTTCTGGATTCGAGACCGGACAATTGGTATTGCTGTACAACCCACAACGAAAAAAAGGCTTGTGCCCCAAATTGCAATCAGCCTGGGACGGACCATATGAGGTCATCAAGAAACTCAATGACGTGGTATACCGGATACAGCAGATGGGAAACAGACGGGCGAAGTATAAAATTGTCCACGTAGAGAGGTTAGCACCATATTACGGAGAAGGATCCAATCGCTTGTTCGAGGACGAACAAGTTTAGGAGGAGGGCAGTGTTGCGGAGATGCAAGCGGACCGTTAAGTTCGAAAACTCTCTGGAAGCGGGGATGGGAATAATATCAACTTCCAATGGAATTGTCAGAGCGTTCTAGAGATTTCCGAAGGGGAACTTCCAACGGCGAACGTTCGAGACGGTGGACCGAGAGCTATATAAGCGCGAACACTCGCCCTTGACATTCATTCAGTTTGTGGTATAAAACAGCGTGTAACAAGTCGGTGTGATCAACCAAGGTGAAAAGAAAAGCTTTGCGTATTGTGTAATAAAGCTTAAAGTGGATTGTACTGTGTAATAAAGTTTAAAGTGGATTGTATTGGATAATAAATAAAAGTGGTGAAGCTACACAGATAATTGATCTGTGGTGAAAGAATTAAAAGTGTGTGTGTTTCAATTTTGATAAAAAGGACAATTGTAGTTTATCGCAATCCAGTGGTGCGAACCCTATTTGGTGTGGGATCGAATAATTCGTAACAATATTGTTTATTTACTTATCTCTGTATTTATGTTTGCTTTTAACAAAAATAACAACAAACGTTATTCTGATGGATACGTTCCGAACCGTCGGTCGTACGATATTTACGATCGAAAGTGGGTTCTGAACTTTGGTTCACGAATGATACATTTACGATAGAGTGTGCGTTCAGGGCTCATGTCCCAGGAACGTCTGTTAGACATGTAGTTTAGTTATCGAAGATCAGTATTTATTGGATTAGGAGCAAGAGTGATTGAAGTAGATCGGGTTAGAGGTGCGTATATTGTTTTTCCAACAAATAAACTAATATTATTTGCGAATAGAGAAATATCATTGCCCAGAATTATATAGTATAAGTAAAATAATTACATCAATAATTATTAGTAACAGACATAAAATGAATTCAATATAACTGCAATACATATGTATGTAGAACCATATTTATATCAAATCTATTGGAGTACAATAAAACATAGCACCAACAATGTAAAATAAATAAATTAAACACTATCTGTCAAAAATGTTACAATTTGGTTTCGTTAAAACCATCACTCAAAAATATGTTGTAAACTCTTAATCGTAATTTATAAAGGAAATGTACCTTATTGAATATATTGTTAGAGTATTTACTTTAATTAATCTCATGTTTGGAGACCAAACATACTTATTGGGGGAGGTGTTATATAAACTTATGCACACCCTATACATATTATCTAATCTACTAAGTTAGTACTAATATTAATATTAGTACACATACTGTAGACAGCCACGCTTGTGGTTTGGAGAACCACGAGCGTAACTGTCTTCTTCAAATAGCACTCTCCTACTCTCGTCTTCTGAGAAGACGAAAGTGGAGAGCTACATCTATTTAGTAGAATAGGACGCCACGCACTCTTGTTTTGATTGTTGGAGGAAGCGGTTGAATAATAAGGAATAAAGCCACCAATAAGTTTCTCGTGTTTTATTTATTTATCCCACCCGTTCAGCTATAAAATTATATACATACATATGTCATATATGTAAGACCTTGTGTACGAACGTTTTTTAAAGTTTAAATGATTTTTCTATTTTCCGTTGGGATCAATATCAATACGTTTTTAAAATATAACGTGTATTTATACGAATACATACTTCCAACCTTGATTGAATAAACATTTTCACACCTTTTTTGGGTGCAATTACGATGTTTTGTACAATTGCCTTAGTCCGTGGGTATTTAAAGCTCCAGCTGAACAAACTTGTTTCCATTTTCTTATAACATATCGTATGAACGACAGACTCAATTCCAAGGGTCATGTACAGTAAGGAACATTTTATAACATCCTCCTCATATGTACATATATCCAATCACCCCATAGAGCTAAGTTCCTTTTTTTTTGACAAGCCCCCTCAGACGAATACAAAACAATTTGCCATCGATATTACGGGTCATCCCTATCCGTTCCACCATCACACATCTCATTACACTCAGCTCCTTATATAGTGAGTCCAACCTCACTCTCTGACCGACGACCCCACAAACAGCCAATAAAAATCCGATCATTCCCGTCCCACATCGAGTTTCATTAAATCGGTCAATCGCATCTCCTTGGTATGGGGCAGGCCAAGCGACAAATATGAAAATCTCTACACGCGTTCGCTCCCCCATGCGTTCCATCATGTCCATCGTCCATCGCTTGTCCGTTATGTTATTAGCTCATTACAAGATTTTATCGTCGTCAATGTTAAATGGTCACGGCAGCAGCAAGTAAAGAAATATGAGTGAGATTGCAATAAATTGAGTCCTTATTTCCGAATCAGTTGAAAAATATCCCATTTACGTCCGCTGCCACGCTATTTACACATCCTTACCCATCCTTACACACATGCCTTATGACAGTGCCAGGGTGGGGGGTTTATTTTAATATATTTCCTTCGTAGTCGTTCGTGTTTTTTTTTTTCTTTCCTGAAGAAACGGAGATTACATTTTCTTCTTGTTAAATGGCTTAATAAGTAGCTCCTTATCGGGCGAGGGATTACAGGATGGTCAACGGCAATATTTGTGTTGACATACGAGCACATTAGGGCTTTACGCTTGTCCAGCCGATGGTGTCGATACATATCCTTGGCATAGGAGTATAGGATGTAGGACGAGAATGTCTTGCGAGATATTGCCCGGCGGAATAGTTTCAGTTAATTGGGAAATAAGTGATCAGAGGAAATTGGCTGACAGTTAATAATATTTAACGAAGTTCTTTACGATCATCGAGATACGGAATGAATGGCTAATTGAATTAGACATATCCCAGTAGAAAGACAGAGGCCTAATTATGAGAATAGCGCTAACGTGCCTTTGTCTAAGGGAGCTGATAATAGCGTTTTATTTTATCTTTCCTGGCAAGTAACTCTGAAATTAATGCATGTATGTATATGGAAGGCTATAAACAGAGGCTTTAAGAATATTCCGACAAAATACCTTAAAGGGAGATTTAAGATACTGCATCCTGTACACATCCATCTGCATACAACTTTATACAGAAAGTCTGGGCGGCGAATATCCCTTCCGGTGAAATAAATTTCCTTTGCTGATGCAGGTGTTCCTTGGAGGCTAGCCAAAATCGGCTGGAAGCATCTCAGAGAAAGAAACAAAAAGAAAAGGAAGTCAAAGACGTTGAATATTCCAACTCACTTTACATGGCTCCTTAAACCAGATCGGTGAGGCTAGTGAAAGCGCCTTAGTCTCAAGTTTGTTTATGAACTTACTTCCATCACGCAAAGAAACGAGGACGATTAAAGTCAAGTATTGGCTTCACAAAAAAAAAAAAAAACATATTTCAAAGGGTGGAAATCCGTCAAAGAAGCACTTTAGATGTCCGTCGCGATGGAAATGAATCGAATTGAATTCGCAATTAACCCGTACCGCATTTACTGTGCCCTTATGTGCAATTGCATTCTCTCAATCGCTCTGTCAGGATAACAGAAGAGGTAGTGAACTTCTTACAATACAACCATCCAACAATGGTTCGATGTCTTTCAGATGCCATTGGCCTTTATTCTAGTGTGTTGAGTGTGCAAATATTGTCATGTTTTGCTGTACTCGTATTATGAATTCTTGCTATTGTTCGAAATCCTTTTTCATATGCTCGTCTCGTGGTTGTTCTTCTTTATGTCCTTTTGACGCCTTAAATGCTTGATAATGAGGTCCTTAGAGCCTTTTGTTTCCGGAATCCCTTTGACTAGTGAACTTGTAATAAGTCTACGAGAGGATTTTTCTTGTATCTTTAAAGACAAACCATCGATTGTAATGCAAAATGTCTAAGCATTACACTGTTTTTGACCAGACTTTGCCCTGCCAATCAAACCCTGTAAGCCTTCAGTTGGAATCATACAAGTTGGTTGTACAGTAAATAATAACTTCATTTGCAAATCAGACTATAATCGCAGCTAAAAGTAGCTTAAGGACCTTTTACAAACTCCAACTGCCAACACATGAGGATACACACAGACCAAAACTTTAAACATTTATCAATGGGATAACTGACTGCAGTTCCACTTCGAAGCCCAACACCCAGTCCAGATGCCGGCATAGACCGTAGCAAGGATTCTCATGCTATGCATCTTTACAGCGTAAAGGATTCAGCATTTCTAGTTTCGTGTACTCGTATTAATATCATATTATTCATTCATACGAAACCGAAACTCCAGCACCATCCATTTCATCTCGTCCCCCGACAACATACTCTGCCACACTACCCTAAACGGCGGCGCAGGCATGTGTGGCGTGTTTGTGTGAGTGTTTTCAGCATAAATCCCACATGTAAATGCGATTAGTAGTATTCAAGGATAATAATGCGGTGCATGGTATGAAAACTGCTATAAATCCGCACACACTCCCGCACTTAAGGATCCAGCACCACATACCATCCACTGAAGAGTGGTACGAGCAGTTAAGTGTATTTAAAATACTCACAAGGATACTTAGGCGTTGGCAGACCTTTTTGCGAGGGAACACTTTATGCATGTTTGGGTTTTCTTTCGTCTGTGAACGATGGTTATAATTTAATCCTTAAAGCGGAAATGAGAATATTGTATTTCGTAATGCAAAACCGACTGCAGATGTTTTCTTGTACTTTAATGGTTATGGTGACCTATTCTCTCCCTTCACCCTCTGGTGACAATCGATTTCATTTTCGACTGTACTTTGTTCAATTCGTATCCTTCGGACATGGCATTAGCTCCACGTCGAAGAGCGGAAATTTCGCAATCAATTCAGTTTTGTTGTTCGGCTGTTATCTGCATTCGGTTTCGGTTTACTTACATACAAACATGTACAAATATCTGGTCATGCATCTAGATACTAAAAGTTTTGCCTGCTTACGTCTAATTAATACAAATGGCCGGGACGGTTTGGTGGTGTTGAGGATTTTGCAGGAAGATTTTCCACTTTTCCTGCGAAACAATCGAGAAAAGTTTTCCCATTTGAAAGTTTTTCATTTTCATTGATGTTGCAGGAGGTGGCAGTGTTGTAAGGACGAAAATAAGGAGTTCTTAGGGTTATTTTTTTGTTTCTTGTTCTTTCGTTTTGCATTGTTTTGTTTTTCTATTCGGTTTTTGTGGTGAGAAATCGAAAATGGAATCGCTGTAGTGGTGGCGAGTAAATTTTGCATTTTTAATGAAAATCTACTGCAATGACTGGGAAAACATAAACGTAATGACCAGTGGAATCATGAGTAAGGGTCGGATGTTAAGTTATTTTTACTAGGAAGCCAACAGATAAATCGCGATTTTGTAAGAATATTAAGTAAAGGGCATCATATCTTTTAATGAGGCTTAAGCATATTTTTTTTGAAGTCAACAGAAGGAGGCGAAGGATAGCAGTTCATCTAGCATGTCCGAATTTTTAAATAGAGTGTTACGTGTGGGGCATGTAAATATAATCCTGCGGCGGAGACCGTGTAAGGCCGACAAGGAAACGCTAGGGTGGGTGAAAAAAACGTGTTGGTCCCCGAAGATGAGAAGATTAACAAGGAGCTACATCAAGTCAAGGAATCACTCAGGGTGTATAAGCAAATATCGAGAAAAGAACAAAGGAAGCCATGGAACTCTTCTCCAGCAATCTGGAGAGAGATTTTCTCCAGATTAAAAAAAATCCTCTCGAAAGATCCACTAACTCCGAGTTATCTCTGGACAACGTCAGAAGAGGAAACACTCAACCTTCTCCTCAATACGCACTATCCAGGCTGCTCTGAGTCGTAAATGAGGGAAACTCAAATCTCTTCCGCTATAGAGGGACAGGACGTTCATATAATCTCTGAAGAGAAAATTACGTGGGCGATAAAATGCTTTAAGCCCTTCATATCGCCAGGGCCGGATGAAATTTACTTCATCGAACCTGCAGAACTATAGGGTGAACTGTACCTTGGCTAGACACTATCTTGATAAGGCTGTCTAGCTTGGAGACTTAATTTGGTGGTGTTTCAGACCGTGTGTGTAATTTATTTTTTACACAGATGAAAGGGACCTACAGTATAATGCCGATTCCGAACGTTTTGAGTCGGGAAGCTTTTTCATGGCAAGTAACCTACGGGGGGTCTTGCCAGTACCCCACCGAGGAGAGACGCCGCGAAATAAACATCCGATGGCGTTGGTGTTATCGGGATCCAAACTCGCTCATCGTGTGTCAGAGTCCAACACACTATCCACGGCACTTGAAGACACATTCCTGAAAAGTGGTTGCAGCGACTACAGTTGGGGGACAAGCATTGATCCATATGCTTAATTGCTCTACATCCGTAGAAATGTGGTCCAAGCTCTTGTCTATATACGAACATAAAACAACAACCAGCATTAATATGTTAAAGCAACGCTTCTATAGCTGTGAAAAAAATCCGCATGATGACGTAGCCACACACATCAGTAAGCTTGAAACTATGGCACAACAATTAAAAGACGCTGGAGAAACGGTTTCCATTTCTATGCTTACGACTAAGGTATTGATTACGTTACCGAAACAGTTTGCCCATTTCTTCAGCTCTGAAGCTCTAGTATGCGAGGCTGGTGTAAGTAAAAGTAAAAAAAAACCGGCCAAGTGCGAGTCGGACTCGCGCACGAAGGGTTCCGTACCATCTGTATACATAAATATGAAAGAGACTATGTATGTTACCTCATCAAATGTAAGATCTTGGTTGAAGGCAGGATTTTTTGGATGAAAATCATGTCTGTTGTATGGGAGCCCCCCTTAAATATTCCTTTTGTTTTGTTTTTAGTATTTATTGTGGTAGCGGCAACAGAAATACATCATCTGTGAATTTCAAGTGTCTAACTATCACGGTTTATGAGATACAGCCTGGTGACAGACGGACGGACGGACAGCGAAGTCTTAGTAATAGGGTTCCGTTTTACCTTTGGGTACGGAACCCTAAAAATAGTGAATGTGTGGATGAATGGTTCATGGATTCAGGTGCTAGCCAGCACATGACTTTTCACCGCGAGTGGTTTAGCGAATATACGGATTTAGAGTTGCCTATGCCTATAGCCATAGGAAACGGTCAGCAAATCATGGCGCATGGCAAAGGAACAATAAATATTTTGGCGTTTGACAAATCTTATTGGAAGCAAAAACGATTAACATTTTCTCGTGTGGCAGTGCTTTAGATAAAAATTACCAGTTGTTTTCCGATAACAATTTTTGCGAAATTTCCAAAAATGGAATTGTTGTTGCAGTCGGCCAGAGGTGTAACCGATTATATAAAATGCATTTCAAAGTGATTTTACCGAAGGAATCCGCAAATATTTTAACAGTTCCTGAGAGTGTTGAGGTATGGCACCAGCGTTTCGGACATCTGAGTATCAACCAAACGAGAAGTATTTTAAAACCAGCGAAAAATCAAATTCGCTGATAACCCGAACTTTTCTTGTGACTCCTGTGCATTGGGTAAAATGCATCGTTTACCTATTGTGAAGGGCAATTCGAGAGCAGAGCGGGTAGCTGAATTGATACACACTGATATCTGTGGTCCTATGCAAGAGAACTCAATTGGAGGCTCAAGGTATTTTTTGCTTTTCAAAGACGATTTCTCTCATTTCAGAACCGTCTACTTCATCAAAAACAAATCCGAAGTCCCTGAATTGATAGAGGAGTTTTTCAACAAAGTTGAAAGGGAAACCGATAGGACCATTAAGACCCTGAGATCAGACAATGGTCTCGAGTATAAGAATAAACAAATTCAATCGTTTTTAGAAAAGCAAGGGGTCCGTCACCAAACGACTGTTCCTTACAACCCTGAGCAAAATGGAAGGGCAGAGAGGGATATGAGGTATATAACGGAAATCGCGAGAACATTAATCCATTCTAAAGCTCTGCCGGAAAGGCTTTGGGCGGAGGCAGTGAATACGGCGGTCTACTTAATAAATCGCTTTGGCCCCAGTCCTATGAACGGAAAAAGCCCCTATGAGCTATGGTATCAAGAAACAGCAACAATTGATAACCTTAAGATATTCGGGAGTGTAGTATACGTCCACATTTCCAAAGAAAAGCGTCAGAAGTGGGACAGAAAATCAAGACTTGGTATTTTTGTCGGATACCCTGAAAATACGAAAGATTTCGAGTCTGGTTTAAGGAATCGAATAAGATAGAAGTAACCAGAGACGTCTTGTTTAAGGAGCATTCATTTGTTCAGTTAAAACCTGTACCACCCAGTACATCTGAGGACACAAGGCATCGACTATTAGAGGAAATAGTATTAGAAGGAGTCGACGTCGAAGGGAAAGACCTAGAAGAAGGAGAACACAGACTACTGCCCAAAGATACCAGCACAACAGACAGATTCCATATGAAACTTCGTAGTCAGGCGAAATCTTCA
This sequence comes from Eumerus sabulonum, assembly GCA_951905685.1. Lineage (NCBI taxonomy): Eukaryota > Metazoa > Arthropoda > Insecta > Diptera > Syrphidae > Eumerus > Eumerus sabulonum. The sequence goes on along the minus strand of OX645062.1, from coordinate 57,298,795 downwards.
AGTCCGAGTTTGAGTATGTTTGCCAATGCAATGCAGAGTTTGTCAGTTGTAGTGATGAACCAACATCTTTTGAAGAAGCTCTGCGGTCTGGAGAAACATGAAAACTGGCGTGCGGCCATGGACGAAGCGATTCTATCACATCGGGTGAACAAGACATGGGACCTCGTAGAACTACCATTAAATAAAAAGGTAATTGAGTGTAAGTGGGTCTTCAAAGCCAAGTTATCTCCACAGAATCGTATTAACCGTTTTAAGGCTCGACTCGTAGCTATAGGTTTTAGTCAGCAACATGGTTTGGACTACGAAGAAACATTTAGTCCAGTGGCGAAGTTCACTTCAATTCGTGGCATTCTAGCCATAGCCGCACAAAAGAACTTAAAACTCAAACAATTTGACGTAAAGACAGCATTTCTTAATGGTGATCTACAGGAGGAGATTTACATGGCTTCACCTCCTGGGTACGATGATAATTCCGGTCGAGTATGCAGATTGCTCAAAAGTTTGTATGGCTTGAAGCAAGCCTCGAGATGTTGGAATTTGAAATTTACCGAGCTGCTTCTTAGCCTAAATTTTGAGGTTTCTAAAACAGATCCCTGTGTATTTTGTCTGCGACAGCAGTCATAGAAGATCTTTCTTGCGCTTTATATCGACGATGGACTTATCCCCGCAATTAATATGAGGGATGCGTTGGAAACGATAAATCAACTACAAAAGTACTTCGAAATCAAAGTCAGCGATGCCAGTGTGTATTTAGGAATTCAGATTTTACATAAACCAGATGGGTCAATATACGTATATCAATCGTGCTACGTGGAACGTTTATTAACACAATTTAGAATGCTAGATTGCTGTCCTGTTTCAACACGGTTTCGTCAAGAAGTATTGTATGTCCGTTTCGTGAGGCAGTTGGAAGTGTTATGTACTTGATGTTGGCAACCAGACCGGATATTGCCGATGCAGTTGGAGCTGTATGCCGACACTTGGACAATCCGTCCGATATATGTACATATCAAGGCAGTGAGACGCATCTTCAGATACTTGAAGTATGGTAACTTAGGTATTTATTTTAAACATAGTAATGTCTTTCCTTGTCTTGCTATAGCGATGCCGATTATGCTTGCGATTTTGAAACGCGTCGCTCTACCAGTGGCTATATAGTTCTTCTTGGTGGGAGTCCGACAACAGCAATGCACCGCTCTATCAACAACAGAGGCTGAGTACATAGCTGCTTCAGAGACAGTCAAGGAGTTGATGTGGTTCACAATGTTTGTTCAGGAATTGCTACCAAATATTCATCTACAACCTGTGTTGTACGTAGACAACCAGGGAGCCATCAAGCTAGCGAAAAATCCTGAATATCACGCCAGGACAAAACATATAGATGTACGTGTTCATTATATTCGAGAGAAGCTTAAAGAAGGTTTTTTTTTTAAATTCTTTATGTTTCAAGCTCTATACTGAGTTATCTTAATTCTTGCGATGAATCCATTCATCTATTTCTTTTATAATTTAGATAAAAAGCTCCCCCAATGTCGAATTCTATCCTCCCAAGTGCAGTCTCGCAGAATTTTTCGCGCTGAAAAGCATGCTGTATCTCCGAAAAAGGATGCATTCGAAGGGAAACTTTGCGCACGTGCAGCCCTACTATTCTCTCCACGCTTTTCAGCAAGAAGGATATTAGACTGATTGGTCTAAAACTCTTGGCGAGTAAGTAATCCTCTTTCCCTATTTCGAGAATAAAGATTACTTTCGCCGTGAGCCAGCTTACTCCCAGTTATTCAACAGTAAGGACGGCAATGCACTAACAAAGGTCTGGTAAGTGCAGCATATATCCGACGGATGCTGGCCTGCTAAAAGCGAGAAGGGTCACCGCAGTCGAACATCTTGCGGCACTATTAGTAAGTCCCATCCCCACCTCCTCGTGGTGCCATCTGGAAATTTCCTATGGAAATTGAAGACGGGGAAGGGCGAATGGCGAGCCTCTTGCGCCAAAAAACAGGATTAGTCGGTTGGGATACGGCCTAGTAAGCCGTAACCCTTAAAAAACCTGGATTAATGTTGACGACCCTTGCAAAAAACGAAAAAAAGAAATGATCTTCGGCTCTGTACGTGGAATGTTAGGTCCCTAAACAGGCCAAGTGCAGCCGAACAACTTGCGGACGCCCTAGACCGCTATAAAGCGGACATCACCGCCATCCAGGAAATGCGATGGAATGGACCGGGTATAAAGCGGATGAAAAACTGCTATATTTACTACGGCGACTGCTATAGGGAGGGAGGACAACAATTGTTCGGATGCGGATTTGTTGCTCGAGGTAGACTTTGACAAAAAGGTCCTGAGCTTTCGGCATGTGAGCGAACGCCTCATAACGATCCGTATCAAGGCAACATTTTTTAACATCAGCCTGATCTGCGTCCGACGGAAGACAAGGATGATTCCTTGACAAAACGTACACAACGGACACAGACTGATTGATCTTACTATGGGGCGAAATCCCCTTCTAGCCAGTACGCTCTTCCAGCACCTCGATATACACAAACGCACCTGGCGGTCTTTTGATCAATCGACCACCAACCAGATTGATCACATCGCGATCGACGTCAGACACTCCTCCACTATTCTTGATGTCCGAACTTTCCGAGGGGCTAACATCGACTCGGACCACTGTCTTGTAGTAGCCAGGATGCGCTTACGGATATCACGAACGCAGCGAAGTAGAGTAAGAATAAAAGGTTATGACGTCGGAAAGATACTATCGCCAGCAACCGCTCGTGCCTTTACCGATCGCGTCTCCCTTAGGCTCTCCAATACACCTCAATCCTCCACGCTATCAATAGAACAGCAGTGGAGCCTTTGCAAACAAGCCCTGAAAACCTCTGCATCCGAAGTTTAGGATTTCAAGGCTCCACCACGAAGAAACACCTGGTTCGATGACGAGTGCAGGAGGATTCATACAGCGAAGCAGGATACATATAAGGCCTACGAGCTAAAAAGAAGGGAAGAGCATAAGCTTCTTAGAAGGAAGAAGAAAGAGCACGAGAAGTGCGCGATTGAAGATTTGGAGAGGTGTTACTGCAGGCGTGACGTTCGAAAGTTTTATCAACAGATAAAGCGAACATGTCAAGGTTATACAGCCAGAACGGAACCCGGACACCTAGTAGTAGAATCGCAGTCGATGCTGAGAATATGGAAAAACCACTTCGGCAGACTGTATAAGGGCGATGTTAGTCAATATACCGCTATCAAGCAGAATGATCCATTTCTAATCGACGAAGACCGCAGAGAATTCTGTCCCCCTGACCTTGACGAAGTTAAGATTGCCATATCAAAGCTCTAGTCGAATAAAGCTGCTGGCGCAGACGGACTGTCTGCTGAGCTCTTCAAGGCAGCTGGGGATGACCTGGTTAGGAGCATGCACTAGTTCTTCTGTAAGATATGGTCAGAGGAAAGCATACCCGATGAATGGAGTCTCAGCATCGTGTGCCCGTTCCACAACAAAGCAAGAAAGGAGATCCATTTGACTGCACCAACTATAAAGGAATAAATCTCTTTAACGTCGCTTACAAAATCTTCTCTGCCGTTTTGTGTAAATGCCTGAAGCCTGTTGCAAATAATCTGATAGCTCCTTATCAGTGTGGCTTCAGTCCAGGGATGCCAACCACCGTCCTTTTTTGATGACAGCATATATTTAGTTTTGCCCTCGTTTACCGCCAGACCAACTTTAGCCGCCTCGAACTCAATACTCGCAAACGCCTCATTGACATCTCGCTGTGATCTACTTATTATGTCAATATCGTCGGCGTTTGCAAGGAGTTGCGAGGATTTGAAATTCATTGTGCCTCTTGTATTGGCTAGTGATTTTTGCACAATCATTTCTAATATGATCGTCCAGAAATCACACGACAGCGCATCGCCCTACCTAAATCCTTTTTGGCACCAAAACTATCGGTAAGGTATTCACCGATTCGGATGGAGTAGCCAGCATTCTTCAAAGTCATCCTGCATAGTCTGACGAGTTTAGCAAGGATGTCAATTTCCAGGATCTGCCGTAGTGTGAGGATTTGGTTGATGGTCGACTTCCCTGGCCTGAAGCCACACTGATAAGGACCCATATTTTCAATAGACTACAGGCGTTCACACAAAATGGCAGAGAAGATTTTGTAGGCGGATTTTTTTTCTTTTGGTGGCATTACAGCCCATGAAGGACCAGAGCCAAGCTTCTCTTCAATCACCCATGATGTGTGTGATTTATTTTTCCCACATGTGAAAGGGTCCTACAGTTTAATGCCGATTCCGAACGGCGTGAGTTTAGAAGCTTATTCCAGGCAAGTTATACTACGGCGGATTTTACCAGTACCCCGCCGAGGAGGGACGCCGCGAAATAAACATTCGAGGGCGTTGGTGTTATCGGGATCTGAACTCGCTCATCGTGCGTCAGAGTCCAATACACTAACTACTGCGCCACGGCTCACAGATACGCACGTCTATTAACTCGCGTGTCAGCAAATTGATATGTATGTATGAACATAAATGCGAAATTAAGATCCTTTATTGAGAAGCAAACTTTCTGACTTTCTTAATAGCAAAAAAACAAAATATTGAACACACACACTTTAGTGCTAAAGAAACAAAGAGTAAGTAAACTCGGTTGGGAGTACTGTCGACGACCCGAAAAATTACCAGTAAACATGTCAAACAATATTTGCACGGTTTAGAAAAATAAATAATCATTCTCAATGAATCATAAAATATCCATAAGCAGCGAACCACAAACTTGACGCCCTAACTGTCCAATCACTCGAAACAATAACTTTTCCCGATAACTCCCCATACAACATGAAGATGATGTTTGTTGCCCGTTGTCCCTAAGGGATGTATGTCTTTCAATCATAACGTTTTAATAATCCAAAATCGATTACAACTTCATAAGAAATTTACAAGGCCATCGACGGACGTTGACGTGCTACCACCGAGACCCAAACAACCCCAATCCCATTCCCCTACTTGCTGTCACTTGTTATAGGAATACTCATACGTATTGACCTTCTGCTGATTGTTTAGGGTGTTCAAGGGCCATATTTATTGCGTCGAAATGGGTTGTTTACATGTCGAACGTAAATCGAAGGGTTGACGCTGGTGGTCCGATAGTGTCCTGTGGGGTTTGGCCAGTTCGGTTAGATCAACATGAGGCGGTGGTGATATAAAACCAACTAGTAGGTCTAGCACTTTCAATTAACTCCGCGCTGTTGGGCACTTTCTCGCCTGTAAAGTATGGGGGCGTACCCGCAAGGAATATATATTTTCTTCTCCTCTCTGGTCTGACTTGGTTTGGTTGCGTCTTTCAGGTTGGTTGACAATCGTCACCAGGTGTGTGGTGAAATCTGAAATCCTTTTTTTTTAATTTTACATTTCACTTTGAGGAATTTGCTGCACTCAAGCTCACAAGCTAGCACTTAACCTCCACTGGGTGTTAGTTAATATGCAACTTCAAGGGTGGCCCGGGTTCGTGTGGATTGTGTGCTTTTCTTTTTCGCTTCTTCGTTTTCACTCCTCCATGGGGGAAATAAAAACGGAAAGGCGCTGAAACGGGTGTAATAATAAATGAAAATGAACTCCCCGCTAAGATGGTAGCAGGCAGCAGCAGCAGCAGGCGAAGTAGCACAAATGATCATCATTTGTTTGGCTTGTTTGCCCTGGTGGATGGAGGATAATGAAGCACAGCGCTTGGATTGTGGATTCTGTATTCGACTACGAGTGCGATGTGAGTGCGCGACCGAAGCGTTTTACATTGAACGTGACGTTTCCAAAGCAAATCCTTTTGCCTTTTTTCCATCATTTCTTTTAATGAAAAAAAAAAAAAAAAAACCCGAAAACAAAGCACTTTGGGGTGACAGTGGTAGGTAGGTTGAAGGTAGCTCCGCATGTAACCAAATGTATGCCAACTGAGCTGTGGAATGGAAATCGCAAAACCGGAAATAAAACAGGAAAATTAAAAAAGTATGAAAACTGTTACGAAGATGTGTCGTACACGGCGCGCAGCGAGAGAGGCAATAGGTAAAGGTGAACGAAATGAAAAACCTGGTGCTGCTGTTGCTCCTAGTTCAACTGGAGAATACAGTTCACTGAATGAGTCCGTATTCGTAGCAGCACTCGCGAGGAAGTCAATGTCGCTTTTTCCGCTTCGTGTTTTCGTTTTTATTTTTTTCGTATTTCAAGCTCCGCGCGTCGCGTTGCTATTGGGTATGAGGAGATTTGAATATTTAGTAGTAATCACTATGCTGGTGTTTGAATTGAATACGACTCGCTAGAGAAGAGACTCAAACCTTTACTCATCTGCAAAACTTAAAGTATCCGTCTAGGTAGCTGTTCCGCTCAACAGGCGCTTTATTCTTCAAGGTTATGACTGACAACTTGTTTTTGTTCCCATCAAAAAATCAATGCTCGATACGAAATTTTGACCGAAGACCATGTCATGGAAATGCCCTCGGTAACCAAGTCACGACCTCAAAGGCACAACTCTCCCCCCGTTCCAAAGCAATCCCATTAAGGATATTCCGAGGGATAATGGAGAATATATCGGAAATCAGCTCACGTTCCTATTCAATTACTTGTTGAACTTGTTCATTTAGGAAGCAGCTCATCTTGTCTCTCACCCACGCTCAGGCGCCTTCGTTCATCGTTTAATCCGAGTGGGACATGTCCAGTTGTTTGTAGCCGTCGGTTGTACGTGTGCTTAGGAAAGAATATTACCCAATTCACGTAATAATCTGAAGGCAGAGAGACAGATTTTCCAACGAAGCAATAATATTTTCTATTTGCTCGATCTTCGACCCGAAATGGTTTTCGGTTTTGGGGTAAATGTCAGTACGTTGGTGGCGGCAGGTACCAGGTAAAATTTTGATGTTTTTCGAGGTCAGACTGATGTAGTTTGACAGTGTGGTATTTGGGTGTATATGGGGTGATGTGCTTCGGAAATGGACACATTTGAAATGAGTTCTGACAGAAGGAGTGACGAGAGATGGTGCAGGTTAGATATTACTAAATTGCTTTCGAGTTGGCATTATAAGCTGTCGGTTGATAGCAAATTTTTTTGCGATTGGGTATTTTTTTGGGGCTTCATCATTAGATTTATGTTCCAAATATCATACGAACGTGAGGTAATGTGAGTTCTTTTGAAAAAAGAAAGTAGTAAGATAGATTCAGGTAGGTACGTATCAGTTAAGGGCTAACTCTGTTAGAAGTGATAAGCACAACCCAAACAGTTTTTTTAATTAATTGAGATTGGCACGATTACTGGTTCTAAAATACCCGATTACTGGAAGAGATATGTGGCCAAAGTGGGAAAAAGTTTGTGTTTTAATATCATTATTATTAGCTTAATACAACCAATTAGGTACCTTACAATTTTCCATACATACATTTTCAGTGGCCCGCATGTTTCACTAAAAGGGTTGCAGGGGTGATGCGCGTACGCGGGATCTCCAGGCCACTCGATCCTCCGCCATCGATTCTAGCTCATCAGGAGCTATGCCCAAGCACACCTAGGGTAGTTTTTGGACTTGGTCCAACCACCTCGTCCTGGGTCTGCCAAGCGGTCGCCTGCCTGATGATGTTGCATTCAAGGCACGCTTCGGAAGTCGTTATGATGGCGACCAAACCATCGAAGCATAGCTCTTTCCGTTCGGAGAAGCACTGCCGTGTTTCTCCCCCTATCCCGGCGTGTACCTCCCACAAGAAATTTCCTTTCGGCAGATGGTATTCGCGATCTTATTCTTTCGGTCAATACCCAAATTTCATGACCATAGGTAAGAGTTGGAACACATGCTGAGTTAAAAACCGCTAACATGGCTTTGTCACAAAGCTCGGTCTTCCTGATCACAGATTTTCCAAGCTATTTCAAAACTGACCCAGCTTGGCCAATCCTGCAGGAAAGCTCAGTATTACGCCTCCCATCACTCGTGAAGAAGACCCCGAGATACTTAAACTTCTTCACCACCTTCAATGGGACTCTACCAACATGTAGAGTACATTGGATAGGTGTTCTGGAAATAGCCATAACCTCGGATTTGTCTATGTTAAACCTTAATCCAGCATCAGCACATACGCCCACAAACCTATCTAGCGCACGCTGGAGTTTTGTCCGGGTGGATATGAGGACAACTAAATCATCTGCTAAAAAAATATGGCCGTCATCTCCCCCAATGTGAAACACTCCTCGCCTCGACTGCGCTGCAACATCCAGTACATATATATGCATAATGAAAGAAGAGTTGATAAGACGCACTCTTGGCGAAGTCCAACGCTCACCATGAAAGGTGTTGATTTACAACCGTTAACCCGATCACAGCTGCTACAGCTTGTGTATAGAGACTGAATGGCGCTCAACAGAGGACCATCAATCCCATTCCCCTGCAGAACACTCTAGAGTTCACCTCGAGGAACTCGGTCATACGCCTTTTCTAAATCTAAAAAGCAGCTGCAGATCGGTTTGGCGTACTCCCAGGCCTTCTCAAGTACCATTCTTAAAGTGAAAGGCTGATCGGTTGTATTTCTGCCGTGATGAAACCCACATTATTCATCCCCTATCCTAGAACGTGCCTCCAACACCTTAGCGTAGACTTTACACTTAAAAGAGATATGCCCCTATAGATGGAGCGTTCTTTTTTATCCCCCTTCTTGAAAAGGGAGGTAATCACCCCAGTCTGCCAATCACTAGGTGTCTCATCGCATTCCCAGGCCACCTTATTGACAAGAGAGAGCAACAATACTGCCTCTTTATCCATTGCCTTAAGCATTTCTGGCTGAACTTCATCCACACCGGCAGATTTGCCAACTTTTAGCTATTCAACCGCTAAAACAACTTTCTCCACCGTTGGACTATTCTCCGCCCCACTCAAGACTATGGGTCTGTCCCCCTCAGCGCCCTATTCAGGATTGAGCAGATCCGAAAAGTGCTCGCTCCATCTGCGTAGGATGTTTATCTCATTAGAAGGCAGCACACCATCTTTGGATTTATTTCCTTCTATTATGTTGAATTTCCATCCTCTGAGACGGCGAATGATTTGAATGGTCGCCTTCCAAATTCTCGCCGAACTCCTTCCAGGACTGCTCTTTAGCTGCTCGCACAGCCAATTTGCAAGTTCTTCGCGCCACAGTGTACCGGTTACGGGAAGCAAAGTCTCCCAAGGGAATTCAGTCCCTGTAGGCCTTCTTCTTCTTTCTGTCGGCTTATTTTGACTCCGGGTGTTTTAAACCACGCAGTTCTTTTCTCACCACCAGCCGCCACACTAAGCCGCTTCTCTCCACAAACATCACGTGCAGAGGCAATGACAGCTGTTGAAAATAGTCGCCAATCTTCCTCTATATGCGATGGAGTAGTTGGAATTTGCTCAATCCTTCCGGATATGTGTCGTGCGAAGTGTTGTCGCACCTCACTGCTCTCTAGTTTCTCCCACCGTAGTTCAGCCCCTCTCAACAAACGAACGTCACACACGTTCACACACGATGATACCACAAAGAAATCTATCAACGATTTCTGTTGAAGACTCCGACGATACTACGTATATTTATGAATGACTTTGTGCGAAAAGAAGCTGTTCATAATAGACATGATATTTGCACAGTAAAAATCCAACAACCTCTCTCCGTTCGCGTTTTGATGAGGATCATTGTTCCTCCCAATCACACTTCCCCGTGTCGTTACATCCGCACCCACGTGGGCGTTAAAGTCCCAAATAAGTATAGAGGAATCCATCTCAACCACCCGATCAAGGGCAGCATCAACTTCATCCAAGAAAGTCCCATACTCTGACTCTTGATTCGGTGCATACACCTGCACCAGAGCCAAACTTGATCTTTCAAGCTTGAGTTTTAAGATCGCGACTCTCCCTCCTATGAGTATCCCCACTCCCGTCTGTGCAGACATTAGAGGTGCAACTCCCGATAGAAAGAGTTTCCCACTTGTCCGAAAGTTCCACAGTTCTATATCCCCTTGTCGAAGAGATACCTACGATATTTAACCGATACCTGGCAGCTTTCTCAACCAGCTCGAAATGCTGTTCTGTGAGCGATGAGACGTTCCATGTGCCCATCCTAAGTTGATGCCGTTGTCTGTTGCCTTTTACTCCGCCCGCACTGGTTAGTGCATGGCGTGCATTCTCTTTTGGTGACTTCTTCGGGCTAAGCCCGACCGGCTGCCGAGCGGGACAGGCCGGCTACCAGACGCTCGCATACTGCCACCATTAGGCCTGGCTCCGAATGGGGCCAGGAACTGAAAAATTTAGCGAATAAGTTTGCTATAATTCGAGGATCACTCGACGATGTATTGGAGAATGTCAGAGTTGATGGGTAAGCGTCTGACTTTTTGTCAGTATTAATAAAATGAAAGAAGCGCTTGGAGTCAGAGATGATATCCGATTGCATACGGTTAATGTATCTTTCATATGCAAGCAGGTAATTGGAAAATTTTAAATCAAAGTGAGATTGAACGTAGATACGCCAGAGTTTTTTTTTTTTTTTTTTTTTATTGCGAAGTCAGCGTAACTCTTTGGTATACCAAGAAGGAGATGAACATAAATTCTTCTGGATCGTGAGTAGAATGGATTGCGTAAATCATCGGGAAAGGTCAGAGTAGAACAAACCAAGAGCATTATCAAGAGATATGTACGTACAGGTGAGAATGCTGTTGACATTTACAACACTTAAGAGGTTATTAAGCTTCGTATAGTCTGCCCTACAAAAATTGAAGCGATGCGACTGCTCAGATTGTATAGTATTATTATCGTGGTTGGAAGACATTGTAAGAAGAAGAGGAGGGTGGTAATGGTCCAATTTGGATAAATGATGGTTGCTTGCTAAGACGACGCAGTTATCGGCATCTGATGCGAAAACTAGATAAAGTTGTCTGCTTAAGTTGTTAGTAACACCACTTAACTGAAAGGTAAGTCTGAAAGGCAGTCAATGAAAAAGACCGCCTTGTCTGAGGAGGGATTAGTTGCAACATAATGGGGCTGATCATCAGATGGAACCCATTGTAGGTCGGGGAGATTAAAATCACCCAGAATTAATGTGGTATCGCGAGGATCGACAATATCAAATAAAGAGTCAAATGCGTCTATGGCTAGCTGGTAGCTTTTCATAGGCTGGGCCGGTCGAATATAGGATCAGGGGATTAGATGTTGCGCTTAGGAGTAGTAATTTCGACACAAATGTACTCAAAAAAAGGGTGTGTGCGACGTCTTAACTAGTGTAGGGTCAAGGCCATTGTGTACTGCCAGCAGAACACTTCGACCCCCCGATGAAGCGTCCTCTTTTTCAAGACCTTCGTCCCGAAAATCAATTAAGACTTTTAAAGAGAATGAAGACAGACTTAGAAAAAAAATATGGAGACTCTGCTGCTCCGAATGGGATGATACACAAGTGGTTTAATGAATTTCGTTCTGGTCATACGAACACGTAAGGCGCTGTGCGCGGAATAGTTAATTTAATTCACAATTCCAGTAGTCCACTATTCACTCGTTTACTCGCAATCCCACTTCTGACACCAAATGTTACGAAAAGTGTATACGAAAAGGCAAGAAAATGGTGAAATTAGAGAAACTAACTATCGAACATTTGGAAAGAAAGCTGGGTGCTCGGGAAGTATCCATAGTGGGAAGCAAAGCCAACCTAGTGGAGAGACTCCGATCAGCGTTAGGGGATAAAGGTGTCGATGGAGAGAATCATGAGTTCGGAGTAGAAAAGCCGTCGGCATCCAGTGCCCCAGCATTCAATACGCAGCATGTTCTTGCAGCATTTTTCGGAAGACCAGGATAGTTCCAGAACAACAACGGCGTGTAGGAGTGGCTCATTCCCGGGTAGATGCTACATCTACGATCAGCAGGGGCACATTGCGAGAAACTGCCGTCTGCGAAGAAAAAGTCTAATTCGCCGAAAGGACACCGAGTGAGAGTAGGCGAACACCGGAAAGGAAACAGTCATGGAACCGCGGATGCCTTATCGAGGCGACTTTGCGACGTTGAACGCAAACATTGTTCATGACATCCGTCGTTTTCATGTGCTACCAGAAGATTTCTGTACTATCGAGAAAGTCGGAAGTAAGCAGCGAGAAGATGCCGACCTAGCAATCATCACCGACAACCAAGAACGAGGTTGTCCAATGTTTCGACGAACGTGGCAGAGCAAATATCCAGTGAAAGCCCAATCTTAAAAGCCAACTGGGCTCAATGGCAAAGTTTGAAGCTGAAGAACGGTTGCCTCTACGGTAGTTGGGAAATTGAGAACGGGGACATTGTAAACGATCTGCTGGTAATTTCCAAGGGACAAATCGACGAGGTCATCCGAGAATACCACGAGGGACCAAGTGGGGTCATCTTGGTGTTAAGATTAAAAGATCAAAGGGTAGTTAAGGACTTTGACTAGCTTGGCTCCGCAGTGACCTCGAACAACGACATCAGTTCCGAAATCAAACGCAGAATCACTGTTGCCAATCGCTGTTTCTTTGGGCTCATGAAGCAACTGAGTAATAGAGCCCTCTCCCGAACGGCAAAGTTGACCCTATATAAGACCATTATCATCCCGGTCCTGCTGTACGGGGCGCAGAAGCATGGACATTATCAAAAGAGGATGAGGGCCCCTTGGTCTAGACATGAGTCTAGTCAGGTGTCTACGGACTCAACGCCTAAGATGGCTAGGCTATGTAGAGCGAATGGACACAACAGCTGCAGCCCGGGGAGTCTTTGAGCCAACCCCGAGGCGCGAAGACACAGAGGACGGCCGCACTTGAGATGACGCACAGGGGTGGAAAGGGATCTTAGCCAGCTGGGTGTGTGGCAATGGAAAAGGCTAGCAAAATATCGTACTAGTTGGAAGGGCATGTTGGTTGAGGCCCAGGTTCATCCCGAACTGTAGCGCCTGTTAAGAAGAAAAGAAGATACAAGTCTTACATTGTGGGGGAAGTATTAAGTCGGTACAAGATGTATAGAAAAATTGATGAGAAAACTCAGTTCGATCCCGAATTATGTATATGCCACAGTTGTGGTGTTACCGACATACGTTCTGTAGATTGCGATAGTGGAATTAGCAGTGACGCGATTTTAATAAGGATTTTCTGAAAGTAAATGTGAACGATTTAATAAAATAAAGTATTCTAAGATCGAATCACGACTTTAATAAAAACGGATTTTTTTTTAAAACAATTATTTAACTGGATCGAGCCTGATAGTAATGACCAGCACAGGAAATTCATTGAACAAACGCCAAATAAAGTTCCACAGCAAATTCCTAGGTAAAATTTTATAATTCTAAGTCAAATTCATTTCGAATATCTTCTCCTCCATCATGACGCCATGCCGTATCATACTCCCGATGAAAGGATAATTTGACAGAAAGTAAAATTTATTCGAAATTCCCTGGCATACCATCAGCTCATCGCGCTCATCTAGCGCCACACCATTTATGTAGCCCTCACTTATGTACCATAGCCAAAGCGCGTTATTTAATTATAAAAACATTTTTCTTTTCTACCCTAAGGACCCAGGCCATTTCTTTCTCTTTCTCCTCGGGTTTTTTCACTCCTGCATCTGGAAATGGCACTTGAGTGTCTTGATGGAACTTTAATTACATGCCGATTGAATGACACGGGAGATTAATTAAATAGCACGCCGACAAGGAGCACCGAGTAATTTGTTCACGCTTAAGCAAGGATATGATTGCGAAGGAATTTCTTATCTTCTACCGTTTTTTTACTTCTTAGTTATTAGATGAGCTGTGGAAGATACTTGTCTGTCTAATTGCATCTCATTCAGTTTGATGAGAAATGACAACTGATTAGGGGCCAAAGCAAGGTGGAAATGTGAAAAGAATCCAATTTTACCATTGTTGCCACTCATCAAGCAACAAGCGCTCTTAATGGATCTTGCAGATTCCTTGTCCAGGAATCAAATTATCATACAAGCTCTTTCGAAACCTCAAGGGCATACATTGATGTGTGTGTGGTACTACGGCCATGGCCAATAACATTAAAGTTCATCAGTAACACCTGCAAAAGTGCAAAACCGAATGTAAACTTTACCTCTTCATCCTCAATCCTTGAATTTTCCCTAATGGCAGAGTGTTACATGCCCAAGACCAGACTCTCACATGGAGTATGCTACAACCCAACCAGATTTCCATTAAACAAATTCACTTTCCATCCTCTTGTCCGCAACTTTTGAATGTGACTCCTTCCGTTGTACCGGACAGAATCTTATCCTGCGATACGACAAAGGACACAACATCTAAAACAACAACAACAAAGTTTACGTTAACGAAATTTGCTGTGTGGTTAACCCATGGCAAGTGCATCTGTTGCATGCGATATGAGTTTGGAAATCCCTGTGACACTCATTCGGTTATCCGGATGTCCAACAGAAGAACCATAAAATGGCGCAAATACACATCCTACATGAATGCATGTATCCTTGTATGTACTTATGGAGACTGTAAGGCTACCTCCATCTGCCAGCCAACTGAGTTGGTGATTATCATCAATGATCGATAGATCGGGGTTTGTTAAGCAGCATTAAACACTTCCTCCGTTGGCTGTTAGCTGTTAGCTGCTGACCGGGTGGCAGTCCATAAATCCATTCGTTTTGCCGCGGTATATGTACATACATACACATGTATGCATGTATGTACATAGTCTAGTATCTGCATACCGAACATAGACCGGGTTCGCGCCGACAAACGGAACGGCTACAACTTGAGATATTATGTCCTGACAAGACGAGCAATTGTAAGCTTGCAGTACATATGCATGTGGCGCGGCATACCGTGGAGGCGTTAGTTTGGGAATGGAGAAATTTATGCATGTGCGGTATTTCTGGAAAATTTCCTGATGTACCGGTCGTGATAAGGTGCCACACGAAATATGGCTTTGTGCGATTCGGGAGGCAGTCGGACGCAGGCCTTTAGAAGGCATTGAAAGCAGCTGCGGTTGAGTGTAAGTCAATAAATCGCGCCGATGAATAGTCGAGGCGAAATGGCAGCTATGCGAAGGTACTGGTACCACGTGAACAGGCGGTTTATCATCCTGGATATTTCCTGATTGCACACTTGTTTTCTCTTTTTCAGTTTCTTTTCTTGACTGGAAATCCTTAACTGCTCATCTAGCGAAGCGGGTTTTTGCTGTTTTTACTGCCAACTTAGTGGCGTGATTCACAGCAATTAGCTAGGAGTGTGAATCGTGAATCGAAGGTTGGAGTTCAGGTTCTGGTGTCTGCTGTGACTGACAGCAGGAGTTGCAATAAAAATCGACCACATGGAGTGCCTTGATTTGCGGATGGATGGTGGAAATTAGGAAGAGTTATTAATCGGCGGTGAGATGTTGGATTTATTGGAGGCTTTAGCTTAATGGCTACGGAAAGGCACTTCATAAATTCAACAACTCTATATGCCAATGATGGCTATGGGACTTTGTGGCTGGGTGCTTCGAGTTGTTTTTAAGGTTGTGCTTATAATTTATGAATACACTTCTTGGAATCGCGTGGAGTTTGGATTATGACTGTGGTGTTGGGAAAAGTGGCATATGACTGATTAAGCTAATCCCTGATGGTGAGAAACAAATGGGCCTCAAGACACCCTGAAATTAAAGTGTCCCGGGATTTTGTTACCATTAGTCATTGAGTTTGAAATTAAATATTGCGGCACTGTTTGGAGAATTCCTCTGGAAATCCTGCGTCGCAAAACAGGTTTAGACAGTTGAGCTAGGATCTAGTATGCTGTAACTGTAAAAAAAAACTTCAAACTCAGAGACAACCGCAAGCCTCGGATTTAAAGGACCGACTATAGGTTGACACCAAGATTGTTCTAGAAAATTTCAACGGGAAGCTGGGTAAAGAGGACATCTTTGAAAGAGTCGTAGAAAAGCACAGCCCAATAGATTTTGTGACGGGGCGTAATGTCCTAGCAGCGAGCTCAGTATCCATAAAGGGACCTGGCGGTCTCCTGATCAAATATGTGCTAACCCAATCGATCATATAGCGATCGACGCTAGACACCCTTCCAGCATCTTGGATGACCGAACCTTCCGAGCAGCCAATGTTAACTCGGATCATTACCTTGTTGTAGGCAAGGTACTTATGCGGTCATCGCTAATACTGCGGAGTAGAGTGGGAGCAGCAAAATTTTACGACGGGAAGTTGCAATCGCAGGACACCGCCACCACCTAGACAAGACTAAGATAGCGATATCGAAACTAAAGTCCAATAAAGCTGTTGGCGTAGACGGCCTGCCTGCTCGCATATGCTGATGACATTGAAGTGATTGGAAGAATGCAGCGAGACGTCAGTGAAGCTTTTGTGAGCATTGAAACAGAAGCGGCTAAAATTTGTCTGAAGATAAGCAAGTGCAAAACCCAATATATGCTGTCGTCAAAGAAAGACACACAACACAACGTCTTGGCCAGAACGTCACTATTGACAGCTATAGCTTTGACGTAGTCAAGGATCTCGCATAGCTTGGCTAACTGGTAACAAGCGGCAACGACATAAACGCTGAGATTGGACGCAGCCAACGGCTGTTGGAAATCTCTCAAAAACTCTTTCTCTAGAATCGGCCAAGAAATTCCTTATCCTCGCCATACAGCAGGACCGGGATGATAAGGGTCTTTTATAAAGACAACTTTGTCGTTCGAGTGAGGGCTCTATTATTCAATTGCCTCCTGAGCTCAAAGAAACAGCGATTAGCAAGGGTGATTCTGCGTTTGATTTCGTTGATCCAGGTCACTGCGGTGCCAAGGTAGGTCCTTAACTACCGCAAACATATGTATGTACATCTGCCGATATAAACGTTTTGCCCGAGACATCCTCATTTGCTGCCAAACCAATTTTCGCCGCCCAATAATCGTAAACGCCTCATCGACATCTCGCTGTGTTCTTCCGATTATGTCAATGTCATCCACGTATGTGAGGAGTTGTGAGGATTTGAAAATAAATTGTGCCTCTTGTATTGGTCGGTGGTTTTTGCGCAGTAATTTCTAATACGACGATGAAGAAATCACACGACAGCGCATCGTCCTGCCTAAATCCTTTTTTGACATGGAAACTATCGGTAAGGTGTTCACCGATTCGGATGAAGCAGAGAGCATTTACCAAAGTCATCAAATGTAGACATAGCGTTGTATACCTCGTCTCGAATTACGCTGTCATATAAGGCTTTCAAGTCGACAAATACATGGTGAGTGTCGACTTGAAATTCATTGGTTTATTTTCAGGATCTGCCGTAGTGTGAAGGTTTGGTCGATGGTGGGCTTGCCTGGCTTGAATCCGCACTGATAAGGACCTATCAGCTTATTTAAATATTGCTTAAGGCGTTCATACAAAACGGCTGAGAAGATTTTGTAGGCGACGTTAAGGAGACTTATTCTTCTGTCATTGGCGCAATCGATCTCCTTTCTTGTGGATGGAGCAAATGATGCCGAGACTCAATTCCTCGGGCATACTTTCTTCTGACCGTATTTTACAAATGAGCTAGTGCATGCTCCTAACCAAGTCATCTCCAGCTGCTTTAAAGAGCTCAGCACACAGTCCATCTGCGCCAGGAGTTTTATTCGACTTAAGTTTCGATATGGCGATCTTAACTTCTTCAAGGTCAGGGGGACGGAATTCTCTGCGATCTTCGTCGATAAGAACGGATTATTCTGCCTAACATCGGTATATTGACTAATATTGCCGTTATAAAGTCTCAGCATCGATTGCGATTCTACTACTAGATATGAATTCTCGTTCCTATAGGCTTCCGTTCTGGCTTTATAACCTTGGCATGTTCGTTTTATCTGTTGATAAAACCTTTGAACGTCATGCCTGCAGTAACACCTTTCCAAGTCCTCAATCGCGCGCTTCTCATGCTCTTTCTTCTTTCTCCTTATGCTCCTCCCTTCTTTTTAACTCGTGAATCTCACGAGCTGCTCTTGTTCTTTTATGCAGCGAGGCCTTATATGCATCCTGCTTCGCTGCTTAAATCCTCCTGCACTCGTCATCGAACCAGGTGTTTCTCCGTGGTGGAGCCTTAAAGCCCAAAACGTCAGATGCAGTGCTTTTCCGGGCTTGTTTGCTCCTCTGACGTCGATCGCGATGTGATCAATCTGGTTAGTGATTAATTGATCGGTCGGGTCTTCAACATTAATGCGGTCCGATTTATACGAGGCTTGTCGTTATCTCGGAGCATTGTGGGATTTCCGGTTACGGTTTGCTAGACCATAGTCATAGAGACAAAATTAATTGGTAAGTGTATGCTTCATAGCTTACATAAAGCCAAAGACAAAGAACATGGTTTTCTTACCAAAAACCGTCAAGAAGGCAGTAGATTCGTGTGTCCAGGCTAAAGACTCAACTTCATATTTTAGATTTTCCTCCCCAAATCATCGCATGGCTTAAATCGTACCTCGAAAATTCCTATTACATAGTATTTTTCAGAAGCTCAATCTCTGTTCCCATCATACCCTCTTCCGTCCTTTCACAAGACAGTCATCTTAGCCCTCTAATTTTTCGTTGTAACGATTTATGATGTGACTTGATCATAAAAAACTCAAATTTGTTGATCTTCGCAGACGATATGAGAATGTTCTCGAAAACGCTTCCCGTTTCTTAACGAGCCGGTGACCCATGTCATTTTTTCACAAACAAATTCTACAATTTTCCATGGACGCACCGGAAAGGAGGCTCTTGACAGACCTACATAGTAACAGTATGTTTAAAAAGTCCATGTCAAAAATGACCGCAGAACTCAATAAACCCCTAAACGAGAAACAATCATGGCCAATCGCTTAGAATTTATTTCCACTCAACTGCTAACCATTTACCAGAACCTCAAAGGATGCCCGATCTCTGGTAACCGCTGAATAATTTCGACTCCCTTATAACATATTCAAATAAATATATTTAATTAGAACCAACCATTGTGTAGAATAATTAAATGTTGCACTGCTCGACCAAAAAATAAAAGAAAAAAGAAGAAACTCAACAAAGAGAGATACTGGATGTTTGCCTCCACATTCCATCCCATCTAAATCCGTAGTTCAACCAATACATATGTATGATCTGCGCGTAAATTTGGCGAATTTATAACAAATACACTGATATGGGTATCCCGCAAACCTAGACCTCGAAAAACGAAAAAAACTGCTTAGTAGATACGCAGGCATACAGGCATTCGTACTACGTAATGTACCATCAAAACGAATCTCATTTCGTTTCGAATGGCATGCAGCTACATACATAAGTACATACATATGTATATTGGAATGAGTACATCGCAATTATTGGTAAGGAGAGATCCTTTCGTCGGGATATGAGAGGAGAAAGATACGAAAAAACAACATACGACATAGTATTTGTGAATTCAATGCACTTGTAGCTGCTCGAAGTATTTGGCCAAAGGACACACTGTCTGGCCCGCTGACTGTGGTGGGTATAGTGCCCTTGCCATCGCTGATTTTCATGCAACAGCATCGTGTGACTGTATGTGGGTGTAGGTATGTCTGATCCTTTTTGGTCAATCGAATCCAATTTCAATTAAATTGATTGCCAATTTGATTGGATTTATACAACAAAAAAAATGTAACAACAACTGCATGGGATCCAAAAACGGAAGAAGTGCAAAAGAAGAAATGGAATGAGGAAAGCATTCGGTGCTAACAAACCGACGTACGAGTATGCATATTCCGCTGAAGGGCGGACGGACGAAGAAGTTATTGCAATTCGGTACTTGTTGCTGGTGGTTGTGTCGAAAATTCAAATACATTTTGACTTAATGAAAATTCTGATTATATGAAGGTGAGAGTCTTCATTCTGTAAAAAGCAAAGTTAACGATAAATTACAATTTATTTCGATACATTTATCAAAGCGAACCGAAGGTGAGCTTTCTTTGTGCTGACTCGGACTCAAAACGTTGTTCGCGTTTTTTGACCACTTCCTGACATTTTAAAGAGATGAAATTTTTTTACACTATTAGTTTGTTGCGTACAAATACCCACCAAAAAACTTTTCCGCCCCATCCCTCCCTCTCCCGTATTTCTACCCGTCACTTTAGTCCGTTGCTCTCTTTTGAGGGTGGTCTCGGTGCATACGCGGATCAGGAGGATCTTGCGGTATCGTGGTCCGACTCTCTTGAGGGGGAAACATTGCAGGTAAGACCGGACGGACAGTCCGACAGCCGGGACGGACGGTCCCCAGCACCGACAACAGGGACAGACGGTCCCCAACGCCGACAGCAGGGACGGACGGTCCCCAACGCCGACGGCAGGGACAGACGGTCCCCATTGAGACCAGAAACCACGACAAGGGCGAAGGCCCCACCCTAACTAAACAATTGTTTGAGCAGAAGAAGAATGTTACCCCCAATTAGTAAAGTGTCGTCTTAAAGCGAATGAATGTTGAAACCCCAACAGATCGGAAACCCAAAGAGTGAACTGTTGTCTCGCCCCTATATGTTCGAAAGAAAATCATTGTAAATATTTAAATTGTGAGCGGGTTGCTCGACATTCGTCAAGGGCTTCGGTAATTACGAGTCCCTCGAAGACAAAAGAGTGCTTCAGTGCACCTAGAACACCGGGTTATTCGAGGGAGACGATTGACCTTAACTTTAATAACTTTTAGTACAACCGGGGTGGTGAACGCTTCCGTTACCGAATACAACAACCTCTTCCAAACGGAGCTGAATGAAGTGAGTGTTGAGGCTATTGAAACTCTGGAGGTGATTCCCTTTGTTCCGATAGCCAAATGGACTGGGGCGAATTCTCGCACACCACCTTAGGCTTCAACCGCCAAAAGGACAGGGCGGCGAGGCAAGGCAAGTTACTTATTTTAATTGAAGGAAAAAGGGATGTAGAGAATCCCAAAAATTAAACCGAGAATAAGTGTGACGAGAAGTCACCAGATTGAATTAAACTCGCCAGACCCGGGAGTTTAATCCAAAATAAAGATGGCCGAATTCGCCCCAAATGTGTGTGTGTGGCGTGTGTGCGAACCGGTTGGAGGGGTAGACGGGAAGGTAACCCGTAAGAACATATTCAATTGGAGAAGAATTGTCAAAGCAAAAAGACGGTCGATGAGTGGATAGTGGCCACCACTTGATAGAACAAAGACGACAGAAAAAAAGGAAAACAAAAAAAAAAAAAAGGCAGGAGTAACAAAAGAGGAAGGAAAGAAAAGAGGAACACAAAAGGCGTGAAGCGGAGGCAATAGGTAGGAAGCGTGTAAATAGGAGGAGTAGCCGAAGCATTCACCAGTCCCCGGGAAGTATTTTCTTCATACATTTACTATTTATCCATCCCTCGAATTACCTGTTAATCCCCAACCTCTAAAGATCTGATCCTGTTTTGGGAATCGCGTCTCCCATTACGGATGCCGAGTACCCCACATTCAACAAGAAAAAAAAAAAAACCCAATAAAGTCCCCCCCCCCCCTCATTTCTAAAAGAAGCTGGTCGTTTCCCTTTTAGTTTTCGTAGTTTTTACAAAACTACGTGGCGCCCTATACATCCCGACTACCGAATACCCGAACACACCCTCAGGAGCTAGCCGTGTGCGCACTGAACGCGCGCACCCCACATGTTGTGTCAATTTGATACAACAAGTTGACCATATAAATTGGGTCATGACGAAGCCGGAATTTTGAATTTCGATTTAGTTTGATTGTAAAAAATTAAAAACCAAATTAAATCTAGAAAAAAATGAACATATTCGAAATAAGATTTGCGCGCGAGTTACATACAGCCTGTATGTGCACAACCGGCACAGGCGCACATGCACCCATTCGCTTCAACGTGGCAACGGCTGGGGCTGCCCACCCCACATAAGAGGAACGGCGATCGACAACAGGTCGCCATGACCATATATGGTGAAGACGCTTGCATGGGTGGTCGACTGCAGGCCGCCATTACCATATATAGTGAAGACGCTTGCATGGCTGGTCGACGGCAGGCTGCTATGACCATATATGGTAAGGATGCTTGCGTTGGTGGGCGGTGACATTGAGATCGAAAAGAGAGTATAAAAGGAGGAACTATTTAGAATTAAGTTAGTTTATTGGGAAAATCCAGAGTGTAGAGCACAGCCTCAATCGAATGTTGGGAAGCTGTGTAATTTTATTTGTATTATTTTTCGAAACTAATTTATCTAATAACTAAATAGCATTGTGGCGATTAAGTGTATCTTAATAGAAGTGTAACCAAGACAAAACCCAAAATAAATGTGTTATAATTGGAATGTGGATCTCTGAATTACAAACTATAACTCGCGCAATTATTTAAATTTGAAAAAAAAAAAAATCCATTTTTGATGCTTTTCGCCCCCAAATCACGTAATTTTTCTTAAAGAATGCACGACGACTGAATACGGCCATATTCATCATCAAAACTGAATATACGTGAAGAAAAACTACTGATAAAAACAGAAAATAACAAAAAACAACAATAAATCTCATATATCAACTGAAGTCTATAACGAACCAGTTTGAGACAATATACCACTTCCTCCTAAACGATCCCGGAACTTAGCTCGATCGACCAGAGACGCAGCCAGAATAAGGAACGTTCGCCGAAACATTATCGACGACCCCCTTCGAAACTCAAGCATAGAAGCAACACATTTTGGAGACACTGAATTTATCAGAGCATTCACCCAGAATCTCAACAAGCACGTGTTCAGGCCCTGCGACAACTGCTCACGGCTACAACTCAGCCACCATGAAGTCATATGCCATTACTGCACTAAAAACCATGGCAAGTACACTGCTCAAAACAGAGGTTATGAAGACAGTGTCAGTCGTCGAGCAGATGTTAGTAGCACGGATTCAGCCCGTTCTCAGCGTCTATCAGCTCCACAGTCAAGGTGTCAATTGTCAATTCGGTTACAAAGGAAACGTGCTGAACGTCGATCAAGATCTCCGACCGATTGCAAACGAGTTGCCTAGAGTTCCTAATACAGTCAACATCTTGCTGGTTAGGAAGCAGGGAGCCCAAGGTTACAAAGACTTCAGGGTCAGACGACAGGTGGTACACGATGTTCTGGTGTTTCTAAAGCAACAGAAGACGGAAGCGGACAAGATCAACTTAGACATCTCGACGGAAGTGTTGCCAACGACTCAATGTTCGATGATGCTGAAGACAGTGACGATGTGGGGATTAATGCGCTTCCGTGTCAAGTGGTATGAGACAAACCGAGGTTGTTCGTGATGTAATCGATTGGCCCGCAGCTTCAGCAAATACGGTCAACGAATTCACAACTGTTGGATACATCGTCAAAGCTTTTCCACATCTGTTCCCTTTTGTGCTGCTGACTTCAATGATAATACACGATCTAGAGAAAATCAACCGAGCATTTCAGGGCTCGGTATTTGATGAGTTACCATAACAAGTGATTTGGGCAAGACCCGAGGTTTCCATTCTTCTGCCTCAACACGATGCAATGCCACGACGCAATTAGCAAATGCTTAATCTACGCCAACATGACAAATTTCAATGTATCCCCGGAGTATCTACAACAACAAGCCAGAGAGAATCCGGCCCTGATCAACTGTTTTCTCTACTTTGCTTTAAATATCAGAGGCACAATGTCTTACTGGTATCAGAAGCGTTTAGAACTTGAAAGTATGGTCAGCCAACTTGGTGTTTCAACATTTTTCTTGACGTTAAGCGCGGCAAATCTCTGGTGGCCATGCCTAACGAAACATTTTGGATACGATCCAACGGGGAAGTTTGAAGCCAAGGCTGCAAGGGACATGAAATCATTGCTCTCAAAAAACCCGTCAGTTGCAGACAGTTACTTTGGCAAGAGAGTGGAACTGTTTGTGGAAGTATTGGAGAAGAAGTATCCGATCATAGACTATTGGTACCGTTTCGAGTATCAACATAGAGGAAGCCCACATGTTCATGGCGTATTTTGGCTGTATGGAGCTCCTGACGTTAGAAACTTTGAGTATTGAAGAGCTGACAAATGCCAACATTATTTCGACAACCTAGTGTCAGCGATCAACCCCAATCATCAGCTGCACAATTTTCATACTTTAGAGCCAAAAGTTGTCACACCATTTTAGCTCGTGAAGGTTCGCTTTGTTTTGGGGATTTATTCCCGCCTAGTTTTATTTTAAAAAAGGAAATCAGAGAAATTCAATGTTAAATCACTGAGGGAATATGGAGTCCAGGGATCAGGATGGAGTCGAACCCTGTCGTACAGTTGTTCATCTTCAACTGTCCTTTCCTTTTTCTCTCTCTCGCTCGTTTGGTTTCGGTCTTCGAATTCGCAGAACGGGGTTGGAGCATTCAGACGCAAATACTGGTCCATTTTACTCCACACAGATACCTTACGTTACTGTATTTTCGCCGTTTTCCGGAGAAAATATGAAGGAGCTTCAGTGATGTAGAGCTAAGGGATTCGGCACATACCTCGTCGTCGGCCCCAACGGTGAGCTACTCGGCGCGAGCATAGGCGGGACAGTCACAGAGGAAACGCTCTGCAGTGCCAAACCCCTCGCAACATGCAGCACAGGTGGGCCTCTCATTGATGCCAAGTACGCAGAAATGCTTAACAAAGGTGTAATGGCCCGTAATGACTCCCACAAGTCTTCTGCAGTCGATTATCCTTAAAGACAGTGGGAACGCTGCGGATTTCTTGTAGACATCAGGGCATATGCGCCTAGTCATCCTGCCACCTGAATAATTCCTCCATCCACGGTTGCGTGTATTAAACACCCAATCGTTAGTGCAGGAATTTACGATGGACGCAGGTAGACCTGGAGCGGATCCAGGTCCTGAGAACCCAGGTCTGAACCCATTCTGACGAGTTCATCAGAGATCTCATTTCCCGGGATCCCAGAGTGACCTGGAACCCATACTGCAGCTTGGCTGTCACTGCAGACGCATATGCTTTTTCCCCCCAACTGTCCTTCACAACACAGTGTATGACCCATAGCATTGCGTATATCTCTGATTGGAAAACAGGCGCATATTTTCCCGACGAGTAGTGCAGTCGGATGTTTTCGCGCTCAAAGAAAACCCCAGCACCAGACCCCCGCCCAGACTTGGAACAATCCGTGAAAATGCGAAAATTTTCCGTTGCAGGTTCAGGGTCCAGCCAGCCAATCCTGACGCCATGGAAATTCGACTGTAATATTAGAGCGCAGTAGGATAACGGGTTTCAGTGCGACAGAAGGCATGTTCACGAGTCAGGGGTCGCAGGACAATTCTTGCGCAACCACACTGTCATTCCAATGAGAGTTGTACCAAAAGCCATTACTCTTTAGACGAGACACGGCTTTCAAAGCACACCCTCTGATAAATATATCAAGAGGTGGAAGGTTCATCATAGCATCTAGAGCAGCGCCCTGCGTGCTGGGGAAAGCCCCCGTGCAGCTGACACAATCCGTTTTTTGGAGTTTGGTGAAAGAGGCACGACATGTTTGCGTGTTAGTCTGTTCTACAAGATAACCGATGCATAGAGATTATAGGTCTTATCATTGCCATTTAGATCCAAAGGACCTTTGCCGGCGATAAGCCCCATGTTTTGTCAAAAGCTCCTTTGCATTGCCAGAAAGCTGACAGCCCTTTAGCAATTTTTGACTAAACATGCCTTGACCAGAGAAGCTTGATATCTAAGAGGACCTCTAGATACTTAGCTTGCTTGGATACCGGGATAGAAGCGCCTTTTAGCATCAACTGAGTCATGTCCGTATTTTTCCTCCTTCTCGTGAAGAGAACGACATCGGCCTTAAGAGGACTGACCGACAGCCCGTTTCTGGTTCACCAATCAGAGAACGGACAGGCATGAGCCGACAGAAGGAACGGCTATATCATCCGCATAGGCCTGGGCATAAAATCCAGAGGCATTGAGAGCATCAAGCAGAGAGTCGACCACCATGCACCATAACAGTGGAAACAAGACGCCACCTTGCGAGTAGCCTTTATTTACGCCGGATTTGACACACTGGTCGAGGCCTTCATCAGAGGCCAGTGTAATGTGTACAAGCATTGCTTTAATACACAAGACCAGTGCTTCATCTTCGCCATGATATCTAGCAGCGTTGCACATGCTGTCAAAGGTTGCGTTATCAAGAGCTCACTCAATGTCGATGAAAATGTCCAGCGCAGTATGGTAGGATTTTCCGCGCTGATTAGCATGTTGCATTTCCGAAAGAGGATGCTTTCGAAGGGCAACTTTGCGCACGTGCATCTTTACCAGCCTCTCCAGGCTTTTCAGTAAGAAGGATGGCAGACCAATTGGTCTTAAACTCTTGGCAAGTGAGTAGTCCGCTCCTATTTTGGGAATAAAGACAACTTTCACCGTGCGCCAAGGAATGGGTATGTGAGCATGTGCTAGGCTAGCAGTGAAAATTCTTTTCAAAGCAGGAAGAAGCTGCCTTATACCTTTTTGCAGCTAACAGTTTACATATTTCCCGCCGATGCCTGGCGATTTAAATCCATCAGAGGATGCCAAAGCAAACTCAATGGTTTCAGTCGTACCCAAGCGCGACGCAATATGCCAGCTACGCCGAGTTATTTTCATCGCTTCAGTTGCAGGTTTCCTTGAAGGAGTCTGCAACGAGCCGATGGCGATCTGATTTCCCGGGAAATGAGTCCGAAGCAGTAAACTAAGAGTTTCCGCTTTAGACTCAATAAAGGTACCACCAAATTTTCTGGGTGCATACAGCTTTGTCGGTTTTCCCCGTTTGACGACTTTAAACAACTTGCTAGTCGCACTCAGAGACATGAGCACGCGCTTAGATCCTCATAGTGTCATAACTTTACTTTTCGGACACGGTAATTCATAACCCGGCGGGGCGTCTTATAGAGGCAAGAAGTCTTACTGGAGGCTATGTGTGACTAATGGCATTCATGCGATTCGTCCTAACTATAGTCAATAATTTTAAGCATTTTCAGTGGATTAGCAATTAGTTCTACTTTCATTGTTGGGCTGTCCACTGTAAGGAGTCGTTTTTTGATTCAAGTTTTACATTTAGAAAGTCAAAGAAACAATACACATAATTTATTATACAACACCATCTGCTAATTGCCCTGAATATCCATTCCCTATACTTTCCATTGCCCCATAATTAATTGTCCTTCCCTCACAAAACTATGTGTATGCATCCCAAGGACCTCGTATTGTATTCCAATTCGTCCCATATCATAAACCATGCCCAGTTAATTTATAGTATTATCCCTCTATTTTAACGACCAAACAATACGCCGCAGGACAGCAAAACAAAGTCTTTCTCTGTTCCACCTCTTTCGTGCTTCCCGCAGAGCCTAATTTTCCATCCGTTGCGTTTCCACCTAAAGATTATAAATTTTCTATATTTCCCTCACTTTTTTTTGTTGGTTTTTTCGAATACTTTTTGCTATCCTGGCGCTCAACAACGGCAACCTTCTGTGAACTATATTCTTAGTTCAAGTAAGGACACACTCGCCAAACATCACTAAGCAGTAAGTGAAACTACCGTTAATTAGGTACAGAAATCTCTGTTAATGGCATACACCGGGTGCTGTAGCCTCTCCACCTATTTGGTCCCCTGTCCACGGGAGAAAAAGCCAAAAAACATAGAAATAAAAAGCCAAAACCCTGAAAGGAAGAAAGTGAACTGAAAAAGTTTTTGTTTAAATAGAAAATGAAGGCACAAATGTAAAAAGCAAAAAGCGAACCAACACAGCAGTAAATAGACCAAAAATAATGAAAAGAGTTGCCGCAGCTGGAGGACAGACTACAGGAGAGGTGTATGGGATTCATAACAAAGGCTTGTCAACTGTGGCGTATACGTAACCTTCGAGAGTTTGCCTTATACATACATAGTAGGCGGAAGTCGGAGCAAAGAGAGATATATTCAAGAGGGAGGGGTGGACAATGAACGAGAGGCTGTGCAGGCAAGTTTTAGAGTTCAGATTGTGGTTATGTTTCACTCTATATCGAGAACAAAAACACCGTCAGTTAAACACCGTTAAGGCCAACTATGAATTCCACAACCGAAGAGAGAATGAAGGAGTTGAATAAAACGAGAACAAGTAAGCTGAGGCAGGACGCAGAGAGTGTCATCACCGTTAAAGCAACAAAGCAGAGTTCGGCTGGCGGTTTTGTTTTGCTGCTGCAACAGTAAATGTGGATGTGGAGTTAACGTGGCCGATTTGCTGATAAAGTTGTGCAGCACAAGGATTAAGTTTTCCAAGCGGATGTTTTCCATCTTTTACGTTAGTTTGTTGTTTTTCTTTTTGGATAATTCTCAGATATTTTTGGAAAGTTTTGGGTTAATTCTGCAATTCTGTTAAGAATTGTCTGTTTGGTTTTATTTCTTTCGTTTTTTTTTTTTTTTGTTTCTGGCGGACACGGTTACTGGTTTCCTAGTGAATTGAAATCCTAAGCGCAAAACAATTGAGATAGTCTCTCGATGGCCCATGACATGGGCCATTTACGATATTTGTGGGTAGTGCTGTTGCAGCTGTGTTGATCGTAGGGTAGTGGAAACGCACCGGAGTCGCTAGTTGTTCAATATTTCGTTTTACTGTGAAAGCGAAACTTATTTACTTACTTTGATGGCGCAAAAGTCGGGGTGAACCAGGGCCTTAACCAGCAAGCCTCTCCAGCCGACCCGATCTTTGGCCAGACGGTTCCAGTGCCGCACGCCCAGTTGGTTGAGGGACCTCACCTCCACCTGTGCGCGCCACCTTAAATGCGGTCGTCCTCCGCTGCGTCGTCCCTCGGGGTTGGAGTCGAAGACTCATCGGGCCGGAGCGTTGATGTCCATTCGCTCTACATGGCCTAGCCATCTTAGACGTTGGATCCGAAGACAGCTCGTACAGTTCTTGGTTGAATCTCCTCCTCCAGCCTCAGTCTTTGACTACTTCAAAAACATAGCTACCGAAGTTGACGTTCTGACCAAGACGTCGGTGTTGCGCGTCTTTCTTGGATGACAGCATATATTTGGTCTTGTCCCCATTTACCCTTGGACCCACTTTAGCCGCCTCTGTTTCATTGCTTGCGAACGCAACGAACTTCTAACTCCTCTTTTATTAACCTTCCTACCTTTTCCTCTCATCATAACCTTACCCCTTAACTTTTGTATATAAAAACCATGTTAGAAATTAAGAATTTATTTCAGTAATCTCATCATTTTTGTAATATGTATAATATATCTACAACCATTCATTTGCTATCACTAGCTTATAAGATTTATCTTACTGTGTTAGCGCTTATTCCAATTTCAATAAACAAACAAACAAACAAACGCCTCATTGACGTCTGGTTTTGTCCGTCCAATAACGTCAATGTCATCTGCGTAGGCAAGCAATTGTGCGGACTTGAAGTAGATCGTACCTCTTGTATTAGCCGCAGAGTCCCGTACTATCATTTCAGGAATAATGTTAAAGAAGTCACATGACAGTGCGTCACCCTGTCTAAAACTTTTTTCACCTCCGAAAGTTCTCCATAGTCATCCTGCACAGTCTGATGAGTTTGGCAGGAATGTTGAAACATGACATGGCTCTGTATAGCTCGTCTCTATAAACGCTGTCATACGCGGCCTTAAAGTCGACAAAAAGATGGTGCGTGTCGACCTGGAATTCATGGGTCTTCTCCATGATCTGCCGTAGTGTAAATATTTGGTCTATCGTGGATTTTTCTGGCCTGAAACCACGCTACTGGCGCAGTGGGTAGTGTGTTGGCCTATGACGCCGATGACACGGGATCGAATCCCGACACAGACTGTCGTCGAACGTGTTATTCACGGTGTTTCTCCTCAGCGGGGTCCTGACAAAACCACCTGTAGTAAAATTGTCATGAAAAGCTTCTCGAAATTCTCGATTCGGAACCGGCAATAAACTGTAGGTCCTTTTCACCTATGGGAAAATGAAATCACACACAACATGGGTGATTGAGAGAAGCTCGGCTCAGGTCCTTCATGGACTGTAACGCCAACATACACATACAAACCACACTGGTAGGAACCTATCAGATTGTCCACGAACGGTTTCAGGCACTTACACAGTACGGCAGAGAGGACTCTCGTACGCGATGTTCAGGAGTCTTATCCCTCTGTAATTGGCGCAGTCATAGGGGTCTCCTTTCTTATGGACCGGGCAAAAGATACTGAGATTCCATTCATCGGGCATGCGTTCTTCCGACCATATATTGCAGATGAGTTGGTGCATGTTCCTGACCAGCTCATCGCCAGCTGCTTTAAACAGTTCCGCGGGGAGTCCGTCTGCTCCAGCAGCTTTATAAGACTTAAGTTTCGGTACCGCTATCTTAACATCGTCTAGGTCGGGTGGACGGGATTCTTGTTCTTCTTCGTCCATTGTGAATGGATCGCTCTGCCTGACGGCGGCATTTTGACTACCATCGCCGTTATACAGTCTGCAGAAGTAGTCCTTCCACAATCTCAGCATCGACTGTGACTCTACTACTAGTTGTCCGTGCTCATCCCTGCAGGCTTCTGCTCTGGCTTTATAGCCTTTACTTTCTGGTAAAATTCTCCTCTCTCCTTTTCTGTTCATAGAGCTCGCGGTCAGCTCTCGTCCGTCGATGAAATGTGGCCATGTATGCATTCAGTTTCTCTACATTGGCCTGACTGCACTCATCATTAAACCAGGGGTTTCGCCACGGTGGTGGCTCGAAACCGAGTACATCTGAGGTGGCCTCTCTAATGGGTTTCTGACAAAGACGCTATTGCTGTTCTATGGTTTCTGCAGATTGCATCGGAACTTGAGAGAGCTTGAGGGAGGCTTGATCGGCGAAGGTCCTGGCGGTCTCCTGTGATTGCAGATTTCCGACGTTAAATGTTGGTGTTCTTACTCGACTCCATTGATTCCGAGAAATTCGCATCCGTACCTTGGCTGCAACAAGGTAATGATCCGAGTCGATGTTGGCTCCTCGAAAGGTTCGGACACCTAGGATGCTGGAGGAGTGTCTGCCGTCGATCGCAATATGATCAATTTGGTTGGTTGTCGATTGATCGAAAGACCGCCAGGTCCCCTTATGGATGATGAGGTGTGGGAATCGTGTACTTGCTGCTACCAGCAAGTGCTTTCCAATCACCCGTTCCAAGAAAGCTTCCTTACCTAGCTTCGCATTGAAATCCCCTAGAACGACTTCGGTGTTATAGCTGGTACTTTGCACATATCTTCTGCCTAGGAGATCATAGAAGTCGACTTTGTGTCGGTCATCGTTCTCCTCTATGGGGGCGTGGACACACAATAAGCATATATTGCCGAGATTGGCCTTAGTAGTTATGAGGCTACTAGAAGCTTAAGACTTTTTTCCTGAGTCTGCCTCGAATAACAAATCCGCATCCGAATAAGCGTTGTTTATTTTCTCCGTAGCAGTTTCCGTAGTAGATATCACAGTTTTTCATCCGCTTTTTGCCTGGCATATCCCATCGCACTTCTTGGAGCGCGGTAATATCTGCCTTATAGAGTCCAAAGAGTTGACCAGTTGTCCGGTTGCGCCTGGTCTGTTGATGGACCTAACGTTCCAGGTTCAGATCCGGAATTCGTTTCCCTTTAGATGTTTGCGGGGGTCGTCAACTTATAATCCGTCCGTATCTGAGGCTGTTGGTTGCCTCTGAACAGATATTTTTTTTACGCGATAAGGATGTTAACCCTAAGCGCAACTCCCAACCTGGAGGGCCAGATTTCTCTTTCCCCACGAACAAGGGGTCGGGTCGCTGCACACATTGGTTTACTACCTGGCGGGTGCCAGTATATGTAGCTATGCAGGGGAGGCCACGCGGAGGCTGTGTGTCAACTTGAATTGAGCAGGGCAGAGATCGAAGCTGGCGTTTGCCAAGTTAAACGCGATCAGCTTCTTTGCTCTGTTTGCTTTCTCCCTTCTCCCTGTGTGAAAGCGAAAGAAATCCGTTAATTAAGCTATTGTGCTTCTAGAACGCTGCAGATTCTTAAAATGATATACAAGCTACATACGTGTATGTATGTATATTGTTTCTATTAGACAATTTTATAAGAGAAACTAGAACGAATATTACTCGTTCAGAATAGGGTTCCATCACGGGATTGCGATAAACTACAACCATTTGGTTATTTATTCAATAAACACACTTTATTATTCTACTTCAGATCAATTATCTGGACGCTTCACCTTTATTTATTGTTACAACCTTTTACACACTTTACACATTATTAGTTACACAAATCTTTATTACACACTTTGTCCGAATGTATGTTGGCGTTACAGTCCATGAAGAACCTGAGCCGAGCTTCTCTCAA
Source organism: Eumerus sabulonum (assembly GCA_951905685.1). NCBI lineage: Eukaryota > Metazoa > Arthropoda > Insecta > Diptera > Syrphidae > Eumerus > Eumerus sabulonum. The sequence goes on along the minus strand of OX645062.1, from coordinate 57,266,552 downwards.
TCACCCATTTTGTGTGTGATTTCATTTTCCCATAGGTGAAAGGGACCTACAGTTTATTGCCACTTCCGAACGGCGAATTTCGAGAAGCTTTCCATGACAATTTTACTACAGGGGGTTTTGTCAGAACCCCGCTGAGGAGAAACACCGTGAAAAACACGTTCGATGACATGGCTGTGTCGGGATTCGATCCCGTGTCATCGGCGTCAGAGGCCAACACACTACCCACTGCGCCACGGTGCTCTCAGACTGAATCCCGAATACTGAGTGAATATATAGCCCTCGGTCCAGTATCTCGAATGTTCGCCGTCAGACGTTTCCCTTCAGAAGTCTCTAGAATGCTCCGTGTTCTGGCATAGACATTCAGCAGTATGCCGCTGACAGTTACCATAATTTCCTTTTTAGCTGGAACAGAGCATTCCAAATTTTGACACAACCGTCGAACACAACCGTCAAGCAATTCCAAGTCCTAATGATTTGGCCGGTAAGATCACGCGGTTTGAGAATTTTTTGGCTAGTTTTGTGGGACGATGCTGATAAGGTAGCTTCAATTGTAGCCTTGCAAGATAACATTACACAGCCCATATGTCTCAACACTGAACTTCCGGTATGGAGCACCTAAAACGCACTTACGGCTAACGTTTCAACAAAATGATCATCCACGGACAAACGACAAGTGTTGGTTTATCAAGTCAAATAAAAACTGCATCCACCTTTATGTATGTATGTTGGTGTTACGGTCCATGAAAAACCAAAGCTGAGCTTCTCTCAATCACTCATGTTGTTAATGATTTTACTTCCCCATAGGCGAAAGGAAATTCACCTAGAGTCTTTCTTCTCCTCTCAATACAACATGCAGACTTTCGAGCGGAAGATCTGTAGTTCAAAATCTGTTAGTAACCAAAACAATTCCTATACGGACAAATTGTACAACACAGCTGTCGTGAATCAAATATACTGACGTAGGCATAACACTGGCAGTATATGTACACTTTAAATTCATCCTCTGTGTGTTCAAAGGGTGCCGTGGCCCAGTGGTTAGTATGCTGGACTCTGACGCACGATGGGTGAGTTTGGATCCCGATAACACCAACGCCATCGAATGTTTATTTCGCGGCGTCCCTCCTCGGCAGGGTACGGGCAAAACCCCTCGTAGTATACTTGCCTCAAAAAGCTTCTCGACTCACATTAAACTGTAGATCCCTTTCTCTAATGTGAAAAATAAATCACACAAAACTTGGGTGATTGAGAGAAGCTTGACTCTGGTCCTTCATGGGCTGTAACGCCACCAAGAGAGTGTGTGCAGTTCTAATATAACACCATAATGGCATGGAACACAGGCTGAGAACTAAAACCAACGTGAAAATTCAGTGGAGTTCTCCTCGAATCCTATCTAGGATAAGCACCTCTGGAGAGCAGTGAACGAATATCTACGACCCAAACCATCTGCACTCCGCCCAGGTTGTATGACAAACATAGAGTACAACTCTTGAATCTATTCGACAAAAAAATGTAAGTAAAAAGCTCACCTCTCCATTTACCCTTTAAGAGACCCTTTTAAAATGAGCGATTATCTTATTTCTCTTAAAGTAGCTATTACCTATATTTTGACCTTGAAATTTCCATGACTGTTGCCATAATTGTTTAATTAAACACTCTGGACGCCTCGAAACAAATCACAAATGGGAAACTCCATTCATCCCGTTGTTTATCCAACAATTGGCCCCGGTCGGGGCATTATAAGCACGACTTACTAACACGAAACTAATTTTCAAACAGCCTGTATGTACGTTAAAGTTTTGTGAATCCGTCCCCCAATAAACCACAACCCCATTCCCATGCATACCGCCAAGATGCTTCGCCCTACTACGCTCCAAAAACTTACCGCATTAGAGCATCTCTAGCATAGTCTGTTCAAAAATTCATAACACTATTAATATTCTGGCCGGGTTCATACATACATATACCGTTGCAGCTAGTGTTCACAACAAAGGAACATACAATATTATCTTCGAGGGACAATCAACATACCATCCGGTGTGCCATAAAATTTTCTAATTATCCATACTCCCTTCTGTTCATACTGATGTACCGAAATTAGCTTTTCGCAGCGCCCGAATGTCCTCACTCGCTCAAGAACAGGAATGGTTGTTAAATTAGGGTCCTTTGCCTCATTATTCGACAAATGAAGGAACGAAAATTCTTGTCAATGCCACGTACTTGTATGACGGTATTATGCCTATGATCCACCTATCCTCAGCGGTTGAACGTTGGAAGATATTATATCCTCTCCGGAACAGAACTGAGCAGGTAGGTCCTTTGGTTGTGTTTATTAATATTAATCATGATTCCAGTTAACTAACCATATTTAACACGTGAACATAAGGAGGATGAAAAGGTGAAGTGGAAAGTGATTTGTTGCGATTTTGTTACCTTTGGTCTTTTTGTTGTCCTTTTGTTGTCGGCTAATTAAATGCCTCCGCTTAAAATCATACCTCTGTCCTGGACTGGCATGTGAATCATAAACAATAGCAAAGCGACATTCCGGTGACGTGTATGAAAATTAATTAAAACATGTTATCAGGCTTTCTGAGGGTGTTTGAAGAGTGTCATGCAGGAATGCGTGTCCAAGATCAGAGTGGGGTACTGGATAATTGGTGGTTTCTTTACATGAACGATTGCGAAGCTATTAAAGGACGTATACATGATGCATAGCAGTCAACTACATTTGTTCTAGTGCTAGTAGTCCTTTCGTGGTGCATTTGACTACGACAAGAGTTAGCATAGTGCTTCTTGGACTGTTGAACTTGTTGACGGCTAAGGTAGATTGCGTGCTTTGAATTAAGTTGCCATCTAAGGTATTGATTTTCTCTTTCTCTCTGGCTGGTTTATTCAGAGAATAAACTAGAGAATTTAATGTGCACACTTTGCCAAACAAAAAAACCAAAAAAAAAATTGCCATTCCGCTATCCGAAAGGATTGTTCCCCCAAACGTTCTACTTCTACGACAGTCTTTTACCGCCCCTTAATCCTTCTCTGTGGTTGAAAACGTCAGATAAAATATCATTTGAACACTCCCTAGAAAATCAAGAACTATGTAGCTTACCGACCAACTGCGTTCTGATTGAATTTCTTTATCGTCACACCATATCCTTTAAGGACAACAAAATTAGTTGCAGCGAAAAATGAAAAAGAAAAAAAAAACACCCACGAACCCTCTAGACTGCAGAATCAAAGAATGAAGTCTCCCACCACTACTCTGATGCAACCGTCTTAGCCAACACCACTCGATGTTCTTCATTTCATAATATCCTCAAGGATATAAATCTTTCTCTTCGTTCTACACTACCCGTGCCATTTGGTTTCACTCCTTGTCGAGAATGTGCAATAATACATTTTTTGGCACCGCCTTTCATACTCTCAGCAAAATATTATGACTATTTATATGGAGGATCTTCCTCTACCAAGGCAGCCATGTACTCACTCCGTTTGACACAGAGGGATACCCTTAGACGGTGTACATAGTGTAACACCCACCCGGCACTCTAAGAAACTGCGCACAATCGTAACTTTATAGGAAGGATGATAGGACAATGCCTTATGTGTGCATAGTGTGTAAGTTCAAGGAGCTGCTGGTTGCTGTCTAGATGCTGTTAGGATGAGTGAAAGTGAACAGCATGTGAGGGTCCTTTGAACTCGAGAGAGCTTTTGTCGAATTTATGATTTATGTCCTCGAAATTTGCCGGCTCTTCGACTATTCCACTCGTAGTGGTTTATAATATCTACGACGTTGCAGGAAATGAAAATCCCCACGAGGAACATTTCAAATTCATCTTTAAAATTTATTACCTTTTGTTAATTAGCTTACTTAACCAGCGACATTGTAAACTTGTATCTAGAATATTCCGATCTATTTTTCCTTTTTCACTTTGTTTCAAACTTTATTTTGGTCTAATACTTCAAATCAATTCTCATATTTTCATTCATTTGTCGTATCAAAAAACGTAACAAATTACTCATTGTTTTCCCATTGTTTTAAATGTTTCTGTTAGGGATTGTTCACTTAATTAAATAACAACCTATTTTACAATATTGTGTATTTTTTTCTCTTTGCTAAAATGAGAATTTAACATAACTACATAATTGTCTTACACAATAAATAATATTTATAAGATATTCACTATCATTATTCCTGTTTTAATTTATTTTCGAAAGAAATTAATTTTAAAAATTGAAATGTGTACCAACATTAAATGAACATTTTTTATTGGTTGGTTTACATTTAATACTAAAGCGATTTATTGTAAAACAACAATATAATTTCGAAGGCTAGTAGAACCTGTAATATTTAGATAAGGAATTTAACAACAGTTAAAGGAAGTCATGTGTTCAAAAATGGCACCAAGAAAAATGGCTGGTGGTTTCAGAAAAATTCAGAAGCAGAGCTTACATATATAACAAAAAGTTGAAATACGTAAATGCAGAGCAAACTGATAAATGTCGGATTGCTTTACTCTTTAGGATCCGAATTGGAATAAAAGAAAAACCTTAGATAAAAGTCTTAATCACCACTAAGGTTGAGGAACCTAGCTGCGAGTAAAAATTTGTCCGAATATTGAACATCTTTTGTTTGGGAATTTAGGGACCTTGAGATAACAGGCAACCACCAATTTAAACTTATTGGCATACATGCATAGACACATCAGCAAACTTCCAAATATGTTAATAAATAAGGTTTCCTGATATATCCATGGAAAGACAAATCCTAATTTGATGTATCACCACATGACACACGGGGTTTGGCCATAACAAGAAACAAGCAATATATTTTTCACAATCGTCTCAGTCTAACTCTACACAACGGTTCCAATGTTGCTCACACTCGATCTGAAAGATGGCTACAGCCTCTTTGACCTTCTCAAGCAGCCGTGGTGAGTTCCCTTGAGGGGTGGTTTCATCTTGGGGAATAAACACAAGTGCTATGTCGTATACAGGATTGATACGGCAACTTCAAAATTAAAATTCGGGCCGCGCACGAAAACATATGCTCCCAACATAGAACTGTCCAGTCACTGTCTGACTGGTAGGAGCATATTCGCAATAAGATAAGAGACTATAATGCCTCCCACGAGGCGGATGGTCGTTACGTATCAAAGATAATATCGAACACAATCGAGCCTATGCCTATCGCGTCTTCCTCAGGTCTCAGGTTCTCGGAAAACCGTTCAAACTGCTAAGACTATAGAACACCAATGAACCCGTTATCAACAAGCCTTCGAAAGTACTGTATCTGAGGTACTGGGTTTGAAAACGCCACCAACAAGAAACACAGTTGTAAATGGAAAGCGACCGAACGTACTGCTGCAGGCATAACACTCACAGTATATGGTCAATTTAAATTCATCCTCTGCGTATGCAATATTAATACCAAAAGTGCATAAACGAATTACTGGGAATTATAACCAAAGCGAAATTTGGTCGGCTCTCGTCCTATCTAGGGCAAACCACCCCTGAGAGTAGTGAACGAACATCTACGACCCAAAAAACCACCGCACTCCGTTCAGGTTGTGATGTCAAAAACATCAACCTGCGCGAAACTCCCCCTCGCGCATAAACTTCACAAAACAAAAAAAAACAGACCATGAGAAGCTCACGATCGAAGAGATGCTATCGCAGGAACGATATTCGGAGGTTTTTTCAGCCAATAAAACAAACATGCCAGGGATATAAGGCTAGAACGGAAGCCTGCAGGGATGAAAATGGAAACCTAGTAGTAAATTCATAGTTGGTACTAAAAATCCGGAAAGACTACTTCTGCAGACTGTATAATAGCAATGACGAAGCAGATTTCCAATGTCAGGCAGAATGACCCATTCACAACGGACGATGATAGCAGAGAATTTCATCCCCCTGACTTCGACGAGTTTAGGAATGCTTTTTCTAAGCTTAAGTCCAACAAACCTGGTTGGGAGTATGCACCAGCTCGTCTGTAAGATATGGTCAGAGGAATGCATGCCCGATGAATGGAATCTCAGTATAGTTTGCCCGGTTCATAAGAAGGAAGACCCCTATGTCTACGCCAATCACAGATGTTAAAGTCTCCTGAACATCGCTTATAAAATCTTTTCTGCTACACTGTGTGAACGCCTAAAACCGTTCGTTAATAACCTGATTGGTCCATATCAGTGTGGATTCAGGCCCGGGAGTCCACTATCGATCAAGTATTCACACTGCGGCAGATTCTGGATAAAACCAACGAGTTCCAGATCAACCCCCATCTCTGTTTGTCGACTTTAAGACCGTATACAATAGCATACATAGAGACGAGCTATACAACGCCACGTCTAGTTATCACATCCCTGCCAAACTGCAGGGATGAAACAACTGACAATGGGAAATGGAGAACTCTCGCTGTTCCATCAGCGTCGGAAGCGACTTGACCGATACCTTTTATATCAAAAAAGGGATTGAATCCCGACACAGCCATGTCATCGAACGTGTTTTTTACGGTGTTTCTCCTCAGCGGGGCTCTGACGAAACCCCCTATAGTTAAATTGTCATAAAAAGCTTCTCGAATCTCGCCGTTCGGAACCGGCAATAAACTGTAGGTCCCTTTCACCTATGGGAAAATGAAACCACACACAACAGGGGTGATTGAAAGAGATGCTCGCCTCAGGTCCTTCATGGACTGTAACGCTAACATACGTACATACATTAGCCTAGGACGCCGTACGAATTAGAATACGAAGTCGGCTGATGCAATAATGCTTCTTCCCGAAAAAAAGAGACGAACATTTTTTCATAAATTATCCATCAGAAATTAAAGAGCTGGTAAAGGAGAAACTGAACGCCCGTAAACGATGGCAACAAACTCGAGCGGCGCAGCATAAAACATATTTAAACCGACTATGTACCCTGCTGTGAAATTCTCTCAGAGAATTCAAGAATCATGGGGGTTCATGGCATTCAAGTAATCAAACAACTCCCTTTGGAAAGCTATTAACCGCAATGAAAAGCCTGAAGGTTAAGGCACCACCAATAATAAAAAAATCCAAAACCTGAAATTTTTGCTGAATATCTTGCTGAAACCTTCAAGCCATTCAGAGGGCAACCGCTACCTGACAACAGTAATACTCTGGAAATGCCCGTGGATTACAGAATGACGCGAGCTACGCTTTTCAGGGGAATATCATAAAATCCCTCAAGTTAAATAAATCAGCAGGCTACGACTTAATTACAGGAGATGTCCTTAAAAATTGCCGAGAAATGTTTGCTCAAACTTTTATATCTTGCTAACGAAGCGCTTATATTCAACACATACCGAGCCGATGGAAGGTCGCTGAAGTTACTATGGTTCTGAAGCCCGGAGAGCCACCGACGGAAAAAAAATCTTACCGCCCAATATCACTGTTGCCGATGAATTATAATAAATCGCTTAAAGCCGATTGTCGAAGAAGAGCGTCTTTTGCCGGATCATCAGTTTTGTTACAGAAGCGAGTATTCCACTTTAGACCAAGGGCATCGAATAACAGATGTGGTCGAAAAAGCACTCGAACATTCCCTGTCATTCCGCAGGGAAGCGTACTTGGTCCGTTGCTTACCTGCTATATATCAGAGATAAACCACAAACGACCAAATCTGTTCACGAAGGTTGAACTTATAGGAAAGTAAGTGCACTACCTCTCTTTGCAAATGAAGTTCGAATCCCATTCGCAAACGTGGCGAAATACCTAGGCATGATTCTCGGAGCGAAACTCTATTGGAAAGCTCATAAACGTGAAGGGCTTGAATCGAAAAGTAGGGAAATGTACTGGCTAGTAGGAAAACATTACCAGCTTAGTACTGAAAACAACGCTTCTCCACAAGCAGGTGCCTAAACTATTTGGGCCTGCGGCATACAAATCTGGGGCTGTACCAAGAAGAGTAATTATTCTATTATACAAACGTTTCAAAATAAAGGATTGAGAGCCGTTGTTAACCCGCCCTAGTACATTTTCGAAAGGACGATATGTCGAAAATGAAGCAAAACTTTTCGCCCAAAACATACAGACCGACTGGGTAGTCATACCAATAATGCGGCTCTTGAAATTATAGAGGAACGAGACCGGTTGCACCGTCTTCAAAGGACAAAGCAACTTGATTTAGTGCGACTGCACGCATTGCTAGATAAGTGAAAAGAAGGGCTCCCCTATTTAGACAATTGCTTGACGAACGACACAGTGTTGCCAGTTCCCGAGTTATGTCTAAATTTCCGAAATTTAGTTGCCACACCTCGTAAATGTGGCTTCATTTTCTGGAAACTATTACGAGAATCTTGGCAAAACAAAAAGATGTAACCTCAGTAAGAGGACATTGTATTTAGCATAAAATAGCATTAGATGCATTGAATAAAAAAATAATTGGTCCATATTAGGTCTCCGCCGTTTTTTCGTCCCTAGAATGTTGTATTGAGTAGCACTAACCCGATTTCGTACAGAGAGCGTGCGTGTGAAAATTAAACTTTTTAGACTATATTCTTGTGTACACAGTTTTGCAATCTGTCATTCGAGTAAAAAGTTACATTAATTTGAAAATGAGTGTAATATGTGAAGAAAGGGGCCATGTTATGCTTTTTTATAATAAAAATTGCTGCAAAATACATGCCGAAAAATTTGTGAAGTGTACGGTGAAAATGCTGTGAGTGAACGCCCTTGCTAGATTCTTTTACGGAAATTTCAAAAATGCATATCGTTTTGGTCGACCAAACACAGAAAAAGTGTGTTGGACTCGGCCGCACGATGAGCGAGTTTGGATCCCGATAACACCAACGTCATCGAGTGTGAAAAATAGATCACACACAATATGGGTGATTGAGAGAAGATCGGCTCTGTTCCTTCATGGGCTTTAACGCTACCAAAGAAGAAGACGAAGAGCAAGGGATAGCAGGGACACTAAGCATCAACCACAGAGTAGTTTAAAATCACTTGAAAAGAGCAGGCAACTTAAAAGAGCTCGATATTTGGTGTGCCACCCAAATGAACGTTAAGAAATTCGATTAAACGAATTACCATCAGTAAAACGCTGCTGAAACGCGATGAAATTAAACCATTTTTGAAGCAAGTTATTACGAGCGACTGATTAAATACGAAAACATCCAAGCGATCTTGGTCAAAGGCTGGTGCCCGGTCACAAACGACTCCAAAGCCTGGATTGACGACAAAGAAGTGATGATCGGACTTGAGCACAAGTGTCCAATATGCCAATATGAGCTGCTACAACCTGACGAAACTGTCAATTCGGTTTTTTTCAGAGGTTCGATTTGTAGACTGACAACACTATTTCTACAGCTCGTCAATTTAACAGTTGAAAGCTGATTTCACCAATGTCAGAACAATGCATCCAAATTGTGAAAACCTATTTTGAAAACCATGGTTCGGTTCGGTCAAACTTATCATGTGCTACGTAAATTTTACGCCAGACATAATCGTCCATCTGAGCAAGTTATTTGGAACACGATGAATCGTTTTCGCACCAATTACGCTCTAATGTATAAAACGCATCCCCAACTGAAGAAGTGATTGCCGTTGAGGAGCTATACCAATACACTTTTTTGTGGAAGATTTTACGGAAAGGTCTTCGCTTAAAAGCTTATAAGATCCAGCTTATGAAAAAGTTGAAACCGCGTGGTAGTGGCCACGCGTCGTAGATTCGGTGAATGATCCGAAAGCATCATTCAGCTCGATCCTCATTCTCAACGCAAAATTTTGTTTTCCGATTAAGCCCATTTTTGGTTAAATACTCGTAATTATATTTATACATAACTGCAAAACTGCCGAATTTGGAGTGGAGAAATCCCAGAAATCTATGTCGAGACGGCCCTACAACTATTAAAACCCACTGTTTGGTGTGCGTTATGGGCTAGTAGAATCAACGGCCCATATTTCTTTAAGGAAGATGCCGGTCTGAATGTTACCATCAATGGAGAGCGCTATAGAAACATGATTTCTGACTTCTTTGTTCCTCAGTTGAATGGCATTGACCGGCAGACCTTGGGTTTTAAGAAGAACGTGCAACACGGCACGCGATACCATCAGCTTATAAGTTCGCCTAATGGACCTGTGGACTTTTTGGAGGTAACTAGAAACGTTCGATGGTTTGGAAGTCAACATTCGCCGTGTTATTGATGATATATATCCCTCGTTCCACGAAAAAGTTTGCTATAATTGGATTTGGAAAATGGGAAAATAGAAACTACTAACGGAAGAGGAGTATGCTTCGCCACAAAACAGAATTAATGTCGTTTGTGATATGATCAAGCAAACCGCAACCGGAAAACCCCATAATGCTCAGAGACAACGACAAGTCTCGCATGAAATGGAGCGAATGGACGACCATTGCAAAAAACGACGATCTTCTACAAGAAACAGTGATCTTCAGATCTGTACGTGGAATTTTAGGTCTCTAAACAGACCACGTGCAGCCGAACCACTCGCGGACGCCCTCCACTGCTATAAAGCGGCCTTAATCGGCATCTCAGAAATGCGATGGAATGGACCGGGCAAACGCAGATGAAAAACTGCGACGTCTACTACGGCGACTGCTATAGGAAGAGAGGACAATGTGTGTTCTGTTACAGGACGAAGTCTCCTTCTAGCCAGTACGCCCTTCCCTCATCTCGACAATGGCACCTGGCGGTCGCCAGATCAATCAGCCATTTCCATTTCTTAATGGAGAAGGTCGCAGAGAATTCCGTCGCCTTGACCCCGACAAATTTAAGATCGCCATATGGGATATAGGACATGGTCAGAAGAAAGCATGCCCGAAGAATGGAGTCTCAGCATCGTTTACGCGATCCACAAGAAAGCAAACCCCGTTTGACTGTGCCAGCTTAACATCGCCCACACAATCTTCTCTGCCGTTTTTTGTAAACGCCCGAAGCCTTTTGTAAATAAGCTGATAGGTTCTTATCAGTGTGGCTTCAGTTCAGCGAAGTCAACAATCGACCAAATCTTCACAGTGCGGCAGTTCGTCTAGAAACCAATAAATTCCAGGTCGACACTCACCACCATGCAGGATGACTTTGGAGAATGCTCGCTGCTCCATCCGAATCGGTACAGACCTGGCTGATAGTTTCCATGTCAAAAAAGGATTTAGGCAGGGCGATGCGCTGTCGTGTGATTTCTTCAACGTCGTATTAGTGCAAAAAACACTGGCCAACACAGAAGGCACAATTTATTTCAAATCCTCACAACTCCTCGCATACGCGGATGATATAGACACAATTGAAAGAGCTCAGCGAGATGTCAATGAGGCGTTCACGAGTATTGAGGCGAAGGTGGCGAAAATGGGTTTGGCAATAAACGAGGGCAAAACTAGATATACATATGCTATCATCAAAAGAGGACGCTCATCACCGACGTCTTGGCCAGAACGTTTCTATTGACAGATATGAGTTTGAGATAGTTAAGGACTTCGTCCTTGGCTCCGCAATGACCTGGAACAACGACATCAGTTCCGAAGTCAAACGCAGAATCACTCATGCCAATCGCTGTTTCTTTGGGCTCGAGAGGCAACTGAGTAATAGAGTCTCTCCCGGTCGACAGAGTTGACTCTATACAAGACCCTGATCATCTCGGTTCTGTTGTTAGGCGCAGAAGCATGGACACTATCAAAAGCGGATGAGGAGGTCCTTGGTCCGTTCGAGAGAAGGGTTTGGCGTTTGATTTTCGGGCCTTTAAACGCAGACGAGGGATGGTGGAAAAGATTCAACCACGATCTTTACGGGCTGTACAGCGACATGACTCTAGTCGGGCGCCTACGGATTCAACGCCTAAGATGGCTAGTCCATGTAGAGTAAATGGACACCACTGCTTCAGCCCGGAGAGTCTTTGAATCTATCCCCGAGGTACGAGGAAACAGAGGGCGGCCGCACTTAAGATGGCGCACACAGGCGGAAGGGTACCAACTGGGTGTGCGGCAATTTAAAAGCTAGCAAAAGGTCGTGTTAGTTGGAGGGGCATGTTGGTTGAGGCCCAGGTTCCCCCCGGAATGTAGCGCCCGATAAGAAGAAGAGAAATGAGAAAATAAAGGAAAATCGTCTTCATTTGAAGAAACAAAAAAGTCCTCTTTCTCCAGGATAATGCACGAATGTATACGAGCGCAGTTTCAATGGCTAAAATTGAGGATTTGCATTTGAGTTGATAGACCATCCACCGTATTTACCAGACTAACTTATTTTTTTCCCCCCAAATTTAAAAAAATGGCTCAGCAGACAACGGCTTACGTCGCTCCTACAAACGCTTATTTTGAGGAACCACCACGATCACATTTTTCTGAAGGCTTAAAAAAGCCAGAGCGACCTCTGTTGAAGAGTATTGAACTAACAGGAGATTATGTTGAAAATTAAAAAAAAATTGTTTGACTGTATCTTCTATAGACTTATTGGCCCGCCCTCGTATGATGGCCCGCCCTCGTATGATGGATTACTCGACCTTGCAGCCTTGAAAGACAACAATATGCTCGCATAGGTGATTCGAAATTGAATTGGGTCATGCAAAATGAAGTCTTGGTCGACGTCTACACAAAATAGTGTTTCGAGAAGTAACTGGCAAGCGTTCATTTAGCAACTCGAACAAAAATTGTATACACTTTTGCACACTCAGTGGCAAGCATGATGTTTGAAGCTTCAATCTATCCCATCTCATACTGAAAATAGTTCTGTGATCAAAATATAAAGAGGGCATGGGCTCAGACATACAGGGTAAAGTTGTTGATCGCTCTCAACCTGGTGAGATGCCAGCAACGATCACTGTTTAAATGCCCGGGTCAAGTTGACATACGGCCTCCTCGCGGCGCCCTCTGGATAGCCTCTTCAACAACCGTCGGGAGGGGAACAAACGTATGCAGCGACAAAACCCCGAACAGAATGGCGGTTGTGCGGCGGGCTAACAATCCGCCCACGTAAAAAACCAAAAGTTATGAATGAGCAAGATGCCTCGGATGCACGGACGGATACTCGACGACGAAAACGCACGAAAAACTAACACGATTTGCGAGTATGCTCCTGTAGTGTCAGAACCCTGTACACTCCCGGAGCTGCTCATAAACTAGAAAGAATCCTCACGCAGTACAAGGCGGATATTACAGCGGTCCAGGAAATACGCTGGATAGGAAACGGCATGATGAGGAAGACATTTATAACAGCTGTCACAAAAGATTGCACTTATTGGGATGCGGATTTGTCGTGGGAAAGCGGTTAAGGTCGAAGGTCATCGACTTTAAACCTATAAGATTATGTTTATATGTGCACACGCCCCTACCCTACCCCTACTGGACAACGCATACGGAGCTTGTCCGGAGTACGATGTTAAAATCGTGCTCGGGCAATCCAACGCCAAAATCAATAAGGAGAACACCCTTGGCGGAGTGATCGGAAAGCACAGCCTCCACGATACAACAACAGATAACGGCTTCCGACTCACGGACCATGCGACAGCTCGTAGTGCGGTGATAAGTAGCATAAGATTCTCTTGTAAGCGAATCCACACAACAACCTGGCGATCTCCGGACGGTCGAACCGCCAACCAAATCGACCATGTGCTCATTGACGCAAGACACTCGTCAAACATCCTGGATGTGCGAACATTCAGAGGGGCAAATGTCGACTCTGACCACTACCTCGTAGCAGCAAGATTCAGAGCTCGACTGTCCAATGTCAGAAAGCTGCACCAGCCCACCAGGAGGTGGTTCGACATTGGGCGCCTGAGCACACCGGAGGTTACCAGAGTCTACAGGGAGCAGTTGAGCGAAAGACTCTACGGTATGCCTACGTCGAACACAAATACCAATAATATGTGGCAGCATTGCCGCTCAGCCATTCAGGAAGTAGTCGAAACCACCTTAGGATACCTACCACCCCCGACAAGAAACCCGTGGTATGATGGCGAGTGTGAGCAGAAAAAGGCAGCAACCGACGAGGCGTACCAAAAGGCGCTGCAGAGGAAAACCAGGGGAGCGCAAGAAAAGTACCGAGCCAGAAGAAGGGAGGAGAAAAAACTACTGCGACAAAAGAAAAGAATCTTCGCAGCCTCCAAGTTCAAGGATATCGAGGAGTCTAGAGATAAGCATGAAACACGAGCCTTTTACAAGAAAGCCAAAGGCCTTGCAGGAGGCTTCAAAAAGGGCACCCAGGCACTTCGAAACTGCGAGGGTAATCTTGTTACCGCAGGGAATAGTGGATGTATTTAAGCAGCATTTCCAGCAGCTTCTTAACGAGCATGACCAAGAGAGAGTGGTAGAGACCGAGGAAATCCCAACTCCAGCCACTGAAGTAGTCCTCCCACCCAGCATCCAAGAAGTCGGCACAGCAATTCAGAAGCTGAAGAACAACAAGACCGCAGGCTCAGATGGCTTGCCATCAGAGCTCTTCAAGGCTGGCGGCGATGTTCTGGTAGGGAGCATGCACCACATCATATGCAGAATTTGGGAAGATGAAAGCATGCCCGATGACTGGAATACCAGCTCTATTTGCCCGATCCACAAAAAAGGCGATCCTACCTCTTGCAAGAACTATAGAGGTATATCCCTGCTCAATGTCGCATACAAGATCCTGTCCAGCGTATTGTGTGAACGTCTAAAACCATTTTGCACCGCACTAATCGGCAGCTACCAGTGCGGCTTCCGGCCCGGCAAATCAACTATAGACCAAATTTTCACACTTCGACAAATCCTGGAAAAGACCAACGAGTTCCGAATCGATACACACCATCTTTTCATCGATTTCAAAGCCGCATACGACAGCATTCATCGTGAAGCACTGTTTGGGGCGATGGCCGAATTCGGGATCCCGGTAAAACTGATCCAGTTGTGTCGCGCCACGCTAAAAAACACGCGATGCACCGTGCAACTCGGTTCTAGGACCTCGGAACCATTCGAAACATGCACCGGATTTCGGCAAGGAGATGCGCTGTCATGTGACTTCTTCAACCTGGTGCTGGAGCAGATAGTGCGACGGGCAGGCGTCAACAGGGAAGGCACTATCTTTTACAAGTCCATCCAGCTGCTAGGATACGCGGATGATATCGACATCATCGCGTGCTCTCGCCGTGGCACTGTGGAAGCATTCACGGCTATTGAAGAACAGGCGAAACGAATTGGTCTTAAGATCAATGAGGACAAAACGAAATACATGCTGTCAAGCAAAAACCAATCCGTCGCTCACCACCTGGGACAAAACCTAACAATTGACAGCTACAATTTCGAGGTAGTTAAGGAGTTTGTCTACCTCGGGGCAAACGTAAATTCCACAAATGACACCACAGTGGAGATCCGGCGTAGAATCGCCCTTGGCAACCGCTGCTACTTCAGCTTGTCCAAACAACTGGGGTCGAAACTCCTCACTCGAAAGACCAAAGTCATGCTTTACAAAACGCTCATTCTGCCAGTCTTGCTGTACGGAGCCGAAAGCTGGACGATAAGCAGGACAGCGGAGCTGATTTTGGGTTCTTTCGAAAGAAAAATTCTGCGCCGGATATTTGGTCCTGTCTGTGAGGAAGGTGAATGGAGAAGAAGACACAACCGCGAACCCTAGGAGCTGTACCAAGATGTGGATGTAGTCCGGAAGGCAAGGATCCGTCGACTGCACTGGCTCGGCCACATCGAGCGCATGGACATCAACGCTCCAGCTAAGAGGGTCTTCGACTCCGAGCCTCCTGGTTCGAGAAGAAGAGGAAGACCGAACCTCCGGTATAAAGACCAAGTAATCGCGGATATAAGACATCGTGGTCTTGACAACTGGAAGCAGCGTGCCCGGGACCGTCAAGGATGAAAGGCAGCTATAGCTCAGGCTCAGATCCTCCATGGATCGCAGGCCTGATAAGTAAGTAAGTAAGTAAGATTAAAATATAATGTGAAGCCAACATATTCAATGTTTAATTAAAGACCCATTAAAGAATCGCTATTTTTTTAAAACTAGAAAACGGAGAGCACCGTGGCGCAGTGGGTAGTGTGTTGGCCTCTGACGCCGATGACACGGGATCGAATCCTGACAGCCATGTCATCGAACGTGTTTTTCACGGTGTTTCTCCTCAGCGGGGTTCCGACAAAACCCCCTGTTGTAAAATTGTCATGAAAAGCTTCTCGAAATTCGCCGTTCGGAACCGGCAATAAAAACTGTAGGTCCCTTTCACCTATGGGAAAATGAAATCACACAAAACATGGGTGATTGAGAGAAGCTCGGCTCAGGTCCTTCATGGACTGTTACGCCAATATACATACACATACAGAAAACGGACTTGGAAAAATGTTTATACCCAACCAGGAAGGCAACATACAGGAAATTCTTAATAAAAAAAAATATAAACAATTCTCCTACTAACTGATTTTCCAAATAACCTTTATATGTAATATGTCAATTGATTTATTGGCTCGTTTCCTATGCTATATATATTCTCACTAATTTTCGTTTATTCCAAAATTGCAAAAGAAGCTCATGGTTTCAAGATTTTTCCTCTATTCAGTATGTTATTCTGTTTAACTACATTGTGGCTTTATATATAGTATCTTTGAATATACGATAATGCTAACGATTAATATTGTGTAGTCCTTCTAGTATTTGTTTTTGTTTTATATTTTCAATTGATTGGATTTTGTTGGCAACATCTCTGTTGTTTTGTTGTAATTTTTGAATTGCTTTGGGTTCGAGTATCTTTTGATGCTTCCTTTTTGACGTTTTTGCAATCAGCTATGGATTCTGTTCATGTTGCAGTTGTCATGTTGTAAATTTTATAAATTCTAATAGGCCTCTGGTAGTTGTTTCTTAAGTGTCTATACTTTGTATGTACTATATACGATAACTTTAACTACATTCAATCTATGATACAGCATTTATTTATTTTTAATATATCATTTAACTATTTCATTTAATAACAAATTATTGATTTATATACAAACCTAAGGACTGTAGATATACGATATGGTTATATGTGTTTTCTTTATTTTTTTTCTAGAAAAATATTTATGATTATGGTAATTGGGAGTATTTTTTGTGGGAATCAAATATTGGTGGGTTGGGTGTTTATCGTTTGGATCACCTGCATACGGTTGTGTCATCACCGGCGCATATAGTGTGTGGAGAGGCTAAGAAGAGCTTGCCATTGGAGCAAGCACATAATTGGAAGACTCTATGCATATGCTCACGCGTTTGTCCGACACCGGGTATGGGCGGCTGAGCTGTTCGTAGATTCGGCATAAGGATTTTTGCCGAATCCAGTCGTATCTGAAGAGAGGGAAAGAAATCGGGCGGATACGGTTCCATTCGTAAACGATTCTAATAAAGATCTCAAACACTTACCGATCCATCGAGTGCACTAAATCTGACATCATTCAATGCAGACAAGTCAATGGCTCCTGCACGTGACTGCAGATTAATATCCTTTGCTGCTGTCACCTCCATCTGGCGTGTTGGCGATTCAAATCTAAGCGACAAAAAGAAGAAAACAAACTTCAAGACCATATTCCATTACCATGACACGCACTTGAAATAAATCCCCACTACTATTGTTTACTTACGCCAACTGTCCGACACTGTCGGTACGTCAGTACGAGTAATATTTGTAATAACTCACCTCAACTCCCGTCCAGGTTCGGCACGTACATGAGACGTTTGTATGGACTCGCGGAAGATGGCACCGCCCTCACCGTCAATACGTAGTGCATGGGCACCGATAGTCACCTCGTCCCGGGTAACTGAAAATAAATTTCTACCGGTTGTGTCGTTGATTCGAAACCCAGTCGAAAGGCATTCGAGCTTATCGTGTCCCAAAAATAAATGATTTTCCAAGATGCCATTCGTGTCACGTGTATTGATGGAGAAATTACGTGATGACTCTGGAAAAAGAAAGGTAACATTCGTCCTGGTAAGTCAAAGAACGGCATCAGTAGTGAATTGAATTGTGAGCAGTCGGATAAGCGAAGATTGGGAATGGGGGAAACATTTCGACTATTGACATCGGATATGGTGGCGGTCATATCTCGTCGAACCTATCTTCAGGCAGGACATTCATCATCGACCGACTATACTGACTAGTGAGATTGCCGATGTACATAGATGTGTGTTTGGTTGTCACCCGGAACCCTAATGACTGGGCCTTAATTTACATAAATGAGAAGAGGAAAGAAGGACATTAACTCACCTATCGATATGGGT
Organism: Eumerus sabulonum; assembly: GCA_951905685.1. Lineage (NCBI taxonomy): Eukaryota > Metazoa > Arthropoda > Insecta > Diptera > Syrphidae > Eumerus > Eumerus sabulonum. The sequence continues at coordinate 57,248,371 of OX645062.1, read as the reverse complement.
TGACCGTGTTTGGAGCGTATTGTTGACGCCCGGAGCAAGTCCATTATGAATGCTTGACCGGTTAACTGTATGCCGCCAGGAACAATTTTAAGTTGACCCATGCCTTGCTGGAAGATAAATTGATTTGAGATGTGACAGGATATTCGCTTCTGAAATATGGTTAAGATATATAGTTAAAGGATTCCCCTATTTTGAGCTATTTAAGTAGAAAGGCTAATGTTTATCTTTGTCCTTTGGAGGAGGATCCATATGATTGATACCCGGTTACAAAAGGAAAAGACTGAATTTACGTCAGGACTACGACAGACTATCAAAATATCATATCAGATAGTTTATAGCAAGTAAAGACAAAGGATTAGTGATTACTCACGTACTGCCCAAGGACTATGAAATAGAAATATCTATATTCAAAAACTGCTAACTTCAACACTATTTATTTGTTCATTTACAAAGTGCTCTTTCTCTACTTTCGTTTGATATGAACGTTTGATGTTCAGTCAAAGAAAATGGTTCATGGCAATTTTTGTATTTGCCTTCACGCTCTCATTGATTTAACCATTTTTTCCCCGGGATAGCCACTCTAGTTTGGAGAGTAGACTCGAAAAAAATACAGACCATGAAGAAAAACTATGAAGTGAATTTGAATTTTCAGTTGAAAGGGGCAATTATTTGATCGACAGAGTTCGTTTGACGACAACTTACGTTCTTATCGGCTCATTTTATGAAAAATCTTCGTTTTTAGACAATATTTCGATCTTAACTCAGGTAACTCTTACAATATAAGAACCATATTTATTTTAAGCCTACAAGTTGTAATATAGAGCAATCGACAGGTACATGGAGAAATGTATTCAAACAATTTTATCAAACTTTCCATGAAGAATAGAACATACGTTATTTGACCAAAGTTTTGCGCGCTATGTTGCTTTGAATATGTTTAAGAAAATAAGTATGTTAATCAAGACTGTACATAAGGACCGATAGGTTCACGAAATTTCGAGAAATTCGTAACATGCGGATTGCTACTTAAGTGTTGAGATATGAAAAGCCCAATGTGAACATATCAAATTTTACATTGTCCTACTTCAGTGGAGGACGAATTTCAAGCAGATAGTCTCAAATCGGTTGTTGTGTCAGAAAAAAATGTCGCTGTACGTAAGCTAATATTCCAGGATCGTGATATGACACATACCGATTAAGGCATTTGGCCTTGTTAAAAAATGTCGATGGCTCAAAATATCGTGACGGCGATGAATTAAGTATTTATAAAACTGGACCCGAAACTAAACAACAATGAGATCCAAGAGCACCCGCTGCATTCCGAAAAGTCTCTGTTTGGTATGGGTTTTGGGCTGGCCCCGTTATCGGCCCATATTTTTTTGAGAACAAAATTGGCCAGACCATCACTGTCAACGGCGAGCGCTAAAGGTCGATGATTACCAACTTCTTTTGGTCTGAGTTGGATGATATGGATATCAACGACATGCGGTCACGCCACATCGGAAATTCTGCACAAGCGATTCGACGGTAAGGTCTTCTCTCGTGAAGGTGATGTGAGCTGGCCACCGAGATCGTGGAATTTGCACCCAGTTCGACCTTTTCTTGTTGTGTTTTCCGAAGTCTCAGGTCTGTGCGAATAAGCCACAAACCACAGCGGCCCTCAAAACTAACATAACCTGTCATCAAATTCAGCCTGATTTATGTGCCAAAAAATTCCAACTGTGGTTAATTCGAATGCGCTTTAAGCATGTTGATGTCGAGTCAAGTGAGAAATTGGTTTTTAGGGTTCCGTACCCAAAGGTAAAACGGAACCCTATTACTGAGACGTCGCTGTCCGTCCGTCCGTCTGTCACCAGGCTGTATCTCATAGGCTGTGATAGTTAGACAGTTGAAATTTTCGAAGATGATGTATTTCTGTTGCCGCTACCACGACAAATACTAAAAACAGAACAAAATGAATATTTAAGGGGGGCTCCCATACAACAGACATGATTTTCATCCAAAAAATCCTGCCTGCAACCAAGATTTGTCATTTGATGAGGTAACATATATAGTCTCTCTCATATTTATATATACAGATGGTACGGAACCCTTCGTGCGCGAGTTCGACTCGCACTTGGCCGGTTTTTTATTTATTATATTTAGGACACAGTGCAGGCCGAAGGTACAGAGGAAGAAGTATGCGCGAGATAACGATAAATATTTTTCGTAAATGCTTGTATTTTGCTCTAAAGGGGGAAGATTGAATTCGAAAAGTATTATTATTCTCTATAGTTGACCGTATGTCCGAAAGCGGGGCTCCGGGACATTTCTACGGCTTTCCAGGGAATCTAATGATTTGGTGGTAGTGGCGTTTCCTATCAGTTTTTTTGAGCGGCTTTGAATTCCCTCTAACAGATGCCATGAGGTTTTAAAATGCCTAGCTTGGAGTCACATTCCAGAAAAGTGGAAGTGCGCAAAGGTGCTTTTCATCCCAAGGCAGGAATTCTCACACTTCTTCCGAGGATCTAAGGCCCGTTTGCCTATCATCCTTTGCACTAAAAACTTTGGAAAGGCTGATAGATTTACACATATGCCACAACTTTGACCCGTCCCTAATTTCTAAGGCACAACACGCCTACTGTAAGGGTAGATCTGTCGAAACAGCCTTGCATACACTAGGGAGGAAAATCGAAAGATCAATCCTTCTTTGGGAATACACTATAACAGCCTTCCTTGACATAGAGAGCGCCTTTAACAACGTCACTCCGAAAGCAATAATAGAAGGGCTAGAAAAGCTAAAGGTGGAGAGGACTCTGATAGAGCTGATCAGCGAGTTATTATTAACACGCAAGATTGCCTCCAAATGGGGAAGCCAAGTAACCACCAGAGTGGTTACCAGGGGAACCCCGCAAGGAGGGGTTCTCTCACCTCTTCTCTGGAATGTAGTTATTAAGGAACTATTAATTAGACTGGAGAAAGAAGGCCTGGACGTTATTGCCTATGCTGATGACGTTGCCATTTCAATATAAGGTAAATACCTATCCACATTGAATGACCGTATGCAAATAGCATTCTCAATCCTTTGCAAATGGGCGCATACCAACGGGCTCAGGGTGAATCCCCAAAAAACGGAGCTCGTGCTATTCACCAACAAGCATAAAATCCCGGAACACTGCCCTATCACTTTGCTTGGTACCAGATTAAACTATTCATCCAATGCCAAATTCCTTGGCATTATACTAGACAGGAAATTAACCTGGAAGAGCACCGCAATCGAAGGACAATCGAAGGAAAAGCAACAATAGCTCTCTACACATGCAAGAAAGCCATAGGAAAAAAATGGGTATTCAACCCTAAGATCACCATATGGCTCTCATCACGGTCGTTAGACCCATACAATTGTTTTGAGTGATAGTCTGGTGGACTGCACTGGACAAGACAACATACCACAAACAACTCGAGAAGGTACAACGGTTGGCGTGTATGCGCATTACCGGGGCCCTCAGGTCCACTCCAACGGCTGCGCTTAACACGATACTCGACCTTACACCACTCGATATTTTCGGCAAGCATCCGAACAACAGGACAACCATGGCAGTAAATTTGGACCTCGCAGAACCCATCACGATCTTGGATAAAAACTTCATGACGATTTGCCCGGACAGACCAAACTGAACCCGCCACACTCAACCCCGCAAATACTGCGTAGACTTTTACACTGACTGGTCTAAAACCAAGGACGGGGAGGGTAGTGGAGTCTTCTGCAAACAACTTACGCTGAATAAAGCTCTAAAATTGCCAAATCACTACAGAGTTTCCCAGGCGGAACTGTTGGCAATAAAAGAGGCCTTGTCCTGGCTGAAGTGGAACGTGATATCCACTACGAATATACGCATTCTCACGGATAGCCAAGCAGCCTTAAAGTCGTTGGAATCCTATGTGTACACATCAAAAACTAGTCTCGACTGTCGCCTATCTCTCAATGAGATGGCCGAACAGTTCAACATACAACTTATCTAGGGACCAGGGCACAGCGACATTCCAGGGAATGAAAGAGCCGACACACTTGCCAAACAGGTAACGACGCTACAATCAATCGCGGTCTGTGAGGGAATACCCCCTGCAACCATTAAACTTCATCTTACTAATCTCGCCAGGGCGGTTCGAGACGAACCGGAGATGGACTCAGGGACTTACCTGCGTCATCACCAGGCAAATCTGGCCCCGGCTCGACAGTCAACGGACAAGGAGTATAATCTCCCTAAAAAGAACTGACATCCACAAAGTTATAGGTGTCATCACCGGACACTGCCTTATCGGCAGTCACGCGCAAAAACTAGGTATAGTTCCGAATGATTTCTACAGAAGCTGTCTAGACGAGGAGGAGGTCGAATCCATTCGCCACCTTCTCTGCACTTGCCCGGCATTGTGCACAATCAGAAAACGATACCTAGGCTCTTACTTCCTGAACGAACTGACAGAGGTTCACGGGATACCTGATCTTCTTAACTTCTTAAGAAGCACAAAATGGTTCCACGAATAGGGGCTAAGCCCCCTCGAAGCTGCACAATGGGCCTCCCTGGCCTATGTGTGCTTCTCTTTTCTGGGAAGGCTACGATCCTACCTCCCTACCGACTTACATACCTAATTTCACTGAACCAAACATGAACGTTAAGCTCTAATTTAGGGCAATTGAACGCTTGACAGATTATAGCTAGATACAAGCGTGAGGAAAATTTGATGAATCTGCATAGAAACTAAGGCATTTCGCTGTATTCTTGGCGAGACCGAACATGTGGTCTTTCCAACTAAGATTGCCAATGATACACTTTTAGGTTTCTAAGATGCAAGTGCCGCTCATGGATGATAACTTCGACTCGATGGTAGGCTTGGACGACAGACGAAGACACTATGTTTCGTTAGCATTTAATTCCACTTTAAGCATCTTTCCCCATAAAAAAAAGCTGTCGATAACGGGATTTAATGAGCTTAACATACGCTGCCGATCGCTATTTAAAGCCCCAGAGCAGGATCGTAAGATAGTAGATGAATATGAGAAGCTTAGTAAGCTATCGTCAAATTAGAAGTGACAGACTAGTGATAATTTGTATAAATAAGAAAGAGTGTCGGAGAGGCAACGGAACCCTGAGGAACATTAGTATTTAAAAAGTGGGTGTCAGTTGAATCCAAAACAACTTAAAATGAATGACTCAAAAAGTAGTTTCTAATATCTTGAAGTAGGGACTAACCGGGCTTTCTCTTACTTGGTGGAGCGAGCGATTCTACTCTTGGGTAAAATATACCATACATTTCCAGTGGATCTGTTGCAACAGAAACCATACTGTCGGTCATTGAAGAGTTTCCACGATGCGGAATGTTCCAACAACTGACGGTTAATCAGCATCCCCAGGTTCTTGGAAAGAAGACCCATTAGTGCAGTGGGTCGGTAGTTTGATGATGGGCTGGACAAATGCTACTTCCACCTACTCGAATAGAGCCCGGAAGAGTAAGAAAGGTAAAAAAAGTTTACTCAATGGTTTTGCTAGCGTAGAAGAACATTTCTTCAGAATTATTGGGTAAATGCAATCTGGAGGTCTTCGAGAACCCTTGTAATTGTACATTAACGGGGCTGCGAACTGGCTGCAAAGTGGGTAGCGAGAAGTTTAGCTTTGTCTAAGGTAATGGGACAGCTGGCCTGTTGTTGAGGATAAATGTTTGTGTAGAAGACGAGAACGAATTTTGATATTCTTGACAAGTGACCGGAAGTTTTGCTACCTCTGGGATATTTAGGATTTACGTATCAGTTCTTGATCGGTTTGGAATTTGACTCGTCGAATGTGGATATTGCGGATATTTCCTCGTCAATTCGGATAATATGAGCGCCGGCTCCCACGTCGTTGTCGTGGAAACACAACGCTCAGCTTTCCATATTCGTAACTCATACCACTTAACCGTTGATCTTTATTACAGCAAAAGAGGGATTATACGTTTTTTGTTTTAGGTCATTGATTGGCGGTTCGTCGTGGTTTAATATACTTAAAATCCCTAAACTCCAGAAAATCGACTACCCTATTTGCCCTGCAACAAGCTATTTTCATACTCTCCCTTACTTACCGATGAGAACTCCATTACTTTAAGTATCCATAGCGTCAGCACTAAATTGACGATTATCAAGAGCATAAGAAACAGTATTAATATGTAAAGGCATTTCTTGCGCCATCCCATTAGACCTAAATGATAGTCGATGCCGTCTGCAAAGCTACTAGCTCCGATTCGATGACCCTGACCTGCAGCACCCATACTTGGTAATTTCTTCTGCGTTATCTGTTGTGCTGGTTGCTGTCTCGTCAATTGTCCACCACAGGATCGATTGGATGTGGTTGCCTGGTCCTGATGCTGTTGTTGCTCGTGTTGTTGGTCACCCAAGTCCACTTCGGCTACATAAGATGCTGATTGTTTCGGATTTCGTTGTAATCTTGTTGTCCCAGTATCGCCTATCATCGTGTCGTCGACATTTCGGAGTGTTTTCGTGATATCTCCCGCTTCCGAGAAACTACCATTACCGCCACCGTCACAGGCGCCAGTGTTGCTAATGATATTGCAAGTGCTACCGTTATCGTCGTACTTTGACTTTCGTATAAACGACGGACTTTTTGAGTAGATTTTCGCTTTGAGACTACGGGTGGTTGTGTTGTTGTTATTGTTGTTGTTATGACTGTTACTATTGCTGTAAGTTGAAGTTGAGGATGTCGTCGTATTCATAACGAGGAGATCCGGTGACTGTTGGTGGATTATAGTTGGTGAGTTACTTCGGTTGGATGTTAATCGGTTTTGGGATTAGTTTGTTTATTTTATTTTTTGGCGTGAGGGGGGTAATGATTTTGTTAGTGCACGAATGGTTGTAGTGATGGGCGTGAGAGATGATTGTGAGGTGATCGAGTGGTGCAGGCGAAATGTAAGTAAATGGAAAAGAAAACAAATTGTGCAAGAACTGTAGAAGTCAAAAATCACTGGATTTATCTTTTGAATTTTGAAAAAAATAAAAAAAACAATAAGAAGAGAAAAGAGAAAGAAGAATAAAATAAGGAAATTGTTACAAAGAAGAAAGAAAGAAATGAAAAACGAATATGATCTCATCCATGCTTTGTGCATTTATTTTTGGAATCATAAGTCATGAATTGATTTTGGTTTTAGATACACACTTATAGTACATACACATGTACGCAATGGCGCGGCACTTACCTCAAAAGTACCACAACGTCGGCCGCCGATCTCTCGTCTTCATCGTGGGAGCCGTCCAACACTCGATCGTTTGTGGTTGCCTGCAATGAAATAGAATAAATTCAAATCGTTTAACGTTTGGATATTCTATTTCTGTAGATTAATGACTAAACTCAAGCGTTTCAGTCTGTCAGGTAGCTCTGCGTAATGTACACGATTTTACGATGAACTTACCTATGAGTTTATTAAGTATTTAATTTTGTTTATAAACTATGTACATTTATCCGCTCATAAAGTGGAAAAGTACACATGGTCCAGAAACTATGTGGTCGCGAAATAAACAGTCCCAACCGTAAAGTGTGTAGATCCACAGCTGACATATTTTTGGGGCAATTGGTTTCGATATAAAAATTGTATAAAAACATGTTTTGCACATGGTGCAGAATTTGAGGAACTACTTTAAGAGAAAGTAAGATAAAGAAATTACCGAGAAAACATTAATTAATTTCAAGGCTTATGAATAAAAATAGAACTTGATAGGATTTGCGATCACTTTAGGCTATTCAGGGATATTTACACCATTAGATCCTGACGTACAGTGTTGGAAACATTTTTTTATTTTTTTTTGTATATGTGGGGCTAGGGCTACCATTAGCAATACGGCACTGCGAACTTTGCAGGTCTATTGTGCCTGCTAGCCGATTAGCGGAGCAGTCTCTCCACTTCTATAATGAAGTTGAGAATTCTACCCGTAGGAGACAAGGTGATCCCCTCAGGAGTCAGTGTTTGTTCAGGAGCCGTATAAATCGTTTCCATTGGCGAAGTCCCTGAACGCTGTTCCGAAAGGACAGGTGTTGCGATTTTTACCACTTGTCTAAGAAAAGGCGGATCCTGGACTTAGGAGTGCCGCAAAAAGGTTCAGGACCTACATGTGTATGTATATTTCGTTGGAACGTCTCCTGGCGAGTTGATCGGCGATTTCATTGCCCTTAATACCTCTGGGCCCTGGAACCCACCAGAGTTTGACCTTGTTTCTTTTGGCGAGGGCATCTTGGCAAACTTGTTCCCGAATGAAGAATTCTGCACTCCGTAATGCAGCCTTTTTAATGGACCCTTGCAACCCTGCAGTGGAGCAAGTCCAATCAGTGCTTCTTGGGCTGCCGTGTGGGAGGTTGGCATAGTGGCTGTACTGCCGGGACATGCTAGTCGCTGGAGGTGTTGAAGCTTAACGATTAACGTTTGTAGGGTTACGTACCCAAAGGGTAAAACGGGGTCCCATTACTAAGACTTCGCTGTCGGTCCGTCTGTTACGGCCTGTTACCAGGCAGTACCTCATGAACCGTGATAGTTAGACAGTTGAAATTTAATAATAATACTAAAAACAGAATAAAATAAATATTTGAGGGGGCTCCCATACAACAGACATGATTTTCACTTTCGAAAAATCCCCTTAGTCACATACTGACCTAAGGTCATTCGACAATATTCCACAACCAGTAGCAAACTTCCGAGCTTTGATCCCTATTGTGTCTTTATTGTAATAATCTTAGCTGCAAACCTTTTCTCTATAATTATTGTTATTCACCTTTTCACCTCCTAACTGTCAAGTAAGATAATTGATTTGAATTCAATGGACACTTTGACAACAATCTCATCATGGGGATTTCTGATCATCAGAGTAATACGCCGATAATCTGCCTGCAACCAAATCATTTCAAACGGATTAGCCGTATTAATGTGATGAGGTAACACACAACGTCTCTTACATTTTTATATATACAGATGGTACGGAACCCTTCGTGCGCGACGCCGACTGGCACTTGGCCAGTTTTTTTTGCTCAACTTTTTTCTACTATACCTTGGACACATATGTAGGTGATATATATCCAGTGGATTAACATAGGTTTCAGACCCCAGGTTTTACCGTAAGTGCGTCGACAGGCCCAAAAGGCCTTAGTTGCTTTTGTAAGTTTGTTTTTAATATTGGAATTCCAGTTGAAAATCTTATGTTTGTGCCATTTACCTAGAGAAAGACGGAGCCGGGCTGTACCCTTCTAATCTTTGTTAACGGGATTAAGATTGTCTTATTCGGGTGAATCGATAAAACCTCTTTGCCCCGCCAGTCAGACATAAACTGAACCGCGAGCTGCATTCACTCAGAGGGAGCAGTTTCGTCCTTGCCCGTAACAATAACTACTAGGTCATCACGACCTGGTTGGATTGCGTAGTAAGTCGTCGATAACTATTGAGCAGGAAAGGGGTGAAAGGACTCCTAATTGTGGACACCCCTTAGCCGTCGATACTGTCACCGAGACCGATATAATTCGGTTATTTAGCATCGCCCTAATCCAGTGATTAGTGGGATGGTCTACACCCCTGCAGGATAGTGCAGTGGTGATCGAGTTATAGCCAGTATTGTCAAAAGTCCCCAATATCATGGAAGGCGCAAATCGCGATCTCATTGTGTGTGAAACTATTTTCAACACGCGCCACTAGGTAGTGTAGCGCATTCTCAGTAGATCGTTCTTTGCGATATGCATACGGATTGGGATGCAGTGGTATCTGATTCTCCAGGATACCTCTAATATTGAACTCTATCAGTTTTTCCATTGTTTTTAGTAGGAACGTTGTTAGGCTGATAGGGCGTTAGGATTTAGGTTGTTCACTTTGCTTTCCAATCTGAGGGATGAAGACAAGGTTGACTTCTGTCCAGATTTGAGATATACAGCCCAGGTTGAATACATATGGTATCTCAGACCGCAGTGTCCCGTTAGATAGCTGACTAGTCTTCTGATATCCACCCCATTGAGTTTGAGTCTGTCACTAGTGTGTTTGTTCAGGGGTCGTATGAGTTGTTTGGATTGACGGAGTCCCCGAACGCTCTTCCAAAAGGACAGGTGTTGCAATTTTTCTCACATGTCTAAGAAAAAATTTATCTTAGACCCGGGAATGCCGCGGAATGGTTCCGGACCTATATATTAATCGCTGGAACCTTTCCTGGCAAGTTGGTCGGCAATTTCATTGTCCTTGATACCTTTATGTCCTGGCACCCAACAAAGTTTAACATTGTTTCTTTTGGCAAGGTCTTGTAGGGCGTCATGGCATTCCTTGACGGTTTTTGAGGTCGTGCTATGCGACATCTTGCGGCACTGTTAGTAAGTCCTATCCCCACCTCCTCGTGGTGCCATCTGGATGATTTCCTATGGAAATTGCAGACGGGGAGGGGCGAATGGCGAGCCTCCTGCGCCAAGAAAAAAACAGGATTAGTCGGTTGGGCTACGGCCTAGTAAGCCGTTACCGTAAAAAAAACACGAACTCCGAAACAACCACAAGCCTCGGATATAACGGACCGGATTTATGTTGACGACCCTTACAAAAAACGAAAAAAGGACAATGATTTTCGGCTTTGTACGTGGAATATTAGGTCCCTAAACAGGCCACGTGCAGCCGAACAACTTGCGGACGCCCTAGACCGCTATAAAGCGGACATCACCGCCATCCAGGAAATGCGATGGAATGGACCCGGTATAAAGCGGATGAAAAACCGCGATATTTACTACGGCGACTGCTATAGGGAGAGAGGGCAACGATTGTTTGGATGCGGATTTGTTGTTCAAGGTGGACTAAGGCAAAAAGTCCTAAGCTTTCAGCATGTGAGCGAACGCCTCATAATAATCCGTATTAAGGCTAGATTTTTTAACATCAGCCTGTTCTGCGTCCACGCCCCCACGGAAGACAAGGATGACTCCACCAAAGATGAGTTCTAGATCTCCTGACAGAACGTATGATCTCCTAGACAGAACGTGTGCCCAATATCCCAGCTATGACATCAAAATTGTGCTAGGAGACTTCAATGCTTAGCTGGGTAAGGAAAGCATCTTTGAACAAGTCATCGGCAAACATAGCCTACACGACACCCCCTCCGATAACGGACACAGGCTGATTGATCTTGCTACGGGGCGAAATCTCCTTCTAGCCAGTACGCGCTTCCCGCACCTCGATATACACAAAGGCACCTGGCGGTCTTTTGATCAATCGACTACCAACCAGATTGATCACATCGCGATCGACGTCAGACACTCCTCCACTATTCTTGATGTTCGAACTTTCCGAGGGGCTAACATCGACTCGGACCACTATCTTGTTGTATCCAAGATGCGCTTACGGATATCACGAACGCAACGGAGTAGAGTAAGAATACAAAGTTATGACGTCGGAAAGCTACTATCGCCAGAAACCGCTCGTGCTTTTCCCGATCGCGTCTCCCTTAAGCTCTCCAATGCACCTCAACTCTTCACAAAGTCAATAGAACAACAGTGGAACCTTTGCAAATAAGCCCTGGAAAGCACTAGGGAGGAGCATAAATTTCTAAGAAGAAAGAAGAAAGAGCACGAGAAGCACGCGAGTGAGTATTTGGAGAGGTGTTACTGCAGGCGTGACGTTCGAAAGTTTTATCAACAGAGAAGGCAAACATGCCAAGGTTAGAAACCCAGAACTGAAGCCTGTAGGGACGAAAACAAACTCCTAGTAGTAAAATCGCAGTCGATGCTGAGAATATGGAAAAACCACTTCTGCAGACTGTATAACGGCAATGTTAGTCAATATACCGATGTCAGGTAGAATGATCCATTTCTCAATGGCGAAGATCGCAGAGATTTCCGCCCCCCTGACCCCGACGAAGTTAAGATGGCCATATCGAAACTCAAGTAGAATAAAGCTAGTGGCGCAGACGGACTGTCTGCTGACCTCTTCAAAGCAGCTGGGGATGACCTCAGTCGGAGCACGCAGCAGCTTTTCTGTAAGATATGGTCAGAGGAAAGCATACCCGAAGAATGAAGTCACAGCATCGTGTGCCCGATCCACAACAAAGCAAGAAAGGAGATCTATTTGACTGCACCGACTATAGAGGAATAAGTCTCCTTAACAATATCTTCTCTGCCGTTTTGTGCAAATGCCTGAAGCCTTTTGTAAATAAGCTAATAGGTCCTTATCAGTGTGGCTTCAGTCCAGGGATGCCGATAGTTTCCCTGTCAAAAAAGGATTTAGGCAGGACGATGCGCTGTCGTGTGATTTCTTCAACATCGTATTAGAAATTACTGCGCAAAAGTCACCGACCAACACAAGGGGCACAATTTATTTTCAAATCCTCACAACTCCTCGCATACGCGGATAACATTGACATAATTGGAAGAACACAGCGAGATGTCAATGAGGCGCTTACGAGTATTGAGGCGGCGAAAATTGGTTTGGCAGTAAGTGAGGGAACAACTAAATATATGCTGTCACCAATAAAGGACGCTCACCACCGACTTTTGGCCAAAACATCTGTATTGGCAACTTGCCTGGAAAACTTGCAAAAGAGCACCGAAAACCGATCGTGGATCGAATAAAAGGCTAAAAAAAGCTTGGATCCTGAAAACGACTTACGAAGCAATATAAAAAGGCGCCCCAACGTCGATTCAAGAGAATACCTTTTTCGTACCGTCATTGACTGTTGCTTGGTAGCAAGTGTCTTTTGCGCTCGTAACTCGTAACAGCTGATTTCAATGGATTGGGTCGTAGATGTTCTTTCACTAATCTCCAGGGGTGGTTGTCCTTGATAGGAGGAGAGGAACTGACCGAATTTTCGCTTTGGTTGTAGTTCTCAGCAACTTTTCCATGCACCTATCGTGTCATATGTGTTGCACACACAGAGTATGAGTTTAACGCAGAGATGTGATCCGGAATGAAATTGTACTATTTGGTACAATCCGAAATAGTTTCGGTTCACGAAACCCTGATCCGAAATTGGTATGAAATCGGTACGAAACTAAGACACTAAACTAAGGCACGATATTACCTGGTACGAAACTGCTCGGTACGAAACACGAAACGTAGATCTGATCCAGTATTAAATTGTACTATATATGTATATGTTACCATCCAACTTAATTTCTGTTTACGGAACCTTAGTGTCCTTAGTCCGAAACTGTGTGAGTATGTGTATTAAAATTTATCATACTATGTAGAAGTATGTGCTTCTCGTCTTCTCGTCTTCTCGATTTGGTATTTCTATGGAATTGCTGAAATTACTGTGCTCTTGTTAAACGAAGGCAAGCGCAAACCCGTACAATTTACCGTTACAAAATATCTACTCGTACGAATACAAAACAGCAAACCGCATCCGTAGGCGGCAGTAGCTGCTTATTTCGAAGTTAACAGTTCGGTGTGACATACATATTTGTTATATGTAGGTAAAATTTAATAGAGAATTTTAGTTTGGTGTAATTAAAAATCGTATAGTTAGTGCATACATATCATCCGTTGCGGTTAATCACCATGTCAGGCTGTAAGCAAAGAAGTGGGCGGCCGTCACTAGAATTTATAAGGAAATATTTTGACTACAATGAAGAAAGAAATACTTCGAAATGTATCATTGGAAACTGTTCTGCCATTTTAAAGGTAGAGTTCACTTTTTATATGATTTTTGTTGAAATGTTGGTTGGGTTAACTATTCAACGAAGACAGACAGACAGACTATTCAACAGAGACAGACTAACGAGCACGAGGGGGTTTAATAACTCAGTTTTGTTTTTTTTTTTTTTTTTTTTTTTTCTTGAAATTGAGTTTATTTTTCGCCGAAAAGACAATATTTTAAGCTTTATTTCTAGTATGAATGAGTGATCCAAACAGCCCTCGTACATACGTTTCTAGTAATGTCTTATTTACGTTTTAAGAATTAAATTAGTTAACCAGTTGAACAGGGATTATTATTGTTATTACCTAAGATGAAATCAAACTTCCATAAACCATAGGGACAACATTCTCCTGCCTTAGAGAGACATATTTTTCGCTTTCATCCGGTGGAAAGTACTGCGATTAGCTTGGAACGGAATCGACGGGAGAAACAAAAAGAAGATGCGGTCAAGATGTTTTCATATTCTTCTTCTAGTAATAGTAACAGTATGTCGACATATTGTAATTGTAAGTGCGAATACCTGCTATATAAATTAGTAAAAAATATTATCAATATTTAAATTACTACATATTTTTAATTGGGAAATAGCTTCGTACAACAGAGCTTCAACTTCTAAACGTAAAAAAGAATATTTGACCATTGCGATGAACGAGGAGATATTGAAAAAGGCTTGCACACAGTTAGTTACTCTTGATGGTCGCCCCCTTTCCATTTTGGAAGATTCTGGATTCCGCCTTCTCATTGACCCTATCATCGCCGCTTTAAGTGCAGGTAAACCTGCTAGCGAACAAATCACCATCAATAGATTTAACATTCGGGCAGAAGTTCAGAAGGAAGCAAAACTAGTTCGAGAACAAATTCAAGCGGAGGTTAAAGGACGACTTGTTTGCTTGAAAATGGATACAGCAACTCGTTTGGATAGGCAGGTCTTGGGAATAAACATTCAGTTTATCCAAGAAAATAAAATAAAATTGCGAGTTCTCTGTGTTAAAGAGCTTTTCGTCAGTCACACTGCCGAAAATTTAAAAATCGAAGTCTTAGAAGTACTGCGGAACTTCGGCATTTCCCCCGCAATGATCTATACTATTACATCAGACAATGCATCAAATATGTTGAAAACGGTCCGACTTCTTTCAGATGATTCACTGCGTGATCAAGCACTTGAGGAAAATAGCAGTAATAGTGATGATGAAGATTATGAAGCATCTACTTCTAAGAACTTTGACACCGACGCGCTTAAGTCCCAAATGTGTAACTCTCTCTTAGGGCTAGAAATAGTTGGTGTGCGATGTGCGGCGCACACAATGCAGCTCGCCATTTCAGATGTGATAAAAAAACCTAAAATTAAAGAAGCTTTAACTAAAGCTCGTAAAGTGTTGCCTTGAGGCTGAAAACTGCAGGGTTGAAAAGACCGACGCTTGACTGTGTCACCAGATGGCATTCAAGTTACGACATGGTTGCGAGTCTGTTACCTTTAAAAGAATTTTGTCAAGGTGCTGTTCTCAGTTGTGAGGCTCAAGTTCCAGACAGTATGTGGGCCGAGTTCGAAGAACTTCTGTGTGCTTTAGAGCCTGCAAAAATTGCAATCAAACGCCTACAATGCGAACAATTAACAGCAGGCGATTGTTTTGAAATCTGGCTACGCTGTAAAATCCAGACAGGAAAAGTCATATCAGAACTTGCTTCAGACTTATGTAACGCCATGTCAAATCGAGAAGGAACTATTCTCGATTGCAAGGCATTTTTAGGTGCACTTTATTTGGACCCTCGCTTCCACACTACACTTAGCGTGCTGCAACGTGAACAAGCAGAAATATATTTAGAGAGCGTATGGTTCAGATTAGGTCGCATGGAAAAGCAATTTCCTCGAAGCACAATAAAGGATTCTGTTCAGGAGCCTCCTGCAAGCAGTGATGAAGAAGATGACTTAGATGCTCTTTTGCGAAGTCGTGAAGTTATGAGCGGAGTGATTCACACCGAGCAAGAAAGGAATATAAGACTCCTCCTACAGGATTTCTATAGAAATACACCGCGGACTAAGTCATCATCCCGAAAACCGTTCTGTGTATTAAAATTTTGGCGAGATCGAGAACAAGATCATCCTCAATTACATGAGCTTGCGACAACAGTACTGGCTTTACCAACAACACAAGTAAGCGTTGAGCGGATATTCTCACACTTAAGACAGACGCTCTCAATTCTGCGATACAATTTAAGTTCAGAATTCATTAATGATATTTTACTTGTTAAATGCAATATGTTATTCAAATAACTTAATTTTAACTTATAACAATCCTTAATTTTCTGAGTTCATTAGTTCTCTGCTTCTTTCTGTTCATGTTTTCTTTATAAATAATAAATTATAACAAGTTATGTCTTTCATTTTACTTCTGTACGAAACTCGGTATGAAAGTCGGTACGAAACTACAGAAAGTACGATCCGAAACTAAACTTTACACAAGTAATTCACGAAATGGTACGAAATGTCACAAATGCATTTCGGATCAGACTGGTACGAAACTGTGCTTGTACAAAGGAATTTAGTTTCGTACCGATCCGGCACTAAATAATAAAATTTCGTTTCGGATCACATCCCTGGTTTAACAACGTGACCATATACTGCGAGTGTTATGCCTTTATCAGTCTGATCACTTCTCATTCACAACAGCTGTGTTGCATAATTTTTTTCCGTTAGGAATTGTTTTTTCTTGTCTATGGAACGACTTTGAACTATAGATCTTCCGCTCGGCGGTCGGTGATGTTTACCATTGCACCACGGCCACCCCGTGGTCCGTTCCGGACCGTTTTGATCTTCAGGTCACTGCCTGCGGCTGGTGTCTTCTCGTGCCATAGTATCTGTGCGTTGTGTGTTGGGTGAGTTCGAACTTTCGACGTTTCGAAGAATACACATACACACTCACGTGGGGTCACGGCCATCACTGTATTACGGTGTGCAGTAGGTTAAGGTTCCTAACTGATCATTTGAAGTCGGTTCTTTGATTTTTGGTTGGTGACTAATTCTTCATGCTGCGCTGCAACATCCTGGCTACTCCCGGGAGGCATGGCCTTCACATGGACCATGGGCTATTTTAGTTGGACAAGTTTGGTACTGTTTTTAAGACTTCTCAGTCGGTGCTCTTGCCATTTGCCATGGTTGCCATCTTTTGGTCTCTTTGAGCATTAAAATTCATGGAGCCAAAAAATGATTGGAGCTTTACTATTCTGGATGTGTTCAGAGCTACTTTGAAGTAATCTGCCTTGATTACAAACCATGCATTCATGAAACTTAAGATATCCGAGTACCAGAAATATGGGGCGCGTAGTTTCCATTCCTTCCTGGGCTCGGCATTAAGGGCAACCATATCGCTGTCGAAAAGCAAACGAAATTTAGAGGACAAACATTTCAACGTAAAAGTGAATTCTGGTTACGCAAAATCATCCGTTGGTCGCAAGCGAAATGTTCGCTTGGATTTTCTCCCTGGGGATTGCCTCTGCCAGAATAATTTGCATAATTCAGAACAAAACTCGTTGTATCGCCTTACATCTCATAGCAATGATTTTGTTAGCCCTATTCTCCGTGGCAGAAAGAAAACTGTTAAGCTATTGACTTGGATACGAAAGAAAGCTTTACTTTGCTGCTTATTCCTCCTTTAACGCGTTTATACTTTTCTCTACTTGCAGCACGGAAGACAGAAAAGAAGCAACACAAAGCAACCAGTCGATACAAAAGGGCATTGGAAAAAAGAGAAGAAATTTGAAAACAGCTCAGCAATGTCCTTTCCCGATCATTTTGAATGTAATTCCGGTGCAAAAACTTTTGCCTCTCAAACACAACGAGCAGCGAGACAATCTCAAATTATATCCACCGTACCTGTAAACTTATGGTGGAGATTTCCCTAAATCCCGGCAGTCATTAAATCCTGAAAAAGCAACTCTTCTAGGAGGAAAGTAATTCTTGCCCATAGTCGTCGTATGTACTTTTTTCTTCCTTTAAGCGATGAAATCCGGTGCTAAGTTCAACTGTCTACCAGCATTAGCAATAGCTTTCCTGTGAAACATCCTCGAGGGCAAGTGGTACACTATGTGCTTGAAAACTTTCCAGCGACATAGTTGGATGTGACTATTTGAATTTGTGCAGCGAAAGGGACACGCTTTGCAACCACCCTTAATCGTTTTGTAGAAACGTTTTGCTTCCGTTCATTTGTGGCCCTCTCCACCCGTTCAATTGTACGCATAAATAAAGGATTCATGATTCCCATTTTCTATCTGTCATGCGCTTTTTTTTTTTTTTTGAAGAAACCGTGTCAGGAAGACGAACGACGTTTACCCGCTGCTCTCTAAAATGATAATCAAAGAGAATCTGGAAAATGCTTTTTATCCAGGTTTTTGTACATAAGGCCGAGCTGCCATCATGAGGGAGGAAGGAATGAAGGATCAAGCAATTAAGTGTAAGATGATTAACCTCAAAGTCAATCATGGCAGAGCAACTTAAGTAGGTTAGCAGGGTTTGGAATTGTTTTGTAGCTTGATGTATGTACATATATATGTACATGCAAATGTACATATGTACAAATCACAAATCATCTTCAATCAGCTTGACAACTACAATATCTTCCGCGCATTGGAAATATTCCAATTGAAGAAATGAGACTGTGGGCAGAAATCAGCAAATTTGCTGATTGCACGCAACATCGGGAGACGCCAGCAACGATGCGGATTCGTCGTCGGAAAACGGCTAAGAAGGAAAGTTATCCATTTTAAGCCAATAAGCGATCACCTAGCTGCAGATTCTACAACATCAGCCTCATCTGTGCACATGCCCCTATCGTCGAGGCTGAAGAACCCATCAAAGAGAATTTCTACGACCTCTTGGGCGACAACTACGGGGCTTGTCGGGAGTACGACATTAAAATAGTACTCGGGGACTTCATCGCCAAAATCGATATGGACAATACCTTTGGCTGAGTAGTCGGAAAGCACAGCCTCCACGATACAACGACTCTGCAGCAACTCGTAATACGGTAATAAGTAGCACAAGACTTCCTCGTAAGAAGATCCACACAGCAACTTGGCTTTCTCCAGATGGTCATGGTGGCTACACACTGATGGCGAGTGTGAGAAGAAAAAGTGAGCTACCGACGAGGCGTAGCAAAAGATGCTGGAAAGGAGCACACGAACAGCTCGCGAGGAATACCAAGGCAGAAGGAAGGAGGAAAAAAGACTGTGGCGAAAGAAGAATATTTTAGCAGCCCTAAAGCTCAAGAGGCGTCCAGGCTATTAAAAGCTGAAGCACGAATGTATGCCCGACAACTGGAATACCAGCTCTATGTTCGAGTACCCCGAAAAATTCCTGCCTCCTCGCACCAAAAACTACATAGGTATATCCCTGTTCAATGTCGCTTATAAGATCGTATCCAGTGTATTGTGTACGTGCAAAAATCGGCACATACCAGTGCGGCTTCCGACCAGGTAAATAGACTATAGACGCTGCGGCACAACCTGTAGGCACATCCATGGCAGCATTCATCACAAAGTCTTATTTAAAGCGGTAGCCGATCGCCTCTCCCTTAAGTTCTCCAATACACCTCAATCCTCCACGCTATCAATAGAACAGCAGTGGAGCCTTTGCAAACAAGCCCTGAAAAGCTCTGCATCCGAAGTTTTGGGTTTCAAGGCTCCACCACGAAGAAACACCTGGTTCGATGACGAGTGCAGGATGATTCCCACAGCGAAGCAGGATGCATATAAGACCTCGCTGCATAAAAGAACAAGAGCAGCTCGTGAGCTCTATGGGTTAAAAAGAAGGGAATAGCATAAGCTTCTTAGAAGAAAGAAGAAAGGGCACGAGAAGCGCGCGATTGAGGATTTGGAGAGGTGTTATTGCAGGCGTGACGTTCAAAAGTCTTATCAACAAATAAGGCGAACATGCCAAGGTTATAAAGCCAGAACGGAAGCCTGCAGAGATGAGAACGGACACCTAGTAGTAGAATCGCAGTCGATACTGAGAATATGGAAAAACCACTTCTGCAGACTGTATAACGACGATGTTAGTCAATATTCCGCTGTCAGGCAGAATGATCCATTTCTAATCGACGAAGACCGCAGAGAATTCTGTCCCCCTGACCTCGACGAAGTTAAGATTACCATATCGAATATCGATTCACAAGAAAGGAATAAGAGGAATAAGTCTCCTTAACATCGCCTACAAAATCTTCTCTGCCGTTTTGTGTGAACGCCTGACGCCTTTTGTAAATAAGCTGGTAGGTCCTTATCAGTGCGGATTCAGGTCAGGGAAGTCCACCATCGACCAGATCTGCACACTACGGCAGATCCTGGAAAAAACCAATGAATTTCAAGTCGACACTCACCACCTATTTGTCGACTTCAAAGCCGCATACGACAGCGTAATTAGAGGCGAGCTATACAACGCTATGTCTACCTTTGACATACCTGCTAAACTAGTCAAACTATGCAGGATGACTTTGGAGAATGCTCGCTACTCCATTCGAATCGGTGAACACCTTGCCGATAGTTTTGATGTTAAAAAAGGATTTAGGCAGGGCGATGCGCTGTCGTGTGATTTCTCAACATCATATTGGAAATGATTGTGCAAACTTCACTGGCCAATACAAGAGGCACAATCTATTTCAAAACCTCGCAACTCCTTACATACGCCGACGATATTGACATAATAGGAAGGTCACAGCGAGATGACAATGAGGCGTTTGCGATTATTGAGATGGAGGCAGCAAAAATTGGTTTGGCAGTAAACGAGGGCAAAACTAAATATATGCTGTCATCAAAAAAGTACGCTCTCCACCGACGTCTTGGCCAGAACGTTTGTATTGGCAGATATAAGTTCGAGGTAGTTAGGGACTTCGTCTACCTTGGCTCCGCAGTGACCTGGAACAACGACATCAGTCCCGAAATCAAACGCAGAATCACTCTTGCCAATCGCTGTTTCTTTGGGCTCAGGAGGCAACTGAGTAATAGACCCCTCTCCCGAACGACAAAGTTGTCTCTATATAAGACCCTTATCATCCCGGTCCTGTTGTACGGCGCAGAAGCATGGACACTGTCAAAAGCGGATGAGGAGGCCCTTGGTCGGTTCGAGAGAAAGATTTTGCGCGTGATTTTCGGGCCTATAAACGCAGACGGGGAATGGAGGAAAAGTCTCTACCACGAACTTTACGGGCTGTACAGTGACATGAGTTAGTCAGGCGTCTACGGATCCAACACCTAAGATGGCTGGGCCATGTAGACCGAATGGGCACCACAGCTCCAGCCCGGAGAGTCTTTGAATCCAACCCCGAGGGACGAAGAAGCAGAGGACGGCCGCACTTAAGATGGCGCAAACAGTTGGAAGGGGACCTCAGCCAACTGGGTGTGCGGCAATGGAAGAAGCTAGCAAAAGATCGTGTTAGTTGGAGGGGCATGTTGGATGAGGCCCAGGTTCACCCCAAAATGTAGCGCCCATTGAGAAGAAGAAGAATCCACACTGACGGATCCGGTACAGGAGCCGGAGTCTATTTCGAATCCCGTGAAATGAGTTGCTTCTTTAGATGATGGCTATAGCGTTTTCCAAACTGAGGTCTTTGCAATCAAACAGGCTGCGGGCCTGATTCTTAATAGAAAACCTCTCAGGAAAAAAGATCGACTTCTTGGATAAGATCCAAGCTCGTCAAACTCTGAAAAGAGAGGCTGGTGGAGATATCAGATAAGATAACCCTCTGCTGGGTACCAGGTCATGTGAATATTTCCGGAAATGACAAGGGGGACGAGCTAGGTAGAATAAGCGCCACTCAGTACACTGTACAGAGAAATAGAGGCGGAGGTAACAGTGAAAGCCAACGGTATCAATTAGATACATGCGCAACGGCAAAATCAACCTGGCCTATCTATTATAAGAAAAGGACAGAAAGTCTGCTAAAGTACAGTCGTGGGAATATCCGATTGGCAATCGGTGCCCTCACTGGGTACTGCATGATATCCTACCATGCCCGAATAGGCCAGCTCCAAATTAAACTGCAGGTACGGAAAGGAAATTGAATCTAATCGTCACCTACTGTGCGAATGCCCAGCACTAGCCCAAAAAAGGAGCATATTCCTTGGAAGTCACTTCCTTTCGGGACTAGAAGAGGCAGGTAAAATTGGGTTGATGACTAGGATTTCTATCTGACTACTAGAATTTCTATCTGCATCTAAGTGAAGATTTCGCCCCGTTGCGAAATCTAGGTCTATCAGCCTAAATCCATTTTCGGATGTGGTGTTGTGTAAGCTGTGCTTGCCAATAACCCTATCAAAGGCGACTTCCTTGCCCAGTTTTGCGTTAAAGTCTCCCAGTACGCTTTTAACATAGTAACTGGGACATTGGGCATATCTCCTATGTAGTATGACCTAGAAGTCGTCTTTTGTAGCGTCATCCTTGTCCTCGGTAGGGGCATGAGCGCAAATTAGGCTGATGTTCGCGAATTTAGCCTTGATGCGGCTTGTCATGAGGTGTTCGCTTACATGCCAGAAGCTCAATACTTGGCCGCCAATCACTACAAAATTTACTATCTTTCTACTAACACAAATTAATTCAGTGGAAATTTACCCACAAGCCAGCGTGTCAGAATCATATCCATTAGTCGGGCTATATGTATACCAAACAGTAATTAAAACAATCGAAACGCATACGTACTAGCGATCTTGTATTGTTTGCTAACCAATATTTGTTTATTGAACGGAATGCGGTGTAAAAAAGTTAACAACTTTTTACCTAAGAAAAGAAAGCGAAAAAAAACTTAAAATAAATAAAGAATAAAACTGGAGATGAAAGGATACGAACAAAGTTTATGTAAACATGTATGTATCTGAGGCAAGAAGCAGGTGTTAGCGGTTAAGCTAATTTGAAAGTTAATATAAAACAGTGAACAGTCGATCGCTATTTTTAATTCAGTGGGGGTCGACTATTGCCACGAATATCATTCGGATGTGGAAAAATACTTTATCTGGGATATACAAGTGTATAGCTTCTGCCGACGCCACTAGTTTTATATTTACTTTTGTGCGAAATCATATGTACGTGAAAGAAATGTTTGCATCAAGCGCTCTTCAGAACTCAACTAAAGTTCAAACGAATGTAAAAAAAACAAAGTAACCGTTTAGCATAAAATCAATTTAATCTCATAAAACTATAGTTAATCGGCTACGTATCTTTTGATTTATATAGCGTGAAAGTTTGTCAATTAGATGTACATCTGCTAATTGTCATGTCTTCAATCCATCTTTTTTTAAATTTCAGAAAATTATGACGTTCGGTTCGACAGAACTTTTTAAAACGCATTTACGCTGTTTTTCATCATTCAACGACACTTGTGTATGTATGTGTATGTATATAATCTTGGCAGGTCCACCAAGTCAAGAACGTATTTCTCTTTTTTTCTTTTTTTTGTATTCTGTCTAAAAATATAAAAATACGAAGATACATAGAAAATCCTCATTACCTGAGAGCAGACTGGATGTAAAATTTACATATTTTCTGACCTCTACTTACCTTCTGACCTCGATGTGCAATATTCGCATTTGATTGGCGACATTCTAACGAAGGTTCCTGAAATTTCCGCTATGTTCGTGCGGTTAAGGTTGGTCATGCTAAGTCAAAAGTCAAGTCGAAATTCATATTTCCCTGCGAAATGTTTTGTTTCATATTCCACAGTTACGAAACTCAGATCCCGGTGAATATCCCCATTTCGATAATAATACTAGCTGACCCGACGGATTTCGTCCCGTCGAATACAGATAGTTCGAAAATAGGATAAAATCAAGTAGGTATCAATTTCATAAGCAAGGGACTAACAAAGGCCTCGTAGGGGTAGCATCTATCCGACGGTACTGGTAGCCTAACGGGTCTAGTCGGTTAGGCTACGGCCTAGTAAGCCGTAATCGTAGTAATCGTAAAAACTCAAAAACAACCACAAGCCTCAGATTTAACGGACGGACTATACATTGACTACCCCCGCAAACGTACAAAAGGATAGGAGTATCGGT
Source organism: Eumerus sabulonum (assembly GCA_951905685.1). Classification (NCBI taxonomy): domain Eukaryota; kingdom Metazoa; phylum Arthropoda; class Insecta; order Diptera; family Syrphidae; genus Eumerus; species Eumerus sabulonum. The sequence goes on along the minus strand of OX645062.1, from coordinate 57,224,679 downwards.
TCTGCACCTGGAATGTTAGATCCCTTAACAGACCGTATGCCGCCGAACAGTTAGAAAAAGCTGCTGCCTTAGGCTGCTATAAAGCAGACTTTACCGCACTCCAAGAAGGGCGATAGGATGGCCCGGGTAAAAACAGGATCAAAAACTGTAACTATGTATGTATCAAAGCTGTCTTCGGGAATATCAGCTTGATATGCATTCACGTCCCCACGTATCAAAGACTAATTCTATGGTGATTTCTATGTGTAAGGAGGAGTGGAGGAACGAGTCGTAGGAAAGCACGGCCTACACGACACCACGTCCGAATACGGATTCAGGCTAATTGATTTTGTGACGGGGCGTAATCTCCTAGTAGCTGGTACACGATTTCCACATCTCAAAATCATAATCCTCCAACAGCTTGGATGTTCGAACCTTCCGGGAAGCCAATATTGACTTGAATCACTACCTTGTTGCAGCCAAGGTACGTATGCGGATATCGCGAACACTCGCAAGAGACCGCCAGGACCTTCGCCGATCGTGTTTCCCTCAAGCTCTCTCAAGAGCCGATGCAAACTGCACATACCATAGACCAGCATTGGAGACGTGGTCAAAGCTCCATCAGGGATGTTGCCTCTGATGTATTAGGTGTCCGGCCACCACCTAGGAGAAACTCTTGGTTTGGTGACGAGTGCAGACAGGTACATGCAGAAAAACAGAATACATACATGGCATACATACATGGCTACGTTGCATCGACGTACGACAGCTGCTCGTGAGCTCTATGAGCGGAGAAGAAGGGAGGAGCACACGGCTTTTAGAAAGAAAATGAAAGAGCATAAGAAGCGCAGGGACGAACACGGATACCTTATAGTTGAATCACTGTCGATGCTGAAAATATGGACTATTTCAGCGGACTGTATAACAGCGAAGATGGCTAAGATTCTGCTGTCAGGCAGAACGCACAACTCACATTCGACTAAATGAGAGAGAATTCTGTCCACCCGACGAGGTTAAGATAGGGATATCAAAACTGAAATCTCATAAGGCTGCTGGCGCAAACGGCCTGCCGACTCGAGCATGTACGAGCTCATCTGTAAGATGGTTGGAAGAAAGCATGCCCGATGAATGGAATCTCAGCATCGTTTGCCTGGCCCATAAAAAAGGAGACCCCTATAACTGTGCCAACTAAAGGGGAATGAGTCTCCTCAACATCGCCTATAAAATCTTTTCTGCCGTGTTGTGTAAACGTCTGAAAGCATTCGTGGACAACTTGATAGGTTCCTATTAATGTGACTTCAGGTCAAGAAAATCCACGATAGAGCAAATATTCATACTGCGGCAGATCTTGGAGAAGACCCATAAATTGCAGGTCAACACACATCAGGTGTCGATTTTAAGGCCTTAAAACAGGCAGTGTCTATACGGACGATCTATATAGAGCTATGTTATGTTTTGACATCCCTGGTAAACTCATCAGGTTGTGCAGGATGACAGTGAAGAATTCTCGCTGCTCCATTAAAGTCGGTAAGGTGTTAACCGAGACATTCGATGTCAAAAGAGGATTCAGACGGGGCGACGCATTGTCATATGATTGTTTCAACATCATTCTCGAAAAGATCGTGCGGGATTCACTGGCCAATACAAGAGGCACGATCTACTTCAAGTCTGCAGAATTACTCGTACACCCTGATGACATGGATGTGATTGGGAGGACGCAGCGAGACCTCATTAAACATTTGTGGACATTGAAGCAAAAAGCACAACACCGATGTTTTGGTCAAAACGATACTATTGGCAGCTATAACTTTGATGTAATCAAGGATGCCATCTTCCTTGGCTGAATAATAATAATATGTGACAACGACACCAGCGCTGAGATTAGACGGTGAATACACTTGCCAATCGCTGTTTCTTCGGGCTAAAGATGCAATTGAGAAGTAGAGCCCTCTCTCGGAAAACTAAGGTGACCTTCTATAAAATCTTAATCATCCTGGTCTTTCTCTACGGCGCAAAGACTTACCCCTTATCAATAATGGATGAAGAGGCCCTTTGTCGTTTCGATAGGAAATCTTCGGTCCCGTTTGTGTTGACGGAGAGTGGAGGAGAAGATTCAACCACGAACGGCACGATGTACAGCTACATCGGCCTGGATGGCTAGGTATATAGAGCGAGTAGACAGCACACCTCCGGCCCGAAGAGTCCATTGTAGAGGACGGCCGCATCGAAGGTGGCACACACAGGTGGAAAGGGACCTTAACCAACTGGGCCTGCGATACTGGAAACAGCTGGCAAAAGATCGTGCTACCTGAAAAGGCTTGTTGGTTGAAGCCCAGGATCAACCCGAACTGTAGCGCCACGTAAGTCAATAAATAAGTAAGGGTGGACCAACTAGTGTTTTTGTTTTTTTGTTTTATATATAGGTTACACTGACAGCTGTTTCTAGCTTGAAATCTTAACAGAAAGTTTGTACCATTCCTCCGCGAAACGAAATGTGTCGCTTTACGCTCGAAGAACGTTGGAAAATATTGAAAACTTATTTCCAAAGTAAGTGCTCATGGTCCCCGTCGTCGTACGGTGGCTGCTGTGGCCGAGAGTGTGAGACACAATTCACGAACATCAACTCACCATCGATCTAAACATCTCAACATTTCACGCACTATCGTAAGGAGAATTCTGCACAAAGATCACGGATTATTCGCTTACAAGGTCCAATTGACTCAGCAATTGAAGGCGTGCGACATCCGCTTCGTTATCGCTTCGCAGTTTGGATCTTAGAGCAGTTTGAATTGGACAGCGATTTTGGGCAAAAAATCGTCTTTTCTAACAAGGCGCATTTTCATCTCGGCGGCTACGTTAACAAACCAAATTGCCGCATCTGGGGCTCGGAAGACCCGCACGTTATTATAGAGAAGCCAATGCATCGACAGAGAATGACAGTTTGGTGCGGATTGTGGAGTGGTGGCATCATTGGACCATTTTTTTCGTAGGCGTTACATAGCCATGTTAACCACTTTTTTAACTTCCCAGTGGGAAGTTATTGTAATGATTTTGCGAATTCCAAATTTTGACATATCTCCACGGTTCAAGATCACCAGAATCCAAATCGAAGGTTATTATGTACATATGTGCGTGTGTATGTATGTGCATATGTACGTATGTGCGTATGGGCGTATATGACCTTTCGTCTGTATTATCTCGAGAACCAAAGTTGAAATTGACAGAAGGTCGCATGAGCTGCTCGTGAGTGTGCACTACCCGACGAACATTTATTAAACGCACGAGGTCTTGAGTAATTGGCTGTGAGCATTTTTATTTTCGCTCACGAACACGAGTGTGTGCATTTATAGAAGCTCACCCCTGTGCGCACCTCATATGTTCGTAAAAAGAGAACACGCACTTATGTGCGCTCTGTGGGGTGGGTTCTGTTTAACGCCCATGTGGAGTGCGAATATGGGGTGAGTTTCTATAAATGCACACACTCGCGTTCGTGAGCCAAAATGAGTTTATTTACTGCTCGGGAGTTGTTTGCAGAAAGATAAAACATGAAAACATTTCACTTGAACAGTTATTTTTTATTTCCACTTTTATAATATTTCAGTCTAAGATGGCTTCATTTTCTGTAAAGTCTAAATTAGAAAATTTCAGCAATCGGAATTGCACATGAGCAGCTTATGAGCAATAGATTGTTTAATGTGCGCACATGAGTGTGCGTTTCCTTACCCTGGGTTACATGGGACGACGGAAAAAAGGCGGCTTGATGCCAACAACACGCGGTGTTCCCAGACGATTCCCCATCTAAGTACTGACCGCGCGCGGTGCTGGTTGATTGCGGTGATCGGACGAGAATCGATACATTTTCCATTATGCGTCCAAGAATTCTACCGCAACTAACAAAAAGAATGTATGACCTTGAAATACCTGAACAGATCTTCACAAATTGTAGCTAAGAACCACCTCGATCAAGTTAGCTTTTAATGGTCCGTCCATTCGGAGTTACGATGCCACAGACAGACACACAGACACCTCAAATTTACAACAACCTTCTTTTTGCGTCCGGGGTTAAAAATGAAAAAATATGAAGTTAGTCGTGTGAGCCTTACGTTCCGCACCTAGACCAAATTTTTTTTACTGAAATTGAAGATATGGATTTGGACGACCTCTGATTCATGCAAGATGGCGCGAACCAGACATGTTTATGACAACCATAAATCACGTCCTGCAACTCTATAAAGTCAACACAAATGTCAATATAATTATCTGACACCCACTCAAATCATTTCGTTTAAGTAACACCCCGTGGAAACGACAACATGAATTTGTTGTCGGCGCTAGAATCTAGAACATGTTTTTTTTTCAAGGTTGACCTACATAACAAACATACATATGTACACATACATAGATACAAGGTCAACTGAGGTACAAAAATAAATTTCGGATGGAATTGTTGCACTACGAAATCCGAATGTGCGATTTTGGGAATGGGGCACGTTTTCCTCCATCACTTACTCCCATCAGAAGGATCTAGATTAAAATTTCGAAAATTGTTCAAGTTTCAGTAGAATACTTCGGTTTAATTCCAGGTTAGGCCAAGCTATTATGGCAAAGACCTTCAAGTTCCTTCCTTTCCTTCCTGTCTAGCCACATATGTACGAGTCGTGCAGAGTCACATCTAAATTAAGCATACGTATGTATGTATGTATGTTCTGTAACAATGTTCCATGCCGAACAATGTGTTGCAAGGACGTTAATCATTTTTAAGTCTCATAACGTCCCCCAAACTGCAAACGTCGACGACAATGGTGGCGTTTAAGGTCTGAGAGTACGAGTACGTACATCCACTAAGGGTTATTGCCTAGCATTAGCATTTTTATTGAGCAGCATACATATATGCACTTTGAATGTGTGTGGCTTGGTACTTGTTTGTAATTCAAAGGACAATATACGAGATGTACTAAATGTAACGACGGCAAACGGCACTCGTACTCTGGTAATACCTGTATGTCTTGTTCTTAATTTAATCGTGTTTAATTTAATTCAATTATGTGACGATTGGAATTGTGTGGGGGATCAGAGGTGACTAAAGGAGCTGTGAGTCGTGTGCAGTGTGGGAGGTTTACACAAAATTTTCGTTGGTAATTTCGAAATGGCAACATTTTGTTTAACATTTCTGGAATGATTTCAGGATTATGTTTAAATTGCACAGATGTCAAGGTCGAAAATTTGCTTAAGCAGCGTTTGTTTAAACGAGGTATTCTGCCTTAACATTATGTAGATTTTTTTGATCAACAATCGGTCAGATTGGTCAAGAGAATCTATATAGCTAAAGGATTTGGAATTGGTGACATCAAATAAATTCATTTTAACTAATTGCTTATACGTGAAACATTTTCGAAACGAAGTTTTCAAACTGGTGACCAGTAAATGTTGCTCTCAATATTTTGACACAACATGGTTTGGTTAGGTTAGGTTGTAGTGGTTGGCATACGACACACGATGTAGGTATACCACATTTGATTTGAGCTATTCTTACATCTGCTAGCTTGCTTAAGCTATCGTAGAAGGGAGCACCGTGGTAGATCCTCCTGCGGTTCGCAAAAGAGGGAAATGAGCAGAGGAGGTGGTGAATCGATTGCTCTTCTTCCTCATCCATGCAGCCGCGGCAGAACTCATTGGCAAGTAGCCCTAGTCTGACAGCACGGTTTCTAATGGTGCAGTAATCTGTAATGACAGCCATTAAGGAGCTTAAGGTTCCTCTTTTGGTTGCCACAATATCCCTGGTCAGTTCTAAGTTTAGTTTAGGCCAGATTTGTTTAGTGATTAAGTCGATGTTACTTTCGTTCCAATCTTCAGGTAGCCTCTATGATTCGAAGCTTTATCATATGCTTTACTGAGCTTATTGGTATTTTTGAATTTCTGAGGGATGGAAGACTGACCGTAACCTTGCGATTTTATCGGCCGCGCAGTGAAATATACCTCTGTTCGAGAACCCACAGTCATTTTATAGTTATCTGTTCAACCGTCTCGTCTAGAGGTAGGTTGAGATGCGTCTTTGATTTGTGGGTTACCGGTGGTTCCTATAATCCTCATCCGTAGGGCCGCGCAGACAGCAGCTTGTTGTTGAAGAGGTCCAATGGTGGGAAATATAGTAGAATGTCTTGGGCCTCCGTGGGGGTTGATCCTATCGCCCCACTGATGTTGGCCGATCCTTGCACTTTCCCCAGAAAGTTTTGATAGACTGCCCTGGCCACAGCAGTACACCAAACTACGATGTCGTAAAGAAGCATAGGTCTTATGACTGCTGTATAGAGCCAGTGCATAATTATTTGTTGCAGACTCAACTTTACCCACCACTTTCTTGCAACTGTAAAGGAGAGTGGTTGCTTTCTTGACACGTTCAAGAATGTTGAGTTTCCAATTTAGTTTCCTGTCAAGGATTAGGCCGAGGTATTTGGCCTTCTAAGAGTTCACCCCAAGTCCGCTTCTTCGTCCAGTTTACTACCGTTTGTAAGGCTTTCTGCATTGGGTCATATAGGGTGCTGGGAAACTTTCCTGAGAAGGCTTTAGCAATTTCGTTCGCATAAGCGGTCACAGTGTACCCTTCCTGTTCTAGCAGAAGTAGTAGTTCATTGAGAACCTACCACGTTCCAGAGAAGATGGAAAAGTACGCCACCCTGTGGTGTACTTCTGATGACCATTCTAATTGAAACGGCACCAGAGAAGTTGACTTTGACGTTGTCGTACTAGTTCTATCACTGATCCCATTACAATCAGATCAGTCAGCACTTTGCGACGGCCCATGGATCAACATTGCTAAAGGCGCCCTCAATATCGTGAAAGGCTACTAGGGTGTATTCCTTGTGTTCCAGTGACCTTTCTATGGTAATAACTAGTGAGTGGAGTGCTGTTTTCACCGATCAACCTTTATTGTATGCACGTTGGTTGTCCTATAGCCTTCAATAGCTGTAGCTGTGTCTAATGCGTGCATCGATAATCTTCTCCAGAGGTTTTAGAAGATAAGAAGCAAGGTTAAATGTCTCAAGTCCTTTGCATACTTGTGGGAGCTTTTGTCCGCCTTGGGTATAAAAATGACTTTGGTTTCGTCCCACTTGCTTGGGATGCATGATAATGACAACATGCGACAATAACAATTGGAAATCGTCCTTTTACTGGACATTCAGATTCGCGTTCTTCAAATATGTATAATTAAACCATCACTGAACGTGAGGACTCCGTGGCATATTGGTTAGTGTGTCGAACTCTGACACACGATGAGGGAGTTCGGATCCCGTTAAAACCAAAGCCATCGAATGTTCATTTTGCGGCGTCCCTCCTGGGGTATTGGCAAAACTCCTCGTAGTATACTTGCCTTGAAAAAGCTACTCACCTGTGTGAAAAATAAATCATACACAACATGGGTGATTGAGAGAAGCTTGGCTCTGGTCCTTCATGGGCTGTAACGCCACCAAAGAAGAACAAGCATGACATTGGTTAAATCATCGATGGCACACAACAACTGAATTTGAGAAGTTCAAAAACGGGGAAGATTTCGTACCAGTTGTTTAAAGGTTAAATATGGTCCATTGTCAGGGAAGCGCGAAAAAATTAAGCTGCTAGTGCAGTAAAAATTGCGGAAAATATCAGACTTTCATCTGAAGTTTCCATTAGTGCGGGAATTGCTCCCTCCGTAGTAAGCGTAGGAAAGTGCAGCCTACACGACACCATGTCCGAAAACGGATTCAGGCTAATAGACCATGGGACGGAAGGTAATCTCCTAGTAGCTGGTCCACGATTTACACATCTCAATATCATAATCCTTCTGCAGCTTGGATGTTCGAACCTTCCTAGAAGCCAATATTGACTCGAATCACTACTTTGTTGCAGCCAAGGTACGTATGCGGATATCGCGAACACTGCGAACACACTCGCAAGAGACCGGCAGGACCTTCGCCGGTCGTGTTTCCCTCAAGCTCTCTCAAGAGCCGATGCAAACTGCACAAACCATAGACCAGCATTGAAGACGATGTCAAAGCTCCATCAGGGATGTTGCTTCTGATGTATTAGGTGTCCTGTCACCACTTAGGAGAAGCCTTGGCTTGATGACCAGTTCAGACAGGTACATGCAGAAAAACAGAAAACATACATATGTAGGCTATGTAGCCACGTTGCATCGCCGAACGAGTGCTGCTCGTCAGCTCTACGAGTGAGCATGAGCTTTTCAGAAGGAAAAAGAAAGAGCACGAGAAGCGCTCGATCGAGAAGATGGAGAGATGTTATCGCAGTAACGACGTTCGAAGGTTTTGCTAAAAAGTAAAAAGGTTCTTAAGCCAGAGCGGAAGCCTGCCGGGATGAACACAGACACCTAATAGTTCAATCACAACCAATGCGGAGAATATGGGAGGACTATTTCATGGAAATGTATAACAATGAATATGGTCAAGATAACCACTGTCAGGCAGAACGCACCATTCAGACTGGACGAAGATGGAGGAGAATTCCGCCCACCCGACTTGGACGAGGTTATTTAAGGCAGGTGGAGATGAGATAATTGGAAACATTCATGAAATCTCAGCATCTTTTGCCTGCTCCTTAAAAGGGTCGACACAAATTATATTTTCGTCGCATATGGTAGTGTCTTTAGGGACGGGTTAAATAGAGCCATGTTATACTTTGACATCCCTGCCAAACTCGTGAAGGTAGGTAAGGAGCAAACCGAGACCTTTGATGTAAAAAACGGAATCAGACAGGGTGAGAGGCTGTCGTGTGATTTTTTCAACATCATCCTTGAAATGATCGTGCGGCCGATATAAGAGGCACGACTTATTGAAAGTCTGCACAGTTGCTCGCATACGCTGATGACATTGACGCGATTGGGAGACCGGAACGAGACATCGATGAAGCTTTTGTGGGCATTGCAGCAGAAGCGGCTAAAATAGGTCTGAATGTAAACGAAAGCAAAATCAAATATATGCTGTCGTCAAAGAAAGGCGCACAACACCGACGTCTTGGCCAGAATGTCACTATTGGCAGCTATATCTTTAATGTAGTCAAGGATTCGTCTGCCTCGATTCACTGGAAATTAGCCGCAACGACGGCAGCACTACGATTAGACGCAGAATAGCTCTTGCCAACCGCTGTTTCTTCGGGCTCAAGAGGCAATTGAGTAGTAGAGCCCTCTCGCGGAAAACTCTCTATAAAACCTTAATTACCACGGTCCTTCTCTATGGCACAGAAGCTTGGACCTTATCAAAAATGGATGAATAGGCGCTTGGTCGTTTCGAGATGAAAATTCTGCGCACAATTTTCGGTCCCGTTTGCGTTGACGGAGAGTAGATGAGAAGACTCAACCAAAAACTGAAGGGGCTATACGGTGACATTGGCCTAGTACGACGTCTATGGATCCAACGAATGGCTAGAGCATATAGAGGGAAGGGACAGCACAGCTCCGGCCCAAAGAGTCTCTGACTCCAACCCAGAGGGACGACGACGTTGCAGAGGACGGCGCACACAGGTCGAAGGGGACCTCAGCAAACTGCTGGATGATTATATAAGTAAGTAGGCAAACAAATCAGGATAAAGTACAGCAATATAACTGCTGTTTCCTTGGTAAATAGGAATTCTTACTGTTCACCCTTCTAGGTCTAATGTCAACGAACGTCTTATAGGACTGCAAACTAATATATTGTTAGGGGACACTAATTATTTGTAGATACAAAGCAATTGGGAAGGTGCACATTTTCTTTGGACGCTCACGGTAGACCAAAGAAAATAAGATAAGTAAGAACGTAAGCGTCTTTCCTGGGCTTCAGTTGGACAACTCTTTTTAATGACAGTGTTCATACGTTCATACGTTAGCGAGTATCTTTTTTACCCAACGATGTTTCTGGGACGAATAATAAATAGCCTTTTGAGATAAATCTTATCTTATCTTTCTCACGTCCCAGCGAATTTCTGCAACTTCAAAGAACTTGAAATTCTAACCTTCTTTCTAACTATTGCAAATACATGGTTGGCGGCGTTTCTGGTTTTAAATAATTGCGATCGTGCCCCAGGAGCATTTAAGTAAATCCGGTTTAACTAAAACCATAAAAAAGACATATTTCTGTGTAAATCATATAGTGGAACGCTCAAATCGTTTAATCTTTACGATTTTTAAACATAACACACCAAAATATGTGTTTCCATTGTAGTCATTTTTAATGCAACTTTAAGCGTGTTATTATGAAAACACACAAAATGGGAAATTTCCCAAGTATGCACACAAAGGGGAAATACTCAACCATATGCAACCTTGCCAGAAAACAAACTGCGACCCGGACGCATAGTGCAATGTTTAACACACTGGACTCTCAATCCAGTGATCCCGTGTTCAAATTCCGAGGTTCCTGTGAACACTAACTTTTCGCAGCAAACAAAAAAATTACTCCATCTAGTCCCTCGCTCTCTGCGGTTCTTTGTTTTTTCTTGTGAAGCAACATCATGATGACCGGCTCGAAGGGCCAATGTAGAACGGGAAAGGGGAGTATTTGAGTGCCTCTGTTTTTTGGTGGCTGCGGATCTTGGGAATTGATCTCGGATCTCTTGGTTAAGAGTCCAGTGTGTTAACCATTACACCATGGATTCGACTCGCAAATTACTTTCTGGTTGTTTGATTGATTGATCCAAAGGGTGTTAATTATTAGTATTTGTGTCACTGCAACATACTTAAGGTGACGTTAGAGTTTATATCCAAGACAGGCAATAGAACAAATCTTAACCTCAAAGTGTGTCAAATGATATACTTAAATGTGTTATCTAACAACTACTGCGTGTTGTTTAACACACTAGCATTTGCAGTCTAATAGTCAATCGATGGGGCGTAGTAACGATTCGCCATTTTTCGGTAATAGTCATGATGTCATGACTGCCATGGCACACTGCTTAGTGTGTTCGACTCTGACGCACGATGAGCGAGTTTGGAACCCGATAACACCAACGCCATCGAATGTTTATTTCCCGGCGTTCCTCGGAGGGGTACTGGCAAAACCCCCCGTAGTATACTTGTCATGAAAAATTACTCACGCCGTTCGGAATCGGCATTAAACTGTAGGCCCCTTTCACCTGTGCTTGGCTCTGGTCCTTCATGGGTTGTAACCAAAGTAGAGTCATGATGCCATTCGCAAATGGTTTTCATAGGCCTATTGTAAACTCAATTTCATCGCATTAAGATGGTTCTTCAGATATTATAACATACGATAGCCAGAGGGTACTATCGTTGCAATATACGGTAGGCGCGACCAAATTTCAAAACCAAACTCTTGTAATCCATGGCGCATCTATGTACATAAAATTCTCGTTATGATAATTGGTAATTTTATTTTAATTGCTTATGTACATAAACAAAGGGAACCATGCTTTCAATGCACATTTTTCTCAAATATATATTAAGATACATGAAAAATACAGGTCAAAATTTGTAAATGTTAATAGTAAAAACAAAAGTAATTCATGAGCCAACAAATTTTTTGTTTATACGAAGAAAAAACAAAAAAACGAAAACAAGTAAAAAAAAAGAAACTCCAAATACTCAGTATTTACTCAGGTCAAAACAAAGGGAACTTCAAGGATAATAAAAGCAAAAATATTCTTTCAAGAAAAATTAATATTAATATTCATATTTTTATATAATTTTAATATTAATATTTGGTGGAAAATCCGTTGTTTTTTATGACTTCGGCGCATCGTTTGGGCATTGAGGAGATTAGATTTTCCACAGTTTCCATAGAAATGTTTTCCCACTCATTACTGATAACGCTAAATAATTCCTCAACGCTTCTCAATATTCCGTGCCTCCTGACCTTTTGATTAACAATTTCCCAGAGATTTTCTATTGGGTTCAGGTCAGGAGATTGGGCAGGCCATTTCAGAACTTCAATTCCCTTCTCCTGTAACCAATGTTTTACGACTTTTGAGGTGTGCTTGGGGTCGTTGTCATGTTGAAATCTCCATAGTAATGGCATATTTTCATCTGCATATGGATACATGACATTTTCTAGGATGTTTTTGTATCCAAAACGATCCATAATGCCGTTGATTCTATGGAGTGGACCCGCACCATGTCCTGATACACAACCCCAAACCATCACACTCTTTCCGCCCCCATGTTTCCACGTTGGCACACAATATCTCGGACATAATCTTTGTCCAACTGGTCGTCGGACACGTCGCATGCCGTCTGAATCTTTTAAATTGAACTTGCTTTCATCCGAAAACAAAACGGCTTTCCAACGCTGAATTGGCCAGTTCAGGTGAGTCTTAGCGAACTCCAAACGTGCCCGTCTACTCTTCTCTGAAATGAATGGTTTTTTTACTGCCCTGTAACTTTTCAATCTCGACTCCCTCGCCCTTCTTTTAATGGTAGATTCACTGATATCTAATTGAAGTTCGTTTAAAATAGCATTCGAACTAATAAATGGATCAATTTTAATTTTTCGGATAATTAAATTATCCGTTCGAATTGTCGTCTTCCTTGGCCTACCACCTTTATGAACTGTTTCAATGGACCCAGTCTCATTGAATTTCTTTAGAAGTCTGCTTATAACGGCTTTACTGAGTGAGTATTTCTCCCGGAGTTGCTTTTGCGTCAATCCCTTTTGGAAATCATCAATAATTCTACTTTTAAATGCCGCATTATACTTGTTTCTGGCCATTTTTGTTTAAAAGTTAATTAAAAAATGATTTTGCAATAAGCGGACAGATTTTCAACCATTCAACACGCCACATCAATTGAAAATGAATTTGTTTTCATTAAAGCAATGAAAAAAAAATTCCAAATTATTAGATACAAATTTAGAAGGGAAAAAAATTCAGGGAGACACCGAGTTCCCTTTGTTTTGACCTGAGTAAATACTGAGTATTTGGAGTTTCTTTTTTTTTTACTTGTTTTTGTTTTTTTGTTTTTTCTTCGTATAAACAAAAAATTTATTGGCCCATGAATTACTTTTGTTTTTACTATTAACATTTATAAATTTTGACCTATATTTTTCATGTATCTTAATATATATGTGAGCAAAATGTGCATTGAAATCATGGTTCCCTTTGTTTTAACCGACACTGTATGTGTGTGCGTATGTTGGCGTTATAGTCCACTTAGGACTATAACTCAATCGGAACTTCTCTCAACCACCCATGTTGTGCGTGATTTTAGTTTCCCATAGGTTAAAGGGATATAGAGTTTATTGGAGATTCCGAACGGCGAATTTCGAGAAGCTTTTTATGACAATTATACATACTACAGGGGGTTTTGTCAGAACCCGGCTGAGGAGAAGTACCATAAAAACACGTGCCATGAGACGGCTGTTGTCGAGATTCGATCCCGTGTCATCAGCGTCAGAGGCCAACAGTCCAACAAATCAATTTTACATTTGAGAAAGTGTCCCTTATATTATACATAATATCATAATGATAAAAAAATCAAAAAACTATACTGATACTTTAGAAGATAAATTTGCAGATGAGGATGCGCGACTAATTAAACGTACGGTGGCATCTAAACAACCTAAGACGCCGAAAGAAGTTGCAAAATTCATAAATAAGAAAGTAAGCGAGTGAAAAACATCGGGGCACAACAACAGATGCACCGAAGCTTGTTTCAATGCTTGCTTTGATGTCGACTTCTTTCGTCACGTGAATTCAATACAAAAAGTTTTTTTGGCGTCAGCGCTTAGAGAATAGAACGGAATTGTGCGTGCAAAGGCGAACGGAATTTAAACCAAGGATCCAGGGATAATATTTGACCAAAGAGGGCAACATGTCCTCCGCGTATGATTCAGACGAAGAAAATCGCAATTTTCAAACATTACAAGAGCTCTCTGCCCTGACTAACCACATAATGACGAATCTATACCTCGCATCGCAGCTGTGCGAGCTGGAAAATCAGCAAATAACAAAACTCGAATCCGAGCGCAACTTATTAATTCAACGAAAGACCGTGCTAGAAGAGAAAACCATTAAAACCAAGCTGTTGCGCTGGTGCGCCCGATGCCTAAAAAGGGCAATCTACGTGGCCAACAACAAGTTTTATTGCTGCACCGAATGCGAGCAACTAGACAAACTCTTCATGAATGGGAAGTGAATGGGCAGAAGAACACTTCGCAGAGTTGGACTGCAATAAAAAGATAAAAACCCACCTGATCTGACAAAAACATCAAGTTTTGCTGAACCATAGACGATTGGAAACTTATAGCCTGGTCCCACGGAACGAACATCAACCATTTTCAGTACTTCTTTTTGATCAAATAGCACTCGATGCCATTTCTGACCATGACTTACTGTTTTGTACTTATGATGTTATTTTTTCTCACTCTCTTACCCCTCAGTTCTTTACATTTAAGGATTCGAATGCTATTGGCATTAACGCACTTCGAATCGCTACCCACTCAGCATCCTGGGAAGACTTGCGACTAGTTGTCAAACCCAATAAAAATGTGAACTACTTTCAATCCATATTAAATCAATTATTCGATCAATGTATTCCTACCAAAACTGTGACCGTTTGGAATAGACCTGTCCCTGGTTCACATCCCGTGTCGTCGTTTCCATTAAAAATCGAAATAAGTTATACAGCAGATGGAAGCACAAGCCTACTAATGCTAATTGGGTTCTATATAGGGCTTTCCAATAGGGAATTGACAAATGTGAATTAAATTTTTGAACGCATCCTTTCACTAATTATCGAACTGTCATTGCCAATTTATTCAGTAAACTCAACATTTTCATCACGGTAAAGTACATGAATGAGCAAGGTTTGCAAATTATAAACATTTTATTTAAAAAAAAGTCGTCAAGTCCTTATTGGAAAACCCGATTTAAATCGACACGTAGTAGCACTACGTCCATCATACGTACTTCAAGGCAGACCTTCTATGCTTCAAAGTTGAACACTTCCCTACCCCCTAAAAAGCTTTGTATTAATATACGTACGATCGGTGTCTCCAGTGGCAATACATACCATCAAGCGTGTCTTTGATACTAATGATCTTAATAAATTTTTCGTTGGTGATGATAATATTTCAGTTAACTTTGATTTCAACTCATCATTTTGAGCAACCGGTGCCAAGACTGGAGGATTTTGAAATGGTGACTGACATCGGAGTTATTACTTGTATAACTGCTATTGAGGCCAATTCGATGGGAGATGATGGCATTCCTGTACGGTTTATGAAACTCATTTTACCACAAATTGTTAACCGCTTTACGCACATGATCAACAGTTGCATTATGACCTCTACTTTTCCCCAGTCTTGAAAAATTGCAAAAGTTTTACTAAAGTTTTGCTAAAAAAGCCAATCCAATTTCTCCTGCTGATTTTAGACCGATCAGCATTCTACCCTGCCTGTCAAAAGTCTTCGAGAAAATAATTGCAAAGCAAATTATGAAATACTCGCCTTGCAATCTTTTGATAAATCCTGGTCAGTCTGGCTTAGTCAATTTATTTGAAGAAATAAGGCAAGAGTTTGTTAAGGGTCATGTTTCGCTTCTTTATCTGCTTGACTTTTCGAGGGCTTTTGATAAGGTTAACCATACCATAACCATAACATCCTTTGTTGGAAGCTCGGAAAATTGTTTCGTCTTAGCGATAGGGCAGTTAAACTGATAAATAGCTTCCTTTCCGATAGGCCTCAAAAAGTAATTTCTCGTGAGAAGTTGCCGGATTTGATACCAATCACCCAATGAGTACCTCAAGGGCCAATCCTGGTACCGATCTTGTTTTGCATATTTATTAATGACCTATTATCCGTATGCAAGCATGCCTCAGTTCGTCTTTATGCTGATGATGTTCAACTTCATTTAGCCAAACCTTCTGATAACCTTACAGAACTTAATTTTCTTCTAACTGAGGATCTAGTTAATGCTTATAAATGGTCAGAAGCTAATGGATTGGTACTAAATCCAGAAAAATCTCAAATAATACCGATCTCTAACCAAATTTTTGATGTTAATAGTTTGCCTGATTTATTGTTTGCTGGCAATAAAATCAAACCTGCTGAATCAGTTACTGGTCTTGACCATTTAATAAACCCAAATTATCTGGTTAAAATCACACCAAAGCAGTCATTGGTCGTATTTTCGGATGTCTGCGCAAATGATGACTCACTGCAAATTTCACTAATCAGGAAAATCGTAGAAAGCTTATTATCACCTTAATGTTGTTTGCACACTTGACTCCTCATCCCAACGTAAACTGCAAGGTGCTTGGAATGATGCAGTGAGGTATGTTTACGGACTCCGTGGATATGACCAAATCTTTGCATATTCGAGGCTGCTGCTGTGTTGTACTATGCAACAATTTGTCAACGCCAGGAACTGTATATTCTTACATAAAATCATTAATAATCAGTGCCCATCTTATCTGTTCACAAGACTCAAGTTCACTTGCTCTACTAGGCCCATAAGCATCATCCCTCTCCACTACAGGTATTTAAACTCATCCCGTTAATTTTTCTATTCACGCTGTCAGACTATGGAATCTACTACCTCCGTCCATCAGAAATATTTCCAGTCATGTGAATTTCAGAAATGCAATCCTTCTTCATTTCTCATCCTTAGCTCTCTAGTTGTAACTAAACTCTCTTCACCACCATCTCCTTCCTTTTAAGTAAATATTGTAATTTGTAACTTATTTATTCTTTAATATTGTATAAATTATTTTCCCTAACTTAAGGAGGACGCCGTGGCGCAGTGGTTAGTGTGTTGGACTCTGGCGCACG
Organism: Eumerus sabulonum; assembly: GCA_951905685.1. NCBI lineage: Eukaryota > Metazoa > Arthropoda > Insecta > Diptera > Syrphidae > Eumerus > Eumerus sabulonum. The sequence continues at coordinate 57,207,952 of OX645062.1, read as the reverse complement.
ATGAGCAAGTTCGGATCCCGATAACACCAACGCCATCGAATGTTTATTTCGTGGCGTCCCTCCTCGGCGGGGTACTGGCGAAACCCCCCGTAGTATAACTTGCCTGGAAAAAGCTTCTCGACTCACGCCGTTCGGAATCAACATTAAACTGTAGGTTCCTTTCACCTGTGTGAAAAATAAATCACACACAACATGGGTGATTGAGAGAAGCCTGGCTCTGGTCCTTCATGGGCTGTAACGCCACCAAAGAAGAAGAAGAACTTAAGTACTAAGTACTATAAAAGGTGTAATCTTAAGCCTTTATAGACGGAATAAATGAAAAGAAAACTCGTTCATGAAGAAAAGATTGTCATTACATCAGAATGGGCCGAGCAATCTTGCCCATTCTTGGTCTAGAGAACACACTGAATGGCATCGTACTTTTCCTTTCATTTTTTTTTTGTGTTAAAGTCACACGCGTACTCAAGGCTAAGGCCTTATAACGACAGACTTTGTGCGAGCAGAATGTAAAAGAGAGAGGGAGAGGAGCTGCCTATTAACATTGGTCTTAAATATCTGCATATTGTATTGAGGGGGGAAGACCGGATGAGGTAGCGCGTTCCATATTCGTGTGGTTCGGTTGATGAAAGAATCTCTATATTTGTCAGTACGGCCGAAAATGGGCTTCAAAGTGAATTCATGAGCAATCCGGAAGAGACGTATATCGCGGGAGAAGTTTTGAAGGGGCGGAATGCAACTGACTATTTCATCAGATCATTTATGATGAAAGAAAGGATAAAACAATGAAAGGCAGGAGACATTCCTACGCTGTTCCAGCTAGTCTAATGTTTTGGTACTGTTGGAGTCACTTATCAGTTTTATCGCACGTTTTTGTATTCTATCTGGTAGGAGCAATGAGGTCTAAGACGAGCTAGACCAGACATGAGCGTTGAACTCCAACTTAGGACGAATGAACGCCTTATAAATTATAGCCAGATCGGTGGGTTCGAAAAATTTCTTGCATCTGTATAGGAAACCTAGGCATTTTGCGGCATTCTTGGCGGCACTAAATATGTGATCCTTCCAACAAAAGTTGTCACTGATGCACATACCCTTGATAGAAAGTCGGTTTCCGAGATACAAGTGCCACTCATAAATTATAATAATAGAGTAAATGTTGCGCTTTAACGACAGAAGACAGCATTGCGTTGTGAAAGCAAGTGGTGCAGTGGTTAACATCATTGACCGTCGAGCGGAAGGTCTGTAGTTCGAGTTCGTGTCATAGCCAAGAAAAAGCAATTCCTATACGAAAAAAAGTATGCATCACAGTTGTGAATGGAAAGCGACCAAACGTACTGCTGCAGTCATAACACTCACAGCATATGGTCAATAGAAATTCATCCTCTGCGTATGCAATATTAACACCAACAGTGCATGAACGATTTACTGTGAATTATAACGAACGCGAAATTTGGTCCGCTCTCGTCCTATCTAGGACATACCACCCCTGAGAGTAGTGAACCAACATCTACGACCTAATAAACCACTGCACTCCGTTCAGGTTGTGTGTCAAAAACATCAACCTGCGCGAAACTCTCCCTCTCCCTGTTACCTTCGCTCGCACATCGTTCAAAACATTATAAGGCCTTAGCCTTGAGTGCGAATAAACATTGGATGATGCCTTTCGGAATTTAATGAGCTTAGCATACGCTGCCGCGCACTATTTACAGCCGAAGTGTAGGGTGGTAAAGAAGTGAACGAATATAAAAAACTGGGAGTACACTAGCATTTACAAAGTGAGTGTCAGACTTTAATCCATCCAAGACAACTTAATTTTGAACGATTCGAAAGGTAGTTTCTAATCCATAGAAGAAGACAGTCGTCGATCCCGAATGCACGCATTTTCGACAAAAGAGCTTCATGCCAAACTCTGTTAAACGCTTCCGAAATTTCAAGTGCAACTGCTTTGCTCTCTCCCGCCTGGTGGAGCGAACGATTCCATTTCTCGGTGAGATATGCAATCAAATCACCAGTGGATCTGTTGCTACGAGATATTTCATTAGTTGACGATTTATCAGTGTCTCCAAGACCTTGGAAAGAAGGGACGTTAGTGAAATGGGTCGGGAATTGGAGAGAAAGAAATATTCGCCTTTTTTAGGAATGGGCTGGACAAATGCTTTTTTTCACCTACTCGGATAGAGCCCAGAAAAGTAGGAAAGGTGAAAAAGTTTACGCAGTGGTTTTGCCAGCGTAGAAGAACACCTCTTCAGAATTTTTGGGGAAATACTATCTGAACCACCGGATTTGTGTACGTCAAGTTTTTTAAGAACCCTAGCAACTGTACGAGTACGGAAGTAAATTTGTTCCAAGGTGGAATTAACGTACTCCAGAACAGGCGTTGACAAAGATGATTTGGGGAGCTGCGAGTTTGCTGCGATGTGGGCAGCAAGCAGATTAGATTTGTCTAGAGGTTTGACAGCTGCAATGTCATTGTGAATGGGCGTGGGTATAGACGACGAGACGGAGTTCTTGATGTTTTTAACGAAAGACCAAAAACTTCTGCTACCATTGGGATATTGTAGGATTGTACACCTCGGTTTTTGGTCAAGTAAGAAATGGGCTCATCCAATGTGTGAGTCTCTTCCGGTTTTCCTCAGTGGTGTTTGCCTTATAATTCCGAACGCTTGTCTCCCTCAACCTGATAACCCCTTCGCAGCTCCAGTCAAACCACGCATTATTCTCCGGCTTTAGTTTTTTTACACTATGAATGCTGATAATGTTTTTAATTATATCAGCCGCAGCGTCTACGTCGTTGTCGAGGAAGCACAAGGACCAGTTAAAGCTCCGAAAGAAGTTGTTAAGGCCGCACCAATTAGCTTTGTTATGTACCCATATTACGCTTTTAGGATCTTCTTCTTTAATTGAGTTGAGTGAATATGGGAATTTAGCTGATATAACACAGTGACCAGACGAGCGTAGAGGTGATAATACATCAAAAGTGTATTTATCAGGTTGAGAGGTAAGAAACCAGTCCAGGGTACTGGCGGTATGACTGGCAACATCTGGGATACCGGATGGCTTATTCGCAAGCTCAGTTAATTGGTTCAACTCAGCGAAAATGTCGACATATTACATGCACCGTGGCGCAGTGGGTAGTGTGTTGGCCTCTGACGCCGATGACACGGGATCGAATCCCGGCACAGTCATGTCATCGAACGTGTTTTCACGATGTTTCTCCTCAGCGGGGTTCTGACAAAACCCCCTGTTGTAAAATTGTCATGAAAATCTTCTCGAAATTCGCCGTTCGGAACCGGCAATAAACTATAGGTCCCTTTCACCTATGGGCAAATTAAGTCACAGACAACATGGGTGATTGAGAGAAGCTCGGCTCAGGTCCTTCATGGACTGTAACGCAAACATACATACATACATACATTACATACATTGTGAACATTAAAATCGCCCGCTATAACGATTTCAGTGCGAGAAAACAGGGAAAAAATTCTTTGAATGGAGTCGGACAGTGCATCAAACGCGTCGAACGTGACGACTCTCTCCAGGTTTGGGCTTCTATAAAGAAGTAGTGAATTGGGTGCTTACCAAGAGTGAATTTGAGCCATAAGAAATTAAATTCCGAGGTGGAGTTTGGCTGTACTGAGGAAACAGCTGGTAAGCGATATCACTGCGAACATAGATGGCGAGTTTGCAGTGAGAAACGAATAATGGCACTAAGCTATCAAACTTTTCATCAACCTGTGTTTCACAAAGTGCCAAAACAGCCGGTTGGTGGAGAGAGGCATGGGCGTACGCGGCATAGAAATTCTTTCTTAACCCACGAATGTTGCAGAACTGAATACAGAATTCCCCCATCAGTACAACATTGAAAACATTGACGGACGCAACACCAACTGAGCATGCTACTATTGAAAAATTGATAGAAAGCACATAAAGAATATAGGGCTCCCGACAGAGTGCAGAATAAAGCAGCAACTAAAACGCTCCCTTAGAGGAAAGCCTTCTTTACTATCTTCCCATTTTTTTAAGTCCATTCCTTTACGAAATATAGTAACTGCTACTACTATACCGTTGTACACAATGTGCACAAATTATTTTCATTTGACTCTTGTTTATTGCGATGATTTTTTTGTAATGTCAGCTAATAGTTCAGTAATTAATGGAGAGAATCTCAAGCACTTACACTTTCGAAAGAATGAAAAATCACTTTGACCATCTAACTGGATGGTTCTACTGTTAACAACTTTCAAATCTGTAAGAACTAAGAACTTATGTATATACTGAACCTTGATCTGATTTACCTCGTCACGCAGATGCTTATCCAAAGAAGACACTTCCTCGAAAAACGTCCAACTCAATTTCTCCCGTGAACTATTTTGTTCGCCGTCTACATAGAGAAAATACCGATCTTGATGAGTCTCTTCTAACCTAGAGCACCTCTTACCAGCACCACTGCTACGCCCAGCAACGGACAATAAACTTTGAGACTCGCACGTTAAATCAGAATTTGAATTTAATTCAAAAATCTCATTCACCATTGCAGATTGTGAAATAGCATTTTACGCATCGAAACTTTTCACGCGTTTCCCGTATTTTTCCGGTTACCTTTTTTTCTCTTTTAATTAATAGGATTGAGGGGAAAACCCGCTTAAAACCGAAAACAAATAAAATAACTTTTCTCACACTTGAACAGAAACGAAATTGCAACTGCAAAGCACACTATTGTAAGTTGGAAAATCGCTTTTCACTTTGTAGGATCATCAATCAACGGGCAATTAAATGCTCAATTAAATTTTCCATCCGACTGCATGCAGTGAAAACTCCTTTCCATACGTTTGGTGTGTTTGTTTTTGTTTTCAATTTATTTTCCCTTTTGCCGATTTTCGTAATTTTTTTTTTGATTTCCTGAGAGACCACAAACCCAATTACGGACGAAAGAAATCACGACGGGATTTTCCACTTGCACACAGGCGACCACCGCGCACATCGACGTCTTTGCAATCACTGGCTGGTTGATGGAAAGTCGAGTAAAATTTTCTTTGGCTTACGTTTCTGGCCGTGCGGAAAAATCGTCTGCAGATTCGCCGGGTTGGGATGGCGGAAGGGGGATGAACATTTTGGGGAAAATGTATTTTTAAAAAGTTCGAATTCGAGTGCGCGGGGACAGGAGGTAGAAAAGCTTTTCCTTTCATAGTAGATGCTCGTTTGGGTATTTTCTGTTTGTTTTTCCGGCCGGTTCAGTGAGGTTTATTTTTTGCAGACATTCTCTGCCAAACACGTGGTGAGGCGCGCACTGCGCCGATGCGAGGTTGAGAGGTTGTAAAAGTTGTCATTCGAAGCACGTGGTTCGACGAAGAGTGTTGCCAGCGTTTAAAAGCATGCTTAATACTTTCATTACCTACTTACTTAACTGGCGCTACAGTTCGGGGTGAACCAAGGTCTCAACCAACAAGCCTCTCCAGCCGGCACGATCTTTGGCTAGTTGCTTTCAGTGCCGCACGGTTGGGGTCCCTTTCCACCTGTGCGCGTCACCTTAGATGCGGTCGTCGTCTGATGTATCGCCCCTCGGGGTTGGAGTCGAAGACACTTCGGGCCGGTGCGGTGATGTCCATTCGCTCTTCATGGCCCAGCCATCTTAGAGGACCAGAGCCGAGCTTTTCTCAATCACCCATGTTGTGTGTTATATCATTTTCCCATAGGTGGAAGGGACCTACAGTTTATTGCCGGTTCTGAACGGCGAATTTTGAGAAGCTTTTCATGACAATTTTACTACAGGGGGTGTTAAGAACAATACTGTAAAAGATGTCACTCAGGTAATATTTTCAATAATTTATCTTGGTAGCCTTGTCTCTATGGGAACTACGTTTTCCAATATAGAAATGTCACTCACTACTATATATATAAATGTTCCTTTTTTCCGAATAAACGCTCTCACAGTTCTTCACGGTAATCTAAAGGTCGTATATTCTTTGTTAAGAACGGTTAAGATTTAACAGGTTATAGGCCCAGATCGCGCTAATTAGTAAAGAACAAAGAACAGAAGGTGTAAACGAAAAGAAAGATAACGGTACATATACGTTTAATTTGAAATTTTCTTGAAAATGGAGAGTGAAATGTTTAAAATTGAAAAGTTGCAAAACTCAGAGTCTTATTCTGTGTGGAAGTTCCAAGTTAGAATTCTGCTGAGTGCATCAGAATTATTTGAATATGTGAATGGTGCAAATGTCCGTCCAGTTAAAGCCGAGTCTGAGACTCAGGCAGTATATGATGTGCGTGTATCGAATTGGTTAAAAAGCGATTGCAAAGCTCAACGCATTATTGCAATGAGTGTTGGTCCGACACCTCTTCGCCACATAGTAAATTGCACTACAGCAAGGGAAATGTGGGTAAAACTACAGTCGGTGTACGAGCAATCGTCAAAGGCAAACATTCATATGCTGCTTCAGCGGTTTTATGTCTTTGAGATGGATCCCGAAGATGACGTAGCTACACATATATCTAAATTGGAAAATATAGTGAGGCAGCTGCGAGACATTGGGGAAGAAATCACCGAAAGTATGGTAATCACTAAGATTTTGATGACACTTCCGGAAAGTTTTAAGCATTTTTTCTCTGCGTGGGAGTCGACGACCAAAGATCAACAGAGTTTGGAGAATCTGACGTCACGTTTGGTGATGGAAGAAACTCGAATGCATTCAAGCTCATCCCTTCCAGGCACAGGCACTTCTGCATTACTTGCTAAGCGAAGGAATTGGAAGCTGCAAAAGCCAAAAACTTTTCAGCCAGGAAAGTGTTTCAAATGTAATGAAGTGGGTCATTGGAAGAGAGAATGTCCAAAAGGGTTTAGTGACCAAAGAAAAACAAACAACAGAAGTGGAAAAAATGCAAAATGGGGAGATGCCCTTATGTGCAGTGCTAGGACTGGAAGTCATGGTCACGACCGTGTGAGGATTAGTGGGATTAAAAGAAATGTAAGCACAGACAATGCACTGGTACTCAGTGATGGCGTAATAAACGACAACTGGTATTTAGATTCAGGAGCCAGCGACCATATGACCTATCGAAAGGATTGGTTCGCAAATTATGAATCATTTTCTATACCAATTGAGATTCGTGTTGGAAGCGGTCATACGATACTAGCTGTTGGTAAGGGTGATATTCAGATTTTATCATTCAATGGAAAAGAGTGGGTTGAGAAGTACCTATCAAACGTTTTGTATGTTCCCAAGTTATCTCTTCATCTCTTCTCTCAAAGTCGTGCTCTAGATAAAGGTTTGAAATTTGTATCTAATAAATTGAGATGTGAATTCATTAAGGAGAACGGAAATGTTATGGCATTAGGAGAACGTGAAGCACAGCTATTCAAAATGTGTTTCCGCGTTCAAGTTACAAAGGAGGGATTCGCGAATTTGTCTTGTTCTAAGGGATTGGCCTTGAAAATATGGCATGAACGAATGGCACATCAGAACATTAAAAAGGTACGTGCTCATCTTAAAGAAAATAATATTAATTTCATAGATGCTCAGAACCTCTCGTGCGATGCTTGTGTTTATGGAAAATTGCATCGAATACCATTTCCAAAGAGTAGGTTCAGATCAAGTCAGCCAGGTGAATTAGTACATGCAGATTTATGTGGTCCCATGGAGGAAACATCATTTGGAGGAGCCAAGTATTTCCTCCTGCTGAAAGATCACTTCTCATGCTTGAGAGTGGTGTATTTCCTGAAAAATAAATCAGAGGTCTGCTCATACATCGAAAGGTTTATTGACTCTGCCTTGTGCGAAAGTCGTTGCCCAGTGAAAACAATTCGCACTGACAATGGGACTGAATTCGTTAATGAATCTGTCAAATTACTCCTTAAACAGCACTCTATTCGCCATGAAACCTCTGTCGCATATACTCCGGAACAAAATGGAAAGATTGAACGAGAAAATCGCACAGTGGTGGAAGCAGCTCGCTCTATGCTGAGCGCGAAGAATTTGTCAAAGAAGTTTTGGGCCGAAGCTGTCAATACGGCCGTATTCATTCTAAACCTTACGGCAGATACCACTTTGGGAGGTAAAACACCCTTCGAGATGTGGTGTGGAAACAAGGCCAAAGTCGAGGACTTTAAAACCTTTGGGATTGAGGCGTTTGTTCACGTTCCTAAGCAGAAAAGAAAAAAGTGGGACCGGAAGGCCGAAAAAGGTATTTTCATGGATACTCTGATACATCCAAGGGCTACAGAATTTGGTTACCAACAAAACGAAGAGTAGCAATAGTCAGAGATGTAACTTTTAGGGAAATGGAGCAACAAGGCCAACAAAATGAACGTTCGTATTGTGACATAGAAGAATCTCCAAATACAAACGTATTTCCAGTGGAAGAAAATGAAAATCCTTCAATTGGTGCCGCTGAAGCTATAGCGCAAGACGATAATGGCCGAGCTATGGACAAGGATGTTGAGGTCGTGAATATCCAGTCCACAGGGGAAGCAGATGGTGAGTTGGAAGTCGCCCAAGACCCTAATATGTCTATTCCCTTGAAGTATAGACTACGCCAAAGGAATAAGGCTATGCCAGGGACGTGCCACCTTATAAAAAAGCATGCATTTTTCATGCAGGAAGAGCCACGGAATTTTACAGAAGCTGTATCTTGCGCATACATGGATCAATGGAAGGAAGCCATGGCAGATGAAATAAAAAGCCTTCGCAAAAATCGTACTTGGGACATGGTGTCTCATCCTGTGGACAGAAAAATCATTGGCAACAGATGGGTGTACAAGATTAAGGATCTAGAATCGGGAAAACAAAGGTATAAAGCAAGACTTGTTGCACAAGGTTACACTCAGGAATATGGCATAGATTATGGGGAAACATATAGTCCGGTAGCTAAATTCACTTCAATTCGCTCCATTCTTGCCATAGCAGCCAATGAATACCTTGTATTGACTCAATTTGATGTCAAGACTGCATTTTTGCATGGTGATCTCACAGAGGAAATTTACATGCACCAGCCAGAGGGCTTTGATGATGGCACAGACAGGGTTTGTAAGTTGCGGAAAAGCTTGTATGGACTCAAGCAAGCATCCCGCTGTTGGAACCAGAAGCTGACAGTGGTTCTCAGAAACTTTAAGCTAGAGCCAACTCAAATGGATCCTTGCATTTTTGTATCGACAGGCGACAAACTAATTATTCTGGCTATATACATCGATGATGGGCTGGTGGCAACGAAAGATAAAGATGATGCTCTTTCGTTGGTAAACTTTCTGAAGAATAATTTTGATGTTACAGTGTTGGAAACGGGTAATTTTCTTGGCATGGAAATTTCCAAAAAACTAGAAGGCGAGCTTCACGTGTGCCAATCGCGTTACATTGAGCGGTTGCTAAAGAAATTCAACATGGCTGACTGCAAGCCAGTTTCAACACCGGCAGAAACCTTCTCATCGTTGGAGCATGATTCTTCAGAAGTAGTGAAATTTCCCTATAGAGAAGCAGTGGGTTCTCTTATGTACTTGGCAGTGGCAACTCGACCAGATATCGCATTTGCAGTGGGTGTGGTCTCCCGACACCTAGATGCACCGAATAATAAAGATGTCGACGCTGTCAAGAGAATTTTAAAATATCTCAACGGGACTAGAGAAATGGGTATACTTTTTAAAAAAACTCAGTGTTATTCTTTAGTTTGTTACAGTGACGCTGACTATGCGGGAGATCCTGAAACCAGGCGCTCCACTACAGGGTTCATTTTTTCAATTGGAAATGGTCCGCTGTCTTGGTCATCGCAGAGGCAGAAATGTGTTTCTCTCTCAACTACAGAGTCGGAGTACGTGGCTGCATCGCAGGCTGTGAAAGAGATGATATGGTTGCAGCACTTACTACTCGAATTGATTCCAACTGTTATGGACAATTCAATTCTGAACATGGACAACCAAGGAGCGATACGACTCATCAAGAACCCAGAGTTTCACAAACGAACTAAACACATAGACGTTCGTTACCACTTTATTCGTGAGCAGTTCGAAAGGGGTAGTTTCTCAATTAGTTTTGTTCCCTCTGAACAACAACAAGCTGATATTTTAACAAAGGCCCTCAGTAAAGATAAATTCCAAAATTTTCGATATTTAATTGGAATTGAAAACAAACTGTAATAGTAATGGTTTTTTTTTTTGAATGAATTGTATAAATTATTTAAAAAGTGGGGGTGTTAAGAACAATACTGTAAAAGATGTCACTCAGGTAATATTTTCAATAATTTATCTTGGTAGCCTTGTCTCTATGGGAACTACGTTTTCCAATATAGAAATGTCACTCACTACTATATATATAAATGTTCCTTTTTTCCGAATAAACGCTCTCACAGTTCTTCACGGTAATCTAAAGGTCGTATATTCTTTGTTAAGAACGGTTTAGATTTAACAGGGGGCTTTGTCAGAACCCCGCTGAGGAGAAACACTGTGAAAGCCAGTTCGATGACATGACTGTGTCGGGATTCGATCCCGTGTCATTGGCGTCAGAGGTCAACAGCATATATTTGGTCTTGTCCCCATTTACCCTTAGACCCACTCTAGTCGCTTCTGCTTCAATGCTTACGAACGCCCCATTGACGTCTCGCTTTATCCGTCCAATAACGTCAATGTTATCTGCGTAGGCAAGCAATTGTGTAGACTTGAAGTAGATTGTACCCCTTGTATTGGCCGTAGAGTCCCGCACTATATTTTTAGGTACGATATTAAAAAAATCACATGACAGTGCGTCACCCCGTCTTAAACCTTTTTTAACATCGAAGGTCTCCAAAGTCATTCTGCACGGTCTGACGAGTTTGGCAGGAATGTTAAAATATGACATGGCTCTGTATAGCTCGTCTCTATAAACACCACTGTTATATGCGGCTTTTAAGTCGACAAAAAGCTGATGCGTGGCGGCCTGAAATTCATGGGTCTTCTCCAAGATTTGCCGTAGTGTAAATATTTGGTCTATCGTGGATTTTCCTGGCCTGGAGCCACACTGGTAGAAACCTACCAGATTGTCCACGAAAGGTTTCAGGCGCTTACACAGTACGGTAGAGATGATCTTGTACGCAATGTTCAGGAGAATAATCCCTCTGTAATTGGCTCAGTCATAGGGGCCTCCTTTCTTAGGCACCCGGCAAAGGATGCTGAGATTCCATTCATCGGGCATGCATTCATCCGACCATATTTTGCAGATGAGTTGGTGCATGTTCCTTACCAACTCAATGCTAACTGCATTAAATAGCTCCGCGGGAAGACCATCTGCTCCAGCAACTTTATAAGACTTAAGTTTCCATATCGCTAGCTTAACATCGTCTAGATCGGGTAGACGTGATTCTCTTTCGTCTTCGTCCATTTTGAATGGTTTGTTCTGCCTGAAGGCGGCATTTTGACTATCATCGCCGTTATACAGTCTGCAGAAGTGGTACTTCCACAATTTCAGCATCGACTGTGACTCCACTATTAGTTGTCCGTGCTCATCCCTGCTGGTTTCTACTCTGGCCTTGGTATGTTCGTCTTAATTTTTGGTAAAACTTTTGAACGTCGTTCCTGCAATAGCATCTCTCTATCTCCCTGAGCTAGCGCTTCTCATGCTCCTCCCTCCTTTTCTGGTCATAGAGCTCGCGGGCAGCTCTCGTTCGTCGATGCAGTGTATCCATGTATGCATTCTGTTTTAAACCAGAGGTTTCTCGAAGGCGGTGGCTCGAAACCGAGTACATCTGAGGCGGCCTCTCTGATGGCGTTCTAACAACGGCTCCATTGCTGTTCTATGCTTTGTGCAGATTGCATCGGGACTTGAGAGAGCTTGAGGGAGGGTGGTGGTCTTTTACGATTGCCGCTTTCCGACGTTAAATGTTGGTGTTCTGTTGATTCCGAGAAATTCGCATCCGTTCCTTGGCTGCAACAAGGCAATGATCCGAGTCGATGTTGGCTCCTCGAAAGGTTCGGACATCTAGGACGCTGGATGAGTGTCTGCCGTCGATCGCAATGTGATCAATTTGGCTGGTTCTCGATTGATCGGGGGACCGCCAGGTCCCCTTATGCTTGCTGAGGTGTACTTGCTACTTCGAGATTATGTCCCGACATAAAGTCCATTAGCCTCAGTCCATTTTCTGACGTGGTGAATGCTTAAACAAATAATTATACAATGCATGATTATGGCTTATGAATCGCAGAGGTACTTGGAGGAAGATGGTGCTTTAAACGGAGCTCCGGTGAGCAATATCCATTTAGACAAGTAAACATAATCCCATGAAATCTACTGCGGCATAAGAATTTTCGCAACTTGTCATACATAGAGAAAAACCGGTAACCCTCACAACAGAACCGTACCAACGTTCATTCCCCGAGGACAATCGGCCACAACTGATCACAAAGAAATGTTCTTGAATACTCCAATCAAATTGCATCAGTCACAAGGTAATTACATGACATTCTACCGATACCATCTCGTTGGGGACAACGATCCTCCCTTTCGCAAATAATTATGATTTTTTTCAATCCCTCTCCTATTCCTTCTTCACAGACATTCCCCTTGAGCTTCCCATTCAAACCAGGACGACAACGAAATGAAACCAATGACTGCATGTCAACCTATTCACATCGACATCTCAAACGTCCTTTAAGTCCATTCAATCTTAGCTATTTAGCTTCAGGATAGAAAAGTAGACAAGGATGTGAAGAAACAAAATGAAAAAATCAGAAATAAAAAAAATTGGAGACAGGAAACGTTCTGCCCACAACATACCACCTTTGAATAGCCATCGTGTGTGTAAACACAGGACTTAGTATGACAGCAACATCAAGAAAAAAAATCCTAATCAAGCAAGTCCTTCCACTTCCTGAGGCTACACTGTGTATCACACCAATTGAAAAGGTGCCAATGACCTTTTTATGCAAATATTTGCTCTTAGCTATGCATACGTACTTATTTTCTTTGTATGCTTTGTGGCTTGCTTTTGTGGTTCATCCTTGTTGAATATCCATCCCATTGAAGGGTTTCACTTGCTTTCTTGAAATCGGGTGGATGTTTATATTTTTTGTTTTGTTGCCAAGGGAATGCACAATGGTTACATCGACTTCCTGTTTTTTCGGTAGATATGAATCTTTAAGATTTTGCGTAAGTGTTTGCATAAGGAAGTGGCTGAATGATGTTTCTTTAGGACTGTAACGAGGCTTATGAACAGTCTACGCACGGCTATAAAAGAGTAAACATTGACCGGGGTGAAATAGAATTTGTATTCTTTTTCTTGAATTGAATAAATCTCATTAAAATATCATATCCAATGGGTCATCTTTACCCTTTGTTATGGTGAAAACTAGGCACGATAAATAGAGGAACACACCAATGAAGTTTTATACGAAGATTCAAAACGGCAGGTAGTACATCGCCTGCCCATGAAAATAAAGAGAAACTGCAATAAGACAGGCAGCCCCCGTCAGTAGAAAAACGGGAAACGAACCAACGTCTATCGCCACGAAAAAAAATGATGAAACACAGCTGTTGTGAATGAGAAGTGATCAAACATACTGATGAAGGCATAACACCCACAATACACGGTCGCTTTAAGCTCATACTCTGTCTGTGCAATTCTAATGTAACACCATAAGTGCATGGAAAAGTAGCGGAGAACTACAACCAACGTGAAAATTCGGTCGGTTCCTCTCGAAGCCTATCTAGGACAACCACCCCTGGAGAAGTGAACGAGCATCACACTCTTGCACGATCTTTTCAAGCGCGGTTGGCGCTGTTTCTTTGAGCTCTGGTGTTGTTGTCGCCGATCATTAGTGAGCCAAGGTAGACGAATTCCTTGACCACATCAAAGTTATATCCGCCCATGGTGACGTTCTGGCCAATACGTCGGTGTTGACTGTCTCTTTTAGATGAAAACAGATATTTTGATTTACCCTCACTAGTCTTGAGACCAATCTTAGCCTCAATGCTTACAAAGGCATCCCTACCGTCTCCCTGTGTCTGTCCAATCACGTCAATGTCATCGACCTACGCAAGCAATTGCGGAGACTTGAAATAAATCGTACCTCTTGTGTTGGCCAGTGATTCTTGCACGATCTTTTCAAGCACGATGTTGAAAAAGTTGCATGACAGCACGTCACATTGCCTAAATCCTTTATTAACATCAAGGGTATCGGTTTGCTCATTACCGACCTTTATGGAGCAGCGGAAATTCTTCATTGTCATCCAGCACAGCCGGACGAGTTTGGCAAGGATGTTAAAACTAGACATAGCTTTGTATAGCTCATCTCTATACACGCTATCATATGCAGCCTTGAAATCGACGAAGAGATAGTGAGTGTCGATTTGGTATTTCTGGGTCTTCTCCAAGATCTGTTGCAGCATAAATATTTGGTGTATTGTGGATTTACCTGGCCTGAAACCACACTGATAAGAGCCGATCAGGTTATCCACAAACGGTTTCAGGCATTCACACAATACGGCAGAGAAGATCTTATATGCGATGTTAAGGACACTTATTACCCTATAGTTGGCGCAGTTATAGGGGTCTCCTTTCTTATGGACCGGGCCATCGATGCTGTCATTCCAATCGTCGGGCATACTTTCCTGCGATCATACCTTGCGAATGAGATGAGATGGTGCATGCACCTTACGAAGCTCAGCGGACAGGCTGTCTGCGCCCGCGGCTATATTAAACTTAAGTCCTGATATCGCTGTTTTGATTTCGTCTAGGTCCGGATGGATGGAATTCTCCTACATCGTCGTCCATTACGAATGGCTCATTCTGCCTGACAGCGGTATCTTGTCTATCATCGCCGTTATACAGTCTGCAGAAGTGGTCTTTCCAAATCCTCATCATCGACTGCGACTCTACTACCAGTTCTCCATTTCCATCCCTGCAGACCGCCGCTCTGGCTTTGTAGCCATGGCATGTTCGTTTTACCTTGTAGTTAAACTTAAGGGCGTCATTCCTGCGAAAGCATCTCTCCATCTCCTCGATCTCTCGCTTTCCGTGCTCTCTCTTCTTTTTTCTGAAAAACGTGTGTTCCTCTCTTCTCTTCTGCTTATAGATTTCGCGAGTAGCTCTCGTCCGTCGTTGCAGCATGGCTCTATTTACCTCTTGTTTTGCCTCATGGGCTTGTTCGTATTGTCCTTGGTCGATTAACACAGGTAAAATACGGAATAAGTATCGAGACAAAAAATTCGCTTTTGGTCAGGTAACCAAATTTCGCCACCCTGATGGCCTACGAGTACTAAGCAGTGCCAAAACGAACCGGTTTGGCTTATCTTAAAAGAGGCTTCCCTACCTGTGCACAGAAGAATAAAACAGCAGATATAAAGATGATCTCTACGACCTTTGAGAAGGTCTCAACGTCTTGGCTACGGCGCCAACATTCTCTTAAGAGATTTCATTGCGAAACTGGTAGAAAACGTTTTTGAACAATTAGGAAAGGGCAGCCTACAGGATTCAAGTTCCGAAAACGGGTTCAAGTTATAAGTTATCCTTAAGCTGACCTGGAGGTCAACTGAGTTTGACTATCACACAGCAAAGACTAGCAAAATGTTAACACTACACAGATCCTTGCCAATCATGTGTCTCCCCAGCTCTCCGAAGATTTGTTGCTTGCTGTGCAAGTCATAGATCAGCATTTGGCACATTGTCAATGTACCATCAGGGATGCTACCTCTGATGAATTAGATTTCAATACACCACCTTGAAGAAAACCTGGGATGATGAGTGCAGACAGGCTCATGTAGAAAATCAGATTGGGTACATTAGCGTCTTGCCCCGACAGACGAGAGCTTCTTGTGAGCTCTATGGATGAAAAAGAAGGGAGGAACATACGAGCATGTCATGGGTAGAGAGGTAGAACAAAAGCCTGCTGGGCTGAATCACAGTCGAAGCTGATAAAACGGAAATATCAGCTTTGGAAATACTCCAAATACCTTTTCACTGGACACAGATGAAAGAGAATTTCGTCAACCCAATCTAGATGATTGCGATGTCTAAACTGAAGTCTAGCAAAGCTGCTGTCGATGTAGATGGAGTGACTGCTGGGTCAAAGAAAGTATGCTTGATGAACGAAATTCCGGCATCGTTTCTCCAGTTCAGAAGATCCGTAGATCCAGTAGATCCGTATAACTGCGTCAATTATAGGCGATTACCTTTATCAGGTGCCTAGCAATGTCGTTTTAGGCCAAGAAAATGAACGGAAAAGCAAATATGTATTCGTACTATGGCAGATTCTGGAGAAGACTTTAATGCTACATTTGACAGAGTTTATTGGGATCAACTACATACGAGGCGTGGCAATGTAGTTCTGGGAACTTAGTCGCATTTCGGGAACTGGCATCTCTGCGACGTTCGTCAATATTTGTCTAGTTGGGGACGTCCTTTTTTCCTAATTTTCATCCAAGGCTAAAGTCGACAGAACGTTGTATTTGCGTGTTGTGCGTATTTTTCGAAATAAAAATATTTTTTTAGTGGATTAGTAAAAGCGAATAACTCATATTACAAACAACGTATTGTGTTGAAAAACCCCCGAAAATCTTTAGAAAATTGCAGGTGGTGTATGGAGTGTATATTAAAGACACGTGGTGTTTGATTGGCATACCGGTTCAAGAAGGAATATAAATCAGTAGAAGAGTTCCATGTGAAGGAGCGCCCGTCGCATCTCGTACCAGAGCATCGTTCATCATGAATATGTTCCTACCGACCAGGCAGTGACGGGACAGTTCTGAAAAGGCTACGAGAATGTGTTTTCTGTGTGCGATCCGAACTTGCCAAGAAGGGCTGGATCCTGCACCACGACAGTGCGCCAGCATATTCCATGTTGATCATGTAAAAGTTTTTAGCGATAAAAAGCATTCTAACGTTACCACATTCACCCTATAGCCCCGATATTGCCCCCTGCGACTTATTTTATTCCTCAAAGAGGCTATAATCGTGGTTCTGAAACAGTTATTTCGGGGGAATATCAAGGGTGCTTCGAATCATGGGAGCTAGAGGCGGACTTTTGTGGAGGTCGATAATAACATTTTGCGACAAACCAAATTTGCTTGTTTTTTGTTTACACCCTATAAGGTCATATTATGTTTTGACATCTAAGTAATGCAGGATGAAAATGATGCTGCCCTTTAAGGTATCAAGGGCATCCTATTGCGATGTAATTTTCTTTCCATTATACTTGAAAAGATCTAAAGACAAAATCTATTTCAAGTCTCCACCGTTGTTTTCATACGCTGAGAACATTGACGCGGTTGTGAGAGCGCAACGAGACCTTAAAGTTAGCCGCTTTGAGCCGGTTTTAAGTTACCAGACACTGCGGACACTGCAGCTCCGATCCGAAGAGTAAAAGACGACGCATCTCTGGGGGTGCGCACATGTGGAAAGGGACCTCAACCAATTGGGCGTTTGGCACTGGAATACTTGACTACAGATCATAGTGTCTTAAGAGGCATGTCGGCTAAGGTGCATATTCACTCAATAAAATCAAATGTATCGCTTAACACGTTTGATTTATGAAAATTATACACTTATTCGTGTTTAAACTATAGCACGTTTTATGGTGTGTAAACTAACTCTACACTTAATTAATAGTGGAGCATTACATATTATTAGTGGAGTACATTAATAGTGGAGCATTACGTATTGAACACACTCGTAAGTGTATTATGTAGGTTGCTTTAAACCCTACTCTTTCCACCACATGAAAGTCGCCCTAGCGCCATTCTGCTCCCTGGCGCATGAACCTTCAGATAAAAGAGCGACCGAGAATCAACAAGCTAAGTTAGTCACACTGCAAATGGTAAGTGCGTTACTGAAACACACCAAAAGATATTTTTTCTTTGTAGTCACTTAATGCAATTTAAAGTGTGTTATTATGAAAGCACTATATGCAACTGTATGCAATCTTGCGCAGTAGATAGTGTGTTGGCCTCTGACGCCAATGACATGGGATCGAATCATGACAGCCATGTCATCGAACGTGTTTTCACGGTGCTTCTCCTCAGCGGGGTTCTGAGAAAACTTATCAAGTCTGAAACACTGTTCTTTGTTTGTGAAACAACATCATGATGTCGTGCCATCCGGCTCGATGGACGAATATAGAAGGGGAAAGGAGAAGTTAAGTGTCATCGAAGTTTTAACTCCGAACACAACTCCGAGCCAGGGTGTCAACCATTACGGCGTGGATCTGACTTGCAAACTACTTTCTGGTAAGGTTACATATGTATGTAGTTAGGGAATTTCCCTTTTGTTTAGTTGATTGACCCAAAGTTTATTAATTATTAATAAGTGTGTCGCTGTAACACATTTTAAGAGGCATTAGAGTTTCTATTCATGACACGCAATATAACGTGTTATAGTTTTAACACGAATAAGTGTCTCAATTTCAAAGATCAAACGTATTAAGTGACACAATTAATCTTGAAGTGCTAGCACTTGCAGTGTAGATAGTCAAATAAAGCTATGATAAAAAGAATATTCTGCGCGTTGCTTCACAGCAAATAAAAAGAACAATCAATCTAACAAGTTGCTTCACAACAAGAGCAATCGGATCAATCAAAACGAAAAAGCAAACAACAAGTCAATCAAACGAATGGGAAATTGCCCAATCACATATATATATGCAACCTTGCCAGGAAGTAATTTGCGAGTTAGATCCACGGTCATCAAAGACTACAAAATCGAATACGAAGGCTTCAATGTCAACATCGGCAAAGAAGACATCTTGGGTGAAGCGATCGGAAAACATAGTCTCCACGACACGACAACAGGTAACGGCGAACGTCTTAAGCCGTCTTACACCACACTAGTAGGCACGTACCTGTGTGGCTTCCGGCCTGGCAAATCGTTTATAGATCCTGGAAAAAACCCACGAGTTTCAGGTCGTTACTCATCACCTTTCTATCGACTTTAAAGCCGCATACGACAGCATTCATCGTCAAGAGCTCTATAGGGCGATGGTTGATTAAATCACGTGAAAATTGATTCGAATGTGTCGGGCCATACTCCCGATGCACTGTGCAGTTTGGACCCCATAAGCCCGGCCATAAAGATATGTGCCCCAACCTTGGAAAGCCGTTCCTTAAGGTTGTTAAATGCCTTTTCACATTGTTCGGTCCAGCAAAATAGTGCATTTTTCTCAGTCAGCTGGTGCAAAGGTCGCACAATGAAAACAAATTGGGGTACAAACCGACGATAATTAGTGCATAGACCAATGAAGCTCCGCAGCTCGGATATATTCACCGGAGTAGGCCAGTTACGAATATGACTTTGAACTGCCACAGTCCATCCCTTGTTACGAACGCAGTCTTCTCTCTGTCTTCCGGGTGTGCCTCCACTTGCCAGTATCCAGATTGACGTCCACGGTGCTAAACCACACAGATCCGGCCACGGAATCGAAGGTGTCATCTATGCGGAGCAGAGGGACATGCATCCTGGGAGGAATGGGCTGATGATGGAGACGGGTGTAGGTAATGGAGTTTTCTCATTCATTTAGACTCCCAAATTACTGCGGTATCCCACAAATTAACTGCTGCCTATCTCTAGACGAGATGGCTGAACAGTTCAACATAAAAGTACTACGGGTTCCCGGGAATAGGGATATTGCAGGGAACTGCGACGGCCAACGAACTCGCAAGGTTAGAGTCAAGCACACCCAGCCTGCCAAGCCTCGGGCATCTAAAAACACCAATAAGTACGGTAAAGCACATGATAAAACTTCAAACCATAGAAGCTACCAACCTCCAATTAAACGAAAGTAACATCGGCTTTATCATCAAACATATCTGGCCTAAGCTAAACTTAGGACGAACCAGGAAACTTGTGGCAACCAAAAGGGAAACCTTAAGCACCTTAGTGGGTATCATTACAAGCCACTGTACCATTGGAAAGCATGCCGCCAAACTAGGGCTACCTTCCAATGACTTTTGCCGCGGCTGCATGGATGAGGAGGAAGCGGAATCAATCCAGGAACCATCATTCCGCATTAGGTGGCTTGGGTTGTACAGGGCCGAAGCCAGAATCTTTCCTATTCTAGAAGCTTCGGAGACTGCCTTGATATTCTCACAGTAATTTCTCCAAGATTTCCTTTTGGCCTTCCTGGTCGCTGCTTTGAAGGATTTAAGTGCCTCCTTGTAGAGGTCCCAATCCTCTTGCAAGCGGGTACATTTTGCTTTGTTAAGGAGCCTTCTGCTCTTTTTCCTAAGGGAGACTATCTCTTCATTCCATCAGGGGGGTTTGGGTTTACCTCTGGGGGTGCTAACCGCACAAGATTTAGACAGTGCTCTGTTGAGGGTGCCTGTCAGCTCATTTACTAAGCTGTCTAATTCCGCAGGGTTGTGGAGATAGGTCGGGTGTCTTGTTCCTAGGTAAGGTTCAACATAGGTTCCATATTTTTGCCAATAAGCTCTCCTGTAGTTTCTGAAGGGAGCAGGGGAACTGACGTGGCTAACTATGCTGAATTGAATATAGCGATGGTCAGAGAGGGAGTGCTCTTTTAGGACTTTTCATTCCCTGACTTTGTCGACAATGTCCTGTGATGCAAAAGTTACATCGCAGCTGTTATTACAAACGATGAGGTTCGTATGTAGTAAATAATTAAACAAAGACTCACCTCGATCGTTGATGGTACTGCTGCCCCATATCGTGTGGTGTGGGTTGGCATCACACCCTATTATTAGTCCGGCATTTGCTTGCTCAGATTCACCACGTTGGCCGGAGGGGGAGGACTTGGCAATCCAGATCTTGAAGGAGTTGCCCTCGACACTAATAGCCGTAGTATCCTGGTCACTATAGGATGAGAGTAGAAGGGTTTTTATATGTGTTTTGGTTAAGATACAAGCTTGTATTCAGATGTTCCGAGTCCGCGTATCATGTTGTTCACTAACCATGGTTCCTGAATCAGAACTACATCTTATCCGCTATTAGTGAGGCGAAGCATTAAGGCGGCCACCGAGCTAGCAGATACAAAAATAGCACAACTCCATCGCTTCATCAGAAGCACTTATTAGTTTTCAGGTAGCGGAACTAGGTAGTCACAAAGGGCCGACTCCGGCCTACGTGGGGCATACACCTACCTAACCAAACCTACCCTTTAGTACAACACCATGGCAACAATTGACATATGTATAGCTAAAAGGAAATAATTATAGAGTCATTGCCAAACTGACGTATTCTGAGTGAGCGGTAAGTTCACTTGGACAACCCTGTTTTAGCCATGTAGCGAAATCTTATTTGTTTGATTGCTGACCTTTCATTCAACCTGCACCAATAAGGAAATGTATTTTCTCTCGCCCATCAGCTTTTCGATATTGATTCTATGATGAACACATTGATGAATCTACGTTAATGGCCGCTCTTATTTTCCGACAGTTAGAAATGAAACACATCCCAAAAGCCGTATCTTCTCCGCATTAAAGACCGCCTTTTCATCAGACTCACCATTCAATTCCACGTGACCATATACATAGGTCGATTGTACTGCGAAGAGCATTCCATTCGAACCGTGAAAAATATCACGAATACAAAAGATTACAAAATAAAAATGAAATCCACACATAAAGACGAACCTCATCATCTATCCCCGGGTTATTCATCTCTATGTCAATGAGATCCCGTGCCATGCTGTGCTCACCAACGTAACCTCGTGCAACAAACATGCACAGTACAGCAATCAAGCCGAGATCAGTATCAAGAAGACCGGAAGTAAAACAGGAAAATTAAAAACTCACAAAAGGTGTGCAAAACTCCTGTACCAGACCAGCCATCCACCTCATGATGTACACAACCTTGTGCATACACGTTCAACGCGCACGTGAAAGGACTGCCTGACAATATGTGTTCGGGAGCTGTTTTCACGTATACCCTTCATAATAATCCTTCCCACCGGGGTAAGGCAGGAATCCTTACAGAAGAAAAAAATGTTTTTTTGCATAGTGCAACAAGCTCCAGCCCTGCTGCTCCTTTAGTTGGGAACAACGGGAGAGTTCAAAGAAATAAAAATTAAAAACAAATCCCCCAATGCAGCACGGGTTTGGGATCCACCCGCATTCAAGCTTTATTGTTCACTCAACCACTTGCTGTGTTTTTGCACTTTTTTTTCTGTTTTATCTAAGAGCTGATCTCGTTGCATTTCGCAGTTCATATTTTGCTGCCGCCGTTAGTGTGTCTGCAGCTTTCATGTGCAACTGAGCAGAAATGTCGCGGTAGCGGCTCTTTACTCATGGTGACGTGACAACTCGCTAAACGCAATCTTTTGTTACCTCAAAATCACTGTGCGTCTGTGGTCGGAATGTTTAATGCTTAAAGATGTCCAGCACATGTACGCTATACTCGTGTGCAATCCACTTTCTAAGTGGATACAACACATGTTCTAATGTCATCACTAATGAAAAAGCACCATCAATCCGAAAAGTCATTTCTCGCAAAAGCTACTTAAGCAAATGAAAGCGAATCGCACCGGAACACCATTCCTGATATCCTACTTAAGTTTCTCGACAAACCAACAAAAGTGACTGCAGCTCCAGCTACAGCTATAGCTCTACCTAACAACTTTTCACTTCCAATTGTCATACTTTTTAGTCGTAAGTAAACAATCATCATACACTAAATCTACTTTTGTTTTATTAACCTGGCATTGTGAGGAATTAAGCCAAGCCGGATAAGTATGTAGTTGCTAGCTAACCGCAGAGACCAGGTGCGCTGTACATGTAGCACAATGCCACCGAGGCAATAAAACGACGGAAGTTGATTAAAGTTTTCGCCGCCAACACCAGTCGTCGTGGGGAGCAGTCCCAGCAACGACAATGAGAACGGTGAAACCCGAAACCCGAAACGCGAAAAGGACGACAACGATTCTGATGGTGTGTTTATAAATTAAAAGGTTTTCCAGCTTTCGGGCTGGAGGTGAAGTTAGCAGACGTAGTCAATTGTCCTCCACGGGCCATATGCACATGTGAATGCGCGCTTTTATGCATTTATAATTTGTTATAGTACAGATATCTATGGCACGACGCGGCAGTGGCTGGATGTGGCACATGTGGGACGGTTATTATAAGTCATAAATGTGTATGACGCGGTATGAGGCTAAATGAGCAGGAGGTGGCAAAGAATGGGTTTTATGTATTATACGTTAGGCGTTAGATGAATCTAAGTTCGATGCTTTCCTTTGGGGAGGCTGTTGTGGGATAAGAAGTTGAGCTAAGGCTTTTGTTTTAATAGCTTAGTTCCTTTTCAGCTAAGCATAGAAATAACGAACGGTAGGGGTTTATTCTTTTTGGAAAGACTTAGGAGTGGCATACATAAGAGTGAGCCCTCATTCAAGTTTAAAAGCAGCGAATAATCTCTTACACCAAAAGTTCGTCGATTCTGATGTACATATGTATATGTTTTACATTCGAATACAAGTCTGGAATCAAACTAATTCGACATACCTGAACGACGTTAAGTGAAACAACAAGTTCAGTGGTGATCTCAAACAGTTCAAGCCGTGGACACAACGAATATCTCAACTTTGTGCTTCGAAAACATCTAAAAGTATAATGGGCTTGCCCTCCGAGCATTTTAGATTTCACTGGCCTAAGCGCCGCGCCGTGACGCAGCGGGTAGTATGTTGGCCTCTGACGCCGATGACACGGGATCGAATCCCAACAACAGCCATGTCATCAAACGTATTTTTGACGGTGCTTTTCATCAGCGGGCTGCTGACAAACTTATTTACTTACTTATCAGGCCGGCAATACATGGAGGATCTGAGCCTGAGCTATAGCTACCTTCCATCCCTGACGCTGCTTCCAGTTATCAAGACCAAGTTGTCTTGCATCCGCGAATGCAAGTCTTTATACCGGAGGTTCGGCTTTCCTCTTCTTCTCGATCCAGGAGGCTCGGAGTCGTAGACCTTCTTAGCTGGAGCATTGGTGTTCATGCGCTCGATGTGGCCGAGCCAATGTAGTCGACGGTTCTCTGCCTTTCGGACTATATCCACATCTTTGTACAGCTCGTAGTGTTCGCGGTTCTGTCTTCTCCTCCATTCAACTTCCTGACAGACAGGACCAAATATCCGGCGCAGAAATTAATTTTCTTTCGAAAGAACCCAAAATCAGCTCCGCCATCCTGCTTATCGTCCAGCTCTCGGCTCCGTATAGCAAGACTGGCGTATAACCGTTTTATAAAGCATGACTTTGGTTCTTCGAGTGAGGAGATATGACCCAAGTTGTTTGTTTTTTATTTTTTTTAGAGACTCGCGCAGGTTCAGGTTTTTATATTCTGTTATGATGTGTTGACACACTCAACCTGAACGGAGTGCAGTGTTTGGGGTTGTTGATGTTCGCTCACAACTCTCAGGGGTGGTTGTCCTAGACCTAGATAGGACGAGAGCCGACCAAATTCCCCGTTGGTTATAGTCCGTAGTAATTCGTTCAAGCACTTTAATATTGCATACGCAGAGGATGAATTTCGGTTGACCATATACTGTGAGTGTTATGCCAGCAGCAGTACGTCTGGTCACTTTCCATTCACAACTGCGTTGCATACTTTATGTCCATATAGGAATTACTTTTTCTTGGCTATGAAGCGAATTTGAACCATAAACCTTCCGCTCGGCGGTCGATGATGTTAACCACTGCACCACGGCTTAGACAAGCCGAAGTAGCAGCGGTTGGCAAGGGTGATTCTATGCCGGATTTCCACTGTGGTGTCCTTTGTGAAGTTTACGTTTGCCCCGAGGTATGCAAGCTCCTGAACCACCTCGAAATTATAGCTGTCCACCGTTATATTTTGTCCAAGGTGGTGAGCGACCGATCGGTTTTTTCTTGACAGCATGTACTTTCTCTTATCCTCGTTGACTTTAAGACCAACTCGTTTCGCCTGTTCCTTAATCGCCGTGAAAGCTTATATCAATCGTACAACATCCGCGTATCATATCAGCTGGACAGACTTGCAGAAGATAGTTCCCTGTTGACGACTGCCCGTGGCACTATCTGTTCCAGCACTAAATTGATGAAGTCACATTACAGCGCATCTCCTTGATGAGATGCATGTTTCAAACAGTTCAGATGAACCGAACAGGACGGTGCATCGCGTATTTTTTAGCATGGCGCGAAACAGACGAATCAGTTTTCGTGGGATCCCGAATACGGCCATCGCATCAAACAATTCTTTGTGATGAATGCTGTCCTATGCGGCTTTAAAATCTATATAGAGGTGTTGTGTATCGATTTGACACTCATTGGTCTTTTCCAGGATTTGTCGAAGTGTCAAAGTGTGTGGTCTATAGTCGATTTGACGGGACGAAAGCCACACTGGTAGCTGCCGACTAGTGCGGTACAAAAGGGCTTTAGACGTTCATACAGTGCGCTGGACAGGATCTTTTTTGTGGAGCTTATATTCCAGTCGTCGGGCATGCTTTCTTCTTCTCGAATTCTACAGATGATCTTGTGCATGCTCCCTACCAGAACATCGCCGCAACATGGCAAGCCACCTGAACCTGCCGTCTTGTTGTTCTTCAGCTTTTGAGTAGCTGTGCCGACTTCTCCGATGCTGGGAGAGGACTTCTTCAACGACTGGAGTTAGGATTTCCTCAGTCCCTACCAATCTCTCTAGGTCATGCTCGTTAAGCATTTGTGCTCGACGTAGGCATACCGGAGAGCCTTTCGCCTAGTTGCTCCCTGTAGACTCTGGTAATCTCCGGTTTGCTCAGGCGTCCGATGTCGAACCTCCTCATGGTGGGCTGGTAAAGCATTCTGACATTGGACGGTCGACCTCTGAATCTTTCTGCTACGAGGAAATGGTCAGAGCCGATGTTTGCCCCCCCCTGAATGTTCGCACATCCAGGGTGTTTGACGAGTGTCTTGCGTTAACGAGCACATGGTCGATTTGGATGGCGGTTCGACCATCCGGAGTTCGCCAGGTTGCTGTATGGATTCGCTTCCGGGGAAATCTTTTGTTTTGCTGTACTTTCCAACCACTCCGCCACAGCTGGTCTCCTTATCGATTTTGGCCATGAAGTCCCCGAGCACGATTTCGCCATCGTACTCCGGACAAGCTCCGCAGGTCCTCTTTGATGTGGTCTTCAGGCTCTTCGGTAGAGGCGCGTGCACATACATACATATGAGACTGAGGTTGAAAAAACTGCCTTTGATGCGGATCACAGCCAGGCGATCACTTGAAGGTTTAAAGTCGATGGCTTTCGACCTTAACCGCTTTCCCACGACAAATCCGCACCCCAACATGTGCAATCTTTTGTGACAGTTGTAATAGATGTCTCAATCTTTTTTCCTCATCATACCGTTTCCTATCCAGCGTATTTTCTGGATCGCAGTAGTGTCCGCCATGTACTACGTGAGGGTTCTTTCCAGTTTATGAGCAGCTCCAGGAGTGTACAAGGTTCTGACCATCCAGAGCATATTCGCAAATCGTGTTCCTTTTTCGCGCCATATCGTCTTTGAGAATCCGTCCGTTTATCCGAGGCAATTTGCTCTTCCACAACTTGCTGCTTTTTTACGTGGGCGGGTTGTTGGCCCGACGCACAACCGCCAGTCGGGGTATTGTAGCGCCCTCTTGCCTAGGGCGATCGCTGCATATATTTGTTCACCTCCCAACGTTGTTGTAGAGCATTTAATGAGGAATCGTTGTGGCATCTCGCCAGGTTGAGAGCAATCAACAAATTTACCTTGTATGTCCGAGCCCATGCCCTCTGGGCTGCTAACAAAATCCCCTCGAAATTCGCCGTTCGAAACCGGCAATAAACTGTGGGTCCCTTTCACCTATGGGAAAATAAAATCACACACAATATAGGTGATTAAGAGAAGCTCGGCTTTGGCCCTTCATGGACTGCAACAAGTTTCAACACAAGAAATTGTACCTCTATAACTGCCCCAACTACGTGGGGAATAAGTCTTCTCAACATCGCAATAAGATCCTCCCTGCCGTATTGTGTGAACGCCTGAAATCCTCTATGGATAACCTGGTAAGTTCAGGTCAGGTAAATCCACAATAGACCAAATATTCACACTGTAGTTGGCGCTCAGGGCGCGTCCCTCCTCGGCGGGGTACTTGCAAAACCCCCCGTAGTATAACTTGCCTGGAAAAAGCTTCTCGACTCACGCCGTTCGGCATCGGCATTAAACTGTAGGTCCCTTTCATCTGTGGGAAAATAAAATCACACACAATATACTTAGGTGATTGAGAGAAGCTCGGCTTTGGTCCTTCATGGACCGTAACAAGTTTCAACACAAGAAAGTGTACCTCTTATAACTGCGCCAACTACGTGGGGAATAAGTCTCCTCAACATCGCAATAAAATCCTCCCTGCCGTATTGTGTGAACGCCTGAAATCCTTTGTGGATAGGTGGTAGGTTCTGATCCGTGTGGTTTCAGGCCAGGTAAATACACAATAGACCAAATATTCACACTGTAGCAGATCTTGGTAAAGACACAGGAATACCGAATCGACACTCACCACCTTTTCGTCGACTTCAAGGCCGCGTAAGACAGTGTGCATAGAGACGAGCTATACAGAGCCATGTCTAGCTCTGACATCCCTGCCAAACTTGTTAGATTGTGCAGGATGACAATAGAGAACTCCCGCTGCTCAACATCTTACTTGAAAATATCATACGAAACTCACTGGCCAACACAAGGGGTACTATCTATTTAAGTCTGCACAACTTCTTACGTACGCGAATGACATTGACGTATTTGAACGAACACAGCAGAACCGGATAAAATGGGTCTTTCGGCAAATAAGGGAATACATTTTGTGTGAAAGAGTAGAGTCGTTTCAAAAAAAAAAAAAAAGGAAAAAATAGAGAAGAAAAAAACTTTTTGGTCTCCACTAGTTTGACAATGTCGGGTTTCATGCTGTCATCCAAAAACGACGCACAACACCGACGTCTTGGCCGGAACGTCACAATTGGCAGTTACAATTTCGAAGTGCTCAAGGACTTCGTCTACCTGTGAGCAGCGACAACGCCACCACCGCTGTCCCGTTTGTATAAACGGAGAGTGGAGGAGAAGACACAATGAACGAATTGTACGCGTAGTACAGCGACATCGGCCTAGAACGACATCTTCGGATCCAACGTCTTAGATGGCTAGGCCAAGTAGGCCGATTAGACATCGCTGCTCCGGCCCGAAGAGTTTTTGAGTCGAAATCCTGGGGACGACGCATTAGAGGGAGACCGAATCTATGGTAGCACACACAGGTGGAAAGCTGGCAAAAGATCATGCCAGCTGGAGAAGATTGTTGATTGAGGTTCACACTGGACTTTAGCGCCACCAAAGTAGGTGAGTAAGATTAGAGAGCGAAGAAAACAACAAAACTTTGGGGATTGACCTCCCAAGGGCATACCAAAAAGTTGTCCAAAGTAGAAGTACGGTCTATTGTCAAAGATGCGAGGAAAAATTCAGCTGTAATTGCAATGAATATTGCGGAAAATATAAGCCTTTCATCTGAAATGTCCACTATTTACTTACTTACTTTGATGGCACTACAGTATGGGGTGAACCAGGGCCTCAACCAACAAGCCTCTCCAGCCGGCCCGATCTTTGGCCAGCCGCTTCCAGTGCC
Organism: Eumerus sabulonum; assembly: GCA_951905685.1. Lineage (NCBI taxonomy): Eukaryota > Metazoa > Arthropoda > Insecta > Diptera > Syrphidae > Eumerus > Eumerus sabulonum. The sequence goes on along the minus strand of OX645062.1, from coordinate 57,179,422 downwards.
GCACGCCCAGTTGGTTGAGGTCCCTTTCCACCTGTGCGCGCCAACTTAAATGCGGTCGTCCTCTGCTGTTTCGTCCCTCGGGGTTGGAGTCGAAGACTTTTCGGGCCGGAGCGTTGATGTCCATTCGCTCTACATGGCCTAGCCATCTTAGACGTTGGATCCGAAGACGGGATCAACGTTTGCACGCAGAATTTTCCTCTCGAAACGCCCAAGGGCCTCTTCATCAGCTTTTGAAAACGTCCAAGCCTCAGCGCCGTAGAGGAGGACCGGGATGATTAAGGTTTCTCGAGAGAGGGCTCTACTACTCATTTGCCTTTTGAGCCCGAAGAAGCAGTGGTTGGCAAGAGTTATTCTGAGTTCTATCTCAGCGCTGGTGTCGTTGCTGCTTGTCACTATCGAGCCAAGGTAGCCGAAGGTGGCGTTCTGACCAAGACTTCGGTGTTGCGCGTCTTTCTTGGATGACAGCATATATTTGGTCTTGTCCCCATTTACCCCATTTATAATGTTAAAGAAATCACATGACAGTGCGTCACCCTGTCTAAAACATTTTTTAACATCAAAGGGGTCGGCTAGTTCACCTCCGACCTTAATGAAGCAGCGAGAGTTCTCCATAGTCATCCTGCACAGTCTGACGAGTTTGGCAGGAATGTTAAAACATGACATAGCTCTGTATAGCTCGTCTCTATAAACACTGTCATACGCGGCTTTAAAGTCGACGAAAAGATGGTGCGTGTCGACCTGGAATGCATGGGTCTTCTCCAAGATCTGCCGTAGTGTAAATATTTGGTCTATCGTGGATTTTCCTGGCCTGAAACCACACTGGTAGGAACCTATCAGATGGTCCACGAACGGTTTCAGGCACTTACACAGTACGGCAGAGAGTATCTTGTACGCGATGTTTCAGGGGGCTTATCCCTCTGTAATTGGCGCAGTCATAGGGGCCTTCTTTCTTATGAACCGGGCAAACGATACTGAGATTCCATTCATCGGGCATGCGTTCTTCCGACCATATCTTGCAGATGAGCTGGTGCATATTCCTGACCAGCTCATCGCCAGCTGCTTTAAACAGTTCCGCGGGCAGTCCATGTGCTCCAGCAGCTTCATAAGACTTCAGTTTTTCGATATCGATATCTTAACATCGTCTAGGTCGGGTGGAAGGGATTCTCCTTCGTCATCGTCCATTGTGAATGGTTCGCTCTGCCTGACGGCGGCATTTTGACTATCTTCGCCGTTATACAGTCTGCAGAAGTAGTCCTTCCACAATCTCAGCATCGATTGTGACTCCACTACTAGTTGTCCGTGCTTGTCCGTGCTTATCCGTGCTATTCTGCTCTGGCTTTATAGCCTTGGCATGTTCGTTTTACTTTCTGGCAAAATATTCGAACGTCGTTCCAGTAGTAACATCTCTATATCTCCTCGATCTCGCGCTTCTCGTGCTCCTTCTTTTTCCTTCCTTCTCAGGAGCGCATGCTCCTCCCTCCTTTTCTGTTCATAGAGCTCGCGAGCAGCTGTGGTCCGTCGATGCAATGTTGCCATGTATGCATTCTGTTTCTCTACATGGGTCTGTCTGCACTCATCATCAAACCAGGGGTTTCTAGACGGTGGTGGCTAGAAACCGAGTACATCTGAGGCGGCCTCTCTAATGGCGTTCTGACAACGACTCCATTGCTGTTCTATGGTTTCTGCAGATTGTATCGGGACTTGAGAGAGCTTGAGGGAGACTTGATCGGCGAAGGTCCCGGCAGTCTCCTGTGATTGCAGCTTTCCGACGTTAAATTTTGGTGTTCGTACTCCACTCCGTTGATTCTGAGGAATTCGCATCCGTACTTTTGGTGCAACAAGGTAATGATCCGAGTCGATGTTGACTCCTCGAAAGGTTCGGACATCTAGGATGCTGGAGGAGTGTCCGCCGTCGATCGCGATATGATCAATTTGGTTGGTTGTCGATTGATCGAAAGACCGCCAGGTCCCCTTATGGATGTTGTGGTGTGGGAATCGTGTACTTGCTACTACCAGATCTTGTCCCGCCATAAAGTCCACTAGCCTTAGTCCGTTTAGTCCTTAGTCTGACGTGGTATTCAAAGATAGCTTCCTTGCCCAGCTTCGCATTGAAATCTCCTAGAACGATTTTGGTGTCTTTGCTGGGATATAACGCACACGTTCTGCCTAGGAGATCACAGAAGTCGTCTTTATGTCAGTCATCTTTCTCCTCTGTGGGGGCGTGGACACATAATAAGCTTATATTGCCGGGATTGGATAGTTATGAGGCGCTCGCTTACATACCCGAAGCTTAAGACTTTTTCCTGAGTCTGCCTCGAACAACAAATCCGCATCCGAATAAGCGTTGCTTCTTTTCTCTCTAGCAGTTTCCGTAGTAGATATCACAGTTTTTCATCCGCTTTTTGCCTGGCCCATCGCATCGCACTTCTTGGAGTGCGGTAATGTCTGCCTTATAGCAGTCTAAAGAGTTGACCAGTTGTCCAGCTGCACCTGGTCTGTTGAGGGTACTAGCGTTCCAGGTGCAGATCCGGAATTCGTTTCCTTTTAGACGTTTGCGGGGGTCGTCATCATGTAATCCGTCCGTATCCGAGGCTGTTAGTTGTCTCTGAACAAGCTTTGGGTTTATGCGATAGGGATGTTAACCCTAAGCGCAATCCCACTCCTGGAGGGAAGGAGTGGTCACTTTATCACTTTATCCTAAGCAGCTGGATCAATCTTCGCAGTTCTTTGACCTTAACTTAATATAGCACTTGTCGAGGAAACTGGGGAAGCAGTAACTGCTTGTAATAATCAGCAAAGCCTCGTTAAGGACGGTAAAAAAAAATCATTTAAAAGTTGGTTGAAACCATATCAAGGGGACTTCGATGCTATTTTGAAATGAAAAGGAAAACCGACAAAGTGCTAGCCAAAACAACCTACTGCCAGCGGCCCAACAGATTTCGTTCTTCTATTATTTCAGGAGCTGCATTTTTGATATGACCTTCCAGTCGATCTCTATATTTTCGGGCGAAAAGTTTAGCTTATTTTTCGATATTATCAATTACGTTGAATGTCGTCGTTTCGAATATACCACGGCGCGTTAACAACGGCTCGCATTCCTTTATTTTGAATAATTGGAGAATTACTCTTCTTCGTACAAGCTTAGAGTTGCATACCGTAAACCTAAATTGGGTTTAAGCACTGGCTTGTAGAAAACCAGGTTGTTTTCAGTACTAAGCTGGGAATGTTTTCCTCCATTTGTCCATCGTCATTTTGCCGTCGGTATCGCCAGCACCAATGATAGCAGCCATTAGGCACTCCCTCGCAAGCTTCTGAAAGCCCTTTGATGGCTTGGCCAGTATTCTAGCCTTGCCTTCTTAGCCTCTCTTTTGGTTCTTCGGGTGACGATATAGGTCTCTTGACGGGTTGGTCTTTTTTCTTAGCCATGATTTTATTGGCCCAGGCAACTGCCTTTTTTGCCTTTTCAGACAGGTCACTCTTGTATTCCCATCTCGTCAAGATTCTCAAGGCCGCCTTACGGTCTCTATAGGCCTTGGTAGACGCGGTTACCCTTTTGTATCGTTCTTTCCACCGCTTGTTTGATTATTTCGTCCATTTGTTTTAGGTGCCTATCAATCTCGTCATTTGATAGGTTCCTATTGTTCGGTGGAAAGAGGGCGCTCGAAATGAGTGCTCTCGTTAGGCAGTTGGCAGAACGCGGCCAACGTACCCTACTATAATCGTAGGGGTACACTTGGACATAATCTGCCATTTCTACAAATGATGATGATTTAGAACTTAATATTGCGCAGAGTTCACCATTGGCTTATTAGGCTTCTTCTGGCGTTGAGAATACTATCTCTCCAATCACCATGTTCGGTATTCAAATCTCTGGCCAAAACGTAAAAGTTTTCTGCCGAGTTCAAGTGCAAAGATTGAAAGGGCATTTCCAGCTCTGCAATAAAGGTATTGGGTTGAGGAGCTTCAGGTGCTTCATGGGCCCCACTCGCTGTTAAACTAATTACATTCGAACCATTACCCTAGCTACGACATGCTTGTATGTATGTATGTATGATGGCGTTATAGTCCATGAAGGACCAAAGCCGAGCTTCTCTCAATCCCCCATGCTGTGTGTTATTTCATTTTCCCATGGGTGAAAGGGACCTACAGTTTATTGCCGATTCCAAACGGCGAAATTCGAGACAATTATACTACAGGGGCTTTTGTTAGTACCCCGCTGAGGAGAAGCACCGTGTAAAACACGTTCGACGACATGGCTGTTGTCGGGATTCGATCCCATGTCATAGGCGTTAGAGGCCAACACACTACCCACTGCGCCACGGCGCTTCAAAAGAGGGCGCAGGATCATTTCTGTAGTCAGTTTTCATGTACTTTCAGAGTAATCTAAAAGAATGTACTACATGCTTAATGTTGTTTTTTTTTTTTTTTTGTGTATTGAGGCAAATATTTTATATTGGGCGGCCGATGAACACTGTGACATCCGACCAAAGAATATTGCGCCATTTTGTGTCAGCATGGTTTTTGGCAAATTGAATACTGGCCTGAAGTGAGTGAAAAGGCTTTATTCAACTCTTCTCCACTAAAAGATAAGAGCTCAAGCCGCTAGTGTTAACACACTTAGTACACATTTCGATTACAATGTCAGGTGTTAGCGCAGCTAAGTGTGTAACACAATGAAGAGTGTATGACAATATCTTATAATCAAGCTCAAAAGGCTGCAAAACTGATATTCGCGTGAACGCGCTAATGTGATGGTTAAAGATTTAAAACAGGTCCTACGCCGATCTCAGCTAATCAACCAATCTTCAAACGTTAGAATTAGGATCGACGTTAGCATCCATTACGCCCAACCTATCTGCCTAGCAGGCTCAGCAGGCTTAGTATTCTCTATTAATCCAACTATCAATCCACCTTCAGTCACAAAAAAGTGCTCTTTTACTCGAAAAATAAATAATTTTTATTTCATTTTCCTGGACGTTCATAGGACAGCTGCTGTCCTGTGTCATATGTATTTGTAAATCCTTCTAATCTATTCAAAACAATTGAAACGTCCGGCTAATCCACTCCAAAAACAAAAAACAGAGACATTGTGCCATCCCCAGTTGCACAGAAGTTTACTTCAACGATTAGGAACGCCAACAATGAAATATAAATTTTAATTAAATACACAAATAGAGGGAAAGCATACCTCATCCGACTGCATATTCTCGTTTTAGAAGCGCAATAAAGAGGAACAAAGATACAATGTGGAAGAGCAACAACAGGAAACTGAGAAAAACAAACAGGACGAAGAAAAATGAGAAAATACACTTCCACTTTGCTGACAGTAACAATCATAACCTCTAACATGGCAACAAACCACAAGTGTACAAAACTGTCACAATCCAATCCCATCCTCGTTTTGGGCGAGGCAGGATATAGTGTACCCAGTTGAGATGTCGACATTGGAACCATCCGTATTGCTATACAATTTTGCAATCAGACTCGGAATGTCCTTGGAGATCACGTAAAGAATTGAAAATTCCCTCCAACTCGCACATCCAATTGTGGCCAGGCGGCGTCATCAACCACCGGGTGTGCAATGGAATGTGGCAATACACGAGCTAAGTGAAGCGCCTGTTACGGATACTTAGTTTTGATTGTGTGACGTTTGGTCATAGCTGGGAATGAATATGAAGTAATTGCTCGCTTTTACTCTTCCATTTTTTCACAGAAATACTAGATAGTGCTAGTGCATATGTCCTTTTTTTGTTTATCGTCTTTGTCCTTGCGTTGTGGTTGTGCTTTGATAATGCAATTCCGACAAGTCCAATTCATGGATGAGGATTTTTACTAAGAATTGTTAATCTGAGGTTGGATTAGATTTGAATTTAAATGAAATGCCAGCAGATTGTGGCCATGCATCCGATGTTCATTCATTCGGATATCCTTTTGCTAAACCATATACTATCTGAAGATATTATTCGTGTCTGTCATTCCGGTCACGTAAAATTGATTAGTTCTGTGTGGGGTGCAAGTAAGTTGGCTCACTTCAAAGCGAGATCATTCCCCGCGAGAAGTACTCTGGATTATCGCAGAATGTCATCATGGTCCCTGGCCCCGGCGGCAGTGGCGACGTTAAAATTTATTTCCAAACTATTTTAATAGCCTGCAATGGAGACGTGTATTACAAAACTTGTATACACCTTGCAGGTATAAAGTGGTTGATATTGAACTACTGACGATGGTACAGGAGAGCATACTTATGATATGTTGACATTGCCGCTCGGCGAAAGATATGGTATGAGTTGATTTAAGGACACTTTGGAATGCCTGGCATTCGTTATTTAATTTTAAGGAAAAGGAAAGCTTACTTGGGGACAATAAATTCATGATCTTCTCTGATGTTACTCAAAGAATTTCAATCGAAATGTTGGCCATCGAAAGGGTGAGGTGAGTACCTTTCATCTTTTCGTTTTCGCATGAAGATTCCTTGGATATGAATTGTTTTTCCTAAATGAGGAGGATGTTACATGGTTTGAAAAAGAATAATGTTCAGGAACTTTATCCGCATCCCGGGCGAAAGTGTTCCTACGGTTGGAAATACGATGATATTGTTAAGATATTTGTTTCCTTCTATTCTTTTGTCTTGAATGAATCGTTCAGGTTATAATTTAGGTTAGGTTAGGTGGCTTCTCTCCCTAGAAACCGTGGGGATTACTTAGACCAAGTTCGGTCCGTTGTGCACCATTCGAGTTGGCTTAGTCACTCTTGAAACAATTTTGAGTTTCGAATACATATGTATATAATCTAATTCAATAGGACTCGAATTAGGCCTGCATATTTTAAACAGGCTTGCGGTCCTAGGTTGAGAGTATCTAGGCCAGGTTTGTCTCGCCAAGTTGCACGTATCAAGGTGACGTCATCTCTCATTCGCCTGTTGTAGATCCTGTTTCGAGAATATCTTAGCGTCTCCATTGGTGGACGGATTTACCCGTTAACCGACGAGATCTCCAGTTTGGTATCAATTTTAGCTAGTTCGTCTGCTTTTCAGTTAAATGGTATACCAGGTACCCAGCACAACATAACAGCGCAGCTGTTCGATTAACCATTTAGAGATCTGTCGCAGTGCCTTACCCATTTTGATCTTATTATTGGTGATTCTAGTGCTTTTATTGCCTCATGGCTGTAGATGACGACGTCACCAGTGTTCATTAATCTCACAGAGAGCCAGTCGCGGCCTCACGAATTGCGTTAATTAATACTGGAATATACTGATTTTTAAGGTTGGGGTATATACACCTGAGATGGCAAAGGACTAACAAAGGCCCCGTAAGGGCGGCACTATTAGTAGTAGGGGAGCGCAAGCGGAGAATTTGTGTGATACTCGAGCGCGTTAGAAAATCATATGGCGAGTAACCATGCACCCTGTAATGTACCCCTACCAAAAATGAATCCTTGATAGAGTGGGGTGCGTTGAGGGCAGCCCGTCAGATTAGTAAAAAAAAAAACGATCCTCAGAAAAACCCGAGCGCGTCAGATTAAGAACAGGTAGGTTATGTATATCCTGAAAAGTGTTACTTACTTACTTACTTATCAGGACAGCGATCCATGGAGGATCTGAGTCTGAGCTATAGCTGCCTTCCATCCTTGACGGTCCCGGGCACGCTGCTTCCAGTTATCAAGACCAAGATGTCTCATATCCGCGATTACTTGGTCCTTATACCGGAGGTTCGGTCTTCCTCTTATTCTCGAACGAGGAGGCTCGGAGTCGAAGACCCTCTTGTGGCCGAGCGAGTCGATGTGGCCGAGCCAGTGTAGTTGACGGATCTTTGCCATCCGGACTACATCCACATCTTTGTACAGCTCGTAGAGTTCGCGGCTGTGTCTTGTTCTCCATTCACCTTACTCACAGACAGGACCAAATATCCGGCGCAGAATTTTTCTTGCGAGATAACCCAAAACCAGCTCCGCTGTCATGCTTATCGTCCAGCTTTCGGCTCCATACAGCAAGACTGGAAGTATGAGCGTTTTGTAAAGCATGACTTTGGTCTTTCGAGTAAGGAGTTTTGACCCCAGTTGTTTGGACAAGCCGAAGTAGGAGCGGTTGCCAAGGGCGATTCTATGCCGGATCTCCACTGTGGTGTCATTTGTGGAATTTACGTTTGCCCCGAGCTAGGCAAACTCCTTAACTACCTCGAAATTGTAGCTGTGAATTGTTATATTTTGTCCTAGGTGGTGAGCGACGGATTGGTCGCATGTGCTTCGTCTTGTCCTCAATGACCTTAAGACGAACACGTTTCGCCTGTTCATCAACCGCCGTGAATGTTTCTACTATGCCACGGCGAGAACACGCGATGATATCGATATCATCCGCGTACCCTTGCATCTCAACGGACTTGTAGAAGATAGTGCCTTCCCTGTCGACACCTGCGCGTCGCACTATCAGCTCCAGCACCAGGTTGAAGAAGTCACATGACAGCGCATCTCCTCGCCGAAATCCGGTGCATGCTTCAAACGGTTCCGAAGTCCTAGAACCTTGTTGCACAGTGCATCGCGTATTTTTTAGCCTGGCGCGACAAAACAGGATCAGTTTTCCCGGGATCCCGAATTCGGCCATCGCACCAAACAGTCCGTCACGATGAATGCTGTCGTATGCGGCTTTGAAATCGATGGAAAGATGGTGTGTATGGATTCGAAACTCGTTGTTCTATTCCAGGATTTGTCAAAGTGTAAAAATGTGGTCTATAGACGATTTGCCGGGTCGGAAGCCGCACTGGTACATGCCGATTAGTGCAGTGCAAAATGATTTTAGACGTTCACACAGTACGCTGGACAGGATCTTGTATGCGACATTGAGCAGGAATATACCTCTATAGTTCTTGCAAGAGGTAGGATCGCCTTTTTTGTGGATGGGGCATGTAGAGCTGGTATTCCAGTCGTCGGGCATGCTTTCGTCTTCCCAAATTCTGCAGATGATCTGGTGCATGCTCTCTACCAGAACATCGCCGCCAGCCTTGAAAAGCTCTAATGGCATGTCATCTGAGCCTGCGGCCTTGTGATTCTTCAGCTTCTGAATAGCTGTGCCAACTTCTTTGATGCTGGGTGGGAGGACTACTTCAGCGGCTGGAGTTGGGATTTCCTCGGTCCCTGCCACTTTCTCTTGGTCATGCTCTCTAAGCAGCTGCTGAAAATGCTGCTTAAATACATCCACTATTCCCTGCGGGTCGGTGACAAGATTACCCTCAAGATTTTGAAGAGCCTGGGTGCCCTTTTTGAAGCCTCCTGCAAGCCCTTTAGCTATTTCGTAAAAGGCTCGTGTTTTATGCTTATCCCTCGACTCCTCGATATCCTTGAGCTGAGAGGCTGCGAAGATTTTTTTTTATGTCGCAGTGATTTTTTCTCCTCCCTTCTTCTGGCTCGGTACTCTTCTTGCGCTGCCCTGGTTTTCCTCTGCAGCGCCTTTTGGTACGCCTCGTCGGTTGCTGCCATTTTCTGCTCACACTCGCCATCATACCATGGGTTTCTTATCGGGGGTGGTAGGTACCCTAAGATGGTTTCGGCTACTGGCTGAGCGGCAATGCGGTCACATATTATTGCCGTTTGTGTTCGACGTAGGCATATCTTAGAGTCTTTCGCTCAGCTGCTCCATGTAGACTCTGGCAATCTCCGGTGTGCTCAGGCACTCAATGTGGAAACTCCTCCTGATGGGCTGGTTCAGCTTTCTGACATTGGGCAGTCAAGCTCTGAATCTTGCTGCTACGCGGAACTGATCAGAGTCAACATTTGCCCCTCTGAATGTTCGCACATCCAGGATGTTTGACGAGTGCCTTGCGTCAATGAGCTCATGGTCGATTCGCTTACAAGGGAATCTTGTGCTACTTATCACCGCATTACGAGCTGTCGCAAAGGCCGTGAATCGGAAGCCGTTATCTGTTGTTGTATCGTGAAGGCTGTGCCTTCCGATCACTCCGCCAAGGGTCTTCTCCTTACCGATCTTGGCGTTGAAGTCCCCGAGCTCGATTTTAATATCGTACTCCGGACAAGATCCGTAGGCGTTGTCCAGGAGGTCATAGAAGTCTTCCTTGATAGGGTCTTCAGCCTCGTCGGCAAGGGCGTGTGCACATACAAGGCTGATGTTATTGAATCTGCCTCTGATGCGGATCACAGCCAGGCGATCACGAGCCCATGCCCTTCCCTGAAAAGTGTTTATTTCAATAATCTGACAATTTGAGCGCGACATAAGGAAATGGGGGAGTCGCAAAACTGTAATAAAAAAACATCATGTTCGCAGGCTCTTCAAGGCTGGCGGCGATGTTCTGGGAGAAAACATGCACCAAGTCATCTGTAAAATTTGGGAAGATGAAAGCATGCCCGATGACTGGAATATCACAATATACCTATCCACAAAAAAGGCTATCCAACCTCTTGCAAGAACTATAGACGTATGTCCCTGCTCAAGTTCGTATACAAGATCCTGTACTGTGTGAACGTCTAAAGCCCTTTTGTACCGCACTAATCGGCAGCTACCCTTGCGGCTTCCGGTCCGGCAAATCGACTATAGACCAAACATTCACACTTTGACAAATCCTGGAAAAGACCAGCGAGTTTCAAATCGATACACATATGATGGCCGCATATGATGGCCGAATTCGGGATCCCAGGAAGACTGATCCGGCTGTGTCGCGCCACGTTAAAAAAATATGTGATGCACCGTACATTTTGGTTTTAGGACCTCTGAACCATTTGGAACACGCACCGGATTTCGGCAAGGAGATGCGCTGTCGTTGGACTTTTTCAATTTGGTGCTGGAGCAGATGTGCGACGGGCAGCGTCAGTAGGGAAGGCACTGTCCATACTCACATAGGAACCTGGCGATCACCTGATCAGTCTGTCACCAATCAGATTGATCACATTGCATCCTAGATGTACGAACTTTTTTCATATTTCGACATCGGAAAGCTACAATGGCAGGAGACCCCTAGGACCTTTGCCTATCGAGTTTCCCTCAACCTCTCGCAAACTCCTATGACACCGGAACAATCCACAGAACAGCAGTGGGAGCATTGCCAGCGTACAATCATGGACCCTGCCACTGATATGTTGGTTTGATGAGTAATGAAGGCAAGCCCATGTAGCAAAGCAAATCGCCTATAAAGCCATACTACATGGAAGAACGAGAGTCGTTCGTGAATATTACGTGCAGAAACGGAGAGAGGAACCCACGCTTTTAAGGAAGAAAAAAAGACAGCGTACGATCGAGACGATGGGGGATGCTATTACAGGAATAATGCTCGCAAGACGAAAAAGTAAAACGAACATGCCAGGGCTATAAAGCCAGAGCGCAAGCCTGTAGGGATGGAGACGGACGACTAGAAGTAGAGTCACAGTCGATGCTGAGAATATGGAAGTGACGCTTCTGTAGACTGTTTAACGGCGATGAAAGATCTAATACCGTTGTCAGGCAGAATGATTCATTCGCAACGGACGAAGGCAATTTCGTCCATCCGACCTAGATGAAATTAAGCTAGTAACTTCAAAGCTGAAAAATGCAAAGCGGCGGGCGCAGACGGGCTGCCGATCTATATAAAGCGGGTGGAGACGATCTGGTAGGATCATGAACCAGCTCATCTGTAAAATATCGTCGGAGGAAAGCCTGCCCGATAAATGGAATCTCACCATCGTTTGCCCAGTCCACAAGAAAGGAGACCCCTATAACTGTGCCAACTACAGGGGAATAAGACTCCTTAACATCGCATACAAGGTCTTCTCTGCCGTAATGTGTGAATGCCTCAAACCCTTTGTGGATAATCCGATAGGTTCGTACCCATGTGGTTTCAGGTCAGGTAAGTCCACAATAGACCAAACATTCACACTGCGGTAGATCTTGAAGAGGACCCAAGAATACAACATCGACACCCATAACCTTTTCGTTGATTTCAAGGCCGTGCATGGCAGCGTGCATACGGGCGAGCTATACAGCCCCATGTCTAGTTTCGACATCCGTGCCAAACTTGTAAGATTTTGCAGAATGACAATGGAGAACCCTCGCTGCTCCATAAATCTCGGTAGTGAATTAACCTTTGATGCTAAAAAAGGATTTAGACAAGGTGACGCACTGTCATGTAATTTATTCAGCATCGTGCTTGAAAAGATCATACGAGATTCACTGGCCAACATAAGAGGTACAAGTCTGCACAACTGCTTGCGTACGCGGATGATATTGACATAATTTGACGAACCCAGCGTATCATGAGTTGGAAGGCACTGAAGCAGAAGCGGCTAATATAGGTCTTTCGGTTAACGAGGGTAAAACGAAATATTTACTGTCAACCAAGAAAGACGCGCATCACCGACGTCTCGGCCAGAACGTTACAATTGGCAGCTACATATTCGAAGTGGTCAAAGTCTTCGTCTACCTTGGCTCACTAGTGACCAGCGACAACAACATCAGCGCGGAGATCAAACGCAGAATTACTCTTGCCAACCGCTGCTTCTTTGGGCTGAACAGGCAATTGAGAAGTAGAGCCCTCTCTCGAAAGACCAAAGTATGTAGCTCTGTACGAAACCTTAATCATCCCGCTCGTCCTCTATGGGCACAGAGGCTTGGACTTTAACGACCCCCGCCCATCATATGTATATCCTGATGGGTGACTTCAACGCCCACGTGGGTGCGGATGTAGCGACACGGGGGAGTGTGATTGGGAAGAATGGTGATCCTGATCAAAACGCGAACGGAAAGAGGTTGTTGGATTTTTGCTGTGCAAATGGCATGTCCATCATGAACACCTTCTTTACGCACAAAGGCATTCATAAATATACGTGGTATCGTCGGAGTCTTCAACAGAAATCGTTGATAGATTTCTTTGTGGTACCGTCGTGTGTGAAACGGATATTTTGTGACGTTCGTGTGATGAGAGGGGCTGAACTGTCAACTGGTCATCACCTGGTGTTGCGTAAGCTGTATCTTACTGATAGAGAACCTCGTCTGCCAAGGCGGAAACCAAGAGTGGTTACACGTATACGGTGGGAGAAACTACAGAGCAGTGAGATACGGCAAAACTTCGCAAGACACATATCCGAAAGGTTTTAGCAAATTCCAACTGCTCCATCGCATGTACAGGAAGAGTGGCGACTATTATCAACAGCTGTCATCACTTCTGCACGTGATGATTGTGGAGAGAAGCGGTTTGGTGTGGCCGTTGGTTGGAACACTGTGGCGCGAAGAACTTGCAAATTGGCTGTGCGAGCAGCTAAAGAGCAGTCCTGGAAGGAGTTCGGCGAGAAGTTGGAAGACGACCTTAGATCTGCGAAAAAGGTGTTCTTGTTCTGGCAAATCATTCGCCGGCTCAGAGGAAGGAGATTCAACATAATCGAAGGAATTAAATCCAAGGATGGTGCTCTGCTTTCCCAAGAAGATGGACATGAGAGCACCGTGGCGCAGTTGGTAGTGTGTTGGCCTCTGACGCCGATGACACGGGATCGAATCCCGACTCAGCCATGTCATCGGACGTGTTTTTCACGGTGTTTCTCCTCAGCGGGGCCCTGACAAAACCCCTTGTAGTAAAATTGTCATGAAAAGCTTCTCGAAATTCGCCGTTCGGAACCGGCAACAAACTGTAGGTCCCTTTCACCTATGGGAAAATTAAACCACACACAACATGGGCCATTGAGAGAGTAGCTCGGCTCAGGTCCTTCATGGACTGTAACGCCAACATACTAGGAGATGGACATCTAACGCAGATGGAGCGCGCATTTTTCGGGTCGGAGATTAGTCCAACGATGGAGGAAGTCATTTGAGCCATTGAATCGCTAAGTATTGGCAAATCCGCCGGTGTGGATGAAGTTCGGCCATAAATGCTTAAGGCAATCTGTAAAGATAGAGTATTATGGCTCTCTCGTGTCGTTAAGGTGGCCTGGGAATGCTGTGAGACACCTAGCCATTGGCAGACTGGGGTGATTGTCCTTCTTTTCAAAAAGGAGGAAAAAAAAGAGTGCTCTAACTGTAGGGGCATCTCTCTTTTAAGTGTCCCCGGTAAAGTCTACGCTATGGTGTTGGAGGCGCCGAAAAGCTTTTCACTCTAAGAATGGTACTTGAGAAGGCTTGGGAGTACACTAAATCGATCTAAAGCTGCTTTTTGAATTTGGAAAAGGCGTATTACCGTGTTCCCCGGGCTGCACTCCGGAGTGTTCTGCAGGAGTATGGGATTAATGGTCTCTATATACAAACTGTAGCAGCTGTGTTCGGGTTAACGGTAGTAAATCAACACCTTTCACCGTGGGCGTTGGACTTCGCCAAGGGTACGTCTTGTCACCCCTTCTTTTCTTTATATATATAGACTGGATGTTGCAGCGCAGTCGTGGCAAGGAATGTTTCACATTGGGGGAGTTGAGGGTAAGCCATCTTGTTTTTGCAGATGACTTAGTTGTCTTCACATCCTCCGTGCCTTGAATGCAATACCTTCAGGCAGGCGACCGCTTGGCAGACCCAGGATGAGTTGGTTGGACCAAGTCCAGAAACTCGCCTGGGTGCGCTTGGGCATAGCGCCTGATGAGTTAGAGTCGATGTCGGAGGATCGAGTGGCCTGGAAACCTCGCGTGCGCGCATTACCCCCGCGACTCTTTTAGTGGAACATGCGGGTCACTGAAAATGATGATGGTGATGATCTATGGTCTCGTTTGTATAAACAGGGAGTGGAGGAAAAGATACAACGACAAACCATACGGGCTGTACAGCGACATCGGCGTAGTACGACGTCTACAGACCCAACGTCTAAGATGACTAGGCCATGTACAGCGAATGGATAGCACAGCTCCGTTCCGAAGAGTCCTCGAGTTCAACCCCGAGAGGCGTAGCAGCAGAGGACGACCGAATCTAACGTGGCGGACACAGGCGCAAGGTGACCTTAACCGACTGGGAGTGCGTCGCTGGAAACAGCTGGCTAAAGACCGTGCCAGCTGGAGAAGTTTGTCAGTTGAGGCCCAGGTTCACACCGAACTGTGGCGCTATCTAAGTAAGTAACTAGGGGATTACTCTAATATTTGTTCTTATGAACAACACCCGACACCCGAATGCTTGTTATACTTTCTCCATTATCCTGTCCCACGTGCTTCCGAATCAATACAATTCTTATAAAAAAAAAAACTGGAATTAAAGTTTCCTTCCTTTCTTATTTAAAATATCCGGAATACTCCCGATAAAAACCGATTGGCAGGCATTAGACAATCAAATGAATTTCAATCAGCTCCCACTGCCAACAGTCGAGTCAACCCTGACGCACACTAGTCCAACCTCAATAAGGATAGGGCACAAAGGAAGCAGCAAAAACAACGAACTGAGCATACCCCCGGAATAAAGGCTGAACAGAAAACAATTAGTGCACAATCGTCACAGACGAAATGAAGAGGAATAAAAGGTTGATTTTTTGTTTTTGCTTTCCTTGGCCTTGTTTTTTTTTTTAACTTTTGTTTATTTCTTCTCTTTGTTGCCTTTGTGCCATCACACCAACTAGTTCTTAATCCTTTTCACAACAAACAATTCCGGAACACCCACACTCGGTATTTGTACTCACCCGACCAGACATCCTTCCCAGCTGGTAACGAAAGTAACGTGGCTGACTACAAAGGCCGGCAATCAACGTACTGGCTGACTAACATCGTTTTCGTCTAGCTCGGTCCCTTCCTCCTTCTCCCCAAAATGAAACCATTACACTTGATCCTGCTCGTGTTCCATATCGACAGTCGTACTTGGCAACCAATTGATGGTCCACTATTCACCATCCGGACGATGACGATGGCGACGGCATCGCGAACGAACTGAACTCACTCAATCGTCAGAGATCGAAGGCAATTGATTTTTGGTTCAACGCTTTTGAATGAATCAAATCAAATCGTTTTCCGATCTACGACTATTCGTCTGATTGCATACGAGTATGTGTATGCCTACGCCATATTATCTGGCCTCGTGCCGGGGGTCGGTCGGAATGCCTTCCACACTCCAGACACCGCAATCGCACTAGATCTGCCTCACCGAATTTGGCTTCGAATATGCACCCGAATCTATACCCGAATCTGTGCCGGCCAAATCTCGATCCGAGTCATTGGGAAAATCTTTATTGGCAGTGATTGAAGTTTTTCTTTTTTTGGTATTCTGGTATTATTAAAATATACTCTTGGCCCGAACGGGTGTTCTAGTATTTTTCGGTTTCAGTTTCACTGACGTCCTGGACACTCTCATTCTAGCCGGAGTGCAGCTTGGATGTAAAGCGATTTCAACGTTTTGTGTTTTTTCCGAGATGGCTTTTAAGTTTTTTTTTCCTAGTACCGGCTACAATCATCCCTTCGTCTGCTAGGGATGGATAGGGTAGAGTCGAATTGGAATTTGCATCGGTAGCATTCGAATGTTATTTCAATGGTCAGGGGACAGGCGGTCGTCTGTCAGTCAGACTTTCGGTGTTATTTCCCGTTTTGCTTTCGATAGCCCTGGTTCATCTCCCACCTTCGTGCATGCTGCCTTCCATCTGGTTTGGCTTCTGAATTGGCAGCATAAAAATCGACTACTCCGACGTTCCCTTCCTTTGATTGTGACTATAAATTTACAAATGGAGCAATCTCTTCGTTTCCAGCAATAGGTAGAGGTAGATGGAAGACGATTGGCAGATGAAGATCATTGCAACATATGTCCTGCGATAAAAGGGCGATTTGTCAGACGCTTTGAATGCGAAATGGATGCCAACCGCTATCTAGTTTGTACCACAACGAATCCGTATCGACTTTAAGAACTCAATTTATCTCATTCATCTTTACGATACTATTTTCCAGTTCTTCGTCCGCTTGTTCGAATAACAATTTCCTCCTTCCTACGTGGTTTTATTCTGTTTTTGTTATTCTTATTCGAAGTATTATTTTTCTATTAAGCGAACAGATTTTTGAAAACGTTCCAAAAGTTTATTTACAACCCGACTGTGGTGGGTGCCTGTAACGACATTACTTTGAAAATGTAATTTTTTTGTTAGTTGCTGAGTGGTGGAGGAGAGCGGAATTTAATAAAACTTTTTGAAAGGAAGGACAATAGGGGCTATTAGGATGATTAGTGTTCTGTCCGTCGAAAAATTGTGTCCCTTCGGTGGTATTGATGGCAAGACTTCGATGAGGGCGAGGACAACTTATAATATATCTGAAAATGAATTCTCAAGTTGACTGTTTTTAATTTGGAAAAATAACATATTTTCGATAAGAGTTTGTCGTTGTTTTTTTAAATTATATAGGTTAGGTTAGGTTGAAGTGCCATACGCCACACGTAGACCGGAATGGGCCCATTGTGATACCACATGGATCATACTACCTTGATCCGTTACCTGAAAACCAGTCGGTGCTTCTGATGAAGCGACGGAGATGGGCTATTTTTAGGTCTACTAGCTCATTTAAGTTTTCATAGAAGTGCACACCGAGGTAGATCCTCCTGCGATCCGCAAAAGAATGGCATGAGCAGAGGAGGTGGTGTATTGATTCCTCTTCCTCCCCATCAATGTAGCCGTGGTAGAAGTTTGGCGGCGTGTTTTCCAATGATACAGTGACCTGTGATGACACCCACTAAAGTGTTTAAGGTCGTCCTTTTGGTTGCCACAAGGTCCCTGGTTAGGAGGGAGGGAGCGAGCAAACAGAGCAAAAAAGTTTATCGCGTTTAAAATGGCAAACGCCAGCCCCGAACTCTGTCCCTGCTCAATCCAAGTTGACACACAGTCTCCACGTGCCCCCCCTTGAATAGCTACCTTGGCACCCGCCAGGTAGTGAACCAATGTGTGCAGCGACCCAACCCCTTGTTCCTGGGGAAAGAGGAACCTGGCCCTTCTGGTTGGGGGTTGTGCTTACGGGTAACATCCCTATCACGTAAAAACCTACTTGTTCCGAAACGACAATAAGGCTCGGATACGGACGGATACAAAGCTGACGACCCCTGCAAACGACTAACGGACTTGAGAGTCTGCACCTGGAATGTGAGGTCTCTTAACAGACCGGGTACAGGCGATCAATTGGAGCAAACCCTCAACTGCTATAAAGCAGATGTTACCGCAGATATTGCTGCTCTAGGAACTGCTCAAGGAAAACAAACAGCGCCTATTCGGGTGGGGATCCGTTATTCGAGGAAGACTCCGACAAAAAGTCTTAAGCTTCCGAGATATAAGCGAACGCCTCATACCAATCCGCATCAAAGCTAAATTTGGAAGCATTAGCTTAGTATGCGTTCACGCCCCAACGGAAGAAAAGAACGATCGACTCAAAGAAAAATTCTACGATCTACGATTTAATGGGCAAAGAGGACATATTTGAGTCGATCATAGGAAAGCATAGCCTCCATAACACCACATTCGACAACGGACTTGGGCTAATCGATTTCCTAACGGGGCGTAACCTTCTTGTAGCAAGCACGCAATACCCCCATCTCAACGTCCACAAAGGTACCTGGCGGTCTTTTGATCAATCGACCACCAACCAGATTGATCACATTGCGATCGACGCCAGACACTCCTCCTGTATTCTCGACGTACGAACCTTCCGAGGGGCCAACATCGACTGGGACCACTACCTTGTTGTACGAATGAGGATGTCAAGAATGCTTAGGAGTCAAGTAGCACAACGTAAGTTTGACGTCGGAAAGCTACAATCGCAAGAGACTGCCAGAATCTTTTCGGATTGTCTCTTCTCCAAGCTCTTTCAAACCGCCACCACCTAGAAACAACTGGTTCGAACAAGCCGATGTGGCAAAACAAGAGGCATTTAAAGCCATGCTGCAACGGTGGACGAGAGCTGCTCGCGAAATCTATGAGCACAAGAGAAGAGAGGAACACACGCATTTCAGAAAAAAGAAGAGAGAGCACGGAAAGCGCGAGCGTGAGGAGACGCCCGTATGTTTTACAATAAGGTAAAATGAACATGCCATGGCAACAAAGCCGTAGCGGCGGCCTGCAAGGATGAAAATGGAGAACTGGTAGTAGAGTCGCAGTCGATGCTGAGGATTTGGAAAGACCACTTCTGCAGACTGTATAACGGCGATGATAGACAAGATACCGCTGTCAGGCAGAATGAACCATTCGTAATGGACGACGATGTAGGAGAATTCCATCCACCCGACCTAGACGAAATCAAAACAGCGGTATCAAAACTTAAGTCTAACAAAGCTTCTTAAGTCGTCCATGGCCGACGAATGGAATCTCAGTATCGTTTGCCCGGTCAATAAGAAAGGAGACCCTTGTAACTGCGCCAACTATAGGGGAATAAGTCTCCTTAACATCGCATATAAGATCTTCTCTGCCGTATTGTGTGAACGCCTGAAACCGTTTGTGGATAACCAGATCGGCTCTTATAAGTATGGTTTCAGGCCAGGTAAATCCACAATAGACCAAATATTTACGCTACGGCAGATCTTGGAGAAGACCCAGGAATATCTAATCGAACCTCACCAACTTTTCGTCGATTTCAAAGCTGCATACCACTGCGTGTATAGAGATGAGCTATACAAAGCCATGTCTAGTTAGCATTGAGGTAGAAGCGGTAGAAGCGGCTAAGATGGGTCTCAAGGTTAATGAGGGTAAACCAAATATCTGCTTTCATCTAAAAGAGACGGACAACACCGACGTATTGGCAAGAACGTCACCATGGGCGGATATAACTTTGACGTGGTCAAGGAATTCGTCTACCTTAGCTCACTAATGACCGGCGACAACAACACCAGCGCTGGGATAAAACGCAGAATCACCCCTTGCCAACCGCTGTTTCTTTGGGCTCAAGAGGCAATTGAGAAGTAGAGCCCTCTCTCGGTAAACCAAGGTGACACTATATAAGACCTTGATCATCCCAGTCCTCCTTTACGGCGCAGAGGCTTGGACCTTAACAAAAGCGGATGAAGATGCCCTTGGTCGTTTCGAGGCGAAGATATAACGAAGAACTGTACGGGTTGTACAGCGACATCGGCCTGCTACGACGTCTACGGATACAGCGTCTAAGGTAGCTAGGCCATGTAGAGCGCATGGAAAATACAGCTCCGATCCGAAGAGTCTTCGAATCCACCCCAGAAGGACGGCGCGGCAGAGGACGGCCGCATCAAGGGTTGTGCACGCAGGTGGAAGGGGACCTTAACCAACTAGGCGTGCGGCGCTGGAAACAGCTGGCCAAAGACCGTGCCATCTGGAGATGGTTGTTGGTTGAGGCCCACCATGGACTGTAGCGCCACCTAAGTAAGTAAGTAAGTAAGGTCCCTGGTTCGTCCTAAGCTTAGGCCAGATTTGTTCAGTGATAGTGTCGATATTATTTTCATTCCATTGGAGGTTAGTAGCCTATATGGTTCGGAGTTTTATCATGTGCTTTACCGTACTTTTATGTGTTTTTAAGTACCCGAGGGTAGGAAGACTGAGTGTGCTTGAGGCCAACTTTGCGAGTTCGTTGGCCGCGCAGTTTCCTGAAATATCCCTATGCCCGGGAACCCACAGTATTATTATGTTGAACTGTTCAGCCGTCTGGTCTAGAGATAGGCGGCAGTTAAGGGATCTTTTTGATTTGTGGGCTACCGCGGCCAGGGATTTTATTGCAGATTGGCTGTCCGTATAGCGGATATTACATTGATCCTAAGCCATGGAAGGGCCTCCGTTATCACTATACTTCTGCTTGATACACACTGCAGTGATTTGGGAGTATACATGATAGGTTGAGGTTAAGTTCCTTGGAGAAGACTCCACAACCTACATCCGTCTCCATCTTGGAGCCATCGGTATAGAGGGAAATCGAGTCCTTCGGTATGACCTTCCATTCAGCCCATTCCTCCCTGGATGGAAAGATATCTTCGAAGTTCTTGATGAACATATTCTGCGGGATGATGAAGTTTGTGTCCATGGGTACTTCGAAGTGATTAAGAATGCTAGTATGGCCTTTGTGTTCTGTGGTTCATTATCCCTAATCCATAGGGCCGCGCAGGCAGCAATTTGGTTGCTGAAGAGGTCCAATGGCGGAAAATGTAGCAGAATATTTAGGGCCTCCATAGGGCTTGATCTGATCGCGCCGCTTATATACATATAAGGTGGCGGATCTTTGTACTTTCTCCAGAACACTAAGATGCCGTACAGGAGGATGGGCCTTATGACTGCTTTATAGAGCCAGAGCATAATGCTTGGTTGGAGACCCCAATTTTTGCCCACCACTTTCTTATACCTGTAAAAGGCATTGGATGCTTTCTTGACACGATCGAGGATGTTGGGTTTCCAATTCAGCCTCCTATCGAGGACTAGGCCTAGGTATTTAACCTGATCGTTGATTATTAATTGGGTTCCACCCAGCCTCGATGGGTTCGAGGTATGAATTTTATATTTATTTGTGAACAGTACAAGGTCAGTCCTCGTGGGGTTGACCCCAAGTCCACAGTACTGCGTCCATTTACTACTGTATGTAATGCACCCTGGATGGTGAAGGACTAGCAAAGGCCTCGTAGGGGTAGCATCTGCCGACGGATGCTGGCCAGATAAAAAGCGAGTAAGAGCCACTGCAGCCGAACATCTTGCAGCTCTGCTAGTCAGGTCCTACTTCCACCTCCTCGTGGTGCCATCTGGAAATTTCCTTAAAAGGGAAATTACTGACGGAAGAGGCCGAATGGCGAATATCCTGCGCCACCAAACAGGATTAGTGTCGGTTGGGCTATGGTCTAGCGAACCATAACCGTAAAACCACTAATTGCTCAGAAACACAAAACAGCCTCGGATAATAAAACGGAACGGATCTATGTTGACGACCCTATAAGAAAACAAAGAACAAACAAGGACCTTCGGTTCTGTACGTGAAATGTTAGGTCCCTAAACAGACCACGTGCGGCCGAACAACTTGCGGACGCCCTAGACCGCTATAAAGCGGACATAACCGCCATCCAGGAAATTCGATGGAATGGACCGGGTAAAAAGCGGATGAAAAACTGCGACATTTACTACGGTGACTGCTATAGGGAGAGAGGACAGAGACTATTTGGATGCGGATTTGTTGTTAGAGGTGGACTAAGACATAAAGTCCTAAGTTTCCAGTATGTGAGTGAACGCCTCATAACGACCCGCATCAAGGCAAATTTCTGTAACATCAGCCTCATATGCGTCCATGCCCCCACGGAAGACAAGGATGACTCAATCAAAGATGATTTCTTTGATCTCCTAGACCGAACATATACCAAATGCCCCAGCTATGATACCGAAATCATACTAGGGGATTTTAACGCTAAGCTGGGTAAAGAAGGCATCTTTGAGCTTGTCATCGGCAAACACAGCCTACATGACACCACATCCGATAACGGACATAGGCTGATCGACCTTGCCACGGGGCGAAATCTTCTTGTAGCCAGCACACGATTTTCCCACCTCGATATACACAAAGGCACCTGGCGGTCGCCAGATCAATCAGTCACCAACCAGATTGACCACATCGCGATTGACGTCAGACACTCCTCCACTATTCTTGATGTTCGCACTTTCCGAGGAGCGAACATCGATTCAGACCACTATCTTGTAGTATCCAAGATACGTCAGCGCATAACACGAACACCGCGGAGTAGAGTTAGAACACCAAGCTATGACGTCGGAAAGCTACTATCGCCGGAGATCGCCAGTGCTTTTGCCAACCGCGTCTCCCTTAAGCTCTCCGATACACCTCAATCCTCCACTCAGTCAGTAGAGCAACAATGGAGCCTGTGCAAACAAGCCCTGAAGAGCACAGCAACGGAAGTGCTGGGCCTTAAAGCTCCACCACGACGAAACACCTGGTTCGATGACGAGTGTAGAAGGATTCATGCGGAAAAGCAGGAGGCATACAAAGCCTCACTACACAAAAAAACAAGAGCGGCTCGGGAGCTCAACGAGCTTAAGAGAAGGGAGGAACATAAGCTTCTCAAGAAAAAAAAGAAAGAGCACGAGAAGCGGGCGATTGAAAACTTGGAGAGGTGCTATTGCAGGCACGACGTTCGAAGATTTTATCAGCGGATAAAACGAATGTCTCAAGGCTATAAAGCCCGAACGGAGGCCTGTAAGGATGAGAACGGACACCTAGTAGTAGAATCGCAGTCGATGCTGAGAATTTGGAAAAACCACTTCTGCAGACTGTATAACGGCGATGACAACCAACATACCGCCGTCAGGCAGAATGATCCATTTTTTAACGACGAGGATCGCAGAGAATTCCGTCTCTCTGACCTCGACGAAGTTGAGATTGCCATGTCGAAACCCAAGTCGAATAAAGCTGCTGGCGCGGATGGACTGACTGCTGAGCTCTTCAAAGCGGCTGGGGGTGAGCTGGTTAGGAGCATGCACCGGCTCATCTGTAAGATATGGTCAGAGGAAAGCATGCCCGAGGAATGGAGTCTCAGCATTGTTTGCCCGATCCACAAAAAAGGAGATCCCTTTGACTGCGCCAACTATAGAGGAATAAGTCTCCTTAATGTCGCATACAAGATCTTCGCTGCCGTTTTGTGTGAACGCCTGAAGCCATTCGTAAACAAGCTGATAGGTCCTTATCAGTGTGGCTTCAGGCCAGGGAAGTCCACCATCGATCAAATCTTCACACTACGGCAGATCCTGGAAAAAACCAATGAGTTTCAAGTCGATACGCACCATCTATTCGTCGACTTCAAGGCCGCATACGACAGCGTAATTAGAGACGAGCTATATAACGCCATGTTTACTTTTGACATCCCTGCGAAGCTCGTCAGACTATGCAGGATGACCCTGGAAAATGCTAGCTGCTCCATCCGAATCAGTGAGCACCTTACCGATAGATTTGATGTCAGAAAAGGATTTAGGCAAGGCGATGCGCTGTCGTGTGATTTCTTCAACATCGTATTGGAAATGATTGTGCAAAAATCACAGGCCAATACAAGAGGCACAATCTACTTCAAATCCTCGCAACACCTTGCATACGCCGACGACATTGACATAATAGGTAGATCGCAGCGCAATGTCAATGAGGCGTTTGCGAGTATTGAGATGGAGGCGGCAAAAATTGGTTTGGCAGTTAATGAGGGCAAGACTAAATATCTGCTGTCATCGAAAAAGGACATTTACCACCGACGTCTTGGACAGAACGTGCATATTGGCAGATATAAGTTCGAGGTAGTTAAGGACTTCATATACCTCGGCTCCGCGGTGACTTGGAACAATGACACCAGTTTCGAAATCAAGCGCAGAATTACTCTTGCCAACCGCTGCTTCTTTGGGCTAAAGAGGCAACTGAGAAGTAGAGCCTTCTCTCGTACGACCAAGTTGACCTTATATAAGACCTTAATTTTCCCGGTCCTGTTATACGGCGCAGAAACATGGACTTTATCTAAAGCGGATGAGGAAATCCTTGGTCGTTTCGAGAGAAAGATTCTGCGTTCGATTTTCGGTCCCATAATCACAGAGGAGGGTTGGAGGAGAAGATTCAATCACGAACTATACGGGTTGTACAGCGACATGAGTCTGGTCAGGCGTCTACGGATCCAACGCCTAAGATGGCTAGGCCATGTAGAGCGAATGGACACCACAGCTCCAGCCCGTAGAGTCTTTGAATCCAACCCCGAGGGACGAAGAAATAGAGGACGGCCGCACCTAAGGTGGCGCGCACAGGTGGAAGGGGACCTCAACCACCTGGGCGTGCGGCATTGGAAAAGACTAGCGAAAGATCGTGCTAGGTGGAGAGGCATGTTGGTTGAGGCCCAGGTTCACCCCGAACTGTAGCGCCCGTTAAGTAAGTAAGTAATGCACCCTGCATTAGATCGCTTACAGTGCTGGGAAATTTTGCTGTGACGGCAATACCAATGTCATCTGCCTAGGCGGTCTCATCGTACACTTCCTGTTCTAGCAACAGTAGTAGCTCATTGACCACCACGTTCCAAAGGAGAGGGGAGAGTACTTCACCCTGGGTTGTATTCCTGCCGACAATTCTAGTTGAGACGGCACCAGCGAAGTTGGCTTTGGAGACTCTTTGCGGTAGCAGTTGACGTACCAGTTCTATCACTTCTTTCGTATCACCCAGATCAGACAGCGCTTTGGTGACGGCCCATGATTCAACATTGTTAAAGGCGCCCTCAACAGCGAGAGTTTATATTCCTTGTGTTCCAGTGGCCTTTCTATTGTATTTGAGGATTTAAACGAATTCGCTAGTCAGGTAAAGAGATTTGATCTCTTTGCAAAAGGTCTTGTAAGAATCATTCTTCTATTAACGAATAAGCTTGTTATATTCCTTCTGCTTTCACCGATACTTATTCCAGTCACCTTCTGAATTCGATTTAAGCGATCTGTTCAGGAGACTTTTGGCTTCCTAGCGAAAACCTTGGAGCTCTGCATTTCCCCAGGGAACCAATTTGCTGCAAGGAGGTTTACGGACAGGACATGCGAGTTCAAAACACTTGGGGATGGCGGCATTGTTATATGGTAAAAAAATATTTAAAAAAACGTTTAGAGAACAAGTCTTAATTGACATACATATCTACAACGTTGTTATCAAATCTCAAGACGTAAGTAAGAACCTATATATGTAAGTACAATGTATTGAGGTCAATTGAGGGATTGACCCAAAGAGGAATCAGGCAGCTCATAGTTATATAATAAACCCCCAGTGGAACTATCCTAATAGTGTGTACCCCCTACTATGATCATTAAGTCGGTTAAATGCTTGCTCATAATTTTTCCCCCCTCACGTAAACCGAGGAAATACATCACCTAGATAGAGGAGAATAAAACAAAATGAGAAGAAAAAATAATTTTAATAAATACGACGAGACACATCTTCAGACATATTCGAGCCAGTATCCATATACTCGTAGAACTACTGCACATTCGTTCGCATTTATATTCGCCTAAGCGATTTTTGATTACTTTTCCGCCGGAAATTATCATACATCCTTCAGGTTGAATAATTTTCATGGATCCGCCCATTCCTCCCCCACCACTATCACGCTGTCACTGTCAATGCTCATCTTTGGCAAGTACCTTTCTGCGTCAACCCGCCAGGTGATGGCAAATAAATTCCCTTCCGTTTGTCGCATCATAAATTTTCCATTCAAATTTCATTCAATGGAGTCGCGACGATGTAACTTTAGCGATATAGCTGTTCCTCAAGGAATAAACAAAAAAGCGAAAAAAACAAAGACAAACTTTAATGTCAGGTGTATCGTTATCCTTAAAATAATTTTTTATATCTGTGATAGGATATCGCTTTAAGGTTAATCCAATTCTATTCAATCTGTCAAATGCAACAGTGTTTCTGCTGGAATTGTTTATGAACAGGCACCAGTCAGCATCGTATCGGATTTCTAAAATCATTTGTTCCACTTTTCTGCTAATTATTTCCCTTATCATCAGCTCCACTCCGCTCGACCGACCGTACGACCGGCCATGGCATAAGGATTCTATAACGTCCAACTGCACAGTAAAGGCATGCGTTCATGTTCGACCACGATTGGGCTCTCTGAAATCAGAAGCAACAACATTCGGGAACAATGAAAATTGTTTCCAAGGCTCAATGGGGTTTTACCATTTATCTTCGAATTTCCTGTCAGAGGGATAAATTAAATGGAGAGATAGCAAATACATTACTCGGATACCACCACTACTGTTGCTGTTCCTGCTGCTGCTACTATGACTCGTTTTTGTTTTCACTGCAGTTCAGCATAGTTCAGGAGTGATGCAACATCGGATCGGGACGTTCGACCGTACTCGTTGACTGGGAACGATTTTCCTACACCACACTCTAGCAATGGAATGGGCAGCAACAATGCTCACAGCTATGATGGCAATGATTTTGGCAAACCGAATGCAGTCGAAGAGCCTGTTGTCATCACAACTTCGGGTGATTTGAGTGGATTATGCCAATTGGCAGTTTCGAGGTGCTGGAGGAATAAATTTTTCATCAAATAATTTACAGTGTTTCCGAAGGATTTTCGATCAAACTACATGGATCATGGGTTTTGGCTGAATACTAAATAGTGTACGATAGGATGCATGCTTAAGGCCTTTAATATCTAAGATAATTGTGACTATTGTCGATCGGAAATATATCCCATCTGGTGTAGTTCGGCAGCTTTAAACAAACATGCTTCTTTCCAGGACACGTACTTCGTAGTGTAATTCATATTCGCACTTCAATTCCAGATGCATCGACAATCTGGGAATTTCCGTTTCCTTTCGATCGCAAACAAAAAGTCACGGCATCCATAAACTTGAAACAAACTTTTTCATATCTTTGCACTTCAGGCAGAATTCGCGAACTCGATGTAGCAATCTGTTCGCTCGCGATGTTGTCACTACAGCCGTCATTTTGCCGTTGCATTGAACCTTAACTGCGAACATCATCTTCAGCCGACAGATAACTCCATGAGTTATGGTAAAACTTTCTCATAGATTGTTTCACAGATACTATTCTATCATCCCTAACTATTGCATCATTTTCATCTTCAGCCGCCAAATGTCTATGCTTAATCGTTTCACGTAATAAAACTGTTTCCGACTATACACAACACCACTATGTATCTAGATGCTAATGGAATAGAAAAAAAAAGATAACAAACTTTCGTTTAAGCCAATTAGTGAGTTGCGAACTTAATGCGAATAGCCACGGCGGGAAGGAAGCGTGATGATGGTAAAAAGCAACAAACGAAACAAGGACACCAGTGGTATTTCCTGTAACTAGAATCAAAGTGAACTTAAAAAAAAATCTCAATTGGTCCTTGAGTCCTGAGTGAGAGCTCTCGGCTACAATGGTAGTGGGTAATTGACTGAATAGCGTCACTGTTGCAGATTGTTGCAGAGTGCTTCAAGCGAGTGTTGTCCTTATTTAACTATGGATGATGTCCTTAATTAACTGGCATTATTTTGTTTCTCAATGGAATAAAATGAATGCAGAAAAGGACAATTAAATTACGATTTATGAATAAAAAGAATAGCGAGAAAGAGAAAACGAAGGAATAACAAAAATTATAAATACGAATATGAAGCGAAGAAAGATAGGATATGATAGACTGACTATTTGAGTGTTTTGAATTATTCCAGGCGCATTTCTGGTGCACACGTGTGTGATGATGATGACACACTGGTGGATTTATACTGCAGTGCAATATAGAACATGGAAATGTACTTAAGCTCGTAATAGAATTGCCCGGATCTTCTTCACGTAGAGATTCTCTTGGCGAAGAGATACGACATTGCAATTTACCGGCCAAGTGCGAGTCGGACTCGCGCATGAAGGGTTCCGTACCATCTGTAAATATAAAAATGAAAGAGGCGTTGTATGTTACCTCATCAGTCATCACATTAAAACGGCTAATCCGTTTAAAATGATTTTATGCATGATGACAGATCTTGGTTACAGGTAGGTTCAAAGTCATTTTCATGCCCAAGGCAGGCAAAAGCTCCCACACGTATGCAAATGACTTGAGGTCTATTAGTCTTACTTCTTTTCTATTAAAAACTCTAGAGAAGATTTTAGACGCACACATTCGGTACAGCTGCATCTCAGGAAGGCTGTCGGATAATCAACATGCCTACAACAAAGGCAAATCGGTAAAAACAGCACTCCACTCACTCGTCAATAAGATAGAAAGGTCACTAGAACGCTAGGATTATAATCTAGTCGCCTTTTTCGACATTGAGGGCGCCTTTAACAATGTTGAACCATGGGCCGTCACTAAAACGCTGCCTGATAAAACTGGTACGACAACTGCTAACACAAAGAGTCGTCAAAGCCAACTTCGCTGGTGCCGTCCCAACTTGAATGGTCGGCAGAGGTACACCACAGGGTGGAGTACTCTCCCCTCTCCTCTGAAACATGGTGGTCAACGAACTACTGCGGTTGCTTAAACAGGAAGGGTATGCTGTGACCGCCTTTGCAGACGACATAGCTATTGCCGTCACAGGTAAATTTCCCAACACTCTATGCTACCTTATGCAGAGTGGACTGTGGACTTGGGGTGTACCATAAGTACTAGTACTGTTTACTAACAAATATAAAATTCCGCCTCTCAACCCACCGAGGCTGGGTGGAACCTAACTAACAGTCAAAGAGCAGGCTAAATATCTAGGTCTAGTCCTTGACAGGAGGCTGAATTGGAAATCCAACATTCTTAATCGCGTCAAGAAAGCAACTACTGCCCTCTACAGCTGTAAGAAAGTGGTGGGCAGGAAGTGGGGTCTCCAACCAAGCATTATGCACTGGCTCTACACAGCAGTCATAAGGCCCATCCTCCTGTATGGCGTTCTAGTCTGGTGGACTGCTTTGGACAAGGCAGTCAATCGAAGCCTTCTGGGGAAGTACAAAGATCGGCCAGCTTATACATAAGCGGAGCGATCAGATCAACCCATAAGGCCCATCCTCTTGTATGGCGTTCTAGTCTGGTGGACTGCTTTGGACAAGGCAGTCAATCGAAGCCTTCTGGGGAAGTAAAAAGATCGGCCAGCTTATACATAAGCGGAGCGATCAGATCAACCCCCCCCTTAGGCCAATATTGGCCTTAGTTAAGCCTAGGACGAACAGGGACCTAGTGGAAACCAAAATGGCAACTTTAAGTACTCTAGTGAGGGTCATTACAGGTCACTGCATCATCGGAAAACACGCCGCCATATTAGGGCTACCCTCCAATGACTTCTGTCGCGGCTGTATGGACGAGGAGGAGGAGGAATCAATACACCACCTCCTCTGCTCATGTCCCTCTTTTGCGAATCGCAGGAGGATCTACATCGGCGCGCCCTTCCTTGACAATCTAAGTGAGCTAGCAAACTAAAAGATAGCTCAAGTCCATCGCTTCACTAGAAGCACCGGTTGGTTCTCAGGTAGCGGATCAGGATAACTTGATCCAGGTGGTATCACAATGGGCCGACTTCGGCCTACGTGTTAACCTAGCCGGCACTCTCTTTTGGTAGGGAGTGTTATTCCACGCTCCATGACTTCGACTTCTAGTTGATAAGGTGTCCTTAGTTGCACTCTGAGTTGAATGCCTTCTTCAACCATATTCAACCTTATACAAATAAGAGCGGAGTATGATTGATTAAACTACACGACGTCTTCACAAGCATAAAGTTGAATAACTTAATTTCATTGAATCTGATTCTTTTGATCAAATTGCCTTTATAAATAGGTATAGATCATGATTTCTTTTTTATGTATGGTCATACTTGGGAGAAGTTCACCTTTTTAGGGGCCCATTAAATATCTACACCCAGGATCAACCAAGTGAGTGGATAAAGACTTAAAACTCTACTGTGACTCGTCAAACTCCATTTTTTTTTTCAAGGCGTATGAACAAGGCTTAAGGAAATGTCATCATAAGGGCTTTCCTTAAACCAGAAGGGAATTATATTCATTAGAAAAGAGATTACGTCCTAATTGCTAAGATCCGATAAGAAAAAAAAAACTCAACCACTCGACATGGTATAATTAAAAATCCATTTCTCGGAAAAATACATTAAAAACTTAAATTCCATCTTAATTCCTAAAGGCTCTGCGTATATTTATTCTGGATGTCATTAAGTAAGGCAAGGATCTATTGGATATACAGTGGTGTTCTTATAAATAGCACACGCTTATTCAAATATGTATTTGCTTGCAATACACTCTGTACTTACAAACTGCACAGGAGTAGAGCCATAATATCCCAAGGTAGTACCGTTATGAATATGAAAACATACGACAAAAAAGATCCCGTTAGGTTTTCCAGGTTTTGCAATCGTTACAGTTGGTGATCATTGCAAATTGGGTGTTGATATAAATAGCACATATTATGGTGTCAGAAAAAAAATATTTTTCAGTGAGGTTAGTGTGGATCTTTTTAAAGATAGCAATAATTACACTCACTTCTTACACAAATAAGAGTATTTAAAATGGGCAGAGGAAAGCATTGCACGGAAGAAAGGAGCCAAATAGTCGGTACCATGATACAGGATTGAAAGACTATTTCAGAAGTGGCAAGGACATTAAGGTGCTCTAGGAAGCTTGTTCAAATGCAATGAAGGTCATACGGTACAGCCAATCTACCGCGAATCCGGTAAGGAAAAACAAAAAAAGAAAAACGTCAGAAGTGACTGACAGAATTATTCACAAAATCAGTGGCAGCGACCTTTTCAAAACTTCCCGGGAGATAAAGCAACAACTACCCGACCAACACAATGTCCAAATATCAGCTGTAACTGTAAGTCGCCGCTTAATGGAATTCCAGCTTCATGGAAGAATCGCCAGAAAAAAATCTCTTGTCTCCAAAAAAAACCGAAAGAGAAGACTTATTTTCGCAAACGCTCACACGATAACAAACCCTTGTACTTCTGGAAAAATATCTTATGGAGCGACGAAAGTAAGTTCAACAGGTTGAGATCAGATGGAAAAAAGTATGTGCGAAGGCCAACGAACCAAGAGTACCATCCCAGATACACCATTAAGACTGTCAAGCATGGCGGTGGCAGCATAATGGTGTTTGCGGCGATGCCATGGCAGGGCGTTGGACGAATTGTGAAACTAAATGGCATTATGGATCAACATCAGTATAAGCTAATCCTGGAGAACAAAATGGAGCGATATACCGACGACTCTATTCCTCTATACTTTGATGGCAAGGGACTAACAAAGGCCTCGTAGGGGTAGCATCTATCCGACGGATACTGGCCTGCTAAAAAGCGAGAAGAGCCACCGCAGTCGAACATCTTGCGGCACTGTTAGTAAGTCCTATCCCCACCTCCTCGTCGTACCATCTGAAGATTTCCTATGGAAATTGCAGACGGGGAAGGGCGAATGGCGAGCCTCCTGCGCCACAAAAAAAAAAAAAAAAAACAGGACTAGTCGGTTGGGATACGGGCTAGTAAGCCGTAACCGTAAAAAAAACCACAAACTCCGAAACAACCACAAGCCCCGGATATAACGGATCGGATTAACGATTGACGACCCTTGCAAAAAGCGAAAAAAGGACAATGGTCTTCGGCTTTGTACTTGGAATGTTAGGTCCCTAAGCAGGCCACGTGCAGCCGAACAACTAGCGGACGCCCTAGACCGCTATAAAGCGGACATAACCGCCTTCCAGGAAATGCGATGGAATGGACCGAGTATAAAGCGGATGAAAAACTGCGATATTTACTACGGCGACTGCTATAGGGAGAGAGGGCAACGATTGTTTGGATGCGGATTTGTTGGTCGAGGTGGACTAAGGCGAAAAGTCCTAAGCTTTCGGCATGTGAGTGAACGCCTCATAACAATCCGTATCA
Organism: Eumerus sabulonum; assembly: GCA_951905685.1. Taxonomy (NCBI): domain Eukaryota; kingdom Metazoa; phylum Arthropoda; class Insecta; order Diptera; family Syrphidae; genus Eumerus; species Eumerus sabulonum. The sequence continues at coordinate 57,147,206 of OX645062.1, read as the reverse complement.
AGGCAACATTTTTTAACATCAGCCTGATCTGCGTCCACGCCCCCACGGAAGACAAGGATGACTCAGCCACAGATGAGTTCTATGATCTCCTAGACAGAACGTATGCCCAATGTCCCAGCTATGACATCAAAATTGTACTAGGAGACGTCAATGCTATGCTGGGTAAGGGAAGCATATTTGAACGAGTCATCGGCAAACATAGCCTACACGACACCACCTCCGATAACGGACACAGGCTGATTGATCTTGCCACTGGGCGAAATCTCCTTCTAGCCAGTACGCGCTTCCCGCACCTCGATATACACAAAGGCACCTGGCGGTCTTTTGATCAGTCGACTACCCACCAGATTGATCACATCGCGATCGACGTCAGATACTCCTCCACTATTCTTGACGTTCGAACTTTTCGAGGGGCTAACATCGACTCGGACCACTATCTTGTTGTAGCCAAGATGCGCTTACGGATATCACAAACGCAACGGAGTAGAGTAAGAATACAAAGTTATGACGTCGGAATGCTACTATCGCCAGAAACCGCTCGTGCTTTTACCGATCGCATCTCCCTTAAGCTCTCCAATACACCTCAATCCTCCACGATATCAATAGAACAGCAGTGGAGCCTTTGCAAGAAAGCCCTGAAAGGCCCTGCATCCGAAGTTTTGGGTTTCAAGGCTCCACCACGAAGAAATACCTGGTTCGATGACGAGTGCAGGAGGATTCATATAGCGAAGCAGGATGCATATAAGGCCTCGCTGCATAAAAGAACAGAGGCGTTTGCGAGTATTGAGATGGAGGCGGCGAAAATTGGTTTGGCGGTAAACGAGGGCAAAACTAAATATATGCTGTCATCAAAAAAGGACGCTCAACACCGACGTCTCGGCCAGAACGTTTGTATTGGCAAATATAATTTCGAGGTAGTTAAGGACTTCGTCTACCTTGGCTCCGCAGTGACCTGGAACAACGACATCAGTTCCGAAATCAAACGCAGAATCACTCTCCCGAACGACAAAGTTGACTCTATATAAGACCCTTATCATCCCGGTCCTGTTGTACGGCGCAGAAGCATGGACACTATCAAAAGCGGATGAGAAGGCCCTTGGTCGGTTCGAGAGAAAGATTTTGCGCGTGATTTTTGGGCCTATAAACGCAGACGGGGGATGGAGGAGAAGATTCAACCACGAACTTTACGGGCTGTACAGCGACATGAGCCTGGTCAGGCGTCTACGGATTCAACGCCTAAAATGGCTGGGCCTAGTAGAGCGAATGGACACCACAGCTCCAGCCCGGAGAGTCTTTGAATCCAACCCCGAGGGACGAAGAAGCAGAGGACGGCCGCCCTTAAGATGGCGCACACAGGTGGGAGGGGACCTCAGCCAACTGGGCGTGCGGCAATGGAAAAGGCTAGCGAAAGATCGCGCTAGATGGAGGGGCATGTTGGTTGAGGCCCAGGTTCACCCCGAACTGTAGCGCCCACTAAGAAGAAGAAGACTTACTTTGATGGCGCTACAGTTCGGGGTGAACCAGGGCCTCAACCAACAAGTCTCTCCAGCTGGCCCGATATTTGGCCAGCCACTTCCAGTGCCGCACGCCCAGTTATTGAGGTCCCTTTCCTCCTGTGCGCCACCTTAAATGCGGTCGTCCTCTGCTGCGTCGTCCCTCGGGGCTGGAGTCGAAGACCCTTCGGCCCGGAACATTGATGTCCATTCGCTCTACATGGCCTAGCCATCTTGGACGTTGGATCCGAAGACGTCTAACCAGGCCGATGTCGCTGTACAGCCCGTACAGTTCTTGGTTGAATCTCCTCCTCCATTCTCCGTTTACACAAACGGGACCACGGATTGCACGCAGAATCTTCCTTTCGAAACGCCCAAGAGCCTCTTCATCTGCTTTAGATAACGTCCAAGCCTCAACGCCGTAGAGGAGGACCGGGATGATTAAGGTTTCGTAGAGGGATACCTTAGTTTTTCGAGGGAGGGCTCTACGACTCAATTGCCTCTTGAGCCCGAAGAAGCAGCGGTTGGCAAGAGTTATTCTGCTTTTTATCTCAGCGCTGGTGTTGTTGCTGCTTGTCACTATCGAGCCAAGGTAGACGAAGTCATTGGCTGCTTCAAAAATATAGCTGCCGAAGGTGACGTTCTGACTAAGACGTCGGTGTTGCACGTCTTTCTTGGATAACAGCATATATTTGGTCTTGTTCCCATTTACCCTTAGATCCACTTTAGCCGCTTCTGCTTCAATGCTTGCGAACGTCTCGCTTTGTTCATCCAATATTATTGGACCAATAACGTCAATGTCATCTGCGTAGGCAAGCAATTGTGTGGACTTGAAGTATTAACCGCAGAGTCCCGCACGATCTTTTCAAGAATAATGTTAAAGAATTTACATGACAGTGCGTTACCCTGTCTAAAACCTTTTTTTACATCAAAGAGGTCGGTTAGTTCACCTCCGACCTTAATGGAGCAGAGAGAGTTCTCCATAGTCATCCTGCACAGTCTGACGAGATTGGCAGGAATGTTGAAACATGACATGGCTCTGTATAGCTCGTCTCTATAAACACTGTCATACGCGGCTTTAAAGTCGACGAAAAGATGGTGCGTGACGACCTGGAATTAATGGGTCTTCCCCAAGATCTGCCGTAGTGTAAATATTTGGTCTATCGTGGATTTTCCGTGCCTGAAACCACACTGGTAGGAACCTATCAGATTGGCCACGAACGGCTTCGGGCACTTCCACATTACGGCAGAGAGGATCTTGTACGCGATGTTCAGGAGGCTTATCCCTCTGTAATTGGCGCAGTCATAGGGGTCTCATTTTTTATGGACCGGGCAAACGATACTGAGATTCCATTGTCGGGCATGCGTTCTTCCGCGGGGTGAGTTGGTGCATGTTCCTGATCAGCTCATCGACAGCTGCTTTAAATAGTTCCGCGGGGAGTCCGCCTGCTCCAGCAGCTTTATAAGACTCAAGTTTCGATATTGCCATCTTAACCTCGTCTAGGTCGGGTGGACGGGATTCTCCTTCGTCTTCGTCCATTGTGAATGGTTCGCTCTGCCTGATGGCGGCATTTTGACTATCATCGCCGGGATACAGTCTGCAGAAGTCATCCTTCCACAATCTCAGCAGCGACTGTGACTCCACTACTAGTAGTCCGTGCTCATCCCTGCAGGCTTCTGCTCTGACTTTATAGCCGTGGCATGATCGTTTTACTTTCTGGTAAAATTCTCGAACGCCGTTCCTGCCGTAACATCTCTCCATCTCCTCGATCTCGTAGCGCATGATCCTCCCTCCTTTTCTGTTCATCGTGCTCGCGGGCAGCCATCGCCCGTCCATGCAATGTGGCCATGTATGCATTCCGTTTCTCTACATGGACCTGTCTGCATTCATCATCAAACCAGGGGTTTCTCGACGGTGGTGGCTCGAAACCGAGTACATCTGAGGCGGCCTCTCTAATGGCGTTTTGACAACGACTCCATTGCTGTTCTATGGTTTCTGCAGATTGCATCGGGACTTGAGATAGCTTGAGGGAGACTTGATCGGCGAAGTTCCTGGCAGTCTCCTGCGATTGCAGCTTTCCGACATCAAATTTTGGTGTTCTTACTCGACTCCGTTGATTCCGAGAAATTCGCATCCGTACCTTTGCTGCAACAAGGTAATGATCCGAGTCGATGTTGGCTCCTCGAAAGGTTCGGACATCTAGGATGCTAGATGCTGGAGGAGTGTCCGCCGTCGATCGCGATATGATCAATTTGGTTGGTTCCCCTTATGGATGTTGAGGTATGGGAATCGTGTACTTGCTACTACCAGATTAAGTCCCGCCATAAAGTCCACCGTGGCGCAGTGGGTAGTGTGTTGGCCTCTGACGCCGATTACACGGGATCGAATCCCGACACAGCCATGTCATCGAATGTGTTTTTCACGGTGTTTCTCCTCAGCGGGGTTCTGCAGGGTCCCCTGTAGTAAAACTGTCATGAAAAGCTTCGCCGTTCGGAACTGGCAATAAACTGTAGGTCCCTTTCACCTATGGGAAAATGAAATCACACACAACATGGGTGATTGAGAGAAGCTCGGCTCAGGTCCTTCATGGACTGTAACGCTAACATGCATACATACATAAAGTCCACTAGCCCTAGTCCGTTTTCTGACGTGGTGTTGTGCTTTCCAATGACCCGTTCAAAGATAGCTTCCTTACCCAGCTTCGCATTGAAATTACATAGAACGATTTAGGTGTCATATCTGGGACATTGGGCATACGTTCTGCCTAGGTGTTGGGAAACCAACAACCTCCAAGAAGACTGGAAGACGGGAACGGCAGCACAAACGAGATGTGCCGTTGAGTGCAACCGGACCTTTACGGATATTGTGAATAAAAAAGGGGATTAAAATAAAATCATCAGAAAGAGAAGGTTGCTTTTTGTTTCCCTTTTCTTGATATACCATTTTTTATTTTCCACAACATCGCTTTGGAGTCAATCAGAGTCGAGGCTCACCTAGCCATCAACTTCACTACGTTTCGAGGCTCACCTAGCCCTGAATCATTGGTCCTTCGAGCCCCATCGGCGACCTGACCGCTAAACTTGGCGGTAATCGAAACGCATTCAGAAGGTCCCGAGAAACAACAGCAACGGTACAACCAACCGCAAGCAACGACATTAAGCATAAAAAAAAGCGTCATTACAAATCAACATTTCGCAGACAATTGGAAAGAGGCTGAGTATAAATTATCTATCACTTTAAAGTTTAAATTCATCAATTCATCACAATAAATCCATACATACATTTAAGTCATAACCCATATATTTTAAAATACATATTTACATTATGTCGAAACTAGCAAAGTCAATTGAGGTACAAGAATTGACCCTTAAAGAACTACAATCTGATTTGGAAGAGTTTCAAAATGATCTCGCGTCGCGATCCTCGAAAGGGTACGTAAATGCACGCTTAGCAGACGTCGAGGAAATGTTTAAACGCGCGAAGAAAGAACATACCTCCATCGTAAGCAGTTCGGCTGATCCCTTAAAAGAGAAATATTTGGTAGACGAGATTTATACAAGAACAAAAAAAACATATTTTACATTTGTCGGTCTATTGCACGATGCTATTGACAAATTCAATGAACAAAATCAAACGTTGGACTTGTCACGATCAAAATCATCAGCGGCTGCAGATATTCGTCTTCCGCGAATCCAGATTAAGCCGTTCTCCGGAAAGTTTGAGGAGTGGTGTGAGTTCAGCAGCTTGTTCCTAAATTTAATTGATCAGAATGTCGATCTGTCAGATATTCAAAAATTGCAATACCTAAAAAGCATTCTAACAGGTGAAGCAGCACGGCTAATCCAGCATCTCCCAATTGATGGAAAAATGTACTCCTCAGCCTGGGAAATTCTGTCGAATCGATATGAAAACAAAAGAAAGCTAGTTAATACACAACTTCGCAATTTATTGGAACAAGATAAACTCACCCACGAATCCGCTGCGTCGATAAAGGCCTTGCATGATACCAGCATCGAGTGTATCCATGCTCTCGCTAATTTGGGGATGGCAGTCGACACTTGGGACAGTATTCTAATTTATCTCTTATACCGTAAATTGCCTTCACAGACCCAGAGGGATTGGGACGGTACATTAGGCAATTCAAAGGCACTTCCAAAAATTAAGTCTTTCTTCGCATTCATCGAAGGTCGTTTTAGTTCCTTAGAGAACAATATCGAAGCAAATCAGCATCTGCCGCCAACCTTTTCCCGAAGGGCTAACGCTTTCCATATAAATTCGACAGCTAAGCAATATCTTTGTCGCCTTTGCAAAGGATCCCATAGCATTCGGTTATGCAAACGATTCTGCAACATGGATGTTAATGGTCGGGCTGAAACAGTTGGAAGAAATTCAATATGCTCCAATTGTCTGGGTTACGATCACCATGTATCAAAATGCAATAGCACTAATCGATGCTTCAAATGTGGTCTAAAGCATCATACCTTGTTGCATGTAGACCAGAGCCACAACAATGGTCCGTCAACATCAAACGCGATGATCAATACAAACTTCAACCAACTAAGTTCCAAGGTCTTGCTCGCAACCGCGATAGTCAAGGCTCAAGCTTTCGACGGATCTTATTACCAACTACGAGCATTAGTGGACCCAGGTTCTGAAGCCACATTCATCACAGAGCGGGCCACACAACTATTGAAATTAAAAAAGAACAGGTTGACAGCGAACGTAACAGGTCTGGGACAAACACTAACTGGAACGTCAAAATACCAAACACAATTTACCATGAAATCACAAATAAATTCGACATTCTCTCTTAGGGTCAGAGCATTTGTCTTCTCCCAACTCACCTCCCTTCTGCCTAGGCAACATCTGCCTGAAGGTAAGTGGAACAACATATCCAACCTGCCTTTAGCGGATCCCTCTTACAACACTCCTGGGAAGATAGACTTACTATTAGGTGCCGACGTTTACTCGTCCATTATTTCAGAAGGGCTGATAAGGAGCCAGGAGGGTTCACCAGTTGCGCAGCAAACCGAATTAGGATGGATCCTGACTGGAAGCACTGGGCTGACACCTAGGTCCAGCACAATAACTGTGCAGAACCACCACAACTCTCTCGAGGTGCAACTCAGACAGTTCTGGGAAATTGAGGAGAATCTAGACGAGAGAAAGTTAACATCAGATGAAGAGCAGTGTCAACAACATTATCAACACACATACAAGCGTCGACATGATGGCAGATACGAGGTCCGACTTCCATTCAAGGACGGGGTTCATCCAACCTTGGGCGAATCTAAACGGGCCGCTTTAGCTAGATTATTCCAAATCGAGAGGAAATTGCAAACCAACAGCAATTTAAAGGAAGCTTACATCGATTGCTTAAATGAATATGTAAAATTGCGACATATGGAAGAAGTTACCTCAGACGCGCAACTGGTGACTGGGAAGCATTACTTTCTCCCGCACCATGCAGTATTTAAGGACTCGAGTACTACCACGAAACTTCGCGTCGTGTTCGATGCTTCGTGTAAAACGACAACCGGACAATCACTCAACGATCATTTACTGATAGGCCCGCGACTACAACCCGACATCATCGACTTAGTTGCCAAGTGGAGAAAGTTCAACATAGCCCTTTCAGCGGACATAAGCATGATGTACCGACAAATTTGGATAGCCCCGGAAGACACTAAATACCAACTAATTCTCTGGAGATCAACACCAAAGGAACCAATCAAAACATACAAATTACAGACGGTAACTTTCGGCACGGCATCAGCACCATACTTAGCTGTACGAACTTTACATCGATTAGCAGCTGATGTCGCACACACACACCCTCAAGTAACACGCGTACTCACCGAAGGATTCTACGTCGACGATCTTATTTATGGCGCCGATAATGAAGATGAGGCCATCCGGATTCATCAGGATGTCCTATCGACACTGAAGGCTGCTGGGTTCCCTCTCCGCAAATGGGCAAGTAATTCCTCTAAAATCCTGGAGCAAGTCCCTGAAAATGAGAGAGAGATTAACCTACCGCTCAATTTCGAGTCAACGGAAAGCATTAAGACATTGGGTATCCAATGGCATCCAGCAAATGATGTATTCAAATTTAAAATCGACTTACCAGACGTCAAGACGCACACAAAACGCTCCGTATTGGCAGACATTGCTCGAATCTTTGATCCACTCGGATGGATTTCACCATGTGTTATAAAGGCGAAGATCGTACTCCAGCAACTTTGGTGCAACGAATCGACTTGGGATTCCGCTCTCCCACTGGACATTGAAGAGGACTGGTTAAAACTTCGCAAGGGGTTTGGAGTGCTGCAGACGTGTGAAATACCTCGTTGGATTGGATACAAGAGCTCGGCACTAGTACAACTGCACGGATTCAGCGACGCGTCCGAGAAGGCATATGCAGCAGTCGTTTATGCACGGGTAATAACAAATGGCAGTGAACATATCAACATCATCGCCTCGAAAACCAGAGTCGCTCCAATTAAACAGATTTGTCTTCCCCGCCTGGAACTTTGCGCAGCACATCTCTTAGCAAAACTACTACATCGAATTTCTAATGCCATGCAATTTAACAACACCGAAATGTATGCATGGTCCGATTCAACAATCTGCTTGGCTTGGATTCGCGGAAGTCCATCAACACGTACTACGTTCGTCGCCAACCGAGTAACGGAAGTCCAAAATCTGATCGGCTCGAACATATGGCGGCACGTAGCATCAAAGGACAACCCAGCTGATATTGGATCGCGCGGACTCGCCCCTGAAGAGCTACTTAGCAACGAGATGTGGTGGCGCGGGCCCAGGTTTCTACAAGGCTTCAACGCACAAAATCAGCCAGCAGAAAAACCCATCGAAACCAATATTGAAATGAAGGGGCTGAGGAAGGAAAATCATTCAGTGTTACTTTCAAAATGCGCATCTAACGTACTTACCGACGTTCCCCATATAATATCGTATTGCACGGCCGTCAACAACGAATTTTTCCATACGTTTTCCAACATCAGACGACTCATCCGCACTGTAGCGCTGTGGAGGAGATACTTTCACAACTTACGAGCAGACAAGAAGTTACCCCTGAATTTACATCCACTCACAGCAGAGGAATTGCAAGCAGCACAACATCAGCTTGTCAAGCTAACCCAGTCCGAGCTATTTCCAACCGAAATTAAGGCACTCGGTTCAAAACTTCCGCTTCCTAAAGGAAGCACAATTCGGAACTTGAATCCCTTTCTGGACTCCAATAACGTTCTCCGCGTGGGAGGAAGATTGTCGAATTCATCGCTGACCTTTAACCAACAACATCCAATTATCCTCAAGTACTAGCATCACTTCACAAAACTACTAGTAAGCGATATCCACCTCAGCACGCTTCACGGGGGTCAACAATTGATAATGGCAGAGATCCGCAACACATTTTGGATTACGAATCTTAAACGAATTGTAAAATCGACTATTCACAGATGTGTACGGTGCCACCGATACAACGCCAAGATGCAATCGCAACTCATGGGAAGTCTGCCTGCGGAACGAGTGACGATATCAAGACCCTTTACGAACACCGGAGTCGACTACGCCGGTCCTGTGGAAGTAAAACTGTGGAAGGGTCGATGCAATAAGGTCTCCAAGGGATACATTGCTGTCTTCGTCTGCTTATGCACTAAAGCCATCCACATTGAATTGGTGAGTGACCTAAGCTCAGCAGCATTTATAGCAGCATATCGGAGATTCATTGCACGAAGAGGCATCTGCACCAATCTGTTCAGCGACTGTGGCACCAACTTCAAAGGAGCTAGCAACGAAATCAAAAGGGACAACAAATTCATATCCTCGGAGTGGTCAGTTGAAGTCGCCAAAGGTTTAGCGACACTGCAGGCAAAATGGCATTTCAATCCGCCGGCAGCACCACATTTCGGAGGCCTTTGGGAGGCTGGTGTAAAATCTATCAAATACCATCTTAAGCGAACAATTGGTGCTTATAAACTAACATTTGAGGAAATGAATACGTTACTCACCCAGATCGAAGCTTGTCTAAACTCCAGACCACTATGCCCTATGTCGCACGATCCCCACGATCTAGCAGTTTTAACTCCAGGCCACTTCTTAATTGGGGCACCTCTCCGTACAGCACCGGACAGAAACCTAATGGAAAAGAGCGTTAACCGTTTAGACAGGTGGAGATATATACAGCGACTTACCCAGGAATTTTGGAAACAGTGGAGCACAACATACATACATCAGCTACAACATCGTCCAAAATGGCTGCAAAAGCAAGAAAACATCAAGGTCGGAGACATTGTCATAGTCAAGGAGGACAACCTACCACCCTCATCATGGCTACTTGCTCGAGTACAGGAACTACACCCGGGTCCAGATGGTCACACGCGTGTGGTGACCATACGGACAGCGACGTCGACACTTAGACGCCCGGTCACGAAACTATCTCCCTTGCCAATATCGGACTCCGCACAAGTCCCATAATCCCAACGCGTAACCCCGTCGCAAAAAACACCACACGACTCCAATCACCCTTATATAAATATCAATACTTACATTTATTGTCATTTCATGTTTATCACCACGCACAAAAACACCAAAACCAAATCGACGTCACGACGAAAGAAGAAAAAATCATTTGCTGAACTCGATACATATTTTCCGAGAAGAAATCAGCAAAATTATCGCGAATTCCGGAGGCCGGGAGCATGTTGGGAAACCAACAACCTCCAAGAAGACTGGAAGACGGGAACGGCAGCACAAACGAGATGTGCCGTTGAGTGCAACCGGACCTTTACGGATATTGTGAATAAAAAAGGGGATTAAAATAAAATCATCAGAAAGAGAAGGTTGCTTTTTGTTTCCCTTTTCTTGATATACCATTTTTTATTTTCCACAACATCGCTTTGGAGTCAATCAGAGTCGAGGCTCACCTAGCCATCAACTTCACTACGTTTCGAGGCTCACCTAGCCCTGAATCACTAGGAGATCATAGAAGTCGTCTTTATGTCGGTCATCTTTCTCCACTGTAGGGGCGTGGACACATTATAAACTTATATTGCCGAGATTGGTCTTGATGCGGATAGTTTTGAGGCATTCGCTTACATACTGGAAGCTTAAGACTTCTCCCTGAGTCTGCTCGAACAACAAATCCGCATCCTAATAAGCGTTGTTTATTTTCTCTGTAGCAGTTTCCGTAGTATATATCACAGTTTTTCATCCGCTTTTTGCCTGGCCCATCCCATCGCACTTCTTGGAGCGCGGTAATGTCTGCCTTAGAGGAGTCCAAAGAGTTGACCAGTTGTTCGGCTGCACCTGGTCTGTAGAGGGACCTGACGTTCCAGGTGCAGATCCGAAATTCGTTTCCTTTTTGACGTTTGCGGGGGTCGTCAACATGTAATCCGTCCGTATCCGAGGCTATTGGTTGTTTCTGAACAAGATTTGTTTTACGCGATAGGGATGTTAACCCCAAGCGCAACCCCCAGCCTGGAGGGCCAGGTTCCTCTTTCCCCACGAACAATGGGTCGTGGCACCCATTGGTTCACTGCCTGACGGGTGCCAATATAGCTATCTAGGGGAGGCCACGCGGAGGCTGTGTGTCAACTTGGATTGAGCAGGGACAGAGATCGAAGCTGGCGTTTGCCAATTTAAACAGGATCAACTTCTTTGCTCTGCTCGCTCCCCTGTCCACTATCATGGATTTTAATGCATGACAATTTTCCAAAGCATACTTTGCGGATAGTGAAGAATTGGCTTTCGGCGCGTCAAATTTTCCTGCTTGATTCTTCTTCTTTGGTGGCGTTACAGCCCATGAAGGACCAGAGCCAAGCTTCTCTTCAATCACCCATGTTGTGTGATTTTGGGTTTCACACAGGTGAAAGGGACCTACAGTTTAATGCTGATTCCGAACGGCGTGAGTTGAGAAACTTTTTCAATGCAAATATACTACGGGGGGTTGTGCCAGTACCCCGCCGAGGAGGGACGCCGCGAAATAAACATTCGATGGCGTTGGTGTTATCGGGATCCGAACTCGCTCATCGTGCGTCAGAGTCCAACACACTAACTACTGCGCCACGGCGCCCTCCTGCTTGATTGGCCGGCCCAAAATCCCGATCTGAACCCTATCGAGAATCTTTGGACAGATATTGACGCCCTTGTTAAAGACTCCAGCTCAAAAAATTTAGAAGAATTTCGGCAAACCATGAAGACTGCTTGGGAAGCTATACCTGCCCAGAAATGTAAGCGCTTAGTAAAGAGTTTGCAAAAACGTTTTCAAGAGTGATAAGGAACAAGGAATATCCTACAAAATATTAATAAAATATTTACTTAAACATTAATTTTTTGAGCATTCCGCTAACTGTGCTATTTAAATGAACAACTACTTTTTTATTTTTTCCCATTTTGAATTATTATTTTTGAGTTGATTTTAATGAATTATGTGTTTTTTAATAAAGTACATATAAACGCACATCGGTTATAAAACAAAAAAGCTGAACCTCTTTTTAGATTTTTGGCACAAGATAATGTATGAGAACTTACGGGTGTGCTATTTATCTGAACACCACTGTAAAAGTGGTTGATATCATTTTTTAAATCACTTTTTCTTCGGAATTGATTTTTAAAACCCACCGATTGGAGAGGATTTCCGATGGGAGTATAAGACTAAACAAAACCCTGTCCGTTTATTATCCTCGATAAACAGGATAAGTGACGACGAACCACCTTCGCGCAGAATGTACGAATGAATATTCATCGTATGAAGGTAAAACACTCCCTGATTAGTGGAAATGAAATTTTTTGACTACACCAGGCATCCTTTTAATCTTCCGCGCTATCCTATCAACATAACAAAACAAATGCCAATAATCTTCACCGGTATCGTCTGGTGATGATGATGGTGGTGTTATTGTGGGGATATCGGTGTAGCGAGCCTGTAAAACTTTGACTTCCTGACGAGAGACTTTCATACAACAATGTTTCATATGCCACAGAGCTGTCAATTACTTCGTTACCAAACATCAACCACCGAACCAACAACTGGATGGTCGTATGCTAGTTGCTTGTCGTAACAGTATGGAACGATAATACATAGAGCTGGCCAACTTAATTATGGATGATTGATACATCACAGCGAAGCATCTCCGGGTGTGTGTCGTCCTGTCGTTTGTTTTTGGTTTTTGGCTTGTAGTTTTTGGGATAATTTTGCGGACGTGTCGTGTGGGAGAGAAGTGAGATAATAGTGTGATTATTGGCGGCATTTCACCGGAATATCCCTGATGGAAGTAGTGCGGCTCGTTGAAGGAAATTAAATGTTTTGATTGGTGAAGAGAATCCACATATGGTCTACAAACCTCACGAAAGTCAGAGCGTCTGCTGTTCGATTAAAACAGGGAGAGTGCGAGTGCGACTGGAAGGATTGAAAACTATAAATCGAATCTATTTTTGACTTCAGTTTATCACAGACCTACGAGGAGGGGTGGGAAATTGCATTAGGAAATTTGCCGGAAATTAAAACTTGCGAAAATAAATCGCTTCAAAGTTCTCGCTTTATCGTTTATTAGGAAAGGCTAGTGGTGGATACAAGTTGGGGCGTCGACGAATGATATGCTTTTCAGAGTTAGGCGGTCATTTCATTTTCCGTTTTTCTTTGCCTCTCGGAAGAGTTATTAAATACTCGCATGGACGTTGAATATTAATCAGACCGACATATGGGTTGGCACGGAACTTACGTCTTCCTCTAAGGTATCGAGAATATTACATGCACATAAGGAAGCGCCGCAAATTAATTTTATTTTCTCACTTTTTCAAAAGAATAATTTGTAGCAATTTTTCTGTATCATCGAGATATCCACAAATTAAGGTACTCAACAGCAGAATAAAACCACTTCATTCCCAACTTCCGCTCCATCAAACTCCAGCTTTACATTGTCGCCATAAACCCAAATGAACAGAAAAAAAAAAACCTAATACAAAGGATACTTGAAACCTCTCCATTCGGACTGAAAACAAAAAAAAAAAAAAAAACAAAAAAATGAACAACAAGAAGGGCAAACTCAATCACAATTCAGAAATCAGCGCATTGATGCCATAGGGTGACGACGACGATGACTATAGCATAGAAAGCCGGAGCGACGATGTTCTCTATGGTGGCAGTGGCATCGGCAAAGAGTCTACCTTCCATTAGGGTAACAATAAATAATGAAATCTGATCACGTTTCCACTCAATTACCTGTTGGATTTGTTCATTTTCCGATGAGTTTTTACCACCTAGTCTATGTGTGTATGGGTATGCGATTGGACAAGGGGGTATCACTGTATCCGTGGGAGTAGACTGCTAGATGTAGAGCTCTTGCGTCTATATTCGGATTATTTTGGGGATTTGCCCTTTTTGTTTTCCTGTGGGTTGATACAGAAATTCATCAGGTGTATAAGAAGTGATAATTCGATTTGAAGCCGATGAAGAACGTTAAAAAACGCCGAGTGTTTGAGGATAAATTGAAAAGGATTTGAGAAATCACAAGCGAAATCATTTTGAAAATAAATACTTGGGCGAAACGGCTATAAATATCTTTTGTTTTTCTTCTTTTTCCGGGCAGGGTTGTTCCAGATTTTTTTTGTTTTTTGTGTATGGAAGGTGGAAATCTCGAAAGACACTCCGCGGCTGGTGTTGCGGAGTAGTGTGGGACTCTAACACCACTAAAAACACCTCCATCGCATGTATTGCGATCTAGTCTCCTGGACCAATTAGCAATTTTACTCCAACCTCACCGACTACGTTCTCTTTTATAAAAGTTTTGCCTATCGGCGTCCCTAAATAGAAAATAGTGTCTGTAAATATAAGTAAAGGGCGCATGGAACATAAGTGGGATTTAATCCACTCAGGACCGTTGGGAGACGCTCGTTGCTGGCGTTCCATTACACCCCTACATACATTCACTAGTCTATAGTAATCTACCTATTATATATGTATAATCTATAATCTATCGAGTAATAATCTAGTGGAGAAGGGAGCGAGCAAACAGAGCAAAGAAGTTGATCGCGTTTCACTTGGTAAACGTCAGCTTCGATCTCTGTCCCTGCTCAATCCAAGTTGACACACAGCCTCCGCGTGGCCCCCCCTGGATAGCTATACTGGCACCCGCCCGGTAGTGAACCTACATATGTGTGCAGCGACCCGACCCCTTCTTCCTGGGGAAAGAAGAACCTGGCCCTCCACGATGGGGGTTGCGCTTAGGGTTAATATCCCTATCGCGTAAAACAAAAACTTGTTCAAAAACAACCAATAGCCTCGGATACGAACGCATTACATATTGACGACCCCCGCAAACGTCTAAATGGAAACGAATTCCGGATCTGCTCCTGGAACGTTAGGTCCCCCAACAGACAAGGTGCAGCCGGACAACTGGTCAACTCTTTGAACTGCTATACGGCAGACATTACCGCGCTCCAAGAAGAGCGGTGGGATGAGCCAGGCAAAAAGCGGATGAAAAACTGTGATATCTACTACGGAAACTGCTACAGAGAAAATAAACAACGCTTATTTGGATGCGGATTTATTGTTCGAGGCAGACTCAGGAAAAAAGTCTTAAGCTTCCAGTATGTAAGCGAACGCCTCAAAACTATCCGCATTAAGACCAATCTCGGCAATATACGTTTATTATGTGTCCACGCGCCTACAGAGGAGAAAGATGACCGACATAAAGACGACTTCTATGATCTCCTAGGCAGAACGTATGCCCAATGTCCCAGCTATGACACAAAAATCGTTCTAGGAGATTTCAATGCGAAGCTGGTTAAGGAAGCTATCTTTGAACGGGTCATTGGAAAGCACAGCTTACACAACGTCACGTCAGAAAACGGACTAAGGCTAGTGGACTTTATGGCGGGACATAACCTGGTAGTACCAGGTACGCGATTCCCAAACCTCAACATCCATAAGCGGACCTGGCGGTCTTTCGATCAATCGACAACCAACCAAATTGATCATATTGCGATCGACGGCAGACACTCCTCCAGCATCCTAGATGTCCGAACCTTTCGAGGAGCCAACATCGATTCGGATCATTACCTTGTTGCAGCCAAGGTACGGATGCGAATTTCTCGGAATCAATGGAGTCGAGGAAGAACACAAACATTTAACGTCGGAAAGCTGCAATCCCAGGAGACCGCCAGGAACTTCGCCGATCAAGTCTCCCTCTAGCTATTTCAAGTCCCGATGCAATCTGCAGAAACCATAGAACAGCAATGGAGTCGTTGTCAAAACGCCATTAGAGACGCCGCCTCAGATGTAGTCGGTTGCGAGCCACCTCCGTCGATAACTCCCTGGTTTGATAATGAGTGCAGACAGGCCCATGTAGAGAAATAGAACGCATACATGGCCGAATTGCATCCACGGACGAGGGCTGCCCGCGAGCTCTATGAACAGAAAAGGAGGGAGGAGCGTGCGCTTCTGAGAAGGAAAAAGAAGGAGCACGAGTAGCGCGAGATAGAGGATATGGAGAGATGTTACTGCAGGAACGACGTTCGAAAATTTAACCAGAAAGTAAAACGAACATTCCAAGCGAACCATTCACAATGGACAACGACGAAGGAGAATCCCGTCCACCCGACCTTAAACTTAAAGTCTTATAAAGCTGCTGGAGCAGACGGACTCCCCGCGTAACTGTTTAAAGCAGATGGCGATGAGCTGGTCAGGAACATGCACCAACTCATTTGCAAGACATAGTCGAAAGAACGCATGTCCTATGAATGGAATCTCAGTATCGTTTTCCCGGTCCATAAGAAAGGTGACCCCTGAACTGCGCCAATTACAGAGGGATACGCCTCCTGAACATCGCGTACAAGATTCTCTCTTTCGTACTGTGTAAGTGCCTGAATCACTTTTTTTTTTTTTTCACATGGGGCTAGTGCTACTCATAGCCATATGGCACTGCGACCTTTGCAGATCTATTGTGCCTGCTAGCCGATTAGCCGAGTAGCCTCTCAACCTCTGTAATGAAGTTGAGAATGCTTCTCGTAGGAGCCAGGGTGATCCCCTCAGGAGTCACAACTTCACTGAGAAGGATGCGCTTCCTAAGATGGCAGAGTGCAGCACACTCACTATGTGTTCTGCCGTCTCATCGTCCTCTAGACAGAGCCGACACTCAGTTTCAGACGAGAGACTAATTTTATTTAGATGATATCTCAGATCGCAGTGTCCCGTTAGGTAGCTGACCAGTCTTCTGATATCCCCTCTATTGAGCTTAAGTATGTCAACAGGGTGTTTGTTCAGGGGTCGTAAAAGTCGGTTAGATTGACGGAGTCCCCGAACACTGTTCCAGAAGGACAGGTGTTGCGACTTTTCCCACTTGTCTAAGAGGTGATTTATCTTAAACCCGGGAATGCCGCAGAAAGGTTCCGGACCTATGTATTTGTCGCTGGAACCTTTTCTGGCAAGTTGGTCGGCAATTTCATTGCCCTTAATATCTTTATGTCCTGGCACCCACCAAAGTTTAACATTGTTTCTTTTGGCGAGCTCTTGCAGGGCGTCATGGCATTCCTTGACGGTTTTCGAGTTCGTGCTGTACGAACCCAGTGCTTTAAGCGCTGCTTGGCTATCAGAGAGTATGTTGATAGTTACTCCTCTGATGCCGGTCACGAGATTTAGGTTGACGCATGTTAGGATGGCGTGCAGTTCAGCTTGGAAGACGCTGGGGCTTACTCCCAGGGCCTTCGAAATCTTACGTTTTGGTCCAAAGAAGCCGGCGCCAACGCCAGAAGCCATCTTGGAGCCATCCGTGTACCACCTAAGGCCTTTGACATTCAGCAGGGGATCACTGTTTTCCCATGCTGAGCGATTTGGGATCAGCACCTCAAATCTCTTGTCAAAGGTGAAGGTGTGTGGCAATGCGTCCAAGACCGTAGTAATCATATCCAGCTCGGGAAAGTGTTGCAATATGGACATGTGGCCTGCGGGTCTACATGGCATATTTGTTCCCGAGCAGAGGATTCTGATTGCACTGCGTAGTGACACCTTTTTGATAAAAAGGTGCAGTGGAACGAGTCCAATGAGTGCTTCTTGTGCTGCCGTAGGGCAGGCATAGCGCCTGTGATGCCGAGACACGCTAGTCTCTGAAGGCGTTGAAGCTTAACAATAGTAGTTTTTTGTTCAACTTTTGTCCACCATACGGTGGACCCGTAGGTAACGATAGGCCTTATTATCGCGGTATATAACCAGTGGACCACCTTAGGTTTAAGCCCCCAGGTTTTACCGTAGGTGCGTCGGCAGGCCCACATGGCCTTAGTCGCTTTCATGAGTTTATTTTTCATGTTGGAGTTCCAGTTGAGTTTGCGGTCTAGGTCAATACCTAGATATTTTACCTCCTCTGAAAATCCTATGTGTGTTCCATTTAGAAGGATTGAGCAGGGTTGTACCTTTCTCCTCCTTGTAAATGGGACTAAGATTGTCTTATTTGGGTTAATAGATAACCCCTCTCTGCCACACCAGTCAGAGATGAATTGGAGCGCAAGTTGCATGCGCTCACAGGCAGTGACCTCGCACTTGCCCGTAACAATGACTACTAGGTCATCAGCATATCCGATGACCTCGTAGCCCAGAGTGGTCAGCTTGCGTAATAGATCGTCAATGACTATCGACCAAAGCAGTGGTGAGAGGACTCCCCCTTGTGGGCATCCTCTGACCGCCGATACTGTCACTGAGACCTCTCCGCATGTGGCTGATATGATACGGCTATTTAGCATCGCCCTAATCCAGTGATTAGTGGGATGGTCCACACCCCTGCAGGATAATGCAGTGGTGATCAAATCATAGCCAGTATTATCAAAGGCCCCCTCTATATCGAGGAAGGCGCAGATTGCGATCTCCTTTTGTGTGAAACTATTTTCAATGCACGTCACCAAGTGGTGTAGTGCGTTGTCTGGTTTTCCAGGATACCTCTAATGTGGAGCTCTATCAGTTTCTCCATTGTTTTTAGAAAGAACGAAGTCAAACTGATAGGGCGATAGGATTTAGGTTGCTCGCTTGGTTTCCCAATCTTGGGGATGAAGACAAGATTGACCTCTCTCCAAGTCCGGGGTATGTATCCCAGGTTGAAGCAAGACCTAAATAGAACTATCAGTGATGGTAGAATTGTATTCAAGCCTTTCTGTAGGATCGCAGGAAAGACACCGTCTTTGCCTGGAGCCTTGTGGGGTTTGAATGAGCTAATTGCCCATTTAACCCTGTCAGGGCTGAATAGTCTTCCAGAGAGGCTATTTGTTCTACTGTCGATGTTTTCTGTGACGTTAATCTGATCGTCAGAGGACATCGAATAGGGAGTAGAACCAGGGAAGTGCACCTCGAGCAAGGTCTCCAGGGTTTCCCTGCGGTTGACGGTGAAGGTGCCGTCTGATTTGCGAAGCAGCCCGAGCCCATCTGTGTGCTCTCGAGAGAGTGTTTTCTGGAGTCGGGCTGCAGTTGGAAGCGAGTCTATATTCTCGCAATGCTTCCTCCAAGACGTTCTCTTGGATTTCTTCAGTTCGAGGTTGTACTTAGTTAGAGCAGATCTATAATCAGTCCAACTATTGTACCGTTTTGCTCTATTAAACAGCGATCTCAACTGCTTCCTTAGGGACTCAAGCTGACTATTCCACCAGGGCACACAACGTTTTTTTGTAGTTGACCCGGGTGTACAGCTGTCTCTAAAGGATGAGATGAGTGCTGTATTGAGCTGGTAGGCCGCTTCGTTGATATCGTCTGTTGATTTAATCGACTTAGGGAGCATGTCCTCTTTAGCGGCGAGTTGGGCTTGGAACCGAGCCCAATTTGTTCGTTTGGGCTGATATCCGGGCTCAACCTCAGTTGCCTCACTAGAGATGTTGAATCTGATATGCTGATGATCAGATAGTGAGGCTTTATTGGAGACATGCCAGTCCCCAATCACATTTGAGATAAACTGGCTAGAGATAGTGAGGTCAAGCACCTCTTTTCTAACCGCGTTTATAAATGCGGGTTTGTTGCCTCTATTGGCAACGGTAAGGTTGTTACTTATAATAAATTCAAAAAGTGACTCACCTCGTTTGTTGGTATTGCTGCTGCCCCATTCCATACGGTGCGCGTTGGCGTCGCATCCATTTACCAGGTGGTGTTTCTTCTGGTTGCAATACCTAACCAGATTCTGGACTTCTGTAGGAGGGATTCGTTGACCGTCTCCAGGAAAGTAAGCGGAGGCGCATACAACCTCCCTTACTCCTCCATCGGTGGGGACATCCACTATGACGGCTGCCAGGTCCCTTGTGATGAATTCTATTGGCAACGGTGAGGTTGTTACTTATAATAAATTCAAAAAGTGACTCACCTCGTTTGTTGGTATTGTTGCTGCCCCATTCCATATGGTGCGCGTTGGCGTCGCATCCAATTACCAGGTGGTGTTTCTTCTGGTTGCATTACCTAACCAGATCCTGGACTTCTGTAGGAGGGATTCGTTGACCGTCTCCAGGAAAGTAAGCGGAGGCGCATACAACCTCCCTTACTCCTCCATCGGTGGGGACATCCACTATGACGGCTGCCAGGTCCCTTGTGATGAATTCTATTGGCAACGGTGAGGTTGTTACTTATAATAAATTCAAAAAGTGACTCACCTCGTTTGTTGGTATTGCTGCTGCCCCATTCCATATGGTGCGCGTTGGCGTCGCATCCAATTACCAGGTGGTGTTTCTTCTGGTTGCATTACCTAACCAGATCCTGGACTTCTGTAGGAGGGATTCGTTGACCGTCTCCAGGAAAGTAAGCGGAGGCGCATACAACCTCCCTTACTCCTCCATCGGTGGGGACTTCCACTATGACGGCTGCCAGGTCCCTTGTGATGAATTCTGGAATGGGGAGAAAATTTAGGTTAGTGCCGATCACACATGCGGCCCTAGGAGAAAAATCTCCTGTGGCGTAAATTAATTTACGCGACCTGTTTTGCAGGCCCATAATCTTACCTTTATGGACCCATGGTTCTTGGATTAGCCCAATGCTGATCCTGTCGCGGTACAGTCGTAGGCTAAAGGTGTCCGAGGCACCTTTGGCATGGTGCAGGTTGCCCTGCAGCACACGCAGCCCACCCATTATTTGCGACGGTAGGCCGGATCCTTCGTTCTGTAAGGCTTGTTGTTGCCTCGCCTGAAGTTTCCGGCCCGATGGGAGTGATCCTCTGCTCTACGTCCCATCGAAGATTCCCCTTGTTTCGTTGGGGGATATTTCTTTCCCTTGTTTGGGCGACCTTTAGTGGTCGTCGGCTCAGACGTGGCAGCGGGTTTTGGTTCGTCACATCTGGGCGTGTCTACTATAGCAATAGGTGCAACCACCATATTGCTGGCTGTAGGTTTTCCTACTACAGTAGCAGGTGCAACCACCATACTGCTGGTTGTAGGTTTTCCTATTGCGGCAGTAGGTGCATGCACCATACTGCTGCTTGTAGGTTTTCCTACAGCGATTGGTGCTACATCAAAGGATGTTTTCGCCTGGCTTTTGACAATCATCTTGACGATTTCAAATCTGTAGGCCACTTGGCACTTAAGTTCTATCAGTCGAGCCAAGGATTTGTCACTGACTGCTAGAACTAAGTGCAGGAGGTTTTTCTCCTTGTTTGACGTGCTTTGCATGACTCTCCAGTTCTTTGCATGTAAGTCGTCATTTTGCGAGTCCAGCGTCGCCAACACCTTCGTGATGGGTAGGCCGGCGCTTTGTGGGAAGTAGCCCCGTACGATATGCGGTTTCGGGAAAGCTTCTTCTTCCACAAGCATAATATCAAGTCCACTTTTGTCCTTGATGGCCGTAAAATTGGTTTTCATCCAATCGGCCGTAGCTGGGTTGTCACACACAAAGTATAACCACCCTGACTTGTAGGTCGATCCCCTTAAGCGAGGTTTGGGTGCTTTACCCGACAGCTCGATGGGGGTGTCGACTATAGCCTCCTGAACGGCTGCCATCTGCGCTGTAGTGAGGGGGTTCGTTCCTAAGTCCTTAGGGACGATGCCGAGTCGGATCCTCCCAGCTACACTACTGTAGCTCTTTTTATCGACCTGATGTTTGCCGATTTTGCTGCGTGTAGCAGCCTGGTTTGGTGAAGTAGTGTCTGCGGAACGAACACGTTTCAGTTCCGGACCCTTACTCGCAGGGGTTGATTTTGCAAAAACTAGGGCTTCAACTCTAGTTTTGCCCTGCGTCATAGCAGCTTTAAATCGTCGCTGCTCCGACGATTTGAGCTTGACGAAGCCACCAGGTGGTACAGGCTTTTCGTCTACGTTCCTGATGGTTTCGTTCCTACTTACACTTGGGAGTTCATCCGAGAGCATACTCACAGAATCTCCGCCAAGTGTGGTATCGGAATCGGAGAGTGAAGATATATCTTCAGGTTTCAGTTCGGCTGCAATGCTAGCACAAGATGCCGGCATCACTTCCCAATTTTTAGCCGCTGAGGACTCATAAGCCCTAGCAGGCGATGACATTTGAGAGTCATCATTCTCTTCAAAGATATTTAAGTTATCAATTGTTCCCACGAGAACACGGGAAAGAACGGTCACCTGCAGCGGAGCCCGAGACACTGCAGGAAGGCTATATTGAAATCGAAGGTCGCCCGGTATCCGAAGTTCGCATACTAGTAGCTAAGCACCCTCTTAGCCATGCATCCGTCGGCGTATGCTGTTCCACCTTGGAGTTAGGGGAGTAGGGGAGTGATGGGTACAGAGGAAGGGGAGAGGTAGGGAGGGGTCCGTAACGATAGACCAAGTAATTATACTACGACAGATCTTAGAGAAGGCCCATGAATTCCTGGTCGACACGCACCATCTTTTCGTCGACTTAAAAGCCGCGTTTGACTGTGTTTATAGAGATGAGCTGTACAGAGCCATGTCATGTTTTAACATTCCTGCCAAACTCGTCAGACTATGCAGGATGACTATGGAGAACTCTCGCTGCTCCATTATGGTCGGAGGTGAACTAACCGACCCCTTTGATGTTAAAAAAGATTTTAGACAGGGTGACGCACTTTCATGCGATTTCTTTAACACCATGCTTGAAAAGATCGTGCGGAACTCTGCGGCCAATACAAGACGTACGATCTACTTCAAGTCCACACAATTGCTTGCCTACGCAGATGACATTGACGTTATTGGACGGACAAAGCGAGACGTCAATGAGACGTTCGCAAGCATTGAAGCAGAAGCGGCTAAAGTGGATCTAAGGGTAAATGGGGACAAGACCAAATATATGCTGTCATCCAAGAAAGACGTGCAACACCGACGTCTTAGTCAGAACGTCACCTTCGGCAGCTATATTTTTGAAGTAGCCAAAGACTTCGTCTACCTTGGCTCGAAAGTGACAAGCAGCAACAACACCAGCGCTGAGATAAAACGCAGAATAACTCTTGCCAACCGCTGCTTCTTCGGGCTCAAGAGGCAATCGAGTAGTAGAGCCCTCTCTCGAAAAACTAAGGTATCCCTCTACAAAACCTTAATCATCCCGGTCCTCCTCTACGGCGCTGAGGCTTGGACGTTATCTAAAGCAGATGAAGAGGCTCTTGGGCGTTTCGAGAGGAAAATTCTGCGTGCAATCCTTGGTCCCGTTTGTGTAAACGGAGAGTGGAGGAGGAGATTCAACCAAGAACTGTACGGGCTGTACAGCGATATCGGCCTAGTTAGACGTCTTCGGATCCAATGTCTAAGATGGCTAGGCCATGTAGAACGAATGGACATCAACGCTCCGGCCCGAAGAGTCTTCGACTCCAACCCCAAGGGACGACGCAGCAGAGGATGACCGCATTTAAGGTGGCGCGCATAGGTGGAAAGGGACCTCAGCCAACTGGGCGTGCGGCACTGGAAACGGCTGGCGAACTATCGGGCCGGCTGGAGAGGCTTGATGGTTGATGCCCTGGTTCACTCCGAACTGGAGCGCCATCAAAGTAAGTAAGTATGTAATTTAACTCCTAACATCTAAACCAGTTCATGTGGTTTTGTTCTTTTAAGTCTTCGTACAGTATTCATATTGTGTAAAAGTTTTCTTGCCTCGGCATTTATGTGCTGTTGAAGCCTTAACTCATGCCTGCCTGCATTTTTCTTTATTTCTTGGGCTACGCTTTCCATCCCCAATATCTTTGTGGAGATCTGAATTTCTATCGTACCACGGTGCGTTGACGATGTGTCTTGTTCTGGAATCTGTGAATTATGTGAGCATTCCTTTTTTTGGTACAGCCCAATAACTGAATACCATATGTCCATATTGGCTTTAACGATTGCTTATAGAGCAGAATCTGGTTATTAATTGATAGTTGGGAGTTTCTTCCTATCAGCCAATACATTTGTCAGTATTTCCATTCCATTTCTGCTTTTTTCTTCTTCACATGCTCTTTCCATTTTAATTTGGCGCCCAGGGTCATTCCTAGATATTTTGCTGTATTTGCGTAAGGTATTGCATTCTGATTTACTATGACTGGAATAGTAAGTATTATATCTTTTGTTGGTGAAGTTTATGTGTGCTGATTTGGTTCCATTTAATTTTATTCGCCATTTAACTGTCTAATTAAGAATTTTGATAACGCCTGTTTGAAGCTTCTGCGTTGAAATCTCATTGTTTTTCCCTACCGCTAATATTGCAGTATCATCTGCAAATGTTGCCAACATGCTGTTTTCTAATTTAGAGAGATCACTCGTAAATAGGAGATAGAGAATAGGACCTAAGACGGTGCCTTGTGGAACACCGGCAAATTGTAGCAAAGAACCATTTCGATCACGTTAGAAGAAGCTGAAAGCATTTATGGAAACTGCACCTAAAGCAAAACAAGCCTTGTTCAAATATCAAAGTGTTTGATATTCCCACAGCCTCAGCTAACTTAGCAACCTTCACTTGCTTATCGTTAAACACAATACACTTTTTCGGTGGCTCCAGTGTGACCAGTTTTAGCCATCCTTCGCGTGCCTTTCGGCTGTCCACTTTTTAACGGATTACGTCGAAGGACCAAAATCCCCGTGAACTTATAGGTCCATTCCGTGTGGGCTGGAGCCACATTCTATTAGAGTTATACACAGGTCCAATCTGAGTGGCTTAAAGGTGTATTCCAGATGGGTTGGAATGACGGTTCCAGGTGAGTTCGAGGCCCACCGTGGGTGGGCTGGAACTCCATTTTAGGTTAGTTAGAGATCCAATGTGGGTGGCTCAGAGGTCCATTGTAGGTAGGTTGGAGGTTCAATCTGGGTGAGTTAGAATTCCAAACTGCGTGACTTAGAGGTTCATTCTAGGTGGTTAGGGGTCCATTCTGGGTGTCCATTCTAGTTGGACTAGAGGTCCATTTTAGGTTCAATCTAGACAGTTTAGAGGTCTGCTCTAGGTGGGTTAGAGGTCCAATTTTTATGGGTTAGAAGTCAATTCTAGATATATTATAGGTCCATTCTAGGTAGACTATAGGTCGGTTCTAGGGGGTTTAGAGATTCCTTCCAGCTTGGTGAAAGGAATATCCTAGGTGGGTTAGGGATTCATTGTAGGCGGGTTAGAGGTCCATTACGGGTGGGTTGCAGCTCCATTCTGGGTGAGTTAGAAGTCCAAGATCGGTGGCTTAGATGTTCATTCTAGGAGGGTTAGTGGTCCATTCTGGGTGGTAGAGGTCAATTTTGGGAGAACTAAAGGTGGACTGGGTTTGTTAGAGGTCCAGCCTAGGTTATTTAGTAGTCCATTTTAGGTGGGTTAGAAGTCCATCCTAGATGGGTTCGACGTCCACCCAATGTGGACTAGAGATCCATTCTAGGTGGCTTAGAAGTCCAACCTAGCATGAAGAAAAATCTGTTCTGCGTTTGTTTGGGGTTCATTGTACTGGGGATTAGAGGTACAGTTATTGAGACATGTGGCAGCAATCTTATTTAATTGGGGCTTGAATGTAAGATAAAGGAGATAAATTGAAAAAGCAAGGCTTGATTTTATCTTTCTTTTCACGGTAGCCTTCAAAAAGAACTAAGCAAGGTCTACTGCATTTTTCTGAAAATAGCTCAACCCTCGCCTATCTTGACCAGTTACTAGTATTGGGGAAAAGTCCGTCAACCACGTATACATACGTGGAGTGTAGACGAAATTAACATCTTTAAAGAAAGTTGAAAATGAACGTGAATTCCTTCTACTAGTATCTACCGAGAGCTTTCAAATTGTTCGTTATTCTTTCGTTGATAGATTGCCTCTATCGGTACCAAATCGCATTAATAATTCATTTACCCTCTGTCCTATTTGGCACGATAGCCTCGACGAAATGTCCACGATACCCGGGGGCAACTCAAATCGAAAAGAAAATACCAACATTATCATCAGTAACATCATCGCATGCTACTCGTCCTCATCAAGTAACTCGCGGGTAAGTGTAACTAGATCCGCAAAATTTCTTCTTAAAATATTCCATTTCCAGGCGACAGCCCACATCCCTTACGTATTTTCCTTCTATGCTTTCATACTATCCGGGTGGCGGAAAGGACACCGTCGCCTGGCTACCCATACCGCTCCTAAGTCCAAAAGAGACTACAGAATTTATGACAATTTAATTGATTTACTTGAAACGTGACCAGAAAATCAAGGAATGCATTACGCCGGGATTTTCCCCAACATTTGTAGACTAGGTTTTTTTAGTATTCCTTTCCTCGTCTCCTTGTTTTTGTTTCCGTTTCTCATGCATCCTTTTAACATTTTTGCCAACAAAAGACGACAGAGTGCGCATTCATATTTGTGTGCCGATTGTCGACGTCTAACACTCTAGAGACATGGCACTGAAAAGAGAGAAAAACGAACATGAAACGAGTAATTCCGTAATCATTCGTGGGATGTAGCCTTGGACTGGGTCCAAGTCCAACGACAGCTCGCATCTGTTTGTGGGCATTTGTACGTTTGGGATACACTGTCATCGTCCATTTAGTCTCCAGAGCAATGAATGAAATTATGAGCTGAAGGAAAATCGAAAAAGTAAAAATGTCTCTAGATTGGACAGTTTAATGAGAAGCAGTGCAAATAGAAACTGGGACGTGATATCGCGTAAAAATTCGGGCCTCGAATGGAAATAATCTACGAATTGGTTAATGGAACAGCATCGTACCCGCAGAATGCGAACACCAAACATTCCCGGCTATTATGTGAACTTAGATGCTCACAGTCTCCATTTGAATACGAATATCTTCAATTCGTGAGAGTGTAAGTAAACGATATCATGAGCCTTGCATACACTATCTATTAGCTCCACCAAAAAAGGCCAGTGGTGGATGGGCGTGGGGTTATAAATACGAAGGCAATTTCTTTAAGAGCGACATTTAATACTTGTTCACCATCCCCCTTAATCGCTATCAATAAAAACCGTCCGCAGACAAAGTATCTACTTAAAAGAATTACCCCTCGTCCTTAATGTCAAGGAGATTCTTATTGAATCTTATGAAGTAAATAATCCGGCGTTGAATGAAAAGAAAATCCTGCTACTGCACTGGCCTGGTAGATGGATGGCGGGCAAAGCTTACCACAAAACAAAAAATGGGAGTAGAGAGCGGAGCAGTGGTTGGTGGTTTGAACGAAATCAGGCAACCCACTTGGACTTATTGTCGGATCTCTTAAGTAATAACACATTGCGGCATACTCGTATTAAATTGTTTTGCGAAATTTATGTCACCATATTACAGGATGATGGTTTTGCTCGCTTCCACGCTGCCGCTTTCATATTTTTTGTTTTTTGGTTATTTGCTTTCCTTGCTTTTGCTGAAGGACTTTTGCGAGAAGATAAGACAAGTACAGTGCGTGACATTAGTTACAGACACACGGGCTTAATACCGCGCTACGTTGCCTTAAAACTCTGTCTATTTGTGTCTTTTTAGTACTAACGAGTTAAGAGACTGCGGGCTCCACATATTTTGTTTGCTTTACTATAAACCGTGCAATTCACTGAAAGTATGGAATTTGATTGAGTTTCTGAGGAACAGTTTGGGACAGGGTTATCGGCTTAGTACCTGTCCAACTCATAGCTTAAAGTCCGCTACCAAGAAGCTTAGCTTACTTAAATTATATAGTGATTTATGGTAGCAAACGAAAGAGAGTTATGGTTATTTCCAGAACACCTGTCCAATGCACTCTACATGTTAGTGGAGTTCCATTGAAGCAGGTGGAGAAGTTTAAGTATCTCGGGGTCTTCTTCACGAGTGATGGGAGGAGTAATACTGAGCTTTCCTGCAGGATTGGCCAAGTTGGGTCAATTTTGAAACAGCTTGGAAGATCTGTAATCAGGAAGACCGAGCTTGGTGTCAAAGCCAAGTTAGCGGTTTTTAACTAAGTATTTGATCCAACTCTCGCCTATGGTCATGAAATTTGGGTATTGACCGAAAGAATAAGATCGCGAATAAAAGCTGCCGAAGTGAGATTTCTTCGTGCTGTTGTGGGAGTTACTCGCCGGGATAGGGTGAGAAACACGGCAGTGCGCGGGGAGCTTAATGTTGAGCAGCTGCTTCTCCGAACGGAAAGGGCTATGCTTCGATGGTTTGGTCACGTGAGACGAATGTCGCCATCATCACGACATCCGAAGCGTGCCTTGGATGCAATACCATCAGGCAGGCGACCGCTTGGTAGACCCAGGACGAGGTGGTTGGACCAAGTCCAAAAACTCGCCTGGGTGCGCTTGGGCATAGCTCCTGATGAGTTAGAGTCGATGGCGGAGGATCGAGTGGCCTGGAGATCCTGCGTGCGCGCATTACTCCCGCGACCACTGAAAATGATGATGAACGAAAGAGAGTATTCTGCCATCGCTCTACAGCTTATTTACTAAGGCAGCTGCGGAGGCATTGCCAAAAATCCTTTGATGGCACCTGCAGATGATATAAATAGTACAGTTTCACAACCCTGAAAGGTGTTAAATAGGGTTTCTGTGAACTCTTGGTTAATACATATGAATGTATGTGATAGTAACAGTATCCCAAATGTTCTCCGTAGTTTCAACAACAAGCAGGAGAGATGTCTTCGAAAATATATTCCGAGAGTAGTTTCTATGACTACTTCCAACAAAGGTTTCACACTGATCGATCCCACATCCATGTCGATAAAGATATTTGGCTTCCTCCAGACCAAAGAAATGGTCAAGAAAAATCAATATCGTGTGAGGCGGTGCTAAAACCAGGAGCTGTCTCGCCATAATTCCGGCCTCTTTAGACGAATAGTTTCACACAAACGACGCATAACCCTCAAACAATGTTCTTCGTCGACAGTAAAAAGCTGTCGACTCCTCCAAACGTACAAATAACTTGCGAGTCTGCTCTTGGAATGTGAGGTCCCTTAACAGACCAGGTGCAGACAATCAATTGGAAAAAACCCTCAACTGCTATAAAGCAGATATGACCGCACTCCAAGAAGTGCAATGGAATGGACAATGCAAAAGATGTATGAAAAGCCGCGACATCTACTACGGGAATTCCTACAAGGAGAATAAACAAGGCTTATTCGGATGAGGATTCGTTATTCAAGGAAGAATACGACAAAAAGTCTTAAGCTTTCGGGATGTATGCGAATGCCTCATTACAATCCGCAGCAAAGCTAATATCGGGAGCATTAGTTTGATACGCGCTCACACCCTAAGCATAGAAAAGAAAGATCGACTCAAAGATGACTCCTACGATTTCCTAGACAGATCATATGCCCAATGTCCCTGCTACGACAATGCGTATGGTCTGTGAAAACGGACATCGACCATTTGACTTTCTGGCGGGGCGTAATCTCCTTCCCGCATCTCAACATCCACAAAGGAACCTGGCGATTACCTGATCAGTCGAACATCAACCAGATTGATAACGTTGCGTTCGAAGCCAGACACTCCTCCAGCATCCTGGATGTACGAACCTTCCGAGGAGCCAACATAGACTCCGATCAGTACCTTGTTGTAGCTAAGATACGAATAAGGATATCAAGGACGCCACGGAGTCGAGCTGGCCATCGAAAGCTTGACGTAGGAAAGCTAGAATCGCAGGAGACGGCGAGGGTCTATGCTGAACAAGTTTATTTCAGTCTCTCGCAAAATCCGATAATACCGGCACAAAACACACAACAACAGTGGGAGCATTGCTAACGTTCCACCAGAGACGTTACTTCTAATGTACTGGATGTACAGAATTTGGGAAGATGAAAACATACCCGACGACTGGAATACCAGCTCTATTTGCTCCATCCACAAAAAAACGGCAATCCTACCTCGTGCAAGAACTATAGAGGTATATCACTGCTCAATGTCGCATACAAGATCCTGTCTAGCATATTGTGTAAACGTCTAAAGCCATTTTGCACAGCACAAATCGACAGCTACCAGTCCGGCTGGATCGATTTCATTCGATTTCACAGCCGCATACGACAGCATTCATCGTGAAGGACTGTTTGGTGCGATGGCCGAATTCGGAATCCCGGGAAAACTGATCCAGTTGTGTCGCGCCACAACATCCGGTGAAACATGCACCGGATTTCGGCAATAAGATGCGCTGTCATGTGACTCCTTCAACCTGTTGCTGGAGCAGATAGTGCGATGGGCAGGTGTCAACAGGGAAGGCACTATCTTCTACAAGTTCGTCCAGCTGCTAGGATACGCGGATGATATCGACATCATCGCATGTTCTCGCCGTAGCATAGTGGAAGCATTCACGGCGATTGAAGAACAGGCGAAACGAATTGATCTTAAGGTTAATGAGGACAATGACGACGTACATGCTGTCAAGCAAAAACCAACCCGTCGCTCACCACCTGGGACAAAATATAACAATTGACAGCTACAATTTCGAGGTAGTTAAGGAGCTTGTCTACCTCGGGGCAAACGTAAATTCCACAAATGACACCAGAGTGGATATCCGGCATATATTCGCCCTTGGCAACTGCTGCTACTTCGGCTTGTCCAAACAACTGGGGTAAAAACTCCTCACTCGAAAGATCAAAGTCATGCTTTACGGAGCCCTTCACCTATATTACAAGCTTTTACACACTTTGCACTATATTGCTCACACACACTTTATTATTCCACCACAGATCAATTATCTGGGCGCTTCACCTTTATTACAACGTTTGTCTTTACATCTCACGAGATAGCTTGATTACCGACTGATCACTCGGTACTGAATCCCGGAAGCTGAATGCCGTCGGTCCACTTTCTCGAATATTCACCGTTAGACGTTCTCCTTCGGAAGTTCTAGAATGCTCTGACATTCAGCAGTATGCCGCTGCAAGTTGCCACCTTTTCCATTTCAGCTTCACTAGAGCATTCCAAACTTCGACAGCGAAATTCGAACAAAACCATCAGTTCGTGTCCGTAACACTGCCCTACTCCTAAATTACTTCGTCCTCGAACAAGCGACTTGATCCTTCTCCGCAGTATGGTGATAATTTCATATGTTTCCCATCTATTGTATTCGACATACCACGTCGTTAAGTTTCTTGATGACCTGATATAGCCCGTCCCAGGCTGATTGCAATTTGGGGCACAAGCCTGCTTTCCGTTGTGAGTTGTACAGCAATACCATTTGTCCTAGCTCGAATCCAGAAAGAAGTGTTCGCCCTTAAGTCATATCTCGGCTTCAATTTATCACTGACCAAGTTTCGTCGCTCCCGGATGAACTGACGGATAGAGTTCAGCAGCTCCTTGTTTTCGGATACGAAGTCCACCCTGCCGCTAGTTGCCGATTATACCACGCTGAACTTCAGTTCTGTGGAAATCGGAGATCAGTTCCGAAAATAAATTTAGCTGTTGTTATCGCCGTTGAATTGTGCTTCCCCGATCGATACGCCATTAAGGAAAGGGGAAGATGTTCATCCCAGGCCCTCTGATCTCCGACAACGGTTTTTCTCATGTATTTCTCCATCGTCCGTTTGGTAAGTGTGGTGAGTGTCGACATGGACTTCGTTGTTTCTTTCCAGGATCTGCCGTAGTGTGAAGATTTGGTCGATGGTGGACTTCCCTGGCCTGAAACCCCACTGATAAGGACCTATCAGCTTATTTACAAAAGGCTTCAGGCGTTCACACAAAACGGCAGAGAAGATTTTGTAGGCGATGTTAGGGAGACTTATTGCCCTGTAGTTGGCGCAATTAGAGGGGTCTCCTTTCTTGTGGATCGGGCATACGATGCTGAGACTCCATTCCTCGGGCATGCTTTCCTCTGACCATATCTTACAGATGAGCTCGTGCCTGCTCCTAACCATGTCATCCCCAGCTGCCTTGAAGAGCTCAGCAGACAGTCCGTCTGCGCCAGCAGCTTTATTCGATTGGAGTTTTAATATGGCAAGTATTTCTCCATCGCCTGGTTGAAGATTTTGACCATGCCATCAGATTGTAGGTGTAATTGTGTTTTCCGTGTTTTTCTGATACGACGTACCTATCCCATGGAGCATGGTGAAAGTAGTTATTATTCCCAAAATAGGGAAAGAGGAAACTCACTCGCCAAGAGTTTAAGTCCAATCAGTCTTACATCCTTCTTGCTGAAAAGCATGGAGAGAATAGTGGAGCTGCACATGCGCAATAGATTTTCGTGTGCATCCTTTTTCGGAGATGCAACATGCTAATCAGCGCGGGAAATCCTATGAGACTGCGTTCCAACCTAGTTGGGAGAACTGAATGCGCACTCGAATGGAAAGAGTACGCTCTAGGCATTTTCGTCAACATTGAAGGAGCCTTTGCTATCGTAACTTTTGACAGCATGTGTAACGTTATTAGACGACATGGCGTAAATGAAGCGCTGGTTTTGTGGATCAAAACAATGCTGATGCACAGGACATTGATTGCTGACGCAGGTCTCGGACAATATGTAAAATCTGACGTAAACAGGGACTGCCCGCAAGGTTGCGTCCTGTATTCGCTGTTAATGTGCATGGTGGTCGACTGTCTGTCTCATTGCACAGGCGGCGCTAAATGGGATAGACGATTGCAAGCGTCTTTGAGCAAAGCATGTTGAGTCAAAAACCATCAAGCGCTGTCAGCTTTCTTGCAATGCAATCGTGATTTTGGCAAAAAAATGGGGCTTATCGCCGGCTGGCAATGATAAGGCCGATAATCTCATATGGATCGATTGTCTGGTGGAGCAGGCTAACACGCAAACATGTCGGGGCCCCTTTCACCAAACTCTAAAGAACGGTTTGTCTCAGCTGTACGGGGGCTACCCAGCACGCCGGGCGCTGCACTAGATGTTATGAAGAACCTTTCCCACCTTGACATGTATTTATCAAAGAATGTGCGCTGATCATCGTGATTTAAACATTGCCGTGTCGCAGTGGTTAGTGTCTTGGACCCCGACGCACGATGAGCGAGTTCGTATCCCGACAACATCAACGCCATCGGATGTTTATTTCGCGGCGTTCCTCCTCGACGATGTACTGGCAAAACCCTCCGTAGTATACTTGCCTTGAGAAAGCTTCCCGACTCAAGCCGTTCGGAATCGACATTAATCAGTAGTTCTCTTTCACCTGTGTGAACAATAAATCACACACAACATGGGTGATTGAGAGAAGCTTGGCTCTGGTCCTTCATGGGCTGTAACGCCACCAAAAGAAAGAAAAGAAAGGGGAAATCAGCAGATTCAGCTCTACACACTATACCTGGAATCATTTAGAAATCACTGCGTTATCTGGCTTTGAACAATATTAAACGTCTAGCTATCAGCAATGCATTAAGCAAGCTAGAAGTTAATGGAATTTTTATACTTTGGAACAAACAAAAGCTCTCAAGCAGTTTGATTCATCCGAAATTCAGCTGCTACCACACATAAAGGCCAGTAGAACGTGGCACACCACAGGGCGGAGTGCTATCGCCGCAATTATTAGATTCGTAGATCACACCAAATGTTTTGGCGTATTACTTGACATCACGCTCAAGTGGAAATTGAATGCAGAAGGACGCATGAAAAAAGCAACAATTGTGCTATACACCTGCAAAAAAGCCATTGGCATTAAATGGGGTATCAAACCCCATATCACACACTGGTTAGGTTACATACCGCGGTTTTTAGGCCTATACTAACGTACGGCTGCTTAGTCTGGTGAACGGCACTGTGCAGATCTAACTATGTCAAACATCTAAGTAGAGTTCAAAGGATGGCATTCATAGCTATAGTTGAGTCACCTAGAACAACTCCCCCCCAACTGGTATGATAACAGGTAACCGTGAAGCAGATGGGCTAGCCAGCCACAATCGAAACAGGCACTGCAACAGGCTAATAAGAGGTACTGTCAATGTAGAGTATGTAAGCATCCTAATCGAAGGCCTAGCAGGACATTGCGCTTTAGGAAAACATGCCGCATGATTAGGACCGCTATAAAACGACTATTGAGGAGAAAGAATCTCCATGCCATCTCCTATGCAATTGCCCTGCCCTAGCCACCTCAAGAAGACGATTTCGGGGAGAACACTTCTCTGAATGAACTGGCGGATCTATCCGAAACGGACATCAGCAAACTATCGAATTTTATTCAGAGCATAAAATGGTTCCAGGAGTAACGGCGACCAATCCAACTCAAGTTTATCGTGGTGCAAGTGACCGCACCTAACCAACCAACCAACCGACCATTACTTTGTATTTATGAGGCAAACTTGTTCGAATAGCTTTTTACACTTTCCGAGGACATCAGGTCACGATTTTTACTTTTCAACTAGACCTGCAATCGCAGGGAAACCGTAGAGACCCTTCTTGAGGTGCATTTACCTGGTTCTACTCCCCAGCTGATGCCTCTTGAGGATCAGACGAAAGTAGACTTCCTCGCCCCGATAGAGTTAAATGGACAATTGGCTCATTTAAACTCTATAAGCCCCAGGTAAAGACGGCGATTTTCTTGGTATCCCTTAGAAAGGCCTGAGCACTAACAATAGCCACCGATAGTTCTTTTTAGGTCCTGTTTAACTTGGGCTACATCCCTCAAATCTGGAAAGAAGTCAACCTTGTCTTCATCGCCCAATCAGCTTAAATCGTTCGTATTAAAACAATGGAAAAAGTAATAGAGCTCCATATCGAGATATCCTAGAAAATCAGATACCACTGCATCTTAATCAATATGTACATATATCGCAAAGAACGATCCACTGAGAAAGGAGAACGCGATTTGCGCCTTCCTCGATATTGAGGAGGCGTTCTACAATACTATACTATGATTCGATCACCACGGCACTGTCCTGCAGAGGTGTAGACCATCCCACTAATCACTGGATTAGAGCTTTTCTAAATAGCCGTATTATATTGGCCACATCCGGAGAGGTCTCGGTGACAGTATCAGCGGCTATGGGGTGTCCACAAGGAGGAGCACATTCACCCCTTCTCTGGTCGATAGTTATAGACGACCCAATCGGCAAACTATCCACTCGCGGTTACGGCATCGGATATGCTGATGACCTAGCATTTCATCTCAATAAAATTAACTTCTCGTCTGAAACTGTCTGTCTTTGGAATGAAAAGACTGCAGAGCACATAGTGTGTGTTTCACCTTCTCAGTGAAATTATGACTTCTGAGGGCATCATCTCAGCTCCTACGAGAGGTATTCTCAACTTCATTAAGGATGTGGAAGAGCTTATCGGCTAATGGGCTTGTAGGCATACCAGATCTATAAAAGTCGCAGTGTATCTTGCTATTTGTTAGCACTAGCCCCTTAATTAAAAAAAAAAAAAAACAAAAACATCATTAAGCTTGCGCTGTCGGTCCTCATAGTATCTTTTGAAGATTTTCGCCAACCCTCGCGAAAAAGGCGTTGATGGATCATCCAAAATAAAGTACCGTAGTTGTTCCAGTAGTAGATATTTGGTTAACCTCATGGCTTCACTATGTGGCACCCATCCAAACAAAAAGCAGAAAAAGATCAACATGCTCGAATCCCGTTATCTTAATGAGTACATTCCGTCGTCCATGTCTGAGACAATCATACCCTCAAATCACTCACGCAAAACGTCAAGCCATGCAACGGCTTGTAAGCCCATACTGTGGAAAATTTCTAAAAAATTGAAATAACCAACGAATTCTCACAAGCATTGGCAGCCGATGCCGTAATCTTCTTCTTCTTAATGGGCGCTACAGTCTGGGGTGAACCTGGGCCTCATCCAACATGCCCCTCCAACTAACACGATCTTTTGCTAGCTTCTTCCATTGCCGCACACCCAGTTGGCTGAGGTCCCCTTCCAACTGTTTGCGCCATCTTAAGTGCGGCCATCCTCTGCTTCTTCGTCCCTCGGGTTGGATTCAAAGACGCTCCGGGCTGGAGCTGTGGTGTCCATTCGCTCTACATGGCCCAGCCATCTTAGGCGTTGAATCTGTAGACGCCTGACTAGACTCATGTCGCTGTACAGCCCACAAAGCTCGTGGTTGAATCTTTTCCTCCATCTCCCGTCTGCGTCTATAGGCCCGAAAATCACGCGCAAATTCTTTCTCTCGAAACGACCAAAGGCCTCCTCATCCGCTTTTGATAGTGTCCATGCTTCTGCGCCGTACAACAGGACCGAGATGATAAGGGTCTTATTTGGAGTCAACTTTGTCGTCCGGGAGAGGGTTCTATTACTCAATTGCCTCCTGAGCCCAAGGAAACAGCGATTGACAAGAGTGATTCTGCGTTTGATTTCGGAACTGATGTCGTTGTTTCAGGTCACTACGAAGCCAAGATAGACGAAGTCCCTAACTACCTAGAACTTATATCTGCCAATACAAACGTTCTGGCCAAGAAGTCGGTGGTGAGCGTACCTTTTTTATGACAGCATATATTTAGTTTTACCCTAGTTTACTGCCAAACCAATTTTCGCTGCCTCCATCTCAATACTCGCAAACGCCTCATTGACATCTCGCTGTGATCTACCTATTATGTCAATATCGTCGGCATATGCAAGGTTGCGAGAATTTGAAATAGATTGTGCCTCTTGTATTGGCCAGTGATTTTTGCACAATCATTTCCAATATGATGATGAACAAATTACACGATAGCGCATCGCCCTGCCTAAATCCTTTTTGACATCAAAACTATCGGTAAGGTATTCACCGATTCGGATGGAGCAGCGAGCGTTCTCCAAAGTCATCCTGCATAGTCTGACGAGTTTAGCAGGTATGTCAAAGGTAGACATAGCGTTGTATAGCTCGTCTCTAATTACGCTGTCGTATGCGGCTTTAGGTGGTGAGTGTCGACTTGAAATTCATTGGTTTTTTCCAGGATCTGCCGTAGTGTGAAGATTTGGCGGATGGTGGACTTCACTGGCCTGAATCCGCACTGATAAGGACCTATTAGCTTATTTACAAACGGCTTCAGGCGTTCACACAAAACGGCAGAGAAGATTTTGTAGGCGATGTTAAGGAGACTTATTCCCCTATAGTTGGCGCAATCAGAGGCTACTCCTTTCTTGTGGATCGGGCATACGATGCTGAGACTCCATTCCTCGGGCATGCTTTCCTCTGACCATATCTTACAGATGAGCTAGTGCATGCTCCTACCCAGGTCATCCCCAGCTGCCTTGAAGAGCTCAGCAGACAGTCCGTCTGCGCCAGCAGTTTCATTCGACTTGAGTTTTAATGTGGCAATCTTAACTCCGTCGAGGTCAGGGTGACAGAATTCTCTGCGGTCTTCGTCGATTAGAAATGGATCATTCTACCTGACAGCGGTTTATTGACTAACATCGCCGATATACAGTCTGCAGAAGTGTTTTTTCCATATTTTCAGCATTGACCGCGATTCTACTACCTGGTGTCCGTTCTCATCCCTGCAGGCTTCCGTTCTGGCTTTATGTCCTTGGCATGTTCGCCTTATCTGTTGATAAAACTTTCGAACGTCACTCCTGCAGTAACACCTCTCCAAATCCTCAATCACGCGCTTCTCGTGCTCTTTCTTCTTTCTGCTGAGAAGCTTATGCTCCTCCCTTCTTTTTAACTCGTAGAGCTCACGAGCTGCTCTTGTTCTTTTAGCAGCGAGGCCTTAAATGCATCCTGCTTCGCTGTGTGAACCCTTCTGCACTCGTCATCGAACCAGATGTTTCTTCGTGGTGGAGCCTTGAAACCCAAAACTTCGGATGCAGAGCTTTTCAGGGCTTGTTTGCAAAGGATTGACGTGTATTGGAGAGCTTAATGAAGACGCGATCGGTAAAGGCACGAGCGGTTTCTGGAGATAGTAGCTTTCCTCGGAAAGTTTGGACATCAAGAATAGTGGAGGATTGTCTGACGTCGACCGCGATGTGATCATTCTGGTTGGTAGGCGATTGATCAAAAGACCGCCAGATGCCCTTATGTATATCGAGGTGCGGGAGGCGCGCACTGGCTAGAAGGAGATATCGCCCCGTAGCAGGATCAATCAGCCTGTGTTCATTATCGGATGTGGTGTCGTGTAGGCTATGTTTGCCGATGACTCGTTCAAAGATGCTTGCTTAGCTTACCCAGCTTAGCATTGAAGTCTCCTAGTACAATTTTGATGTCATAGTTGGGACATTGAGCATACGTTCTGTCTAGGATATCGTAGATGTCATCTTTGGCGGAGTCATCCTTGTCTTCCGTGGTGGTAAATACTGTTTTTGTCACATGAACTTTGTTATGGTTTTTATTTATGCTGGTGTACCCTTATTATAAATATATAACAGTTTTGTTTCTAGCACATCCAGTTTTCTTGTGACAGCTACATATTCATTTCTGACCTCACATACGTTTTTTTGTTTAAATAACTGCATTTAGTCGACTGTC
Source organism: Eumerus sabulonum (assembly GCA_951905685.1). Taxonomy (NCBI): domain Eukaryota; kingdom Metazoa; phylum Arthropoda; class Insecta; order Diptera; family Syrphidae; genus Eumerus; species Eumerus sabulonum. Next base: position 57,109,036 of record OX645062.1, on the reverse strand, counting down.
GGCCTCTGACGCCGATGACTCGGGATCGAATCCCGACACAGCCATGTCATCGAACGTGTTTCTCCACAGCGGGGTTCTGACAAAACCCCCTGTAGTAAAATTGTCATGAAAAGCTTCTCGAAATTCGCCGTTCGGAACCGGCAATAAAACTGTAGGTCCCTTTCACCTATGTGAAAATGAAATCACACACAACATGGGTGATTGAGAGAAGCTCGGCTCAGGTTCTTCATGGACTGTAACGCCAACATACATACATACATACATTTAGTCGACTGTGTAACTATTGTGTTTGCTAAACTACATTTTATCTGCGTTAGATAGTTCGTAAATATGCCACGAAAGTGTTTGAACAACCCGAACAATTTTTGCTATGTGTGTGGAGAATTAACTTTTACATCTCAGCGTCGAAATTTCACATCACTAATTGAGCAGTGCTATTTAAACTATTTTGGTTTTTCTGTGAGGAATCAAGACAAACCCTGGGTTCCATGATTGTTTTTTTTTTGTTTGACTCAAACAAAAGTCATTACTACCAAATTCAAACACACTGTCCAGTATCTGAACTTGTCTTCGGCCAAGAGACCCATCCTACATAGTGCCGAACTGCCTGTGACGATGCCTCCAAATCGATCCAAAAGTGAGAATTCTACTCCGGAATTTGTTCTTAGTCAGCATGATCAGGAATCTCAAGATAGTGACCCAAGTTATGAACCGTCAACTTCAAAAGCACCGCACTTATTGACACAACTTGATTTAAACGATTTAGTACGTGATTTGAATTTGTCTAAAAAACAGGCTGAGCTTTTGGCGTCTAGATTAAACGACTGGAATTTACTTTCTTCAGATACGAAGATTTCTTATTTTTGACTTCGTGACGACGAAATAAAAACTTACTTTTCTGACGCAGGTGATTTAGTCTATTGTAATAGCGTTCCTGTTGTGATGAACTTATTAAATTTTGAATATGATCCAAGACACTGGCGACTGTTTATTGACTCTTCAAAAAGTAGTTTGAGAGCAGTGTTACTACATAACGGAAACAAAATTTCTTCAGTGCCGGTTGGTCATGGTTCTAATATGAGAGAGACTTACGAAAATATGAGATTTCTACTTGAAAAAATTGAATAACCACGCTTGGAAAATGTGTGGCGATTTTAAAGTCATTGCACTTTTATTTGGACTACAGCTTGGTTATACAAAATTTTGCTGTTTTATTTGTGAATGGGACAGTGGAGACAGAAAAAGTCACTATACAAAGAAAGTGTGGCCCAAGCGTGAATCACTAACTCCAGGCCAAAAAATGTTAAAAATGATCCTCTAATGAACCCTGATGACATACTTTTACCACCGTTGCACATAAAGCTTGGCCTGATGAAAAATTTATAAAAGCTATGCCTAAAGATGGAGATGGATTTTTATATCTAGAAGAGAAATTTCCCAAACTCAGCGAGGCGAAAATCAAAGAGGGAATATTTGTAGGTCCTCAAATACGTCAATTGATGAAGGACAAGAGCTTTGAAGAAAAACTGAATGATCAGGAAAAACTCGCCTGGAAATGTTTTGTGAAAGTTGTTCAAAATTTTCTAGGTAACCATACAGCGGCAAATTACAAAGACTTAATAAATGAACTTATGATATCATATAAAGCTTTGGGGTGTAATATGTCCTTAAAAATACATATGCTGGACTCTCATCTGGATTTCTTTCCGGCAAATTTGGGTGCTGTGAGTGACGAACAAGGTGAGCGGTTCCATCATTTCCTTAATGGAGAAGCGCTATCAAGGGAAATGGAGTCCAGGAATGCTAGCAGACTATTGTTGGAGACTTAAAAGAGACCTACCAAAAGCCAAATATTCAAGAAAATCATAAGTATTCATTAGATATTAGGAAATAATTCTGTAAGTGTGGCTGATTTTTGTACTTTTTAAGAAAATATGTGTTTTGATGTCACAAGAATACCTGATGTGTACATTTTTTTCATTGATATATGTATTATTGTTTGGCGGCCCTAGCATATTCAAAATTTGATATAAGTTTCAATGTGACAAAAAAAAAAAAAAAATTACAAATTTGTTGACCAGTGGGGCGTGGATGCAAATCAGGCTGATGTTAAAAAACGTAGCCTTGATACGGATTCTTATGAGGCGTTCGCTCACATGCCGAAAGCTTAGGACTGTTTGCCTTAGTCCACCTCGAACAACAAATCCGCATCCGAACAATCGTTGTCCTCTCTCCATATAGCTGTCGCCGTAGTAAATATCGCGAGTTGGTCGGCTGCACGTAGCCTGTTTAGGGACCTAACCTTCCACGTACAGAGCCGAAGATCATTGTCCTTTTTGCGTTTTTTGCAAGGGTCGTCAACATTAATCCGGTCCGTTATATCCGCGGCTTGAGGTTGTTTCGGAGTTTGTGGTTTTTTTAACGGTTACGGGTTACTAGGCCGTAGCCCAACCGACTAATCCGGTTTTTTGGCGCAGAAGGCTCGCCATTCGCCCTTACCCGTCTGCAATTTCTATAGGAAATCTCCAGAGGACACCGCGAGGAAGTGGGGATGGGACTTACTAACAGTGCCGCAAGATGTTCGACTGCGGTGGCTCTTCTCGCTTTTTAGCAGGACAGCATCCGTCGGATAGATGCTACCCCTACGAGACCTTTGTTAGTCCTTTGTCATCCGCCGATGCCGTATTAGTTGTATATAAAATGTCTTGCCTTTAAAAAGCCTTTTAAACTCTCCCTATCAAACAATTTCAAGGAAAGCTCGTCTGTGGCCGATTTTTCGTCGCACAGTGTACTGGATGTTTCTTCTATCGTCTCCATTCCATTATCCGTTGTCATTATTCCTACTTGGACCAAGAAAAATTACCAAAAGGATGAAGCAGACAAAATTTGTCGTAATAATAATAATTGAAGTCAACATCACCGTCAACCGCCCATTTCTTCCATTTTCCAACACACTAAAGATTTTCAATGTAATGAACGTAAAAGATTGTAGAAAATATCTCCTGCACCCACACGACATGACGAATGTCTTTCATATCCATTACGTCCTCGAGCCAGTCAGTCACGAAAATATTGATATTAGATTAAGATGTTCATTTCGTAACAACAAAAGTTATGAATAAATTAATGTGCATCTGTTGCCCGCCTTCCCATGGTATCGTAAGTACGATATAATTAGGGTGAATGCCCTGCCAGGTCTTCAGGAATCATCAATCATAACGATACCTTTGTCCAACACAGAGATACTCGGACAAAAATTAGAAAGAAAAAATCTTCTAATTTCACTTTTTCTACTTCCTATTTGTGTCTGTGTCTCGTATCCTGTTCTCTTCCTGGCCGCCTTATCGGCTCTACCATCTCTGGACATTGCCACAGAATTAATTACTTAAAACGAGTGCTTTTTGGATATCAATTAAAAGCTTAACACGAAGTAATTAAGGATGAAGATTTATATCCTTTTTTCTTTGTGTTCCTTTCTCGTGAGAATGGGAGGAGCTTACGTCGTTTAGATACTTTCGTTTCCTGTTTGTTTACTGTTCGTTGTGTTTTTTTCTTTGATCCCCGCCCTGAGCTATTAGATTAGGAGTGAATTTCCACGGCAGTCGTTATGCCGGATGATAGCGTGTGTATGCCTCGATATGAAGGATAATTGGGGAAGAGTGCTTCTCGTTTTCATCTACTGACGGAAATCGATTCCGTGTTAATCGGCTGGCACGTATTCAATTATCGTAATTAACTCTTAATTGCGATGGAATTGATTTCAATCATGGTTTGAGTGGAAATGTGTATTTGCGAAAAGAGCCGTGTCCACTGAAAAGAAGAAAAAAAACGATTGGTTTGACTGTAGGTGAAAAGTCTGCACAGGACTGCGATCCTTTGGTTTCAAATGACACATTCCAAGGACACCACAGGCATCTTTTTTCTCACATCTTTTCATATACAACGCCTCTTTCAAAGCAATCCTTTTCTTTTCCTTCGAAACAGAACGAACACAAAGCCAAAGCGAAAGTAAACATTCAGCAAATTATTAGCTTCACTCTCAAGGACATTCCACCTCATAGGAAAGCAAACATTTCTTTTTGTTGTTCCTGATAGAAGAGCTTTAGACAACAGAAGGAGAGGTGTGAGATACTACAAACATTTACTTATACATTGGAATGTGCCAACATGTCTCGCATTTAGTGTTTTCATTGAAAGGACAAACAACGAACATGACATCAATAAAAAAGGACGAAATGAAAAAAAAAACCACAGGCGAGTATGTAGAAGTTCGGGAAATAGGAGCTCAGCTATGTGGCATGGGATGCTACAACGGCAACGCAAACTGAATACAAAAGTCGAATAAACACTGTGGCCACACTTGACTTCTTACCCTTCTGGTGAGTCCTTTTATTTTCGTTTTTCCTTACCGGGATTGATATCGTTTGTTTGCTTTCTGTGTTTGTTTTTCGCTTTTTATTTTTTGTCTTTTGTTCTAATCTTACCTATGAAGAGAAGAAGGCATAGAACCAACTGTTGGATAAAATTTGGGGATGTGTATGAACCTTGATTTGCATATAGAGTTAAAGGAAATCATTACAGCCTCCCGCCGGCAACGAGTGCGAAATAGTGAAAAAGACACTGCATCCTGCTAAACCGTCCCCTTCACCTCTGTGGAATGTTTTAATTGCATTAAACGATTTCGTTTTGTTCCATGAGATATCCGTACACGAGCATGTACATATGTGAGTAGTTAAAAAGAAAAGTGCAACGTTAAGGTCGGAAATTCTTAATTAGGTTTCGTTTCATGACGTTTATCGTAGTTTGCATGAGCCTGCGAAAGGATTCGGTATTGTTTCTTCAGAAATATCTTAGTACATACATATGTACATACCTACACCTCAGAGCAAAGCCAAATATGTACAGATGTATGTATCTATTCAGTAAGATTGCAATGAGTAGAGTCATGAAGAGCTATGTTGACAATGGAGTTAGGGGGATAGGCTTTGACTCGTTAGCTTCATTATTTTATTTTAATTGCAGCAATTATTTCCAACGGTGTATGTGGACTTAATTGCATTTGCCGTAATTATTTGGTTCCTATGTACATACATATTTCGTTGCTGGCGGTGCCTTTGTCACTATACTTTCTGTAAAGGTACCACAAGGTTGTCAATTCTGTCCCCAACTTATTCTAATTTTAGAATTTTGAAAAGAAGTTTTGTAGTAGCGGACTTAGCAAGAGAACAAAGTAAAGCTGTTTCTGGTGCACGAAGCCGAAAAAGGAAAGCGAAAACCAAAGGAAGACCATAGGTTACGTCCGTTCCCAATTTTCTCTTGAATTGAGGAACTCGGGGTGTGTCACATTAAGCCACCAGTACTGCGACCATAAAGATCTATTGTGCCCTCTTCCTTGGTTTAGGACTTGAGTGCCGCCTTTAAAAATTTGATATCTTCTATAGGGTAACTTCGGGCATTATGGCACACCTAAGGTATTTTTTAAATAATTTTTACACGAAAGACTTTTTTAAACAAAAACAAAAACTTTTATTTAGCTCATGAAAAACGTAACATAAATAAATTAACTAAAAATAAAAAATTCAAGTATTCAAAAAACAGTAATTAAAATAAAAAATGTAAATTAAAAACCATAATGCCCTATATATAGGGCAATATGGCGTGACTATACATTTGCAGTTTAATTTGCCACAACTGTCACAAGTATTCTTATATCGCGTGCAGGAATCGTGGGACCACTGGCCACACATGATGCACTGCACCCATTCGTCTTTTTTTTTGTGGCGTGGTAGTCCTCGCCACAACCAGCGCAAATGTTCTCCCCAAAATCTTCGGGCCCATCCGACTCGTCTGCCAGCTGCACCGAGATGTTTTCTTCATCGGTTGTTGAAGAATTAAGGTAATTTTTTTTATTTTTTCTTGTTTTCTTTACTGCTTTTTTTAATATTTTTGGCTTTTTTGCCTTCATTTTACTTCCATCTGAAGTCAAGACCCTTGCCCTCTGTTTTCTTAAGTTAAAGACAGGTTTTGGGCGAGATGGAATTGGAGAAATAATTTGCAGCATTTTTCCTGGAGTAATATCACTCGAAACTTGCGCGTTTTGACTTGTACTTGCAGCCATAAAATCTTGTACGAATGGTGGAGTTACTGGTGTCACAATTGGAATAACTGGTTCATTCTCACAATGCTGATTAATGAACGCGTACTCAGGTATTATTTCTGGATTAAATGGGTAAATACCTGTCGAACTGAACCCGGAAATGCCATTTTTTGATGTAGCTGCTTTGCCCCAAGCATTTGACAAAAGTTTGCCGAACTTCAACCTATTAATTTTTTTCTCGGGATTTGATCTAATGAATGTACTGCAAGTTTCAAAAAAGTAAGATTTAAATGGCTTAAAAAAGGATCTGTCTAAGGGTTGGAGAAATTGTGTTGTATGGGGTGGAAGACAAAATAAAATGACATTATTTAGTGCGGCATAATCAAGCATTTTGATATTGGTATGTGAAGACTGACCGTCAAGTATAAGAACAACTTTTCCGCTAGGCTTTCTTGGTATAAAATGTTCCTTCAACCAAGTAAAAAATATGTTTCTATTAATGTAAGCTGATTTTTCGCCCATATAAACAACAGACCCTGGAGGCATCCCCTCTTCCCATTCCGTTTTCTTTCTGATTCCTTTGAAAACACATGCTGGCGGAAGGAAACTTCCCTCTGCGTTGCAACAGGCAATTACAGTAATTGTTTCTCCTCTTTCAGCTGAAGTTATTGCAGCAACATTTTTTGAACCTTTTTCAGCAATAACATACTCGGGTCTGTTGTTTAATTGGCAGCCAGTTTCGTCCACATTAAACAGATTGCCAGGTTTGTCAATTACTTCGTTATTGATTAATATTTCCTGCAACAATTTGAAATAGTTGGAAACTTCCTCCTTTTCCATACCATTTGCACGGGACAAAGACACTCCCTCAGACTTACGATCAGAAAGTTCCGGATGGCGTTTAAGGAAAAGCTGCAGCCATCCAAATCCAGCCGTCTTTTCAACTCTATTGAAATGGTGGTTTAACTTGTATTTTTCAGCAAGTTCAAAGGCCATACGACGCAACTCCTTTCTGTTAGGAGCGAATCCATGCATTTGCAGCATTTTAATATGAGCCACAATTTTCTGCTCATTTTGTACCCCTAAGCTTGTGGGAGCACCTAAGCTCGGCTTTTTGTCGCTGTCGCTCTTTATCCTTCTCCTTAGAGTAGTTGCTGGGATTTGATGTAGTTTTGCAGCCCCGTTTATTGAAAGGATGTTTTGCTTGACATCATTCAAGGCCGCAACTAAATCACTCTCCTTCCATGTGCCTCGAAGCCCCTTGTTTGCTTTGCGTACTGTCGGCATTTCTAAGGAAATAAGATAGAAAATATTTATTATTAACGTGTTGAGTTATTTTGCACTTCATGTAGGCAATATGGTCAACATTTACATGCAAAATCCATAAGGGCATTATGGCGCGCCCTCGCCCCTATGGCAACTGCGCCATATTATAAATAAAAGGCATTTTCGCAAAACAACAAAAAAAATGCAGGTGTTCTTTTACAGTTGCCTTGAAATGCCAACAGACGAAAACCAGAATGTTTCTCGTCATAACAAAGTGTACCCCAAACACGTAGATCGTATACTTACCGATTAACACACGAACAAAAAAATGTCAGTATTATAACACACACGCAAAAACTGAACTTTTTTACTCTTTATTTTTAAACTATCACAAAAAAAATCGCACCCACTTGAGAACTTGACACGTTACGCGACCAAAACAAACTGATGTTTTCTTATCGTTTTGCTTTGTGTATGGAAATCGGAAGTGTGGTAATTACAAGGTGCGCCATAATGCCCACTGCGCCATAATGCCCGAAGTTACCCTAGATGAAATTTCATTCATTCAGTCATTCCCTGTTACGGTTGTTTTGTTTGTTAGTCTGAATCTTTCTCAGACAAGGGCAGATGGTCAATATGTGCTCCATAGTTTAGCCTCCCATATCGCCTACATACATATTTCTGTACTGCTAAGACCCAATTTATAAAGGTGATAATTGCATGCACCGGGTCCTGTGAGTGCTTCTCATAGCACTCTTAGGTCGGCTTTATTAAGTTCTAGAGCTTCTTTGGCTCGTTTGGGGTTGTGGCTCGGCTCCATAAGTAAACCACTGCCATGTATAATTTGTGACGTGTTGACAGGCAAAAAGTCGTTAGCCTACGCAGACGACTCAAACACTAAAATACTGGCAAATGAAGTCAAAGATGAACTGCCTGAAAAGCAACTACTCCGAAGTGGACAGCTTTGGCCAAGGAAAGTGTTTTCCATCAGGATAACACTAGATAACACACACCAGTTATGACTCGTTAGAAGCTCCGGGAACTTAATTAGAAGGTTCTTATGCATTCATCTTATAGTCTGTGTAGAGTTAGGTGTAGTGGATGCCGGTAAGCCGAGCGGTCAGTATACATATGTATGTACCCTCGAATAGGGGAAGTTCATTGAAAAGGCTTCAGCTAGAGCGATCTTAGACCACATTTGAACTGCGCCATCGTTTGATCTTATGAACTGGAAGCAGGGTTAAAGCAAGCTGAATTGTAAAGACTTGCATGACTTCGCCAAAAACGTAATTTCCACTTTTAAACCGTTAGAAGGCGCTGCACTAAAAGCAGTTCCCCTGGACAAGGTACCGCAAAGGCCTAAAGCCAAAATGAGCATACCAGATGTGGGTATGGAACAGGATGAGATTCTCGGCTGTCTAAAAGTAGAAAGTCCAGCGGTCCTTATGGGCGATTGGGAAGTAGTCGTGCTAGAGAGCAACTAAGACGGTACCAAGAGTGTAATCTTCGTTATCGAGACTCCCCCGAAACTCTTGAAAAAAAGAGGCATATGCGCCTGTTCTTCAGAGCTGACTCACGAAAAATGCGCAGTCCGACGAGGCGGCACCTACTGGAGGAAAGTGTACTGCAACCAATGATGGTAGTACAAATAATACTCTACCACAGTAAGACCGCCTTATTCAACCTCATGCTGCTCCTTAACAAGAAACAGCTTGATTTGAGTCTATTCCAGGAAACATGGATCCTCAGTAATCGGGTTAAATGGCTAAGGTCATGAAAAAGACCCTAATACAATGGCAGCGAAGGCAAGATTAGACCCTGCTATGAAGGAACTCCACTTACAAATGTAATCCAATTTCAGCTCGGGCGACCAGAAAGTGGTGGAAGTTAAAGGCAAGGATGGTGCCTTTATGATAGCGTCGGTTTATCTACCATACGGGTGGCCGTGGTGCATTGGTTAACATCATCGGCCGTCGAACGGTAGGTCTATAGTTCAAATTCCTTTGAAAGCGCAGAAAAAGCAATTCCTATTCGGAGAAATGTATGAAACACAGTTGTGAATGGAAAGCTACCAAACGTACTGCAAGCATAACACTCACAGCATATGGTCAATTGAAATTCATCCTCTGGGCATGTAATATTAACACCAAAAGTGCATGAACGAATTACTGTGAATTATTACCAACCCGAAATTTGGTCGGCTCTCGTCCTATCTAGGACAAACCACCCCTGAGAGTAGTGAACGAACATCAACGACCCAAAACCACTACACTCCTTTTAGGTTGTGTGTGAAAACTCTCCCTCTCTCTGTTACCTTCGCTCGTACAACGCCTTGAGTGCGGGTGTGAATATAAAAAAATAAAAAATACGACGAAGGCACAGACTCCCCCCTCTGGAAAAATGAGAACAACGGCCGAACAAGGTAAAAAGAACTTAGTCTCAGGGTGTGTTGCTAACGTCCATCATACTACTTGTGGTAGCTCCAAAACTAACAGTAGATGTTCAATTATGTCCTTAGAACTAACCTAGATACTCGTATACGTAATTGTGGCAATTCCCCAACTTTCTTTACTAATAATAGAAGGTAGGTTCTAGACATAATACCCCTAACTGGAAACCGGTGGAATGCAAAAATAGCAGAGCGGCTACGTATCTCTGAACATAGCTGGAACCTCGCAAAGAGGGTGCCATCGAATGGCCAACTTACTCGTATAGGGATAATGCTCAAAAGGAAAATTAGATTCGCCAAAAGGAGCTCCTGGAAAAGTTTCTGTGGCCCGATTGAATCCTGTTCGCATGCGGCTTGTCTGAGGAAGGTCTTTGCCAAAGCTCCCCTACAGATGTCCTCTATTAAGAGTTCTGATGGTAGCTTGATAGACTCAAATAAAAGCATACTGGCTGTGGAAATACAGGAGCTTTCAATTCGGCAAATACGTAGCTAAGCAGATGCAATGGACCTGAAACAAACGATAAAATTGTTACCGAGAAAAAAATGTAATGGGCAGTCTATTCGTTTGACCCCTACAAGGCGCCAGGAATCGACGGTATTAATCCGTCAATGCCGCAAGAACCAGGTGAAGCTATTATTCCATAAATGGGACGCATTTACTCCCGGTGTCTCAAGATGAGTTATTTTTCGCAAACATCTAGGGAAGTTAGGGTGGTTTTCATACCCAAGGCGGGAAAGGTCAACCGTGCTACTACAAAGGATCAGAGACCTATTAGTGTATATTAGGGCGCCGTGGCGCAGTGGTTAGTCTGTTGCACTCTTACGCACGATGAGCAAGTTGGGATCCCGATAACACCAACGTCATGGAATGTTTATTTCGCGGCGTTCCGCCTCGGCGAGGTAATGGCAAAATCCCCCGTAGTATACCTGCCGTGAAAAAGCTTCTCGACTCACGCCGTTCGGAATCGGCATTCAATTGTAGGTCCCTTTCACCTGTGTGAAAAATAAATCACACACAACATGGGTGATTGGGAGAAGCTTGGCTCTGGTCCTTCATGGGCTGTAATGCCATCAAGCAAGGAACTTAGATACCAAGCTTAGCTAGAAGGACAATATTAACGAAAGAACCAAAAAAGCTTACGTAATACTGTATTCGTGCAGAATAGCCTTGGAAAGACATGGGCCTTCAAGTCAAAAGTGGTATATTGGTTGTATATTGCAGTGGTAAGACCCATTTTAGCCTATGGTTAAATTGTCTGGTGGAAGGCACTTAACAAGAAATGCGATTTTCGAAGTGTTTTAAGGATTCAGATGGGATGTTGTCTGGCGGTGACTGGATCAATAAACCCACACCAACAGCGGCTCTTGAAACAACGCTGAACCTTCCACCCTTGGATATATACTGCGAAAACCTCGCAGCGAACTGCGCTAAGAGATTCTTTTTCAGATTTAATTCCAGGGAGGAATAGTACGCACGGAAAATGTTCTTCTCCATTCACCTTCCTCACAGACAGGACCAAATATCCGGCGCAGATTTTTTCTTTCGAAAGAACCCAAAATCAGCTCCGCTGTCCTGCTTATCGTCCAGCTTATCGTCACCGGGCGGAACCTTGAGTGGGCACAATGGCCTGCTCGTATTCAATAGGGCGCCAGGTGAATAACTGGGCCTAAGAGAGGATTGTCAAAGGTCTGGAAAATAACTAAATTCCTTTACTTCACTTAACCTGATGTAAAGGAGAAAATACTGTCGAAAATTTAATTAGTCAAAAGATAAAAAAAATGAATATCGAGAATAACGTCGAATTCAGTGGCCGTGATGCAGTGGTAAACATCACCGACTCTCGAGTGGAAGGTCTGTAGCTTAAAGTCTATCCATAGTCAAGAGACATAAAATCCTATATGGAAAAATGTGGTCTAGGTGCGACCCGCACGGCCCACACGACTAACTTCCCAGTGGGAAAAAGGAAAACACCCATTTAATTTAATTTTAACTACTTACTTACTTACATACTAACCAGTCCAGCGATCCATGGAGGACCTGAGCCTGAGCTATAGCTGCCTTCCATCCTTGACGGTCCCGGGCACGCTGCTTCCAGTTATCAAGAACAAGATGTCTCATATCCGCGATTACTTGGTCTTTATACCGGAGGTTCGGTCTTCCTCTTATTCTCGAACCAGGAGGCTCGGAGTCGAAGACCCTCTTAGCTGGAGCGTTGATGTCCATGCGCTCGATGTGGCCGAGCCAGTGTAGTCGACGGATCTTTGTCTTCTGGACTACATCCACATCTTTGTACAGCTCGTAGAGTTCGCGGTTGTGTCGTCCTCTCCATTCACCTTCCTCACAGACAGGACCAAATATCCGTACAGCAAGACTGGCAGTACGAGCGTTTTGTAAAGCATGACTTTGGTCTTTCGAGTGAGGAGTTTTGACCCCAGTTGTTTGGACAAGCCGAAGTAGCAGCGGTTGCCAAGGGCCAAGGTTGCCAAGGATTCTATGCCGGATCTCCACTGTGGTGTCATTTGTGGAGTTTACGTTTGCCCCGAGGTAGATAAACTCCTTAACTACCTCGAAATTGGAGCTGTCAATTGTTATATTTTGTCCCAGGTGGTGAGCGACGGATTGGTTTTTGCTTGACAGCGTGTACTTCGTTTTGTCCTCATGGACCTTAAGACCAACTCGTTTCGCCTGTTCTTCAATCCCTGTGAATGCTTCCACAATGCCACGTTGAGAACACGCGATGATGTCGATATCATCCGCGTATCCTAGCAGCTGGATGGACTTGTAAAAGATAGTGCCTTCCCTGTTGACGACTGCCCGTCGCACTATCTTTTAATTCTTACTCGGCGCGAAAAACGGATGTTATAAGTTTGAGGTGTCCATGTATCTTTGTGTCTGTCTGTGGCATCGTAGCTCCTGAAAGAACGGACCGATTATTATGCCTTTTTTTGAAAGCTAACGTGATCGAAATGGTTCTTAGCTACAATTTGTGATTATCTGTATTTCAAGGTCATTAGCTCTTTTTGTTAGTTGCGGTAGGATTCGTAAACGAATAATGGATTATGTATCGGTTCTCGTCCGATCACCGAAATCAACCAGCATCGGACGCGGTCGGTACTTAGATGGGGAACCGCTTGGGAACACCGCGTGTTGTTGGCATCAAGTCGCCTTTTTGCTGTCACACCATGTAACCCAGGGTAAGAAACGCACACTCATGTGCGCTCATTAAACAATCTATTGCACATGAACTGCTCACGTACGTGTGCTGACATTTTCTAATTTAGACTTTATAGAAAATAAAGCCATTTTAGACTAAAATGTTATAAAGTTGGAAATAAAAAAAAAATGTTCAAGTGGAATGTTTCCATGTTTTATTATTCTGCAAACAACTCCCGAGCAGTAACTCAACTCATTTTGGTTCCCACGCGAGTGTGTGCATTTATAGAAACTCACCCCATGTGCGCACCACTCCACATGTCCGTTAAGCAGAACCCACTCTACAGAGTGCACCTAAGTGTTTTTTTTTTGGTAAGAAGGTGGAAAGCATCGAAAGCCAGTGTATGACTTTAACCCACTAAAACCACCTCCTGCTTCTGGTCCCCGGTCCCCCACGGTACCGCCGTTGGCATTTCGTCATGGGGGGGACTTCAGCCATAGCTCTCGTCTTATCTCCACGCATTTGCGTTTGGCTATGTGTCAAGTCTGGATATGTCCTGACGGGCATTGTTAGTTTGTGTCTGTGTCGTTGAATTCGTTATGTTCGACCGCGTGTCAAGTGTACGTACTTTGTTATATGTTTACTTGCCCTTGTGGATGCATGGATCTGCGTATGTCTGCCTGTCTGTACATTTTGCTGCACAGCTGCGTAGCCGCTCGCTTCCACACTGTTGGCGTTTTCTTCCCTTACTCTTCTTTCTCGCTTTAGTCTGTCTAACTCCTGTGTATGTCTTTTGCATAAGCGCTCGCTGCGTTCCACTTGCTTTCCGCTTCTAGCATATGGTGTACTACATAGTTTCTCTGGGGTTGGTCTTTTACCCAGTTCTCCTTGTAATGCTTCTCTTTGTACTTCTAAACGTGGGCAGTGGAAGTATACGTGCTCCACGTCTTCAGGGATATTTCTGCACGTTGGGCACGTGGGGGAGTCGACCTTCCTGCACTTGTACAGGTATGACTTGAAGCAACCATGTCCCGTAAGCAGTTGGGTGAGGTAGAAGTTTACTTCACCGAAGCCTCTATGCTCGGGATAAGGCGATAAGTCCAACGGCCCTTAGTTGAGGGGTTCCAGCGTTCTTGCCACTGCAGCTTCAGCATGGGTTAGCCGTTCCTCTCGTCTATTCGCTACATAAGTGGGCGTTCTGTTTAACGAATATATGAAGTGCGAACAGGGGTGAGCTTCTATAAATGCACACACTCGTGTTCGTGAACGAAAATAAAAATGCTCACAGACAATTATTATGAGCGCGTGCGTTTAATAATTGCTCGTTGGGTAGTGCACACTCGCGAGCAGCTCATGAGTGTGAGTTTTCTTACCCAACCACAACATTGTCCGAGAAATCTCATATGTGTCAGTTCTCGTCTGATCACCGCAATCAACCAGCGTCGGGCACGTGGTTGGGCGCGTGTTGTTCATCTTTTGTGCCTTATCTCAGTTATTTAATTTCTTACAAAAAACGGCTGGACCGATTTTGCTGAGAGCTTACTCAGTTCTTAGTTGCGTAATTATGCCGAACCCGATCTCATGTCAATATCATCTTTGGTTCTCGAGATAATCGAGGCGAACATTCATATACGCCTCATACGCACATACGTACATACACATACACAGACATTTCTATAAAAACCTTGGATTTGAATTCTGCGAAAATTTGGAATTCACAAAAACGGCCACATTACAATAACTTCCCACTTGGAAGTTAAGAATAGTGCAGCACAGATTGTGAATGGGAAGTGGTTAAAATACTGATGAAGGCATGACACTCTCAGTATATGGTGCAAATGCATACTCTGTGTGTACTGTTCTAATATAACACCATAATGGCATGGAACATTTGCTGAGACCTACAACCAACGTGAAAATTCATTCGAGTTCCTCTCTAATCCTATCTAGGACAATCACCCCTGGAGAGTAGTGAAGGAATATCTTTGACCCAAACCATCTGCACTCCACCCAGGTTGTATGACAAAAATAATAAGAGAATGACTGTTGGACCTGCGCGAACTATAAAAAAAGAAAATAAAGAAAGGTGTTTATTGACTATCTAATATCTACCTAATTTGAAAAATCCTTTAGGAAAACCAGTAATTGCATACTATCCTATCTTATGAAAGAGAACCTAGAAACAATAGAATTCAAATGAAATACATAGCCAGTAGCTAGCTCAGATAGTTTATTCCCTCTTAATAGAAATTGTTCAATTAAGTTCCAATGTTCATATACTCTTAAAGAATATTGATAATGCAATATCACGTTACAACTTTGGGACTCATAGACATATTTCTTCAAAGGAATTATCATCATCCATTTAACTACAATTTTGCTATCCATCTACAGCTTTCATTCAGTGGCTTCATCGGAATGGAAAAGTTTTCCGCTTCCCTCTGCAACGTTCAATCGAATTTAACCATAATCCCCAGTAAGAAGGGAATAAAAAGACAAGTAGGAAGGACTTTAGGTCCTTCTTATATGGATATTCCTTTTCCTTAGCCCGTTGTACTTACAACTAACTAACAAACTGCCATTGATTATTTAACGACTTCTTAAGTGGTTTTCCATCATTCACTATTCCACAAAGAGAAACTCTATCATTCCCAATTCCTCGGCCGCAGGATATGAGGTATCCAGTTAAGCTGGGATTTACGTGTGTGCATACATCTAGCTAACATATTGACCCAATGTACAGCTACCACTCAATGGAATGTGTTCGTTTTATGAATTATTTAACCTTTCCATCTCCTGGCTGGAACGCCACTTTAACAGTTAGAAGAAAACATAAAAATAGGAGAACGGGCTTAAAAAAATGGCCATTCCATTGCCGCGTGAATCTTATTCCCTGTCACGTGATGCATTTGAATAATCCTTTTTCGGAATTTTGATTGTGTGCCATAAATTCAAATAAATTGACAAACTGCATAGGGCTGAGTGCATCCGCGTTGTTGAATAATTGAAAAGTCATATGTTGAACGAGCCAGGATAGCAGGTATAGAATTCAATGCCGACGGAAGGGAGCGAGAGTGACGGGTAAAACTGCATTTGCCAGGTGTGCGGAAAAATGTAATATAAAAGGATGGGCGTAAGGATGTGTGTAAGTCTGATTTGGAACGAAATGCAAAAGTTATGAATTATTCCAATTTCACTTGCACCACGGCATTCCGATGGTAATGCGGGTTGATGAGTATGCAAGGGCATACATAAGTGCCGAGATTGGAGCATGGGGTTGACGAATGTCAGACTTGTGGAGGGATTGTTTTTTTTTTTTTTTTTATTGCATTACGGGGCTTTTCATGGCTTTTTTGCTTTGTGTGACAAAACAAAAAATGTACGAGTTAATGCATCTCGAAAAAAAATGGAACCTTTAAGTGACCTTCAGTAGGGCGAAGGCTTTCATCATTATTGAATTTAAATATGAAACTTAATGTAGGTTATTCTACACGTTAGGTTATGCTTTTTAGCATATCTTCTTCTTCTTAATGGGCGCTACTGTTCGGGGTGAACCTGGGCCTCAACCAACATGCCCCTCTAACTAGCACGATCTTTTGCTAGCTTCTTCCATTGCCGCGCACCCAGTTGGCTGAGGTCGCCTTCCACCTGTGTGCGCCATCTAAAGTGCGGCCGTCCTCTGCTTCTTCGTCCCTCGGGGTTGGATCCAAAACTCTCCGGGCTGGAGCTGTGTTGTCCATTCGCTCTACATGGCCCAGCCATCTTTGGCGTTGAATCTGTAGACGCCTGACAAAACTAATGTCGCTGTACAGCCCGTAAAGCTCGTGGTTGAATCTTTTCCTCCATCCCCGTCTGCGTTAATAGGCCCGAAAATCACGCGCAAAATCTTTCTCTCGAACCGACCAAGGGCCTCCTCATCCGCTTTTGATAGTGTCCATGCTTCTGCACCGTACAACAGGACCGGGATGATAAGGGTCTTATATAGAGTCAACTTTGTCGTTCATGAGAGGGCTCTATTACTCAGTTGCCTCCTGAGCCCAAAGAAACAGCGATTGGTAAGAGTGATTCTGCGTTTGATTTCGGAACTGATGTCGTTGTTCCAGGTCATTGTGGAGCCAAGGTAGACGAAGTCCTTAACTACCTCGAACTCATATTTGCCAACACAAACGTTAAGGCCAAGACGTCGGTGGTGAGCGTGCTTTTTCGATGACAGCATATATTTAGTTTTGCCCTCGATTACCGAGAAACGAATTTTCGCCGCCTTCATCTCAATACTCGCAACCGCCTCATTGACATCCCACTGTGATCTACCTATTATGTCAATATCGTCGGCGTATGCAAGGAGTTGCGAGGATTTGAAATAGATTGTGCCTCTTGTATTGGCCAGTGAGGTTTGCACAATCATTTCCAATATGATGTTGAGAAATCACACGACAGCGCATCGCCCTGCCTAAATCATTTTTTTACATCAAAACTATCGGTAAGGTGTTCACCGATTCGGATGGAGCAGTGAGCATTCTCCAAAGTCATCCTTCATAGTCTGACGAGTTTAGCAGGTATGTCAAAGGTAGACATAGCGTTGTATAGCTCGTCTCTTATTACGCTGTCGTATGCGGCTTTGAAGTGGACAAATAGGTGGTGAGTTACGACTTGAAATTTATTGGTTTTTTCCAGCATCTGCCGTAGTGTGAAGATTTGGTCGATGGTGGACTTCACTGGCCTGAATCCGCACTTATAAGGACCTATTAGCTTATTTACAAACGGCTTCAGGCGTTCACACAAAACGGCAGAGAAGATTTTATAGGCGATGTTAAGGAGACTTATTCCCCTATAGTTGGCGCAATCAGAGGCGTCTCCTTTCTTGTGGATCGGGCATAGGATGCTGAGACTCCATTCTTCGGGCATGCTTTCCTCTGACCATATCATACAGATGAGCTGGTGCATGCTGCTAACCAGGTCATCGCCAGCTGCCTTGAAGAGCTCAGCAGACAGTCTGTCTGCGCCGTTCTGGCTTTATAACCTTGGCATGTTGGCTTTATCGGTTGATAAAACTTTCGAACTTTCTTCTAAGAAGCTTATGCTCCTCCCTTCTTTTTAAGTCGTAGAGCTCACGAGCTGCTTTTGTGCTTTTATGCAGAGAGGCCTTATATGCATCCTGCTTCGCTGTGTGAATCCTCCTGCACTCGTCATCGAACCAGGTGTTTCTTCATGGTGGAGCCTCTGTAGTGTATGCAAACGGATGTTGCGCATGCAAACAGGTACACGACGAACAAGTGCATGATCAATAAGTAACATGTTTATTCCATCCTGTCTCGAGCGCGTGCGCGATCATGAAGGGATCATGCATTCAATTGTTATCCAGCCTCCCTGGTGATCGGACGTGCGTTGGCGAGCCAGTGACACAACAAGTGGCGACGAGGTAAAACAAAAACAAAGGAAAACAAAAAAACAGAAAACATAAGGGTGCTTAACCAGAGTGAGTAAAGTGTGTTTCGGTG
This sequence comes from Eumerus sabulonum, assembly GCA_951905685.1. Taxonomy (NCBI): domain Eukaryota; kingdom Metazoa; phylum Arthropoda; class Insecta; order Diptera; family Syrphidae; genus Eumerus; species Eumerus sabulonum. Next base: position 57,090,571 of record OX645062.1, on the reverse strand, counting down.
TACGGTGAGAGTAAATGGTGAGTACTGTTATTGTATATGGTAGTGCATGCATTAAGCGGTACAAAAAAAAAAAAAAACGGACAAATGGTTGTAAGATATCGTAATTAATTTAAGATTTGGTTCAATGGTGCCCCCATTAGATTGGAAATTATGTCCTGTATGTATATTTAATAATATGTATGTACATACATGGGCAAACAGTAGAAAAGAGGTGGTACAAAGGTACCGACATATACATATATGTATACATACATACATGTATACATACAATGTGTATTATGGTACAAATAAGGTACCGACATATGTATATATGTACATACATAGGAACAATGTGTATTGTGGGGGTGCAAAGGTACCTGCAGTGTGTGGATACGAAGGTGTCTGTATTTCGTGGTACAAAGGTGCCGGCTTCTTTCATAGAAAAAAGGGTCTCCATTGCATTACTTGCAGTGCAAAGATACGTATTTTGTTTTAGTACAAAGGTGCTAATATTATTCCGGCACAAAGATGCCTACATTTAATTGTAAATTCACACAGATGTGTCACAGAAAAAGTTTTACTGTAAAAATGAGCTTGCTATTATTTGTAGTCGATAATAAAAGCCAACATGCGGAAAATTAAACAAAAAAAAAAATTCGCAAGAAATCTTAGCTCTTATTTTCTGCATGTTGTAATGGCACTATAAGTTGTTGTTGTCGTCCGAAATTAAATTGTTACTATGTCATACGAAGTGCAGCAACGTTTAAAGAATGGCGATTCTATTTACAGGTTTATTTCTCCCCCATTTCTAAAAAGCGAAATGGAAAATACAATACCGGGACTGGAAAGTTTCGCTCTGGAAGGAGATTGTACATCAGTTGGTTTAAGATGGGACAAATGGAAAAGGGCACTAAAAATCTATTTTGAAGCTACAGGTACTGTTTTACCTACCAAAAAAGAGCAGTTTTGTTACGTTTTGGAGGGCTGGGGCTGCAAGAGATTTTTTATAGTCTTCCAGATGCAAATGTTGACCCGACTGAGGATAATAATGTTTTTGAAATTGCACTAAAAAAACTGAATAAGTATTTCTCTCCAAAGCAGAGTAGGGTCTACGAAAGGCATGTTTTTAGGCTCCAACGACAAGAAGAAGGGGAGAAATTCGAGAAATTTCTTTTGAGATTGAGAAACCAAGCGGAAAAGAGCGGTTTTCAAAATTTTGAAGACAATTTGATCGACCAAATAACCGAAAAATGCACTTCGGATGAATTAAGGAAGAAGATATTGACTGCTGGCGACAGTATCACATTGGATAAAATTATGATAGAAGCTAACACCCAGGAAACAGTAAGCCATCAACTAGAAGGCTATGAATATAAAGCTAGGACTCAAGAGGTAAATCAAGTTGTTAGAAGGAAGATGAATGATCGATTCATTGAAAAAAGCCGCTATGGAATTAAAAATAATAGAAATGAAGAGAGGTCTTGCGGCAGATGTGGCAGCAGGAGGCATTGCTCGCAGGATGTTAAATACTCGGCCAGGGACAAGAAATGTCGTACTTGCGGGCGTATTGGCCATTTTCGACAGTATTGCAAAACACAACAGCCACAGAAACGGAAATATAGAGATTTTCATAAGCGTGATCAGAGTCCGAACTTGAATAAAACTGAAGAAAAATGCAGATGAAATCGACTGTGTGGAGGATGCGGAAGTAACAAAAGAGTATATTTTCCATATTGATGCTGATGCTTCTATACATTGTACTGTGGGTGGAGTAAAAATTAAGATGGTAGTGGATTCAGGATGTAAATTTAACTTATTGACTGATAAGACATGGGAGCAGTTGAAGAGAAATAACGTTGAGGTTTTTAACCAAACAAAAAACCTAACAAAACATTCTTTGCATATGGTAGCACATTTCCACTCGATATTGAGGGTTCATTTGAGGCCATAATCGAGGTAAATGGAAAAAATAGTCGTACTTCATTTTTTGTAATTGCTGGACGAACAAACGATTTACTTGGGAAAATTTCAGCAATATACTCAGGAGTCTTGAAAATAGGAATCGGCGTAAATCAAATAACAAGCAAAGCGTTTCCGAAATTTAAAAACGTACTCGTGAACATTCCTATTGATGACTCAGTAAAGCCTATCTCGCAACCTTGCAAAAGAATACCAATACCTCTTGAAAAAATGGTAGAGAAAAAACTGCAGGAACTCCTAGAGTGTGATATTATCGAAGAAGTCAGTGGGCCATCAAGGTGGGTGTCTCCGATTGTGCCAATTTTGAAGAAAAACGATGAGATAAGGCTGTGCATTGATATGAGACGAGCTAATACCGCGATTGTTAGAGAGAACCATCCGTTACCCACAATGAATTCTTTAGACACGAGTCTAAAAGGGTTTTGGCTAAAAGACCAACACCAAGCTTTTGCAGATCTCAAGGAAGCTCTTACAACAATACATTCATTGGGATATTACGACCTGAATGATAAAACGCAGGTCATTGCAGATGCTAGTCCGGTGGGGTTAGGGGCCGTTTTAACACAAATAAATTCCAGTGGTCCAAGAGTGAAAGCTTATGGAAATAGAACGTTGACAGATTGTGAGCGCAGGTACAGCCAAACGGAGAAAGAATCTCTTGCGTTAGTTTGGGCACTTGAGCATTTTGATATTTACCAGTTTGGAAAAGAATTTGATCTCATCACTGATCATAAACCCCTGGAGATAATCTTTAGTCCCAAATCAAAACCTTGTGCACGAATCGAATGGTGGGTGTTAAGGTTGCAATCATATATATTCAAGACCACCTATATACCCGGGAAAATGAACATAGCAGATCCGCTATCACGTTTATGTACTTACGCACACGCAGTACCAATAAATGATGATAATGAGCATCATGAGCACGTAATCGAACATTCAAGACCGCTTGCTATCTCATTGGAAGAAATAACTAGATTTTCTCAAAACGACCCAGACATTCAGAGTATCAGAAAAGGTATATACGGCCGTGAATGGGACCAATCAGTTAAAGGATATACAATTTTTGAAAACGAGCTCTGTTTTTATCAAAATATTTTGCTTAGGGGCTGCAAAATAGTTATCCCAATAAAACTGGGAAAATGTATTGGAAGCTGCTCATGAGGGTCATCCAGGAATGGTTGCAATGAAAGGACGTTTAAGATCGAAAGTTTGGTGGCCACGTATTGATAAAGACGTCGAAAATCTTGTTAAGGCTTGCAAAGCATGCACCTTAGTGAGTAAGCCTAACGCTCCGGTTCCCTTAAAAACACGAGAGCTCCCAACAATATCTTGGGTGGACATTGCTATAGATTTATTAGGACCCCTACCTAGAAACGAATATATTTTGGTAGTGATAGATTACTATATTAGATACAAAGAAGTCAAAATTTGTACAACTATCACAAGCTCCCAAATAATTAAGATGCTGAAAGAAATTTTTTGTCGATTGGGTTATCCAGTTTCAGTCACGGCGGATAACGGAAAACAATTTGTCAGTCATGAGTTTAAATCGTTTTGTAAAAATGTAATATAAAACTATTTAATACAATTCCATATTGGCCACAGCAGAATGGGGAGATCGAGAGGCAGAATCGGGATATCCTTAAGCGACTGAAAATTTGTCAACTTGAAAGAAAGGACATGGCGAATTGCTTGTGGGAACGTCTCATGATATATAACAGTACACCGCATTCCACCACTGGTAAAACACCCTCAGAACTCTTCTTTAAAAGACAAAACAGAGATAAAATTCCATCATTAGAACACATCTATAGCCAACTGCCTGATGAAGATGTTAGAGATCGGAACAGAGAGCAAAAAGTCAAAGCGAAAGAAGACGCAGATAGGTGAAGGAAAGCGGCAGATACAGATATTAATCAAGGTGATAAAGTTTATCTTAAAGTTATGGGTAAAGCTAATAAATTGAGCCCTAATTTCGATCCAGTACCGCACACTGTTGAAAGCTCTAAAGGTGGAGTAATTGTGAAAAACTACGAGACGGGCCAGAGATACAGGCGAAATGTAGTTCATTTGAGAAAGGTAGAGGGGGAATGGAAGGCCATTCAAGGGAAAGACGAAGTCCTAGAATCACATTCAGAAGAAGTGGAAAACAAATGATTTAATGTACTTATTTTCATTTCACACCAGAATTGAACCTATTAATTTTGTATGATATTTAAAACTAAAATATTGAAGTATTAAATTTAAAACTAGTTGGATTAAATACTTTATAAAAAAAATTACTAAGAAAGGAAAGTTATTTTGTTAAATGTACACAGGTATAATAAAAGTTGTTTATATGCAAGTATTTGTAAAACAAAATTTAAACAAGGAAGAGATGTAGTGTATGCAAACAGATGTTGCGCATGCAAACAAGTACACGACGAACAAGTGCACGATCAATAAGCAACATGTATATTCCATCCACTGTCTCGAGCGCATGCGCGATCATGAAGGGATCATGCATTCAATTGTTATCCAGCCTCCCTGGTGATCGGACGTGCATTGGCGAGCCAGTGACACAACAGCCTTGAAACTCAAAACTTCGGATGCAGAGGTTTTCAGGGCTTGTTTGCAAGGGCTCTACTGCTATTCTATGGATAGCGTGGAGGATTTAGATGTATTGGAGAGCTTAAGGGAGACGCGATCGGTAAAAGCACGAGCGGTTTCTCGCAATAGTAGCTTTCCGACGTCATAACTTTGTATTCTTACTCTACTCCGCTGCGTTCGTGGTATCCGTAAGCGCATCTTGGCTACTACAAGATAGTGGTCCGAGTCGATGTTAGCCCCTCGGAAAGTTCGAACATCGAGAATAGTGGAGGATTGTCTGACGTCGATCGCAATGTGATCAATCTGGTTGGTAGTCGTTGATCAAAATCGCCAGGTGCCTTTGTGTATATCGAGGCGCGGGAAGCGCATACTGGCTAGAGGAAAATTTCGCCCCGTAGCAGGTTCAATTAGCCTGTGTCCGTTATAGGAGGTGGTGTCGTGTAGGCTATGTTTGCCGATGACTCGTTCAAAGATGCTTTCCTTACCCAGCTTAGCATTGAAGTCTCCTAGTACAATTTTGATGTCGTAGCTGGGACTTTGGTCCTACGGTCTGTTGAGGAGATCGTAGAACACATCTTTGGCGGAGTCATCCTTGTCTTCCGTGGGGGCGTGGACGTAGATCAGGCTGATGTTAAACAATTTAGCTTTGATACGGATTGTTATGAGACGTTCGCTCACATCCCGAAAGCTTACGACTTTTTGCCTTAGTCCACCTCGAACAACAAATCCGCATCCAAACAATCGTTGCCCTCTCTTCCTATAGCAGTCGCCTTAGTAAATATCGCAATTTTTCATCCGCTTTATACCCGGACCATTCCATCGCATTTCCTGGATGGCGGTTATGTCCGCTTTATAGCGGTCTAGGACGTCCGCGAGTTTTTCGGCTGCACGTGGCCTGTTTAGGGACATTCCACGTACAGAGCCGAAGATCATTGTCCTTTTTTCGTTTTTTGCAAGGTCGTCAACATAAATCATAAATCCGGTCCGTTATATTCGAGGCTTGTGGTTGTTTCGAAGTTTGTGGTTTTTTTACATAGAAAACTTACGGGCTGTTTGTGTGCAAACTACTCCATCACAAATGGAGTGATATGGTGCGAAAAATGTGAAAGATACATTTGACCGAGAGTATCAACAATATCACATCCATAACAAGTATGCGATGGGCAAACCAAGAGTAAAGAACATTTGCGCAAGGCCTCTAGATAGAGCTTGAATTTCAAAAAATTGCAAGACGAAATTTGAAAGTACGAGGTGTTGCAATTACATAAGTTCCGAGAATTTAGTCATAACTCGGGAACTAGCAAAACTGCGTAGTTCGTTAACATCTATCTGGAAAGGGGGCTCTTTCTTTCAATGTTCATTCAAGGCTGAAGGCGACAGCACGTTTTGTTTGTGTGTTGTTCATGTTTTTCAAAAAAAAAAAAAAAAAACATTTTTTTTGTAACGTCATAAAAATTAGTGACTCGACACCCCAAGGGAACTCAAAGAGGCTATAACCATGTTTCAGAATCATCAGAAAATTTTTTTTTTTTTGTAATTGTTTATTCGTCTTTTCATTTTACAAAATATTTACATCTAGTTCAATACAATACAATAATGAGAAGTAAATAGGATATCGTTCTGTAGACTTGTAAAGCTAGTGGCGAACGACCCTTAAAAACCTAGTGATACATTGTGGGGTAGGTCGCATATACATATATACTTGTAAGTTGATAAGTGATTTTGTTTTTTAGATTTAAAGACAAATTTAGAATTTATGTGCATTTTGATATCCAACGTAAAAAGCAAAAGAGCAAATGGTTTGAAAAAATAAAAGAATTTAACAAGTTTGATATTTAATATTAATTTTTACTTACTTACTTACTTACTTATCAGGCCAGCGATCCATGGAGGATCTGAGCCTGAGCTATAGCTGCCTTCCACCCTTGACGGTCCCGGGCACGCTGCTTCCAGTTGCCAAGACCAAGATGTCTTACATCCGCGATTACTTTGCCTCTATAGGTGCTAAAGTAGTCTCTGGTAGTTTTGATACCCATAGCAATTGTAATTGTTTAGATGATGAGGTGTCCTTTCCCCATAGTTTCGTTTTTGATCCCATTTCATCGTTTGAATTGTATAAAATTATATTGTCCTTGAAAAATTCTAATTCAAAAACAATTTATGGTTTTTCTAATAATTTTATTAAAAGGATTGCGTTAAACATCTGTGATATTTTATGTGTAATTTATAATAAAAGTGTTGCTTGTGGTATTTTCCCAGACTATTTAAAACTTGCTGAAGTTATACCCTTATTTAAGAAGGGAGATAAAACCTGTATTAATAACTATAGGCCTATTTCCTTGTTGTCAGTATTCTCGAAATTTTTTGAAAAAGCCCTAAAGATAAGAATAGTTAAGTTCTTAGAAAAAAACAATTTTTTTAGTGGGAATCAATTTGGCTTTCGCTCTGTTTTTTCTACAGAAAATGCCCTTCTAAATTTTTGTTCCAACATATACAACAGCTTCAATAAGAGGAACTTAACTGCAGCGATTTTTGTCGACATAACAAAAGCCTTCGACACAGTCGATCACGAGATACTTTTAGACAAACTCTATAAATGTGGGTTTAGAGGAAGTATACACAATTGGTTTCGATCATATTTATCCAATAGAGTGCAAAAAGTAAAAATGAATGGGGAAGTAAGTTCAGAGAGGATTATATCAATAGGCGTCCCCCAAGGCTCGGTTCTTGGCCCCATACTTTTTCTAATTTATACAAATTCCCTTTTTCTCCAAAAGTATCGCAGCAAAGTCACTGCCTTTGCAGACGATATGGCATGCGCTTTTTCTAGTGATTCTGCTCTCAATCTTTCCGCCGACATAAATCATGATCTCGAAGTTCTTAGTCACTGGTTTAAAATGCACAAATTAGTCATAAGTGACAAGACTAAAATTATGTTTTTTAGTCATAGTGGCAATGAAGTAAGCTGTGGGTCCTTTTATTTTCATGGTGCTAGCTGTGATAGATTTAAGCACAGTGCTATTATTTGTAAATCAGAAGTTGTCTCGCAGACATTTTTCGAACAACAAACATGCTCTGACAAATGCTTTTATGTTGAAAATGTTTTTGACTTTAAATACCTGGGTGTTCAGCTGGACTGGAAAATGAGTTGGTCCGTCCACTCGAATGCACTTAAAAATTACCTTATGGCTGCCACAAGGCAATTTTATTTTTTAAAATCTTTTTGTTCATTGAAACTCCTCAAATGTATTTATTATAGCCTAGTGCATTCTAAATTGGAATATGGTATAGCTTCGTGGGGCGGTACTCACTATAACAAAATAGTTCCTCTTCTTGTATCGCAAAAACGTGTGATTCGTCTCATTTGCAACAAAAATCGATGGTCACCAAGCTTACTCCTATTTCGGGACCTGAACATTTTACCAATAAAACACCTATATTGTTATAAAGTTTTAAAATTTTTTTTTGCAAGATCAGGCTATTTGCTAAGCAGAAGCTCATCTAGTTACCAACTTAGAGTCAATGAACAACATCTCGTGAATGTACCTCATCACCATTTGCAAATCTCTTCAAATTTTTATACGACCACTGCCCCAAGGCTTTTTAATAGATTACCTTTGCATACAAGGTGTATTCGAAATGAATCCATATTCCTCAAAAAAGTGAAATCATGGCTTCTAGATTTAGATAATAAAGACATTATAGACTTGTTTCGTGTGATGGTCTAGCTTTTCTCTTTGTTAAATTTTGTAATGACCCCACGCATGTATTCATATTCTTTTGTTTGCTCTTTAAAATTTACTGTACCTAAATCTGCTTTCGCTTCTAGTTTCTATAAACTATAGACTGCAGATACTTTTTTAATTTATGTATTTTCACAGTTATGTATCGTTCATGCATTATAATGTTTTCTTAAAAAAGTATAATAAACTAAACTAAACTAAACTAAACTAACTTTATACCGGAGGTTCGGTCTTCCTCTTCTTCTCGAACCAGGAGGCTCGGAGTCGAAGACCCTCCTAGCTGGAGGGTTGATGTCCATGCGCTCGATGTGGCCGAGCCAGTGTAGTCGACGGATCCTTGCCTTCCGGACTACATCCACATCTTGGTACAGCTCGTAGAGTTCGCGGTTGTGTCTTCTTCTCCATTCACCTTCCTCACAGACAGGACCAAATATCCGGCGCAGAATTTTTCTTTCGAAAGAACCCAAAACCAGCTCCTGTGTCCTGCTTATCGTCCAGCTTTCGGCTCCGTACAGCAAGACTGGCAGAATGAGCGTTTTGTAAAGCATGACTTTGGTCTTTCGAGTGAGGAGTTTTGACCCCAGTTGTTTGGACAAGCCGAAGTATCAGCGGTTGCCAAGGGCGATTCTATGCCGGATCTCCACTGTGGTGTCATTTGTGAAATTTACGTTTACCCCGAGGTAGACAAACACCTTAACTACCTCGAAATTGTAGCTGTCAATTGTTATATTTTGTCCCAGGTGGTGAGCGACGGATTGGTTTTTGCTTTACAGCATGTATTTCGTTTTGTCCTGATTGATCTTAAGACCAACTCGTTTCGCCTGTTCTTCTATCGCCGTGAATGCTTCCACAATGCCACGCCGAGAACACGCGATGATGTCGATATCATCCGCGTATCCTAGCAGCTGGATGGACTTGTAGAATATAGTGCCTTCCCTGTTGACGCCTGCCCGTCGCACTATCTGCTCCAGCACCAGGTTGAAGAAGTCACATGACAGCGCATCTCTTTGAAATCCGGTGCATGTTTCGGATGGTTCCGAGGTCCTAGAACCGAATTGCACGGTGCATCGTGTGTTTTCGTTCGCCTGTTCTTCTATCGCGACACAACTGGCTCAGTTTTACCGGGATCCCGAATTCGGCCATCGCACCAAACAGTTCTTCACGATGAATGCTGTCGTATGCGGCTTTGAAATCGATGAAAAGATGGTGTGTATCGATTCGAAACTCGTTGGTCTTTTCCAGGATTTATCGCCTTCCACCTGTGTGCGCCATCTAAAGTGCGGCGGTCCTCTGATTCTTCGTCCCTCGGGGTTGGATCCAAAACTCTCCGGGCTGGAGCTGTGTTGTCCATTCGCTCTACATGGCCCAGCCATCTTTGGCGTTGAATCTGTAGACGCCTGACAAAACTAATGTCGCTGTACAGCCCGTAAAGCTCGTGGTTGAATCTTTTCCTCCATCCCCGTCTGCGTTTATAGGCCCGAAAATCACGCCCAAAATCTTTCTCTCGAACCGACCAAGGGCCTCCTCATCCGCTTTTGATAGTGTCCATGCTTCTGCACCGTACAACAGGACCGGGATGATAAGGGTCTTATATAGAGTCAACTTTGTCGTTCATGAGAGGGCTCTATTACTCAGTTGCCTCCTGAGCCCAAAGAAACAGCGATCGGTAAGAGTGATTCTGCGTTTGATTTCGGAACTGAAGTCGTTGTTCCAGGTCACTGTGGAGCCAAGGTAGACGAAGTCCTTAACTACCTCGAACTCATATTTGCCAACACAAACGTTAAGGCCGAGACGTCGGTGGTGAGCGTGCTTTTTCGATGACAGCATATATTTAGATTTGCCCTCGATTACCGAAAAACGAATTTTCGCCGCCTTCATCTCAATACTCGCAACCGCCTCATTGACATCCCACTGTGATCTACCTATTATGTCAATATCGTCGGCGTATGCAAGGAGTTGCGAGGATTTGAAATAGATTGTGCCTCTTGTATTGGCCAGTGAAGTTTGCACAAACATTTCCAATATGATGTTGAGAAATCACACGACAGCGCATCGCCCTGCCTAAATCATTTTTTGACATCAAAACTATCGGTAAGGTGTTCACCGATTCGGATGGAGCAGTGAGCATTCTCCAAAGTCATCGTGCATAGTCTGACGAGTTTAGCAGGTATGTCAAAGGTAGACATAGCGTTGTATAGCTCGTCTCTTATTACGCTGTCGTATGCGGCTTTGAAGTGGACAAATAGGTGGTGAGTGTCGACTTGAAATTCATTGGTTTTTTCCAGCATCTGCCGTAGTGTGAAGATTTGGTCGATGGTGGACTTCACTGGCCTGAATCCGCACTTATAAGGACCTATTAGCTTATTTACAAACGGCTTCAGGCGTTCACACAAAACGGCAGAGAAGATTTTATAGGCGATGTTAAGGAGACTTATTCCCCTATAGTTGGCGCAATCAGAGGCGTCTCCTTTCTTGTGGATCGGGCATAGGATGCTGAGACTCCATTCTTCGGGCATGCTTTCCTCTGACCATATCATACAGATGAGCTGGTGCATGCTGCTAACCAGGTCATCGCCAGCTGCCTTGAAGAGCTCAGCAGACAGTCTGTCTGCGCCGTTCTGGCTTTATAACCTTGGCATGTTGGCTTTATCGGTTGATAAAACTTTCGAACGTCACGCCTGCAGTAACACCTCTCCAAGTCCTCAATCGCGCACTTCTCGTGCACTTTCTTCTTTCTTCTAAGAAGCTTATGCTCCTCCCTTCTTTTTAACTCGTAGAGCTCACGAGCTGCTTTTGTGCTTTTATGCAGAGAGGCCTTATATGCATCCTGCTTCGCTGTGTGAATCCTCCTGCACTCGTCATCGAACCAGGTGTTTCTTCGTGGTGGAGCCTTAGTAGTGTATGCAAACAGTTGTTGCGCATGCAAACAAGTACACGACGAACAAGTGCACGATCAATAAGCGACATGTTTATTCCATCCACTGTCTCGACCGCATGCGCGATCATGAAGGGATCATGCATTCAATTGTTATCCAGCCTCCCTGGTGATCGGACGTGCGTTGGCGAGCCAGTGACACAACAAGTGGCGACGAGGTAAAACAAAAACAAAAGAAAAACAAAAAACAAAAAAACAGAAAACATAAGGGTGCTTAACCCGAGTGAGTAAAGTGTGTTTCGGTGTACGGTGAGAGTAAATGGTGAGTACTGTTATTGTATATGGTAGTGCATGCATTAAGCGATACAAAAAAAAAAAAAACGGACAAATGGTTGTAAAATATCGTAATTAATTTAAGATTTGGTTCAATGGTGCCCCCATTAGATTGGAAATTATGTCCTGTATGTATATTTAATAATATGTATGTACATACATGGGCAAACAGTAGAAAAGAGGTGGTACAAAGGTACCGACATATACATATATGTATACATACATACATGTATACATACAATGTGTATTATGGTACAAATAAGGTACCGACATATGTATATATGTACATATGTACATAGGAACAATGTGTATTGTGGGGGTGCAAAGGTACCTGCAGTGTGTGGATACGAAGGTGTCTGTATTTCGTGGTACAAAGGTGCCGGCTTCTTTCATAGAAAAAAGGGTCTCCATTGCATTACTTGCAGTGCAAAGATACGTATTTTGTTTTAGTACAAAGGTGCTAATATTATTCCGGCACAAAGATGCCTACATTTAATTGTAAATTCACACAGATGTGTCACAGAAAAAGTTTTACTGTAAAAATGAGCTTGCTATTATTTGTAGTCGATAATAAAAGCCAACATGCGGAAAATTAAACAAAAAAAAAAATTCGCAAGAAATCTTAGCTCTTATTTTCTGCATGTTGTAATGGCACTATAAGTTGTTGTTGTCGTCCGAAATTAAATTGTTACTATGTCATACGAAGTGCAGCAACGTTTAAAGAATGGCGATTCTATTTACAGGTTTATTTCTCCCCCATTTCTAAAAAGCGAAATGGAAAATACAATACCGGGACTGGAAAGTTTCGCTCTGGAAGGAGATTGTACATCAGTTGGTTTAAGATGGGACAAATGGAAAAGGGCACTAAAAATCTATTTTGAAGCTACAGGTACTGTTTTACCTACCAAAAAAGAGCAGTTTTGTTACGTTTTGGAGGGCTGGGGCTGCAAGAGATTTTTTATAGTCTTCCAGATGCAAATGTTGACCCGACTGAGGATAATAATGTTTTTGAAATTGCACTAAAAAAACTGAATAAGTATTTCTCTCCAAAGCAGAGTAGGGTCTACGAAAGGCATGTTTTTAGGCTCCAACGACAAGAAGAAGGGGAGAAATTCGAGAAATTTCTTTTGAGATTGAGAAACCAAGCGGAAAAGAGCGGTTTTCAAAATTTTGAAGACAATTTGATCGACCAAATAACCGAAAAATGCACTTCGGATGAATTAAGGAAGAAGATATTGACTGCTGGCAGTATCACATTAGATAAAATTATGATAGAAGCTAACACCCAGGAAACAGTAAGCCATCAACTAGAAGGCTATGAATATAAAGCTAGGACTCAAGAGGTAAATCAAGTTGTTAGAAGGAAGATGAATGATCGATTCGTTGAAAAAAGCCGCTATGGAAATAAAAATATTAGAAATGAAGAGAGGTCTTGCGGCAGATGTGGCAGCAGGAGGCATTGCTCGCAGGATGTTAAATACTCGGCCAGGGACAAGAAATGTCATACTTGCGGGCGTATTGGCCATTTTCGACAGTATTGCAAAACACAACAGCCACAGAAACGGAAATATAGAGATTTTCATAAGCGTGATCAGAGTCCGAACTTGAAAAAAACTGAAGCAAAATGCAGATGAAATCGACTGTGTGGAGGATGCGGAAGTAACAAAAGAGTATATTTTCCATATTGATGCTGATGCTTCTATACATTGTACTGTGGGTGGAGTAAAAATTAAGATGGTAGTGGATTCAGGATGTAAATTTAACTTATTGACTGATAAGACATGGGAGCAGTTGAAGAGAAATAACGTTGAGGTTTTTAACCAAACAAAAAACCTAACAAAACATTCTCTGCATACGGTAGCACAGTTCCACTAGATATTAAGGGTTAATTTGAGGCCATAATCGAGGTAAATGGAAAAAATACCGCGATTGTTAGAGAGAACCATCCGTTACCCACAATGAATCAAGAACACGAATCTAAAAGGGTTTTGGCTAAAAGACCAACACCAAGCTTTTGCAGATCTCAAGAAAGCTCTTACAACAATACATTCATTGGGATATTACGACCTGAATGATAAAACGCAGGTCATTGCAGATGCTAGTCCGGTGGGGTTAGGGGCCGTTTTAACACAAATAAATTCCAGTGGTCCAAGAGTGAAAGCTTATGGAAATAGAACGTTGACAGATTGTGAGCGCAGGTACAGCCAAACGGAGAAAGAATCTCTTGCGTTAGTTTGGGCACTTGAGCATTTTGATATTTACCAGTTTGGAAAAGAATTTGATCTCATCACTGATCATAAACCCCTGGAGATAATCTTTAGTCCCAAATCAAAACCTTGTGCACGAATCGAATGGTGGGTGTTAAGGTTGCAATCATATATATTCAAGACCACCTATATACCCGGGAAAATGAACATAGCAGATCCGCTATCACGTTTATGTACTTACGCACACGCAGTACCAATAAATGATGATAATGAGCATCATGAGCACGTAATCGAACATTCAAGACCGCTTGCTATCTCATTGGAAGAAATAACTAGATTTTCTCAAAACGACCCAGACATTCAGAGTATCAGAAAAGGTATATACGGCCGTGAATGGGACCAATCAGTTAAAGGATATACAATTTTTGAAAACGAGCTCTGTTTTTATCAAAATATTTTGCTTAGGGGCTGCAAAATAGTTATCCCAATAAAACTGGGAAAATGTATTGGAAGCTGCTCATGAGGGTCATCCAGGAATGGTTGCAATGAAAGGACGTTTAAGATCGAAAGTTTGGTGGCCACGTATTGATAAAGACGTCGAAAATCTTGTTAAGGCTTGCAAAGCATGCACCTTAGTGAGTAAGCCTAACGCTCCGGTTCCCTTAAAAACACGAGAGCTCCCAACAATATCTTGGGTGGACATTGCTATAGATTTATTAGGACCCCTACCTAGAAACGAATATATTTTGGTAGTGATAGATTACTATATTAGATACAAAGAAGTCAAAATTTGTACAACTATCACAAGCTCCCAAATAATTAAGATGCTGAAAGAAATTTTTTGTCGATTGGGTTATCCAGTTTCAGTCACGGCGGATAACGGAAAACAATTTGTCAGTCATGAGTTTAAATCGTTTTGTAAAAATGTAATATAAAACTATTTAATACAATTCCATATTGGCCACAGCAGAATGGGGAGATCGAGAGGCAGAATCGGGATATCCTTAAGCGACTGAAAATTTGTCAACTTGAAAGAAAGGACATGGCGAATTGCTTGTGGGAACGTCTCATGATATATAACAGTACACCGCATTCCACCACTGGTAAAACACCCTCAGAACTCTTCTTTAAAAGACAAAACAGAGATAAAATTCCATCATTAGAACACATCTATAGCCAACTGCCTGATGAAGATGTTAGAGATCGGAACAGAGAGCAAAAAGTCAAAGCGAAAGAAGACGCAGATAGGTGAAGGAAAGCGGCAGATACAGATATTAATCAAGGTGATAAAGTTTATCTTAAAGTTATGGGTAAAGCTAATAAATTGAGCCCTAATTTCGATCCAGTACCGCACACTGTTGAAAGCTCTAAAGGTGGAGTAATTGTGAAAAACTACGAGACGGGCCAGAGATACAGGCGAAATGTAGTTCATTTGAGAAAGGTAGAGGGGGAATGGAAGGCCATTCAAGGGAAAGACGAAGTCCTAGAATCACATTCAGAAGAAGTGGAAAACAAATGATTTAATGTACTTATTTTCATTTCACACCAGAATTGAACCTATTAATTTTGTATGATATTTAAAACTAAAATATTGAAGTATTAAATTTAAAACTAGTTGGATTAAATACTTTATAAAAAAAATTACTAAGAAAGGAAAGTTATTTTGTTAAATGTACACAGGTATAATAAAAGTTGTTTATATGCAAGTATTTGTAAAACAAAATTTAAACAAGGAAGAGATGTAGTGTATGCAAACAGATGTTGCGCATGCAAACAAGTACACGACGAACAAGTGCACGATCAATAAGCAACATGTATATTCCATCCACTGTCTCGAGCGCATGCGCGATCATGAAGGGATCATGCATTCAATTGTTATCCAGCCTCCCTGGTGATCGGACGTGCATTGGCGAGCCAGTGACACAACAGCCTTGAAACTCAAAACTTCGGATGCAGAGGTTTTCAGGGCTTGTTTGCAAGGGCTCTACTGCTATTCTATGGATAGCGTGGAGGATTTAGATGTATTGGAGAGCTTAAGGGAGACGCGATCGGTAAAAGCACGAGCGGTTTCTCGCAATAGTAGCTTTCCGACGTCATAACTTTGTATTCTTACTCTACTCCGCTGCGTTCGTGGTATCCGTAAGCGCATCTTGGCTACTACAAGATAGTGGTCCGAGTCGATGTTAGCCCCTCGGAAAGTTCGAACATCGAGAATAGTGGAGGATTGTCTGACGTCGATCGCAATGTGATCAATCTGGTTGGTAGTCGTTGATCAAAATCGCCAGGTGCCTTTGTGTATATCGAGGCGCGGGAAGCGCATACTGGCTAGAGGAAAATTTCGCCCCGTAGCAGGTTCAATTAGCCTGTGTCCGTTATAGGAGGTGGTGTCGTGTAGGCTATGTTTGCCGATGACTCGTTCAAAGATGCTTTCCTTACCCAGCTTAGCATTGAAGTCTCCTAGTACAATTTTGATGTCGTAGCTGGGACTTTGGTCCTACGGTCTGTTGAGGAGATCGTAGAACACATCTTTGGCGGAGTCATCCTTGTCTTCCGTGGGGGCGTGGACGTAGATCAGGCTGATGTTAAACAATTTAGCTTTGATACGGATTGTTATGAGACGTTCGCTCACATCCCGAAAGCTTACGACTTTTTGCCTTAGTCCACCTCGAACAACAAATCCGCATCCAAACAATCGTTGCCCTCTCTTCCTATAGCAGTCGCCTTAGTAAATATCGCAATTTTTCATCCGCTTTATACCCGGACCATTCCATCGCATTTCCTGGATGGCGGTTATGTCCGCTTTATAGCGGTCTAGGACGTCCGCGAGTTTTTCGGCTGCACGTGGCCTGTTTAGGGACATTCCACGTACAGAGCCGAAGATCATTGTCCTTTTTTCGTTTTTTGCAAGGTCGTCAACATAAATCATAAATCCGGTCCGTTATATTCGAGGCTTGTGGTTGTTTCGAAGTTTGTGGTTTTTTTACATAGAAAACTTACGGGCTGTTTGTGTGCAAACTACTCCATCACAAATGGAGTGATATGGTGCGAAAAATGTGAAAGATACATTTGACCGAGAGTATCAACAATATCACATCCATAACAAGTATGCGATGGGCAAACCAAGAGTAAAGAACATTTGCGCAAGGCCTCTAGATAGAGCTTGAATTTCAAAAAATTGCAAGACGAAATTTGAAAGTACGAGGTGTTGCAATTACATAAGTTCCGAGAATTTAGTCATAACTCGGGAACTAGCAAAACTGCGTAGTTCGTTAACATCTATCTGGAAAGGGGGCTCTTTCTTTCAATGTTCATTCAAGGCTGAAGGCGACAGCACGTTTTGTTTGTGTGTTGTTCATGTTTTTCAAAAAAAAAAAAAAAAAACATTTTTTTTGTAACGTCATAAAAATTAGTGACTCGACACCCCAAGGGAACTCAAAGAGGCTATAACCATGTTTCAGAATCATCAGAAAATTTTTTTTTTTTTGTAATTGTTTATTCGTCTTTTCATTTTACAAAATATTTACATCTAGTTCAATACAATACAATAATGAGAAGTAAATAGGATATCGTTCTGTAGACTTGTAAAGCTAGTGGCGAACGACCCTTAAAAACCTAGTGATACATTGTGGGGTAGGTCGCATATACATATATACTTGTAAGTTGATAAGTGATTTTGTTTTTTAGATTTAAAGACAAATTTAGAATTTATGTGCATTTTGATATCCAACGTAAAAAGCAAAAGAGCAAATGGTTTGAAAAAATAAAAGAATTTAACAAGTTTGATATTTAATATTAATTTTTACTTACTTACTTACTTACTTATCAGGCCAGCGATCCATGGAGGATCTGAGCCTGAGCTATAGCTGCCTTCCACCCTTGACGGTCCCGGGCACGCTGCTTCCAGTTGCCAAGACCAAGATGTCTTACATCCGCGATTACTTTGCCTCTATAGGTGCTAAAGTAGTCTCTGGTAGTTTTGATACCCATAGCAATTGTAATTGTTTAGATGATGAGGTGTCCTTTCCCCATAGTTTCGTTTTTGATCCCATTTCATCGTTTGAATTGTATAAAATTATATTGTCCTTGAAAAATTCTAATTCAAAAACAATTTATGGTTTTTCTAATAATTTTATTAAAAGGATTGCGTTAAACATCTGTGATATTTTATGTGTAATTTATAATAAAAGTGTTGCTTGTGGTATTTTCCCAGACTATTTAAAACTTGCTGAAGTTATACCCTTATTTAAGAAGGGAGATAAAACCTGTATTAATAACTATAGGCCTATTTCCTTGTTGTCAGTATTCTCGAAATTTTTTGAAAAAGCCCTAAAGATAAGAATAGTTAAGTTCTTAGAAAAAAACAATTTTTTTAGTGGGAATCAATTTGGCTTTCGCTCTGTTTTTTCTACAGAAAATGCCCTTCTAAATTTTTGTTCCAACATATACAACAGCTTCAATAAGAGGAACTTAACTGCAGCGATTTTTGTCGACATAACAAAAGCCTTCGACACAGTCGATCACGAGATACTTTTAGACAAACTCTATAAATGTGGGTTTAGAGGAAGTATACACAATTGGTTTCGATCATATTTATCCAATAGAGTGCAAAAAGTAAAAATGAATGGGGAAGTAAGTTCAGAGAGGATTATATCAATAGGCGTCCCCCAAGGCTCGGTTCTTGGCCCCATACTTTTTCTAATTTATACAAATTCCCTTTTTCTCCAAAAGTATCGCAGCAAAGTCACTGCCTTTGCAGACGATATGGCATGCGCTTTTTCTAGTGATTCTGCTCTCAATCTTTCCGCCGACATAAATCATGATCTCGAAGTTCTTAGTCACTGGTTTAAAATGCACAAATTAGTCATAAGTGACAAGACTAAAATTATGTTTTTTAGTCATAGTGGCAATGAAGTAAGCTGTGGGTCCTTTTATTTTCATGGTGCTAGCTGTGATAGATTTAAGCACAGTGCTATTATTTGTAAATCAGAAGTTGTCTCGCAGACATTTTTCGAACAACAAACATGCTCTGACAAATGCTTTTATGTTGAAAATGTTTTTGACTTTAAATACCTGGGTGTTCAGCTGGACTGGAAAATGAGTTGGTCCGTCCACTCGAATGCACTTAAAAATTACCTTATGGCTGCCACAAGGCAATTTTATTTTTTAAAATCTTTTTGTTCATTGAAACTCCTCAAATGTATTTATTATAGCCTAGTGCATTCTAAATTGGAATATGGTATAGCTTCGTGGGGCGGTACTCACTATAACAAAATAGTTCCTCTTCTTGTATCGCAAAAACGTGTGATTCGTCTCATTTGCAACAAAAATCGATGGTCACCAAGCTTACTCCTATTTCGGGACCTGAACATTTTACCAATAAAACACCTATATTGTTATAAAGTTTTAAAATTTTTTTTTGCAAGATCAGGCTATTTGCTAAGCAGAAGCTCATCTAGTTACCAACTTAGAGTCAATGAACAACATCTCGTGAATGTACCTCATCACCATTTGCAAATCTCTTCAAATTTTTATACGACCACTGCCCCAAGGCTTTTTAATAGATTACCTTTGCATACAAGGTGTATTCGAAATGAATCCATATTCCTCAAAAAAGTGAAATCATGGCTTCTAGATTTAGATAATAAAGACATTATAGACTTGTTTCGTGTGATGGTCTAGCTTTTCTCTTTGTTAAATTTTGTAATGACCCCACGCATGTATTCATATTCTTTTGTTTGCTCTTTAAAATTTACTGTACCTAAATCTGCTTTCGCTTCTAGTTTCTATAAACTATAGACTGCAGATACTTTTTTAATTTATGTATTTTCACAGTTATGTATCGTTCATGCATTATAATGTTTTCTTAAAAAAGTATAATAAACTAAACTAAACTAAACTAAACTAACTTTATACCGGAGGTTCGGTCTTCCTCTTCTTCTCGAACCAGGAGGCTCGGAGTCGAAGACCCTCCTAGCTGGAGGGTTGATGTCCATGCGCTCGATGTGGCCGAGCCAGTGTAGTCGACGGATCCTTGCCTTCCGGACTACATCCACATCTTGGTACAGCTCGTAGAGTTCGCGGTTGTGTCTTCTTCTCCATTCACCTTCCTCACAGACAGGACCAAATATCCGGCGCAGAATTTTTCTTTCGAAAGAACCCAAAACCAGCTCCTGTGTCCTGCTTATCGTCCAGCTTTCGGCTCCGTACAGCAAGACTGGCAGAATGAGCGTTTTGTAAAGCATGACTTTGGTCTTTCGAGTGAGGAGTTTTGACCCCAGTTGTTTGGACAAGCCGAAGTATCAGCGGTTGCCAAGGGCGATTCTATGCCGGATCTCCACTGTGGTGTCATTTGTGAAATTTACGTTTACCCCGAGGTAGACAAACACCTTAACTACCTCGAAATTGTAGCTGTCAATTGTTATATTTTGTCCCAGGTGGTGAGCGACGGATTGGTTTTTGCTTTACAGCATGTATTTCGTTTTGTCCTGATTGATCTTAAGACCAACTCGTTTCGCCTGTTCTTCTATCGCCGTGAATGCTTCCACAATGCCACGCCGAGAACACGCGATGATGTCGATATCATCCGCGTATCCTAGCAGCTGGATGGACTTGTAGAATATAGTGCCTTCCCTGTTGACGCCTGCCCGTCGCACTATCTGCTCCAGCACCAGGTTGAAGAAGTCACATGACAGCGCATCTCTTTGAAATCCGGTGCATGTTTCGGATGGTTCCGAGGTCCTAGAACCGAATTGCACGGTGCATCGTGTGTTTTCGTTCGCCTGTTCTTCTATCGCGACACAACTGGCTCAGTTTTACCGGGATCCCGAATTCGGCCATCGCACCAAACAGTTCTTCACGATGAATGCTGTCGTATGCGGCTTTGAAATCGATGAAAAGATGGTGTGTATCGATTCGAAACTCGTTGGTCTTTTCCAGGATTTATCGAAGTGTGAAAATTTGGTCAATAGTTGATTTGCTGGGCCGGAAGCCGCACTGGTGGCTGCCGATTAGTGCGGTGCAAAATGGTTTTAGACGTTCAGACAATACGCTGGACAGAATCTTGTATGCAACATTGAGCAGGGATATACCTCTATAGTTCTTACAAGATGTAGGATCGCCTTTTTTGTGGATGGGGTATATAGAGCTGGTATTCCAGTCGTCGGGCATGCTTTCATCTTCCCAAATTCTGCAGATGGTCTGGTGCATGCTCCCTACCAGAACATCGCCGCCAGCCTTGAAGAGCTCTGATGGCAAGCCATCTGAGCCTGCGGCCTTGTTGTTCTTCAGCTTCTGAATTGCTGTGCCGACTTCTTCGATGCTGGGTGGGAGGACTACTTCAGCGGCTGGAAGTAGTTATAATATTAATTTTTAGTACAAGTTTAAACAATATTTACCAATAGGTTTTTGACTTCTGAGTTATCCGTTTTGAAGAGCCATTGTTTAACTTTGTTTAAGAAGATGTTACATACATTTAAAACTCTGATATCGTAAGGAGGTTTGTTGAAAAGCTTAGGTGCCCTGATTGTGAAAAAGTTCGAGTAACGAGTTCTTTTTGACTTTCGGACATTTATAACAACTTTATCATTAATTCTTAAGCTGTATAGATTTGAGCTTCTGATTGCTGAAGTAAAACCACTGCGAATGTGAAACATTTTAAGAACTTTATAAACGATTTGATGTTGAAGAGGTAATATACGAAGATCCTGAAACAGCAGCCAGCTTCTAACTACTCTGCCTTTATTGCAAATAATTCTAATTATATGCTTCTGTGCTATCACGAGAGGTTCAATGGTGCTAAAATAAGTTCCTCCCCAACTCGTTAAACCATACTGAAGTTTCGAGTGTACGAGACCGTAATATATCATTAACAACATATTTCGAGTAACGGACATCATATAGTTTCTTAAATCTGCTGTATGTGTCTTCCTAATCAGAAGGGACTCCCTTCTGCTGGGCTTCCTCCTGGGCTTCGCTGCGTCACATGCTGCAGTTAGCGCCTGTGTCAGTTGCCTGAAGGTTACCTCGGCAGATGCGTCGGTATCCACAGTCACCTCTCTCAGGGCTTCTTCAAAGGCATCGGTGTCAAAGGAGGTTTCCTTCCACTTTGGTCCAGTTTGAATTGGACGCTGTCTGCGTTTTCTCTCGCCAATCTCCATTATTATAGCTTGGTGGTCACTATGCGTGTAGTCCTCGCTCACTCTCAATGTTGTTTTACTAACAAGGGAATCGCACATAAAGGTTATGTCAACTGTTGACGATCTACCGGCCTTGCGGAATGTACTTGTAATACCTGTATTCACCATGTTCACCCCTAGAACCGCAAACGTTTTCAAATGGTCACTTCCCCCTGCATCCGTGTGTCTGCTGCCCCATCCTGTAGACCAAGCACTGAAATCCCCCGAAATTACAACGGGGTGTTTGCCTCTTGCATCAGTTGCAATATAACTTAATAGGCTTTCAAATTCCTCCAGAGATAATCTAGGAGGAGCGTAACAGCTATGGAAAATAATTCCATTTATCCTAGCGGTCACAAAGTAGTCGGTTGGTTGACCTGTTTCATGAATTGAGTGTCTTCCACATGCCCATATGGCAGCTGAGTTTGGAAATAGATCACACCTACAATCTGTCTGAGGTGAGCGGGGTTTTGACTCAGTGGCGACAGACACAAAATATTTATTGAACGCGTTAGCAATGTCAATTTGGTCTGCAACTGTTTTATTCTCGACCTCGATTTCATGTATTTCTTCCCTTTTAATGTGCTTGTTAAGAATATTATTAATTACCCTCCATTCCCCTTTAACATCACCTCGACAATTTTAAAACTTTCTAAAATAATACCTATCACGATATACATATTTTTACTTCATTTTTTACGCCCTGAGTAAGTTTCATAAACTTTTTCTTGAGTATTTGGTTCTCAGGGTTACGTTTACATTCCTTACGCCGCATCGAGTTTTTCTTTGCAATCTTTCTTACTAGATTCGCTTAAATCCATGGTTTAAGTCGCTTCGACTTGGATCTATTAAATAGCCTGGACTGAGTTTCGGTGGAATTTTCGATATGAGATTTTAAAATATTCGAAAAAATATTATAAGCAAACGAAGGGTTTGCTTCTCTATATACCTGTTCCCAAAATTCAAATTTTAAGCTGTTAAACAACAGCTTGATTTTTTGAAATCAATTGTTTTTCTTGCCGGGAGTGGAGTGTATCGGTCAGTCTTATCTTATGTTGTATTGAATGTTTTACCTGTATTTTTACTAAACAGTGGTCTGTAATTTTACAATCACTAACATCACTGTATATTTGATGATCAAAGTTCTTATGGAATCTTGCGAATACATGGTCTATGCATGTCACACTTTCATCTGTTATTCGCGTAGGTTCATTGATAACGGACTTCAGCCCAAAGGACGACATTAAAAGTAAGTACTTGTAGGAGTCTTTGTTAACTTCTAAAATATCAATGTTTACATCTCCTAAAACCAGTAAGTACTTCGATTTAACACCCAAAAGAAAATCACCCATTTGATTAATAAATACGTTATTCCCCGCTTAATTGACGCTCGCTTAATTGATTTACCCGCCTAATTGAACGAGAAAAGTGGGCTTGAGTACTACTCATATAAAGTATGCACAAATGTGTATAGTTAATTGAGTCCCGCTTAATTCATTAACCCGCATAGTTGAACTAAAAGTTTACAACAAACAAACTTCAAATACAAACAAATTTGTCGGTTAATTGTTAATTGTTACATTTGGAGGCATTTTTTGTTGTCCGTGTCTTTTTGATACCTACCATGTCGCAGAGTTCTTTAAACACCGACGACTCGAAGTTCCTTCCTTGGTCCGAGTGCAATTCCAGCGGTACTCTATAACGCGAGTTACATACAGGCTGCACTTCATAGCCTGTATGCTCACAATAATCACAGGTGCACATGCACCTGTTGATATTGATGTGGAAGCGGCCAGGCAGGTAAACCAGTACTCATAATCAAGAGACGTACGAGGGAACATCGTACGGTGCCAACGGCTTGGCTTCGCTTGGCACTGCAGGGAAGCCAAGCCAAAATCGGCTGTCCTTGTCCCGTTGCCGCACAAAGCGAACGGCGGTCAACGGCAAACCCAGTGACCATATATGGTAAGATGCTCGTGCTGGTGGGCGGTGACAATTTGACTAGTTGCGTATGTTTAAGGTAGAATAGTTAGATCTTAAGTTAGTCTTAAGTCAACTGTGCGGTGATTAAAGACCGAATTGTGGATACATTAATTGTTTTGTTTTATTCGTAGTTAACTGGCGCAGTCGGTACGCGTTTTTTTTTAAGCTTGTGGCTTGTGATATATAGTAGCTCGTCACATTAAAAAGTGCCTAATCAAAAATTACACAAAAAAAAAGAGGAAAAGCAAAAAGAAAACGAAAGTCGTATACAACTAATGCATACGTATACATATGTATATTACTGTAATAGAAAGTAAATAACTAATTGACTTAATTTCTAAATTGACTAAAGAAGAAAAAAAAAAAGCAAAAAGAAGAAAACATTAGAAGAAAAGAAAAAAAAATTAAATTGAAATTGGTTGAGGTGAGTCCTATTTTAATTGTTGGTGTTCTTTCCGTAAATTTTAGTTGTTCCCAACTCTCCTACCCCATGCCATCTCTTAAGAAAATAAGAAATCCGTTTGTCCATTGTTCAATAACAAAGTTAGAGAAAAGACGTTTCATAGCAAATTTAGAGAAAATAGTAAAAACTGTTACAAGTGTTAAGATCGAAAATACGGAAAACACTATGTATTCGAACAACTCAGAAGGTCCCACAGACATTTTCGATTCTCTCAGAATTCCGGATGCTGTGAAAGATCTTCCCCCTTTCGATGGCAATTCAAGACTTTTGTTCGATTTTCTAAGCAACGTGGAAGAAATTTTATGCATATTATCCCAATCTAAGAATTTGAATTATATCAGAATAATCCTAAGAGCCATTCGAAATAGAATTGTAGGCCAAGCTAGTGAAATTTTAAATATGTACGGCACCCCTCTTGATTGGACTGAAATAAAAAAAAATCTTATAATACACTATTCAGACAAACGAAACGAAACTAGTTTAATCCGTGACCTCCATCAACTGCGACAAAACTCTGACAGGGTAGATGTTTTTTACTCGAAAATAATAGAAATAATGTCGGCTATGATCAACCATATAAAGGTACACGAAAAGGATTACAATGTCGTTGCCGCAAAACAGACTCTTTATGAGGAAATGTGTTTAAACACCTTTTTGTCAGGTCTTCGGGAACCTCTAGGATCCACAATCAGGGCCATGAGGCCAAATAAACTTGCCGAGGCCCTTAATCTCTGCTTAAAAGAACAAAATTGCACTTATTTTCGCAACAATAGCCATCCACAACAAATAAATAACATTGACCGCCAATATAGACCGTTGCATCCGTCAACCTTTTTCGAAAATAATAAAACCCCTCATGATAACTATCAGGGTAATTCCTTCAACAAATATTCACCCCCAAACAATTACCCTCGAAATGATCCACAATCCTCCCATATAAAACAGACAAATAGTAATAAGACGCAATCACAGACCAATAGATCACAATATTTTAGATCATTCAGCCCACGTTGTCCTACGGGTGGCTATTCCAATCCAAATAAAATTAAACAAAATTCCATTATGTCTAAGTCTTCATATCCAGAACCAATGGACTTGGGAAGTGGTAGTACAAAAAGAAGTCCCCAGCCTTTTGTATACAATAATCCTCAAAATTGTTTACACCATATCCAGACAGACAGGTTTCAAAATTCATATACCCAATATCCACGGAGTTGCTGTCATCACTTTAATAATGAAAATAGTTCAATAGATGACAGAAATTTTCATACACCCGCCTCGGAGACTCAGTAGGTTACGTCGATCTTAACACCTACAGTACAAATTTAATCCCTTACATTTCACTCCATAGTATACGTAACATCGAAGCAAAATTCCTCATAGATACAGGGAGTAATAGATCTTTCATTAGCCCTGATATAGTAACACATTTGGCAAAAGAAACTATCGAACCTGTTGAAATCAAAACGATTTTCAATACACACTTGTGAAACACCAAATAACTTTAAATAGCTTACCTGAGTTAAAAGCACATACACCCCTTACATTCTTAATATTTAAATTTCATAACTACTTTGACGGTCTTATAGGTACTGACATTTTAAAACAGTTGGGAATCAAAGTCGACTTAAAAAATTCAGTAATAGAAACCCAAGATATGAGATTACCACTTAAATTTAAACCAAACATTACGTCAAGAACATATATTGTTCCAGAAATGAGTAAAATGGTTTGCCGGCTTCCGTTAGATATTGAATTCGGTGATGTGTTTTTAAGACCAGTGCAAATAAAACCAAAGCTCTCAATTTCTGAAGGAATTTATAAGGCAAATAATTGGTATTCTTATGTCGAAGTAGTAAACACATCCGATATTCCCCAAACATTTAATGTTGAACAACCGATCAATGCAACTAGGATAGACTCAGACAATATAATTGAAGTGCACAATTTTTCGATTCAAAATTATGAAAGCCTGGACGAGTATAATGCATGTGACCTAATTCAAGTTGACCATCTAAATTCTGAAGAGCAAAATGTTCTTTTACAACTTTGCCGAAAGTATCAACATATTTTTTTTAAGGAAAGCGATAAGTTAACCTTTTCCAGCGAAATCAAACATCAAATAAAAACTAAGGATGATCTGCCAATCTATACAAAATCATACAGGTACCCTCAGATTCACAAAGACGAAATACAAAAACAGATTTCCAAAATGCTTAGTGATGGTATTATTCGCA
Organism: Eumerus sabulonum; assembly: GCA_951905685.1. Lineage (NCBI taxonomy): Eukaryota > Metazoa > Arthropoda > Insecta > Diptera > Syrphidae > Eumerus > Eumerus sabulonum. The sequence goes on along the minus strand of OX645062.1, from coordinate 57,064,005 downwards.
GAAGCTTTTCTCCCTGGTCCTCTCCAATATGGATAGTTCCGAAGAAAAAAGATTTGAGTGGAAAGGAAAAATGGCGGTTAGTCATCGACTACCGCAAACTAAACGAAAAAACAATCGACGACAGATACCCTATACCTAACATTGCAGATATCCTAGATAAGCTAGGTAAATGCATGTATTTTAGCACATTAGAATTGGCTTCAGGTTTCCACCAAATTCAAGTACATGAGGACGACATTACTAAAACGGCCTTCTCTGTAAATCACGGCCACTACGAATTTGTTAGAATGCCATTCGGCTTAAAAAATGCGCCATCCACCTTCCAGCGAGTCATGGATCATGTTCTACATGACCTGCAAGGAAAGATATGTTTTGTATATATGGATGATATAATTGTTTTTTCTACATCGCTGCAAGAGCATATGCAGAACTTGGAACGGGTTTTTCATAAACTTCAGAAAGCTAATTTCAAAATCCAAATTACTAAATCAAAATTCCTTCAAAAAGAAGTTTCATTTCTCGGGCATTTAGTAACATCAGATGGTGTTAAACCTAATCCGGACAAAATTCACGCTATAAAACATTTTCCACTCCCAAGAACACCCAAACAAATTAAATCCTTCTTAGGCTTTCTAGGATATTACCGAAAATTTATAAAAGATTTTGCCAAAATAACGAAGCCTATGACGGAATGCCTGCGAAAAGGTAAAAGTATTGTCTTAAATGCAGAATACTTAAACTGTTTTGAGACTTGCAAAAATATTTTATGTAATGACCCCTTACTACAGTACCCAGATTTTGAAAAATCATTCAATTTAACAACAGACGCTTGTAGTGTTGCAATTGGTGCAGTACTTTCTCAGGGAACAATCGGATCGGATAAACCTGTGTGTTATGCTAGTCGTACTTTGTCTAAGTCCGAACAAAATTATAGTACAATTGAAAGGAAACTTCTGGCGATTGTTTGGGCTACAAAGTACTTTCGTCCATATCTATATGGTCGAAAATTTAATATTATTACTGATCATAAACCACTAATTTGGCTATTTTCTCTGAAAGAACCCAGTTCAAAGTTAATGCGTTGGCGTCTTAGACTTGAGGATCTCAATTATTCCATTATTTACAAGAGTGGTAAATTGAATTCTAATGCTGATGCTCTCTCACGTGTTGAAATTAATTTGAATGAAGGCAATCAATCTAAATTAGAAGTTATCGACATGGTTTCGATTAATAACAACTTTGATGAATTAGAAAATCTCGACACTATTCATTCTGCTCAGCAAAGTAATGACGATGGCATTCCGATTTCAGAAAGACCAGTCAATGAGTTCAGTAATCAAATTATTCTTATACAAAATTCAAACAAAGCAAAATGTCGTTGTTCAATCAGTACCCTTTTTGGAAGAAAAAAAAGGTATAAGATTGAAGGTAATAATATTCAAGATGAGGATGTCATGGTGAACATTTTTCAAAGTTACTTAAACACGCGGAGAGTGACAGCTATTCTAACAGACGACAAAACATTTAAAATTGTCCAAAATACATTTTCTAAATATTTCAGCAACTCTCATATAAAAATGGTCAGATGTATTTCTTTCTTGACAGATATAGTGGAATTGGATGAGCAAGAAGACATAATTAGAAGGTATCACGATATGTCAAATCATAGAGGGATTATTGAAACGTTAGATCACTTAAAAAGAGAATATTATTTTCCTAACATGAAAAACATAATTTCAAAGGTCATTAATAACTGCGATACATGCAAAATTAACAAATATGAAAGAACAAGAGAGCCCCTAAAATTCGAAATTACAGAGACCCCTACTGATCCCCTACAAGTAATACACACAGATATATATTCCGTACATAAGGAACATTTCTTTACAATAATAGATAAATTCAGCAGATTTGCAAGTGTATATTTATTGCCCTCTAGAAGTAGCATTAACATTATCAAGTCCCTAAAACATTTCTTTTCACGGTGTCCCACAAAAAAATTGTAACAGATAATGGCAAAGAATTTCTATCAACACTGTTCAAAGACTTTTTACGTATCTATGAAATTGATGCCCATATAACAAGTGCGAAGAACTCCACCGGGAATTCACCCGTGGAACGATTCCATTCAACACTTACGGAAATTATAAGAATTATTAAATTTAAAGCCCCAAACAAACCAATTTCTGAGATAGTAGACGAAGCTGTAATAGCGTACAATAGTTCCATACATTCCGTCACAAAAATGTCCCCTTTTGAATTATTAAATGGCCATATATCTCAAAAACAACCTTTTCCAAATATCAAAAATGTTACTACCGAACAGGACTATCTAAGGGAACATATTAAATCATACCAACATTTAAAAAAATTAGCACATGATAGAAGTTTGAAGTATAAGCAAAAGTCAATTGAAAGACATAATGCAAATCGTCGAGACCCTCCTAAATATGACAAAAATACTAAAATATATGAAAAAGATAACAGACGAAACAAACTCGCCCCCAAATTTATTGAACACTTAGTAACAAACGATAACAAGATAACAGTTGACACCAACAAACGCAAAGTACATAAGCAAAGACTAAAAAAGAAACGTAAATTCACAAAATATTAGCGAATTCAGACTGAATTAAATCTTTAAATATTGAGCAATGTTTGACAAAGGAAACATATTGAAAGGCAACCTACCCATACCATTCCCGTTCCCACCCTTTTTCCTAATAAAAAGCCAACATAAAATAGGCTCACATTCAACAGATGACATCTCTAGTCAAGAAGACGAATCTGAATCATAATTGCAGTCAAGGTCCTAGAACTAAGTAAATCCAGCAATCCAATAAGAAAATATAGCAGTCCTGATCATACTCTTATCTTTAACTATAATATTGTCTACATACTTATATATTAAATTACGTAGCATTAAAGTACATATGTATGCATATTACCTAAAACAACTTACCTAATATTACTCCATAGATCATAACTACCCTTATAGCTATAAATTAACTTATTATATATACCTACCCTTATTTCTAAGAATATCGATATCAAACATTAATGTAAAAAAAAAAAAATTAAAAAAAAACACTTATTCGACACCGTTCGCTACGCACGAGAGTATTATCAAAATATGTATGTATGTTCTGAAACGTGTAACAAACACAGTATGCTCATACACCATACACGAGCTTTCAGCGCGGTATTCTTCAACTCGGGCCGGAGGAGTTACATACAGGCTGCACTTCATAGCCTGTATGCTCACAATAATCACAGGTGCACATGCACCTGTTGATATTGATGTGGAAGCGGCCAGGCAGGTAAACCAGTACTCATAATCAAGAGACGTACGAGGGAACATCGTACGGTGCCAACGGCTTGGCTTCGCTTGGCACTGCAGGGAAGCCAAGCCAACATCGGCTGTCCTTGTCCCGTTGCCGCACAAAGCGAACGGCGGTCAACGGCAAACCCAGTGACCATATATGGTAAGATGCTCGTGCTGGTGGGCGGTGACAATTTGACTAGTTGCGTATGTTTAAGGTAGAATAGTTAGATCTTAAGTTAGTCTTAAGTCAACTGTGCGGTGATTAAAGACCGAATTGTGGATACATTAATTGTTTTGTTTTATTCGTAGTTAACTCGCGCAATGCGCAACCCAGTTATTCACGATTGCATCCGAATAGGTTTTGGCTTCTTGGTTCCGTATGCAAAAAACTTCAGGCCATTTGCTGAAGTAGTCGATCACCAGCGTGTATTTGTATTTGTTTCCAGCGTTGCTTATTGGAAATGAGCCAGTATTTCCATGGCAATACGTTCGCACTGTGCTCCAACTCCTCAAGTTTTCCCAAGTAGTCCCTTTGCCTTCGCAGACTGTTCACACTAGCGAATAAAATTTGTGACCGATTCATGGACAAATGGTCTACTCTATCCTGTAGAAATATCAGATGACCTCCGCTTGGTCCCTCGAAGTATTCTCGGATGACCTGACCAGCAGCCACCTCAACGCTGCGTGCTTCGTCCTAAGATGAAAAGCTTGGCCATAGAGATATTTGTGGAAATGATTGACACAGTCGACCACGGCTAAAAGCTCTCTCCCAGTTACACAGTAGTTCCTCTCCAGTTTCGACAGGATCCTACTGTAGTAAGCGATGACCCGTTCTCGCCCGTCAATCATTGGAGAGAGTACTCCTCCGATTCCATGTCCGCTTGCATCGGAATCCAAAATAAACTTTTCTCCCGGGACAGGATATGCAAGAATCTGCGCACTGCAGAGCAATTCCTTCAGTTGAATGAACGCTTCCTCCTGTGGCTTCTCCCACTTAAATGGCCCTCTCTTTTTGGTGAGCTTGTGCAGACTGTTGGCAACGTTTGCAAATCCTAGGACAAATCGCCTGTAGTATGTGCAAAGTCCCAGGAATGACCTTAACTCATGAAGATTCTTCTGCCGTGGCCATTCCTTAACCGCCGAGATTTTGTCTTCATCTGTATGGACTCCTTCTGCAGTCACCACATGTCCCAAGTTCTTCACTTCGTTTTGGAAGAGTGAACATTTCTTCGGGCTTAATGTCAGTCTGGCTGCTTGAATACGTTCCTGTACCTTTTCAAGCTTCTTAAGCTGATCGTCGAAATCCTTGCCCATGACAATTATGTCATCCAGATAAACAAGGCAAGCCCTCCAGTGAAGTTCTGCAAAAACTGTCCAATACATGAAGCAGGGAGAGTGCTTTACTTTTCTGCTTCTCCACTAGATGTTGCGTCCACTCTCTGGCCATTGTTTTCAAGAACGCCTTGTTGGTCTGGATTTCCTGGTGTTTCCGATCCTCGCGGTTCAAATGTACAGTCTCAGGTGTACTGGCAGGATTCAGGACTCGTACTGGAACCAGTTGGTCTTGTCGGGGTTCTACGAGAGCCCTTCCAACAATGACATCGCCAGGTCGATGTCGTTTGTCGGGTTCGATCACCCACAATCGGCTTGTCCCCGCATCCTCTTCTATCTTTGCCCAAAACCAGAGCTTCTGCATTCGGAGGAACTGTTTAGCGCGCTTGCACGACTATTTGCCTGATCTGGTTACCCTGTCCATTATCTTTTATCAATGGGAGCTCCAAGTTACCGTACTTCATTACTTTTTGGCTGAGGTCTAATGTGAAGCCATGTCTAATCATGAAGTCGACGCCGATTATGATGTCATCAGTAATGTCCACAACGACGAAATCATGCTGGAACTCGACGGTACCCATCGCAATTCTCTTCTGGACCTTAACTTCCGCCTTCACACCAGTTACTGTACGAAGCCTTACCGGTAAATGGTGCGATCAACGCATGCCCCTCTGCACTGACTCGTTCTCTCTCTTTTTGGCGAACTAGACCTCGAACGCTTTCTTCGCAGGCGGCAGTTTCAGGCAATGTGCACCTGCTGGTCGCAGATGTAGCATCTATCCGAGAATGAGGCACTCCTACTCGCCGCTGTTGTTCTGGAATTATCCTGGTCTTATTTTATGGTCATAAGTTTTTTTTAAATAAAATACGTTTTAATACTGTTGTTGAAATTTCCTTTACATTGACTCTATAGTATGTACATGTGGGAATTCAAGTATTGCTTTAAGTGTTGGATGAACACACCATCTTAACTGATTTGCTCAATCAGGCAAACCTCGTTTAATTGTACTAGATATGAAATTAAACGGGGTTTCGCTTAATTAAACAGATGGGTCACTTAAGCGGGATTTCGTTAATTGAACCACCCGGGTAATTGCTCAAAAAATCTGACAGAGTGGCAAGTTCAATTAAGCGGGGAACACTGTATGTCCTTGTTTAAATTGTTCTCATGCAAGCGGTAAAGGCAGACAATTGTAAAGTTTTCATTTCCTATTAGAAAATCAATTTGCATCATATCTGCGCTGCTTATATTAATACTCTTTACTACACATTGGGCTGCATACGAACTTTTTACAAAACCGGCAACACCACCCGCCCTATAGGTATTATTACAATTGGCAAAAAGCTCATAACCCGGAATATTGTAAACAGATAACTCATCGTCATATAGGTAACCATATTTCAGACAATATAATGAAATTTGCTTCAAAATCTAGTGCACTTAGGTGTGTTACAAAAGAATCAAAATTTGCTCTCATGCTACAAATATTTTGGTGTATAAAGACTGTATAAGAAAGGAGACCCCTATAACTGCGCCAACTATAGGGGAATAAGTCTCCTTAACATCGCATATAAGATCTTCTCTGCCGTATTGTGTGAACGCCTGAAACCGTTTGTGGATAACCTGATCGGCTCTTATCAGTGTGGTTTCAGGCCAGGTCCACAATAGACCAAATATTTACGCTACGGCAGATCTTGGAGAAGACCCAGGAATACCAAATCGACACTCACCACCTCTTCGTCGATTTCAAGGCCGCGTATGACAGCGTATATAGAGACGAGCTGTACAAAGCCATGTCTAGTTTTAACATCCCTGTCAAACTCGTCCGACTGTGCAGGATGACAATGGAGAATTCTCGTTGCTCCATTAAGGTCGGTAATGAGCATACCGAGACCTTTGATGTTAAAAAAGGATTTAGGCAGGGCGACGCGCTGTCGTGCAACTTTTTCAACATCGTGCTTGAAAAGATTGTGCAAGAGTCACTGGTCAACACAAGAGGTACGATCTATTTCAAGTCTACGCAATTGCTTGCGTACGCCGACGATATTGACGTAATTGGACGAAAACAGCAAGACGTCAATGAGGCTTTTGTGAGCATTGAGGTAGAAGCGGCTAAGATGGGTCTCAAGGTTAATGAGGGTAAAACCAAATATCTGCTCTCATCTAAAAGAGACGGACAACACCGACGTATTGGCCAGAACGTCACCATGGGCGGATATAACTTTGAAGTGGTCAAGGAATTCGTCTACCTTGGCTCACTGATTACCAGCGACAACAACACCAGCGCTGAGATAAAACGCAGAATCACTCTTGCCAACCGCTGTTTCTTTGGGCTCAAGAGGCAATTGAGAAGTAGAGCCCTCTCTCGGAAAACCAAGGTGACACTATATAAGACCTTGATCATCCCAGTCCTCCTTTACGGCGCAGAGGCTTGGACCTTAACAAAAGCGGATGAAGATGCCCTTGGTCGTTTCGAGAGGAAAATTCTGCGCACTATCTACGGTCCCGTTTGTTCAAACGGTGTATGGAGGAGAAGATATAACGAAGAACTGTACGGGTTGTACAGCGACATCGGCCTGGTACGACGTCTACGGATACAGCGTCTAAGGTGGCTAGGCCATGTAGAGCGCATGGAAGATACAGCTCCGACCCGAAAAGTCTTCAAATCCACTCCGGAAGGAAGGCGCGGCAGAGGACGGCCGCCTCAGCGGTGGTGCACGCAGGTGGAAAGGGACCTCAACCAACTGGGCGTGCGGCACTGGAAACAGCTGGCCAAAGACCGTGCCGGCTGGAGACGCTTGTTGGTTGAGGCCCAGGTTCACCACGGACTGTAGCGCCACCTAAGTAAGTAAGTAAGTATAAAGACTGTATTATTTATTTTAGAGCTTTGACTATATTCTGGAGAATATGAAGGAGAATGCATTTTTAGGTTTTGCTTACAAAATAAATACAAAGATAACAAAAGAGAGAAACTAGAGACCATTAAGGTAACCTTACACGATCAATCAAATGACATCAAATATTTACGTGTGTTTGTGAAAATGCGTCGGTGTGCGACACACACATTCGTTGGTGATCGATTGACAAAAATCAAAACATATTTGATATTGCATGACCATTATCATGCTGATTGATGTGTGTAAGGGTTGGATTGACCAAATAAGCTTATTGTGTGTCGTGCAGGTGTGGTGTCGCGAGCGTGGAATGTGATATCTGTCGAAGCGGACAATTTAAATTGAAGGAGGATGAAGAACAGGAGAAGCAGATATTTTTAATTCACTTAAAACATTTTCATGAGTGAACTGATTCCTTTTTTTCAACCACTGTTTCATCCAAATTCTCTTCTTTTTTGCCATTCTATTCTTCTTCTTCTTTACACAAAGTGCCAGAACAACGTAAGCAATCCAGTTGCCCGAATCACTCATCGCACGTCCGTACACGACCGAAATTCACTAAATTTCACTAGAAATTTGCTTTAATCGATTGAGCCGTGTATGGGATAGAGTCAATGCACATAGACACGATGCATTATGTCGACTGATTGATCGTGTAAGGGCCACTTTAAGGTCTTCTAAACACCTTATATGTATAGCATTATCTCCTTCTTGTTTACGCAGAAATATTGTGTTGTTCTTCATTACATACATATATTTAAAGTTTTTCTGCACCTTAGCCTTCTTCGCTGCATTGAAAAGCTGTCTTGTGTGAGCAGTCATGCTGTAATTGAAGTAGACGTTGGTACCATCATGATAATCGGCCAATATTTTCGTGTTGAGTTTAATTTTGTCCTTTAATTTTGCTTTCGTTACATTGTCTTTTGTATTCTGACGACTTAATTTCACCACTGGAATATTTGTTTTTTTCTTTTTTGTTTACAATGTTTTTGTTGATATTAGGGTTCCGTGCGTCCGAAAAAAAACGGAACCCTTATAGGATCACTCGTGTGTCCGTCTGTCCGTCGCTCACAGTCAATTATCTCCGAATCTACTGGACCGATTAAGTTGAAATTTGATACACATATCAATTTCTGTGACCCAAAGCCAGTGGTGTGATGTGAATAGATGAAATCTGTATATGGGAAAACTGCATCGTGTGATATATCAAATGGAAGGCCTTATTGTTACGATCTTAAATGTATTTTTTTGTAATCTTAAAATAAATAGTTTTGAAGTTATTCAAGAAAATAGACGAAAATGGACAGTAAAAATAAAAATTCTTAGTAAGGCGTAGGCCCTTACTATGGCATTGTGAGTCATGCCTGTGAGACGTTCAAGTTGCTCTACTTGACACCGATTTGTGCGCTAGTGTCTTGTTATAGATCAGGGGTTCCCAAAGTGTGCGCCGCGGTGCCCTGGTGCGCCGTAGAAAGTAAAGAAGGGCGCCGCGCGTGAGTTAGGTAGATAGTTATATTAAGATAAAATAAGCTTCACGCTGCTTGTAAACTGAATTTTGAAACATACCTCTCTTTTGACAAAACAGTCCAGCGAGACCGAGATAAATAAAAAAATGTCCAACCTGCGACCTGCACAATGCGTTTTTTTCAAATCTCAATTTCTGTGCTTAAGAAAGCGTTTGTTGAACAAAGAGGTATAAACCGCAGAGGCATGTTGGTTGAGGCTCAGGTCCACCCCGAACTGTGGCGACCGTTAAGTAAGTAAGTATCTTTTTCAAATAGCTAAAGTAGGGCGCCGAGACGAAATACTAAACTTGTAAGTGCGCCGCGGGCTGAAAAAGATTGGGAACCACTGTTATAGATAATGGCACGGAACCCTTTGTGCGCGAGTCCGACTCGCACTTGCCCGGCTTTTTGACAAAGCATGTGTCTATATCTGTCTCATCTATTTGGACACCTACACCATTGCGAATTATTTGCAAAGCTGTATTTATTGCACTTGTATTGTCAACGCCGGGTACATTAACAATTTCTAAGGTATTCGAGAGGTTAACTTGTTCTAACCATTGCACTTTGTCTTGTAGTAAATTCACTTTGGATTTTAGTTCGGTATTTTCAGCTTGTAGTTGGTTCACGCGAAGGATAAAGTTTTGGTTAATTTTTTTTAATTCTAGGATTTCTGCATAGATTAATTGTATGGTAATATCACTTGTATTAGATTTTCCATCGGTACGTAGTTCAGGGGGTGGAGGGATTGATATGGCCTTTTCACTTGAGTTACACTGATCATCTATTTTAGTTATTGGAGGGACAGGTATAGCTATATTGTCTGTACACAAAGAACGCCTTCGGACTGTAATACAACGAGAGCACCTCCAGTTATTCCTTTTACTACTTTTTATGAATTCTATATCCGCGGGTAACAATTGTACACAGTTTCCATGGAAAACAACGTTGCATTCACAACACTCGATTTTGGATGGATCATGTCGATCAACCTTTTTTACACAGATACACTTGTTCATGATTTTTCCTTGGCTTTTATTAATATTTCCAAATATATTTGAGTCCAATTTCGCGTTACGTGCGTAGCCCACTTATACAAATGTAATGATACATTGTTGTTATCATTTTATGATTTCTGAAAATATGCAAAACTCATTCCGATCGAAGTATGGTGAAGATGCTGGCGGATCAGAAACACATTCTTGTAGATTACACTGCAAATGGTAAGTATGTTACTGTAACACACCACAAGATGTATTTTCATTGTAGTTATCTATGTAATTTTCTTCCCTTCTTCGGGCGCATTGTCGTGGCGGGAGGCTTAAAAGGTCGTAGACCTCGAACTAAGACTCGAAGACCCAAAAATGAATGGACAAACCAAAGGAATTGTGTACTCCAGGTGGTACCCGCAGCAACGGAAATCAACCCGCGATCTCTTTGATCGCGGCCGGGGCAAGGATTCTGGAGGCTCCAACATTCATTTCTAGCCCAACGGCAGCCCGGAACGACACCGGCCCCTGCGGCTCACTGTCTGACCACCTGGTCCGACTGAGCATGAGCGGTGCATCCAGCGGAGGCGACACCAACGATGGCGCGGCACGGGAAACCGCAAGGGTGGAATGCACCCCAGAATTGGGACGTACTGCTGAATGCACTGCTAAGTGCCCAAAAAGTAGAGGTAAGAGGCGTGCCCGAAAATTGTGCAAAGAGGCTGACAAAGCCGAAGGCACAATGGTCGAGGCTAAACCTCTGGGGGAACCAGTTAAGAGAGTTAGGTCGTCGGAGGTATCTCGTACGGAAATCGATCCGACCCTCCTTCCTGAGCTCCATCCCCCTCTTGAAGGTGCGCAGCGCGGAAAGCGTCGGCGATTGGTTAAGGCTGCTGAAGGAAGCATAAGCATGTCTGCACTTTCGGCATGCGCCTCCAACTCTCTTCCTGTTACTGCGAAGGTTCAACTACCCAGTAAGAGCGTGATCAGCTCCCGTAATGACGGAGCCGGAAGTTGTCAGGTTTCAACTACGGCCGGCGCTGCCGCCGAAAAAGGTGGCGCAGCTGACAGGCAGACTCCGCACACAGAAGGCGAAGTCGTTACGGGTCCTAGCAATCCTCGAACTGGTAAGGCTGTGGCGTCCGAAGGGAGCCACCTTTTACCGAAAAAGGTAAAGACTCCCGCAAAGAGAGAGTGTGCGATGCCTCCCTCTCCGGTGGGGCGGTGGGAAATCGGAGTCCAATGGCATATGTGGCGACCCAGAAGGATCAAAGCATAAGCCAGAAGGCGAAGATAGCCAAAAAGCACTCCTCGGAGGCGAGCACATCGCATAACAAAACCCCTTCCTCCCAGAAGGAGATCCAAATGACCGTAAGGAGTCGAGAGAAGCAGCTCTCTTATAAAGAGGCGGTCATCTCCTCTGAAAAGGTCAGGATAGTTTTTATCCAGATCAATCTACAGCATTGCAAGGCTGCTACTGCTTTTTTAAGTAGTAGAATTGCTTGCAGTAGTACAAATCATCATCGAGAGCACCGTGGCGCAGTGGGTAGTGTTTTGGCCTCTGACGCCGATGACACGGGATCGAATCCCGACACAGCCACGTCATCGAACGTGTTTTTCACTGTGTTTCTCCTCAGCGAGGTTCTGACAAAACCCCTTGTAGTAAAATTGTCTTGAAAAGCTTCTCGAAATTCGCCGTTCGGAACCGGCAATAGACTGTAAGTCCCTTTCACCTATGGGAAAAATGAAATCACACACAACATGGATGATTGAGAGAAGCTCGGCTCAGGTTCTTCATGGACTGTAACGCCAACATACATACATACAGTACAAATCATCACGTTGTATCCATTCAAGAGCCGTGGGTGTGGAATAAACGCCTATTTGGCCTTGGTGATATGCGTGTTGCTACGATTCTTTATGATGAGCGATCCGAAAGGCGTAGGGTTGGCCTCATCATATCGAACTCACTATCGGCAACCAAACTTGGGCACTTTTGTGGACAAGATCTGGTGGCTGCTAGAGTAAGCTATAAAACGCATGGAGCTACAGAACACTTCTTCGTTGCGTCTTCCTACTTTCCCTACGATTCGTTACTACCTCCACCACCGAAGGAAGTCTCTGAGCTTGTAGAGTACTGTCAAGCCAGAAAGATTGGTCTCATCTTGTGTTGCGATGCTAATGCCCAAAACACTGCTTGGGGCAGCAGCAAGTGCAACACAAGAGGGGACCGTCTTTTAGACATCATTCTCTCGTCTGACCATACCCTCAACAATGTTGGCTCTCAACCAACGTTTGCTACGACCCTATCCAACAGATATGTGAAAGACATCACTAACTGGGGAATCTTGCCTGATGCTACGCTGTCGGACCATAAATATATCCAATTCCGATTAGGTTGTGGGATCTCTTCCTTCCAACCTAGATTGAATCCGCCACCAAATCGCTGTCAGCTTTCTGGCAATTCAAAGGATCTTTTAGCAAAATATGGGGTTTATCGCCGGCAAAGGTCCTCTGGATCTACACGGCAATGATAAAACCTATAATCTCATATGCATCCGTTGTCTGGTGGAACAGACTAAAACGCAAACATGTCGTAGCCTCTTTCACCAAACTCCAAAGAACGGTTTGTCTCAGCTGCACGGGGGCCTTCCCCAGTACGCCGGGCGCTGCTCTAGATGTTATGATGAACCTTCCAGCTCTTGATATATGTATTTATCAGAGGGTGTGCTTTGAAAGCCATGTCTCGTCTGAAGAGAAATGGCCTTTGGTATAACTCGCATTGTAATAAGGGTGTTCTGCGACCCCTGTCTCATGGACACGCCTTCTGACGCACTGACGCCCGTTATCCTATAGCGCCGTAATTGCACAGTCGAGTTTCCATGGCGTCAGGATTAGCTATGGCTTGATACTGATTCTGGAAAGGATAGTCTTCGCATTTTCACGGTTGGCTCCAGGTCAGGGCGGGGGTCCGGTGCTGGAGTTTTCTTTGAGCGCGAAAACATCCGACTGCACTTCTCGTTAGGATAATATGCGCCTGTCTTCCAATCAGAGATATACGCAATCCTAATGGCCATGCACCATGTTGTGAAGCACAGGTGGAAGGGGGAAAGCATATGCGTCTGTAGTGACAGCCAAGCTGCACTAAAAGCTGTGTGTAACCCCTTAACTAGCTCCAAATTAGTGCTTGAACTCAAGTTCTTCTTGAACAGAGTCGGCAGACTAAATTAATTCCGGCTTATATGGGTTCCAGGCCACTCTAGGATCCCAGGAAAATAGATCTCTTATGAACTCACCAGAATGGGTTCAGATGAGAGCTTCCAGGACCTGAACCCGCTCTAGGTCTACCTGCGTCCACGGTAAATTCCTACATTAACGATTGTGTATTTAATACACGCAACCGTATATAAAGGGAATGTCCAGCTTGCAGGATGACTAAGCGCGTATGCCCTAATGTCTACAAAAAAACTGCAGCATTCCTCCTGTCTTTAAGGAGAATCTACTGCAGAGGGCTTGTGGGAGTTATCACTGGCCATTACACTTTTGCCAAGCGTCTCTACGTGCTCGGCATCAGTGAGACGCCTACCTGTGCTGCATGTGGCGAAGAGGAGGATGATGCTGCAGAGAATTTCCTCTGTGATTTTCCCGCCTTCGCTCCCGCACGGTGGCGCGCCCTTGGAGCCGTCGTGGTGTGTGCCGAATCCCTAAGCTCTAAATCACTGAAGCTCCTTCAACATTTTTTTCTGGAAAACGGGGAATATGCTGTAATGTAAGGTGTCTGTCTGTAGTACAATGCACCAGTGTTTGCGTCTGAGTGCTCCAGCGGATAGCAGAAGCCTTCATCAAAAAAAAAAAAATAGAAATGAAGTAAGTAAATTTAGTGCCGGGTTGGCTTACGTTGCGTGTTCGAGGGTCAAGAAAATTGATGGGATCCTCTTCAATCCAGGTTTTCCATCGGAAAGGTTAGAGTTAGAGTTAGAGAGGGTACGGGGGTGGTACAAAGTCGCCTGATCACTGCGGCCACGAATGGGCCTATTGTGATGTCCCCCACTTACAGTTCACTCAAAAATCCTGAGTTCGTGATAAAACGTAGTATGCCTTTGAGTGAGCTAGCAGCAATTTCTTCTGCAACAAGATAATACTTGCCTAAGTGACGATGACGTGTACTGACAAGGCCGTTACAGTGGAATAGTATGTGCTCTGCTGTTTCTTCGACTTCATTACACATTCTGCAAGTGTCATCTTGTATAATGCTCATCGTTTTGAGGTGATTGTTGACTGGACAGTGTCCAGCAAGGAAACCTGTGATTAAGCGAATCTGACTCCTCGAAAGCATGAGGAGTTGTTTCGTTCTACTGAGAGATATAGTTGGGAGGAACAACTTGGCTTGTCTGATACCTTTCGTTTGTAACCAGTAGTGATCCGTCGTGTTCCTTAACCAATTGTTTATGCAGCATTTGGTAGTGCTGATGGGTATGCCGCAGAAAGGCTTATCATAAATGGTGATGCAGAGCCTTTCCTTGCTAGTAGGTCCGCCTTTTCGTTGCCTGAATGGTCGCTGTGTCCAGGTATCCAAATGAGATGAACTCTGTTTGTGCTGGCCAGCTGGTGAAGTAGCTGTAGGCAGTCCCATACCAGTTTGGAGGTGATTTCATAGCTCTTTAGGGCCAGAAGTGCAGCCTTGCTGTCAGAGAGAATGTAAATGTTTTTGTTAAGTATATTTCTGTTTATATTTTCTCTGAGGCAGAGTTCTATAGCAAATATCTCTGCTTGAAAAACGGAGTTATATCTGTCCATGCTGACGTAGATGCATGTGCCTGTATTTGCTCCGTATACTCCAGCCCCAACGCCTTCGTTCGTTTTGGAGCCATCTGTGTACCACACGTAGGATCCACGATTGAAGGAGGGTCTATCCTGTTCCCAGTTTTGTCGGTTGGGAAATGTGATCTTGTAGTTTTGGCTGAAGTTGTATCTGGGGAGACAATTGTCTGTGAGAGATATCTTTACGATTTCATGCCTGTTTATATCGGTAAGGATATCAGGGTGAAGGAGCCTACGGTTAGAGTCATCCTCCACGATCAGTCTATGGGCGAAGACCATTGTTTCTTTCTTCAGTTGAAGATGAAGAGGTGGCAGGTCTGTGATGACTTCTAGTTCTGCTGTGGGAGTTGTTCTCATGGCCCCGGTGATACAGATGCAAGCTAGTCTTTGCAGTTTGTTGAGCTTGGCTTGCACTGATACTTGTTTTGTTTTGTGCCACCAGACGGGCGCAGCATATGTGAGAATTGGTCTGGTGATTGCTGACATTTTGGGGCTTGTGCCCCAATTTTTGCCAGTGAGACTTTTGCTGGTCCATAATGAGATCCTGGCTTTCTCTATGGTCCTTGTAATGTGAGAGTTCCAAGTGAGCTTTTCGTCTAGAGTTATCCCTAGATATTTGACTTCTTTTGAAAACTCTATCGCTTCACCAAAGAGGGCAGGTTTGGTAAGTTTGTGCCTATTCCTCCTTTTGGTGAAGGCAACTATAGTGCTTTTGCCAGGGTTGACCTTTAGTGCAACCTTTTACACCAGTTTGTAACAAGGCTTAGTGCCCGTTGGAGGAGTTCCGAGACTGCGTTTTCGAATTTGCCTCTAATCAGGATCACTATGCCGTCAGCATAGCCTTGGACATGGAAACCATTGTTGCTGAGTATGTTAATCAGTTCATTTACTACGATGGACCACAGGAGAGGTGAGAGAACCCCACCTTGAGGGCATCCTTTCGCGGCATTTACACTGATTTTATCATTGCCTAGTGAGGTGTTTATTTTCCTATTGCTAATCATGTGTTGGATCCAATTGCATGTGGTGTTATCCACCCCTGTGCTGAGGATGAAACGTTTTATTTGGGTGTAGTCGGTGTTGTGGAAAGCACCCTCAATATCGAGAAAGCAAGCTATCGCAATTTCTTTGTCGGATTTGTTGATCCGAGCTGATAGCTACTGAAGAGCATGCGTGGTCGATTTCCCAGGCTGGTAGGCATATTGGTTTTTGTGAAGTGGTGATCTGCCTATCCAGAATTTTTTCCACTGTTTTTAGGAAGAAGGAGGTAAAGCTTATCGGTCTGTAGGACTTAGGCAGGTCTTTGGGTCTACGGCCTACCTTGGAAATGAATTTTACCTTTACCTCTGTCCAGCTCGTTGGTATGTATCCCCATGCATAGCTGGTTCTAAAGATGTTGATAAGTATGGGGCTAATTTGCGCACTTCCTTTCTGAAGGAGGGCTGGGAAGATGCCGAAAGGTTGTTGGGAATCAACTCCAAACCAGCGTTCTTACTAAGGCGAGCTGAACTCGAAAGACTGAATACTATGCAATAGATGTGTGTGAAAAAAAAAACAATTCAAACAAAATGATTTTCTACAACTATAACAGTGACATATTTTATTTCATCAAAATTGCAGCAATAATCTAGGGAAAAACAATTGCACAATGTTCATACTTTAGCGCCACACCATTTTGGTTAGTGAAGTTTTGTTTTGGGAAAGACAATAATTCGACATGCCTTCCTAGATCTAGACCTGGACGGATTTGAAAAAATTCGATGATCCCATTTAAATTGAAAGTCGATCCTGGTGTCACTGCCGTGACCAATTCTTTCGTGTCAATTTAAGATATGAAACAATAAAATCCAACCAAAACGAAACGAGGCCATTATGTTTATTGAAGATCAAGTTCACCGCATGAGCCTACTCATCTATCGCCATCCAACAACATATCGACTTTGGTGTATGCTTGAATGTCATTACAATCAGCCGCACCAACAACAACACAAGGTAATCAAATTTTACTTCACAATTATCTTCGTATCTCGCAGGATAATATTAATCAATCAGGAACATCATCCACCTGTTTGAACCGCATTTACCAATAACCATACGTAATCTCCGCAATAATAATTATTTACACATTCTTGTCCAATTCGTTTCCAATACATTCGAGAATCAGTAAAGCAATCCATTTGTTTCTGCTTTTTACTGCAGGACCATCATAGTTCTAATTACCGTGATTCTATTTGCCAACCGATTAAATATGACAAATTAACTGTATTGCCTGTGTCATTTGCGAACGGATAGACCGAACATTGAATGCCTAGAACGTGTTGGCTGGATGCAGGATATGCGATACACAAGTCGAAGGCACTTACCACCATCGATTCTGTTATGCTGTTTGTGGCACCGAATGCGGTCTACGGCTGACGGCCGAACAGACGCAGACAGGCGAACAACAACAAGTGGGTATATCCGTGCTGTGTATGAGATATGCAAATTCAGCAAAATAATATTATTGCTGGTGATTAAATCTGCATAAACGACTATGTGGATTGCAATTTATGCAAGGATGTATGGTATGCGCGTGTGAATAAGTGGGGAGCGGGTGTCGGTGTTAAGTGCAATCGCTATCGGTGTAGAGTGGTTGCGCCACAACCAACTCCATTAGTACAATATTTTGACCAAATATGTTTGGATTAATTGAAATCGATTAAATCAACACCATAATTGAAAATCATACTCATAAAGAGGTAAAAAATCATTTCAATCGTCATTGACATGGATCTGTATATTTCTGGGAGTTGCATTAACACATAGTGGTAGGGGTGGGGAACATCCACAGCCCCACTAAAGGCCAAACAAAGTGTAATAAAAAAAAACAACAAAATCTCATAGAATTTCGCATTCAATCCCACGATTCAGCCGGTCGTTAAATGACATCCCAAATGAGCAATAAGTGGACACCTTCTAATCAAACACAACCCTTCCGCTCCATTAGCAACATAAACAGTATTCAATTCGACCCTGGGTAAACATAATGCGATAGAGTTATCATCATTCACGACCGATAACCCTTGACTGTCGAAAATCCTGACCGTGAACCCCCAACGAGCGACAATCCTGTCATCTATTCTAACCCCAATCACACCATTAGGCACGCGTTCTACAAATACTTATGTAAACCCCAATATTGGTTAGAAGTTTTGTCATTTGCCATACACAATTGAGGGGCCCGCGGCAAAAACGAGCCAGCTACATTTTCCATGATTTCGAGTAAATTGCAAAAAACGTGAACGCTTAAAATACATTACATCACTGAATGAAAACTGCTCTGCAAGGTAGATTTTATGTTAGTAATAACATTTCTACATTAATTTTTTCACGCACCCCCTCCCAACTACCCCCTCATATGCAGCTGCCCCCCTTTTGCACTTTTTTTTCTGAAAAATTTTATTTAGCGCGTGTTTTCGGTTTTCAATGCTTTTTAACTTAAAATAGGTTTTTTTGGTAATTATTCCTCCGTGGTATGTCCGATTTTGAATATTTTTATACCCTTCGATTCGGACGGTAATTTTACATAAGAATCCGTCATCACCCGGAAAGTGTTTGAAAACGTAGCTGACTCGTTTTTACCGCGGGCCCCTCAATTGTCATCGAACTTGTCCCTTTGTTTTTCAGGATACTAGACGTGGACAGATAGTTTGATAATTTTGGAGTAGTTCGGGGGTTTTTTATGGCCAGGGAGTAAGTAATCTACGGTACGTGACTGATTGTAAGAAATGGAAACAATAAACACGAAACCAGAAACTGAAAGATGGCCACAAATCATGATATACTTATATCCGTTGTTTATGGTTTCCAATTATGTCCTTGTGTGACAATGGCCGTCGCCGCACCCCAACTGATACCAAACGTAATTGCAATCTCGATGACTTTAGAGCTCAAATGAAGCCATCAATGGGAGTAGTTGCTTACGACAGATAAGAGTTTATAGTCTATCGAGCCATTTTCCTCGATAATAAAAACGAAAATAAATTAATATAACCCCTGAGCGCAATTTGTCAAAGGAAAACTGTCAAAAGAATTTAGATATTTTGACCGGATCAGCACCTTTCCGACAAAACCTCTTTCCACTTCAACGGTGCATCATCTCTCATAAGCTCTACCCAAGATCGTCTCCGTGGTCACACTTACTTATCATAAGTTATTTCCTATCAAGCGACAAAACTTTACATTACGCCGTGTAGACTTGTGAGAATGTTCCCATATTAAAATTCTTGGCACAGCTCTTCGACATAAATTAAAAAGTTTCCTTCGCCGAGCAGCAGTCTTCTCCGGTTCAAATGGCACCAACGACAGCCAACAACAAGCGCCCAAAACACAAAAGCATGAATGAGTCGTTTAACGACTAGTGGAAAGTGCACACTTTCCACTCTAACCACCTACGTGTAGTAGTAGGATAGGGTGAAGAACGAGAAAAGGGATATTGTGTGTCATTTGTTATTCCTTGTAAAACAAAGTTTTTCACAAAATTAAAGGATTTATCCTTGCGCCTTGAAAGACTGCCTGGCAGCCAGACTCCGTATGCGGTTCGTGTGGAGTGAGCTTACAAAACAAACGACAACTATGACGCGCGGCACCACATAATGCATGACCTCCATACTTAAAGATACTTCTCAGATATGCACTTGAAAGACGTTACATCGAAGAGAAGGGGCGAGATACTTATCAATTCCTTTTGAAGGCACACCATTGCACCCACCTGAATTATTGATGAAGCTTCTCTCAATCTGTTGGAACTGCATTCGCTGTAGCCATCGATTTTTATTTTTGTTCATCCTCTTCTCTGAGGTTGATTCCGTACAGGCAAAGGATTGTCGACTTATGGGCCGATTGAAACTTTTCTAATTAATTTCCCAAACTTCCCGCCATTGAGAGGGATGCTTGTCTTTCGTCGCTTTGAAATGATTTTTCAGATACTCAGGCCTCCCCTTGACTCAATTTCGAACCACCACGACAAAGTCAGAATATCAAAAATTAATTTTCCCCACTTTCACGATTCTCCACTTGACGGATTCTATGAAAGTGAAATAATTTATGTATCCCTATCCCACACACGCTTCTCTACCGACTACACGCCCCCGCACACGGGGGAGAGATAAAAGAAATGAAACTTTTTCAATAATAAATAAATCAAACTGTCATAGGATGTGTCAGGATTTTTGTCCGTCCCTTCGTCTCAACATCCCTTTGCCGTCTTGAACTACCGTGCAATCGCGAAGCCAAACGAAGGGGAACGATGAGATATGGAGTGACGGAGTCTAGGCTTGAAGTCAATTGTAGGGAAATTGCGACAAATGTTCTTTTAATAGGTCGGTCTGTTGGCAGGATGAAAGTGGGATATAAGGTATAAACGTCCTAAGTTGGCCGTGAAATCATATACTGTAACATGCTGTCTAGAATGTCTACTTAGCGTAAGGAGCCGTGTCAAAGTTGGTCCTGGCCCCAGTACATGTAATGAAGTTAGAAGCGAGTTGGTGAATCCAAGGGTAAGTACCACTTGCAAGTGGGATCCAAGTAGAATTTTTGAGTATGAGAGTAAAAACAACAAACGTTTCAGTCGCTTTCATTTAAGTCCGCAGCGCAGGGAGACATTTGTATCTTTTGGCTTTTAGGTACGTTAAGAACTAATCGAATGTATGTCTACAGATCTAAAATTCTTGGAATACAACTGTCACAGCTGACGATTCTTAAGACACCATAGAGTTATTTTTCTCTAAAGTCTTACCTGTATACGTTTAGAGCCATTTTAAAGACCGGCTTCAAATTGCACATGCTTTCTTCGCATGCACTTTGCCGATTACCTCACAATATTTGGCTGCATATATCCTTAAATGCGTCATCCATGTTTTTCCTTGCTATAGATGCATTATTAACGAGTTCAGGATCGTAACTATCGATACACCTAGGTTAGGTTAATGTGGTAGGCATAAGCCACACGTAGGCCGAAGTCGGCCCATTGTGATACCACCTGGATCAAGTTACCCTGATCCGCCACCTAAGAACCAACCGGTGCTTCTACTGAAGCGTTGGAGTGTTGGGAAATTTACCTGTGACGGCAATAGCTATGTCGTCTGCATAGGCGGTCACAGCGTACCCTTCCTGTTCAAGCAACCGCAGTAGTTCGTTGACCTCCACGTTCCAAAGGAGAGGGGAGAGTACTCCACCCTGTGGTGTAGCTCTGCTGACCATTCTGGTTGAGACGGCACCAGTGAAGTTGGCTTTGACGACTCTTTATGTAAGCAGTTGTCGTACCAGTTCTATCACTGATCCCGTAACACCCAGATCAGACAGCGCTTTGATGACGGCCCATGGGTCAACATTGTTAAAGGCGCCCTCAATGTCGAGAAAGGCGACTAGAGTATATTCCTTGCGTTCCAGTGACCTTTGACCTTTCTATCTTACTGACCAGTGAGTGGAGTGCTTTTTCCACCGATTTGCCTTTGTTATAGGCATGTTGGTTATCCGACAGCCTTCCTGAGATGCAGCTGTACCGAATGTGTGCGTCTAAAGTCTTCTCTAGAGTTTTTAATAGAAAAAAAGTAAGACTGATAGGCCTCAAGTCATTTGCATACGTGTGGGAGCTTTTGCCTGCCTTGGGTATGAAAATGACTTTGGTTGCCTTCCACTTGCTGGGGACGAAGGATAGGGAGAGGCTGCCATTGTATATGACCACAAGCCAGGGGAGAATGATATCTACTACCTGCTGGAGCTCAGCTGGTATGATACCATCCGGTCCTGGGGACTTGTATGGTTCAAATCGATACATAAAAGAATTAGTTAACAACTCCACAGCCAAGAGAGCTGGGAAGAAGTGCAATTCTCAAGATCGCCAATAGATAAATAAAGCTTTAACAAAGCGCGTAAGGAACTAAAGAATGCTTTCAACCAGTAGAAAAATGACAACCCACAGAAGTACCTAACGACGACCTTACTGCAACAACAACCACAGACCACATATTCGCTCTCAAAAGCAACAAAAAAGCTCAGAAATGACATGAACAACTATCCTCTCATAAGAAGGTTTGACGGTACATGGACCAGAGAAAATAAGAAGGTTGAAATTCTAGCCAATCATTTTTGGACGACCTTTTCAAAAGACGGATATGGAGGCCCCAAGCCCCTTCTTCACACACGAATACAACACATAATACAACTACAGGGTCTTTCATTAAGCCCTTCCTATCTTTAAATTCAGATAAAACAAAGTGTGTTTCAGACATCATAGAAATTGTTGTAGTCGTTTGAAAGGCCAATTGATGCCATTATACGCTGTCACCCGCGGCTCCTTTGGGTGGCGAACTTTCGAAATGCCCAATTTTCTACGACTTCTTCTTCTTTGATGGCATTACAGCCCATGAAGGACCAGAGATAAGCTCTGTGACTCTATGACTATGGCGCATTAATCAGGCTGAATTTGACCAATGGCATGGGTTAAGTTGGCTTTGAGGGCCGCTTTGCTTTTTGGCTGATTCGCATAAATCTGTGACTTCAGAAAACCCCGCAAGAAAAAGTCTAACGGCGTCAAATCGCACGATCTCGGTGGACAGTTCATAACACTCCCAAGTGAGATGATCATGCCCTCTAATCGCTCGTGCAGCATTTCCAATATTGCGTGAGCTGTGTGGCACGTAGCTCTGTTCTATTCTGTCTATATCATCCAATTTAGGCCTAAGAATGTTGGTAATCATCAATCTATAGCGTTCGCCGTTGACAGTGATAGCCTGGCGAAGGTTGGTCGTTCTCAAAGAAATTTGAACCGACGACGCCGCCAGCCCAAAATCCGCACCAAACAGTAACTGTTTCGTTCCAAATTTGTCAATTTTCTGAATCACTGAAGATGATTGATTTTTCCAAGAAAATAAGGTCAGTTTCCAACTGTTCTAGAGACCATTCAGCAAACACTCGTCGTTGTCTATGGTCGTTTACCTTCAGCTCCTGGGCAACTTTTGAACGGGGGCAGGCCCAAGTCACCATGCAAAATGTTCCAAGTTGTGGTCTGCGAAAGGTCGAGTTCTTGGGACCGACGCGAAATCGACTGCCACGAGTTCTCCTGCACACTCCTACGGACAGATCTTGCGTTTGCCAGTGGACTCAAATGCATCCACCACACTGAGAATAGTCCCCTCAGTAGGACGATTATAGCGACAGTATTGAGAAAGATGACAACATCAGAGATAAACCTAAGGTGATCCACTGGTTATATACCGCGATTGTAATACTTATTATCACTGATGCGTCTGCAGTATGGTGGCCAAAAGTTGAACAAAAAATAATAATCGTTAAGCTTCAACGCATTCAGACACTAGCGTATCTCAGCACAATGCCATCCTGCCCTCTTGGCAGCCCAGGTTGGCATTGAAGATGAAGACCATTGGGTCATATGTCCATTTTGCAACATCTTCCTGAACTGGATATGATTACCATGGTCTCGGACGCATTAGCACACGCGCTCACTTTTAAAAAGAATTTTGAGATACTGATCCAAAATCGCAAAGCTTGTATAGCGGCGATCCCTCGCTCAATGTCAAAGGCCTTAAAGGCCTCACAGATAGCTCCAAGATGGGTTCCGGTGTTGGCGCTGGGATCTTTGGACCAGCATTTCGAAGTCTAAGATCAATTTTCCCCTAGATAAGAGGGAAAAATCGGATCACTTGTCCTTTTATGAAGAGCGTTCAAGGAATCCCCCAACCGAACTGATTTATACGGCCCCTGAACAAACATGTTATTAATATCCTTAAACTTAATAGGGTAGATATCAGAAGATTTTTCAGCTACCCCACGGGACACTGTGGTCTGAATTATCATCTCAACAAAATTATCCTCTTGTCTGAAACTGAGTGTCGACTCTGTCTTGAGGACGAAGAAACTGCAGAACACATACTGTGCGAGCGTGTTGCCCTTTGCCAACTTAGGAAGCCTATCCTTCTCGCCTAGCAGGGACAATTAATCTACGGAGGTCGCAGTGCCCCATGTTATATGTTAGTACTGGTCCCTCCAAAGAAAATTGAAAGACAGTCGGCCATATAGTTTCTTATCTGTAGATAGGTGTACAGGCAAATAGCTTGATTTCATGTTCAACATTTACCGAGCTCTACGTTCGGTTCTTCGAAAGGCTTAAGTCCACTTACATACGCCTATAATGGTTGACCCTCAAATTATCGGTTTCCTTTCCGTTTTTTATCAAACTTTGGCTTTTTTAAGTTTGCTTATACCGATTCCTAAGCACTTTTTTAAATGCTGACACATGCAAATTATAATTTTGTAACGGATATCATTTTCAAATATATTTTCACCACGATTCGGTTTGCAACTTTGCTTTCGTCAAGTTACATTCAGGTGTTCAGCGAAGAAACACACCAAAATGAAAATGGGAATGTTACTCTTTAATCGATTAGTGTTTTTTGTTTTTAAGAGCTGCCGTTGATTATTACAAGCTTCTGCAATACATAGAAATGTTCATCGCCATCTAGTAGGAATTGGGAAGAGGATATACAGGTTAGAATCCATTCAAATATGGTAGAATTGATAAAGCTTCCGGTGTTATGGGTGTGGACATTTCGAAACTTTGGAAAAAGTTCCTCCTTAGCTTTTGCTGCAACATAAACTCATTTCGAACTTGTTTAATAGAGGGCGTCAGCCTAATTCAGACCATCAGCTTGCAGTGATTTCAACTTTATCTGCGTTTTGAAAACACGGATACTTCAATTGAAGGATGGCTTTGATGCTGTCGGACAATATCTCCTCGATCTTGGCGTGAAACCGTTCTGCTGAACCTGAGCCGCTTGGGCCCACAGAACACGAAGTCGTTGCTTTAGTAAAGTACGTATTTTCGGATTAGCTTTATCAGAAAATAGTCTATCCGTAAAATCCTTGCCCTATTATTTAGGACCGGATGGCAAAGGACTAACAAAGGCCTCGTAGGGGTTTCATCTATCCGGCGGAGCCACCGCAGACGAACACCTTTTTTGTCATTTTTCGTTTTTTTAATTGCGACCTTAAAAGATCTATTGTGCCTACTAGTCGATTCGCTGCGGAGCTTCTCCACTTCCTTAATGAAGTTAAGAATGCTTTTCGTAGGAGCTGAGATGATCTCCTCAGGAGTCGATAATTTCACTGAGGTGGACACACTTGCTGAGATGGCAGAGGGCAGCACACTTACACAGTATGTGCTGTGCAGTCTCTTCGTCCTCAAGAGAGAGTCGACATTCAGTTTCAGACGAGAGGTTCCTTTTGTTAGGATGATATCTCAGACCACAGTGTCCCGGCATGGAAGCTGACTAGTCTTCTGATATCTACTCTAATAATTTAGATTAATATTAATAGAGTGTTTGTTTAGCGTCAATCGCTTCGATTGGCGAAGTCCTTGAACGCTGTTCCAAAAGGACAGATGTTGCGAATTTTTCCACTTGTCTCAGCAGAAGTGGAAAAAGAAGAAGGGGGGAGGGAGCGAACAAACAGAGCAAAGAAATTGACATTGGCAAACGCCAGCTTCGACCTCTGTCCCTGCTCAATCCAAGTTGAGACACAGCCTCCACGTGTGCGAAGAGAGGAACACACGCTTTTCAGAAGAAAGAAGAGAGAGCACGGAAAGCGTGAGATCGAGGAGATGGAGAGACGCTTCCGCAGGAATGACGCCCGTAGGTTTTACAATAAGGTAAAACGAACATGCCGTGGCTACAAAGCCAGAGCGGCGGCCTGCAGAGATGAAAATGGAGAACTGGTAGTAGAGTCGCAGTCGATGCTGAGGATTTGGAAAGACCACTTCTGCAGACTGTATATCGGCGATGGTAGACAAGATACCGCTGTCAGGCAGAACGAGCCATTCGTAATGGACGACAATGTACCAGAATTCAGTCCACCCGACCTAGACGAAGTCAAAATAGCGATATCAAGACTTAAGTCAAATAAAGACGCGGGCATAGACGGCCTGTCTGCAGAGTTTCTTAAGGCGGCTGGAGATGAGCTGGTAAGGTGCATGCACCATCTCATTTGCAATGTATGGTCGGAGGAAAGCATGCCCAACGAATGGAATCTCAGCATCGTTTGCCGGTCCATAAGAAAGGAGACCCCTATAACTGCGCCAACTATAGGGGAATAAGTCTCCTTAACATCGCATATAAGATCTTATCTGCCGTATTGTGTGAACGCCTGAAACCGTTTGTGGATAACCTGATCGGCTCTTATCAGTATGGTTTCAGGCCAGGTAAATCCACAATATACCAAATATTTTCGCTACGGCAGATCTTGGTCAAGAGCCAGGAATATCTAATCGACACTCACCAACTTTTCGTAGATTTCAAAGCTGCATACCACAGCGTGTATAGAGATGAGCTATACAAAGCCATGTCTAGTTTTAACATTCCTGCCAAATTCATCCGACTGTGCAGGATGACAATGGAGAATTCTTGCTGCTCCATTAAGGTCGGTAATGAGCAAACCGAGACCTTTGATGTTAAAAACGGATTTAGGCAAGGTGACGCGCTGTCATGCAACTTTTTCAACATCGTGCTTGAAAAGATCGTGCAAGAGTCACTAGCCAACACAAGAGGTACGATTTATTTCAAGTATACGCAATTGCTTGCGTACGCCGACGACATTGACGTGATTGGATGGACACAGCGAGACGGTAGAGGTAGAAGCGGCTAAGATGGGTCTCAAGGTTAATGAGGGTAAAACCAAATATCTGCTTTCATCTAAAAGAGACGGATAACACCGATGTATTGGGCAGAACGTCACCATGGGCGGATATAACTTTGAAGTGGTCAAGGAATTCGTCTACCTTGGCTCACTGATGACCGGCGACAACAACACCAGCGCTGAGATAAAACGCAGAATCACTCTTGCCAATCGCTGTTTCTTTGGGCTCAAGAGGCAATTGAGAAGTAGAGCCCTCTCTCGGAAAACCAAGGTGACACCATATAAGACCTTAATCGTCCCAGTCCTCCTTTACGGCGCAGAGGCTTGGATCTTAACAAAAGCGGATGAAGATGCCATTGGTCGTTTCGAGAGGAAAATTCTGCGCACTACCTACGGTCCCGTTTGTTCAAACGGTCAATGGAGGAGAAGATATAACGAAGAACTGTACGGGTTGTACGGCGACATCGGCCTGGTATGACGTCTACGGATACATCATCTAAGGTGGCTAGGCCTTGTAGAGCGCATGGAAAATACAGCTCCGACCCGAAGAGTCTTCGAATCCACCCCGGAAGGAAGGCGTGGCAGAGGACGGCCGCATCCACGGTGGCGCACGCAGGTGGAAGGGGAAACAGCTGGCCAAATACCGTGCCAGCTGGAGACGCTTGTTGGTTGAGGCCCAGGTTCACCACGGACTGTAGCGCTACCTAAGTAAGTATCAAGAATTAATTTTTTTAAATTGTAAATTAAAATTATTGACATTAGTCTGGTTTTCGCATACATCGGCACTCCGAGCACCAATTATTCATATACATACATTGCTATATATTTTATTTGAGGGCGCCGTGGCGCAGTGGTTAGTGTGTTGGACTCAGACGCACGATGAGCGAGTTCAGATCCCGATAACACCAACCTCATCGAATGATTATTTCGCGGCGTCCCACCTCGGCGAGGTAGTGGCAAAACCCCCCGTAGTATACTTGCCTTGAGAAAGCTTCTCGAGGTTAAGCATTTACACTGCGGCAGATCTTGGAGAAGACCCATGAATTTCAGGTCGACACACACCACCTTTTCGTCAATTTTAAGGCCGCTTATGACAGTGTCTATAGGGACGAACTATATAAAGCCATGCTATTTTTTGACATCCCTGTCAGCTCGTCGGAATGACAATGGAGAATTCTTTCTGCTCCATTAAGGTCGGTAAGGAGTTCGATGTCAAAAAAGCATTCAGGCAAGGCGACGCACGGTCGTGTGATTTTTTTCAACATCATCCTTAAAAATATCGTGCGGGATTACCTGGCCAATACAAGAGGCACGATATATTTCAAGTCTGTACAATTGCCCGCATACGCTGATGACATTGACGTAATTGGGAGAACACAGCGAAACGTCAATGAAGCTTTTGTGAGCATTGAAGCAGACACGACTGTCGTCAAAGACGCACAACACCGACATCTTTGCCAGAACGTCACCATTGGCAGCTGTATCTTTGATGTAGTTAACAATTTTGTCTACCTTGGCTCACTGATAACAAGCGGCAACAACACCAGCGCTAATATTAAACGCAGAATAACTCATTGTAACCGCTGTTTCTTCGGGTTCAAGAGGTAATTGAGTAGTAGAGCCCGGAAAACTAAGGTGACCCTCTATAAAATCTTAATCGGCGCAGAGGCCTGGACCATGTCAAAAGTGTATGAAGAGGCCCTTGGCCGTTTCAAGAGGAAATGTCTGCGTGCAGTCTTCGGTCCCGTTTGTGTTGACGGAGGGTGGAGGAGAGGAATCAACCACGAACTGTACGGGCTGTACAGCATCATTGGATTGGAATGGATAGCCCGAAGAGTCTTTGACTCCAACCCGGAAGGACGACGTTGCAAAGAACGGCCGCATCTAATGTGGCGCACACATATGGAAGGGGACCTTAACCAACTGGGCGTGTGACACTGAAAACAGCTAGTAAAAGATCGTACTAGCTGGAAAGGCTTGTTGGTTGAGGCCCAAGTTCACCCCGAATTGTAGCGCCACCTAAGTAAGTAAGTACTACTGTGCATGTGGGCGATGATTTTCGAAAATCTTTCTGTTTTTTAATTATCACTTGGTACCCTCTCCCCCAGGGATTGTAATCTCTTCCATTGCATTGATACTATTTATTACCGTTTTCGTCTCCTTTAGCGCTACTTTGTACCGAGTGTGGAGTCCGGTTAGATTGAATATTCTGCGCCGATATAAATGATCGATTGTGTTGATAAGATCGTCATTAAACCTGGTGAAACCAAAGTTCTCGAATCGCCAATATTCGATAGCATTTTGAATGTAGAAGCTGTGAAGCAGGGGCACTATTCTACAGGACATGGTTCGGGCGAATGTTTTCATTCACCATATACACATCTGCCTTCTACTGAAAATTCTCGATAACAAAAAAGCTATCGTCTATGACGGCGTTATATTACAGTCTTAATTTAATTTTACTGTCCTGTGTCTTATTAGGTCAACACTTAATTTTCACTGCATTTGTTGATTCTACCATTACCAATGGAAATAACGATAAGGTCAAAAACGATTTAATTACAATACTAATGCCAAAACGTAATTAAAAAACAATCACAGCTGTATAAAAGACGAGTTCATATTTAATCTTCCAATGCCCGCTTTCTTATCACTATCCGAACAAAAGTTCAATTTAACCTTTAGTCCAATTGATCCTTGTACGTTGTAGCTTCCAATTAAATTCAAAAATATAAGGACTCCCTGTACTCCAATTAAGCCAATACCCAAAGTTATATCACTGAAAACTCAATTAAAACTCCAATTGTTTAAATTCATTGACAGAAAAGCAATGACAATAGCGCATCCAATGAATTCATTCATTCAACTGGCCAATGCCCAACCTACCTTGTAAATTAATACTCCTACCTCGTTTCGGCCAATATTCGGATGACCAAGGAATGGGACAAAGCAAAAAAAAAAACATGGTGATTCCAAAAATCTGACAATGCCGATACGTAGGCTTCTGTGTGCTGGCTCATCCATATGACGAGCTACGACGAGTACCTGTTGGAACATCGTCAATTCAGCAAATGTTGATGAAGGCGACAAATGGTCAGCTTCGATGTGTTGGCCCCAAACGAGAGGATCGTAGTCATTATACCAATACGTGATGTCCATAGAGCATAGGTTGTGATTATTGCACCGGGCGCCGCCACCTAGTCATAGGGTTAATCGGGAATTGCCAACGGCCAGCAGCTACTGCCCAACAATAATACCTCCGGCAAAAAATCATTTCAATGGAGCCAACACAAAATCCTTGATGAATAATAAACTCCATTTACCCAGATCCTGGCACCTCAAGCGTTTGAGAGGAAGAGGATACACCCACCACACGTACGGTACAGGATACTCAGCGTTCATATGTATAACTCGATGCTCATGTACGATTGTTCGGCTTAATCGGTTGTACTCGTTTCTTTTTTGTCTTTTTTTTTTTTCTGGTGTCTGTTGAATGCTTGCATCCATCCATCCTTCCATCTAGCGGTGTAGTTATTATTTTATGAGATTTTCCAATTTTTAATCACAAAACATTTTAATTTCAGAAATTTAATTAAACATCTCTCAGGCAGAATGGAAAATAGATTTCCGGCTCCTATCGCCGAGTGACAGTAGAGTGCATGCCACATCTACTCCTATCTATCATCTAACCGCAGGGACACGTAACGATAT
The DNA here is from genome assembly GCA_951905685.1 of Eumerus sabulonum. Taxonomy (NCBI): domain Eukaryota; kingdom Metazoa; phylum Arthropoda; class Insecta; order Diptera; family Syrphidae; genus Eumerus; species Eumerus sabulonum. The sequence continues at coordinate 57,033,739 of OX645062.1, read as the reverse complement.
TACGTTGCATAGCAAAAACAAAAAAAAAAAAACGCGAATACAAGAGACTGAAATCAGGAGCAAGCCACTTGCCTACCTCCATCGCTAAAATGGTACCACTAACTAATTTTCTTGGCTAATTTGGTTATTAGCGATGCGGGTATGAAAAAAAGTTTTTTGTATCCTTGCGATTGCACTAAGTGCGCTACAAAAGCATAAAAGCAGCGTTCGTGTATGGATGCCTTCGCAAGGCAAGTAAGTGCCTTCGATCGATGCAGGTGAGTGATGTGATGTGAAATGGGAAACAGGAAAAACAAGCAAGAAAATGAGGAGCAAAAACACATGGTACAAGAAAAGCAGGACAACAGAAAGGATGTCATGCCAACGAACAAGGCCCAAATTGAATTTCCTTGCATACATTTTTGCTTTCTGTAAGACGATCCGATTAATAAAGGACAATTTCCCGTCTCTCCTAGAGACGTCTACCTAGAATACCACTCAGCTGATATGAATGTACAAGTACTTGTCACTGCAGCAATGACTTGTTGTTATGTAGCCTTCAAAGTCAACAAGGCCCGAATGGGTATTGATGTTTGGACAGAGGACATGTATGATTCCCAATTCTTCGGTTAGTGTGGTTCGCTTAATACCTTTAATAGTTTCAACTTCAATCAAAAGCCAATCATTGCTAAGGTAGACCACAAATCAGATTGCCTCCCAAGTTACCCAGATAACCTTTAAAGTCCCAAAGTAGAAGGTGGGCATAGCATATTCTCACACCTTGCACTATATCAATGAGCCCTATTACTACAGCAGAGGCAATAGGTGACCATAATTAGATCGAGAAGGAGGTATTGCAAATAGTCCAAGCACAGCTAACCACTAAATTACTGTCACGTAAATGGAATATATCCACTCGTATCCTCGGTAATTAACATCCATGGAAGCGACTGTGTTGCCGGATGAAAATCTATAATCAGTTTGCTATCTGACAATTTGGATGTTAATTCATTTCAACCGTATCTGGTCTATGGTGCACCTATGATGTGTACGTAAATGCGTAAATCCGGATGTGTCGGGTGTTGAAAGCCAGAATAGGTATTCAATTATTAATTAATAACCCATTTAGTGTTTGAACAATTCTATTAAGGGTAGTAGAATTGAAGACGATGAGCTGTTGAGCGTATGTGGATGGTGTCAAATGTGTCATTTAGGCGAACAACTGGGAATGAATATTGACTGAGATACGCATTTCCACAGAAAGAAAGTGAAAGTCGCCATGGCAATGGTAGAGAGCTCAATGATAATTTGACCTGTTGGCCGAGCCTAGGCTGTCAGGGGGGCCAGCACGTTGACGGATAGCTGAAGGGCATACGGATAGGTATGTAGGCTAGCTGCGAATAACCAATAAGCAGTTCCCGACCAAGAGTGGCAAAAAATGGAGGGTGTGGTGGAAAAACTACATAAGCCTAGTTAAATTGTCTGGGACAGGACGAATAGATGGTCCATAAATAAGTGCCCTGTTCCTAAGGCAAGGCGTATGCGAGCCGACCTGAATGGTGTTGTATGTATGTATGTTGGCAGTACAGTCCATGAAGGACCAAATCCGAGCTTCTCTCAATCACCTATGTTGTGTGTGATTTTATTTCGCCATAGGTGAAAGGAAGCCCCCAGGTAGCTGACCTCGCGGTGGCGGGCGGTCAACAGGTTTGGGGTGTGCGAATTGATTTTCGTACAGCTCAGACGTGGCTAACGAAGCGCAAAACCCCTCTGGATGACAAAAAGGAGACTTGCCTAGCATGGGGCTAGGGCCCCATTCGGAGCCAGGCCTAAATGGTAGCCGTTTGCGAGCGTCTGTCCCGCTCGGCAGCCGGTCGGGCTTAGCCTGAAGAAGTCACGAGCAACCCGGCAGTGGCCTCGTGAGCCATTACGGAGGTAAAGGGGGATGCACGCCATGCACTAACCAGTGCATGCGGAGAGTAAAAGGCAACAGACAACGGCATCGACTTAGGATGGGCACATGGGACGTCTCATCGCTCACAGGAAAGCATCTCGAGCTGGTTGAGGAAGCTGCCAGGTATCGATTAGACATCGTAGGTACCTCTTCGGCAAAGCAAAGGGGATATAGAGTCGCGATCTTAAAACACATGCTTGAACCTGCCTACCTTAATAGAGCAACAAGAATCCTCATTTTCATCCTGCACAACCTGACGAGCTTGGCTCTATATAGCTCGTCTCTATAGACATGATCATATGCGGCTTTAAAATCAACGAAAAAGTAGTGGTTGTCGACCTGAAATTGATGGGTCTTCTCCAAGATCTCTCGCAATGTGAATATTTGGTCCAAAAAGCATTTTCGTGGCCTAAAGCCACATTTAATAGAAACCTATCAAATTGTCTACGATTGGTTTCTGGCATTCACCCAGCACGGCAGAGAAGATCTTATACGTGATGTTAAGAAGGCTTATTCCCCTATAGTTGGCGCTGTTATAGGGGTTTCCTTTCTTATGGACCTGGCAAACGGACTGAGATATCATTCATCGAGCATGGATTCTTCCGACCATATATTACATATGAGCTGGTGCATGCTCTCAACCAACTCATTTCCAGCTGGCAGGAGATGTGCAGCATGTCACTACAACGTCCGTGTTCATCCCTGCAGGCCTCCGCTCTGGCTCTATGACCTTGGTATATTCGTTTTACACTTTGTTAAAACTTCGAGCTTCGTTCCTGCTATAACTTCTTTCCATTTCCTTGATCGCGCCAGTTACGTACCGTAACCCCAATCCCTCCCTTCTATGTTGACATGCTGCTTCACTTGTTCTCGGCAGCAAACAACAATGGTGTGTTTTCCCTTACGCGATATCTCCTGCAACTACACCATGCTCAAAAACGCAGCTGGGATCAACAGAGTTGGGAGAAACTCTTCCATTCCCATAAAGGAGCATCGAAGCAATACAAGGGATAAAGTTGGTCTGTGAATATTATTAAATAATTATTAAAAAATAAATGAAAGGTTTTTCTATTACCACTATCATAACTCGCGCTTCTCATGCTTTTTTTGCTTCCCAAAAGCTCATGCTTCTCTCTTCTTTTCTGCTCGTAGAGGTCCCGAGCAAATCTCGTTCGTCGATACAACGTGGCCATGTAAGCATTCTGTTTTTCCGTATGTACCTGTCTGCACTCGTCTTCAAACCAAGGGTTTCTCCTAGGTGGTGGCTCGAAACCTAATACACCACAGGCAGCATGCCTGATGACGCTTTGACAGCGTCTCCATTGTGGTTCCATGGTTCGTGCAGTTTCTATCGGCTCTTGAGAGAGCTTGAGGGAGACACGATTGCAGCTTCCCAACGTTAAATTTTGCTGGTCATACTCGACTCAGCAGTGTTCACGATCGGTTCCGCGGAACGTTCGGGCATCCAATCTGCTGGAGGAGTGTCTGACGTTGATCGGAATACGATCGATATAGATAACAGATAATTGATCAGAAGACTGCCAGATATGGGAATCCTGTGCTAGCTACTAGGGGATTACACCTGTCACAGTCTATTAGCCTGAATACCTTTTCGGACGTGGTGTCGTGTAGGCTGTGTCCTCTTTACCCAGCTACGCGTTGACATCTCCTAGAACAATCTTGATGCCATAACTCGGACATTGAGCATATGTTTTTTCTAGGAGGTCATAGAAGTCATCTTTGACTTTTTTGTCCTTTTCATTTCGCTTCTTTTCTGGGGGTGAATTTTTTCCTAATTCCACCTCGAACAACAAATCCGCATCCAAATAGGCGTAGTTTGTTCTCCCTGCAGCAGTTTCCGCAGTATGTTTCATCCTTTTTACACCGTCCTTCCCACCACACTTCTTGGAGTGCGGTAATGTTTGCTTTAAGGAAGCTTAGGTATTTTTTAACTGTTTGGCTGCACCCGGTCTTTTCAGGGACCTAACATTCTAGGTGCAGAATCGCTAGTCTTGTCTTCTATACGTTTGCGGGGGCATTAACATGTAGTCCGTTAAATCCGAGGCTTGTGGTTGTCTCTGAGTTTATAGCTTTTTACGGTTACGGCTTACTAGACCGTGGCTTAACCGACTTAAGCCGTTTTTCGGCACCGGAAACTCGATATTCGCCCTTCCTCGTCTGTAATTTCCAGAGGAAATCTCCAGATGGCACCACTAGGAAGTGGGGGTGGGCTTACTGACGGTTCGTCTGCGGTGGCTCTTCTCGCATATTTTAAATCTGTGTAGCATGTCACTGTTGTAGTTTGTCAAATGTCAATACCTCCTCACTTTGGGTACAGTACTTCTTGTTCTTCTTTGGTGATGTTACAGCCCATGAAGGACTAGAGCTAAGCTTCTCTCAATCACCATGTCACACAGGCCAAAGGGACCTACAGTTTAACGCCGATCCCGAACGGCATGAATCGAGAAGCTTTTTCATGGCAAGCATACTACGGGGGGTTTTGCCACTACTCCGCCGAGGAGGGACGCCGCGAAATAATCATTCGATCACGTTGGTGCTATCGGGATCTCAACTCGCTCATTGTGTGTCAGCTTTCAACACACTAACCACTGCGCAACGGCGCCCTCAAATAAAATATATAACAATGTGTATATAACAATGTATGTATATAATTGATTTCTGATTTGATTTGGTTAAGAAAACTCCGGGAAGAGAGAGAGCACTGTGGCGCAGTGGGTAGTGTGTTGGCCTCTGACGCCGATGACACGGGATCGAATCCCGTCACAGTCATATCACCGAACGTGGTTTTCACGGTGTTTCTCCTCAGCGGGGCTCTGACAAAACCCCCTGTAGTAAAATTGTCATGAAAAGCTTCTCGAAACTCGCCGTTCGGAACCGGCAATAAACTGTAGGTCCCTTTCACCTATGGGAAAATAAAATCTTACACAACATGGATGATTGAGAGAAGCCCGGCTCAGGTCCTTCAAGGACTGTAACGCCAACATACATACATACATGCATATAATTGGTGCTCGGAGTGCCGATGTATGCGAAAACCAGACTAATGTTAACAATTTTAATTTACAATTTAAAAAAAAATTATTCTTGATACTTACTTACTTGGGTGGCGCTACAGTCCGTGGTGAACCTGGGCCTCAACCAACAAGCGTCTCCAGATGGCACGGTCTTTGGTGAACTGTTTCCAGCGCCGCACGCCCAGTTGGTCCCCTTCCACCTGCGTGCGCCACCGTTGATGTGGCCGTCCTCTGCCGCGCCTTCCTTCCGGGGTGGATTCGAAGACTCTTCGGGTCGAAACTGTGTTTTCCATGCGCTCTACATGACCTAGCCACCTTAGACGCTGTATCCGTAGACGTCGTATCAGGTCGATGTCGCTGTACATCCCGCACAGTTCTTCGTTATATCTTCCCCTCCATACTCCGTTTGAACAAACGGGACCGTAGATAGTGCGCAGAATTTTCCTCTCGAAACGACCAAGGGCATCTTCATTCGGTTTTGTTAAGATCCAAGCCTCCGCGCCGTAAAGGAGGACTGGGATGATTAAGGTCTTATATAGTGTCACCTTGGTTTTCCGAGAGAGGGCTCTACTTCTCAATTGCCTCATGAGCCCCAAAGAAACAGCGGTTGGCAAGAAAGTGCTGGTGTTGTTGTCGCTGGTCATCCGTGAGCCAAGGTAGACGAATTCCTCGACCACCTCAAAGTTATATCCGCCCACGGTGACGTTCTGGCCAATACGTCGGTGTTGTCCGTCTCTTTTAGATGAGAGCGGATATTTGGTTTTACCCTCATTAACCTTTAGACCCATCTTAGCCGCTTCTACCTCAATACCTACAAAGGCCTCATTGACGTCTCGCTGTTTCCGTCCAATCACGTCAATGTCGTCGGCGTACGCAAGCAACTGCGAAGACTTGAAATAAATCGTACCTCTTGTGTTGGCCAGTGACTCTTGCATGATCTTTTCAAGCACGATGTTGAAAAAGTTACATGACAGCGCGTCACCTTGCCTAAATCCTTTTTCAACATCAAAGGTCTCGGCTTGGTCATTACCGAACTTAATAGAGCAGCGAGAATTCTCCATTGTTATCCTGCACAGTCGGATGAGTTTGGCAGGGATGTTAAAACTAGACATGGCTGTGTATAGCTCATCTCTATATACGCTGTCATATGCAGTTTTGAAATCGACGAAAAGGTGGTGAGTGTGGATTTGATATTCCTGGGTCTTCTCCAAGATCTGCCGTAGCGTAAATATTTGGTCTATTGTGGATTTACCTGGCCTGAAACCACTATGATAAGAGCCGATCAGGTTATCCACAAACGGTTTCAGGCGTTCACAAAATACGGCAGAGAAGATCTTATATGCGATGTTGAGGAGGCTTATTCCCCTATAGTTGGCGCAGTTATAGGGGTCTCCTTTCTTATGGACCGGGCAAACGATGCTGAGATTCCATTTCTCGGGCATGCTTTCCTCCGACCATACCTTGCAAATGAGATGGTGCATGCACCTTACCAGCTCATCTCCAGCCGCCTTAAGAAGCTCAGCAGACAGGCCATCTGCGCCCGCGGCTTTATTAGACTTAAGTCTTGATATCGCTATTTTGACTTCGTCTAGGTCGGGTGGACTGAATTCTGTTACATTGTCGTCCATTGCGCTGCCTCACAGTGGTATCTTGTCTATCATCGCCGTTATACAGTCGGCGGAAGTGGTATTTCCAAATCCTCAGCATCGACTGCGACTCTACTACCAGTTCTCCATTTTCATCCCTGTAGGTCGCCGCTCTGGCTGTGTAGCCATGGCATGTTCGTTTTACCTTATTGTTAAACTTAAGGGCGTCATTCCCGCGGAAGCATCTCTCCATCTCCTCGATCTCACGCTCAAAGTACTTAATACCATTAAATTCAGTAGATTAAAGTTACCTATCGCTCCATCAAACACTTTGACCAGTTTACAATGGTGCACCATCCATCATTTTCCTTGAAAGTCAACCATGAAAAATCAGAACACAAATTAACCTAACCTATTATGATTATTCAGGAACCTACCGATGTCTGATGGCATTATCACTAAATGCATTAAATTCAAATTTAATCCTCGTTCATTTACATATCACACTACGAATTCAAATGCATCAAAATAAAGTGAACAAATATCACCACCTCTACGCAATCCTTATTGGCGACTTCACTCACTGCCGCATCATACGTTGGCCTTAAATCAATTAATTAACCGGCTAATATGTCAATCAGATCGGAATCACAGTAAATCGTAATCAGATTAAAACTTGTCCAGCACCCGTAAGTGGTTTGAGGGGTTACATGAATACCATAAACCCCTATAACGCATACAGCGTACGAATTCCAATTCAATAAAATTTCCAATTTACATTCGGGCGTTGGTTGTGTTTGAAAGTTCAAAAACTTTCCACTAAAGTGGATCACATCATCCGCAACTTAAGCCCCATTCCTGGCACGGGCTTTTCTCATCCGACACCTGCTCACCCATATGTATTTGTTATACTTTGGATTTGACTAAAGTTTCGATGTAATTATTATCCTTTAATTACATCTGTAATAGAATTAGCTGATACAATAGCTACCATCGCTTTCATAAGCCTGCGAATGCCTCACCGTGCTTGTCTACTACGCACATTACGTTGCTGGTAGCCGATGCTTTAATGCCATTAATGTCATTAAGTCTGGCAGTTATACATATTCGTGTCTGCTGCCAATTGTAAAGCTGCCCCGGTTTGGATGGGGTACATCTGTGCCGATGTATGCATTTAATATGGTCAATATTCGTATCGGTATCGTGGAGTTGTAATAACATTCATGGGCCCGTTCGTGGTCATGGTATTCGACATATGAATGTATTCCTGCCAGTTCTGGTCGCCGTATATTGCAGACGTAATTGCATAAATGAATAGTGATATCGATGGGACAAGGTACGTGCGACTGGTCGATTTTATTTTAGTTTCCATGGACTGACCCTAATTTGTCTGAATAGTAAATCCGGGTGTGCTTTACCGAAATATGATAACTCTTAATCGTAGAGCGTCCATTCTTAAAGCTCCTAGGAAAAAAAAAATAGTAAGAAAGGACCATTTCCTCCGCCCGCTTATCCAGTAATAAAATACAAGAACTCATGTACCCTTTACTATGCCATACAGTGATATCCAGTATTGCAGAATATCCTTAACACACTATGTGTTGACACTTTATCTTCAGCGGGGACTAAAATTATTCATGAAGAATTTTATGCACTACTGTGCGGAACGAATACCCGACAGGATTCAGATGCATGCAATTCAAAGAAGCCCACCACCGAAACATCATCCTTGCCCACTTGCTCGCTACGTCTTACATGTATTATCCGATTTTTTTTTTTTTTTTTAACTCGCCCATATAGAGCAATAGTTCACTTCAGATTGAAATGGAATGGATAATCGACTTTAAAGGTACACATGAACTCTTTCAGCAGCTTGTATACACATGTATATAGTACGAGTATGAAGACCGGCCCCATTCCATGTCATCAGCAGTCTGGTGACATGCTCCTCAAGATAAAGGACAAAAAAAAAACCAAAAACGGACGAGAGGACAGGACAGAGGGGACTACGTTCTTATAAAGCAAGTACTCGTACACTTTCTTCTTTCACCAAAGCAAAGAAACGAAAGATGAAATGCAAAAATGTAATCGCCACTCACATGTCCTGTAAGCCGCACACATACGTACATCTCCGCGCAACCCGTCACACACGCACGGTCGAGCACGGGTGCTCAATGCATTATGCACGAAACGAAGGAAGAAAGGATAAATGGATTTGTATTGATTCGGTTCAAATTTCCCTTTTCTTTCTGCAGGCGATTACATTTTCTTCCGGACATTTTGATTTGGTTTCCTGGTGAACAAAATGTTTAAAAAAAAAAAAATCAAAGCAACCACGTCTTGAGTATTGGGTGGCGGTGGTTAAGAAGATATTATGAAGCAATAATAGGGACATGTAGTAACGAGCGGGTTATTGAAATGAACGAGTAACAGGAGACAACTGAGACACCTTTATTAGATTGTTGTTTTGGGTATGTGATTTGGGATACCTGCTTGTCGATGGAGTTTGTCGCGAGACTTTTGGGGAATGACATACCACCTTTTGGAAGAACATATATGTGTATGTGCCCAAAGGACATGGATGTGCTGAAATGTGTGTACATATGTATTTTAAAAGTAAACGTTTGTCTGAATTGCAGACTGTATTCCGGATTATAAAAATGGGGTTACAGTTCCCCATGTGCGGTATTAGGTGAAACCAACAACTGGAATGAGACTGAAGCCAACGCGAAACCTCGTGAGGTGATGGGCGAAGCACCGACATCTCTGCCGCCTCTCCATCTAGCACGATCTTTCGATAGTCTTTTCCAATGCCGCACGCCCAGTTGGTTGAGGTCCCTTTCCACCTGTGAGCGCCACCTTAGGTGCGGCCGACCTCTATTTCTTCGTCCCTCGGGGTTGGATTCAAAGACTCTACGAGCTGGAGCTGTGGTGTCCATTCATTCTACATGGCTTAGCCATCCTAGGCGTTGGATATGTAGACGCCTTACTAGACTCATGTCGCTGTACAACCCGTACAATTCGTGATTCCTTCTCCTCCAAACCCCCTCTGTGTTTATAGGACCGAAAATAGCACGCAGCATCTTTTTCTCGAAACGACCAAGGATTTCCTCATCCGCTTTAGATAAAGTCGATGTTTCTGCGCCGTATAACAGGACCGGGATACTTAAGGTCTCTACTTCTCAGTTGCCTCTTGGGCCCAAAGAAGCAGCGGCTGGCAAGAGTAATTCTGCGCTTGATTTCGAAGCTGGTGTTGTTGTTCCAAGTCACTGCGGAGCTGAGGTACATGAAGTCCTTAACTACCTCAAACTCATATCTGCCAATATGCACGTTCTGTCCAAGAAGTCGGTGGTAAATGTCCTTTTTCGATGACAGCAGATATTTAGTCTTGCCCTCATTAACTGCCATACCAATTTTTGCCGTCTCCATCTCAATACTCGTAAACGCTTCAGTGACATCTCGCTGCGATCTACCTATTATATCAATGTCGTCGGCATATGCAAGGAGTTGCGAGGATTTGAAATAGATTGTGCCTCTTGTATTGGCCTGTGATTTTTGCACAATCATTTCTAATATGATGTTAAAAAAACACACGACAGCGCATCGCCCTGTCTAAATCCTTTTTTGACTTCGTAGCTATCGGTCAGTTCTGTACCGATTCCAGATAGTCTGATGAGCTTAGCGGGGATGTCAAAAGTAGACATGGTGTTATATAGCTCGTCTCTAATTACGCTGTCGTATGCGGCCTTGAAGTCGACGAATAGATGGTGAGTGTCGACTTAAAATTCATTGGTTTTCTCCAGGATCTGCCGTAGTGTGAAGATTTGATCGATGGTGTACTTCCCTGGCTTGAAGCCACACTGATAAGAACCTATCAGCTTATTTACTAATGGCTGAAAGTGACCATCATTTCCTTTTCGATCACAGCCGTCGGTTCATGTCCGCAACACTGCCACTGATCCTTCTCCGCAGTATGGCGCTGACCTCTTCAAGTGGACAATCTTACACTTCGGCCGTCTGTTTCCGTGTACTCAATTAGGTACATATATCACGTCATTGAGTTTCTTGATGATCTCATACGGCCCGTCCCAGGTTGATTGCAATTTGGGGCACAATCCTTCATTTTATCACTAACCAAATTCAGTCGTTCCCGAATGAACTGATGGTTAGAGTTCACCTGCTCCTTCTTTTTGGTTACGAAGTCCACTCCGCTGCTACTTATCGGTAGTACCACGCCGAACTTCAGATCCGATGGAAGTCGGAGATCAGTTCCAAAAATGGCTTCAGCTGTTCTTATCGCCGTTGAATTGTGCTGCGCCGATCGATACGCCATTAAGAAAAGGGAAAGATGTAGATCCCAGTCCTTCTGATCTCCTTACTTACTGACTTTTCTTAAGTATTCCTCCATCGTCCGGTTGAGCTTTTCGACTTTTTTTTTTTTTTTTTTAGAGGCTCGCGCATGTTCAAGAGTTTTTATTATGAACCTGAACGGAGTGCAGTGGTTTGGGTCGTTGATGTTCGTTCAGGGATTGTTGTCCTAAATAGGATGAGAGCCGACCGAATTCCGCGTTGGTTATAGTCCGTAGTAATTCGTTCGAGAACTTTAATATTGCATACGTAAATGTCAGTTGACCATATACTGTGGGTGTTATGCCTGCAGCAGTACGTCTGGTCACTTTCCATTCCTACGGCGTTGCATACTTTTTGTCCGTATAGGAATTACTTTTTCTTGGCTATGAAGCGAATAGAATTTGAACTATAGACCTTCCGTTCGGCAGTAGATGATGGTAACCACTGAACCATGGCCACCCGTGGCGGCCGACGACTCGAAGTTTCTTCCTTGGGCTGAGTGCAGTTCAGCCAAGCTTCTCTTCAATCACCCATGGTGTGTGTAATTTATTTTTCCCACAGGTGAAAGGGACCTACAGTTTAATGCTGATTCCGAACGGTATGAGTCGAGAAGCTTTTTCCAGGCACGTTATACTACGGGGGGTTTTGCCAGTACCCCGCCGAGGAGGGACGCCGCGAAATAAACATTCGATGGGGTTGGTGTTATCGGGATCCGAACTCGCTCATCGTGCGTCAGAATCCAACACAATAACTACTGCGCCACTCACCCTCTAACCCCGTTCTTGCTGATCGATAGTGACTGCCAGATCGGCATCTTCTCGCCTATTTCTTTCGACTTTCTCGACAGTCCAGGAATCTTCTGGTAGCACATGGAAACGATGGATTCCGGTGACCTGTTCCTTCGTTTCCGCACGTGAATAGAGTTTACATTCAATGTCGCAAGGTCGCCTCGACAACACATCCGCGGTCGCAGATGTAGCATCTACCCGGGAATGAGCCACTACTACTCGCAGGACTGTCCTGGTCTTCAAAAATACGCCGCAATTTGATGGAGGGTGGGCATATCAAGAGCGATGATCCACATGCGAGATCGCAGGCAATTGTCTCCTTGAATGATGTCTTTAGCAGGAGAAACAAGCTTCATTGCGTATCGGGATCCCTGAGCCCTTGGATGAGTGAACCCGTTTTCAGTTTTTCCACCACATCAATTGGAACATCCGCATAGCCTAGATGAGACAGCCTTTCGATATTGGCAGCATACTGCTGCTTCCACGCTGCTTGCGCCATCTTAACTCCAGCTTGTGCATTTCCTACATGTGCTCACTGTCGTATCTCCAATGAAGACCATCTCATATGGCTGAGTAGTTAGTTCCTCTGGATCTCCGGAATGGTCTGCAGTACATCAGCTGCTTCATATTTAAGGGAAATTACTAGGGCGGCCACACCGTGTCCTTCTCCCCATTGATTCCTTTCCGCCGTTGTCTCGAATTGGAGCTTAAAGATGTTAAACGCGCTCGTGCCGTCGAAGTTGGGAGCTGTGAATTTCGTTGCTGAAATCGGTACAACGATTCATTGATGCTGACCGTTCTGGATAGTTTTCTTGAGTTCCAGAGCCTTCTTCTCGAACCTCGATTCTATTGTTTCGATTCTCTTTCCATGATTATTTTCGAGATCTGGAACCCTTTTATCGAACCTCGATTCTAGTGTCTCGATTCTCTCTTCGACGTCCTGGAATCGATTGTTGACATCCCGCAAGATGTCTCTTAAGCTTTGTCGATTATTCTCTAACATCTCTTCTAACGTCTCCAGCTTCTTCAGGGAAGTGGAGTTTTCCTCCAACTTTCTACTTACGGCAACGGCTTCCAGCTTCTGGCTCATAGCATTCAGAGCGGCGAGAATTTGCTGCTTTTCTAATTTCACCATTTTCTTGCACTCCCGTATACACTTAGTAATCCACTTCACAATATAAATAGTAAACTTTTTGCTCGTTTACTCGCAATACCATTTCTGACACAAAATGTTACGAAAATTACTAGTTACCGAATATAGGGTTCGATCACTGGATTGCGATAACTTACTTACTTATCAGGCCTGCGATCCACGGAGGATCTGAGCCTGAGCTATAGCTGCCTTCCATCCTTGACGGTCCCGGGCACGCTGCTCCCAGTTGTCAATACCAAGATGTCTTACATCCGCGATTACTTAGTCTTTATACCGGAGGTTCGGTCTTCCTCTTCTTCTCGAACCAGGAGGCTCGGAGTCGAAGACCCTCTTAGCTGGAGCGTTGATGTCCATGCGCTCGATGTGGCCGAGCCAGTGTAGTCGACGGTTCCTTGCCTTCCGGACTACATCCACATCTTGGTACAGCTCGTAGAGTTCGCGGTTGTGTCTTCTTCTCCAATCACCTTCCTCACAGACAGGACCAAATATCCGGCGGAGAATTTTTCTTTCGAAAGAACCCAAAATCAGCTCCGCTGTCCTGCTTATCGTCCAGTTTTCGGCTCCGTACAGCAAGACTGGCAGAATGAGCGTTTTGTAAAGCATGACTTTGGTCTTTCGAGTGAGGAGTTTTGACCCCAGTTGTTTGGACAAGCCGAAGTAGCAGCGGTTGCCAAGGGCGGTTCTACGCCGGATCTCCACTGTGGTGTCATTTGTGGAATTTACGTTTGCCCCGAGGTAGATAAACTCCTTAACTACCTTGAAATTGTAGCTGTCAATTGTTATGTTTTGTCCCAAATGGTGAGCGACGGATTGGTTTTTGCTTGACAGCATGTATTTCGTTTTGTCCTCATTGATCTTAGACCAATTCGTTTCGCCTGTTCTTCAATCGCCGCGAATGCTTCCACAATGCCACGGCGAGAACACGCGATGATGTCGATATCATCCGCGTATCCTAGCAGCTGGATGGACTTGTAAATGATAGTGCCTTCCCTGTTGACGCCTGCCCGTCGCGCTATCTGTTCCAGCAACAGGTTGAAGAAGTCACATGACAGCGCATCTCCTTGCCGAAATCCGGTGCATGTTTCGAATGGTTCCGAGGTCCTAGAACCGAGTTGCACGGTGCACCGCGTGTTTTTTAGCGTAGCGCGACACAACTGGATCAGTTTTACCGGGATCCCGAATTCGGCCATCGCCCCAAACAGTTCTTCACGATGAATGCTGTCGTATGCGGCTTTGAAATCGACGAAAAGATGGTGTGTATCGATTCGAAACTCGTTGGTCTTTTCCAGGATTTGTCGAAGTGTGAAAATTTGGTCTATAGTTGATTTGCCGGGCCGGAAGCCGCACTGGTAGCTGCCGATTAGTGCGGTGCAAAATGGTTTTAGACGTTCACGCAATACGCTGGACAGGATCTTGTATGCGACATTGAGCAGGGATATACCTCTATAGTTCTTGCAAGAGGTAGGATCGCCTCCTTTGTGGATGGGGCATATAGAGCTGGTATTCCAGTCGTCGGGCATGCTTTCATCTTCCCAAATTCTGCAGATGATCTGGTGCATGCTCCCTACCAGAATATCGCCGCCAGCCTTGAAGAACTCTGATGGCAAGCCATCTGAGCCTGCGGCCTTGTTGTTCTTCAGCTTCTGAATAGCTGTGCCGACTTCTTCGATGCTGGGTGGGAGGACTACTTCAGCGGCTGGTGTTGGGATTTCCTCGGTCCCTACCACTCTCTCTTGGTCATGCTCGTTAAGCAGCTGCTGGAAGTGCTGCTTAAATACATCCACTATTCCCTGCGGATCGGTTACAAGATTACCCTCGCAGTTTCGAAGAGCCAGGGTGCCCTTTTTGAAGCCTCCTGCAAGGCCTTTGGCTTCTAAAAGGCTCGTATTTATGTGTATCCCTAGACTCCTCGATATCCTTGAGCTGGGAGGCTGCGAAGATTATTTTCTTTTGTCGCAGTAGTTTTTTCTCCTCCCTTCTTCTGGCTCGGTACTCTTCTTGCGCTGCATTGGTTTTCCTCTGCAGCGCCTTTTGGTACGCCTCGTCGGTTGCTGCCTTTTTCTGCTCACACTCGCCATCATACCACGGTTTTCTTGTTGGGGGTGGTAGGTACCATAGGGTGGATTCGGCTACTTCCTGAATGGCTAAGTGGCAATGCAGCCACATATCATTCGCACTTGTGTTCGACGTAGACATACCGTAGAGTCTTTCGCTCAGCTGCTCCCTGTAGACTCTGGTAACCTCCGGTATGTTCAGGCGCCCAATGTCGAACTTCCTCCTGATGGGCTGGTGCAGCTTTCTGACATTGGACAGTCGAGCTCTGAATCTTGCTGCTACGAGGAAGTGGTCAGAGTCGACATTTGCCCCTCTGAATGTTCGCACATCCAGGATGTTTGACGCGTGCCTTGCGTCAATGAGCACATGGTCGATTTGGTTGGCGGTTCGACCGTCCGGAGATCGCCAGGTTTCTGTGTGTATTCGCTTACGAGGGAATCTTATACTACTTATCACCGCATTACGAGCTGTCGCAAAGTCAGCGAGTCGGAAGCCGTTATCTGTTGTTGTATCGTGGAGGCTGTGCTTTCCGATCACTCCGCCAAGGGTGTTTTCCTTACCGATTTTGGCGTTGAAGTCCCCGAGCACGATTTTTACATCGTACTCCGGACAAGCTCCGTAGGCGTTGTCCAGGAGGTCATAGAAGTCCTCCTTGATAGGGTCTTCAGCCTCGTCGGTAGGGGCGTGTGCACATATAAGGCTGATGTTATCAAATCTGCCTCTGATGCGGATCACAGCCAGGCGATCGCTTATAGGTTTAAAGTCGATGACCTTCGACCTCAACCGCTTTCCCACGACAAATCCGCATCCCAGTAAGTGCAACCTTTTGTGACAGCTGTAATAAGTGTGGCAATTTTTCTTCCTAATCATACCGTTTCCTATCCAGCGTATTTCCTGGACCGCAGTAATATCCGCCTTGTACTGCGTGAGGATTCCTTCTAGTTTATGAGCAGCCCCGGGAGTGTACAGGGTTCTGACATTCCAGGAGCATACTCGCAAATCGTGTTCCTTTTTCGTGCGTTGTCGTCGTCGAGTATCCGTCCGTGTATCCGAGGCATCTTGCTCATTCATAACTTTGGGTTTTTTTACGTGGGCGGATTGTTAGCCCGCCACACAACTGCCATTCTGGTCGGGGTTTTTTTTCACTGCATACGTTTGTTCACCTCCCAACGGTTGTTGAAGAGGCTGTCCAGAGGGCGCCGCGAGGAGGCCGTATGTCAACTTGACCCGGGCATTTAAACAGGGATCGTTGCTGGCATCTCGCCAGGTTGAGAGCAATCAACAACTTTACCCTGTATGTCCGAGCCCATGCCCTCCGGATTGCGATAAACTATACTTTATTATTCCACCTCAGATCAATTATCTGGGCGCTTCATTTTTATTACAGCTTTTATAACACTCATTGAGAGCGCCGTGGCGCAGCAAGTAGTGTGTTGGCCTCTGACGCCGATGATGAGGGATCGAATCCCGACACAGCCATGTCATCGAACGTGTTTTCACGGTGTTTCTCTTCAGCGGGGTTCTGACAAAATCCCCTGTAGTAAAATTGTCGTGAAAAGCTTCTCGAAATTCGCTGTTCGGAACAGGCAATAAACTGTAGGTCCTTTTCACCTATGGGAAAATGAAATCACACACAACATGGGTGATTGAGAGAAGCTCGGCTTTGGCCCTTCATGGACTGTAACGCGGTAATAGCGGCGTCTAAATTAAGATTGACGTACGTCAAGATGGCGTATATTTCGGTCTGGAGGACACTGGGACCCATTCCTAGGGAAAAATGTCGATTTTCCGATTTGGTCCAAAAATGCCGGCGCCAACTCCAAAACCCATCTTGGAGTCATCTGTGTACCACCTCGGGCCTTTGGTATTGAGCACGGGATCGCCGCTTTCCAAAGCTGTACGGTTTGGGATCAGTATCTTAATTCTCTTGTAAAAGGTGAGGGTGTGTGGTAATGCGCTCGAGACCTAGGTAATCATATCCAGCTCAGAAAGATGTTACGACCCAATGGTCTACATGGTAGGCCTATTTCTGAGCGAAGAATTCAAATTGCACTACGTATTGCAACCTTTTCAATAAATAAGTGTTGATAGGTCTTTCTATCATGGTACATAACCTGTGGATCACCTTGGGTTTTAATCCCCATGTTTTACCGTAACTGCGTCCCACAGTGCTTTAGTCGCCTTTGTGAGTTTATTTTTGATGTTGGAGTTCCATTTAAGTTTGGGATCAAGGTCAATATCTGGATACTTAACATCTTCCGAAAATCCTATGTTTGTACCATTTAGAGAGACGGGGCAAGGCTGTATCTTTCTCCCCTTTGTAAACGTGATTAAAGTTGTCTTATTTGGGTTCATCGATAAACTCTCTCTGCCACACCAGTCACAGATGGATTGAAGCGCAAGTTGTATGCGCCCAAAGGCAGCAATTTTAGATCATCGGCGTATCCCATGACCTCGTGGCCGAGATGGGTTAATTTGTAGAGTAGGTCGTCGATAACTATCGACCAGGGAAGGGGTTTAAGGACTCCTCCTTGTGGACATCTCTTAGCTGTCGATATTGTCACCGAGACCTCTTCGGATGTGGCTGATATAATTTGGCCATTTCGCGTCGCCCCAATCCAGTGGTTAGTGGGATAGTCTACAAATCTGCAGGAGAGTGCAGTGGCGATTGAGTTATAGTCAGTATTACCGAAAGTCCCCTCATTATCGAGGAAGGCACAAATAGCGATCTCCTTGCGTGTGAAACAGGCGCGTGTGAAATACGCGCTCCTAAGTGAGGGCGACGTGGCGAAGTGGTTAGTGTGTTGCCACTTTGACGCGCGATAAGCGAGTTCGGATCCCGATAACACCAATGCCATCGAATGTTTATATCGCGGGGTCCCTCAGGGGTGGGGTATTGGTAAGACCCACGTAGTATACTTGCCATGAAAAAGCTTCTCGACTCACGCCGTTCGCGATTGGCATTAAACTGTAGGTCCCTTTCACCTGGTTAAAAAATAGATCATACACAACATGGGTGATTGAGAAAGCTTGGCTCTGGCCCTTCATGGGCTGTAACGCCACCAAAGCAAGCTACTAAGTGATGTAGCGCCTTCTCAGTATATCGTACCTTGCGATATGCAAATTGTTTCGGACGTAGTGGTATTTTATTGTCTAGGAAACCCCTAATATGGAGATCTATCAGTTTTTCCATTGTTTTCAGAAGAAAAGAGATTAGGATTATAGGGTGATAAGATCAAGGTTGTTCGATTGGTTTTCCATTCTTGGGGATGAAGACAACGTTGACATCTCTCCAGATTTGAGGGATGTAGTCCAAGTTGTGTTTAAAAAAAGCTATCAGTGGTGCTAGAATAACGTCTGAGCCTTTTTGTAGAATAGCAGAAAAGACACCGTTTTTGCCTGGAGCCTTGTAGGGCTTAAATGGACCACTTGCGCATTCAACCCTATCGAGGCTGAAAAGTCTCGGGTATACAGGGTTTCGGCGATGGGCAGTAAAGTTACCGACGCGAAGCAGCCCAAGTCCATTTGTATGATCCTGGGAAAGCACTTTATAGAGTCGGGCCGCAGTTGGTAGAAAGTCTATCTTCTCGCAGTGTTTCCTCCAAGACATGCTCTTAGATATCCTCAGTTCGAGGTTGTATTTCGTTAGAGCATATCTATAATCAGTTCAACTATTCGTTCGTTTGGCTCTGTTAAACAGAGATTTCACCTCTTCTTCTTCTTCTTCCTTAGGGATTCAAGCTGCGCATTCCTCCAAGGTACACACCGCTTGTGTGTATTTATGTATGTAGATGTACAGCTGTTTCTTAAAGATGAGGTGAGTGCTTCATTGAGTTGATGAGTCCAGTTAGTTCGTTTGGGTTGGTATCTAAACTCAGCTTCCCTAACCTCACTAGTGATGCTAAATCTGATATGTTGGCGATTAGATTGTGAAACCTCCTTGGAAACATGCCAGTCACAAATAGTATTTGCAACAAAAGGGTCAGAGGCTGTAGTGTCAAGTACCTCTTCTCTGATTGAATTTATAAAAGTAGGCCATAGACTGCTATAAGGTAGATATTACCACAATCCAGGAAGTGCGATGGGATGGATCGAGCAAAAAGCGGATGAGAAACTGGGACATCTAATATGACAACTGCTACAAGGAGAGAAGGCAACGCTTATTCGGACGCGGATTTGTTATTAGAGGTAGACTTTTTAAAAAAATCTTGAGCTTCCGGCAAACAAGCAACCGCCCCATAACAATTAGCATCAACGCTAAATTCGCCAACAACAGCCTATTTTTCCCCCCTTCAGAGGACGATTCTACAGAGAAAAGGATAATTCTACAAAAGACGACTTCTACCATCTCATAGATAGAACATATGCCCAATGTCCCAATCACGACGCTGAAATCATATTGGGAGATTTTAACGCGAAACTGGGCAAGGAAGTCGCTTTTAATAGGGTCATTGGCAAGCACAGCTCTCACAGCACTACGTACGAAAATGGATTTAGGCTGATAGACTTCGCAGCGGGGCGAAATGATCTAGTCGCTAGCACGCGTTCTGAAAAAATCCAAAATCAGCTCCGCCGTGCTGCTCAGCATCCAGCTTTCGGCTCAGTACAGCAAGACTGGCAGTATAAGCGTTTTGTAAAGCATGACTTTGGTTCTTCGAGTGAGGAGTTTTGACCCAAGTTGTTTGGACAAACCGAAATAGCAGCGGTTGCCAAGGGCGATTCTGTGCCGGATATCCACTGTGGTTTCAGCTACTGGAATGGGGATTTCCTCTGTCTCTACCACTCTCTCTTGGTCCTGCTCGTTCAGCAGCTGCTGAAATATATCCTCTATTCCCTGCGGTGACAAAATTACCATCGAATTTTCGAAGAGCCTGGGTGCCTTTCTTGAATCCTCCTGCAAGGCTTTTTACTTTCTTATATAATGCCTGTATTGTACCTAGACTCGTCGATATCCTTGAGTTCGAAGGCAGCAAAGATTCGTTTCCTTAGTTGTAGTCTTTTTTCTCCTCCCTTCTTCTGGCAATGTACTACTCTCGCGATGCCCTGGTTTCTCGCTGCAGCGCCTTTTAGAACGCCTCGTCGGTTGGAACCTTCTTCTGCTCACACTCGGCGTCATACAACGAGTTTCTTGTTGGGTTTCTTTTGCATGGTCCATCCCATCGCACTTCTTGGAGTCCGGTTATATCTGTTTCATAGCAGTTGTGGGTTTGCTCCAATCGATCGCCTGCACCCGGTCTGTTAAGGGACCTCACATTCCAGGTGCAGACTATCAAGTCCGTTAGTCGTTTGCAGGGGTCGTCAGCTTTGTATCCGTCCGTATCCGAGACTTGTTGTCGTTTCGGAACAAATTGGTTTTTACGTGATAGGGATGTTACCCCTAAGCACAACCCCCAACCTGGAGGGCCAGGTTCCTCTTTCCCCAGGAACAAGGGGTTGGGTCGCTGCGCACATTGGTTCACTACCTGGCGAGTGCCAAGGTATATATTCAGGGGGGGGGGGGGGGCACGTGGGGACTGGGTGTCAACTTGGATTGAGCAGGGATAGAGATCGAAGCTGGCGTTTGCTGTGTTAAACGCAATCAACTTCTTTACTCTATTATACGTCAAGGTTTTTCGTGACCGAGGTGGACCTTTTTTGTCTGTATCGCGTTCTTTCTGCAATTCTCTTGCAACTTCGCAAACCACGTAGTTCGCGGGATGTTTTTCTTTGCCTTTTGCTAATGCAGTCCGCAGTAAGACTGTTTATTAAGAACACAATCTTGTGATGCACATTTAACGCATTGCGGATCTTTTTGTTAATAGGCCTGTGTCTGATTAAAGCCTTGGCATCGCTTGCAACACTCATATGAAAAAGTAGTTGAAAATGTGTCATAGTGCTAGTATTTAGACCGACCGACTTTAAGGACAGGCCTTTCACTTAAGCGTTGAATGATTTGTTGTTTTAAAGTAAAAAAATTCCTCTGACCCAAGCTACAGTTCGCTTATGACTATAGACTTGCAAACTTATAAAGCCATCTTTGAACCGAAGCAAACCCATCAAGGTTAGCTTAAAATTCAAAGTTTCTTAATCAAGATTGGGCCAATTTATTCCCAAATGAAAAGCTTATTTCAAACCCGCGACCAAGCTCAGTAGTAAATCTCCTCTTGATTTCAGTCCAACTTTCGTGGAGCGTAGAAAATTGAGCAAACAGTTCAATACAGATAACGAGGTTAGAATTCAACCCGAAAATCCGATTTGTAACACCCACCTAGCTCATCCATTTGAAAAACAATCTATTGAATTTAAAACAAATGCAAACAAAAATGGCACTCCACACCAATCTAGATATCGCAAATCCCCGAATCCAAAAAACAGCACACTCTTCTCAGTTTATCGTTGTCGAACAGTGGTACTCGTGTAGAATTTGTCCGTCATCGTCGCCTGTCTGTTTGCCTCCTGCCCGAAACGATTAAGGTTAATCTTAAACCGGAGAGATAGCTACAAAAGTTGCTTTATTACTATTTGTGTATGAAGTGTTTGTCTGTTCCAATAGCCCTGTGTGAATAGATTCAATCCTTCCATCATCCACCCACCTACACATACAATGCCACAATAAAGTAATCATTCAATCAATTCATTTGACAACCATCCGGTCATCCAACTGTGTCCAACTAACCCATCCTTAATACCCCGAAGGACAAGGAATTATCCTTTCATTCTAATTATGGTTACAAAAAACCAGTTCCGAATTCATTATCACTCGAATGAAGCTTCAGTTTATACAACGTATAAGAACGTACCAATTGGTAGCGACAGTGGTGGATTTGTAAACCTCCAAACCTGTCCTGTCCTTCGTCCATCCCATCATCATTGTACCCTTTTTCTTCGAGCGCAGTGAACAATGCCTAATGAGTTTGAGTGTATACATGTACATACGAGTAAATGAAATGAGATTTTGCCCTCAATTGAGCACTTTTATGTTCGCGGCTTGCGCGACGATGTGTGCTTCAAGTGTGCTAAACAGGTTTTTCGTTTGACAATGATCCACTCTGGTGTCACTTGAATGGTTCCATTGCCAGACGACCAACGATAGCATGGGCATGAACATGAACAGGCAATGTTTATGGATAAACGACGCTAAGGGGACCCTATGGTATGAGTGATGGGTTCGTTCGCGTGCCAATTGAAGTGGGAAGCTGGGACTTAATAAACCACAAAGTGAACAGAATGGAATGCTTCGTTGGCCAGTGCTGCCGGGTTGGAGTTTGAGGTAATCAGGGAAAGGTTCTATGAATAGCCAAGCATATGCTTGAATTGTCAAAGAATTGTTATTGGCACAAATCCAATGGATAGTGAAGCATGTTAAGGTGTGTAGAAGGCGGCGTTCTAATTTCGGAGCATCTATTATGCAATGGTTCAGTGAGTTTTAGTGTTATATGGCTATATGAAGGATGCTCTCTTGAGGGTATTGAGATTCCGATGAGTGGTCGTTATTGTGTTTGGTGTGGTTTCTTCTGGAAAAGGTGATGGAAGTTGTGTCTTTTTTCGGTGCTCTAGAATAGAACTGTGGGGGGCATGGGCTCAGACATACAGGGCTTGATCGCTCTCAATCTGGCGAGATGCCAGCAACGACCCCTGTTTAAATGCCCGGACCAAGTTAACATACGGCTTCCTCGCGGCGCCCTCTGGAAAGCCTCTTCAACAACTGTTGGGGGTGAACAAACGTATGCAGCGACAAAACCCCAACCAGAATGGAAGTTGTGCGGCGGGCTAACAATTCGCCCACGTGAAAAAAACCTAAAGTTATGAATGAGCAAGATGTCTCGGATACACGGACGGATACTCGACGACGATAACGCACAAAAAAGGAACACGATTTGCGAGTATGCTCCTGGAATGTCAGAACCCTGTACACTTCCGGAGCTGCTCATAAACTAGAAGGAATCCTCACGCAGTAACTGCGGTCTAGGAATAACGCTGGGTAGGAAACGGCATGATGAGGAAGAAAAATTGCGACATTTATTACAGCTGTCGAAAAAGATTGCACTTACTGGGATGCGGATTTGTCGTGGGAAAGCGGTTAAGGTCGAAGGTCATCGACTTTAAACCTATAAGTGATCACCTGGCTGTGATCCGCATCAGAGGCAGATTTTATAACATCAGCCTAATATGTGCACACGCCCCTACCGACGAAGCTGAAGACCCTATCAAGGAGGCCTTCTATGACCTCCTAGGCAACGCCTACAGAGCTTGTTCGGAGTAAGACGTAAAAATCGTTTTCGGCGACTTCAACGCCAAAATCGGTAAGGAGAACACCCTTGGCGGAGTGATCGGAAAGCACAGCCTCCACGATACAACAACAGATAACGGCTTCCGACTCACGGACTTTGCGACAGCTCGTAATGCGGTGATAAGTAGTATAAGATTCCCTCGTAAGCGAATACACACAGAAACCTGGCGATCTCCGGACGGTCGAACCGCCAACCAAATCGACCATGTGCTCATTGACGCAAGGCACGCGTCAAACATCCTGGATGTGCGAACATTCAGAGGGGCAAATGTCGACTCTGACCACTTCCTCGTAGCAGCAAGATTCAGAGCTCGACTGTCCAATGTCAGAAAGCTGCACCAGCCCATCAGGAGGAAGTTCGACATTGGGCGCCTGAACATACCGGAGGTTACCAGAGTCTACAGGGAGCAGCTGAGCGAAAGACTCTACGGTATGTCTACGTCGAACACAAGTGCGAATGATATGTGGCTGCATTGCCACTTAGCCATTCAGGAAGTAGCCGAATACACCCTATGGTACCTACCACCCCCAACAAGAAAACCGTGGTATGATGGCGAGTGTGAGCAGAAAAAGGCAGCAACCGACGAGGCGTACCAAAAGGCGCTGCAGAGGAAAACCGGGGCAGCGCAAGAAGGGTACTGAGCCAGAAGAAGGGAGGAGAAGAAACTACTGCGACAAAAGAAAAGAATATTCGCAGCCTCCCAGCTCAAGGATATCGAGGAGTCTAGGGATAAACATAAAACACGAGCCTTTTACAGGAAAGCCAGGGGCCCTGCAGGAGGCTTCAAAAACGGCACCCAGGCTCTTCGAAACTGCGAGGGTAATCTTGTCACCGACCCGCAGGGGACAGTGGATGTATTTAAGCAGCATTTCCTGCAGCTGCCTAACGAGCATGACCAAGAGAGAGTGGTAGGGACCGAGAAAATCCCAACTCCAGCCGCTGAAGTAGTCCTCCCGCCCAGCATCGACGAAGTCGACACAGCTATTCAGAAGCTGAAGAATAACAAGGCCGCAGGCTCTTCAAGGTTGGCGGCCATGTTCTGGTAGAGAGCATGCACCGGATCATCTGCAAAATTCGGGAAGATGAAAGCATGCCCGACGACTGAAATACCAGCTCTACTTGCCCCATCCACAAAAAAGGCGATCCTACCTCTTGCAAGAACTATAGAGGTATATCCCTGCTCACTGTCGCTTACACGATCCTGTCCAGCGTATTGTGGGAACGTCTAAAGCCATTTTGCACTGCACTTATCGGCAGCTATCAGTGCGGCTTCCGGCCCGGCAAATCGACTATAGACCAAATTTTCACATTTCGATAAGTCCTGGACAAGACCAACGAGTTTTGAATCAATACACACCATCTTTTCATCGATTTCAAAACCGCATACGACAGCATTCTTCGTGACGGACTGTTTGGTGCGATGGCCGAATTCGGGATCCCGGAAAAACTGATCCAGTTGTGACGCGTCACGCTAAAAAATACGCGATGCACTGTGCACCTAGGTTCTAGGACTTTGGAACCGTTTGAAGCATGCACCGGATTTCGGCAAGGAGATGCGCTGTCATGTGACTTCTTCAACCTGGTGCTGGAGCAGATAGTGCGACGGGCAGGCGTCAACAGGGAAAGCACTATCTTCTACAAGTCCGTCCAGCTACAAGGATACGCGGATGATATCGACATCATCGCGTGTTCTCGCCGTGACATTGTGGAAGCATTCACGGCGATTGAAGAACATGCGAAACGAGTTGGTGTTAGGGTCAATAGGACAAAACGAAGTACATGCTGTCAAGCAAAAACCTATCCGTCGCTCACCACTTGTGACAAAATATAATAATTGATAGCTACAATTTCGAGATAGTTAAGCAGTTTGTCTGCCTCGTGGCAAACGTAAATTCCGCAAATGACACCACAGTGGAGATCCGGCATAGAATCGCCCTTGGCAACCGCTGCTACTTCGGCTTGTCCAAGCAACTTGTGTCTAAACTCCTCACTCGAAAGACCAAAGTCATGCTTTACAAAACGCTCATACAGCCAGTCTTGCTGCAGCGGAGCTAATTTAGGGTTCTTTCGAAATAAAAATTCTGCGCCGGATATTTGGTCCTGTCTGTGAGGAAGGTGAATGGAGAAGAAGACATAACCGCGAACTCTATGAGCTGTACAAAGGGGATGTAGTCCGGAAGGCAAGGATCCGTCGACTACACTGGCTTGGCCACATCGAGCGCATGAACATCAACGCTCCAGCTAAGAGGGTCTTCCACTCCGAGCCTCCTGGTTCGAGAAGAAGAGAAAGACCGAACCTCCGGTACAAAGACCAAGTAATCGCGGATGTAAGACATCTTGGTGTTGATAACTGGAAGCAGCGTGCCCGGGACCGTCAAGGATGGAAGGCAGCTATAGCTCAGGCTCAGATCCTCCATGGATCGCTAGCCTGATAAGTAAGTAAGTAAGAATAGAACTGTGAATTAAACTATTTAGGATTCGTAGATATTTAATAATAGTTTTAGGCAGTTGTGTGATGAAAGGCATATCTACTTGAATGCATCCAAAAAATTCACATCAAAATACTTTCGATAACATTTTTTTCCAAAAGGGAATAATGTCCAGACACCCTCAACCCGTAGCTATAGAGAGGTAGACCATCCTGTTTAACAATGCACAGAATAATGTATACAATGCACACCGGTGGTGCAACCAATCCCTAAGAGGGGCAATGACACCACTAACCTAGCCAATCTCCGGTCGAAAAGTCTTCATCCAAGTATATGCAAGATCTTGAACAAAATGGTCCACAGAGCCCTGTTTAAGTGGGTTGAGGTCAATAACTTCATTTTAAATAAGTTCAGTATCTATATTTTAATAAAAATGTAGATGATACTTTGAGAAAAACCAAGACCGCATTCGCTCAGACAACTTGCCAACTTGCGACCAACTTGCCCCCAGAGTACAGGTAATCTGCCTTAATGGGCGTTCATCTCGCCTGTGATTAGATGCCTATGTGTGTATCAGGTTAATGGAACAGAAACGGGTTTATAAGAGGCGATATGCTGGGACTAGCCCCGGATCACACTGTATACCAGAAACAGAGTACCTGAAATTCTTTTCCAATGCATTCTATCTACTTTCGTAGATACTCTTACAGGTGCAAGATTTCCCAAAAATATAGCCGCGCAAAAATACTGGCATCTTTCTGAGTAGGGGTAACAGAGCATTTGTCAAGCCCGTCCCCAAAAATGCTTCTTCTCTCCAAGGTTATGAAAATGCTGATTTATCGTCAGTTAATAAAATATCTTGAACTCCCCGAACTCCTCATTGACCGACATGGTATGGTTTCCGTACCAAGAGAAAAGTGAAATCGTTCGCTTCATTAAGCAGGTGAAAGGGTTTGGCACGAAGCACTTTCGTCGAAAATGCATGCTTTTAGTGTTAACCAGTACATACCTCAATAGATTTAGACGGATTCAAGTCCGACATCCATTTTTAAGTGCTGGTGGTCACTAGGGCTCCGTTTTACCTCCGATACTCTTTCTCATTTTGACTAGGCGGGAATAAATTCCCCAAAACAAAGCGAACCTCTGACTTCACGAACTAAAATGGTGTGACAACTTGTAGCGCTAAGGTATGAACAGTGTGCAATTGTTTTTTAATAGATTATTTCTGCGATTTTGATGAAATAAAAGGTATCAGTGTTATATTTGTAGAAATTCATTTTAATTGAATTGTTTTAAGGGCTCCGTACCCAAAGGTAAAACGGAACCCTATTACTAAGACTTCGCTGTCCGTCCGTCCGTCCGTCTGTCACCAGGCTGTATCTCATGAACCGTGATAGTTAGAGAGTTGAAATTTTCACAGATGATGTATTTCTGTTGCCGCTACCACGACAAATACTAAATACTAACAAAATGAATATTTAAGGGGGGCTCCCATACAACAGACATGATTTTCATCCAAAAAATACCCTTGGTCACATACTGAACTAAGTTTAGTCGACAATATCCCACAACCAGTAGCAAACTTCCCAGTTTTGATCTCGTTTGTGTCTTTGAGGAATTAATCCTAGCTGCAAACCTTTTTCCCATATTTCCCATTATTGTTATTCACCTTTTCACATCGTTGCTGTCAAGTAAGATAATGGATTTGAATTCAATGGACACTTTGATGATCAACTATATCTCATCTCTTTCATATTTATATATACAGATGGTTTTTTTTTTTTTTTTTTTTTTAGAGACTCGCGCAGGTTCAAGAGTTTTTATATTCTCTTATGATGTGTTGACACACACAACCTGAACGGTTGGGATCGTTGATGTTCGTTCACTACTCTCAGGGGTGGTTATCTTAGACCTAGATAGGACGAGAGCCGACCAAATTCCGCGTTGGTTATAGTCCGTAGTAATTCGTTCAAGCCCTTTAGTATTGCATACGCCGAGGATGAATTTCGGTCGACCATATACTGTGAGTGTTATGCCTGCAGCAGTACGTCTGGTCACTTTCCATTCTCAGCAGCGTTGCATACTTTTTGTCCGTATAGGAACTACTTTTTCTTTGCTATGATGGTACGGAACCCTTCGTGCGCGAGTCCGACTCGCACTTGGCCGGTATTTTTTTTTCACACACATCTATTGCATGCTATTCAGTCTTTCGAGTTCAGCCCGCTTTAGTAAGAACGCTGGTTTGGAGTTGATTCCCAACAACCTTTCGGATGGAAAACTTGGATCGAAGAGGATTCCAACAATTTTCTTGACCCTCGAACACGCAACGTAGGCCAGCCCGGCACTAAATTCACTTATCCCCAAGTCCACAACTGCTTTGTCCAATGTAATTCCTTGCGACCTGTGAATACTAATACCGTAAGACAGCGATAACGGAAATTGCTTCCTCGTGCCATTAGTTGGTCCTTTTTTGAATGACTTTACGACCTGCGTTATAGGAATAGCGCCTGAAGCGAAAGTCAGTCCCGTGTAAGTTTCAAACTTAACCATGATGCAGATAGGAGCGTCTCTGGGTATGGAGTTCTTGACTCTGTTTTCGGTCGGACCGTAAATAATGTCAATGACTGTGCCCATCGAGCCATTGCACAGTAAGCAAGAGGTCCACTGGTTCTGGCGTAACATCACTTTAGCGCCAACGCAGAGTAACAGTTCTGGCCTCAGTCGTTGAGCTTCGTCATCTGGCGCTTGAGCGGCTATTGCATTATTGTTTGAGGCATTTATTCGAGTCACTGGGCATCCAGGCGATAGTAAGGCGTTCTTGTTATAAGCTTTGATGTTTTTGTTGGCCGCCATCAATCGTGTCGCGTCCTTGAAATCTCGGGTCGATCCTGGATTATTGTCGACAAAGCGTTGTGACCAGAATTCATAGTGCGAGAGGTTGTTCTCGCCTAGGGCTAGAGCATGAAGTGCTTCTCGAAATTGTGTCTGTTCATCGCCAGTCTTTCGCATGATGTGCTTGAGAATAAACGTCTTCCGTATCTGCAAATAAGCTGCCTTGCCTCGCAGGGAAAACTCATCTGACTCTTTAGGTACGCCATGCAGAGGCTTGTCCAAAACTGGCTGTAGCTGATTGAAGTCGCCAAAGAATACAACAACAAATCCACCACAACATATTCATTAGCAAGTCAGCATAGAAACGATTCTGTTGCTTTAGAAACACGAAAACATCGTGTACCACCTGTCGTCTGACCCTGAAGTCTTTGTAACCTTGGGATCCCTGCTTCCTAACCAGCAAGATGTTAACTGTATTAGGCAACTCGTTTGCAATCGGCTAGAGATCTTGCTCGATCTCGATCTTGCACGTTTTCTTTGTAACGGAACTGACCATCGACACCTTGACTGCGGAGTTGATAGACGCTGAGAACGGGTTGAATCGGTACTACGAACATCTGGTCGACGACTGACAATGTTTTCATAACCTCTGGAATATCTCCTGGGACAGGGTTTTTAGTGCAGTAATGGCAGATGACTTCATGGTGGCTGAGTCGTAGCCGTGAACAGTAGTCGCAGAGTATGAACACGTGCTTGTCGAGATTCTGGGTGAATGTTCAGATAAATTTAGTGTCTCCAAAATGTATTGTTTCTATGTTTGAGTTTCAAAGAGGGACGCCGATGATTTTTTGGCGAATGTTTCCCATTCTGGCTGCGTCGCTGGTCGATCGTGCTAAGTTCCGGGATCGTTTAGGAGGAAGTGGCATATTGTACCGCTTTTTTTGTAGACTTCAGTTGATATATGAGATTTATTGTTGTTTTTTGTTATTTTCTTTTTTTATCAGTAGTTTTGCCTAACGTATGTTCAGTTTTGATGATGAATAAATTCTTTAGGAAAAATTACGTGACTTGGGGGCGAAAAGCATCAAAAATGGAATTTTTGTTCAAATTTAAATAATTGCGCGCGTACATTTTTTTTCGAATATTTTAATTGTTTTCTAGATTTAAATTTGGTTTTTAATTTTTTATACAATTAAACTAAATCGAAATTCAAAATTCCGGCTTCGACGTGGCCCGATTTATACGGTCATGTCATGTTAAAATGTCAGGAAGTGGTCCGAATAACTTTTTGAGTCCTAGTCAGTACAAAGAAAGCTCCCCTTCGGTTCGCTTTGATAAATTACCTCTTGTCTGTCACTTCTAATCCAATCCATTTTTTTATTGACATAAGTAACCTTCGAAACCACATGAATCCGGAACTTCTTGCCCCAATCGGTCTCCTCGCCTCAGTATAACATCGTTATCTCTTCTATTCTTCTGGGTCGTCAACATAATAAGATGACAAACCTTGAGTGTGCACTTACCATATATGTATGTGAAAAAAGGGGTCCTATATAATAGGGCACAGATCTCACTGACAGAGAATTATTTTGATAAAGCTGGAAGACTTTGGACGATAACTTAATCTCTGTAGTATACTACATCAACATAATGTACCATTAGAGAGTGCGAGAGTGTGACCATCTTACATAAAAAGCAAGGAAACTTGGAAGCGCCCATAATTTTCATTTATACCGGAAAAATGATCCGAAGCACACTGACACAAGAATGCTTTCTTTATAATTGTCCGCATGCGATAAAGGCTTCACGACAGTTTCCGGATATTAATCCGTTCCCACACATAGTTTTTTTAACGCGCTTCTCTAACTAGGGTATCACATACCACAAATATTAAAAAAGACCTTACAAGTGCGAGTCGGACTCGCCTACTGAGGATTCCGTATAATACTACTAGGTACAAAACACTTAAGTAGATACATAGGTACCTGTTTAGGGTTATGTTTAATTACAAAATTTTAAATTAAGTATGCAGGTATGCATAACAGTGCAAACTGTTAGGTACTACTTACACCAAAATTATTAGATACCTACCCTACCTGTACTTATGAAAAAGGGAATAGGTTTTTTTCATTCTTCGTCATAAATCGAAGGCAATCCATCATAAAAATAAATAAAAATCTGCTTAAACTTGTGCCAATGAAGCCCTTTCATACGATGCCCCACATGACCCGGTTAACTCAACTCAAAATTTGGACTGCCGACCCTTGCATAAAGAACCTGTTTTTTTTATGATCTAATTGCAAATGTATAGCTTTCAGACTTTTCCATATACTTGTAGTATAAGACGGTATTGCTTGCCAATTTGATACCCTTGAGTGTCGAAATATACGTTTTTTGCGGCATAAACGGCCGTTTCTCTTTTTTACGTTAACTTGGAAGTTTGATTTCTTCACAGCTTCAAGAGACTGTAGACCTGAGTATACCGTTTTAATTTCAACTCGATACCTCTACGCGTTCCCGAGATAAAGGGTCTTGATAGATAGACAGACGGACGGACAACGAAGAGATGCTAAAAGGGTTCCATTTTTTCCTTTTGAGGTACGGAACCCTAGAAAAAGATAATTATTTATAGTCGGTGGATGGCAAAGAACTAACAAAGGCCTCGTAGTGGTAGCATCTATCCGACGGATGCTGGCCTGCTAAAAAGCGAGAAGAGCCACTGCAGTCGAACAACTTGCGGCACTGTTAGTAAGTCACATCCCCACTGGAGATTTCCTATGGAAACTGCAGACGATGAAGTTCGAATGGCGAGCCTCCTGCGCCAAAAAAAAAAACAGGATTAGTCGGTTGGGCTACGGCCTAGTAAGCCGGCCCTGTAAAAAAAACCACAAACTCCGAAACAATCACAATCCTCGGATATAACGGACCGGATTTATGTTCACGACCCTTGCAAAAAAGGAAAAAAGGTCAATGATCTTCGGCTCTGTACGTGGAATGTTAGGTCCCTAAACAGGCCACGTGCAGCCGACTAACTTGCGGACGCCCTATCACATCGCGATTGACGTCAGACACTCCTCCACTATTCTTGATGTTCGAACTTTCCGAGGGGCTAACATCGACTCGGACCACTATATTGTAGTAGATGCGCTTACCGATAACACCAACGCAGCGGAGTAGAGTAAGAATACAAAGTTATGACGTCGGAAGGCTACTATCGCCAGGAACCGCTCGTGCTTTTACCGATCGCGTCTCCCTTAAACTCTCCAATACACCTCAATCCTCCACGCTATTAATAGAACAGCAGTGGAGCCTTTGCAAACAAACCCTGAAAGCTCGGCATCCGAAGTTTTGGGTTTCAAGGCTCCACCACGAGGAACACCTGGTTCGATGACGAGTGTAAAAGGATTCACACAGTGAAGCAGGAGGCATGTGAGGCCGCGTGCATAAAAGAACAAGAGCAACTCGTGAGCGAGTTTCAAAAGAAGGGAGGAGCATAAGCTTCTTAGAAGAAAGAAGAAGGAGCACGAGAAGCGCGCGACTGAGGATTTGGAGAGGTGTTACTGCAGGCGTGATGTTCGAAAGTTTTATCAACAGATAAAGCGAACATGCCACGGTTTTAAAGCCACAACGGAAGCCTGCAGGGATGAGAACGGACACCTAGTAGTAGAATCGCAGTCGAGGGCTGAGAATATGGAAAAACCACTTCTGTAGACAGTATAACGACCATGCTAGTCAATATACCGCTGTCAGGCAGAATGATCCATTTCTAATCGACAAAGATCGCAGAGAATTCTGCCCCCTTGACTTCGACGAGGTTAAGATTGCCATAACAAAGCTCAAGTCAAATAAAGCGACTGGCGCAGACGGACTGTCTGCTGAGCTCTTCAAGGCAGCTGGGGATGACCTGATTAGGAGCACGCACCAGCTCATCCGTAAGATATGGTAAGAGGAAAGCATGCCCGAGGAATGGAGTCTCAGCATCGTATGCCCAATCCACAAGAAAGGAGACCCCTCTGATTGCGCCAACTATGGAGGAATAAGTCTCCTTAACATCGCCTTCTAAATCATCTCGTCGTTTTGTGTGAACACCTGAAGCCTTTTGTAAATAAGCTGATAGGTCCTTAACAGTGCGGATTCAGGCCAGCGAACTCCACCATCGACCAAATCTTCACACTACGGCAGATCCTGGAAAAAACCAATGAATTTCAAGCCGACACTCACCACCTATTTGTCGACTTCAAAGCCGCATACGACAGTGTAATTAGAGACGAGCTATACAACGCTATGTCTACCTTTGACATATGTACCTTCTAAACTCGTCAGACTATGCAGGATGACTTTGGAGAATGCTCGCTGCTCTATCCGAATCGGTGAACACCTTACCGATAGTTTTGATGTCAAAAAAGGATTTGGGCAGGGCGATGCGCTGTCGTGTGATTTCTTCAACATCATATTGGAAATGATTTTGCAAAAATCACAGGCCAATACAAGAGGCACAATCTATTTCAAATCCTCGCAACTCCTTGCATACACCGACGATATTGACATAATAGGTAGATCACAGCGAGATGTCAATGAGGCGTTTGCGAGTATTGAGATGGTGGCGGCGAAAATTGGTTTGGCGGTAAACGAGGGCAAAACTAAATATATGCTGTCATCAAAAAAGAACGCTCACCACCGACGTCTTGGCCAGAACGTTTGTATTGGCAGGTATAAGTTCGAGGAAGTTAAGAATTTCGTCTACCTTGGCTCCGCAGTGACCTGAAACAACGACATCAGTTCCGATATCAAACGCAGAATCACTCTTGCCAATCGCTGTTTCTTTGGGCTCAGTAGACAACTGAGTAATAGAGCCCTCTCCCGAACGACAAAGTTGACTTTATATAAAACCCTTATCATCCCGGTCCTGTTGTACGGCGCAGAAGCATGGACACTTTCAAAAGCGGATGAGTAGGCCCGTTTGGCTTCATCATTGACTAGCATCTCTTGGAGAAATTATTTCAGACCCCGTCTTAATATTGGCACTTGGACTCTTCATTTTAACTGCGGCTCAATAAGGTAGTTCAATACGTCGTCGTATAGAAATTCCTTTCTTAGTTAATTTTTCTCTGGTTTTGCAAGGGAGAGAATGATCCACAATGATCCAGCATACCAAGGAAAACCCTCATAGGCCATCAAATTTGTCAAATGTGTCAGTGCCCCCTTTGGTGTCATTATAACTGAGAATCATTTAGGGCTGTCTTGATTCTTGAGTAATGGGCCGTGAATAGAAGCAAGACGATTTTATCTTTTTTTTTTTTTTTTTTTTTTGAGCAAAGGAAACCCAGGTCTTATTCTCATCAAAAGTGAATTGTGAAGTACATTCTCCCTTCCGAGCTAGAAATTGTGATGGTATCTCCCTATTGTTCTTCCGCAGAGTGACCAACTTGTCAGATTAAATTCCGTGAGCATCGTCTGGAACAGAGGAACAGAAGAGAACCAGTTGTCTACTGTTTAATTCCCTCCTGTTCCAATATCTTGGAATAGCGTTAACCATGCTCCAAGTCCTAGAGTCGTTAATCATTACAAATTCTACTCCATATTTATCTGGCTTCGAAGCCACGTAAATACGGAAGAGACAGTTGCCTCTATAATCTATCAGTTGTTGATGGTACAGTATTCGAACGGCGTGTAAAGCGATTTGCAATTTATGATGAACGCATCCCATATTTACCGAATATGTGCAAATTTGTCGTCTACCATACCCTCAGCCCTGGTTCTTTTGTCGTCAAATCGGAGCCACGTCCCAATAAATTCATAACGATGACGCAACATTGTGCTCTAAAAATTGAGACACCAAATCTTGCAGACCAAAGTTCGTTGAGGTACAGCTTGGCTGCCAATAAAAGCCTTTAGTTCGATGATGTCTATTTTTCCTTGTTATGTTCTTGGTTTAGTTGTCGTTGAAGAACAGCGCATTATTTGCTCATTTGTATGCGCGACTACTTTCTCCAAAATATCGTCTAAGAGGAGTAAGTTCCAAGCTTCAAGAGGGGTTGTAATGTTTCTCGCCTCATCCTTGCCTGGTGAGTGACCAAATTTCGCATCTTATGCCTTCCTCGTCTCTCAGATACGACTCTGCTCCACTTATAACCGGATTTCCCTTTCAAAACCGTAACTCTCTTGTTTTTTTTTTTTATGTAGCAGGATGTGGTTCTTCACTTTCTTCCTCCTCAGCACTCTGTTCACTCTCAGAATCCAACTTTTCTTCAAGGATCGTTGTCAGAATCTACGCCTGCGAAAAGATGTAATATGTATGTCTCCGCTTTCTAAAAGCCCTTCAGCATCAAACAAAAGCCTTTCAATGCATTCGTCTCGAAGGAAAGCCATTTGGCCATAAAACTAAAATTAACATAGTCCTGCAGCACCTTACTTTATGACCGAGCAAACCTCGCAAAAGAGCAATTGTTGCAAAATTTGATCAGGACCTACCAAGTTTTGAAATCAGTGTGGGGTATCTCATACCCCAGTGTGTGGTTGAAAGGGTAACATAATAGAAAAATTTTGACATATTTGGCCCCGTATCGACAGGCCAAACAACGTGTTCTTTTGGCCAGCAGGTGGCAGATCTTATCCTGCCCTGATTATAGTTACTTTAAAAAGCTTTCTTTCACTATCCTACATCTCAAGCGAGTGGAAGGAAACCAAAGTTATATTCATACCTAAGGCAGGTAAAAGCTCCCATGCTTATGTAAACTAAGGACTTGAAACCTGTTAGCCTTACACCATTTCTTCTGAAAGGTTTGGTACAAGTGGTTGGCATAAGCCACACGTAGGCCGAGGTTGGCCCATGGTGATACCACAAGGAACAAAACCCTGATCCGCTACCTGAGAACCAACCGGTGCTTCTGATGAAGCGATGGAGTTGAGCTATTTTTAGGTTTGCTAGCTCACTTAGATTTTCATAGAAGGGCGCGCCGAGGTAGATCCTCCGCTTATATATAAACAGGTCGATCTTGGTACCTTCCCCACAAGGTTTTGGTGGACTGCCTTGTCTAGAGCAGTCCACCAGACTACGATGGCATATAGGAGGATAGGCCTTATGACTGCTGTGTAGAGCCAGTGCATAATGCTTGGTTGGAAAGCCCACCTTCTGCCCACCACTTTCATACAGCTGTAGAGGGCAGTAGTTGCTTTCTTGACGCGATCAAGAATATTGGGTATCCAATTCAGCCTCCTGTCAAGGACTAGGCCTAGATATTTAGCCTGCTCTTTGATTGTTAGTTGGGTTAAACCCAGCCTCGGTGGGTTGAGGGGCGGAATTTTGTATTTGTTAGTAAACAGTACTAGATCGGTCTTCTTAGGGTTCACCTCAGGTCCACAGTACTGCGTCCAGGTTTCTACTGTATGTAATGCACTCTGCATAAGGTCGCATAGAGTATTGGGAAATTTACCTGGGACGGCAATGGCAATGTCATCTGCATAGGCGGTCACAGCGTACCCTTCCTGTTCAAGCATCCGCAGTAGTTCGTTGACCACCACGTTCCGGAGGAGAGGGGAGAGTACTCCACCCTGTCGTGTACCTCTGCTGACCATTCTGGTTGAGACGGCACCAGCGAAGTTGTCTATGACGACTCTTTATGTTAGCAGTTGTCATACCAGTACTATCACTGATCCCGTAACACCCAGATCAGACAGCGCTTTGATGACGGCCCATGGTTCAACATTGTTAGAGGCGCCCTCAAAGTCGAGAAAGGCGACTAGAGTATATTCCTTGCGTTCTAGTGACTTTTCTATCTTACTGACCAGTGAGTGGAGTGCTGTTTCCACCGGTTTGCCTTTGTTGTAGGCATGTTGGTTATCCGACAGCCTTCCTGAGATGCATCTGTACCGAATGTGTGCGTCAAAAATCTTCTCTGGAGTTCTTAATAGAAAGGAAATAAGACTAATAGGCCTCAAGTCATTTGCATACGTGTGGGAGCTTTTGCCTGCCTTGGGTATAAAATCGACTTTGGTTACTTCCACTTGCTGGGGATGTAGGATAGGGATAGGCAGCTATTGTAAATGACCACAAGCCAGGGGAGGATGATATCTGCTACCTGCTGGAGCTCGGTTGGTATGACACTTGTAGGGTTCAAAGCTTTTCAGAGCCCATAGAACACTGTTGTTTTTGACCAGGTTGGGAGCACGCTCAAAGGAGGATGTCGTCGGTTGGATGACTTGAGGAGGTGTCATATCCGAGTCACTACTGGCCGGAAAGTGTGCGTTCAGAAGAAGTTCCAGGGCTTCCGTTCTGGAGGTCGTCCAGGAACCATCATTCCGAATTAGGTGGCTTGGGTTCCTGGTTGCTGCTTTGAAGGATTTAAGTGCCTCCTTGTAGAGGTCCCAATCCTCTTGCAAGCGGGATTTCTTCTAAAAACTCTGGAGTAAATTCTATATGCACACATTTGATACAGCTGCAACATAGGACAGCTGTCGGAGAACCAGCATGCCTACAAAAAATGGAGATATGTAGAAACAGCACTCCATATTCAGCATCATAGAAAGGTTCCCAAAGCGCTTATCGATCTAGGTGTAGCGGTGTCAGTGATAGAACTGGTACGGCAACTTCTAACCTCAAGAGTCATCAGAACCAACTTTGCTGGCGCCGTTTTAACTAAAATAGAGTTACGTACTCTCCCATTTTCTCTGGAACGTGTTAGATAATGAACTACTACGTTTGCTAGAACAGGACGGATGCGCTATGACCGCCTATGCGGACGATATATTTATAGCAGTCTCGGGAAAGTTTCCCAGTACACTAAGCGTCCTCATGCAACGAGCCTTATCAACTTGATGAAGAGCCAAATAGCTTGGCCTTATCCTTGACAGGAAACTAAATTAGAAACCCAACTGTCTTGATTGTAGAATGTAGTGGGCAAAAAGTGGAGTCTCCACCCTAGCATTATGCACTGGCTCTATACAGCAGTCATAAGACCTATCCTTCTATATGGCGCCGAAGGACCGATTGAGCAATCTATCGCAATCTTCTGGTGAGGGTGCAAAGGTCGGCCAGCATTTGCATTAATGGTGCGATTAGATAGACCCACGACACCTACTACATCTCCTACCATTGGACCTCTTCAGCAAACAGGTTGCTGTCTGTGCGGCCCTACAGATTACAAAGGCAATACCACCATTTTCAACCATTTCGAGTTACCCAAGGACACGGATTACACCGTCCCGCAAGATGCGTTCATCAAGAACTTCGAAGCTATCTTTCCATCCCGGGAAGAATGGGCTGATGGAAAAGTCATACCGAAGAAATTGATATCCCTCTATACTGACAGCAATATGAAGGGGACGCCCGTCTGGTGGCGCAAAACAAATCAAGTACCAATACAAGCCAAGCTCAAGTACAGGGGCCATGATAACAACCCCCACAGCAGCACTAGAAGTCGTTACGGATCTACCACCTCTTCAACTCCATCTCAAGAAAGAAGCCATGGTCTTCGCCCATAGACTAGTCGCGGAGGATGACTCTAATTGTAGGCTCTTTCATTCTGACATCCTTACTAAACTAAACAGGCATGAAATCCTATGGATATCTCACACAGACAATTGTCTCCGCAGATACAAATTCAGCCAAAACTACAAGCTCACATTTCCCAATCGACACACCTGGAAACAGGATAGACCCTCCTTCAATCGCGGATCATACGTGTGATATACCTACGTTTTTCAAGCAGAGATATTTGCAATAGAGCTCTGCCTCAGAGAAAATGTCAATGGAAATACGTATATTTACGTATAGAAATATTTATATTCTCTCTTACAGCAAGGTTGCACTTCTGGACCTAAAGAGCTATGAAATTATCTCCAAACTGGTATGGGACTACCTACATCGTAACAGGTCAGTTATGGCAGAAAACCTAGACCTCACAGAACCCACCACAGTCTTGGAAAAAAACTTTACAACGACCTACCCGGATAGACAAAACTGGACTCGCCAGACTCAACCTCGCAGAAATTGCGTAGACTTCTATACTGACGGGTCTAAAACCAAAGACGGGGTGGATAGTGGGGCATTCTGCAAACAACTTAAGCTAAACAAAGCTCTGAAACTACCAAATCACTGCAGCGTTTTCCAGGCGGAACTGTTGGCAATACTTGCTCCAACTTAAACAAAACCCCAAGTGTAAATGTCGCTCAGAAAAGGTCAAAAATCGATTTTGTAAAACTTAAGCACCTTCTTTTCCATGAGTCTTGGGATGATGTGTACAATGAAAACAATGCTTCTGTTGCTTATGATATGTTTATTTCTTCTTTAAATAGGCTTATATCAAACTGTTCCTTCTCTTTGAGTCTGAAAAAAGGTAATATAAGGCTGAAACCTTGGATCTCAACTTATCTTATTAAAAAAATTAAAAGGAAACATAAAATAAGGGTAAGGTGCTCGAAAAACCCTTCAAATCTAAGATTGAAAAAAAGCTATCAAAAGATCTGTCATGAGCTTAAAATTGAAATTCCTACCTGCCGTGATAACTATTACCGCAATAAATTTATTTCAGTAAAAGGCAATTTAAAATCGGAATGGAAACTGATAAATAATATTTTGAACAAGTCTTCCACTACCGCAAAAACTTTTCGTGGGAATAACCATGAGTATTCTAGCAAATCTGACATTGCTAATGCCTTCAATGCATATTTTACATCTGTTGCCGATAGTACTTCATTGCAATATATAGGAAACAGTTGCATTCATTGTACCGATGTATTCATTCTGGCCGATCCGCGGCAGAATAATAGTTTTGCTTTCGAGTCTATCACTGCACTTGAAATTTTAAAGGCGATCGGGTCATTAAAAAACTCGCATGCTTGTAGTTTCGACGGCATTTCGAATGTAATGCTAAAACGTATTGCTTGCTATCTGGTTGATGTTCTAGCCGTAATCTTTAACCGTAGTGTGACCACAGGAGTCTTTCCAGATGCTCTCAAATGTGCTGATGTTTTACCTTTATTTAAAAAAGGTTCTGCAGATGAAATGAAGAACTATAGACCTATTTCTCTACTCCCTACTTTGAGCAAAGTCTTTGAAAAGGTAGTCAAAGTTAGGATAGTGTCTTTTCTGAAAAAAGTGAAATTTTTCAGTCCATTGCAATGGGGTTTTCAGAAGGGCAAGTCTACTGAGGATGCTCTTCTTAAATTTTGTTCAAATATTTTTTCGTCCCTTGATAACAAAAAGTTCACTGCAGGTCTATTTGTTGATATCACCAAGGCCTTCGATATGGTTAACCATTCCATTTTATTAGAAAAAATCGAAAGGATCGGGTTTAGAGGTTTCATGTTGGACTGGCTTAGATCTTACCTGTCAAACCGGTCTCAAAGAGTTAAGTTTGATGGGACTAGAAGTGAGATCAAAATTATCAATGTCGGAGTTCCTCAAGGATCTGTGCTGGGACCAATTTTATTTCTTGTTTACATTAACTCACTGTTTGAACAGAATTTTAGAGGAAAAGTGACAGCTTTTGCGGATGATGTAGGTTACTCATATACCTCCAACAGTCCTTTAGATTTAATCTGCGATATTTATTTTGATCTCAGTCTCCTAAGAAGCTGGTTTTCTGAACACAGATTAGAAATCAGCTCAAAAACTAAATTAATGCATTTTACTTTGTCTAACTTATCGTGCACTTTTCCTGAGATTTATTTCCACGCTCCGGATTGTAATAGATTCGGATTGGAATGGTTCAATTGTGACTTTTGCCCTCCGCGGCAAATGTTTTGTTACAGCAATAATTGCAGTGATAAATGTTTTCAGATTGAAGCAGTGCATGAGTATAAATACCTGGGACTTATAATTGACTCGAAGATGTCTTTTAGTATACACACAGAGTCTTTAAAAAGATATTTATTTAACACACTTCGTCATTTTTACTTTCTGAAAAAGTTATGCTCCAAGAAACTGCTAACTATTATTTATTACGGAATTGTTCATTCTAAACTTCAATACGGTATTGTATGCTGGGGAGGTACATATTTGAACAAGATCTATCCCTTACTAATTTTACAAAAAAGTGTACTAAGGAAAATATGCAATAAAAGCCGTCTTCACTCCAGCCTTCCATTGTTTCGTGACTTGAGAATTCTTCCAGTTCGCCATTTATATTGTTACAAGGTATTAAAGATCTTTTTTATGCGTTCAGGAAACCTTAGCTGCAGATTAATTCCGGACTATAATTTACGTAGAAACTTTGCAAATGTTGTGACCGTTCCCCCTTTCCGTACAACCGCGTATCGTAATTTCTACGAGATTTCATCCTGTCGTTTATTCAACAATCTTCCCCAATCTTTGAGATCAACTACAAACCCAAAAAAATTCCTTAAATGCGTAAAATATTGGCTGCTTGATCTAGACTTTAATTGTATAGAATCCATCTTATCTAATAATCTGGTGTAAAATAAGATTTTTCATCTAAATTAGGATATCCATTCAATTTTTTCTATTCTTTACTTTTGTTTTTTTTTTTCTTCTTTTTTTTGGAACTTTTGTATCTTAACTTTTGTTTTTTTTTACATATATGTATACTGAATTTTCCTTGCAATTATTTTATACATTTTTTGGCAAAAATCTTTTTCTCTTTTTTTCGCTTGTTACAAGTTATAGGGTCACCCCACCCATAAATTGTATTATTTATAATCTTATAGTTCCACGAAGTGGCATTGAAACTATTTTATTACTAAATGTAAAAAAATAAAAATGTCACCTAATTATTTCTTTATTATTAACTCAATGAATTATTGTAATGCTATTATGCTTTCTGTGCGAAATTTAACTGAAATAATAATGAAATAAATACAAAATACAATACAATACAATACAATAAAAGAGGCTTTGTCTTGGCTGAAGTGGAACGTGATATCCACCACGGATATCCGCATTCTCACGGATAGCCAAGCAGCCTTAAAGTCGTTGGAGTCCTACGTGTACACATCAAAAACTAGCCTCGACTGTCGCCTATCTCTTAACGAGATGGCCGAACAGTTCAACATACAACTTATCTGGGTACCGGGACACAGCGACATTCCAGGAAACGAAAGAGCCGACAAGCTCGCCAAACATGTACGTTTGTTGGCGTTACAGTCCATGAAGAACCTGAGCCGAGCCTCTCTCAATCACCCATGTTGTGTGTGATTTCATTTTCACATAGGTGAAAGGGACCTACAGTTTTATTGCCGGTTCCGAACGGCGAATTTCGAGAAGCTTTTCATGACAATTTTACTACAGGGGGTTTTGTCAGAACCCCGCTGAGGAGAAACACCGTGAAAAACACGTTCGATGACATGGCTGTGTCGGGATTCGATCCCGAGTCGTCGGCGTCAGAGACCAACACACTACCCACTGCGCCACGGTGCTCTCAAGGAACGATGCTACAATCAATCGTGGCTTGTGAGGGTATACCTTTCGCAACCATTAAACACAATCTTATAAATCTCGCCAGGGCCGAGACGAACCGGAGATGGACTCAGGGACATACCTGCCTCATCACCAGGCAAATCTGGCCCTGGCTCAACAGTCAACAGACTAGGAGTATTATCTCCCTAAAAAAAACTGACATCCACAAAGTCATTGGTGTCATCACTGGGCACTGCCTTATTGGGAGTCACGCGCAAGAACTAGGTATAACTCCGAATGATTTTTGCAGGAGCCGTCTGGACGAGGAGGAGGTGGAGTCCATTCATCACCTTCTCTGCGGCTGCCCGGCATTCTGCACAATCAGGAAACGATACCTAGGATCTTACTTCCTTAACGATCTGACCGAAGTTCAGAAAGTAGGGATATCTGATCTTCTTAATTTTCTAAGAAGCACTAAATGGTTCCACGAATAGGGGGCAAAACCCCCTCGTAGCTGCACAACGGGCCTCC
This sequence comes from Eumerus sabulonum, assembly GCA_951905685.1. Taxonomy (NCBI): domain Eukaryota; kingdom Metazoa; phylum Arthropoda; class Insecta; order Diptera; family Syrphidae; genus Eumerus; species Eumerus sabulonum. The sequence goes on along the minus strand of OX645062.1, from coordinate 56,991,423 downwards.
CTGGCCTATGTGTGTTCTTCTCATTTTTTTTTTGGGAAGGCTACGGTCCTACCTACCTACCTACCTACACCAGCTGGCCAGCACGAACAGATTTCACCTCATTTGGATACAGGGACACAGCGGCCATACAGGCAACGAAAAGGCGGGCCTACTTGGAAGGAAATTACAGGATGCCACGGCCTTTCTACGGCATACCCATCAGCACCACAAAATGCTGCATAAACAGTTGGTTAAGGATCTGATCACTACTGGTCACAAACGGAAGGTAGCAGACAAGCCAAGTTGTTCCTCCCAACCTCATCTCTCACAAGAACGAAACAACTCTTTATGCTTTCGAGGAGTCAGATTCGTATAATCACAGGTTTCCTCAAAACCATGAGCATTATTTTTTTTTTTTTTTTTTTTTGTTGCGCCGAACGGATGTGGAATCTTCAAAAGATACCAGTAGCCCGGGCTACTGGCATGTACGATTCGCAAGCCTGAGTAATCGATGCCAAGAATACGCCTACGTACTAAACCACACCCTGCACCCTCCAACCACTCTCCCCGCGGGACTGCCGTTAGGTATTACTTCGCGGGGCTGGTTTGCACTTTATGCTCTTCTTTTTTTTTTTTTTTAGAGACTCGCGCAGGTTCAAGAGGTCTTCATATTCTCTTATGATGTGTTAACACACAACCTGAACGGGGTGCAGTGTATGGGGTCGTTGATGTTCGTTCACTACTCTCAGGGGTGGTTATCCTAGGCCTAGATAGGACGAGAGCCGACCAAATTTCGCGTTGGTTATAGTCCGTAGTAATTCGTTCAAAGCACTTTAGTATTGCATACGCAGAGGATGAATTTCGGTTGACCATATACTGTGAGTGTTATGCCTGCAGGCAGTACGTCTGGTCACTTTCCATTCACAACTGCGTTGCATACTTTTTATCATCCGTTTAGGAATCTGGGGGCACGGCAGTGCCCCTGCCAAGTCGAGCAAAAAAGCGGCACGGCCGTACCATCCTTTTCTCGTAACATAATAGGCCATTTTCGACCCCCTATAACTTCGTTGTGGATAGAACTAGAAGTCTGAATTTTCAGTAACCAAGCAAGCATTGCATAGACACGGTATATTTCAAATTTCATTCAATTTGAACCAGTCGTTTAAGAATTATAACTAGTCAAAGTTTCTTAATTTTGTCACTCACTGACTGACTCACTGACTGACTGACCGATCATCAAAAGTCTAAGGCACTTCTAGCAGGCGTAGAAGCTTCAAATTTGGAACACAACTAGTGTTAAGTGTATAAACCAAGGAAAAACTTAAATATTTTGCAATTTCGGTTCAGTTTTCTAGATACACCAATTTTAAGTTTTCTAGATACACCAACTGCATAAATAATCCCATAAACGTATATACATACATCAGTGAATGAATCTGTTTGCCTGAATACATATACATAAACAATGGAATAATAAGGGTAGGTAGGCTTACTGTATTCGGTATCGGCAAGTATATACATACATATGTATGTATTTACGCATCAGAAAGATTTGGTTTTACTTCAAGCATATAACCCATCTATACGTGGTGTGATTTGTTCACTAATACACTTGCACGTGCATTGTATGAATTTGAACAGTGTATATCTGGCATAGGCATTGGTATCAGCGAAATTGTGCCTACGCTGAAGAAATACATATGTATGTACATACATAACTGTATGAGGGATACATAGGACGGGTGAGAAATGGGAGATTAGACAAATGTAAAGCAGAAGGTTAACTTTATCACCCAAAATAAATAAATATAAATATAATAAAAAGTAAAAAAAGTAATAAAAAGTTTCTTTGGTTTCTTTATGTGTATGTAGTTTCTACCTTCTAGTAAAAAGAAAGTAACTCAGTTTTAACCCTTTGTTGACCAAGCTATCAAAAAAGCAGTATAAGATTATTTTTTTTTGATAATTCTTGATTTAAGAATGTTATTAGATGGAAAATTCATGTTTTGATTTCTCAAGGACTCTCAAGGTCGAATACTGATGGTGGTACTCAAAAGTACCGTTGGGCTGTCGGAACACATTTTTTTGAGAAAATATATTTATATTCTTTTGCTGACGAAGTTGTTATAAATTAAAAAGAAATAGCTTTTTTTGTTTATTATATTTAATTTTAAGGTGTCTTATGAAAGATACCTAATTGTAGATTTTCAATGCACATTTTAGCACGAAAAGAAAACTGAATGGTACTGTTTGGCCCAAGGATAAAAAAAAATTCTAGTTAACAAATTCAAGTTATTTTTTTATTTGTATTTGGAACTTATAATATTACAAATATAAAGTACATATTAAAAATGTATTCCGTGATACAAAGGAAAGCAGTTTTTTTTGTCATTGCAACAGAGGTATATATTACAATGACTGCATTTTGAAAACGGCTTCGATTGGATTTTGTTGATGCTGCATAGTTCGCACCTTCCGCGTGACTTAACAAATTTTGGCCAGTGAACTCCCAGGTTGCCCAATCGAACATCTTTTGAAACGGACTCTCCTTTTCCCCTTGTTTTTTTGCTAGATTGTGGGGATTCACTCAGTAATGTCCTTTTAAGGCTTCGTCTGTCAACAGCTAAATCCTTTTGTGATAAAAGTCCTAAAGTTACACGTCTTTTATACTCGAGAAGTGGTACCTCTTCATGCATTTGGGTGTAAACGATGAACGAATTAACAAAAAGTATTTCTATCATTCCCCAAAAAAGGCGATGCCACCACTTCTTTGACCTACGATCCAGGCCATATGCAGACCTTAGTTGATCAGCATGATCTACTCCTCCCATAAATGCATTATAGTCTTTGACAACTGTAGGACAATTGACATCATGTTGCGCTCCTGACTTGTCTCTTCTGGAAACAGATGATGCCTCGTTGCCATGGTAGTTGGAAGCCAAAAGCACAGTTCTCGTATCTTTCCACTTAAAAAAACTGATCCCATCCATCGAAGATCGATAATCAAAATCGCCTCTATTCATTTTCTTATCATCTCTTAGGTTCTTCGGATTGCCTTTTCTATTTGCTCTTATCGTACCACACGCTAAAGTTTTCTCCGTTTTTAATTTCTCGAGCAGTCTCACCGATGAAAAATAATTGTCGAAAAAGATCATTTTTTGTTTACCCCATTCTTTTTCAGTCATTGATAAGACAACTCTTTCGCCAAGACCATAATTTGCGTATTTGGTTTCAAGATGCTCATCCTTTCCCTGATAAATAGAAAATTTCTTGATGTAGCCCCGTTGATCAGCTAAGCACCATAGTTTATAGCCCCTTTTAATGGGCTTCATGGGGTTATACTGTTTCATGGAGTTTCTGCCTTTAAAAAGAATCATGGATTCATCAACAGAAAGCTGTCTTGTCCCATGGTAGGAAGAGCTGAATTTCTCATTCAAACAATCAATCATTGGACGAAGCTTGAAGAGTCGATCTTGATTATCTCTTGGAATAAGGCTGTTATCGTTTACATGAAGATTACTCAAAATAGCGTCAAATCTATTGCGGCTCATGGTTTTGCCCACTAACGGAACTCCCAAGTCCTCACTTTCACTCCAAAAGTGTCTCCAGCTGGGTAATTGATGGTATCCCATAAGAGAGTTGATTCCTATAAAGGCCAAGAATTCACTTTTCTTCAAATCCAGCACCTTATTTTTTTGAATAGCGTAAAGATTAGATTGATATACTATGTTATCGACCACAGTTTCAAGAAAATTTATGAAAAAATCTGTTGGACTGATACAACTCGCAAACACATCCTCAACGGGTCCATCGGGCAACAAAAATTCAGGAATAACTGACTCATGATCCTTTGCTCTCCAGTGGCGATTTGGTTCTTCTTCGGGAATTTTTTTCTTCGACAAACTGCATTCTGGACGATCATCCGAAACATTTTCTTCATCGTCCAACAACTCGTCAAGCTTCGCTTGAAACAAAGTTTCATCTTGTTCCTGATTCATCTGGGTGATATCTCTTGTTCCTGATGGTAATGTAGGCAAATCTATTTCATCGTCAGATTCAATATCGGTGTCTTCTTTATTGTCCAAAGGTAAATCTTCAAGCATCGCCAAAATCTCATCATCCTTTAACAAAAAGGTCCTCACAGCCGACATAATGCACTATCACTTTATTTTACAAAAGATGTACACTCACTGAGCACTAAAAAAAGAATGACAAAAAAATTGCTAAAATTGTAATTGCAAATAGAAAAACTAACATAATCAGTAATCGTATGATAAGTTAAGTCGTTTGACCTGCAACAGATTTTATTGCTTTTATGAATAACTTGAAAAAAAGGGATGGAATGAGGAAAAGGATATGGGTAATAAAAACATTGATAGCCATAAGTAATAAAAAAAAAACAATAAAATGAAATAAAAAAATAAACCGAACATTTTACAACTTTGTCTATCGTACAATGAATTATGTCGGCCTCTGTATATTCACAGAACAAACAACAAAAATAAATCACACTGTCCTAACACCCACAGTAAAAAAAAAAAAAAAAAAAAAAAAAAAAAAAAATCGACGACCACAGGGCCCAGCGGTACTTACCAGTCCACTTTAGTTTTTCAATGAAAATATATGAAAAATTCTTATTACTTCAGGTAATTTCGTGTTTTTTAAATAGTTAAATATGCCAATCAACTATAAACCGAAAAAAAGTTAAGCAAATTTACTATAGCTATTTATTACGACAAAAATAAAAATCAACTAAAATAGATCTCTTCAAAGCCTAAGGTGCTGTCAAAAAAAATTCGTTAAAACTGTTAAAAAGACCAATCTAAGTAAATATGCAACAGAAAACATGAAGATAATATGCTAATTAAAAGTACCATTGGTCGCAAGTAACAAAACATTTTCGTTTATAGGTTTTATTTGAACTTTAACATGGTGGTACTTGTAAGTACCGGTGGACGACAAAGGGTTAAAGAAAAGATAAAAATAACGATCCTCGATATATTATACATACATACATATGTAAGTAAAGAAAGAAGTGAGAGTACCGTGGCGCAGTGGGTAGTGTGTTGGACTCTGACACCGATATGACACGGGATGGAATCCCGACAAAGCCATGTCATCGAACGTGTTTTCACGGTGTTTCTCCTCAGCGGGGTTCTAACAAAATCCTCTGTAGTAAAATTGTCATGAAAAGCTTCTCGAAATTCGCCGTTGGGAACCGGCAATAAACTGTAGGTCCCTTTCACCTATGGGAAAATGAAATCACACACAACATGGGTGATTGAGAGAAGCTCAGCTTAGGTCCTTCATGGACTGTAACAACAACATACATACAAACATACATACATCTACAAAAAGGAATGAGATGCCATGAAAAACATAACTTGTAAAAAAACCAAGTCTCGCAACTCAGATCTTCTACCGTAAAAAGATGTAAGATCAATGTATTACCAAGTCAGTTAATTGATTCAGTCCCTACTTAAGGGACCTTCTGCCTTGATTGATTACGTAATTAGCTAACCTAACAACATCTTATAGTGACCATACCAATATCAAAATCTTTTATGTTTTAAGTAAATAGATTGACTTGGAAATCGCACTAAATAATCTAATTTAATATAATATGTATTACTTGTGAGATATATTGTGTTTTCATGCGATGGCCAGGTCAATCTATTTACTTAAAACATAAAAGATTTTGATATTGGTATGGTCACTATAAGATGTTGTTAGGTTAGCTAATTACGTAATCAATCAAGGCAGAAGGTCCCTTAAGTAGGGACTGAATCAATTAACTGACTTGGTAATACATTGATCTTACATCTTTTTACGGTAGAAGATCTGAGTTGCGAGACTTGGTTTTTTTACAAGTTATGTTTTTCATGGCATTACTTTTACTTGGCTATGAAGCGAATTTGAACTATAGACCTTCCGATCGGCGGTCGATGATGTTAACCACTGCACCACGGCCACCCCACTTCTTTCTCTAATTGGTGTTTCCTGTTCCAAGGGAGCTGCCGTTTGGTTTGGGTTTTTCTCCCTGTTTCTCTCCAGACCCCGGAGTTCCTTCATGATTCTCGCTGTGGTTTCTTTCACAGCGTCCCATATTTCGCTCGATGTCAGCATATGCTTTATGATGTTCTCGGGAGTCGGTGTTTCTCCAATTTCATCTTGGAGATATTTATTTTCTGCCTCGAAATGTGAGTCTTGAAAAAATACGTGTTCTGCATCTTCTCTAGTCTCTCCACAGTTTGCACAGATAGGAGATTCATCAAGGCCAAACCTGTAAATATAGGCTCGGAAGCAGCCATGTTATGAACTGGGTGAGATAAAAATCTATTTCTCCGTGATGCCGGTTTATCCAGCTTTGTATGTCCGGTATAAGTCGATGGGTCCATCTTCCCTATGTTAACTGATTCTATCTCTCCTGCCATATTACAATGCTATGCCGTCTTTATTCCAGTTTAATATCTCTGACTGAGGCAAGGGCTTCCTGAATTTGCCGTCGTAAGACCTTTGCAACTCGATGGCCAAGATATCGGCTGGTAGCATTCCAGCAATTACATACATATATAGCATCATCCGATACCGTCCGAAAAGCGCTGCACACTCTTAGTGCGGATAGTCGGTTGGTGCAATTTACTCTTCTTGAGTGGGACTTAGTTTTCATCGCCTTTGCCCATTTTGGTGCCGCATACATAATTATTGACTGCGCCACTCTTGACAAAACTAGTCTTATTTGCTACCTGGGCCCTCCGATATTGCTCATTATTCTGGCTAAGGCAGCACGTTTTGACCACCTACCCTGATGGTGATTGTTTCCCTTTTCTTGCGGCTGCTTACTAGTACTGCTTCTGTTTTGTGATCGGCGAGCTCTAGCCCGACTGTCGACATCCAGCGTCTCACTTTTCAGATACATTCGTTCCCTATGTCCTCCATTCCTTCCAGGTGTTTCGCCGCTACTACGATTGCAATATCATCAGCAAAGCCTATGATTTTTGCCTTGTTGGGAATTTCTAGCCTCAGAAGTCCATCATACATAAGACTCCACAGAATAGGACCTAGCACCGATCCTTGTGGTACTCCGTCAGATATGTGATACTGCACTACCCCGTCGTCGGTATCGTAGAAAAGATACCGTTTCTCGAAATAGCTTTCAATTATTTTGCTGAGGAATCCTGGCACCATCTTTCCTCTAAGTGAGTGTACAATTTGTCCCCAGTTTGCAGAGTTGAACGCATTTTTGACGTCCAGTGTTATTACGGCACCGTATTTCTTTGCGCCTCGTGCCCATCTTTTGCCCTGAATAGCTTCTTCCAGAACTGTGGTTACCCTCCGTATAGCGTCGATTGTAGAACGGGCTTGCCTGAATCCGTGCTGCTCGTCTGCAAGCCCCCCGGCTTCATTTATTGCCACCCCGAGTCTGTTGGCTATCATTTTCTCCAGTATCTTCCCTATTGTATCTAATAGGCAAATCGGACGGTATAACGACGGCTCCTCTGGTTGTTTTTTTCCCTTTAGGCAGCAGCCCCAAGCGTTGTTTTTTCCATTGGTCTGGAAAGACCCCTTCGATTAGGCACTTATTGTACATTTCTAGGAATGGTCCCGTGTTTGCTTTAATGGCTATTTTAAGAGTCTTATTTGGAATGCCATCCAACCCAGGGGAGTTGTTGTCCTCGAAATGTTTGCACACCTTTAGGAGTTCAGTTTGCGTGATAGTTGTGACTTCCTGTTCATCCTGGGGTGCTTTTATACGCTCTATCGTTCATTGCGGTGAAAATAGTCCTGACGGTATTTTTTTCATTAGGAGAGGGCAATGGGGCCCTGATTGTGCCTTGGAGTTGTTGCCTTTGTAAGCGGTACCCCGAGCATTATACAATATAACATTTGCAGAATGTGTAATGAGGACGAAGAAACAGCAGAGCACATACTGTGCCACTGTAACTGCCTTGTCAATAGACGTCATCGTCACATAGGAAAGTATCATCTTGAAGCAGAAGGAATTGCTGCTAGCTCACTCAAAAGCATACAAAGTTTTATTATGAACTCAGGATTTTTGAGTAAACTTTAAGTGGGGGATATCGCAATAGGCCCACTAGTGGCCGCAGTGATCAGGCGACCTTATCCCACCCCCTATTCCACTCCAACTTTACTCCATGGACCTTAGCCTCAACCTTTTATAAAACTCCTAGAGCTCTGCAGTATGCATCAAGCGGAAATAACAGCGATAGCGCAAAGAATATTACAGGAGAATCAACTCACCACCTCCTCTGCTCATACCCTCATTTGCAACTCGCAGACTTAAAAATAGCTCCACTCCATTGCCTCATCAGAAGCACTATTAGGTACTCAAGTGGCAAGGTATTCATGTGGTACCACAATAGGCCGATTCCGGACTAAGCGTTCCCTTGACAGTTCGACAATTTCGTTTTCATACCAAGCATAAGTGCTTATTGACATCCAAGGGATATGACGTTGAAAGTACGTTTTGTAATTGAGTTCCTCTCATACATCTGCATTTTTTAACTTTAACACGGTGAGTTCAATCGAAAACTCCAGCTCATAGATGGAGATGGCCCTTAGATATTTTCTCCGTGTCATTATGCGAACATCAGAAAATCTTTGTGAACAAAGTGACTCCCAGGTAATAGTGATTGCCGTTGGAAGAAAATGTCAAAGGTGAAAACCAACCTGATCAACATCATTAATTCCGTAACAAAACTCACTTCAAAGGACGTCGTATTTCAAGAAATTCGAAAAGTTTTCTCATTTCTATCGCTTTCTTTCGAAATGACGAAAGCAATATTGGCATTACCCTCGCTGAGCCCCGAGTTAAGCCTAAAATCTACGCAATTAAGCTCAATTAACACATTGATGCAAGAGAATGCCTCAGAAACAAAACCATAAAGGACTTTACATTATGCATCTGAAAGTCCACTGAACAGATAGAAAAAGATGTCTCCCAACCTTCGAACATGTCCCAATTAACTAAAGATTTCCCTTCGAACATACTGCCATACCACAATCAAAAGAACCGGATTGGCAAGATCCTGGCGTACACCAACATTCCTACTTAAATTCGTAATGAGTGACCACCCGCTGACTGTGGGGTGTCAAATTGAACGGAATAGCTGTCGGTATGATGTCAACGCCTCAATTACATAAAACTTTCGCACCCGGCAAGGTAACACGTTCTTTCATTTCCTCTTTCACATTTTTTTTTCTCTCTTTTTGGATAGATTGCGCCACGGGGTGGCTGTTTAGTAGCAGCATGAATCCAGGGGAATCATGAAAATCAGGTTCTTGCCTTTTAGGATTTCCCTGCCTTGGGCAGTAAATGAGGGCAACAGGGAGAGTGAATTGTCTGTTGTCGAGAACAGTAAGCTGGATGGTCATTACACGTTAGAACCCCTAGGTAAGGCTTTTCTTTTTCTTTAAGAGTAATCTAATGCTTAACAGTTCTCGGAGACAACGTCGTAATCTGTCTGTGAAAATTACTGTAAACGTTTTGAAATTCATTCTTGACCAGCATTATGAGTAACAAAACTGTCGCAGGACCTCTGTAATTGCATTTGCTACAATCACTTGTAACGATAATGGTCCTCGACCACCAGCATCTACCACGCCACCTCCTCTTGAGCCCATTAATACGGATCGGATGGCAACTGGCCGTGTGAGGAACCCTATATACCATACATCGATACCGACCGCTGGCAAACTAATCAAATATAGAAAGCCACTCCATAGCGTGGCTGAAGTGACCATTTGGTGGCACTCATGTATGTAAGGGCAGCTCACGGTGGACTCAGCGTGTGAACAAGCCAACAGAAAAGCGAAAGATCCATTCGCGCTGCTATGGGAAACAAAAATGAATTTATAGCTTCATAAATCAAAAACAATATTGTCGCATCCGAGCTTGCTTCCGCCCCAGTCAGTCGTAGTTATATTCGAACCGAGTGTGAACGAGAGACGGTCTCGATAACGTCGACTAGAGCTAGGAGAGAGATCTACCCCAGTGTCATCTTCTTGTGGTGCTTCCGCAAAGACACAACACACATACGTGAAGTGACTTGGTACTTGAGTGCAATTTATATCGAATGGCTGCGATAAAAATCGATCGTTGTCGTCGGAAAGAGAACAAGACGACGATGACTGAGGCGGTCGCGACTTTTACCAAGCCAATGTCAATGTGTCCTTTGGTGTGGGGCCTAAAGAAATGCTAAAAATTCACTTCGACAGGGTTGAGTTTGACTGCCGGAGCATGGGGCAGGAAATCACGATGATATGACGACAACTTCGATGAAAAACGATCAATAGACGAAGAACGAGACACCATGAGCAAATGGGAGCATGCGAGTATACGAACGTATGCCGTATCCTTCGAGAGTCATACCACGATGCCTGCCTTTCATTCGGGCAGACTGTTGTCATATCCCATGAATGCTGATATGATGTATACCGTATTCAATGGCGTTGGCTAGGAGTCCTTCATATCTGGTGTTCCGTGTCTCGCGTAGTAACGTTCAAAATCCATCTAGCGCGTGGAATAAAGGACCCATTTGAAGGATGTGTATAAATATGTGTGTGTGTACAGCTTGCTTATCCTTGAATTGCTTGTTTGAGTGGAGGTGTAATTATTTAAAGCTGCTCTGCTGGAATTGACTCTTTCTTTTCATGTTTTCGTGGGGACGAAATTAGGTTTGATTTTTCGATGTTGCAGTTTTGTCAAAAGAAGAAATTCGAGTGGCTTTGGCCGTTCAGGCACACTTTATGAGCTCGTTACCTTTGTGCACTGGAAATGATATCGATAAGCAAACGAACAAATTGCATGTTGCTGTTTGACTTTTTTTTTATGTAAAATAAGGTAGAGCTGTCAAGTACACTATACGTTTGGTGTTAAAGCTCAGATATTGGTTGTCTGTAACATCCATTGCTACATTTATCTTAGAGTACTATTAAGATCGTCAAGGAAAAAAGCAAATCGCAATCTATGGGTGTCGAATAATGGAAGTGAGGGTATAAAGTCTTCCCGAAGACGTGAAAAATTGGTATGAAAAGTTATAAGTGGAAAAAATCTCGGCAAGTTGGGGGCCGGGTTAGCTCTTGTGTGGTCGATGACCAAAATCACAGAATCAAATATCGAATTGTTACATACTATGTACATACATTTTCAGTGGCCCGCATGTTCCACCAAAAAGGCTCGCGAGGGTAATGCGCGCACGCGGGGTCTCCAGGCTAATCGATCCACCGCCATTGACTCTAACTCATCAGGATCTATGCCTAAGCGCACTCAGGGGAGTTTTTGGAATTTGTCCAACCACCTCGTCCTGGGTTTCTCAAGCAGTCACCTGCCTGATGGCATTGCATTCGAGGCACGCTTCGGAAGTCGTGACATTCGTCTCACGTGACCAAACCATCGGAGCATAGCCCTTTCCGTTCGGAGGAGTTGCTGCTCAACATTGAGCTCCCCGCGCACTGCCGTGTTTCTCGCCCTATCCCGTCGGGTAACTCCCACAACAGCATGAAAAAAATTCATTTCGGCAGCTTGTATTCGCAATCTTATTCTTTCGTTCAATACCCATATTTCATGACCATAGGGGAGAGTTGGTTAAAAACCGCTTTGACACCAAGCTCGGTCTTCCTGATTATAGTTCTTCCAAGCTGTTTCCAAATTGACCCAGCTCGGTTAATCCTCCCATCAGTCGTGAAGAAGACCCCGAGATACTTAAACTTCTCCACGTGTTCCAATGTGACTCCACTAACATGTAGAGTGCATTGGACAATATTCTGCAAATAACCATAACCTCGGATTTATCCACGTTAACCCTCATTCCAGCATCAGCACATACGGCCACAAACCTAACTAGCGCGCGCTGGAGTTCCGTCTGGGAGGATGTGAGGACAACTAAGTCATCTGTAAAAAGAAAATGGCTTACCCTCAACTCTCTCAATGTGAAACACTCCTTGCCTCGACTGCGCTGCAATATCCAGTCCATATATATAATGAAAAGGAGAGGTGATATGACGTACCCTTGGCGAGGTCCAACGCCCACGGTAAAAGGTGTTGATTTACTACCGTTAACCCGAACAGAGCTGCTACAGTTTGTGTATAGAGACTGAATGGCCCTCAACAAAGAACTATCAATCCCATACTCCAGAGTTTTCCTCTAGGAACTCGGTCATACGCCTTTTTCAAATCTACAAAGCAGCTGCAGATCGGTCGGGCGTACTCCCAAGCCTTCTCGAGTACCATTCTTAGAGTGAAAAGCTGGTCGGTTACACTTCTGCCGTAACGCAACCCGCACTGTTTATCCCCTATCCTGGATTCGGTCAAAGCTCTAGAACGTGCCCCCAACACCTTAGCGTAGACTTTACTGGGGAAACTTAAAAGAGATATGTCCCTATAGTTGGACCACTCTTTTTTATCCACCTTTTTGAAAAGAGGGACAATAACCACAGTCTGCCAATCGCAAGGTGTTTCACCGTATTCCCCGGCCATATTAATGACCCGAGAGAGCCATAATACTTCCTTTTTACCCATTACCTTAAGCATTTCTGGCCGAACTTCATCGCTAAAATTACTTCCTCAACCGTTGGACTATTCTCCACTCCACTCAGGACTATAGGTCTGTCCCCCTCAGCGCCCTGTTCGGGATTGAGCAGCTCCGAAAAGTGCTCGCTCCATCGGCCTAAGATGTACGTCTCATTGGAAAGCAACACACCATCTTTGGATTTAACTCTTTCGATTATGTTGAATTTCCTTCCTCTGAGCCGGCGATTGGTTTACCAGAACACCTTTTTCGCAGATCCATCTAACTTCTCGCCGAACTCCTTCCAGGACTGCTCTTTAGCTGCTCGCACAGCCAGTCACAGGATTCACCGAAAAGAATCCAGTCCCTGTAGGCCTTCTTCTTCCCTCTGATGGCTTCTTAAGCTCCGGGTGTTTTAAACCACGCAGTTCTTTTCTCTCTATTTGGTCCAGTATGTTTTGAAGTTGCATATTTATCAAGGTGTGATTTCAAAGGTATAGTGTCATCCGTAAAGGTCGCTATTATTGATTCTTCCCCTCTTGGAACTGGAATATAAGCAGCGTATAATAAGAATAAGGTTGGTATTAGGACACTTCCCTGGGGTAGTCCTGCTTACGTTTGGTGAATGCTCGATGATTCGTGCGATCCGTAAGATAGCTCTCCAGTAGAAGGGAAAAGTCAAGAGTAGGCCTTCATGCCATACTTTGTCAAAGGCTCTTGCGGCATCAAGAAATACGCCCACACGGAATTTTCTTTTTTCTCGAAGTCCATAGACGTGTTGTTAATAAGCCTGTTAATCGGTTGTATCGTTGAGTGCAGTCATCGGAAACGGAATTGGTGGTGAGGGATTAACTTATTTTGTGTCAGGGAGAGTTCTAGTTGGTGAAGTAGTTATTTTTCAGATACTTTATAAGAAGACGGGTTATTTGCTTCTTTACCAGCTTTGGGTATAGCTATTATTGCGCTACCTTCATCTTCTTTCTTCTTTTGGTGGCGTTATAGCCCATAAAGGACCAGAGCCAAGCTTCTCTCAATCCCCCATGTTGTGTGTGATTTATTTTTCCCATAGGCGAATAGTGAGAGTCGAGAATCTTTTTCAAGGCAAGTACACTACCGGGGGTTTGCCAGTACCCCGAAAAACTGTGATATCTACTACGGACACTGCTACAGAGAAAATAAACAACGCTTATTCGGATGCGGATTCGTTGTTCGAGGCAGACTCAGGAAAAAAGTCGAACGCCTCATAACTATACGCATCAAGACCAATCTCGGCAATATAAGTTTATTATGTGTCCACGTCCCTACAGAGGAGAAAGATGACCGACATAAAGACGACTTCTATGATCCCCTAGGCAGAACGTATGCCCAACGTCCCAGCCACCAAAATCGCTCAAGGAGATTTCAATGCGAAGCTGGGTAAGGAAGGTTTCTTTGAACGGGTCATTGGAAAGCACAGCTTACACAACACCACGTCAGAAAACGGACTAAGGCTAGTGGACTTTATGGCGAGACATAATCTGGTAGTAGCAAGTACATGATTCTCACACCTCAACAGCCATAAGGGGACCTGGCGGTCTTTCGATCAATCGACAACCAGCCAAATTGATCATATTGCGATCGACGGCAGACACTCCTCCAGCATCCTAGATGTCCGAACCTTTCGAGGAGCCAACATCGATTCGGATCATTACCTTGGTGCAGACAAGGTACGGATGCGAATTTCTCGGAATCAACAGAGTCGAGTAAGAACACCAAAATTGAACGTCGGAAAGCTCCAATCGCAGGAGACCGCCAGGACCTTCGCCGATCAAGTCTCCCTCAAGATCTCTCAAGTCCCGATGCAACTGCAGAGACCATAGAACAGCAACGGAGTCGTTGTCAGAACGTCATTAAAGAGGCCGCCTCAGATGTACTCGGTTTCGAGCCATCACCGTCGAGAAACCCCTGGTTTTATCATGAGTGCAGACAGGCCCATGTAGAGAAACTGAATGCATACATGGCCGCATTGCATCGACGGACGAGAGCTGCCCGCGAGCTCTATGAACAGAAAAGGAAGGAGGAGCATGCGCTTCTGAGAAGGAAAAACACGGAGCACGAGAAGCGCGAGATCGAGGAGATGGAGAGATGTTACTGCAGGAACGACGTTCGAAAACTTTACCGGAAAATAAACCGAACATGCCAAGGCTATAAAGCCAGAGCAGAAGCCTGCAGGGATGAGCACGGACAACTAGTAGTTGAGTCACAGTCGATGCTGAGATTGTGGAAGGACCACTTCTGCAGACTGTATAACGGCGATGATAGTCAAAATGCCGCCGTCAGGCAGAGCGAACCATTCACAATGGACGAAGACGAAGGAGAATCCCGTCCACCCGACCTAGACGATGTTTAGATAGCGATATCGAAACTTAAGTCTTATAAAGCTGCTGGAATAGACGGACTCCCCGCGGAACTGTTTAACGCAGCTGACGATGAGCTGGTCAGAAACATGCACCAACTCATCTCCAAGATATGGTCGGAAGAACGCATGCCCAATGAATGGCCAAACTGTGTAAGGCCAGGAAAATCCACGGTAGACCAAATATTTACACTACGGCAGATCTTGGAGAAGACCCATGAATTCCAGGTCGACACGCACCATCTTTTCGTCGACTTTAAAGCCGCGTATGACAGTGTTTATAGAGAGGAGCCATACAGAGCCATGTCATGTTTTAACATTCCTGCCAAACTCGTCAAACAGTACAGGATGACTATGGAGAGCTCTCGCTGCTCCGTTACGGACCGAGGTGAACTAACCGACCCCTTTGATGTTAAAAAAGGTTTTAGACAGGGTGACGCACTGTCATGTGCTTTCTTTAACATCATAATTGAAAATATAGTGCGGGACTCTGCGACCAATACAAGAGGTACGATCTACTTCAAGTCCACACTTAAAACTCACTCATCAACTTTATGAGCTGATCGAATTATGGGAACTTATTTCTTTAAGGACCGGCGTTATACATTTTACTTTCTTCGTTACTCAGCTAATTGGCATTGACGTGACAGAGCTTCGGTTTCAACAAGATAACGCGGGGGGTAGGCGTGGTGCAGTGGTTAACATCATCGACCGCCGAGCGGAAGGTCTAGCGGAAGGAAGCGGTTGAAATTCGTTTCATAGCCAAGAAAAAGCAATTCCTATACGGAAAAAAGAATGCAACGCAGTTGTGAATGGGGGAAGTGACCAAACGTACTGCTGCAGGCATAACACTCACAGTATATGGTCAATTGAAATTCATCCTCTGCGTATGCCATATTTACACCAAAAGTTCATGAATGAACTACTGTGAATTATAACCAATGCGAAATTTGGTCGGCTCTCGTCCTATCTAGGACAAACCACCCCTCAGAGTAGTGAACGAACATCTACGACCCAAAACCACTGCACTCCATTCAGGTTGTGTGTGCACCTGCGTGAAACTCTCCCTCTCACTATTACCTTCACTGGCACAACGTTTACGTTATAAGGCCTAAGCTGCGAGGATGCAGGAATCTTCAATTCGGCGCTCACGATGCCAAGGGAATGTATTGAGGATATTGAGGTATTGAGGATAGTCGATAAGATTGTTACGGAGAAAAAGATCCTGTGGCCAATCAACTCTTTTGACCCCTACAAGGCGCGAGGAATGGATGGGATCTTTCCGATCATGTTGCAGGAGCCTTGTGAGGTAATTCTTCCGTGGCTGAAACGCATCTACTTCTGGTGCCTCAGGATGGGATATGTTCCTCAAGTGTGGAGGGGGATGGAATTTATTGTGGTTTTCATACCCAAGTCGGGTAAAGTTAACCATGCTACCAAAGGACTTTAGGCCTATCAGTCTATGGTCCTTCCTGATGAAAACGCTGTAACGAATAATAGACTTGTATGTAGGGGAAGAGATTGGGGACACTTATCTGTCACAATCATACAACGCGTACATAAGGGGAAAATTAGTAGATACTGCTCTGCATAGGGTAGTCTATACGACAGAAAAATCACTCAATATCAAGGAATTCACTCTAGGTGCCTTCCTAGACATAGAGGGTGCTTTTAATAACGGCAGTACCGAGGCAATAGTGTCCAGCCTTCATATGGCCCAAATAAACCCAGGTGTATGCAGTTGGATTGGGCAAATGCTGGGTACTCGTATAGTAAATTCGGCGATGGGGAGAGCAAAGGGAAGGGTGAGAGTGAATAAAGGTACACCACAAGGTGGCGTATTGTCACCCCTCCTATGGCTCCTTGTGGTAGACGGAATGATCAAGATTCTAGAGACGGATGATTTTCATGTCACGGCCTACGCCGATGACATTGCCATTTTGGTCTCTGGAAAATTTCCGCAGGTCCTCAGCGATAGACTAAGCTACGCACTGATGTTAGTGGATAACTTGGTCAAGAGGCGAGGCCTGGGAGTAAATCCGGCGAAAACAGAGGTAGTACTCTTTACAAGGAAAAGATCTGTATCAAGATACACCTACCTCCATATGAATGGTACCTATAGATCTGATCCCTGGAAAATATGCCAAATATCTTGCATAATCGTGGACTCCAAGCTTAGCTGGAGAGAAAATATTGAGGAAAGAATCAAAAAGGCCTACGTGGCACTATATTCGTGTAAGGTAGCCTTTTTTTTTTTTTTATAGTCACACCCGCACTTAAGGCTAATGCCTTGTAATGTATTGAACGTTGTGCGAGCGAAGGTAACAGGGAGAGTTAGAGTTTCGCCCAGGTTGATGTTTTTGACACACAACCTGAACGGAGTGCAGTGCTTTTGGGTCGTAGATGTTTGTTCACTAGTCTAAGGGGTGATTTGTCGTAGATGGGACGAGAGCCGACCAAATTTCGCGTTGGTTATAATTCCCAGTAATTCGTTCATGCACTTTTGGTGTTAATATTGCTTACGCAGTGGATGAATTTCAATTGACCACATACTGTGAGTGTTATGCCTGCAGCAGTACGTTTGGCCACTTTCCATCCACAACTGTGTTGCATATTTTTTCCGTATAGAAATTGCTTTTTCGTATCTATGAAACAAATTTGAACTATGGACCTTCCGCTCGACGGTCGATGATGTTAACCACTGCACCACGGCCACCCCTTTGGAAAAACATGGGGCCTCAAACCAAGGTTAGTACAGTGGTTGCACATTGCAGTGGTAAGACCTATTCTAGTCTATGTCTCGGTTGTCTGGTGGAAAGCGCTCGAGAAAATGTCATCTTCAGAGTGTGTCAAAAGTTCAAAGGGCAGGCTGTCTGGCGGTGACGGGATCTATGAAGTCCACACCAACGACGGCTCTTGAAGTCATGCTGAACCTCCCACCCCAGACATATACTGCGAGAGCGTCGCAACCAGAATTGCTTTAAGACTACAGGAATCCGGTCTCTGGAAAAAGAATCCTCACGAAACCGTAACGAACTATGTCACCCGACTTCCTTGCTGGGAGAGGAGATTCTCTATTAGAATTCCCTCCAGGGAGGAATGGACCGATGGTTTGGTACGTACGGAAAGTCAACTGGCATCCTACATCGACGGATCCAAAAAAGATGTTGGCACAGTTGCCGGAGTCTACTTTGAGTCTCGGTATATGCATCGCTCCTATAGGCTCGATGATGGATGCAGTGTCTTCCAAGCTGAGGTCTTCGCTATCAAGCAGGTGGCGGACCTGATCAGCAAAGAGAATATCTCAGGAAAAAAGTATCAGCATCTATGTTGACAGCCAGGCAGCCATTAAAGCTCTGCAGGCAGCATGGATAAGATCCAAACTCGTCAAACTCTGCAAGGAAAAGTTAGAAGAGATATCCAATGTAAATGAGGTGACCCTTTGCTGGGTACCTGGTCATATGAATATCTCTGGAAACGAGAGGGTGGGATCAAGCGCAACAATTGCGCAGATCTCAGCTTATGCCAAAGCACCACTCAGTGCGCTCTACAGGGAGATAGAGACGGAGCTATTAGTGAAAGCCAATAAGCGATGGTGTCGTTTAGATACATGCGCAACGGCGAGATCGATTTGGCCCGTCTATGATAAGAAAAGAACGGAAAATCTGCTGAAGTTCCATCGTGGGAATATTCGACTGGCAGTCGGTGCTCTCACCGGGAACTGCATGCTATCCTACCATGCAGTTCGACTAGGCCAGCCCTACAATGACTTTCTGCAGAAGCTGCAGGGACGAAGAGGAAATTGAATCCATTCGTCACCTGCTGTGCGATTGTCCGGCGCTAGCCCAAAAAAGTATTATGTTCCTAGGAAGATACTTCCTTTCGGGACTAGAAGAGGTAGGTAATATTGGGCTGAATAGAATACTGGGATTTTTATCCTCGTCTGGTTGGTTCAGCGCAAGGGTAAATGTCTAGGTATCAACTGGTTAAATAAAACAAGTGGGCACAATGGACTCAACGTAGTCTACGTGAGCC
Organism: Eumerus sabulonum; assembly: GCA_951905685.1. Lineage (NCBI taxonomy): Eukaryota > Metazoa > Arthropoda > Insecta > Diptera > Syrphidae > Eumerus > Eumerus sabulonum. The sequence goes on along the minus strand of OX645062.1, from coordinate 56,972,484 downwards.
TTGACTTTTCATCAATAGGGCACTCATGTACCTAACCTAATCTAACCTAAGGCCTTAACCGTGAGTGCGAGTGTAAAAAAAAAAACAATCACACACAACATGGGTGATTAAGAGAAGCTTGGCTCTGGTCCTTCATGGGCTGTAACGCCATCAAAGAAGAAGAAGACGTATTGAATAAATAAGCAAACAGTTGTAGTTTATCCCAACCCTATTCTGAACGATTAAAATTTCGCAACAATATATTCGATCACCTGTTGCCGTTTTAAAGTTAATTCCACTACGCTTCTCTCATATAAACCCTTGTCAGTGCGGCAAAAAACTGGTTTAGCCGCTTTCCACAAGCCTCTCTTGAGCCAAATGATTCGCCAGTTAAACTAATTACCATGAACAGTAACAGGTGGTATTCACTTGGTGTCAGGTCCGGATTATGAGGTCTTTAAATAAAAACCGCTCAACCAAGCCCGTGGAACTTTCGGGCAGTTAATATCGACCTGCTTAGTAAGCCACTACCCCGATATAACACCATTCCTCCGCCGCTTTTGGGCGATTGTTACCTTCACATTTTTTTTTTTTTAAAGACTCGCGCAGGTTCAAGAGTTTTTTTGTTTTTGTTTTTTTTTTTTTTGATATTCTCTTATGATGTGTTGACACACACAACCTGAACGGAGTGCAGTGGTTGGGGTCGTTGATGTTCGTTCACTACTCTCGAGGATGGTTGTCCTAGATCTAGATAGGACGAGAGCCGACCAAATTCCGCGTTGGTTATAGTCCGAAGTAATTTGTTCACATAGTCCAATTGTTAACAGTATAGGTCCGATTTAAGGGCTTTGTGTGGAGACAGCTCATAGTAAATGATTTTCTACAAAACCCAACAAACGCAAAGCAATTTGGTTTTTTATGCGTTTGCTACTATTGTGTCCAAAAAGTAAGGTGACATTCGAATTTAAACTGCGCGCGCAGATCCATTTACGAAAGTGCTTCTATTTTTAGATTGGTATGACCGTCTTTGATATCCGTGTCAAGTTTTACATTAAAATATTCAATGGTGCTTGAGATACGCTTCATTTTGTGAGCTGCTTAAAGTAAATTTTTCGGTTTTTAGGTCTAAACTTTTTGAGCAAAAAATGTGTAAAGCCTTCGGTGATACGGCTTTGTTGGAAAAAAAATTTTCAAAGGATATGAAGTTTTCCAATAAGGACTAGAACGTTTCGAAGAGATTGTCGTCGTGGATCAATCGGCCAAAAAATCAATAACATTTAGAGGATGTTTTGGGCCTCAGATGCGCAAAATTCTGATTGGTACCGATTCGTCGCGTTGAAATGTGTGAAATAATGCTTTCTGAGTACCAGGACAAGATGAAACGTATTATTACAGGAGATGAGCATTGGACTTATGCTAACGACCCGAAAAGAACCAGTCAGTCAACTGAATACCGTGCTAAAGTCGAGGCAAAATCAATAACACCGTGCCAAAGTCGCTCAAAAATCAAAGACATGTTGACTGCTTCCTTTAACTATCGTGGACGATGCATTTTGAGTTCCTTCCACCAGGTCAAGCTGTTAACCAGCTATTCTGTTTTATTTTTGTTTTTTTTTTTTTTTTTGTTTTTTTGTAGAGACTATTATGATGTGATATATACACAACCTGAACGGAGTGCAGTGGTTTGGATCGTCGATGTCCGCTTGCTACTCTCAGGGGTGGTTGTCCTACATAGGACTAGAGCCGACCAAATTCCGCGTTGGTTATAGTCCGTAGTAATTCGTTCGAAGCACTTTATTTCGCGAGCAGATATTCGCCTCAAATTGCCGGAACTGTGTCGAGACAACGCTTGGTTTGCGCACAACTATAATGCACCGTCTCACACTGCTTCCATTCTTCGTGACCCATATCGTTCCACAACATAATTTGGCACCATGCGACTTCTTGTTATTCATAAAACTCAACCGTTTTGAGTCGATAGAGGAGATAAAAGCCGCATCGAGGAAGGAGCCGAAGGCCATCCCGGATATCGACTTGAAAAACTGTATTGAAGAGTGGAAATCCGTTGGCGTAAGTGTTTAAGTGTTTTGTATCGTCTTTATATGTACTCAATTGGTTCCAAAACGCTTTTCGTAGAATGCTCCATTCTTTGGCAATACAAACAACGCCGATTATCACACTGGAAGATTTCCATAATTTTAACATTTTCGACATTTGGTCTTTAAAATCGAAATTACGGGCACTATGGCGGTGGTAAAGTTTTGGAGCAACATCTTCGCGAAAAATCTCCCTCATATGCAGTAACAAAATTCCAACTGGTGCCAACGGGCAAGTCACAGAACGTATTTAAATTCTAGTGGCAGGAAGTACGTTAATATATACATATAGTTAACGAATATTTGTACGTTAAGATCTAAATCAACACACTAACAAAAGATATTTGTATCAGAATAAGTCATAATCGGTAACAATACACTCTCTTCAACCATGTCAAATCAAAGTCAGATAATGTAAATGCCAAAGTTATCGGAAATCACATCACACTTCAACAAGGATACGAAGAAGCGAACAAACCCATCAAACCGACAAGCCCTTAACAGATCAAATCTCAACATTTACAATCGTCCCCAAACGTCGCGCAAATGGCACATACGATTGCCCATGTCAATTGTCACCCACGTCACTTAATAAACTTTTCCATTCATGACAAAACTTCAACCCTTCCTCACCATCGCATCATCAATGCCAACTGTCGACACCAAAAAGTCATAAGACATTTCTATCTGTTCTAATCAGGCCACTTTACGTGCATTGTTATACCCCATATGAGTCGAGACATGGCATATGCTTCCTGTGTTGGACCACATTTTTTGCTAGGAAATCCGACCGCCCTCTTCGAGGGTTAGGAAGATTACACTAATCAACAGATAAACTAGGACACACTAAGGAAACAACGCGTATGAGGTACTCCCTCCCATAATGTTCGATCATTCACAATCCATCTAATCAGGCAATCATCTCTTAGTTTACGCCTCATCCTATGCAAAAAAAAAATCGAAAGGAAAAATCAGAACATGATACTTGTAACCGGAAACATATGTTCTACACGAGAAACGGTCAAGGAAACTTTCCACGCAGTGCTTAAAGGGAAGGAAACTTTCATGTTTTCTTTAAATGACAAAACACCAGATATGTTCGTCCTTTTTCGAGACAGTAAAACACATTGAAAAACAATAATACACTCATGGATTCTGTGGGAGGGGTGCAGCCGCCCCCAAAAACAACACCCTTAGTAGAGTGTCAGAGTCAATAGGGTAAGACGCGATGGTCGGAAGTGAAAAGAAAAAAAACAAAAAAACAAAAAAACTCCTTGCTCAGATCCTCGATACTGGTCGTAGTGGTGTCGCATTCAACAAGCTAAGTTGTGTAAGCAGTCCCATGGGGGTAGTCAAACCAAGCACATGCATTCCATCGTTTAAACGAGGGACGGTCGAAGGAACTGCCAAGTAGATGAATAGAATTGAAATGGTCGTAGGAGGAACGAATTGTGGAAGCAAGAGACAACAGGTTGCAATATCCGAAAATACAAAAAGCAAAAACGCAAATGCTAAAAAAAAATTCTTTCCCTGACTTGTGGGGTTGAAGGAAGAAGCAGGACGGGGGCTAGGTTTAGTTTCTCCTACGAAACTAACACTTTGGGTATATTTCAACAAGTGACTGTCAGTATATCGTGTCACTTGGTTGTATTAAAACGTAGGGGAATGTCCAAATATACATGTTGAATACCAAGTACTCTCAGTTAGGGAGGGTCTCAGTGGCGTAGGGTACAGATTCAAGAAAAATGTGAAGAAACGTCAAAGACAATGAAGAGTTTTTAAAGCTAATTATCTAGACAAACATTAAGATCATCCTACATGATGCCACATATGTTTGACGTGATTTTAACAACCTCCAGGGCCTCCGAAGAAAAAAAAATCTCCCATAAGTCAGCTTTTAAAGTTAAAAGCACTACCCAGATTTTAGAATGTCATAACAATTTGCTGCAAGTTCAAAATCTTCCAATACACCATCCACGCTGTTATGCAACGCAGATGTACGTACATAAAAGTTGCGCTCGTAAATGCTGCGTGGATCCGCAATAATTAGATAATTTCCAGAATCTCCTCCATAACCCACTTTATAGCCATTTTCCAAAATCAAATAACAAAAATTAAATTTCCTTTCGAAACACTACTAGTGTACGTACATGTTGGTATGGTAAGCTCCTATCGCGGATTCATTCTCCTACTCGAGCAATACTCGAGCGCATGTCGCACTCACATTCCCCTACATAACGCATACAATCTCGAAGGAGACTGTCACCATACAATCTGTTCGTGTGACCTGTTGCTGGAGGGGATACATAAACGTGACGGTATTAGTTGGCGAAAAGTGCAACAGGGTCGCATCCACAACTACACGGTTACACACTTACCAAAGGGGTTGCTCCCTAACCTATAAAGGCTGAGCATAGTCAGTTAATATACAATAGTATGCGTGCAAATGCCGGCAATAACTGTGAATATCCAGAACCTATCGGGTTCCTCCCGTTTCCGGATAAAGGAAATCGAACTACAGGAGGCGCAACCATAGCCAAGCATATATTGCTGGCAGCACAGCCAGTAAAAGCAAAAAAAGGCAGCGTTATGTGGATGAGGTGAATTGCCATGATGTTGGAGCCTCAGTTGGATAGTTGACGCGTCCTGAAACGGTTTGGCGTTTGCTTTCCTAAGCTCTTCAGAGTTTATTGCTTAGAAACCAACTACTTGTGACACAATTTTTGTGTTTTTTCTTATTTCGAAAAATCTACCGAAAGGACATTTTTGATTTGAACAAGTGACAGTGCAACCAAACTCTCTTACTTCAAACCACCATCTTGTGATAAGTGAGTAAAAGACTTTCATATCCACCTGGACAGAAGACGTACTACAAATCACCGACCATAAGGTAAATGAGAAATAAATTCTATTATCCTTGCCCCCTCTCAATCCATTCGTCAAATTATATGTATATTCCGAAACACTTTCCCGCCCATTCGCGTAGAAGATCCTTGAAATGAATTCCCGTCGTCATCGTCGTAATCGTCCTCATGCAATCTGCTGAAATCACGTTTGGTCAATTTCGTATGCAGGACGCGTTGTGATTAATTGCTCAATAAGAGCAACTGGGGTGGGGCTTCTCGTTCGCAACCTGTTCGCCAGTGCCAGCGCACGAGTCATCCTCATCGTCACTGTTGTTGCTTGTGCCAAACTTAAAGCCTGCACAAAGCGAGAACTCGGGGATGGAGGATAAAGTGGAAAAGTAAGGAAACAAAATAAAACAAATTGATTCAATGACTTTGGGAAGCATCTTGGTTCGCTCATTCTACTCTTGTTTTTTTTCTTCGTATCTCTGATAGACCAGACAAGCTGGCAGGAGTAAGAAATGGATGAAGACGAAAAGAAAAACTGGAGAGGGATGAGCGCAAAAACGAAAACAAAACAAAAAAAAAACTCCGTCGTAATCATGATTAATTGCAGGATAAATGAGTGCAGTTCTCTACTCGCGCTGCGAAAGAAAATATCCTGCTAAATAATTTACTCCCAAATGGAGGATGTCCATACTCATCCTCATTTTTTTTTTTTTTTTTTTTTTCTGCGTCGAGTACGTTCCGTTGCATTACTCGATTGTCTTAGGGACGGATTGTGGTAGTGGTACAAGATGCCTGACGGCGTACGTACGATCGTACGAAGAGTTAGTCACTTGCACTGGATGCTCCTTCTGGTGCTGTTGTCGTCGCCGTCATCGTCATCATCTTCTTCACCGCCTTAGTCGAGAAGTCAAAATAAGTTCTGCTCCATATCGTCCATTTTCTTATTGTTTTTCACTTGTTTGATCCTTTCGTCTTTCTATTCCCTTCTGGCTAAAAGTGAGTTCTTTAGTCTTCACTTCCACTTCCTTTCCGACTTGAGATGAATGAAATTTTTGAAAAAGTTTTCTTCGCACTTCATAAAGTCTATCCCCCTCCATCCGTCTATATGATGGTTGTTTCTGACTTTTGCTTGGCCAAAAGCGCGCACTTTAATCAGCTGATTGTCTGCGTGCACCATTACCATTTGAAAATCATCACGACAGAGAGTAACTTCAATGTCCTTCTCATACTCTATTTCCTTCCTATCTGGTGGCTTTGTTTTCATTTTATTTACTTCCTACACTCACTAGAGCTTCACTCTCTTCACTCCCGGTCAGTAATCGAGACGGAGAGAAATTTAATCCAAAAGAAGATTAATTAAGAAAATTATGAAAATTGTTTTTGATTCATTACAAGAGGAATTTTTCATGAAGTCCTTATATAATTAACTCCCTCTCTCTCTCTTTCTCTGAACAATTTCAGATCAGAGAAAAATGGCTGTAGGACTTGTCTGCCGAAGGATGTTGTGCAGAGGAACGACTTACGAAGCCGTTTAGAGTACTCAAAATCACTCTTAACTTAGGTCTTGTTTAAAAGGTTTTCCTTCTTTGGCTTTTTTATTGGATGTACCCTTGTCAGCCCTTAGTCTTGTTAGGACATCCTTGGCAATCACCTCCTCGGCCCAAGCGAGCTTCTCCTTCTCCATATCGGAGAGCAGGGGAATGCCCTTTTCCTCACGTAGGCGCTTAAGGTGTACAGCTTTTTTATACTCCTTAAGCCTCAGCTTTCCTTGAGTTAACTTCTAGGCCTTCTTGGCCTTTTTCTGTGTTACACCTTCCTGGGCTGTCTCTTCGGAAACAGCGAGTAATTCCTCCTCTAATCCTTTGGAGATGTCCCCGTCTAACACGCCGGATCCCCTTACTTTGGCGTCTTCCTCTCTGCCAATTGCCACGTCAAGTAGTGCGTCTGCCACCGACTCGAGAGAGAGCTCTTCCTTTTTGTTTTCTTTTTCTTTATTGGTAATTGTATTCGAAATTGTGTACCCACGAGTACGGCCGAAAATATAGGTCCACTTCGACAGAGCCGCCGATTATCGGAGTAAGGCGATTGAATACCTTAGGCCTCGCCTCGCCTGTTCACCTAAGGGAGGTTGGAAATAAACCCTCCATCCTTCGGCACGGTTTTAAAAAGCTCACACCACCACTGGAATAGGGTTGACTATATCTTAGTTCCCAACCTGGAGACCATGCTGTTGCAAAGCTTCCCGGGCCAGTATAAGCCCCAGCACCACGGCAAGGTGGATAGTCACGCCGGAGATTCATGTTGTCAATCAGCTAAATGAGAAGAAATCCTTCAAACATCTTTTAAGGCAGACAAATTGCCTTGTAAGAACTATCAGGACACGCACCATTAAACCATTAGACGAAAAACGCTTATACTCGTACATATGTATCAAAAGTGTACATTCCCAATGTTTCCAAGATTCCACCTTCAGCAATGTAAAGAATCGACTTTAAAATGTCTGGAATACATTTTTCTAAAGATGTCCACGAACTTTAGAGGTTTAAGGGAAAATAGGGTTCCTGGTAATGTCCTGGAAAAGTCTTAATGCCCTTGTTTGCTAGATCGACTAAGGTGCGAGTTATATGGACAAACGCTTATCTCAAACTGAAGATGGATATGTAAATACATTAAATATTACTTTGTGAGTCTATGTTTATCCTTCTTTGGACACCCCTAGATGGCTATTACAGTCGACCAAAAATGGTCTTCAGCTCCTCTATCGGTGGCGTGCATCTCCTGATAAAGAGCTCAAAACCGTGTCCGCAGAGTAGTGCATTATCGTGAGGCAAAAATCAAGAAAGGACTCGACACAATTCCAACCTCTTAAGGCAAATAGCGTCACGCAAACCGCGCATAACGCTCGTATAATATTTTCTGTTGACAACTTGACCCGATCGAAGGGACTCAAAGGGACTTGGCACAATACCACCATAGTCGAAGAAAACAATCAACAGACCCTGATTTTTGTGCGACTTTGACGCATTATTTTTGGTCTTGCCTCGCCTTTGGCACGATATTGACCGTTTTTTTCCAGGTAGTTAGCATGAATCCGAGTCTCATCTCCCCGTGTGAGGTGGCCGTGGTGTATCATCGTACATCGAGTGGAAGGTATGTAGTTCAAAGTCGTTCCATGGCCAAGAAAAAACAATTCGCATACGAAAAAAAAAAAAATTATGTAACACAGCTGTTGTGGATGAGAAGTGAACAAACATACTGATGAAGGCATAACACTCACAGTATATGAGTTTGATCTTGTTTCATCTTGATCCGATACTCAGAAAGCGATGGTTCACACACTTCCAGGCGACGACGGTATCTATCGAGATTCGGCGTGCCTAAAGCCGAAAATATCCTTTGAACTAGTTTTGGTGTCCCTTTCAAATATCCACATCATCAGCAAGTGTTAAGCGATGGTTTGCAAACACCAGATCTTTGAATTTTTCTACGTGAACTTCGTCGGTTGAGGTTGATTATTGTCCGGGACGCTCTTTATATTAAACACATTCTCGGCATTCTCGCAACTTTTTATATCGCTTTTAAACGATAAAGTCTCTTCACCAAATGCTTTCTGAACTATCCTTATCCAAAAAGACATTCCAGCTGTTACTCCCTTAGACAAAACAACATCCCAGCTGTTACCCCTCCCCCTCACCCCTTTGGCAAAATTTATCTTCTGGCTGTCCAATTCGCAGCTAGCTCGCAGCTCCTAGATTGCACTTTGTCTCCGCCTGTACGAGAGCGCATCAATTCCACCTTGGGATAAATCTACTTTCGCAAAGGTACTCATAATACAGTGTAAGCTTTTCTATTTTGCTACTCTCTCGGGCTATTTCCAAATAGGTGAAAAACTGTCCCGACCAATTTCAGAAAAGTGCAATCGTTCGCTTTACCAAGCAGGTGAAAGCAAAATAAGATTGATGAATCTGTTCTTCATTGGATTAGAAACTTCCTTTCGAAACAATCAATTCCAGCTATTTTGGATGGATTCAAGTCCGACATCCAAAGGCTGTTTCTCATTTTAATAAGTAACCTCTTGTCTGTCTTGTCTGCCTGTTAAAACAATTCACCTAAATATTGAGGGTCGGCGGCCCATTCAATTCCGCTATCGACAATATGATTATATTTCCCCAAGTATAGTGCTATCGTCTATCATCCAAGCATACCACCGACCCGTAGTCATTATCCGTGACTGGCATCTTAGAAACCGTTCTGGGTATTTGTGTCACTGGCGAACTTACTTGAAACGGTCACATCTTAGGTGAAGAAATGAATCCAGCGCCTAGTCCAGTGCTTCTGAGTTAAAACTGATGGGAGACTCCGGCATCACCAAAACTAAAGACTCGCTGGAAACTCGGACTATCACCTGCTTTTCCCTTTTTTATCGATACTTCCACTGCAAATGCTTCAATAATTTTCCGGCAACACACTTCTATTTAAGAATGCTCACCCACATACCATGAAGCCCACTTTCGGACGTACCGTCAAATACAAGGAATCTATCTTTAAAATTGGGGAAATTAGTCATAACTCGGGAACTGCCACCACTGCGTCGTCTGTCAACATCTGTCTAGAATGGGGGCGCGTTATTTCAGTTTTCATCCAAAGCTGAAGTCGACAGCACATGTTTTTGTGCGTCGTAAAAATGAGTGACTCACATTACAAGCAACGTATTGTGATTCAATTTTTAATAAAATCTGGCGAAAATCCCACGAAAATCCTCGGAAAATTGCAGGCGGTGTATGGAGACGAGTATATGTCCAAAACACGTGTGTTTGGAAGAGGAAAGCGGTTCAAGCCTGGTCGTAAACCAGTAGAAGGCGATGCGCATGAAGGAGCTCCCATCACATCCCATACCGCGGCATCGTTCATCGTTATTATGTTCCTACCGACCAGACAGTTACTGGGCAGTTCTGCGTTGGTGTCCTGAAGTATTACAGATGCGAGCACGTGTTTCCCGTTTGCGAACTCGCATGCCCTCATGCGACATTTTTTATTTTTTATTCCTCAAGATGAAGCACACATCAAGGAAACTCAGCAACGTTAAAATCATTCTGTAGAATTAGAGTAGAACTATTGTAGAAGTCGATTTGGTTTTGTATACAAATTTAGGAACTTAATTGCCACACCTCGTATGTATTTGCAAAGGCAATGGGTTTTTTTTTTCGGTTTCTTTAAGAAATATGTTTTTTTTTCGAGCAACCATGGTCGATAGCCTGCTCTTCGTCAAAAGGCGGCCTAATTTTCACTTTGATGTTATTACTCTAATTACTTACATACTTACTTAGGTCACGCTACAGTTTGGGATGAACCTGGGCCTCAACCAACAATCCTCTTCGGCTAACCCGATCTTTTGCTAACTGTTTCCAGTGTCACATCGTCCTCCGTGGTCGGAGTTGAAGACCGTTCGAGCCGGAGCTGTGCTGTCCATTCGCTCTACATGACCTTAGACGTTGGATCCGTAGACGTCGTACTAGGCCGATGTCCCTGTACAGCCCGTACAGTTCTTGGTTGAATCTTCTCCTCCACTCTCCGTCACCATAAATGGGACCAAGGACTGTACGCAGAATTTTCCTCTCGAAACGACTAAGGGCCCTTTCATCCACTTTTGACCAAATCCAGGCCTCTGCGCCGTAGAGAAGGACCAGAATGATTAAGGTTTCATACAGGGTCACCCTATTTTTTCAATTGCCTCTTAAGCCGAAGAAACAGCGGTCCACAAGAGTTATTCTGCGTCTAATCTCAGCGCTGGTGTCGTTGCCGCTGGTTACCAGTGAGCCAAGGTAGACGAAATCCTCAACTATATCAATGTTATAGCTGCCAGTAGTGACGTTCAAGACGTCGGTTTTGTGCGTCTTTCTTTTACGATAGCATATATTTGGCTATGCCCTCGTTTACCTTCAGACCCACTTTAGCCGCCTCTGCTTTAATGCTCAGAAAAGTTTCATTGACGTCTCAATGAGTTCTCCCAATCGTGTCAATGTCATCAGTGTATACGAGCTATTGTGCAGACTTGAAGTAGATCGTTGTATTGGCTAATGAACCCCGAACGATATTTTCAAGGATGATGTTGAAAAACTCACATGAAAGTACATCGAAGGTCTTAGTTAACTCCCTACCGAGTTTGGCAAGAATGTCAAAACATAACACGGCTCTATATAGCTCACCCCTGTAGACACTGTCATATGTACATGAAGGACCAAAGCCGAGCTCCTCTCAATCACCCATGTTGTGTAAGATTTTATTTTCCCATAGGTGAAAGGGATCTACAGTTTATTGCCGGTTCCGAACGGCGAGATTCGAGAAGCTTTTTTTAACAATTACACTACAGGCGGTTTTTTCAGTTTCCCGCTGAGGAGAAGCATCGTGAAAAACACGTTCGATGGCACGGCTGTTGTCGTGATTCGATCCGGTGTCATCGGCGTCAGAGGCCAATACACTACCTACTGCGCCACGGCGCTCTCATATGCGGCTTTAAAATCGACGAAAAGGTGGTGTGTGTTGACCTGGAATGTATGGATCTTCTCCAAGATCTGCCGCAGTGTGAATATTTGGTCTATCGTGGATTTTTCTGGCCTGAAGCCACATGTTTAGGAACCTATCAAATTGTCCACGAATGGTCACAGGCGTTCCCAAAGCACGGCAGAGAAGATCTTGGCGTAGATATAGGGGTGTCCTTTCTTGTGAACTGGGCAAACGATGCTGAGATCCATTCGTCGGGCATGCTTTCCTCCGACCGTATCTTAAGGATGAGCTGGTGCATGTTCCCAACCAACTCATCTTCAGCTGCTTTAAATAGCTCAGCAGGCAAGCCGACGGCGGCTGCAGCTTTATGAGACTTCAGTTTTGATATCACTATCCTAACCTCGTCTAGGGAGTTCTCCCTCATCTTCGTCTAGTGTGAATGGTGCATTCTGCGAAAAGTGTGAATGGTATCTTGACCATCTTCGTGACTATATAAAGTCCATATTTTCAGCATCGACTATTATTTAATTGCGAGGTGGCCATGTCTGTTTTCTTTTGGGTAAAACTTTCCAAAGTCGTTTCTGCAATCAAATCTCTCCATCTCCTCGATAGAACGCTTCTCGTGCTCTTTGCGTATGCTTTTTCATCCGTAGAGTTCACGAGCAGCTCTAGTTCTTCGATGCAACGTGGCTATGCATACATTTTGTTTTTCTGCATGTACCTAGCTGTACTCATCATCAAACCAAGGGTTTCTCCTAGGTGGTGGCTGGAAACATACATCAGTAGCAGTATCTCTGATGGCGCCTTGACAATGTCTCCATTACTGTTCTTGGGTTTGCGCAGTTTGCATCGCTCTTAAGAGAGCTGGTGGGGGACACGATCAACGAAGTTACTGGCGGTCTCTTGTGATTGCAGCTTCTCGACGTCAAACTTTGATGGTCCTACTCGACTCCACAGTATTCACAATATATCCGCATACGTATCTTGGCTGCAACGAGAAAATGATTTGAGTCAACAATGGCTCTTGGGAAAGTTCGGACATTCAAGATGCTAGAGGAATGTCTAGCGTCTTGTGGATGTTGAGTTATGAGAATCTTGTACATACTTGCTACTACTAGCCTTAGTCTATTTTCTGACGTGGTGTCGTGTTGTCTGTGCTACCAACGACTCGTTCAAAGATATCCTCCTTACCTAGCTTCCCGTTGAAATCTCCTAGAACAATCTTGGTGTCATAGTGTCTTGGTGTCTGTCGTCTTTTTCTTCGTGGGGCGTGAACGCATATCAAGCTGATGTTTTCCAAGATAGCTCTGATGCGAATTGTTATGAGGTGTTCCCTGACATGCCGGAAGCTTAGAAGTTTTTGCCTAAGTCCACCTCGAACAACAAATCCGCATCCAAATAGGCGTTGTTTGTTCTCCCTATAGCAGTTTCCAGTAGCTCGGCCGCACCCGGTCTATTAAGGGACCTAATATTCCAGGTGTAGAACCCGTCCTTTTATAAGTTTGCAGGGGTCGTCAACATTTAGTCCGTCCGTTAAATCTGAGGCTTGTGGTTGTCCCTAAGTTTCAACATTTTTTATGGTTACGGCTTATTAGGCCGTAGCCGAACCGACAAAACCTGTTTTCTTGGTGCAGAAAACTCGCCATTCGCCCTTTCCGTCTGTAATTTCCATAGGAAATCTCCAGATGGCACTACGAGGAGGTAGGAATGTGACTTACTAATAGTGCCGCAAGGTCTGCGATGGTTCTTCTCGCTTTTAAGCAGGTCAGGACTAAGCGACTTCCGGACGCAAAAGGGGGAGAGTTCCTCGTTTTTAGCGATAACAACATTCACCTTAAGAACGGAGTAGGTATTCTATTGTACTATCCCTAGTTGCGAAGATAGGAGGCAAGAAAGCAAGAACAGGATCTCATGAAACCGGCTCCACTCGAAGTTCAGAAACATCACGATCACACAATGCTACACCCCCACCGATGATGAATAGAATTACACCTTCTACGACCAGCTGGAAGCATGCCTCATGTCCGCCCCCAACGCCAAAATTAATTTTGACAACAACGAACTCAAGGCCGATATTGGTCGACACTTTGGTCGACATTTGCTTCCCTCTTTGTTGGTGGCACCAAGTTCCCTCACAATGACATATCATTTCCTGATCAGCAGAAGATTTTTTAATTCCATGCAGAACGTGGAAACCATTCGCGATGCCGACATATATGTACATACGTATAGCGACCATCAACTTTTGCTACCACCAGGCTCCCGCAAAAAGAGGCTATAACACCGAGCGACTGAGATACCGAAGATAGCCGGGCAATTTGTGGGGAAGATCGAAGCGATAACCAAGTCAGACACAACGCCATCGTGGCCAGACCTGGTGTGTGCTTTGAGGTCAAGTGCGAAGAAAACAGTAGACTTTCGACAATACAAACGTAAGCGTTGGGGCGTCGATGCTTTTTGGAGACAGATCGAGTGCCAACTGCATCAACCCGGCTCACGCAAGAGAAGACGACAGGTCCAAACGAGGCCGAGAAATCGGCCAAGTCTGTGGCGCGAGAGGATTAATGGAACTTCCTCAAGGACCAGTCAAGCGAAGCAGAGGTCGAAGCTTATTTAGGCTGCCACAAGGAAGGTCTGTGGAGGTGGGATGGCCACCGCTACTCCTTTGAGAGACAGAGACGAATGAATCTGATGCTCACATCAGATAAGCAATAGCTTGATCGCTGGAGCGAATTCTTCGCAGAGTCACTCCCAACTGATGGTGAGGCGTACATCCCATTTTCCCCTTCTGTGTGCTGAAATGCACTAAGAACGGCCCAGACTACGCCTCCAACAGTTCCTGAAATCAAAGCTGCTATTCGCAGACAGAACAGCAACAAAGCCGGGCCGGGATACCTTGCCTGCGGAATAATCAAGAGCAGCTTCCCCATAAATAGATCCGATCCTGCATTTCATCACAGAGTCTTGATCTACTCGTCGTATCACTGAGAGTTGAAATGAGGGCGTCATCATCAGCATCCCGAAGAAAGGTAACTTGAGGTAACTCTTCTTAAGACCGTTCAGTTACTGCGCGCCACCCTAATACTTTCAAGGATCGCACCAACTCTCGAGGAGCGCCTTTGACATGAGCAGGCTAGATTAGACCACACATACAAAATTAGAATGATTATTGAACAATCTGTTGAGTGGAACAGCCCGGTCATCCTCCTGTTCATCGACTTCGAGATAGCCTTCGGCAAGGTCAGCAGAGATGCTACATATTTAGAACGCCTTGAAGAATATTGGGATCCCACAGACTATCATCGACCTCGTATGCGAATTGTTCCGAGAGGAGCCATGCACGGTCCGCTTCAAGGGCAAAAAGAGTGCAACCTTCTTTAACACCAGAGGAGGAGGGAGACAAGGGTGCATTATATCTGTCTTGCTATGTATCTGATCCAGAAACCCCATCACTTAGAATAGGCGGTCGACATCTGTCTTACTCGTTCACTGACATCCAACAGAAATTGGACGCGGACAACATCAACGTTTCCAAGCTGGACTCAGAATTAACAGCGCCAAATCGAAGCTGATGACAATCGGTACGAGATGTGAGACAAACTTCTCTCTCAGCGGGATACCGATCGAAGATGTTGACAAGATTTGCTACTTCGGCAGCATGCTTTGCAAAGACGGGGGATCAAAATTCGACGCCTCGACACGCATCAACAAAGCGCACTCGGTCTACTATGCAATGAGGAATACATATAGATCCAACCAGCTTTCGTCCTCTCTAAAACTCCGGATCTTCAACTCCAATGTCAAATGCGTCCTCTATGGCTGTGAGACGTGGAAGACAGCGTAAACAGGAAGCTACAGGTATTTTCCAACAAAAGCCTGAAGAAGACCTTGAAGATTTTTCGGCCGCAGTGGATCACGAACGACGACCTGCTACAGAGAGCATCCCAGCTACCAGAAGCGACGGAGATCCTGTAAAGGAAATGGAGTTTGTTTGGGCATACTTTGCACACGGATGTTGAAAAGATGGCCCTCACATGGAATCTACAAGGCGTCCGCAAACTTGGAGGAGATCCTTGGAGAAAGAGCATCGACGAGCCGGTAGAACATGGCCCGAACTAGGAAGACTAGCTCAAGATAGCGTCACGTGGAGGGATTTCGTACAATCCTTGCTTTAGCTATGTGCTCCTTAGAAACGGTTCCTCATATTGTATGGTGTTGGTAAATAATAATTCTCAATCGAACATCTCACCGTCCTCACCGTATCTTACCGTCCATATATGTATGCACATATTTATATGTAGGTTAGGTTAGGTTGTTCGTAGCCTCCTCAAGGGGGAGGTATACTTAGCCAGAGAGGCCCGCTGTATTGCCATGAGGGAGGTCGACCCCCTTTTCATGGAACTTCTTAGTGCTTCTTAAATAATTAAGAAGGTTAGTTATCCTTACCCGCTGACCAGTCAAGTAGTTAAGGAAACAGGATCCTAAGCAACACTTCCTCATTGAGAACAGAGAAGCGGACAGGCGCAGAGTAGGTGATGAATGGATACTACCACCTCTTCACCTAAGCAGCTTCTGCAGGAGTCGTTCGAAACTTGCCCATGAGACAGTAACAGGTGGTGACACCAATCATTTTGTAGATGTCAGTTCGTTTAAGGGAGGTTAGTCCCTTAGTCCGCTGACTGTCTAGCCGAGGCCAAATTTGCCTGGTGGTGAGACATGAGTACCCCTTGGCCCATCTCAGGCTTGTCTCAGCCATGTCGAGGTTTGTGAGTGTGAGTTTAATGGCTACTAGAGGTATACTTGCGCCGTGTTTGATTGTTGCGTCGTTCCTTGTCTGGCGAGAACGTCCTTAATATCGCGGTATCCTGGTACCCATAGGAGATGTATGTTAAACTGTTCTGCCATCTCCCTAAGGGATAAGCGGCAGTCAACGCTTACTTCTGAAGTGTAAGCATTGGATTCGATCCTCCTTGGGTTGGGAGGAGAGCCGCCTGGGGACTACTAATTTACTTAGGTGGCGCTACAGTGCGTGATGAACCTGGGCCTCAACCAATAAGCATCTCCATCTGGCACGGTCTTTGGCCAGCTGTGTCCAGCGCCGCACGCCCAGTTGGTTGAGGTCCCCTTCCACCTGCGTGCGCCACCGTTGATGCAGTCGTCCTCTGCCGCGCCTTCCTTCCGGGGTGGATTCGAAGACTCTTCGGGTCGGAGCTCTATTTTCCATGCACTCTACATGGCCTAGCCACCTTAGACGCTGTATCCGCAGACATCGTACCAGGCCGATGTCGCTGTACAACCCGTATAGTTCTTCGTTAAATCTTCTCCTCCATACACCGTTTGAAAAAACGGGACCGTAGATAGTGCGCAGAATTTTCCTCTCGAAACGACCAAGGGCGTCTTCATTCGCTTTTGTTAAGGTCCAAGCCTCTGCGCCGCAAAGGAGGACTGAGATGATTAAGGTCTTATATAGCGTCACCTTGGTTTTCCGAGAGAGGGCTCTACTTCTCAATTGCCTCTTGAGCCCAAAGAAACAGCGGTTGGCAAGAGTGATTCTTGCGCTGGTGTTGTCGTCGCTGGTCATCAGTGAGCCAAGGTAGACGAATTCCTTGACCACCTCAAAGTTATATCCGCCTATGGTGACGTTCTGGCCAATACGTCGGAGCTGTCCGTCTCGTTTAGACGAAAGCATTTACCTTGAGACTCACCTTAGCTGCTTCTACCTCAATGCTTACAAAGGCCTCCTTGACGTCTCGCTGTGTCCGTCCAATCACGTCAATGTCGTCAGCGTACGCAAACAATTGCGTAGACTTAACTCGTTCCTCTTGTGTTGGCCAGTGACTTTTGCACGATCTTTCAAGCACGATGTTGAAAAAGTTGCATGATAGGGCCTCACCTTGCCTAAATCCATTTTTAACATCAAAGGTCTCGGTTTGCTCACTACCGGCCTTAATGGAGTAGCGGGAATTCTTCATTGTCATTAGAGTCGGACGAGTCGGACGAGCTTGGCAGGGATGTTAAAACTAGGCATGGCTTTGTATAGCTCATCTCTATATACGCTGTCATATGCAGCCTTGAAATTGACGAGGAAGTGGTGAGTGTCTTCTCCAAGATCTGCCGCAGCGTAAATATTTGGTCTATTGTGGATTTACCTGGCCTGAAACCACACTGATAAGAGCCGATCAGGTTATCCACAAACGGTTTCAGGCGTTCACACAATACGGCAGAGAAGATCTTATATGCGATGTTAAGGAGACTTATTCCCCTATAGTTGGCGCAGTTATAGGGGTCTCCTTTCTTATGGACCGAGCAAACGATGCTGAGATTCCATTCGTTGGTCATGCTTTCCTCCGACCATATATTGCAAATGAGATGGTGCATGCACCTTACCAGCTCATCTCCAGCCGCCTTAAGAAGCTCAGCAGACAGGCCGTCTGCGCCCGCAGCTTTATTAGACTTAAGTCTTGATATCGCTATTTTGACTTCGTCTAGGTCGGGTGGACTGAATTCTGTTACATTGTCGTCCATTACGAATGGCTCGTTCTGCCTGACAGCGGTATCTTGTCTACCATCGCCGTTATACAGTCTGCAGAAGTGGTCTTTCCAAATCCTCAGCATCGACTGCGACTCTACTACCAGTTCTCCATTTTCATCCCTGCAGGCCGCCGCTCTGGCTTTGTAGCCACGGCATGTTCGTTTTACCTTATTGTAAAACTCACGCTTTCCGTGCTCTCTCTTCTTTCTTCTGAAAGACGTGTGTTCCTCTCTTCTCTTCTGCTCTTAGATTTCGCAAGCAGCTCTCGTCCAGGGGTTTCTAGGTGGTGGCGGTTTGAAACCCAGCACCTCTAAGGCAGCGTCTCTGACGGCAATCTGGCAATGCGCCCATTCCTGTTCTATTGTGTGTGCTGTTCTGGGCGGATTTTGAGAGAGCTTGGAGGAGATACGATCGGCAAAGACTTACTTAGTCCTACTCGACTCCTAAGCATTCTTGATATCCTCATTCGTACCTTGACTACAACAAGGTAGTGGTCCAGTCGATGTTGGCCCCTCGGAAGGTTCGTACGTCGAGAATACTGGAGGAGTGTCTGGCGTCGATCGCAATGTGATCAATCTGGTTGATGGTCGATTTATCAAAAGACCGCCAGGTACCCTTATGGATGTTGAGATGGGGGAATCACGTGCATGCTACAAGGAGGTTACGCCCCGTTAGGAAATCGATTACCCCAAGTCTGTTGTCGGATGTGGTGTTATGGAGGCTATGCTTTCCTATGATCGACTCAAATATGTCCTCTTTGCCCAGTTTTGCATTCAAATCTCTTATGACTCCTACGACTATTATTGTGTCGTAGCTGGGGCATTGGGCATATGTTCTGTCTAGGAGATCGTAGAATTCTATGATTCCAATCCGGGGATTGGACTGTGGTTATTAGGTTGTAGACCAGATAGCGATAATCTGAGGAGTACGTAGGCTGCAGCGTATGCGGCTACGTTTCTGTCCACATCCAGTACGGTCAGCATGTTTTAATATATTTGTTAATTCAAATTCATGGAAATGAAAGCTTTAATAAAACTATTTACCAAAGTGTAGTGACCTCAGTCTGTTTATTTTTTTCAGTTATGTGCTTCAACATGTGGCTCACCAGAAATAAGTGCCCGAATTTTTGGCAGCCCGTGAAAGTAAATAAAAAACACGAGATACCAGAAAAACAATGTCCACAGCCATTCGTAGATACATCAAACGCAAATGGATATGTTAATCAGTAAACATGACAGTTCTGTCTGAATTTGAGTGTCAATTTGATACTCGTAGATACGAGCGAATGTCTCTGAACCAGAAATGCTTGTAAATTACATTTCCGGTGATTTCATTAGTGCCATTGCACAGCTACTTTAGCCTCTTTGAGCTTTTGCCAGGACATGTAGTTCTCTGGTTTGCTCCGATGGTATTTTGGCTTTTTCGGATTTTTTTTCCTCGTTTCCTTCCTTTTGTTTTATTTCGAGAGTTTTTCGTTGAACACATCCAGTTTTCGGTGGACAAATTCGATTAGTAAGTGACCGCATACATTTCGTCTGGTAATCATCTGGTATATCCGTTTTCCATTTGCCAGGATTCGTTTGTTACTTAGCCAAAAAAAAAAAAAAAAACAAAAAACGAAAACACGAAAAACGGTGACAGAAAAAATATTTTCGTTGAATTTAAATTTATTTCTCTTTTCTGGTGTAACAATTGCTTCTACTTTTTTTTAATTTGGTCCAGATGTCACTTTATGCAGTTATGTACGTCAAAGTGACAGCCAACATGCAAATATCGCCATTATCAAAATCCCAATGAAATACAAGCAAAAGGTAGTAAATAGAAAAAACAAAACTCATAGAGGATAACAAAGAAATTCACTAAAAGCAGATTTTCGTAAAAAGCCAATGAAAGCGAAAGAAAAAGAAAAAAACACAAAAAGATACAAAGATACACTTCTTCGCCGACAACATTTCGACGACATTTATCCCTAATAGGGTGTAGACACTGCTTAAAAAAATAATGCCACCTCCCCCGCCATTCCCGGCAAACACCAGTCGCCAGGTACACCCCGGTAACAGCCACACGAAAAAGATACAAAGATAAAATAAAATCCCTGGACAAGAAAAAATTATTATTACAATAATAAAATAAAGAAGAGGGTTAGGTAGGGGTGGCTGTTGAATGATGAACCCCGGTGCTCCACACCCGCCTTAAGCACGGTGGAGAAAGATAGAATTTAATTCAACCTTCGTGCGGGGATGGGAATACGGCAAGGATATTGTAGGACTTCGCTGTGTTTGGGAAAATACATTTTATAACTTAATTTGGTAGTAGAGCTTATAGAAAAGAAAATAAATTTACGCGAAAGCTTTATGCAGGAGGCAAGGGATTTATAATCTGAAATTCGGTAGAGGTTATGGTCTTGGTAACTGGTTCATGGGTCAGAAATGCGTTTGTGTCTCAGTTTTTACTTGGCTGTATACTGAATATATGTAGATGCATCTATAAAATGTTGAGTATGGGAGTTTGTTCCATTGGCAATTCTGTGAACACCAATTTTTAAGAACTGTAATAAAACCCGAACTTGGTGAAATCCAAGAAGAAGATAATTGTGGCCTGAAAACATCGACGCTTTCGCCCTTTTTTCTATTTGAGGTAATATACATATGGACATATGTATGTACTATTTTCCGTTGCCGCTCACCCAGTTTGCTGAGGTCCCCTCTCACCAGTGTGCGCGATCTTAAGTGCGGTCGTCCTCTGTTTCTTCGTCCCTCGGGGTTGGATTCAAAGACTGTTCAGGATGGAGCTGTGGTATTCATTTGCTCCACATGGCGAATGTAGACGCCTGACTAGGCTCACGTCGCTGTACAGCCCGTAAAGCTCGTGGTTGAAACTTTTCCTCCATCACCCGTCTACGTTTACAGGTCCGGAAATTACACGCAAAATCTTTCTCCAAGGACTTCCTCATCCGCTTTTGATAATGTCCATGCTTCTGCGCCGTACAACAGGACCGGAGTGATAAGGGTCTTGTATAGAGTCAACTTTGTCGTTCGGGGGAGGGCTCAATTACTCACTCGCCTCCTGAGCCCAAAGAAACAGCGATTGGCAAAAGGGATTCTGCGTTTGATTTCGGAACTGATGTCATTATTTCAGGTCATTCGGAGCCAAGGTAGACGAAGTCCTTAACTACCTCAAACTTATATCTGCCAAAAACAGGTTCTGATTTCAGCTGTCAGTGTCCTTTTTGGATGAGATCATCTACTTAGTTTAGCCCTTATGTTGCCTAAAGCAGCTACTGGTCTGCCCGCGACGTTCAGATTTTCTAGCGCGCACAAATTTAAAAGAAACAGTCTTTCGTTAAACTCAAATTTACTAGTTTTTATTAATTAAACTGATTTCGCACTTTTGAATTCTTTACATTGCCCTGTCTCGTTTGCCCGCCTTTTTCTGCCCTCATTTCTTTGACGTCTGTCACTCTTTTTCCTGGTTATACCACATTTTTATTGGGCGAAATCATGACAGAGTTGCCAACACCTTATTTACTGCCAAACCCATTTTCGCCGCCTCCGCCTCAATAGTCGTAAGCCCCTCATTGAAATCTCCCTGTGTTCTTCTGATTATGTCAGTCTATGTATGCGAGGATTGTGAGGATTTGATATAAATTGTGCCTTTTTTTTATAGTTACACCCACACTCAAGGCTAAGGCCTTATAACGTAAATGTTATGCGAGCGAATGTAACAGCGAGAGGAAGAGTTTCGCGCAGGTTCACACACAACCTAAACGGAGTGCAGTGGTTTTTATCCTAGATAGGACGAGAACCGACCACATTTTGCCTTGGTTATAATTCACATTAAATCGTTCATGCACTTTTTAGTGTTAATATTGCATACGCAGAGGATGAATTTCAGTTGGCCATATACTGTGACTGTTATGCCTGCAGCAGTCCGTTTGGTCACTTCCCCCATTCACAACTGCGTTGCATACTTTTTTCCGTATAGGAATTGCTTTTTCTTGGCTAGGAAACGAATTTTAACTATAGGCCTTCCGCTCGACGGTCGATGATGTTAACCACTGCACCACGGCCACCCTCTAGTGTTGGCAAGTGATTTTCGCACATTCCTTTCTAATACGATGTCAAAAAAATCACACGACAGCACATAGCCCTGCCTAAATCCTTTTTTAACCGATTCGGATGGAGCAGCGAGTCGCGTCGCATTGTTTGACGAGTTTAGCAAGGATGTCAAAGGTCGACAAGGCATTGTACAGATCGTCTTTAATTACGCTGTCGTATGCGGCTTTGAAATCGATAAATAGGTGGTGAGTGTTGACCTGAAATTCATAGTTTTTTTTTCCAGAATTTTCCGTAGTGTGAAGATTTAGTCGATGGTGGACTTCCCTGGCATGAAGCCACTAACAGCTTATTTTTTAAAAGGCTCCAGGCGTTCACATAAAACGGCAAAAAAGATTTTGTAGGCGATGTTAAGGAGACTTATTCCTCTGTAGTTATTGCAGTCAAAGGGGTCTCCTTTCTTGTGGATCCGGCAAACGATGCTGAGACTCCATTCCTCGAGAATGTTTTCCTCTGACCATATGCTGCAGATGAGCTGGTGCATGCCCCTAACCAGATCATCTCCAGCTGCTTTGAAGAGCTCAGCAAACAGTCCATCTACGCCAGCAGCTTCATTAAACTTGCGTTTCGATATGGCGAAATTAACCTCGTCGAGGTCAGGGGGACGGAATTCTCTGCTATCTTCGTCGTTAAGAAATGTATCATTCTGCCTGACACCGGTATATTGACTAAGATCGCCGTTCTCTTCTTCTTCTTTGGTGGCGTTACAGCCCATGAAGGACCAGAGCCAAGCTTCTCTCAATCACCCATGTTGTGTGTGATTTATTTTTCGCACAGGTGAAAGGGACCTACAGGTTAATGCCGATTCCGAACGGCGTGAGTCGAGAAGCTTTTTCATGGCAAGCTTACAATCCGGGGGTTCTGCCTGTACCCCTCCGAGGAGGAACGTCGCGAAATAAACATTCGATAGCGTTGGTGTTATCGGGATCCGAACTCGCTCATCGTGCACCACAATCCAACACACTAACCACTGCGCCACGGCGCCCTCGCATTTCTGGTTAAGTCCGCTATATAGCGGTCTAGGGTGTCCGCAAATTGCACGGCTGCAAGTGGTCTGTTTAGAGACCTAACATTTCACGTACAGAGCCGAAGACCATTGTCCCTTTTTTTGTTTCTTGCAAGGGTGGTCAATATTAATCCGGTCCGTTTTACCTGAGGCTCATGGTTATTTCTGAGCGATTGTGGGATTTTCCGGATACGGGTTGCTAGACCTTCGCCCGACCTACATTAATCCTGTTTTGTGGCGGAGCTCGCCATTCGTCCCCACGAGAAGGTGGACGTAGGACTTGGCTAACAGATCTACAAGGTGTTAGGCTGCAGAGGCTCTTCTTCTTCCTTGGTGACGTTACAGTCCATGAAGAACCAGATCCAAATTTCTCTTAATCACCCATGTTGTGTGTGATTAACTTTTCACACAGGTGAAAAGGAACTACCATTTAATTCCGATTCCGAATAGCGTGAATCGAGGAGCTTTTCATGGCAAATGTACTACGGGAGGTTTTACGGTACCCCGTCGAGGAGGGAAGCCGCGAAATGAACATTCGATGGAGTTTTTGATATCGGGATCCAAACTCGCTCATCGTACGTCAGATTCTAACACACTAACCACTGCGCCACAGCGGCGCCCTCTCTAAGCGGCACTTACTCGCATATTTAGAGGACCAGCACCCATCGGCCGGTGCTACTCCTGCTCCTTTGTTAGTCTTTTACCATCCATACGCCGTATTTACGTAAGTATTATTTACGAGAGGAATACCGAGCCAGAGGAAGGAAGGAAATAAAAATTGCGGCGACTAAAGAAAAGAATTATCGCAGCTTCCCAGCTCAAGGATAGCGACAAACATAAAATACGGGCATTTTATAAGAAAGCTAAAAGCCTTGCAGGAGGCTTCAAGAAAGGCACCCGGGCTCTTCGAAATCGCGAAGGAAATCTTGTCACCGACCCGCAGGCAATAGTGAATGTATTTAAGCAGCATACCCAGCAGCTGCTTAACGAGCATGAGAGAGTGATAGGGACTGAGGAAATCCCAACTCCAGCCGCTGAAGTAGTCCTCCCACCTAGCATCGAAGAAGTCGGCACCGCTATTCAAAAGCTGAAGAATGACAAGGCCGCAAATTCAGATTGTTTGCCATCAGAGCTCTTCAAGGCTGGAGGCGATGTTCTGGTAGGGAGCATGCACCGGATCATCTGCAAAATTCGGGAAGATGATAGCATGCCCGACGACTGAAATACCAGCTCTATTTGCCCCTTTTTAAAAAAAAGGCGATCCTGCCTCTTGGAAGAACTATAGAGGTATATCCCTGCTCAATGTCGCATACAAGATCCTGTCCAACGTACTGTTAGAACGTCTAAAGCCCTTTGCATCGCAATAATCGGCAGCTACCAGTGCGGCTGCCGGCCCGAAAAATGGACTTTAGACCACTTCGACAAATCCTGGTAAAGACCAGCGTGTTTCAAATCGATACACACCATCTCTTTGTCGACTTTAAAGCCGCATACGAGAGCATTCGTCGCAAATAATTGTTTGATGCGATGGCCGAATTCAGGATCGCAGGCAACTGATCCGGATGTGTTGCGCCACGCTAAAAAAACACGCGATGCACCGTGCGGTTCGGATCTAAGACGTTTGGAACGTTTGAATGC
Source organism: Eumerus sabulonum (assembly GCA_951905685.1). Classification (NCBI taxonomy): domain Eukaryota; kingdom Metazoa; phylum Arthropoda; class Insecta; order Diptera; family Syrphidae; genus Eumerus; species Eumerus sabulonum. The sequence continues at coordinate 56,947,759 of OX645062.1, read as the reverse complement.
ACCGGATTTCGGCAACGCGATGAGCTGTCTTGTGACTTCTTCAATTTAGTGCTGGAGCAGATAGTGCGGCGGGCAGACGTCAACAGGGAAGATACTATCTTCTACAAGTCTGTCCAGCTGCTAGGATATGCGGATGCTATTCACATCATCGCGCGGTCTCGGCGTGGCGTTGTAGAAGCTTTCACAGCGATTGAGGAACCGGCAAAACGAGTTGGTCTTAAAGTCAAAGAGGAAACGACTAAGTACATGCTGGCAAACAAAAACCAATTCGTCGCTCACCACCTTGGACAAGACATAACGATTGACAGCTATAATTTCGAGGCAGTTATGGAGTTTGTCTTCCTCGGGGCAAAAGTAAACTCCACAAACGAAACCGCAGTGGAGATCCGGCGTAGAATCGCTCTTGGCAACCGCTGCTACTTCGGTCTGTCTGAACAACTTGGGTCATATCTCCTCACTCGAAGAACCAGTCATGCTTTACAAAACGTTTATACTGCCAGTCTTGCTGTACGGAGCCGAAAGCTGGACGATAAGAAGGACGACGGAAAAAAAAAATTCTGCGGCGGATATTTGGTCCTGCCTGTGAGGAAGATGAATGGGGGAGAAGACATAACCGCGAACTCTACGAACTGTACAGAGATGTTGATATAGTCGGGAAGCCAACGATCCGTCGACTGCATTGGCTCGGCCATATCGAGCGCATGAACAGCAACACTCCAGCTAAGAGGGTCTTCGACTTCGAGCCTCCTGGTTCGAGAGGCAAAGAAAGACCGAACCTTCAATATAAAGACCAAGTAATCGCGGATGTAAGACAACTTGGTCATCCGTCAAGGATGGAAGGCAGTTATAGACCAGGCTCAGATTTTCCTTGGATTGCCGGCCTGATAAGTAAGTAAATAAGTGAGTAAGTAAAGTTGTCCGTTTCTGGCAAGTCACTATCATTGTGTGTGTGGCCTAGCGTTGCCCTCATGGAATCCAGTTTCTCTCCAATTGACCAAAACTGGTTGCTTCTGGGCAATTGTTTCCTTTATGGATGTTTAACTAGACGTAGTCACCTGAATCGCGAAATATATGTACGTATCTTCATGGCACTTATATAGCGTGCGACTTATGCTGGAATGTATTATGGTTTCTTTTAGTACACAAGGGATCACAATAGTAAATACTTGCAATCCTAATTCGTGTTTACTTTCCTGCGGTAATTTTTTGAAAATAAACCTAACAGGATGAGGTCCCTTAACATACAAACCCTCAACTGCTATAAAGCAGATATAACCACACTCCAAGAAGAACGATGGCATGGGCCAGGCAAAAGACGGATGAAAAACTGTGACATCTACTACAGGGACTGCCGGGTGCGGATTCGTTATTCGAGGAAGACTCCGACAAAAAGTCTTAAGCTTCCGAGATATAAGCGAACGCCTCAACGCCTCCGCATCAAAGCTAAATTCAGAAACATTAGCTTAATATGCGCTCACGCCCCAACGGAAGAAAAGGACGATCGACTCAAAGAAGATTTATACGATCTCCTAGACAGCACCTATGCCCAGTGCCCCAGCTACCACACAAAAATAGTTCTGGGCGATTTTAATGCAAAACTGGGCAAAGAGGACATATTTGAGTCGATCATAGCAAAGCATAGCCTTCATAACACCAGTTCCGACAACAGACTAGGGCTAATTTCGACAGACAACAGACTTAGGCTGATTTCCTAACGGGTCGTAACCTCCTGGTACCAAGCTCGCGATTCCCTCATCTTAACATCCACAAGGGTACCTGCCGGTCTTTTGATCAATCGACCACCAACCACATTGCGATTACCGCCACTCCTCTAGTATTCTCGACGTACGAACCTTTCGAGGGGCCAACATCGACTCGGACCACTACCTTGTTGTAGCCAATGTACGAATGAAGATGTCAAGAATGTTTAGGAGTCGAGTAGGACTACGTAAGTTTGACGTCGGAAAGCTACAATCGCAAGAGACTGCCAGAATCTTTGCCGATCGTGTCTCCTCCAAGCTCTCAAAATCCGCCCACAGCAACACAGACAATAGAACAGGAATGGGGGCATTGCCAGAGCGCCGTCAGAGACGCTGCCTCAGAGGTGCTGGGTTTCAAACCGCCACCACTTAGAAACCCCTGGTTCGATGAACAATGCGAACAAGCCCATGAAGCAAAACAAGAGGCATATAAAGCCATGCTGCAACGACGGACGAGAGCTGCTCGCGAAATCTATGAGCAGAAGGGAAGAGAGGAACACATGCGTTTCAGAAAAAAAAAGAGAGAGCACGGAAAGCGTGAGATCGAGGAGATGGAGAGATGCTTCCGCAGGAATGACGCCCGTAAGTTTTACAATAAGGTAAAACGAATATGCCATGTCTACAAAGCGAAAGCGGCGGCCTGCAGGAATGAAAATGGAGAACTGGTAGTAGAGTCGAAGTCGATTCTGAGGATTTGGAAAGACCACATCTGCAAACTGTTTAACGGCAATGATAGACAAGATACCGCTGTCAGGCAGAACGAGCCATTCGTAATGGACGACAATGAAACGGAATTCAGTCCACCCGACCTAGACGAAGTCAAAATAGCGATATCAAGACTTAAGTCTAATGAAGCCGCGGGCCCAGACGGCCTGTCTGCTGAGCTTCTTAAGGCGGCTGGAGATGAGCTGGTAAGGTGCATGCACAATCTCATTTGCAAGGTATGGTCGGGGGAAAGCAAGCCCGACGAATGGAATCTCAGCATCGTTTGCCTGGTCCATAAGAGAAGAGAGCCCTATAACTGCGCCAACTATAGGGGAATAATTCTCCTTAACATGGCATATAAGACCATCTCTGCCGTATTGTGTGAACGCCTGAAACCGTTTGTAGATAACCTGATCGGCTCTTATCAGACTTATCAGTGTGGTTTCAGGCCAGGTAAATCCACAATAGACCACAGGAATATCAAATCGGCACTCACCACCTCTTCGTCGATTTCAAGGCTGCATATGACAGAGGGCGCCGTGGCGCAGTGGTTAGTGAGTGGACTCTGACGCACGATGAGCGAGTGCGGATCCCGATAACACCAGCGCCATCGAGTGTTTATTACGCGGCGTCCCTCCTCGGCGTGGTACTGGCAAAATCCCCCGTAGTATACTTGCCATGAAAAAGCTTGTCGACTCACGCCGTTCGGAATCGGCATTAAATTGTAGTTCCCTTTCACCTGTGTGAAAAATAAATCACACACAACATGTCTGATTGAGAGAAGCTTGGCTTTGGTCTTTCATGGGCTGTAACGCCACCAAAGAAGAAGAAGAAAAAGACAGCGTGTACAGAGATGATCTATACAAAGCCATGTCTAGTTTTAACATCCCTTCCAAACTCGTCCGACTGTGCAGGATGACAATGGAGAAATCTCGCTGCTCCATTAAGGTCGGTAATGAGCAAACCGAGACCTTTGATTTTAAAAAAGGATTTAAGCAAGGTGGCGCGCTGTCATGCAACTTTTTCAACATCGTGCTTGAAAAGATCGTGCAAGAGTCACTGGCCAACACAAGAGGTACGATTTATTTCAAGTCTACACAATTGCTTGCGTACGCCGACGACATTGACGTGATTGGACGGACACAGCGAAACGCCAATGAGGCCTTTGTAAGCATTGAGGTAGAAACGACTAAGATGGGTCTCAAGGTTAATGAGGGTAAAACCGACGTATTGGCCAGAACGTCACCATAAGCGGATATAACTTTGAAGTGGTCAAGGAATTCGTCTACCTTGGCTCACTGATGACCGGCGACAACAACACCGCGCTGAGATAAAACACAGAATCACTCTTGCCAACCACTGTTGCTTTGGGCTCAAGAGGCAATTGAGAAGTAGAGACCTCTCTCGGAAAACCAAGATGACACTATATAAGACCTTGATCATCCCAGTCCTCCTTTGCGGCGCAGAGGCTTGGACCTTAACAAAAGCGGATGAAGATGCCCTTGGTCGTTTCGAGAGGAAAATTCTGCGCACTATCTACGGTCCCGTTTGTTCAAACGGAGTATGGAGGGGAAGATATAACGAAGAACTGTACAGCGACATCGGCCTGGTACGACGTCTACAGGTATAGCGTCTAAGGTGGCTAGGCCATGTAGAGCGCATGTAAAATACAGCTCCGACCCGAAGAGTCTTCGAATCCACCCGGAATGAAAACGCGGCAGAGGACGGCTGCATCAACGGTGGTGCACGCAGGTGGAAGGGGACCTCAACCAACTGGGCGTGCGGCGCTGGAAACAACTGGCCAAAGACCGGGCCAGCTGGAGACGATTGGTGGTTGAGGCCCAGGTTGCAGCGCCACCTAAGTAAGTAAGTAACCTTTCAGGAGCTGTTCGCTATGAAAATCTAAGTTTAACAATAACACTATATTTTAAATGTCCGTGCTGTTATGGCAATTAGAAAAGTATTTATCATGAATATGGAATCAATCTTTAAATTATTCACATTTTCAAACTAAATTAATTCTTAAGCTAAACACCATTTTCCGGGGAAAAGTACATTTCCCTACCAACTCGGATATTTAATAATAAAAAAAAAAAAAAAAAAAAAAACAAACACAGTGAAGCCCTCCTCCTTAATCACCATACACCCTGCTTGTCTCATTTTTAAGAACCTTATATAACTTAGCAACTAAAGTGGACAAAGTATCGTTTTCCAAACCTCATCCTACCATCAAACAACTAACCAAAAACGTATAGTATGTGTGTATATGTATATCCGACCTCATCCGCATTATTTGATCAACAAAAACCAACAGTCAAAGTTGCCGACACAAAAGCGACAAAATGTTTACAACTTGCTAAATCTCAAAACCCCCAACACATTTTATAAAATTTCCTTTATACCAGGCCTAAAAGAGACCACCTCCCACCTCGACTCCAGCCTCCATTTACAATATTACCTCCTTTAAGATCATTCAACATTTTACCTTCATCGCTTTTCGTTTTGTCGACTTTTATTTGATGTGGTGACAGATGATTTTTGTAATTTTTCTTCTGGTCTCCGCCGAAATAACAGATGCTCGCGAGACGTCCTCTGCCTACCCACACGGTCTTATCTTGTAAGCCACTGTGTCATGGGATGTTCACGACCCTGAATGGGAGCGAGGGTAATTTTACATCTTTTTTACGAGTTTCTTTTTCACGTAGTCCTTACGCATACAAACAGACGCCCACACACGCAGTCACTCTGAGTGTATTGACTTTTATCCGGGCACTTTTCTACACCGTTAGAGTCATCATCATTCGCGTGTTTATTTATGATTAATCGATTTTACGACATCATTGCCGACCGCGTAGCGCGTCGTTCTGAACAATAAGACGTGAACCTGTGAAAGCGTAAGCGGTTAACTGAAGGCGGCTGTAATTTCATGACGGTAAGTTTCATATCACAGTTCGAAGGATCTCTTGGGTTACGTCGTTGTCGTCCTACTCGGATACGGCTAAGCGGTACGCGACATGATTGAGAGATTATACATACGTCGTATGCGGGAGGTATCGGGGAGCAGAGTTTACGGCCCTTTTACACTGCATTTAATTTAATGAGTCCTTTTGGTTTTATTGCCTTCATTGTTACCGGTTTCGGCAAAAGCTGCTACCAATGGAAGATGGATGCCAGACGAAATATTCTTGGAATTTTTTTCCTCTTTTGCTCTTTTTCCGCAACTTTTATTAACAATAACATTTTCATGCGGCAAGACGGTGCTGCCTCTTTAGATTAGGAAGTGATTTATTTAATGTGGTTTAAATGGAATGCCACCGCATTGTTGCGAATAGGTGAGGACCCTTCTTATTCACAGTGCTTATTACTTTCATTGTTCGGTCGTTAAATGAAGTCACTTCATCGTGGGGTGCGTTCAAATGAGAACGCGAGACCGTATGTCCTAGAAAATCGATCAAATGAAGAATCCCCACTTCATTGTATACGTACATACCTTCTCTAAATTGATTACATATCCGAATCAGATTGACATCCTTACATAGTCCACTTCCTTGGACATTCATAGCATTTTCTTCTCTCTAATCTGATTGAGCGTATTTCACCACTCACATAGTATCTCCCATGTAGGTACTCCGAGGTATGTAGTCATCGAAAATAGACGAAAGGAAAAACCAGAGAAAGCACGTTTTCCTCCACCCATCGGTCTAAATCACCATATGAATCCGCCAGGCAGTAAGTTCACTTCAAATGTGATACCATTTGACTGAATCGAATTACCCAATATTCGTATCACTTCCAAGTGACATCTCCGCTCAGAGATTTGTCATTGAGACCGCTTCTGCCATGTTCTCCTGTCGGTCTAACAGAGAAGGAAAAGCAAAAAGAAATTGATTTATTTCCGTCTCCAGAAGCAGGTAGACTCCATACGGGGTCGAAGCAAGGGCGGGAAAGAAAGAATAATGCCAGAAATTCCCAGGTATTCGCCAAAAAATCCTCCCCTAAGCTGGTAACTTATATTCCAATGGATATGTGTGTGTGTGTATTGTTAACCCTGCAACAATGTAATTATTATTGTATTTATCGGGGATTTATCGACATTAGTCAGAAGTGATGTTCAGAGATTTTTATAGGCCTTACAATGGCTTCCGATTCAATCGAGCAGAACAGAGCGGTAAGAGATCCGGCAAAAAGGTGAATCCTTCATTAGAAATTATGTCATCAGCAGTGAACCATCACTTTTGATTGCAATCAATTTTTCATTAATTCCTCCACGACTTGGGGTGTAATATTGATGAGGCTTATTTCACCATCAATCGGTGAGTATCGTTCAGCAACAGCCGGCGATTTCGTCACATCCGACAGTGCGCTTTCGTGGAAGCAAAATAAAATTTAAAAAGAAATCATGGAAAAAAAAAAACTAAAACCCCTAAGGGAAAACAGGTGGCTATACATAAAGGAGGACAACATTGCTCCTACTCTATTCTCTGATTTTTGTTTTTGTTTTAATACACTTTTGCCCTTTTCACTTTTGTGGAAGCAGAATGGTTTTACCTTTAGGAACAACGACGATAAGACACTTGAAGAGGGAGAAATACTCCGAGATGGTTAAGGAGTGTGTAGTTGAGTTATTTACCCAACAGCTAGTTAGTTAGCTTGTCATCGTTAGCTTGAGCGTGGTGCCTGACTCTTAGACTGTGGGGCCACTCGAGTTAATGGCTTCAAAACAGAAAAGGTAGCTACGGATACTCTTCGATACACAATTAAGCAAACATGGGTAAATACTGGTCTAATTTTCTGCTTAATAAAATATCTTAAAATAAAGCAACGTACGTAGGTTGCTACCATGTCAAATCTGGCATTGCTATCGTCAAGATTGACAAATTATTGGTAATTGTATTTAGAACGTTTTGACATACGAGTGTTACTTGTGTTGTTTGCAGGTATGTATGAATTTGAGACATTCATCTTGGCCAAGAATGGTATGAAGTCGGGAACATGTCCGCGCCATGATTTTCCTTAACTTTTGACGCCAATTACACTAACAAGAGTTTTTGTTTTGGGGTAAGTTTTCAAAAGACACTGTGAGGTGCAGTCTGAAGTCTGACTCACTAAAAACACGACCCTACGAATTAATTATTTTTTTATTACTACAACTAAGTACCGCCGTGGCGCAGTGGGTAGCGTGTGCCTGTGACGCCGATGACACGGAAACGAATCCCGACAACAGCCATGTCACAGAACGTGTTTTCACGGAGCTTCTCCTCAACGAGGTTCTGACAAAACTCCCTGAAGCACAATTCTCATGATTTGATTTGATTTGATTTAGGTGGTGCTACATTCCGTGGTGAACCTGGGCCTCAACCAACAAGCGTCTCCAGCTGACACGGTCTTTGGCCAGCTGTTTCCAGCGTCGCACGCCCAGTTGGTTAAGGTCCCCTTCCACCTGCGTGCCTCAACGTAGATGCGGCCGTCCTCTGCCGCGCCTTCCTTCCGGGATGGATGCGAAGACTCTTCAGGTCGGAGCTGTATTTTCCATGCGCTCTACATGACCTAGCCACCTTAGACGCTGTATCCGTAGTCTCCGTAACAAGCCGATGTCGCTGTTCAACCTGTACAGTTCTTCGTTAAATCTTCTCCTCCATACACCGTTTGAACAAACGGGACCGTAGATAGTGCGCAGAATTTTTCTCTCGAAACGATCAAGGGCATCTTCATCCGCTTTTGTAAAGGTCCAAGCCTCTGCGCCGTAAAGGAGGACTGGAATGATCAAGGTCTTATATAGTGTCATCTTGGTTTTCCGAGAGAGGTCTCTACTTCTCAATTGCCTCTTGAGCCCAAAGCAACAGTGGTTGGCAATAGTGATTCTGTTTTTTAACTCAGCACTGGTGTTGTTGTCGTCGGTCATCAGTGAGCCCAGGTAGACGAATTCCTTGACCACTTAAAAGTTATATCCGCCCATGGTGACGTTCTGGCCAATACGTCGGTGTTGTCCGCCTCTTTTAGATGAAAGCAGATATTTGGTTTTACCCTCATTAACCTTGAGACCCATCTTAGCCGCTTCTACCTCAATGCTTACAAAGGCCTCCTTTACGTCTCGCTGTGTCCATTCAATCACGTCAATGTCGTCGGCGTACGCAACCAATTGCGTAGACTTGAAATAAATCGTGCCTCTTGTATTGGCCAGTGACTCTTGCACCATCTTTTCAAGCACGATGTTGAAAAAGTTACATGACAGCGCGTCACCTTTCATCGGCTTACTCATTACCGAACTTAATTGAGCAGCGAGAATTCTCCATTGTCATCCTGCACAGTCGGACGAGTTTGGCGGGGATGCTAAAACTAGACATGGCTTTATATAGCTCATCTCTATACACGCTGCCATATGTAGCCTTGAAATCGACGAAGAGGTGGTGAGTGTCGATTTGGTATTCCTGTAGTCTATTGCGGATTTACCTGGCCTGAAACCACACTGATAAGTCTGATAAGAGCCGATCAGGTTATCCACAAGCGATCTCAGGCGTTCACACAATACGGTAGAGAAGATCTTTTATGTGACGTTAACGAGACTAATTCCCCTATAGTTGGCGCAAGTATGGAGGTCTCCTTTCTTACGGGCCGGGCAAACGATGCTGAGATTCCATTCGCCGGGCGGGCTTTCCTCCGACCATTCTTGCAAATGAGATGGTGCATGCACCTTACCAGCTCATCTCCAGCCGCCCTAAGAAGCTCGGCAGACAGGCCGTCTGTGCCCGCGACTTTATTAGACTTACGTCTCGATATCGCTATTTTGACTTCGTCTAGGTCGGGGGTCGGGTGGACGGAATATTCTCTTACATCGTCCTACATTACGAACGGATCGTTCTGCCTGACAGCGGTATCTTGTCTGTCGTCGCAGAAGTGGTCTTTCCAAACCAGCATCGACTGTGATTCTACTATCAGTTCTCCATTTTCATCCCTGCAGGCCGCCGCTCTGGCTTTGTAGCCATGGCATGTTTGTCTTACCTTATTGTAAAACTTACGGGCGTCATTCCTGCGGAAGCATCTCTCCATCTCTTTGATCTCACGCTTTCCGTGCTCTCTCTTCTTTCTTCTGAAAAGCGTTTGTTCCTTTCTTCTCTTCTGCTCATAGATTTCGCGTGCAGCTCTCGTCCGTCGTTGCAGCATGGCTTTATATGCCTCTTGTTTTACTGCATGGGCTTGTTTGCATTGTTCATCGAACCAGGGGTTTCTAAGTGGTATCGGTTTAAAACCCAGCACCTATGAGGCAGCGTCTCTGAGGGCGCTCTGGCAACGCGCCCATTCCTGTTCTATTGTTTGTGCTGCTGTGGGCGGATTTTGAGAGAGCTTGGAGGAGACACTATCGGCAAAGATTCTGGCAGTCTCTTGCGATTGTAGCTTTCGGACGTCAAACTTACATTGTCCTACTCGACTCCTAAGCATTCTTGATATTCTCATTCGTACCTTGGCTACAACAAGGTAGTGGTCCGAGTCGACGTTGGCCCCTCGTGATCAATCTGGTTGGTGGTTGATTGATCAAAAGGCCGCCAGGTACCCTTGTGGACGTTGATATGGGGGAATCGTGTGCTTGCTACAAGGAAGTTACGACCCGTTAGGAAATTGATTAGCCTAAGTCTGTGTCGGAAGTGGTGTTGTGGAGGCTCTGCTTCCTATGATCGACTAAGTTATGTCCTCTGTGCCCAGTTTTGCATTAAAATCTCCTAGAACTATTTTTGTGTCGTAGCTGGGGCATTGGGCATATGTTCTGTTTAGGAGATCGTAGAATTCTTCTTTGAGTCGACCGTCATTTTCTTCCGGTGGGGCGTGAGCGCATATTAAGCTAATGTTTCCAAACTTAGCTTTGATGCGGATTGTTATGAGGCGTTCGCTTACATCCTGGAAGCTTAAGACTTTTTGTCGGAGTCTTCCTCGAATAACGAATCCGCTCACGAATAGGCGCTGTTTGTTCTCCTTGTAGCAATTCCCGTAGTAGATGTCACAGTTTTTCATCCGTCCTTTGCCTGGACCGTCCCATCGCACTTCTTGAAGCGCGGTTATATCTGCTTTATAGCAGGTAAGGGTTTAAAGTTAAGGTTAAGGGACCTCACAGGGAGAGAGATCGTTTGCCATGTTAAACGCAATCAACTTCTTTGTTCTGTTTGCTCGCTACCTCCCTCCCACAATTGTCATGAAAAGCATCTCGAAATTCGCCGTTCGGAATCGGCAATAAACTGTAGGTCTCTTTCACCTGTGGGGAATTAAAATCACACAAGACAGGGGTGAGTGAGAGAAGCTCGGCTTTGGTCCTACATGGACTGTGACGCCAACATACATACCTTCAAGTCAGTTGACTTGTCTAGCAGTTTTCCGCTCCGCGGTAATTACATTTAGCAGACAATTTTCCAGTGAAAGTTCCTTCAATCTACAGAGTGCGAGCGGTTTAGGTACGTCGTACTAAATTAAATGGATTTGTCCTTTGACGACGGCGTAACAGGATTCGTTCCTCTATTATTTCAAGAGCCGCATTATTGATAATTCAGTCGATCTCCATTTTCTCGGGCGAAAAGTTTGACTTTCTTTTCGACATTTACAATGCTTTAAATGTGAACGTCTAGAACTATTTTGCACCGCACCAATCGGCAGCTACCAGTGCGGCTTCCGGCCCGGCAAATCAACTATAGACCAAATTTTCACACTTCGACAAATCCTAGAAAAGACCAACGAGTTTCGAATCGATACACACCATCTTTTCATCGATTTCAAAGCCGCATACGACAGCATAAGCTTAAGCCAATATCCCGAAGATCAGAAAAAAAAAACACAAAAGCAGCAAACACAACAACTACCCACCGCAAAGCATCAAACAACAGCTAGCAGGCAAGATCAGCAAAGAACAAATAAAGGTCAGCAACAGCAAACAGCACCAAAGAAGAGTTCAACAGCTATTACGAAACAACCAACAACAATATATCCACGGGTTGACAATACACCGGCATTTAAAGAAATGCAAGATTCGGAATCTATGTCATCGTTACCACCTTCGTCATCCCAAGAGTGCAACAGTCCAGTAACTCTTCAACTGCTTTACCATGAAATTCTCAATCTTAAAAACATGAACAGAGAATTTCTTCAACAATTTCAGGAGCTAAAAGATGAGAACCTTCAACTTAAGCAACGGATCAACAGCTTAGAGAGCAAATTAAACTGGAGGGAGCAAAAGTTACTGGAAAACACAATCGAAATTGTAGGCATTCCAAATGTAAACGAAGCGAATGTAGAAGAGTGCACGCAAAAAATCCTTCATGAAGTGCTGAACACTACAGTCTCTGCTGAAGAAATAAAGAAATGCTACGTAAAACGCATTAAAAAGCCAATTAAAGCCGGTGACATTGTGTGTGTGCAGTTCTCTTCGCCTTCTGTGAAAGAGAAAATTATGCAAATGAAAAAAACCGAGAAGAAGAAATTAAATGGTTCTCTTTTTGCCAACAGTCCTGGCAAAAAAATTTACATCAATGACAGTCTGACCCAATATAATCGTGCGTTATTAAGAGAAACACATAAAATTAAACTAGAAAAAAAATATAAATATGTATGGTTTAAAAATTCCCAAATACTTTTAAACAAGGTTGAAAATGGTGAGATTTTTGTTATAAGGTCATTTGATGATTTAAATAAAATACAAATCTAAATTTCCTAATACATACAATGTTAAATACGAATAGCGATTTAGACCCAAATAACTATGATCTCCCCATACGAACCATACGAAATCCTAACGAAATCTCTCTGCCTTGTATTTCTAACGGTTCCAAATCTGTATATGTTGTACACCAGAACATCCGTAGCATGCGACGTAATTTCGATTTGTTAATCTGCAATCTAGAATCCTTTGCAATACTGCCTGACATAATATTCTTGTCAGAGATTTGGATATATTCCTATGAGATAGAAGATTACAACCTGCCTAACTATAAATTTTATGCAAACTCAAATAATTCATATCCTGCAGGTGGAGTGGGAGTTTTTATACGAGATTCGTACGAATGCAAGGTAAATTGTTTCAGTACCAGAAGCGGCGATTTTATAAAGATATCACTATCGATATGCAATGAAATATTTTGTTTTATTTGCATCTACAGGAACCACTTGACTACAGCTCAGGTCTTTGTTGACAATCTTTCAGCATTTTTAGCGAATGAACGAACGGCTAATCTTGTAATCTTGGGTAATTTGAACCTGGACTTATTATCTCAAAATTCTGTTGCGGATGCATATTGCGCCCTTATGTCTAAGCACGGATTGACTTCTTTCATTAACGAACCCACAAGACCTATTTCAAAAACTTGTCTCGACCACGTTTTTGCACGTTTTTTAAATGTCCCGTTAAGCACTTGTATTGGTCTTAATTTTGATATTCAAGTTACAGATCATTGTTTGACTGGAATCTTGTTTAGGACCTTAAAAAACACAAAACAGGGTAGGTGCATCCCCCGTCAGAGAACTACCAAACTAGACTTCAGAAAACTCAATCACATTCTAACTTATTGTAGCTGGGCAAATGTTTATGCTGAAGAAAATCCTTCCAAGGCTTATGAGATCTTCTTAAAAGGGCTTCAAAACCATATAAGCTCATCCACTTACTTCGTAGTAAGAAAAAGTTCTGTAGTAAGATTGAAACCTTGGATCACTTTTCCTTTGCTCAAAAAAATTAAACTAAGACAAAAACTTCGTAAAAAATGCTACAAGCACCCGCACAAATTAAACTTAATAAGCCGTTTCAAACGATTGTCTTTGCATGTTAACAATGCTATTCGAATAGCTCGTGATAGTTATTATCTCAATAAATTCAATCAGACCCGAGGCAACATGAAAAAGAGTTGGAATGTGATTACCGACATCATTAATAGAAAAGATAGAAATAGTACAACACCTTCTACACTACAAAATGACAGCACAAGCATTTCAAGTCCAGCTGAAATAGCAAATGAATTTAACAACTATTTTGCAACGATCGGTAGTAATTCCTTTTCTAATAAACCATCAATGCCCTGTTGCTGCTGTTCTAGCTATGGTCTTAATAACGACGATTTCTGTTCAAATAGTTTCTACTTTAAACCCATGTCGGGTTTTGAAGTATTTAAAATAATCAAATCTCTTAAAAATTCAAACTCCCAGGGAATGGATGGGATATCAAATGTAATACTAAAGAAAAGTGCTTTTAACATAGCCGATGTTCTAGCACATATCTTCAATTTGAGCATTCTTTCTGGAATTTTTCCTGTTGATTTAAAATGTGCAATTGTAATACCCCTATACAAAAAAGGTGACAAAAAAGATAAAAGGAACTACAGACCTATTTCTTTGCTATCGTCAATTTCAAAAGTTTTTGAGAAAGCCATGAAAAGAAGAATTTCGCAATTTCTTACACGATTAAACTTTTTTAGTCGAGTGCAGTTTGGGTTTAGAGCTGGTCTTTCAACTGAAGACGCACTCTTAGATTTTTGTTCTACCATCCAACAAGGTATTGACAGCAAGAAGTGTTCCGCTGCACTTTTTGTTGATATAACAAAAGCGTTTGACATGGTTGATCATAACGTACTTCTAAATAAGCTATTCAATATTGGTTTTCGTGGCTCTATCCATAATTGGTTTGTTTCCTATTTAAAAAATCGCACACAAGTGGTGAAAATAGGTCATGCTCTAAGCGATCCTAAATCCACGTGCCTAGGTGTACCTCAAGGATCGGTCCTTGGCCCAATTTTATTTTTAATTTACATAAACTCTCTGTTTACACAAGCATTTAAAGGAGAAATCAAAGCTTTTGCAGATGATCTCGCACTTGCTTATAATTCATCCAATTCCCTGGAACTAATTGCTAACATAAACCATGACGTTTATTTGCTCAGAACCTGGCTTGCAGAACATAAATTAACTGTTAGTAACAAAACTAAATTACTATTTTTCAATTTAAAAGTCAAACAATCGCCCGATGTGGATATTGTTTTCCATGGAATTGACTGTTGTAAATTTAGCTTGTTTAATCCTAAGTGTCCACAAATTGGCTCATACGATTTCTTTAATCCGGAAGCTTCTTGCAATGCTGATTGTTTTAAAATTGAGACTGTAAATCAATATAGGTACCTAGGGGTCACAATTGATAATCGTTTAAGTTGGACAGAACATATTTCAAATCTAAAACACTACTTACTATTTGTAAATCGTTGTTTTTACCGCCTTAGAAAGTACCTCTCAAACAATAGTCTGAGAACGGTGTACTACGGCTTATTTCACTCCAAATTAGAGTACGGCATTTGCTGTTGGGGAGGTGCTTATTACAATAAACTGCAGCAAATACTGGTTCTACAAAAATATGCTGTAAGAAAAATCTGCAACTCTACACGGTTAGCTCATACCAGAGAGCTATTCAAGCTTACAAATATTTTGCCGGTGAGACATTTGTATTGCTTCAAAGTATTAAAAATATTTTTCATGAGAAGTGGCTATTTACAAAGCCCTTTCCTTGCTACATATGGGTTGAGAAGTAATTACGGATCTACTGTTACCATACCTGCTTTTCGTACTACTCTGTATAGTAACTCCTATGCCATAATATCTTCAAAATTGTTTAACATGCTTCCTGAAGAAATACGAACCACTCGGATATTGTTTCAATTCTTAAAAAAGATAAAATCCTGGCTATTTTCCTTTGACATAAAAGATATTGAAATGTTCCTGCGCTTCACCACTTGAACATTACAACGACATACATACACAGATTTGGAATTTGTGCAGCACTTCGGAAATTATGTAGTCTACATTGTATCTTATTTTATATTAAAAGTAAGATTATTATACTTAGCTTCACTAATCCTATTCACCCCACACTTAATAAATAAGTAAGTATTTAGATAAATTGTTTATAATGTGACATTTATCTCTATTAAATCACAATACAAGATGTCACTAACTATTCGTTTGAAACCTAAATTGTTATATTACTTTTAGAGAGCAAATAATTTTGTAACGTGAATAATGAATAAAACAAACAAACAAACAAACAAGCATTCATCGTGAAGAACTGTTTGGTGCGATGGCCGAATTCGGGATCCCGGTAAAACTGATCCAGTTGTGTCGTGCTACGCTAAAAAACACGTGATGCACCGTGCAATTCGGTTCTAGGACCTCGGAACCATTCGAAACATACACCAGATTTCGGCATGGAGATGCGCTGCCATGTGACTTCTTCAACCTGGTGCCGGAGCAGATAGTGCGACGGGCAGGCGTCAACAGGGAAGGCACTATCTTTTACAAGTCCATCCACCTGTTAGGATACGCGGATGATATCGACATCGCCGTGGCATTGTGGAAACATTCACGGCGATTGAAGAACAGGCGAAACGAGTTCGTCTTAAGATCAATGAGGACAAAACGAAATACATGCTGTCAAGCAAAAACCAATCCGTCGCTCACAACCTGGGACAAAATATAACAATTGACAGCTACGATTTCGAGGTAGTTAAGGAGTTTGTCAACCTCGGGGCAATCGTAAATTCCACCACAGTGGAGATCCGGCATAGAATCGCCCTTGGCAACCGTTGCTACTTCGGCTTGTCCAAACAACTGGGGTCAAAACTCCTCACTCGAAATACCAAAGTCATGCTTTACAAAACGCTCATTCTGCCAGTCTTGCTGTACGGAGCCGAAAGCTGGACGATAAGCACGACTGCGGAGCTGATTTTGGGTTCTTTCGAAAGAAAAATTCTGCGCCGGATATTTGGTCCTGTCTGTGAGGAAGGTGAATATAGAAGAAGACACAACCGCGAACTCTACGAGCTGTACCAAGATGTGGATGTAGTCCGGAAGGCAAGAATCCGTCGACTACACTGGCTCGGCCACATCGAGCGCCTGGACATCAACGCTCCAGCTAAGAGGGTCTTCGACTCCGAGCCTCCTGGTTCGAGAAGAAGAGGAAGACCGAAACTCCGGTATAAAGACCAAGTAATCGCGGATGTAAGACATCTTGGTCTTGACAACTGGAAGCAGCGTGCCCGGGACCGTCAAGGATGGAAGGCAGCTATAGCTCAGGCTCAGGTCCTCCATGGATCGCTGGCCTGATAAGTAAGTAAGTAAGTAAATCACGATGAATATCGTCATTTCGAATGTACCATGGTGCGTTAACAACGGCTCGCAATACCTTATTTTGAAACGTTTACAAATATATTACATTGTATACCGTAAGCTCAAATAGATTTAAGCACTTGCTTATAGAGAAGCAGCTTGTTTTCAGTACTAAGCTGGGAATGTTTTCTTAGTAGCCAGTACTTTATATTTCAATATATATTTCAATGTATGGCCTGAGAGAGAGCTAAAAACCTTAAATTTATACCCTGTGTGTGCTTCAGTGCTACAGTGCGGTGTGAACCTGGGCCTCAACCAACAAACTTCTCCAGCTGGCACGGTCTTTTGCCACGTATTTCCAGCGATGCTCTCCCAGTTGGTGTATGACAGTGTGCATAGAGACGAGCTATACAGCGCCATGACAATGGAGAACTCTCGCTGCTTCGTTAAGGTCGGTAGCAAATTAACCGAGACCTTTGATGTTAAAAAAGGATTTGGGCAAGGTGACGCACTGTCATGTAATTTCTTCAACCTCGTGCTTGAAAATATCATACAAGACTCACTGGCCAACACAAGAGGTACGATCTACTCAAAGTTTGTGCAACTGCTTGCGTACGCGTGATAAACATTATAAGAGTAAAACAAAAAAAAAACAAGGGAGGCAGTGCACTTTTCTATAAGTAAAATGTACCGCCTAATCTTTGTCCATTCGCATATACGCTTCGGGGCATATTACACTTTAGTCGTTGATCCTTCGACTGATTTTCCTGTGGCTAACATTGCAGTATCGGCGGCGATTGTGGTCAGCATAGTGCCGTCCGTTTTGTGTTATGTCTCTGGTAAACAGCAGGTAAAGCCAGCCGTAATTGCTCTAAAATTTGACTATTCGCTCCCGTGTTTAACATGAAAAAGTCTAACGTTTGATTATTGTTCAGGGAAAACTTGCCTCAGTTTATATCCCAAACCTTCGTGCCACGCTTTGCCCAAGGCTTGGGAGAGGTCAAGAAATACACTCGAACATATTAGCTTATGTTCGTCTGCTTGTTCGACCACACCGGTTATTCGATGTTGTTGGTCTTTTCTTAGAAAATCGGCTTTAAGGGATTGATTATAATTCTTTCGAAGACTTTCGAAATCACCGGCAACGACAATATTGGGCGGTAAGATTTTTCATTCGTCGTCGGCTTTCCGGACTTTAGAACTAACTAACTAATAACTACAGCGATCTTTCATAGGCTCGGTACGTGTTATAACCTAAACGCTGCGTTAGCAAAATACATAGGTTTGAGCAAAGCTCTTCTCGGAAAACTTTTAACGACATCTCCCGTGGGATGGTGCTTTATTTGGCTTGAGGGATTTTATAACATTTTCGAGTTCGGGAGCGTAGCCTGCGTCATTCTGTATTCCGCGTTTATTTCCAAAGTATTGCTATTGTCAAGGTAGCGGATGTACTCCGAATGGCTTGAACGTTTCAGCAAGAGAGCCTTTACTGGCCTAACCACTTTTTGTCACCTCCACCTCAATACTAGTCAGTTGTAAGGATTGGAAACAAATTGTGCCTCTTGTGTTGGCCACATATTTTTGCATATTCATTTCTAATACAGTGTTAAAGAAATCACACGACAGCGCATAGCCCTGCCTAAAGTCTTTTTTGACCGATTCAGATGGAGCAGCCAGCATTCTCCAAAGTCATGCCGCATAATCTAACGAGTTTAGCAGGGGTGTCAAGGGTAGACATGGTGTTGTATAGCTCATTCCTAATTACGCTATCGTATGCGGCTTTGAAGTCGACAAATAGGTGGTGAGTGTCGACTTGAAATTCATTGGTTTTTTGCAGGATCTGCCATTGTGTGAACATTTGGTCGATGGTGGACATCCCTGGCCTGAATCCACACTGATAAGGACCTATCAGGTTATTTACAAAAGCTTTCAAACAAAACGGCAGAGAAGGTTTTGTAGGCGATGTCGAACTACATTATCATCACTTATTGTCCTGTAATAGATGATCATAAGAAACTGATTTTAAGAGACTCAGCTTTTTATTGTTTAAAAAAGTGTGAAGATGTCAAATCGCGTGACCCATATAGCTGACCAATTCACCGATGCTTCAATCATTGCACGTGCAAGATCCTTTGGTATAAACTTCAACGTAATCGTGTAAAGAAATTCAATGAAATTCGAAATGTGTGCTCCGAAGGTGCAATACGTCAACCGTAAAATGGTCGAAGTGCACGCGAAAAATATTTTGCACAGATCACGAATTTTGATAATAAAATTAAATAATTTGCAAGCGGTTAGATGTTGGTCGATTCGAGATAAAATGGCAACACTAGCTGAGTACGCCTGACCTTGTTACATTTTAGGGATCACGCGGGAGCTTTCAAGTGCAGGCTATGCTTTTCTACAACTTCTTAAAAAATGCGTATCATTCAAATCCTCCAATACATATGCACATATGTACGTAGTCAGCTTAGGAATTGAGTATGTGCTTGAAGTAGGAAATCATAAAGCTCGCCTTTAAGTGGGTTGGTTCTATAATATTTCCTATAAGGCGTAAAGGCATGTTCAATTTATGTTTGCAAGCAAGAAGGTTAAGATTTGTACAACGACATGCAACGAGCCTTTTCTATACAACGGCATAGGGATAATAGCGTTTATCCATATGAAAATAGCTTACAAAAATCAACGAATTTACGACTGACCTTACTCACAATGTCCGCTTCGATGACTTCCATGTTTTCCATGCAATAAAAAAGGCAATCTTTGGATCAACGAATTAGCCTTCGCCTCTACCCGAAACCTTAATCAGTCCGAAAATACCGAAATTAACTTCAGGCATCCCATTGTGTTCGCACAACAAACGGTCTAATACCGCTAGCAAACAGCAACGAATTTCAGCATCCAGGAGTAAATGAAATCGAAATTGCTGTTCAGTTAAGTAGTCACTACCACGCATCCCGACAAACTTCCCCATTCATTCTGCACCGTCACCACTTTAAGAGCCCCAGTACAACACAATCCAGAAATAATCCGACAGCGAATACCATCCTTCTACTCAGGAGTGCAGTTCAGTTTGTCCGAGAACTTGGTGTTTGTTTATTTGTTTTTCATCTTTTTTCCTTTTTTGGCGTCTTACTCCAACCGCACCCCCGAACGATGGCGGTGTCTGACCAATATTTATAGCCTCGGATGGTGGCGGGTAGTTGACCCAATGTAATGCAATTAAAATTAATGAATGGCTTTTGTAATTAATATCCCTCTGGTATCCCCAGTGGAATTTAAATTAGCCATTCACTAGCCCACTTTGCTCGTTCACCTCGCGTCGTATTTGTACCAGTCAAAAGTCAACTCGAATAGAATGGGTCGCCGGAATGGACGGAATGAGAGCTACAAAGGGTTCATTTGCTTCATTCTATTTCGCTTTCGTTTCGTTATCCTTTCAGTCCTTTCTTCGGCGAGTTCTTCTATCGATGAAGGACCACCGACAACGTCAAATAAATGAAAAAAAAAAAAAAAAAAAACAGGAAAACTGTAGAAAGTTTTTCTTCGTCATCTACTTGAGAAGAGGAGCTACAGCGATGACTTAATTTGGCAAATAAATGATGAACGGGGATGCAAGGATACAAATTTCGGAATTTCGGGGATTCTGAATTTATTTCCCCAATTTCAAGGAAGGGTGCTAATAGTACTCAAGTGGCTGACTGGAATGCCGATGCTAACACTTGAAATACTGCTGTGTGCACGTCATTCTGCGAATCGATTTTCGAACTTTTTTTTTCTACACCTCTTCGTTCGTCCTTTTTTTCTAAATTAAACACAGAGAAAAAAAAAGAAGTTTCCGCGGGACGACTTTTACAAGGCAGTGGTGCAAGTGATGTAATTTTGGACGGCAAACTGGATTTAACTTCGCTTGTCCCTTTTTTTGTGTGTCCTTCATTCTTCGATGGACATCGTTCTTTGGAGTCCTTTCAAAAGCTCTTGTATAAAACTTTGTTGTTTTTTTTTCCCTTGTGTTGTTGTTTATTCGGGGTTTTTCCTTCGGGGTGGGAAATTGTTATGACAGGATATGATTGTTATGAAAATTCAAAATTAGAGGGTTTACAACAGCGGTGGCGGTAGTAGCACTTGTTTGTTGGAAATTTAAATACTTCGAGGGGCTGCCACACTGTTTTTGGATTGGTTTTTTATACCTCTTTCCCATTCCGTTGAATTTGATTAAACTTGCGTATTTTGTTTTTTTGTTACTTTTGGGGTCCACAAGTACCATTTTTGCCTTTTTGAGTTTGATCGTGTCAGTTTCACAAAGACTGGACGAAAAAGGATGCGGACAACTTTTTCTTCTTCTTCTTTGGCGCTACAGTTCATGGCGAACCTGGGCCTCCTTCAAAAAACCCCTCCAACTGGCACGGTTTTTCGCCAGACGTCTCCAGTGCCGCACGCCTAGTTGGTTAAGGTCCGGATGCCGACAACTGCTTAATGAATTTCCCTGGTATTAACCGATACCATGAAAGGATCTTTTTAAGGAAAATAAATTGAATAACTAAGCAGTCAACTCGGACATATGTCTATCGTTGTTGCGCGCCGATGTTGAACTCAACAACCTCAAACGCCACACTCATATGCCCGAGCTACCATATTTCCGTTTCCTAGCACTACTCAGTACTAGTACTAAGGGGGTAGGTTGTACCTTTCTTTTCTCGGTTTACATTCGGCCATCCGACATTACACTGTCCTCAGTGTGTAGTTTATCCCTGTGTGTGCCGCATTATTCATATCTACTGTTAACGCTCCGAACCTATCTTCTTCACCGCGGAAGGAATCATTTCATCTTCTTCTCGAAGGTATTCTCAATATCCTACCTAAGGTCATCTTCACCACGGAAGGGATCGTTTCATCTTCTTCTCGAAGGTATTCTCAATATCCTACCTAAAGTCATCTTCACCACGGAAGGGATCGTTTCATCTTCTTCTCGAAGGTATTCTCAATATCCTACCTAAAGTCATCTTCACCACGGAAGGGATCGTTTCATCTTCTTCTCGAAGGTATTCTCAATATCCTACCTAAAGTCATCTTCACCACGGAAGGGATCGTTTCATCTTCTTCTCGAAGGTATTCTCAATATCCTACCTAAAGTCATCTTCACCACGGAAGGGATCGTTTCATCTTCTTCTCGAAGGTATTCTCAATATCCTACCTAAAGTCATCTTCACCACGGAAGGGATCGTTTCATCTTCTTCTCGAAGGTATTCTCAATATCCTACCTAAAGTCATCTTCACCACGGAAGGGATCGTTTCATCTTCTTCTCGAAGGTATTCTCAATATCCTACCTAAAGTCATCTTCACCACGGAAGGGATCGTTTCATCTTCTTCTCGAAGGTATTCTCAATATCCTCATGTTTCTCGAGTATTAGAACACTTACCGTTGACGTGTCATCAAAACTCAGCTGACGAACCATTACTTTCCATTTGCTGCATAAATTTGCGAGAAACACTGGAATCACTCACCCCCTTTTTTGTTTTTTTTTTTTTTTGTTTATTTCAATCACTTTAAGTTGTTAATACATATGTCAAGAAGATGAGGGAATTCCTGTTAATTTTTCCAGAATGGAATTTGGTAAAAATAACAAAATGTGCATTTCAATTACCCCAGTTTCTCTTTTTTTTTTTTTTTTTTTTTTGGGTGACTCTTCTTCTGAAATCTCTTCAAAATTGGACAGGCTGAAATCTTGAAGCTTCCCCCAATGTTTCATGTGGTTGGCAGAATGAACAGCTTCGTATCGTTTCGAGGTGACACTGGTTACTGCCGTGTCTCTTACGATATACCGGTCGTTTGGGAGGGCTGTTTTTACTTCATAAGGTCCTTTATATCTGGGTAGTAGTTTTCGAGATTGCCCAGTGGCAGGATGCTCTGCTTGGAAAAGGACCAAATCTCCAACGGCATACGATTGTGGACTTTTGTGAACTTTGTTGAATTTGTCGGCTTGTTCATTTTGCAATTGCTGCGTCCTATGTAAAGACATATCGCGGATCTTGGAGAGGGGGATATTTTCTTCGTCGTCGTTGGAGTCATCTTCCTGCAGCGCGATATGGAGATGGTTTGTTAAGCTATTTCTGGGCTTAAAATCGAACATCAGCTCCTGAGGTGTACGGTTAGTGATTCGGTGTTTTAAAGAATTCAAGCTCCATTGGACAGCTGGCAAATGGTCTTGTCAATCCCTTCCGTATTTTCTTAAGGTCATGGTCGCGATTGCTGTTCTTACCGTTCGGAAATACCTTTCTATTTGCCCATTTGCTCGTGGCGTTCGTACAGCATTTAGGATGTGTCGGATTCCGTTGACTTCGCAGAAGTTTTTGAATGCCTTGGACGTGAATGCGGTTCCGCGATCGCTAACTATTTGTGTGGGGTGTCCAAAGAATTGCGTTAGCTCATCTAGTGTTTGTATGACAGCGTTAGAGGATGTATTTTTTACTATCGTAGAACTAGGAATTTTGTGAAGGCGTCGATTATTCCCAATATGTAAATGTTCCCCTTCGTGCTCTTGGGTAAGGGTCCTAAATAATCCATGTGAATGGTGTGGAACGGAATCGGATGTTTTTTGATGGGGTGAATGTAATACCTCGTCTCGTCCTTTGATTTTTTGTCATATAGGCACGGAATGCAACTATTCAAGTACTTCATAACTGTATGACGCATTCTAGGGAACCAATACAATTTACATATTTCTTCTAGAGTTCTTTCGAGGCGGCCGCAATGTCCCATATTATCATGCGAAGTTTTAATTACTCGCCAACGTACTCCTTGCGGAACTAGAAATTGAAGACCATTAGAAGTCTTTTTGAAAACGCGTCCAAACTTATATTCATAATTCTTTTCGATATCTTTTCTTTTAGGATTTTTAGTATCGGTGTTAGTGAGTAGTTCGAAGATCTCCTTCAGTTGGTTGTCTTGCAGTTGCATCACTGCAACCCAGTCGTCTTCCTGCATACCAATTATATTTATGCCTATACCAGCTTCTACTTCCAGGGATTTCCCTGTTGGATTTCGGCTGAATGCATCCGCGTGCAACATTTGAGCAGCCGGTCTATACTCTAAGTCGAAGTCAACGTCTTGTATCTTTAGCCACCACCTAGCTATCCTTGGAACTAGATCTCTTTTTTTTTTCTGATAACTTGAGAGAGTTGCAATCCGTAAATATTGTAAGATTCTTACCTAGCAAATAATACCGGAATCGTTGTAAACTTTCTACAGGGCTTCCAGATCGAAGCTATGATATTTCTTCTCCAAGTTTGTCGTTGCTCGACTGAAGAATGACACTGCTTTTTTCTCACCTTTTTCTTCAACTTGAATTACAACACCAGCAATGAATAAAAAAGAATGACCACTTTTATGAAACTTCTGCATCGGCATTGTATAGATCGCTACTTATACGCGAAAAAAGGGACACAACGTACATATACATATATCGACTTCTCTTTTTGAAGTTCAACGCATTTTCTTTGTATGTTACATCGACTATGTATTCATAGTTAGTCCGATATTACACGCCGCAACAGTAGCCAAGGCTCACATGAGTGTGAAAGAGATGGTCAGGGAAATAGAAATACATACATATACTAGCACAGTGATGCACTGGTAGTCTACTCTGTGCATCCCTTTGACATCTTCTTATCTCCTTTATCTTGCTTTGCGATGTTGGTTCACATGCATATCACATTTCTAATTGTGCATTTGCAAGAAAGCAGAGAATTACATACATATGTATGTATGTACATAGTTATTTTAAGTGAACGAATGATTTTAAGTGGACAAAGGAATTGACATGCGAGATCATGAGCAATTATGAAACGCTCCATGTAATAACCCACATTTAGGAGTACAATTTCGTCTGTAGTGGTTGTTTCCGCAGACAAGATCATGCACGTTTCCCCCAATCGTACATGACCACAATAATAATACATATGTATGTACCTTCATAATTTCATACTCTTGTTTTTTTTTTTTGCAACTCACCAACGTATTATACGCAGCAGCACTTACAGCTTAAATTTCTAATTCATTTAATTCATCAAAACCACAATACACCACACTGTGAGGCACGGGCGATCCCACTTCTGAAGTTATTAACCGATACCATGAAAGGATCTTTTTAAGGAAAATAAATTGAATAACTAAGCAGTCAACTCGGACATATGTCTATCGTTGTTGCGCGCCGATGTTGAACTCAACAACCTCAAACGCCACACTCATATGCCCGAGCTACCATATTTCCGTTTCCTAGCACTACTCAGTACTAGTACTAAGGGGGTAGGTTGTACCTTTCTTTTCTCGGTTTACACTGGGAAGACGTACATAGGTATGCGCTCTAGGCCGCATGGAAATAAAATCGTGTGTCGTTCTTAACTTCACTGCTCTACGTACTGCAATTGGATTTACAACGTTCCCAATGTTCTCTTGAATAAACCGACCGATACCCAACTACATACATATGTATTTCTATAGCGAGTCTAATGAGTCCAGTCAAGGAGAAGACTGGATGGTAACAAGTGGCAATCTGATGAAAGTATAAAAGGAAACACTGTTGAACAAAAAATGCTCGGATTTAACCAAAGGAATGCTAAATCATGGACCAACCAACCGACTACTATTCGGTCGAATATAATTGTTGCTCTCGCACTGTAAAACACTAAAAACCTATTCACCCTCCCTTCCTCTCATTTATTCACTTAACAGCCTTGTTGTACTTGCTGTCTGCAGACCTTCGCTTCAAGGACAAAAGAAAAAAATTATAAATCGTAAAAAAGTCGCCAAAGGATAACTGCGAGGTAACACACCGTCCACTATCCATTTCAGTATACATATGTATGCACTTATCTATAGACAAAATGTCGACCGAAATTACCTCTGTTGAGGTCCTCATCCAGCAGAATGCAAAACCAAAAAAAAAAAAAAGGAGAAAAAAATCAAATGGAAATGAAATAAAAGGAGCAATAATAACGGACAGCGAATCACGCTGCAGTGCAGGACACCGTCGAAAACGATAGAGTCACGTGTTGCCATTTAAGTGCGGACGTGCAAAATGAGCCATTTACAGTCGAATATGCTTCCTTCGAGTACCTACCATCTTTCTACACCTTTACCACAGCGGCCATGAAGCGATCGAGGATAAAAGGAACCGTCTGGCTAACAAGATGACTAGAGTGGTGTCATACTACGAATTATGCTTTCAACACTGGCAATTGTGTCCTGCTTCATGTAACAATCGCAATCGTATTCGCGCGTAAAGATGTGCCAGAGGAAAAGTATTCCGACGACTAATGGTGCAGGAACTTTACCATCAACGAAGTGAGAAAACAAAAAAGGACGGAAACGAAAACAATTGGAATAGAGTAAGAGCGAAAGGATACAATTTTTACGAATTTCAATTTCGCTTCGCTTAATTGCACCCAAGACCGCAATCTTTTCAACTTTTAGCACTCCATTTAGAGAGCAGTCGGGTGTTGGCAGGTCTCTATTCTCTTTCGAAATGTCCTTTCACCGTCCTGTGACAAGTGTTGTTTTATACCATTGCGGTCCGACGACTTGGCATGGTGATGTGATTTAAGGCTGGTTCCATATGGCCTCGTGAGGATGCGTCTTAATGGGCAATTGAATTTCATTTTTATTGCTATTGAAGAAGTACTCATCGATGTGAGGTGCTATTTCTTAAAAGTGTTGCACAACATGTTGGTAGACATATCCCTTGCTGATTATTACTTTTCTGCGGCTTGGTATTGGTACTCGACTTTAATAGAATAATATTCCTGGTTGGAACCAAAATTTACTTGAATTAAATTGAAAGCCCCTTGACTTATCCTTGAATATTCTGCGCGCAAGCCCTCACAAAACCAATTGTCTATGTGCCACTGCCAATCTTCCTTTACTTTTATTCGTTCCTATTTGTTTTCTGGTCTTCCTCAGACTAAATGTATATGCCAAAGATAAATTGAACCAAATTCCACACAAATAACGTTTAGTGTGTGAGTCTGTATTTCTGCTCATAATCCAGGTGCTTATCTGCATAAATCAATAGCAGGAACACTCACTGTCATCGTCATCTTGGAAGCAGAAAAACAATTTAATCGACATCCCTTTAGAAGTACACAACACAGCACAATCTTATCCCGGCACACCCCTTACCCTCTTACCATACCTTCAACTACGATTAAAGGCCCGACAACCTGCCTTTACCGTCGATTGCCTTCGAAAGTGCCCCCGTCGTCTTTGATACGACACAACCAAAAGGTTTGCTCCTCATCGAACGGGAGCATACGAAAAAATCCCTTTACACCACCATCAATGTCATTATCTTTATTTTTTCAAGAAGGGAGCCCACAAAAAGCTATCTTCCCAACCTGACTTCTTGCCAAGGCACAATACACAGATACGTGTACGAATAATACCATGGAACCATTTTGCTTCATCTTGAGCACGTCGACTTGGTCTCCCAGTGAGGGGTAAGGTGCAACAAGTTGTTTTTTTTTTATCTTGTGTACGTAATTTGGAGCCATGTTGAGAAATCATGTAAACATGAGAAAATCCTCTTTTTCCCTATTTGCCCTCAGCTTCCCACTTAAACTCCCTCTAAGGACATGCGACTTTTTTGAGTCGGGTTTTCAGTGTCTGTTTGCTTTTTTTTTCCTGGAAACTTTTTCGTTTCCTTAGTCTTCAAACCGAAATTTTGGTATATTTTGGAGATCGATAAAGGATTTCCTTCTAATGGCAATATTCGAAATGTCGCTTTTCTAAGAAGAGCAAACCTCAAACCGCTTTAGGCACTTATCCTAAATAAAAACAAAGTTTCTCCCTACAGACACCCTCGGAAGACGTATTCAATATCATTTTTCTTTTTCACCTTTTCGGTGGCACTGAAATGTTTCAGTGTTTTGTATAGCTTGTGGCAGCAATAACCTGGTCTTGTCAACTGTTCCGTTGTTTGAATAAATCATTTTCACACAAATACGTGTACATAGGACTCACCCTAGTTGGTGTCAATTCTGCAATTATTAAAGGCAATTAACTCTCCTACTTAGTGTTCGTCGCAACTGATAATCCCTCGCTCTTTAGGGTGCTTAGTTAAGAGTGCTTAACAGAGATACGTCAAGCCTTCGAGTCCTGACTACAGACTAATGGGTTATTATTTAATAACAGCAATGGGATGGAGATGCCTGGATTCAAATTATTTTTTACATAAATACTCAGAGACATTATTACTGGGGGGGTTTAGATTAAAAATTGATTTAATTGCACATAGTTTTCTGATTATTAAAATGAACTCGGCAATATCTCCCATCTGGGATCTCAGTTTTTTATTTTACATTGTGGGGCGCTACAGTTCGGGGTGAACCTGGGCCTTAACCAACAAGCCTTTCCAGCTAGCATGATATTTTCCTAGCTGCTTCCAGTTGGTTGAGGTCCCTTTCCACCTGTGTGCGCCACCTTAGATGCGGCCGTCCTCTGCAACATCGTTCCCCCGAGCAGGTATCGAAGACTCTTCGGACCAAAACTGAGCTGTCCATTCGTTCTACATGGCCGAGCCATCTTAGACGTTGAATCCGAAGACGACGTACTCGGCCGATGTCGCGTACAGCCAATACAATTGTTGGTTGAACCCTCTCTTCCACTCTCCGTCAACACAAACGAGACCGAAGATTGTTCGAGGAATTATCCCCTCGAAACGACCAACGGCCTCTTCATCCATTTTTGATAAGGTCTAAATGGATCCTCTGAAGAGGATCGGGATGATTTAGGTTTTATACAGGGTCACCTTGGATTTCCGAGAGAGGGCTCTATTACTCAATTGCCTCTTGAGGCCGAAGAAACAGTGGTTGGCAAGATTTATCCTGCGTCTGATCTCAGCACTGGTGTCGTTGCTAGTTGTTACCGGTGAGCCAAGGCAGACGAAATCCTTGACTACATCAAAGTTATAGCAGCTGCCAATAGTGACCTTTTGTGCGTTGTGCAGATAGGCCGGGTGTGTTGTCCCTAGGTAAGGTTCAACATGGGTTCTATACTTTTGCCAATCAGTTCTCCTGTAGTTCCTGAAGGGAGCAGGGGCACTGACGTGGCTAACTATGCTGAATTGAATATAGCGAAGGTCAGAGAGGGAGTGCTCTTTTAGGACTTTCCATTTCCCGACTCTGTCGACAATGTCCTGTGATGCAAAAGTTATATCTAGAACTTCCTGTCTATTCTTAGTAATAAAAGTTGGTTCGCAGCCGGTATTACAAACGATGAGGTTCGTATGTAGTAAATAATTAAACAAAGACTCACCTCGATCGTTGATGTTACTGCTGCCCCATATCGTGTGGTGTGCGTTGGCATCACACCCTATTATTAGTCCGGCATTTACTTGCTCAGCATCCTTGACCAGATTCACCACGTTGGCCGGAGGGGGAGGACTTGGGTGGTGGGCTAAATAGGCCGAGGCAATCCAGAGCTTGAAGGAGTTGCCCTCGACACTAATAGCCATAGTATCCTGGTCACTATAGGATGAGAGTAGGAGAGTTTTTATATGTGTTTTGATTAAGATACAAGCACTTGGCTTACCTGCATCGCGCATGTAGTTGAGCTTGCATTCAGATGTTCCGAGTCCGCGTACCATGTTGTTCACTAACCATCATTCCTGGATCAGAACTACATCTTCTCCGCTTTTAGTGAGACGGAGCATTAAGGCGCCCGATGCCGCAATCAAGTGATGGAGATTAATTTGTAGGATCCGCAGCAACCCCATCGCTGTGTTGTAGGCAGACTCTTCATCAGACTCCAGATCGAAATCTGACATAGTCTCTCTACCACATAGTCTACCTTGCGGAGGTCCAGGTCGGACAGTAGATTGCTGTCTTCCCCGGTCTCATTCATTCAATCTCATTCACTTCTTTGGCTCCAAAGTTTCTCCTCCGTGATCATTGGCTCCAGGGTAGGGGGCTGCTCCGGGTTCGTCGATACCCTGGAGTCGACTGACGCATCACCAGAGGCTCTCTTAGCTGAGCCCTCCTCGTCTTTTTTATACATTCTGAGCTTTGCGGAGTCAAAGCCCAGAGAGATCATATTGTTTGCCTCTGCTAGAGGTGTCAGGGAATCCTGATTGTTTATTATTGTAATCAACCTCGAGGGTCCTTTGACATCTTCTAGCTTCGCAAATTTCCAGTTTTTGGTGGGGATCTGCGGATTGCAATTTTGCATAAGTGCCAAAATCTTCTTAGGATCCTCAGGGTAGGCCGGTATGATGGCTCTAGCCCAAGGTCTATTTGGGATTTGGCTCAAGCGTACAGCCTTAAGCTGAGCTCCCTCCCAGACCTCGCCGACTCTGCTGAGTGCAAGCTTAAAAAGGTCCATAGACCTTTGGTCTTCAAAGGAGATCAGCTTGATTCTGCCCTGCATGATGGGTGATAGGGAAGGGTACAGGGTATTCCTGGAGTAGCGGGAAGTAGTTCTTGAGTAGCACATTGCTAATCAGAGTCCACTTAGCCGGAGGGACGTTCCCATCCACATCCCCTCTCTCGACAACAGCCATTGTGGTCGAGACCTTTAGCACGTTGCGATAGGAGAGTTGTGTTTGGGAATTGGGGGAGATACTTTGTGACCGCGCTTTCTTTGAGGTGGAGGGAAGTTCCACAGCCGACATCTGGCGCTTGCCATCCTGCTCTTTGCCGGATGAGTCTCCAGTGCTCTTGATTATGCTCTTCACCCAATCAAGAGCCTTCTTCCTCCTTTCCGAGAGCTGATCCCTTGGTACGTCGCGCAGCTTTTCCCGTAACTTGCTAGCGGCGCGACGTTCCATATATCGCGTTTTGGGGGCACTCAGGGCTGGGTCTCGAGGAGTATTCCTCACCCTATTGTCACCTGAGGGTGTTGGACCAGGCTTTTGCTTAGAGGCCGCTGTCCTGTCACCTTGCCGTTCCTCAGTACTTTGACTACTCCTTGAGGGTGTTGGACTAAACTTTCGTGGGTGGGCCAATGTCGTAGCACCTTGCCGGGTAGCAATATTCCTGCTGCTTCCTGAGAGTGTTAGACCAGGCTTTTTTACGTGTGCCAATGTCTTAGCACCTTGTGGAGCGTCGGTCTTGGTACCGCTGTCAGAGGATGCTGGACCAGGCTTATTTATGGAGGCCAATGTTCTAGCAACTCGCCGAGACTCAGCAATTGTATCTGTTTACCCACAATTATGTACGTATACATATATGTACATATGTATATACCTACGAAAAGGCTTTTGAACAATTCGCCTTACTTCATCAAACCATTTCAGATATTCGCTTCATCTCTTCATTGCACTAAGACACTACTTCTGCTGAAATGTCACCGCAGAGATAATAAACTCCGTCGCAGCAATGCAATGCAAATTGTAATTTTCCAATCGGTTGTCTCTCGGGGTTTTTGCACACCGTCAGGCGAACTTTGTATGTATGTATGTACCTACGAAAAATCCCTAAATCAACTTACCCCACCCACAAAGCATCGCCTAAGCCCCACAAATCCCCAAACAACTTCACCGAACTGGAACGTTACTTGGTGTGCAACGATCAAAAAGGACCAAGGCAGCAAAACACCAGCAGGATAACTGTCTCCAGGATCAGGCTAACTGCGAATGCAAAGACGAATAAAAAGAAAACAAAACAAAAACAAGATAAAAGGAAAAAGGTGAAGAAACAGGACGCTGGAATTTAAATTGTCTCCAACGTCGTCGTCATCGTCATCGTCGTAGTTGCCGTAAACGTAAGCGTAGCTGAAATCGTAGTCATAGTCGTTGTCGAAACATCGGGATTCTCGGTGATTATGAATTAAGACACATCCAGCTCTAGTAGTTTGGAATCCTGTTGCATAAAATTCCTCCTCTACAAAAGCATTCGTAATTCACCGGGTAAGAACTGACGTTATCAGTTGCTCAGCATTTCAAACTTATTTTGTTTTCCTACTTCTTGTCGTTTTTTTTTCCACTTGCCTTGTCCTTTGTTTTATTTTCTGAGCTATGCCCAGCTTCATGGTGTTCATGGTTTTTACCTGTCACTATGGAAGCACACTTGCCCACCCTATACATACCGTGTATCTATAAATTTTTTTCTTTCTTCCATTCAAATCCATTGGATTTTATGTGATTTTTGTATTTCACTCTTTCACTGGTTGCATATCCTTTAATTTTCCTTACTCTACCGCCTACCTGATGCGTCAAGAAGCGAAGGATTCTTCTTTTTTGATTTAATACAATTTCGGATAGAAAGAGACTCACTATCGGGCTGAGTAGGTGGATCTGAGAAATGGTAAAAAAACACGGATTTGCCGTGTGGTAAAACCATACAACGACACCTTGGAGTCCTGTGTAAAATGAAGAAAATGATAAAATGGGAAAATTTCGTCTCAGAACTTTTAATTAGTTTTTGTGAGCCTGGCGCGTTGCTTAGGTTAGGAATCTCGGTACTCTTTTTCAGTTCAGGTAACACTGATATCACTGCGCTTTCGCTAGGTACTTGCTCCTGCTGTTTGACTGCCCGACAGGGGTAAAGCTAAAAGCGACGACTGACGTTACCTCCTGTGAACTGATTTTACTGCTTTCTGTTATCCTGTATCTCAATATTTGTTTTTTTTTTTTTTATGTTTATCACCACCACCATCGTCTTTTGTATCTATCCGTATCGTGTTGCTTTAAATGCATTTTTTTCTGTTAGATCATAGTTTCTCCTGTCTTGTCCTTTGATACACGCTACTGCATCCCATCTCGTTCCACTCTATTCTAAATCAGATCCCCAGTTCAGATTATGTCGGTGAATGCGTTTCGAATTTATTTGCGAAATGGAATTTATGGGTAGAAGATTTTATTAAAGGATAAAATGAAAACAGCAATCCTTGGGAGATATTATCACAGCAACGGGCAATCGGAGACTATCTCGCCGGGAACATTCATGGAGGGGGTTGTTTGATGAGATGTTGGGGTTGCAAACATTCTGCCATTTGTAATGAGTTGGCGTGTGGCTAAGTGTGTTTTAATTGACTTTTATTAAGATTCACCCTCAGTCGCAGAGAAGTCGGGTGTAACTAGTTTGTCGCCTGGGTAACCAATTCAAGGTGAACCTACAGTGAACAATGTTCTTGACATGAAAATTAAGTCGAATAACTTAAATATCTTTTCTTAAAGGTTTTTTTTTTTTTTTTTCAATTTGAACTTGAACCATCGTTTTTGAGGAACTTGAGGTGAGCATCTTCTGTTGGCGATTAGTTTCTCCTTCGTTAAGTCGATCCATTTAGTTAGATATACCCAATTGAAGACAATTATAGTTCCAGACTGTTCCGATTTTCTTCTAGTCGTTTGGTTGGGAACATCCAGGAGCTACTTTGTATAGTGAACTGGCGACCAAATAAACTGACATTTGTCTTTACACTGATTGGGGTGTTTCTTTGCGATTATCAATGCATCTATCGCCTAGTCTTGTGCAGATAAATTTTCATTACACTACCGTAAACTTGCTTTCTTACTTAGGCGGTGCTACAGTTCGTGATGAACAAGGGTCTTAACCAACAAGCCTTTCCAGCTAGCGGGATATTTTGTAAGCTGTTTCGAGTGTCGCACGCCCAGTTGGTTAAGGTCCATCTCCCCCCAGAGTGCGCTGCCTTAGATGCGACCGTCCTCTGCAACGTCGCCCCTCGGGGTTGGAGTCGAAACGATACCGGGATTCCATTCATTGGGCATGCATTCTTCCGACCGTATCTTGCAAATGAGTTGGTGCTAAGGACTTCATCTATCTTGGCTCTGAAGTGACCTGGAAAAACGACATCAGTTCCGAAATCAAACGCAGAATAACCCTTGCCAATCGCCGTTTCTCCGGGCTGAGGAGGCGAATGAGTAACAAAGCCAAACGATCAAGTCGACCGTACAGAAGACCCCTATCCTCCTGGTCCTGCTGTACGGCGCAGAAGCACGGACGCTATCAAAAGCGGGTGAGGAAGTCCTTGACCGTTTCGAGAGAAAGACCTGAGCAAATGGACACCGCAGTTCCAGCCCCGAGAGTTTTTGAATCCAACCCCGAGGGCGAAGGGAACCTCAGCCAACTGGGTGTGGGGCAGTGGAAAAGGCCAGCAAAGATCCTGCTAGCAGGAGGGGCATATTGGTTGACGCCCAGGTTCACCCCGAACTATACCGCCTTATAAGAATAAGAAACTTTTCCAAAAATTGCCTTTACATGTCTCATCTAAAGTTGACATATTTAGTGATCAATCACCTAACCTTAATAATCATTTAGGCTATTTACATGTAACTACCGACGATGTCACAAAGAGCCTTTTTTCTATGTACACTAATTTAAATGGTGGTCCAGATGTTATAAGACTTGAAATTTTAAAGCGGTGTCACCTGACACTATCCTTCCAATTAGAATCAAAAGTTGAAAACTACAGAGGCATTTCCGTGATTCCCAAACTATTGTTAGATCCAAAATATATCTTCATGTTAACGAGGAAATATCTTGCCATCAAGATAGTCTTGTTTCGAATAAGTCTACGTCAACCAATCTTAATGTGTTTTCAAAGTGTAAGGCTTTCCAATAAGGACTTGACAACTTTTTTAAAAATGAAAAATGTATAATTTGTAGACGTTGCTCCTTGATGTACTGAATAAATTGACAATGACAGTTCGATGATTAGTGGAAGGGTGCGTTAACAAATTGAATTCAAATTTGTCAATTCCCTATTGGAAAACCCGAAACTTATTTTATTTTATTCATTCGAGGTATCAAGTTGATACTAAAGCTTTCGACGCTGCCTGCCACCATCATCATTTAAGATTTTCAAATATGTTGGATTTCATTCTGCCTTAATTGTGTGGCTGAAAGACTATTTGTTAAACAGAAAATAGATTAAAAATTAAACCCCCAAACCTTTAATGACCAGTTTCATCTGGTGTATCGCAAAGCAGCCATTTAGGACCCTTACTCTTTAATAATTTTGTGAATGGTACTGCAAATCATTTCAAAAATGACAGTTACTTGATGTACGATGGTAATTTTAAGATTTGTATTGGCATTCATAACTTCAAAAGTTGTGAATACTTGCAATCCTATATAATCGTTATATTCGACTGGTATAGGCACCTACTTTCAATGAATTTTTCCCGCTTTTCGGAGAGAAATGAGAAGGAACTGCAATGATGTAGAGCTAAGTTATTCGGTACACACCACGTCGACCTCAAGGATGCACCACCGTGCGCGACCAAAGGCAGGACAATCGCAGGGAAAGAGCAACACGCAGCACCGGTAGGCTTCTCACTGATGACAAGCTCGCAGGGATGCTTGGCAAAAGTGTAATGGTCCGTAATAACCCCCCAAGTCTTTTGCTATCAACACTCCTTAAGGATAAAAAGAATGCTGCCGATTTCTTGCAGACATCAGGGCGTTCGCGCTTATTAACCCTGCTTCCTGGATGTTCCCTCCATCGACATTTGTGTTCATTGAAGACCCAATCATTGATGTGGCTATTGATGATGGATGGTATGTAGATTCAAGGCGGGTCCAGATCCTGAGAAACTTTCCCCCGAGCCTATTTTAGCGAGTTCCTCAGAGATCTCATTTCCTGGGATCCCAGATGGACCTGGGACCCAAGCAAGCCTTAGCGTCTTTAGTCTTCCAACTTTGTTCAGAAAGGTCTTAAGTCCATGCACTAACTTGGAACTGGTTGGACACAGCTTGGAGTATAGCTTGGTTGTGACTGCAGATGCATATGCTTTTTCCCTTTTACCAATGCTTCACAACATAGTGCATGGCCATTAGGATTGCGTATATATATCTTTGAATGAAAGACAGAAGCGTATTTTCTTTACGAAAAGTGCAGTCGGACGTTTTCACGATCTAAGAAAACCCCAGCGCCGGACCCAAGCAATCTGTGAAAATGTGAAGGCAATCCTTTTCAGCTTTTCATGTTCAGTATGTGGCCAGAGTCAATCCTGACGCGATGGAAAATCGACTGTGAATTTATAGCGCAATAGGATGACTTAGGGTCGTAGGATATTTCTCGCGCAACGGCACTGTCATTCCAGTGAAAGTCTCACCAAAAACCGTTCCTCTCGAGACGAGAAGTGGCTCTCAGAGCGCAGCCTCTGATATAAATTAATGGGAGGAAGGTTCATCATAGAATCTAGAGCAGAAACTGCCGTGCTGGGGAAAGTCCCCGTACAGCTGAGACAAACCGTTCTTTGGAGTTTGGTGAAAGAGGCTACGACATGTTTGTGTGTAAGTCTGTTCTACAACCGATGCATATGAGATTATCGGTCTTATCATTGCGGTATAGATTCACAGAATCTTTGTCGGCGATACACCCCATGTTTTGCCAAAAGCACCTTTGCATTGCCAGAAAGCTGACAGCTCTTGTGGTTGTTGACTCAACATGCTTTGAACAAAGAAGCTTGGTAGAAGTTCGGTATAGCAAAAACGGTATTTTATTCAAAATCAATCAATCATGCCAGTACTAGATCCAAACTTCCCTGGAGTCAGAAGTTAAGGATCTGGGAGTCATTTTCGACAGGAAATTTATTTTGCTGCTCATATGGATTGTATAGTTGCAAATGCAAACACCATTAAGTCAGTCTGTATGTCAATCGTTCGACCAATATTAGAGTATTGCCCCAAGCTTGCACTTAGAAATACTTCCAAAGGCTCATACTAGATTCATTGCAATCATATTTGTACGTACACTTTCCTAGAACTTTGTTGTATCGATTATCCTTTCATATTGGTGCTTACTTCCTTCTCAACAATTTTTTTTTTTTCTTAAAGGTCGCCATCATGGAGTCTTCTTGGAGAAGGTACGTCTTTTTTCGTGTCGCCGATAACTGTTAACTGTGACATATAAAACGTTTAAAAGTTTTAATTCAGCACAATAGACTAACGTGTTAATGCCACTTTAGCAACGCCTCCAAATGTACATAATGTGCGCGTAGTAATTGAGGCTAAAATTAAAGCAAATTTTAAAAATTTTAATTCAACAAAATCTCCATTAGCTCTATCCTTGGCCAAAAACGATTGCATGTCCAAATCAAATGTTTTTTTCTTGTCTTATTGTTACGAAAATTATTTCCACTTCGAATAGAATTCGTATCACTGCATTGCGATAAACACACTTTTGTTATTTCACCTTAGATCAATTATCTGAGCACTTCAACTTTATTTCTTGTTACAACCTTTTACACACACGTTACACGTTATTATACACACTTTGCTATTCCACCACAGATCAACTATCTCCGCGCTTCAGATCTCGCTAGATGTCTTGATTACCGACCGATCACTGGTTACTGAATCCCGGAAACTGAATGCTCCCGTGGGCGAGCGCTCGGGCTAATGTAGCTCCCGGTTCACTTTCTCGAATGTTCGCCGTCAGACGTTCACCTTTGGAAATCTCTAGAATGCTCTACCATTCAGCAGTATGCCGCTGAAAGTTACCATCATTTGCCTTTCAGCTTCACCAGAGCATTCGAACTTCGACTGCGAAATTCGAACATAACCGTTGGTTCGCGTCCACAACAATATTGACTATTCTGGTAAAATGATGTAAGTTGTACCTAGACTATAAAATTGAGGAGATTAGGAGACTGAGAGGTGCTAGGAGGCCATAATTTCGGAGTGATGTGGTCATGGCAGATTTCGGCCATTCAATCCTGTATTGCCATTGCTTTGTGCGAAAGAGCATATTCCCGCTGGAATATATATGGTCTTTCCCCGCGAAAGTTGTAAATCCAGGTTTTCATAACATTTTTTAAAATCCTTGATGTTGGGGTAGCCTTAGCACCAAGTTCGTCAGAAAGGAAAAAAGGCATAACATATATTTTATTGCTTCCAGCTCCTAAAGCTGGAAATTTAGTGTGCATAACCTGAGAAACTTGGCAGAATCTGAGCACAGCCCTCGCAGTTAGCTTTTTGGTTTTGAACAAATTTTTTTTTCGTCAGGAAAAAACCATAACATTTTCTGCGCTTCAGAGTGGTTAGGCGTGCTCAAAAGATACTTTGCACGGATAGTTCTCTGTTACCGAGTTAATACCAATGTAAGGCGTCCTCTGTGTATGACGTAAGCTTTACACCAGAAGTCTTCGTGCACACTTCGACGGATTAGGCCTTAGGGAACTTTAAGAGGCACTAGCCTCAATTGATTTGGAAGTATTTTCGTTAACGATCGCTTGTACTTGTTGGATACAAGTCATCAAATACCATATGCACACTGAATATCTGTTCATATGTACATACAGTCAAAATTTTAGCAGTGTGCAGAATTTTCCACCATTAAACAGTAAACCCACAACGTATAGAAATGTACACAGAAGCGTTCTCACTCCATGACATTTATCTTCATTCTAATTACGTGTCCTATGACTTATGCAAGGACATGCTTGACCTATATAAAGCTCCTTCTATGACACCATCCTTCGGTGTCTTCTATTTCTGCAATCAGTGCCATCAAAAAGACACAAATCAAGAGCCAATGCACGAGCCATAATAAATACATCGCACGTAATCAGCCCGGATTTCTTTAAACCGTCCACCCAACGCCCACCAGTCAACACCCCCAGAAGGCCTCGATGTCACGCATCATTTACCCCATAGAATTTAATTGAATTTGATTAACTTATGAAATTGAGTCACGTTTATCCTGCGAACCAAACCGGTCGCCCCACTAAGTTCAATTCAAATCCACTCAATCCCAATACCTTTTATGCCCCCACACATATGCATACGAACAAACTTCGTATATCAGTTAGCCACATATGATATATCTTTGATACACCTACGCGCCCCCATTCGAAGGTGAATCTTGACTTGTATTAGGTTTATGTTTCAATTAATATTATGTGTTTGCGAATATGATGGCAACAGTGGCAGCCTCACCCGGGCATAGTATGTATGTAAGGGCGTCTCGAGCGATGCCAAGTAGTGGCATCACCTTAAATATAATTAGAAATTCCAAAGGGACGACACGAGTTGTCACGAAATTAATCCCAAGTGTCCCTGCGGCTAAATTGAAAGTCATCTTCATTCTTCTTACAGTGTTAAGCGGCACCCGGCCCTTCCGGAGAGCTAGCGTTCATCTTCATCCATCACCATGGTAGATAGCGTAGCTCCGTTGATGCCGCTACCGGTATGGCTGTTGCCTCAATCAAATTTTGACTTAAATTTAAATTTTTGCCGAAAAGGAAACTCATTACTATATCCCCTTAAGCCACTACCACCACCATTTGTACATAGTCCCTGAGATATAACCTCGCTGAGTACCGGAGGAAACACCTAAAATCCTATGGGGGTAAGGTGGGATCAATACTACTCACAGTCGGGCTTCTGTCTTCCCACGAGGAGGAACAGCAATAGCAGCAACACATACATCAATAAATCTTAGGGTCCTATGCAAACAAAAACCTTTGATCTCAATCAATTTGCGTTCGGATAAAAACCTTTTATTTTCGATTACGAGGATTTGTTGTTTCCTACTCCTGTAACCTCCTGTAGCTCTGGGAAACGAAATCGGTTTCGGATTCATTCGAATTGAAATTCAGACTTGGATTCGAATTTGGGGCTATACACTGTGCACAATCACCATTGGTGCTTCGATTCGAATGCATAGGGACGGTCTTCCATGCCATAATTTGTTGGTCTCTAATTTTATTGTGTTTACCCCTTTTTTGTTTTTGTTTTTGTTTTGCTTCCTTGCTTTCTTCTGTGTAAGGGTGGGGCTGGTGAAGGGCAGGGGAAAAACAAATAGGAACGTAATCGTTGCAAATAAAAAATTTATTTTCGTTCTTGTGTGATGTAATCATGTGAGCGTGTTTGGCCGACGAGCGGAAGGATGTGGGACGGTGCAGGACGAATTACGATGGCTTCGGGGGTTGTTAAATCAAAGTCGAAATTTAAGGACATAAAGAATATTTGGCAATTTCTAAGAAGTTCATGGTTATATTGGTCTGAGTGAGTAGCTATCCGGGAGGGTTTACTCTATGATTCCCTGAAGATGTTCAGGATGTTTCAGAGCAGTGTGATTTTTATTGCGGAACGGGAATTGCAGATCGAATAGGGAATAGATTTGCTTGTGTTGAAGGTTATTTTAATTTCACGAGGATGTCTGGCAGTTTGGCATGACGATTTGGTGATCAAACAAATAAGAGATGATTGTGGAACGAAAAATGTCGTATCCTTGTTTAATTACGGTCGTCTATGGCATTTGCTTTTTTCACAGATATTGCAGTATGATTCGGGAGGATTGGTGCTATACATATCCTATGACTATGACCGACTAATATATTCACTTCCAATATCAAAGGCTAAAGCCAGCTGGCGAGAGCACCGTGGCGCAGTGGGTAGTTTGTTGGCTTCTGACGCCGATGACACGGCATCGAATCCCGAGACAGCCATGTCATCGAACGTGTTCTTCACGGTGTTTCTCCTCAGCGGGGTTCTGACAAATCCGCCTGTAGTCAAATTGTCATGAAAAGATTCTCGAAATTCGCCGTTCGGAACCGGCAATGAATAAACTGTAGGTCCCTTTCACCTATGAGAAAATGGGATAACACACAACATGGGTGATTGAGAGAAGCTCGGCTTAGTACTTTCATAGACTGTAACGCCAACATACATACAAAGCCAGCTGGCTCGGGGAGCTTTTCCACGATTAGTTTCAATGCGGGTCCAAGGAAATGTCCTTGAAGGAGTATCACCTGAGCTCAGCATGATTTGAAGCTCTTAAACATTCAACGCAGTTTTATTGATTATGGATTACAAGGTATAGCCTTGCAATGCTAAATCTACGAGTGTTATTACCCGCAATGTCCCTGAAAGACCTTTAACTAGTGACTTTTAGTGACTTTGGCGAAGAAGGTCTTGACTTTCTTGCTCATTTAGTAAAAATAATTATGTTGTCTGATTTTTTAAGCGTTTGGTTTTTAAATGTAGAAAAAAGAACACCGAAGATTACAAAATTGTAAACCTCTTTCACTAAACTAATAAACGAGTACTTGCCATTTATCAGGTTGTTAGATGATAAGCGTCGACAAGCGAGTCATGCCGATACAAGTGTTTGCACCTAGCCCCTGTCAACGAACTCCAACTCTCACCACCACGTGGTGAAACTTGGGAACCTAGTACCTTCGGCCGAAGATTGGGCAGATCCCCGTGGGAAGACTTTGGGGCTGCTAACGAGAAGGGGGGAGGTGTAAGAGCAAGTCGGTTCCAGGGCTAAATTTTTCTTCAAGACGGCGACGTTCACAGCTCAAGTTTGAGGGAGCCACCTGCACAACACACATTTTGGAGCTACTCGAACATATGTATTTCGATACCCAGGTCCAAAAGTAGATTTCCAAGGTCGGGCCGGGACCTTGGAAAAGAGACGGTGGCGTATGAGCCCTACATAGTAGAGCCAACGGCGGCGCTCACAACCTCAGCGGGGTATCCGACACCGGATCTACCGGAAGCCGCAAGTCTGCGGACGCCGAATTGATGGTCTGATATAATTTTATTATTGGTTAGTATTGACTGTAGTTTTGTCAAAGCGCCATCACAGATGCTGCCTCAGAGGTGCTGGGTTTCAAACCGCCACCACCTAGAAACCCCTGGATCGATGAACAATGCGAACAAGCCCATGCAGCAAAACAAGAGTCATATAAAGCCATGCTGCAACGACGGACAAGAGCTGCTTGCGAAATCTATGAGCAGAAGAGAAGAGAGGAAGAAAGAAGAGAGAGCATGGAAAGCATGAGATCGAGGAGATGGAGAGATGTTTCCGCAGGAATGACGCCCTTAAGTTTTACAATAAGGTAAAACGAACATGCCGTTGCTACAAAGCCAGAGCGGCGGCCTGCAGGGATGAGAATGGAGAACTGGTAGTAGAGTCGCAGTCGATGCTGACGATTTGGACTGTATAACGACGATGATAGACAAGATACCGCTGTCAGGCAGAACGAGCCATTCGTAATGGACGACGATGTAACAGAATTCAGTCCACCCGACCTAGACGAAGTCAAAATAGCGATATCAAGACATAAGTCTAATAAAGCCGCGGGCGCAGACGGCCTGTCTGCTGAGCTCCTTAAGACGGCTGGAGATGAGCTGGTAAGGTGCATGCACCATCTCATTTGCAAGGTGTATTCGGAGGAAAGCATGCCCGACGAAAAGAATCTCAGCATCGTTTGCCCGGTCCATAAGAAAGGAGACCCCTATAACTGCGCCAACTATAGGGGAATAAGTCTCCTTAACATCGCATATAAGATCTTCTCTGACGTATTGTATGAACGCCTGAAACCGTTTGTGGATAACCTCTTATCAGTTTGGTTTCAGGTCAGGTAAATCCACAATAGACCAAATATTTACGCTGCGGCAGATCTTGGAGAAGACCAAATCGACACTCACCACCTTTTCGTCGATTTCAAGGCTGCATATGGCAGCGTGTATAGACATGTCTAGTTTTAACATCCCTGCCAAACTCGTCCAACTGTGCACGATGACAATAGAGAATTCTCGCTGCTCCATTAAGGTCGGTAATGAACAAACTGAGACCTTTGATGTTAAACAAGGATTAAGGCAAGGTGACGCGCTGTCATGCAACTTTTTTAACATGGTGCTTGAAAAGATCGTGCAAGAGTCACTGGCCAACACAAGAGGTACGATTTATTATAAGTCTACGCAATTGCTTGCGCAGGCCGACGACATTGACGTGATTGGACGGACACAGTGAGACGTCAATGAGGCCTTTGTAAACACTGAGGTAGAAGCGGTAAGATGGGTCTCAAGGTTAATGAGGGTAAAACCAAATATCTGCTTTCATCCAAAAGAGACTAGCAACACCGACGTATTGGCCAGAACGTCAAGGGAGGATATAACTTTGAAGTGGTCAAGGAATTCGTCTACCTTGGCTCACTGATGACAGGCGACAATAACACCAACGCTGAGATAAAACACAGAATCATTCTTGCCAACCGCTGTTGCTTTGGGCTCAAGAGGCAATTTAGAAGTAGAGCCAGTCCTCCTTTACGGCGCAGAGGCTTGGACTTTAACAAAAGCGGATCAAGATGCCCTTGATCGTTTCGAGAGGAAAATTCTGCGCACTATCTACGGTCCCGTTTGTTCAAACGGTGTATGGAGGGGAAGATTTAACGAAGAACTGTACGGGTTGAACAGCGACATCGGCCTGTTACGGAGTCTACGGATACAGCGTCTAAGGTGGCTAGGTCATGTAGAGCGCATGAAAGATACAGCTCCGACCCGAAGAGTCTTCGAACCCATCCCGGAAGGAAGGCGCGGCAGAGGACGGCCGCATAAACGGTGGCGCACGCAGGTAGAAGGGGACCTTAACCAACTGGGCGTGCGGCACTGGAAACAGCTGGCTAAAGACCGTGCCAGCTGGATACGCTTGTTGGTTGAGGCCCAGGTTCACCACGGACTGTAGCGCCACCTAAGTAAATAAGTATTGTCTGTAGTTGATCATAAATATTTTCTTGAATTAGAAAGTGGGAGTAATTTTTGCATCGAAACCTGGTAATTTGGTAGTGGCGTAAGTGTCCAAATTTCTGGAAAATATTTTAGTCTGACTCATGCAATAAACATATTCCTTATGCACGCCATGGCTATTACTGTTACTATTTTTCTGTTCATATAGTCTTATCCTGGAACTTCCTTGTGATTAATTGTCTTTTTGATACAAAGCTCGACTTGATTTTTGGATATCTTTCTTATCCTTGTATGATTGGTAGATGAGCCTAGTATTTTAGGTTGTGCAGCTGCATTGTCTTTTCTGTTGGTGAATCATGTCTGCCTTTTCTTGCTTGGTCT
This sequence comes from Eumerus sabulonum, assembly GCA_951905685.1. Taxonomy (NCBI): domain Eukaryota; kingdom Metazoa; phylum Arthropoda; class Insecta; order Diptera; family Syrphidae; genus Eumerus; species Eumerus sabulonum. Next base: position 56,904,361 of record OX645062.1, on the reverse strand, counting down.
TAGCCTAAGATCAGCCTGGTCTCCGTGGACGAGTTAGATGTTCTATTGTGTTTTGTAGGTTTCCACAGTGAATAGCTGGTATCGGAAGTTTAAGTGAGGATTTTTGGATAGTCCTTATATTGATTGTTTTGTATTAATTTGGGTTTTGTTTTGAGTTGCTTGCTAGCTTTCTCATATTAATTCTTGTCTTGCCATCGTTTTCTAAGCTCTCGGAACTACACACACCAAAAGTTGTATTTTCGTTTTAGTCATTTTTAATACAGTATAAGTGTGATTGTTATAAAAACACACAAAAAGGAAGTTTTGGCCGAAATGAAGCACCCACCGCGACTGCTGTACGCCAGTTTGTGCAAAAAGTTCTTGAGTATACTGGTGAACAATACTAATGGTCCCCATCGTCGTACGGTGCGCACAGATAAGAATGTGGCTGCTGTGGCCGAGAGTGTGAGACTCATTTCACGAACATCAACTCACCATCGATCTCAACAGCTCACGCACTGGGCTGAGGAGAATTCTGCACAAAGATCTCGGATTATTCGCTTACAAGGTCCAATTGACTCAGCAACTGAAGGCGCGCGACCATGCGCTTCATTATCGCTTTGCACTTTGCACAGCTTGGGCAACGATTTTGCTCGAAAAATCATATTTTCTGCCGAGTCGCATTTTTATCTCGGCGGCTACGTTAACAAACAAAATTGCTGCATCTGGGGCTCAGAAAACCCGTACGTTATTTTCGAGAAGCCAATGCATCCACAAAGAGTGACAGTTTGGTGCGGATTGTGGAGTCTATATCTGTGGAGAAAGGGCTATACTTCTCAATTGCCTCTTAAGCCCAAAGAAACAGCGGTTGGCAAGAGTGACTCTGTGTTTTATCTCAGCGCTGGTGTTGTTGTCATAGGTCATCAGTGAGCCAAGGTAGACGAATTCCTTGACCACTGCAAAGTTAGATTCTGCCATGGTGACGTTCTGGCCAATACGTCGGTCTTGTTCGTCTCTTTTACATGAACGCAGATATTTGGTTTTACCCTCATTAACCTTGAGACCCATCTTAGCCGCTTCTACCTCAATGCTTACAAAGGCCTCATTGACGTCTCGCTGTGTCCGTCCAATCACGTCAATGTCGTCGGCGTACGCAAGCTATTGCGTAGACTTGAAATAAATCGTACCTCTTGTGTTGGCCAGTGACTCTTGCACGATCTTTTCAAGCACGATGTTGAAAAAGTTACAGGACAGCGCGTCACCTTGCCTAAATCCTTTTTTAACATCAAAGGTCTCGGTTTGCTCATTACCGACCTTAATGGAGCAGCAAGAATTCTCCGTTGTCATCCTGCACAGTCGACCGAGTTCGGCAGGGATGTTAGAACTAGACATGGCTTTGTATAGCTTATCTCTATACACGCTGCCATCTGCAGCCTTGAAATCGACGAAGAGCTGGTGAGTGTCGATTTAGTGTTCTTCTCCAACTTTTCCAAGATTTGCCGTAGCGTAATTATTTGGTCTATTGTGGATTTACCTGGCCTGATATCACACTGATAAGAGCCGATCAGGTTATCCACAAACGGTTTCAGGCATTCACACAATACGTCAGAGAAGATCTTATATGCGATGTTAAGGAGACTTATTCCCCTATAGTTGGCGCAGTTATAGGGGTCTCCTTTCTTATGGACCGGGCAAACGATGCTGAGATTCCATTCGTCGGGCATGCTTTCCTCCGACCATACCTTGCAAATGAGATATTGCATGCACCTTACCAGCTCATCTCCAATCGCCTTAAGAAGCTCAGCAGAAAGTCGTCTGCGCCCGTGGCTTTATTAGACCGTGGCCGTGGTGCAGTGGTTAACATCATCGACCGCCGAGCGGAAGGTTTATGGTTCAAATTCGCTTCATAGCCAAGAAAAAGTAGTTTCTATACCGCCAAACGGTATGCAACGCTGTTGAGAATGGAAAGTGACCATACGTACTGCTGCAGGCATAACACTCACAGTATATGGTCAAACGAAATTCATCCTCTGCGTATGCAATACTAAAAAAAAGTGCTGGAACGAATTACTACGGACTATAACCAACGCGGAATGTGGTCGGCTCTCGTCCTATCTAGGTCTAGGACAACCACCCCTGAGAGTAGTAAACGAACATCAACGACCCCAACCACTGTACTCCGTTCAGGTTGTGTGTGTCAACACATCATAAGAGAATATAAAAACTCTTGAACCTGCGCGAGTCTCTAAAAAAAAAAAAAAAAAAAAAAAAAAAGTATTGATATCGCTGTTTTGATTACGTCCAGGTCGGGTGGATTTAATTCTCCTACATCGTCGAGCACCGTGGCGCAGTGGGTAGTGTGTTGGCCTCTGACGCCGATGACACGGGATCGAATCCCGACACAGCCATGTCATCGAACGTGTTTTTCACGGTGTTTCTCCTCAGCGGTGTTCTGACAAAACCCCCTGTAGTAAAATTGTCATGAAAAGCTTCTCGAAATTCGCCGTTCGGAACCGGCAATAAACTGTAGGTCCCTTTCATCTATGGAAAATAAAATCACACACAACATGGGTGATTGAGAGGAGCTCGGCTCAGGTTCTTCATGGACTGTAACGCCAACATACATACATACATACATCGTCGTCCATTACGAATGGCTTATTCTGCCTGACAGCGGTATCTTGTCTATCATCGCCGTTATACAGTCTGCAGAAGTGGTCTTTCCAAATTCTCAGCATCGACTGCGACTCTACTACCAGTTCGCCATTTTCATCCCTGCAGGCCGCCGCTCTGGCTTTGTAGCCATGGCATGTTCGTCTTACCTTATTGTAAAACTTACGGGCGTCATTCCTGCGGAAGCATCTCTCCATCTCTTCGATCTCACGCTTTCCGTGCTCTCTCTTCTTTCTTCTGAAAAGCGTTTGTTCCTTTCTTCTCTTCTGCTCATAGATTTCGCGTGCAGCTCTCGTCCGTCGTTGCAGCATGGCTTTATATGCCTCTTGTTTTACTGCATGGGCTTGCATTGTTCATCGAACCAGGGGTTTCTAAGTGGTATCGGTTTAAAACCCAGCACCTATGAGGCAGCGTCTCTGAGGGCGCTCTGGCAACGCGCCCATTCCTGTTCTATTGTTTGTGCTGCTGTGGGCGGATTTTGAGAGAGCTTGGAGGAGACACGATCGGCGAAGATTCCGGCAGTCTCTTGGGATTGTAGCTTTCCGACGTCATATTTACGTTGTCCTACTCGACTCCTAAGTATTCTTGATATTCTCATTCGTACCTTGGCTACAACAAGGTAGTGGGCCGAGTCGACGTTGGCCCCTCGGAAGGTTCGTACGTCTAGAATACTGGAGGAGTGTCTGGCGTCGATCGCAATGTGATCAATCTGGTTGATGGTCGATTGATCAAAAGACCGCCGGGTACCCTTGTGGATGTTGAGATGGAGGAATCGCGTTCTTGCTACAAAGAGGTTACGCCCCGCCAGGAAATCGATTAGCCCGTTATCGGTTGTGGTGTTATGGAGGCTATGCTTTCCTATGATCGACTCAAATATGTCCTCTTTGCCCTTGTAGCTGGGGCATTGGGCATATGTTCTGTGTAGGAGATCGTAGAATTCTTCTTTGAGTCGATCATCCTTTTCTTCCGTTGGGGCGTGAGCGCATATTAAGCTAATGTTTCCGAATTTAGCTTTGATGCGGATTGTTATGAGGCATTCGCTCACATCCCGAAAGCTTAAGACTTTTTGTCGGAGTCTTCCTCGAATAACGAATACGCACCCGAATAGGCGCTGTTTGTTCTCCTTGCAGCAGTTCCCGTAGTAGATGTCGCAGTTTTTCATACGTCTTTTGCCTGGTCCATCCCATCGCACTTCTTGGAGTGCGGTTATATCTGCTTTATAGCAGTTGAGGGTTTGCTCCAATTGATCGCCTGCACCCGGTCTGTTAAGGGACTTCACATTCCAGGTGCAGACTCTTAAGTTCGTTAGTCGTTTGCAGGGGTCGTCAGCTTTGTATCCGTCCGTATCCGAGGCTTGTTGTCGTTTCGTAACAAGTAGGTTTTTACGTGATAGGGATGTTACCCTAAGCCCCCAACCTAGCGGACCAGGTTCCTCTTTCCCCAAGAACAAGGGGTTGGGACATTGGTTCACTACCTGGCGGGCGAGGGGGGGTGGGGGGCACGAGAAGGCTGTGTGCCAACTTGGATTGAGCACGGATAGAGATCGAACCTGGCGTTTGCCATGTTAAACGCTATCAACTTCTTTGCTCTGTCTGCTCGCTCCCTCCCCCAAAATTAAATTAGGACGGTGATAATTAAATCATTTATGTGCCAATACATTTACCTAAGAGATGCATGCTGACTATCCTCGGTAGACTCCAGTAATCGACTAGACGGGTCAACATATGGCATTGAAAATGTCGGGCTAGTTGCTGACCTTATTGTTCTGCTGCTAAAAACGCCGATCTTAGCCTGGTTTCTGGCAGTCTAAGTTACAGGGGAATTGTAAAATGATTACTTCAACAGGTGTGCCCTGTGCAGGTGCTACAGAAGATAAGGTCGATTAAGGACCAACTAATTTGCTCTGAGCTATTGCCAATATACAACCTTTGTTTGGAACAGTATTTTGAATTACTCATCTTTCTCCTTTAACCCCAACTAGCTATTAATATCACCGTCCTAATTGAATTTTCCGGACGCAGCACACAGCACTTCCAGGGACATTTACTTTTAGTACAGCTTAGGTGAATTGCTAAAATGATATCCGCTAATGACGTTGAGCTAGGTTAGAGAACTTTTCTTGTTTAAAGTTTTGCTTTTAAAACAAAAATTACTCATTTTTTCTCCGCGAAAACGCGCGGGGGTATAAACCTAGTGGGACGAATGAAAGAAGAGGTAGGAAGGAAAACGCGGTAGTGGTGGTTCTGCGAAAGGATAACAGCAGGAATAAAAACGAGATGACACAAAAAATCACATTTATTAAGTGCAAAAGTTTTCCAATACTGACTTTTTCCCTGTCTCTTCGTACTTATCTTCCCATGTACCCTGTCACCTCTCTGCATAAAAGGTATTCAGTCGGCCTGCGACGATGGCGTGAAACGAAATCATTCTAAATTGTGAATTTCGCGCGCGGAGCCGATCCTTGCGAAATTGCTGCCGTTTTCCATTTCCTTTGTGCGCTAACCTTAGTGTGGGGTGTTTCCCTTTTTTTTCGCTGCTGCTTTCTTCCTTTTCTCTTGGTTTTCCACTTTGCTTGTTTGTCGTCTTGTTGTTCAATGATTTGGCGGATTCGTCATATACAATTGCCGGATATTTACTGCTCAAAAGTCATCGTTTATATGCAAATATTCGAATGAAATGTTTGGGGGATTGTGCGAAAGGTCTTGGGAGTAACTCTTTTCGGTAAGACCAAACTGGTGGGTCATAGTTCGCGGTAGCAGATTGTATGGAAAATTGAAACTATTGTTGCGCAATTTAAAATAATTTTCTTGAATGAGTTCGCAAGAGAAAATGGAAAATGCAATTTTCGGTAAACAACGAAAAGGAATTTCCTTGGAATGTGGATATATCTTTTTGTCTCTCGGCAGGGTAAGAGACGAAGGTTTAAAGTCGAAAGAAAAGTGAGGTTTCAGAAAGTTTTGGGCGTTTTCGATATTTGTTATGATTGTACTACGAATTCGGGAAATGGTACGCTTCAGCGGATTATTTATTCTTTGTTAACGAGATTCAAGGAATTCAACTTTATTGTCATTACTATAAAAACCTAATCAATATGGCGTTTTACTTTGACATTACTTTGACACATTTTATGTGGAAAATCAAAACCGGGCCAGTCACCGGCTGACTTCACCAAAAATTGACATTAATAGAATTTAACATATTTTCTTCTTCTTAATGGGCGCTACAGTTCTGGGTGATCCTGGGCCTCAACCAACATGCGCCTCCAACTAGCACGATCTTTTGCTAGCCTTTTCCATTGCCGCACACCCAGTTGGCTGAGGTCCCCTTCCACCTGTGTGCGCCACCTTAAGTGCGGCCGTCCTCTGTTTCTTCGTCCCTCGGGGTTGGATTCAAAGACTCTCCGGGCTGGAGCTGTGGTGTCCGTAGACGCCTGACTAGGCTCATGTCGCTGTACAGCCCGTAAAGTTCGTGGTTGAATCTTCTCCTCCATCCCCCGTCTGCGTTTATAGGCCCAAAAATCACGCGCAAAATAGTGTCCATGCTTCTGCGCCGTACAACAGGACCGGGATGATAAGGATCTTATATAGAGTCAACCTTGTCGTTCGGGAGAGGGCTCTATTAACTCAATTGTCTCCTGAGCCCAAAGAAACAACGGTTGGCAAGAGTGATTCTGCGTTTGATTTCGGAACTGATGTCGTTGTTCCAGGTCACTGAGGAGTCAAGGTAGACGAAGTCCTTAACTAGTTCGAATTAATATCTGCCAATACAAACGTTCTGGCCAAGACGTCGATGGTGAGCGTCCTTTTTTTATGACAGCATATATTTAGTTTTGCGCTCGTTTACCGCCAAACCAATTTTCGCCGCCTCCATCTAAATACTCGTAAACGCCTAATTGACATCTCGCTGTGATCTACCTATTATGTCAATATCGTCGGCGTATGCAAGGAGTTGCGAGGATTTGAAATAGATTGTGCCTCTTGTATTGGCCAGTAATTTTGGCACAATCATTTCCAACATCGCATCGCCCTGCCTTAATCCTTTGTTGACATCAAAACTATCGGTAAGGTGTTCACCGATTCGGATGGAGCAGCAAGCATTCTCCAAAGTCATCCTGCATAGTCTGACGAGTTTTGCAGGTATGTCAAAGGTAGACATAGCGTTGTATAGCTCGTCTCTAATTACGCTGCCGTATGCGGCTTTGAAGTCGATAAATAGGTGGTGAGAGTCGACTTGACATTCATTGGCTTTTTCCAGGATCTGCCGTAGTGTGAAGCTATGGTCGATGGTGGACTTCCCTGGCCTGAATTCGCACTGATAAGGACCTATCAGCTTATCTACAAAAGGCTTCATGCGTTCACACAAAACGGCAGAGAAGATTTCGTAGGCGATGTTAAGGAGACTTATTCATCAGACCCCTGCCATCAGAGGGGTCCCCTTTCTTGTGGAAATGAACATATACTCTGAAGAATTATCATTTCAGCGGCTTGTATCACCAACCTAGAGTCGGCCACTACGCAAATTTCGAGACCCAATGTGAGATACGAAATAATATCGACTTTGACTGCTAGTTACTCATGCAATTTCCAAGCCAGATTCACCTTGGCCAACCTTACATGAAGACTTAGTTCTCGTTTCTTCCATCAGAAGGGACACTTAAACCAACTGTCCAGCTGTTTCAGCGGGACTCCAGAAAAGAGTTTTGGATAGGCGATGGAATAGCTTGTTGTTGAAGGCAGCTGCGTAGGGACAACAGGAATCAGTCAGAAAGTAGCAAGCATAGAGACAGAACTAATAAAAGATATATATATACATATGAGAAACGGGTCGTAGGATATCCATGCACCATAACAGCGGAGACAGCACGCCACCTTGCATGCAGCTCCTATTTACGCCAGTTTTAACACAATGTCCGAGACCTGCATTAGCTATCCATGTCCTGTGCACGAGCATTGCTTTGATCCACAAAACCAGTGCTTCATCTGCGCCATATCGTCTAGCGGCGTTACACATGCTATCCAAAGTAGAATTCACTCCGATGAATACACCGAGTTGTTTTCATCGTTTCAGTCGCAGTTACTGGTGAAGGCGTATGCAACGAGCCGATGACCGTTTGACTTCCCGGGAAATGGGTCTGAAGCAGTAAACTGAGAGTTTCCACTTTAGACTCAGTAAAGGTAACATGTGATTGCCACGAGGTCTATGGTCCGTCCTATGTTTAGTTTAGGTCAGATTTCTTTAGTAATAAAGCCGATATTACTTTCGTTCCATTGAAGGTAGGTAGCCTCTATGGTTCGAAGTTTTATCACATGCTGAGTGTGCTTGAACCTAACCTTACGAGTTCATCGGCCGCGCAGATTCCGGAAATAACCTAATGCCCGGGAACCCACAGTAGTTTTATATTGAACTGTTCAGATATCTCGTCTAGATAGGTGGCAGTTGAGAGCTGTATTTAATTTGTGGGTTACCGCTGCCAGAGATTTTATAGCTATGGAACTGCCTCCGTTATCGCGGTTATTTCTGCTTGGTACACACTGCACTGGCTTGGGAGTCTCAAAGATAGGTTGAGGTTAGGTTCCTTAGAGTAGACTCAACTACCTACACCTATTTCCACCTTTAGGCCATCGGTTTGGAGAGATACCGAGTCCCTCGGTATGACTTTTCCTTTAACCCATTCTATACTTACTTACTTACTTAGGTGGCACTATAGTCCGGTGTAAACCGGGGCATCAACCAACAAACTTCTCCACCCGGCACGGTATTTTGCCAGCTGTTTCCAGCGACGCACTCCCAGTTGATTAAGGTCCCCTGCCACCTGTGTGCGCCGCCTCAGATTCGGTCGTTGGGCTCGAAGACTCTTCGGGCCGGAGCTGTGTTTTCCATTCGCTCTACATAGCTTAGCCATCTTAGACGTTGGTTCCGCAGACGTCGTCCCAGACGTCTTCATCCGCATTTGTTATAAGTTCAGGCCTCCGCGCCATAGAGGAGGACCGGGATGATTAAGGTTTTGAACAGCGCCACTTTGATCTTTCGATAGAGGGCTCTACTTCTCAATTGCCTCTTGAGCCCAAAGAAGCACCGGTTGGCAGGAGCTGAGGTAGACGAAATCCTTGACCAGTTCGAATCTGTAGCTGCCAACTGTGACGTTCTGGCCGAGACGTCGGTGTTGCGCCTCTTTTTAGTTGACAGCATATATTTCGTTTTACCCTCCTTAACCGAAAGAGCAATTTTCGTCCAATTATGCCAATATCATCCGCGTACGCAAGCAGGTATGCAGACTTGAAATAGATCGTACCTCTGTTGTTGGCCAGTGAGTCTCGTATGATATTTTTAAGGACGATTTTGATGAAATTACATGACAGTGTGTCACCTTGTTGAAATCGATGGAAATGTGATGGGTGTCGATTTGGTATTCTTGGGTCTTCTCCAAGATCTGCTGCAGTGTGAATATCTGGTCTATTGTGGACTTACCTGGCCTGAAACCACACTGATAAGAAGCTATCAGATTATCCACAATGAGTTTCAGGCGTTCACACAGTAAGGCAGCGAAGATCTTGTATGCGATGTTAAGGAGACTTATTCCCCTGTAGTTGGCGCAGTTATAGGGGTCTTCTTTCTTGTGGACTGGCAAACGATACTGAGATTCCATTCGTCGAGCATGTTTTCGTTCAACCATATTTTACAGATGAGCTGGTGCATACGCCCTACCAGATCATCTCCAGCCACTTTAAATAGCTCGGCAGACAGCCCATCTGCACCCGCGGCTTAATTTCATTCTCTTACGTCTTCGTCCGTTGCGAAAGGATCATTCTGCCTGACAGCAGTATTAGGTCTTTCATCGCCGTTAAACAGTCTACAAAAGTGTTCTTTCCATATTCTAAGCATCGACTGTGACTCTACTACCAGCTGTCCGTCTTCATTCCTACAGACTTCTGCTCTGGCTTTATAGCCCTGGCATGTTCGATATACTTTTTCGTAAAACTTGCGAGCATTATCCCTGGGATAGCATATCTCCATCTCCTTGATCTCGCGCTTTCCGTGTAGTCTCTTTTTCTTTCTTAAAAGCGTGTGGTCCTCTCTTCGTTTCTGCTCGTAGTGTTCACAAGTTTCTCTCGTCCGTCCATGTAGCATGGCTTTGTAGGCGTTTTGCTTTGCTACATGGGCTTGCCAGCATTGTTCATCAAACCAGGGCTTTCTAGCTGGCGGTGGCTTGAAACCCAACACATCAGAGGCTGCATCTCTGATGGCACGCTGGCAATACTCCCACTGTTGTTCTGTGGGTTGCTCCGGTGTCATTGAAGTTTACAAGAGGTTGAGGGAAACTCGATCGGCAAAGGTCCTGGCGGTCTCCTGCGATTGTAGCTTTCCGACGTTAAACTTCCGTTGTCCAGCTGGACTCCGTGGCGTCCTTGATATCTGCATTCGTACCTTGCCTACAACAGGGTAGTGATCCGAGTCGATGCTGGCTCCTCGGAAGGTTCATACATCTAGGATGCTGGAGGAATGACTGGCGGCGATCACGACATGATCCATCTGATTCGTGGTAGACTGATCAGGTGATCGCCAGGTTCCTTTGTGAATATTGAGATGCGAGAATCGTGTACTAGCCAGAAGGAGATTGCGCCCCGCCAGGAAGTCGAGTAGCCGATATCCATTTTCGGATGTGGTGTCGTGCAGGCTATATTTTCCAGTCATCGACTCAAATATGTCCCCTTTTCCCAGTTTTGCATTAAAATCTCCTAGAACTATTTTTGTTTCGTAGCTGGGACATTGGGCATAGGTTCTGTCTAGGAGATCGTAGAATTCTTCTTTGAGTCGGTCGTCCTTTTCTTCGGTTGGGGCGTGAGCGCATATCAAGCTTATTTCTCCAAACTTAGCTTTGCTTACATCCCGAAAGCTTCAGACTTTTTGTCGAAGTCTTCCTCGAATAACGAATACGCATCCCAATAAGCGCTGTTTGTTCTCCTTGTAGCAGTTCCCCGTAGATGTTTTTTATCCATCTTTTGCCTGGCCCATCCCATCGCATTTCTTGGAGTGCGGTTATGTCTGCTTTATAGCAGCTGAGGGTTCACTCCAGTTGATCGCCTGCACCCGATTTATTAAGGGACCAAACATTCGAGGTGCAGACTCCCATTCCTTCTGAGATAGAAAGTTCGAAGTTCTTGGTGAACACGTTTTGCGGGATGGTGTTGTCCTTGTCGTTGGATACTCAGAAAGGGCCGCGCCTATTTGCTGAGGGAGTTCAATGGTAGGAGATATAATTGAATGTTTACTGCAAATGATGGCCAAACTTTTCATCTTCCTCAAAACGTTGCGCAAGACTGCTTTGTTAAGAGGAGTCCACCAAGCTACGACGCCATTGCGAAGGATAAGTCTTATAACTGCTGTATAGAGAAAGTACATAATGCTGGGTTGGAGACCCCACTTTTTGCCCACCATTTTTTTGCAACAGTAGAGGGGAGTGGTTGCTTTCTTGATATGACTAAGAATATTGGGTTTCCAGTTTAATTTCCCGTCAAGGATTAGGCCAAGATATTTGTCCTCATTTTTTGGTTCCTCCCAGCCTCGGTTGGCTGAATTTTATATTCATTAGTAAACAGTATTAGATCTGTCTCTTGGGGTTCAAACCAAGTCCGTAGATCTGCGTCCAGTTTATTACTGATTGTAAGGCTCCCTGTGAAAGTAAATCACACACAATATGGGTGATTGAGAGAAGCTTGGCTCTGGCCCTTCGTGGAATGTAACGCTAACAAAGCAAGCAAGGCTCCCTGTATTAAGTCACTTAGTGTGCTGGGAAACTTTCCCGAGACGGCTATAGCAATATCGTAGGCACAAGATTCAATTGGGGTCAACAATCAATTTGCCCATATTTTTCCTTGTTGGAGTACCACAGGATTGACTCAATTAATGGTTGTTCTTCGTGACAGAACAAGGTAGAGTCTGGCTACTATGCCAATACTGTCAATACTGTCAATTTATTACAAGAAACCCTCCGTTTATCTCCCCTCCAATTCATCAATCTTCACTTATTTTCGAGTTTTCACGTCGGACTATCAGAATATTGTTAATCTATGCCACTATGTCTCCATCTAAACCAAAACACAGACGAGCACTCATCTTCAAAGTGCTAAGCATATCTTAACCGACCTCTAGCGTTTATTTAAATTTATCACGCAGACAATTCTCGTTCGAGTTTATGAGAAAAAATGGCCCTCAAAAGGTAGACCGGTTTTAATGCTATCTCTAAACCACGCGTTCATATACACACATAATCCTGATTCCCCTCGTGCTTATGGCAATTTCTGTTCACTCTTTGCCAGTAATGTTAGCTTCTTACTTCATACACCTTACCATTTTGCATGGTGTTGGAAATTTTAGGCTAAAATACATTCAGAAACAGGTTGTGGTGGTGACGGCCTCAGATAGTGAGGTTATGTCTCTTCAACTGTTGCCTACCTTCGATGATGGGATGATGTCAATTTCCTTTCGATTTATTTACGAGTTATTTCCGATTTTATTTATTCCTCTGATTTACTGAACTTTTTTCTTTTCATTCTCTGCCTTCGCTGCTTTATCCCTCTAACTCGGTCTCTGATCGAGGCATGTAGACATAAGTAGGTAAGGCATAACCATCATACCGACAACTGTATAGCGAGCACATTATAGCGGTGGCAAAAATAAATAAAAATCATTTTTATGATTCACCTTTCCCCCGACGATGGTTGCGGTCGGACGAAGCGACGACTATTCGTCTGTGTGTGTGTAATGGAGGGGGGCGGCAAGGACACGGTATCCACCTGCCGATTCGATTCATTTGGACGATGAGGATGTTCGGGTGAGAGGATGAAAATCTAATAATTGCATCTCTATGGGTTTATTACCATCGCCGTAGTCATCGCAGTTCTCTATGTGCCGGCTGCTTGCTGTTGCAAAAGCGTTAAAGGATAATTCCTCTTCCTTTTCAGATGTTTTTTGTTTTCTTTCTTGCTCTGTGGCTTTCTTTTTTATGAATTATCAGAGATTCGAAGTGTGTGTATGTACTATACATGGGTTTTGTGAGGATTGACAGTAGCAGGTGGGCGGACAGGTTATACACGAAAGGTAGGTGTGGCAAGGACGTGCCAATGTGCGGAAGTAATTTGTGTTTTCATTAGGTTTACACATTGAATTGCTAGAATTGGTGATGCTCATGCAACACTTCTCATTTCATTTTAGAAATGAACATCCCGAATATGTGTATCTTGTCACGAGTTACATGTATTTATGTATGTACATATGTATGCTTGGGTGTATGTGGAAGCGTTGAGTAGACGTATTTGATAGACTTCCGATCACATTTTGGACGTCTAGCCGTCTGGAAAGATGTTTTTTCTTGTTCTGTTTTAGGGATATAGTACCGGAATGTCTATGGGCTCCATTGAGTGAGCAATACCTGGATAAGTGAAAGCTTTTTGTTTTGGCATGGAGGCTTTATATCGATTTGTGGCTTAGTAATTAGTAGAACTATGGTTAGGTTGCGTTAGGTTAATGTGGTACCCATAAGCCACACGTAGGCCCAAGTCAGCCCATTGTGATACCACCTGGATCAAGTTACCCTGATCCACTACCTGAGAACCAACCGGTGCTACTAATGAAGCGATGGAGTTGAGCTATTTTTTGGTTTGCTAGCTCACCTAGATTGCCAAAGAAGGTAGATCCTCCTGCGATTCGCAAAAGAGGGACATGAGCAAAGGAGGTGGTGTATTGATTCCTAAACCTCCTCGTCCATGCAGCCGCGACCGAAGTCATTGGAGGGTAGCCCTAATCTGGCGGCGTGTTTTCCGATGATGCAGTGACCTGTAATGAGACCCAGTAGAGTACTTAAAGTTGCCATTTTGGTTTCCACTAGGTCCCTGGTTCGTCCTGGGCTTAACTTAAGCGGCCTACACACGCGCTACGGATCGAATGGATCGGTTGCGATTCAAACAGATCGTCCTGTGTGTGGGCTAGTTTGCTACAGATCGCAGGTTTTCAAATGAGTTTGATATTCTTGCATTCGGTAGTGTGTGTGTGGCGCGGTTGAAAATGTTGCGATTCAAACAGATCGTCGTGTGTGTGGCACAGTCTGCTACAGATCGCAAGTTTTCAAATGAGTTTGATATTCCTGCGATCGGTAGCGTGTGTGTCGCGCGGTTGACGATGTCTAGGAAACGTCCACCCGAAGTTGTTAGAGTGCATCTATGCAGCCTGTTTATATGTTTATGATTGTATTTATGATTCGTATGTGCACAAATGTATGTTATAAAACTGTGAACATCGAATCATAAAATGAAAACAGGCCATAAAATGAAACAAGCAATAAACACTCGCAGGCAATAGGCAATAGAATTATGAGACCCTCATTCACATATTTGTGAATGCATGTATCTATATATGAATAAGTTGTTAGGATCAGAAACCACTCCTGCATCCACAGTGAACGTTTCTCTTTCATTATCCTTTCTTTCCTTTTTTCACACACTATATACACCACACAACAAAATTATTTTTTCTCCGCGATCCATCCTTACTCGACGGCGAACAGCGTGAAATGAAGAACGTATACCGATCCACAAGTGTGTGGCGAAATGACTTCAAACAGATCCATTCGATCCGTAGCGCGTGTGTAGGCCGCTTTAGGCCAATATTGCTCTCATTCCATTGGAGGTTGGTCTCGTCTATGGTTTGAAGTTTTATCATGTGCTTTACCGTACTTATTGGTGTATCTATGTACCCGAGGGCAGGTAGGCTGAGTGTGCTTGACCCTAACTTTGCGAGTTCGTCGGCCGCGCAGATTCCTGGAATATCCTTATGCCGGGGAACCCACAGTATTTTAATGTTGAACTGTTCAGCCATCTCATCTAGAGATAGGCGACATTTAAGAGATGTCTTTGATGTGTGCGTTACCGCTACCAGGGACTTTATCGCAGCTTGGCTGTCCGTGCAAATGATAATATCCCTAGCGGATTTTACATTGATCCTGAGCCATGCAAGGGTCTCTGTTATCGCTGTTATTTCTGCCTGATACACACTGCAGTGATTTGGGAGTCCGAAAGATAGGCTAGGGTTAAGTTCCTTGGAGAAGACCCCAGTACCTACACCCGACTCCATCTTAGAGCCATCAGTATAGAGGGAGATCGAGTCCTTTGGTATTACTATCCCTTCAGCTCATTCCTCCATGGATGGAAAGACAACTTCGAAGTTCCTATTGAACACATTCTGCGGGATGATGTAGTCCGTGTCCATGGGTACTTTGAAGTGGTTTAGAATGGTAGTATGGCCTTTTTGAGATATGGGCCATTTTCTTAAGCTCCTCATCCTTAGGGCCGCGCAGGCAGCAACTTGCTTGATGAAAAGGTTCAAAGGTGGAAGATGTAATAGAATGCTTAGGGCCTCCGTGGGAGTTGATCTGATCGCTCCGCTTATGTATAAGCTGGCCCATCTTCGTACCTTCCCCAGAAGGCTTCGATTGACTGCCTTGTCAAGAGCAGTCCACCAGACTACAACGCCATACAGGAGGATGGGCCTTATG
The DNA here is from genome assembly GCA_951905685.1 of Eumerus sabulonum. Lineage (NCBI taxonomy): Eukaryota > Metazoa > Arthropoda > Insecta > Diptera > Syrphidae > Eumerus > Eumerus sabulonum. The sequence continues at coordinate 56,889,162 of OX645062.1, read as the reverse complement.
ACTGCTGTGGAGAGCCAGTGCATAATGCTTGGTTGAAGACCCCACTTCCTGCCAACCACTTACTTACAGCTGTAGAGGGCAGTAGTTGCTTTCTTGACGCGATCAAGAGTATTGGGTTTCCAATTCAGCCTCCTGTCAAGGACTAGGCCTAGATATTTAGCCTGCTCTTTGATTGTTAGTTGGGTTCCACCCAGCCTCGGTGGGTTGAGGGGCGGAATTTTGTATTTGTTAGTAAACAGTACTAGATCGGTCTTCTTAGGGTTCACCCCAAGTCCTCAGTACTGCGTCCAGGTTTCTACTGTCTGTAATGCACTCTGCATAAGGTCGCATAGAGTGCTGCGAAATTTACCTGTGGCGACAATAGCAATGTCACAGCGTACCATTCCTGTTCAAGCACCCGCAGTAGTTCGTTGAACACCACGTTCCAGAGGAGAGGGGAGAGTACTCCACCTTGTGGTGTACCTCTGCTGACCATTCTGGTTGAGACGGCACCAATGAAGTTGGCTTTGACGACTCTTTGTGTAAGCAGCTGTCGTACCAGTTCTATCACAGATCCCGTAACACCCAGATCAGACAGCGCTTTGATGATGGCCCATGGGTCAACATTGTTAAAGGCGCCCTCAATGTCGAGAAAGGCGACTAGAGTATATTCCCTGCGTTCTAGTGACCTTTCTATCTTACTGACCAGTGAGTGAAGTGCTGTTTCCACCGATTTGCCTTTGTTATAGGCATGTTGGTTATCCGACAGCCTTCCTGAGATGCAGCAGTACCGAATGTGTGCGTCTAAAATCTTCTCTAGAGTTTTTAATAGAAAAAAAGTAAGACTGATAGGCCTCAAGTCATTTGCATACGTGTGGGAGCTTTTGCCTGCCTTGGGTATGAAAATGACTTTGGTTACCTTCCACTTGCTGGGGATGATGGATAGGGAGAGGCTGCTATTGTATATGACCACAAGCCAGGGGAGAATGATATCTACTACCTGCTGGAGCTCAGCTGGTATGATACCATCCGGTCCTGGGGACTTGTATGGTTCAAATCGATACAAAAAAGAATTAGTTAACAACTCCACACCCAAGAAAGCTGGGAAAAATTGCAATTCTCAAGATCGCCAGTAGATAAATAAAACTTTAACAAAGCGCGTAAGGAACTAAAGAATGCTTTCAATGCTTTTGTTGTGAGTTTAATTGGAATAGTAGGAAATCATCTTATAGCTGATGTTCACAATTGAACGGTCTGAAAAAGTTAAAACTGGCCAGATGCGGTGCGGTCACCAATAATAGGGGAATTGTGATCCAACGGGACAACGTCAGGTCACTCACATCGGTAGTTAGTCATCAGAAGGTCTGAAATCTTGACTGGGAGGTTTATATGACTCCACCTTAAAGTCCGAAACTAACACTAAGTGATTACCACCTGCTCCTGTCCATGGCAAACTATTTCGCGCGTGCAAAATTCGCCTCAAGAGAGATTTTTAAAGAACAAACAGTGTCAGCTTTTTGCTCACAAAGGTTTGTACAAAGGTTTCAGAATACTGTGCAAAATAAAACCCCCAATTTCATGCAAAAATGGTGGTGGTCTATCCAAAATATAAGGAAACTGTTTCGAATTTCTCGAGCTAAGCATCTTCAGTTTTGTCATACAATAGGATCGCAACATGCCCAGAAGGCAAAGGTGAAAAGTTTCTAACCTGACAATGAAAGACTACGATTTTAATTTATACATACCTTCATACCTTAAACCCCTTCGAAACCTTACTACCTTGCCGGTAGGAGGGAATATTCCCCTACAACCCTGTTAACTTCTTCATTGGATGCGAAGTGTTTCTCAGAAACCAATTTTTTCGAATTTGTAACCAGATACTCGTATAAGTCTGCCGATGCCAAATTAGGAGAATACGGGGATGAACAAGCCGTACCTCAAATCTTGCTAATTACTATCACCAACGCACCTTGTGTAGCTGCGACGTCGGAAAGCTGCAATCGCTGAAGACCGCCAGGAACTTCGCTGATCGTGTCTCCCTCAAGTTCTCACAAGAGCCGATGCAAACTGCACAAGCCACAGAACAGCAATGGAGACCTTGTCAAGGCGCCATCAGAGATGCTGCCTCTGATGTATTAGGTTGCTAGCCACCACCTAGGAGAAATCCCTGGTTTGATACGAAAGCAGACAGGCATATGCGCAAAAAACAGAATGCATACATGGTCATTTTGCATCGACGAACGAGAGCTGCTCGTAAGCTCTGTGAGCGGAAAAGAAGAGAGGAGCATGTACTTTTCAGAAGGAAAAGGAAAGAGCAAGAGAGGCGCTATATCCAGGAGGTGTTATCGCAGGAACGACGTTCGAAAGTTTTACCAAAATGTAAAACGAACATGCTAAGGCCATAAATCCAGAGCGGAGCCTGAAGGGATGAACACGGACACCCCGTAGTTGTCGATGCTGAGAATATGAAAAGACTATTTCTGCGGACTGTATAACGGTGAAGATGGTCCAGATACCACTGTCAGGTAGAACGCACCATTCACACTGGGCGGGAGAGAATTCCGATCACAAGGCGAGGTTAAGATAGGGATATCAAAACTGAAGTCTAATAAAGCCTGCTGAGCTATTTAAAGCAGCTGGAGATGAGTTGGTTGGGAATATGCACTAGATCATCTGTAAGATATGGCCGGAAGAAAGCATGCCCGACGAATGGCATCTTAGCATAGTTTGCCCAGTCCATAAAAAAGAAGACGTCTATAATGGTGCCAACTATAGGGGAATAAGTCGCCTTAATATCGCGTATGAGATCTTGTCTGCCGTGCTGTGTGAACGTCTAAAACCATCCGTGGACAATTTGATTGGTTCCTATATATGTGGCTTCTGGACCGAAAAATTCACACTGTGGCAGATCTTGGAGAAGACCACCCATTGTAACATACAAAAATACTTACTTACTTACTTGATTATCACCCGGCAATACGTGGACGATCTGAGCCTGAGCTATAGCTGCCTTCCATCCTTGACGGTCCGCTGCTTCCAGTTATCAAGACCAAGTTGTCTTACATCCACGATTACTTGGTCATTATTCTGGAGGTTCGGTCTTCCTCTTCGTCTCGAACCAGGCGCACGATGTGGCCCTACCAATGTAGTTGAGGGATCCTTGCCTTCCCGACTATAATCACATCTTTGTACAGCTCGTAGAGTTCGCGGTTATGTCTTCTCCTCCATTCACCTTCCTCAGAAGGTCGCTTTCGGTTCCGTACAGCAAAACTGGCGTTTTGTAAAGCATAACTGGTTCTTCGAGTTTGGAGTTTTGACCCAAGTTGTTTGGACAAACCGAGGTAGCAGTGGTTGCCAAGAGCGATTCTATGCCGGATCTGATCTCCACTGTGGTGTCGTTTGTGAAGTACACGTTTGCTCCGAAGTAGACAAACGTCTTAACTACCTCGAAATTATAGTTGTCAATCATGATATTTTGTGCAAGGTGGTGAGCCACGAATCGATTTTTGCTGGACAGCATGTACTTGCCTTATCCTCCTTGACACTAATACCAACTCGTTTTGCCTGTTCTTTAATCGCCGTGAGACCTTCTACAACGACACGCCGAGACTTTGTGATGATGTAAGTATCATTCGCATATACTAGCAGCTGAACAGACTTCTAGAAAATAGTGCCTTCCCTGGTGACTTCTGCCCGTCGCACTATCTGCTCCAGTACCAAATTGAAGAAGTCACACGACAGCGCATCTTCTTGCCGAAATGCGGTGCATGATTCAAACGGTTCAGTTGTCCTAGAACCGAACTGCACGGTGCCTCACGTATTTTTTAGCATGGCACGACCCACCTGATCAGCTTTCCTGCGATCCCGAATTCGACCATCGCATCAAACAATTCTTTGCAATGAATTCTGTCGTATGCGGCATTAAAATCGATAAAGAGATAATGTGTATCGATTTGAAACTCGCTGATCTTTTCCAAGATTTGTCGAAGTATGAATATCTGGTCTATAGTCGATTTGCCGGGCCGGACATCGCACTGGTAGCTGCCGACTAGTGCGGTGCAAAAGGGCTTTAGACGTTCACACAGTTCACTGGACAGGATCTTGCGACATTGAGGAGGGTTATACCTCTATAGTTCTTGAAGCAGGTAGAATCGCCTTTTTTGTCGATGACGCAAATAGAGCTGATGTTCCAGTCGTCGGGCATGCTGTCATCTTCCCGAATTCTGCAGATGATCTGGGGCATACTCCCTACCAGAATATCGCCGCCAGCCTTGAAGAGCTCTGAAGTCAAGCCATCTCAGCCTGCGAACTTGTTGTTCTTCAGCTTTTGAATAGCTGTGCCGACTTCTTCGGTGCTGGGTGAGAGGACTACTTCAGCGGCTGGAGTTGGGATTTCCTTAGTCCCTACCAATCTCTCTTCGTCATGCTCGTTAAGCAGTTGCTGGAAATGCTACTTAAATACATCCATCATTCCCTGTGGGTCGGTGACAAGATTGCCTTCACAATTTCGTAGAGCCTGGTGCCTTTCTTGAAGCCTCCTACAACGCTTTTAGCTTTCTTATAAAATACCCGTATTTTATGTTTGTGCCTAGACTCCCCGATTTCCTTGAGTTGGAAGGATGCGAAGATTATTTTCTTTAGTCGCAGCAGTTTTTTTCTCCTGCCTTCTTCTGGTTCGGTACTCCTCTCGCGCTGCCCTGGTTTTTCGCTGCAGCGCAGCCTCGTCGGTTGCTGCCTTTTTCTGCCCACAACGGCCATTATACCATGGGTTTCTTGTCGGGGGTGATAGGCAGCCTAAGGTGCTCTCAGCTACTTTCTGAATGGCTGAGCGGCAATGCAGTCACATATCGTTGATATGCCGTAGGCATACTGGAGAGCTTTGCCTCAGTTGCTCCCTGTGGACTCTGGTAACCTCCGGTATGCTGAGGCGTCCAACCTCCTCATGGTGGGCTGGTGCAGCTGACATTGGACAGTCGAGCTCTGAATCTTGCTGCTACGAAGAAATGGTCAGAGTCGACGTTTGCCCCACTGAATGTTTGCACATACGAGATGTTTGACGAATGTCTTGCGTCAATGAGTACGGGGTCGATTTGGTTGGTTGTTCGACCACCTGAAGATCGCCAGGTTGCTGTGTGGATTCGGCATAAGCCACACGTAGGCCGAAGTCAGCCCATTGTGTAATGCCCGTGAGTCGGAAGCCGCTATCTGTTGCTGTATCGTGGAGGCTGTGCTTTCGGATAACTCCGCCAAACGTGTCCTCTTTACCTATTTTGGCATTGAAGCCATGAGTACGATTTTAACATCGTACTCCGGACAAGCTCCGTAGGCGTTGTCCAAGACATCATAAAAGTCCTCTTTGATGGGGTGAACATATGAGGCTGATGTTGTAAATTTTGCCTTTGATGCGGATCACAGCCAGGCGATTACTTATAAGATTAATATTGATGAACTTCGGCCTTAATGGCTTTTCCACGACAAATCCGCTCCACAACATGTGCAATCTTTTCTGACAGCTGTTATAGATGTCGCAATCTTTTTTCCTCATCATACCCTTTCCTATCCAGCGTATTTCCTGGATCGCAGTAATATCCGTCTTGTACTGCACTGGGGTTCTTTCCAGTTCATCCAGGAGTTTACATAGTTCTGACATTCCAGGAGCTAACTCGCCAATCGTGTTCCTTTTTAGCGCCATGTTGTCTTCTAGAATCCATCCGTTTATCCGAGGCACTTTGCTCTTCCATAATTTACTTTGTTTTACATGGGCGGGTTGTTGGCCCGCCGCACAGTCTGGTCGTGGTATTGTAGCGCCCTCTTGCCTGAGCGTTAGCTGCATACATTTGTTCATCCCAGAGGGCTACCCAGAGGGTGACGCGAGGAGGCTGTATCTAAACTTGACCCGGGCATTGAAATAGTGATCGTTGCTGCCATCTCGCCGCGTTAATAGCAACCAACAACTTTACCCTGTATGTCCGAGCCCATGCCCTCCCATACAAAAGTACAAACGCAATTTCGACGATATTATGCCGAGATACAAGATAAAGGTCCATTTGGTTTTCCAAAGTCACTGGTGTAGGTATGCCAATAAAAAAAGCAACACTAACAACCCACTATGCGTCGGATGGTGCAAATATTTTGCCAAAGGAGAGGACGACAACTTTATTTATTTATTGGTTATTATGCATTGCCTGCTCGCATAGTTTACAATTAGGATTTCTTGCATAAATCCATAGATAATTCACACACAAAAAAGTATCCAGAATCCACCGTATGCTTGCTTGACCAAGGATAATATGTCGATGACCTTCTAATAGCCAACAAATTTCCAATTCCCATACGTTTATCAAAACGCATACTCACACGAAGTTACTTGACGACAACTTCTTATGAAAAGGAAAAGAACAAGGAAAGCTCCAGCTAAAAATCCTCCCAACACCACGAGGTACAACTTCACATGACCCAAAAAAAAAAAAAAAAAAACAATTCGATCGCCGCTAGCCACTGTAACTTCTTCCCTTCGATATTCCTGACAGTCTCTTCCAGTCCTTTCCTTCAACAACAGTCTATTGTTGTTATTTCCTCTCAAGAAATCTTTTCCTTCCTCGTCCATGGAATTAGCGTAAATGGTGCGTATGCAAGAATCCCATAAAAACACCTCAACCTAAAAACCTAAATAGCCACCAGCCATACGTACAAAGACGATGGAAAGGCCTACAATATTTGAATTGTGAAAGCCAAGAAATCCAAAGAAACGAAAGGAATCCCGACTTTGTTTATGGTATCGCCTTGAGGTGGTTAACAAATTGATGTGTGTTTGTAAAAACATTTTTTATTATTTTTTGAATTTTTGAAGGCGTATGCAACCCTCATATGGATTCCTTCCCGGTTATTGTTAGCCGTAACTCAGTTTCATGCGAATTCTATGCCCATGTCATGCTTATTTTTTCACTGTTTTCCCTCCTACATATTTTCCGTTGAAAGGAAAAGTGAACTGAAGAAAATCGATTCGGCATTAAAATGTCTTGGTATTAAAATATATTTACGTACGCCCAAGACAAAGCCCAGAAGTCCAACAACAGTGTCGTAAGACAACGACTACGGTGCCATATTTTACTTCCTCTCCAAACTGCTTTACAGCATCATTCTTTGATATTTAGCGCGAAGGACAACAAAAAAAAATGGAAGTTCGTCCTTACGGTGAAGAAAGTGAAAGGCAACACCGGGTTGATGAAGACGACTATCTTGCTCCATTCAAAAAGGCTCCACTCCGAAAGGGAATGACGCTGATGACTGCTTTGAAGCGACCGTCTACCTGAAATCAGCTCCAAAGTGGGTTCTGTGCTTCATACCACAGGATGGGCTCCATTGTGTGGGGTGGAAATTTTACCTTAAATTGTTATTAGAAAATATATGAGGAAGTAATGAGATTCCGCGAATTGATTCGTGCGATTATCCCTTGTGGGGATGTTAAAGAAATGGATTTTGACAGAAATTTCTTTTTGACGATATGATGCGGCAAGGATGGCGCGAAAATGTGTTTATTTCCTTAGGTATTCGGAGGGTAGATTATCTGAGGTGAGGACTTTGTCCGTAGCTCGGATGGCTGGTTTGATGGTAATTTTCTCGTTTTTTTTTTTTTTTTTCGGGAACATGTTTAATTTGGTATTTCCTTACTATCTTGTCATTTTGGTGGAGATAAGTACAATTTTCTTATTGCACTGCAAGGATTCACATTCATTGTCATTATTATTATTTGTTTATGATATTAACATTGTATTTTTTGGCGCAGGGCTCATGACGGTGAAGAGTGAGTGTGGCAAGGAGGTTTTTGTAACCAAGTTTCACGGGAGCCACAGTTATGGAGCCATTAAGCATTTTGTTTGTTTTGTTACATATACATATGAATACGGATTTGGCTTGTTTTAGTTCAATCATTGTTTTTCTTGGAACTATGCAACAAGTTTTAAATATTCAACATTTTCACGTTTTGTAACTCCTAACAGTACGCGGTTTTCAATGGTGTAAAAGATGCATATACATACATACATACATGTGTTTTTTAACTGTTTATCAGACAATCTGAACGGAGTGCAGTGGTTTGGATCATAGATGTTCGTTCACTACTCTCCAGGGGTGGTTGTCCTAGATAGAAAGAGAGGAATAGACCGCATTTTCACGTTGGTTGTAGTTCTCAGCAGCTTTTCCATGCACTTATGGTTTTATATTAGAAGTGCACAGACAGAGTATGAATCTGAGATGACCATATACTGTGAGTGTGTTGCCTTCATCAGTATATTTGATCACTTCTCATTCACAACAGCTATGATGCATAACTCAACTGTTTTGCTGAATACTTAATCAGTTCTAATTACGTAATTACGCGTCGAATGAAATCAGTCCCATGTCAAAACCATCCTTGATTCCCAAAATAATCGAGACCAAAATTCCGACCGCACATACGCACATTTGTACGTACATACACTCCACAGACATTTCTATGAAAACCTTGGATTTAGATTCCGGTGATCTTAAAACGTGGAAATATGGCAAAATTTGGATTTCGCAAAACCGGCCCCATTACAATAACTTCCCAATGGGATGTTAAAAATAATTTCACGTGTAGCTCCGAAGGCAACTCTCCTATTTTTTTTTTTCTTTGGATGATCCTGATCTATACAGCACGTATTGCAATAGTTGAATATGCATAGGATTTGCTAACAACGTCATAAGGAGTTCAAGTGCGGTTTTCTGATTCTCTGATTAATGGGCCCAACGTTCACATTAGCCTGGTTTAATGAGTTCGTTCAGCTTTGTAAATTTGTAATTCACAGAAGGGACTAGTTTGATTTACCAGTAAAAAGGCTTCCCTAAAAGCTTTTCAAAACACTGGACGATTGGCCCCAGATGTTATTTTGGTTCTAAATGACATGGTTTTAGTCCCTATGATTATTCAACGCCAGCCTAATCTGCAACAGCGTGTTATATTCTCTAAATCAAAGAAGCCACTTTTAAATCAGGCCACGCCTAATTTACTGTCTCGTTGACAATTCCCGTCCTCTCCTCACACCATTCAAAATGTCACTGCGAAAATATCTCATTTTAATCTGTGTCTTCCTCATTTTACAAACAGATTCGCAAATTATTATGCAGCAACAGCGCCAACACCAACATGCTGTTGGTGTTGAACAAAATAAATAACGGTTATATGGAAGGAAAGAATGGGGTTAGCGAGGACGTCATCCTTTTCAATTTCGCGGAATGAAAGTTAACAACATTTTTCAACTGTAATTCAGTTATGAAATAATTCTCCATCTCTCCCTAGTTCCTTTTATTCGTTTTTCCTTTTTCTTGTTCTTGCCTTCGCTCCTTTTTATTTTCATTCCCATATGCATATGGTAAGAAAAGAGGACTGTGCGTTTGAACGAATGTAAGGAAGAGCAGGTTGTCATTCGCATGACATATGAGGATAATAGCAGGGATAAGCTGAGTTCATCTCATCATGCTCCGGGAACGAATATATGTATACAATCATTCACATAATAGCACGTTTTCTTTTTATATTTTGTCCTTTTTTCAGTATACAATATGCAGACTCTTATTGCCCAATGTCTTTAGTGCCAACCTACTTGCACAAGTCACTTGACGATTTCCTGGTTACACGGTCCCCTTTGTGGCTTGTTTGGTAAATATTCATATTCGACCCTTAAATGTTACTGTGGTCTATAGCGAACGGATGATAAATTCTACCCCGACAATCATGTGTCCACACGTTGTAACGACGTGATTGACGACTTCTTTGGTATTGACAATTTTGACATCTTCTGTCGCCTAGTCAAAAGCTTCACATCCAGTACGCACTTTCATATATCCTCTTGTCAGTCCACGGGTATGTCTACTCAACTCGCAAAGGACAGGAAAAAAAGGAAACTACGCAAACAACGCCCTGAAGCATCCAATTTTTCCGAGACATGTTTTGTAGTCCTTTAGGTCCGTAATTATTTCAAACGTCCTTGTTGTCGTCATCATTGCTGGACATCATCGTCCTCGTCATCATCGCACGACAAAGTAACAAACTTTGTCTTTGTTGCGGACTATCGCCCATGAAACGAAGCTGTCCTTATTCCTACGATAACACACGATAAAGCACATATCGTGACCACTTCTTCCCCGTGTCGTGTCGGTGAAGGATACCAAAATATGTATGTACATATGTATGTACCTATGTATGAACATTCGTATGTGTCCTTCTAACCTCTGCGTGTCATTTTCAAACAGTAAACAGTAACGAACGAGAAAATGATGGATTCCCGTCCAAAATAGAAAGGACGAAAGTCAAAATCGCAAGCCTTACAAAACAAAATTGATTTTTCCTATCACACCGACCGCCACCCATCTCACTGATTTTTTTCTTCTCACACTTCATATCACATTCAAAATGAGGAGAAAAGGATATAAGATCTTTCATATCGGTTCTGCAACTATAATCGTATCAGGGCCTATCCGGTAGCATACAATAATAAAAAAAAAAAAAAAAAACTGACAAAAGGATACATAAATAGGAATAAAAACTTTACTCGATGTGTGTAGGCAACAAGACAGGAAGTTCACATTCGCAGTTTAGTTGTAAAAAGGACGAGATTATTATTATTATTATTACAAGGATATGTACATATGTATGTATGTTCTATTCTTTCCTTTTCTTCTCAATTTTGCTCCTATCATTCTCAGTTCGTCCTTTTTTTCGGAATTCAACATTGTCCCTCTAGATTTGCGAACAAGCCTCTGAAATCATCATCTTAAGAAGGAAAACGAACACATACATACATATATACGATATATTGTACGAGCTATGAGCATAAGTATGATAAAATAAGAGAAAAAAAAAGAATCGAAGCGAGAGGAAGAAAGGATGAAATAATAAGTGAACATCGCTTCATCATTTCCGAAGGATCTGTCTTATATCCCAATGTGTTTTGATCCGACGCACGGGTTTTCGTATACTCGAGCGTATGTATGTGTGTCGTTCAAATTGGTCTTTTGTGTAAAAATCCAATGAAAGAAAATTGCAGGATTAAGTTTAAGGATTTCGAATGACATCGAAACGGAAACACACGAACTTGCTTGGTACCAGGTTCAAAGAAGTCATCATCATATGTGAAGTTGACGATGATGATTTAAATTCTAGAAGCTGAATCCTTTTCACTTTCTGCAGTCTGCACTCAGTCACATTCGTTACCAATTTCACTTTATTTCTCGTACGTGCATATGTATGTTTATATGTATGTGTAGCTCGTTGAAGGAAAATGAATGAATCCTTGGCAAGTTAGCTGATATGCCCTTTGCTTGGTAAACTGACACTCAACAAGTGCACACTTCCTTTTCTTCCCTTGCTGTCTGTTCAACGTTTTTCTTTCCTTTCATCCTTTTCGACTCGCCCGCTTTGAATGGGATGTGTGTGATTTTTCTTCTCTAATAAAACGGAACTAAATTGAAAGTGTCAAAAATAAGCAACAGCTACGGGTAGCTTGCCAGTCTGGCCTTTCTTCGCCCACGTGTGCGTGTGCTGGCAATAGTCATTTTTGATGCTCTAGTTATGGGGTCCTTTCCATGAGAGGACGTGCTTGTGTGTCCTTGTGGAATCTCCACTTTTGAAGAAAATTGCCGGACAAATTATTTGATGAGACTGTTACTTGTGATATTTTATGGAGCGAAGTGGTAACGGAATTTAATCTGAACAAGCAGGATGTTGGAAATTGAGCTGTTTCCGAGCTATACAAGAAGAAGTTCGTATGACATTTAACAATTGCACTTGCCAATCTTACTGAATTTATTTTATTTAATTGGGATACGTTTGTTGCATTTTTCTTTTCACTTCAGAAGTATTGAGCTGGGCTGGATGTCGAGATGCACTGTCGATAGGCTGGATATGCTTTTCTGCTACATCATGTACATAGATTAAAGTTGTCAACCTTGAAAACAAAAATTATGACCACATATAGCCTCGTGGACATGGGCTCGGATGTTCAGGGTAAAGTTGTTGATTGCTCTCAACCTGGCGAGATGGCAGCAACGACCCCTGTTTCAATGCCCGGGTCAAGTTGACATACAGCCTTCTCGCGAACAAATGAAAAAATGTATGCAGCTATCCCCGTAGGCAAGAGGGCACTACAAGACTGGCGGTTGTGCGACGGGCCAACGACCCGCCTACAAGTTATGAAAGAGCAAAATGCCTCAAATAAACGGACGGATACTCGAAGACGTAATAGCACGAAAAAGGAACACGATTTACGCGTATACTCCTGGAATGTAAGAACTCTGTACACTCCTAGTGCTGCTAATAAACGGGAAAGAATCCTCAAGCAGGACAAGGCGGATATTACTGCGATCCAGGAAATACGTTGGTTAGGAAACGCTCTTATGAGGAAAAAAGATTACGGAATCTATTACAGCTGTTACGAATGGTCATCAACTTTGAGCCCATAGGGATCACCTGGCTGCCATCCACATCAAATGCAGATTTTACAACATCAGCCTCATATGAGCACACAGTATTGATGGGGGAATTCTGCATACAGTTCTGCAATATTCGTGGGTTAAGAAAGAATTTCCTTGCCACGTATGCCCATGTCTCTCTCCACAAACTGGCTGTCTTGGCACTTTGTGAAACACAGGTTGAAAGTCTGATCCTTCGGATTTTAGCTTAGTGCGATTATTCGTTTCTCACCGCTGTCTCGCCATTTATGTTCGTAGTGATATCGCTTACCAGCTGCTTACGAAGTATAGCCGAACATCTACATCGGAATTTAATTTCTTATAGCTTAAATTCACTCTTCGTAAGCACACAATTCACTACTGTTTTCTTTATAGAAGCCCAAACCCCGAAAGAGGCGTCACGTTCGACGCGTTTGATGCACTGTCCGACTCCATCCAAAGAATTGTCTCCCTGTTTCCTCGCACTGAAATCGTTATAGCGGGCGATTTCAATGTTTGCTATTCTCAGTGGCTTCAACATTCTGGACAGACAACACACGAAGGAAGGTATGTCGCAATTTTCGCTGAGCTGAACCAATTAACTCAGCTTGTGAATGAGCCATCCCGTATCCCGGATATTGCTAGTCATACCGCCAATACCCTGGACTAGTTTCTTAACTCTCATCCTGAAAAAAACACTATGGATGTATTATCTCCTCTAGGCTCGTCTGATCACTGTGTCACATCAGCTAAATTCTCATACTCACTCCACTCAGTTAAAGAAAAAGCTCCCAAAAGAATAATATGGGAATATAAGAAAGCTAATTGGTGCCGCCTTAAGAACTTCTTTCGGAGCTTTAACTGGTCGTTTTGCTTCCCCGACAACGAAGTGGACGCTACGGCTGATATGATTACAAACATTATCAACACTGGCATAAGTAATTTTATTCCTAATAGGGTAAAAAGTCTAAAGCCACAATATAATGCGTGATTCGACTGGAGCTGCAATGAGGTTATCAGGTTGAGAGAGATAAGCTTTCGGAATTATAAGGCAAACATTACTGAGGAAAACCGGAAAAGATATATACATTCCAGAAATGACTGCAACTCCCACATTCGACAAGTCAAATTCTTACATGTCCAAAAACTGACGCGTAAAATCCTATAATGTCCCAAAGGTAGCAGAAGTTTTTGGTCTTTCGTTAAAAACATCAAGAACTCCGTCTTGTCTTCTATATCCACGCTCATTCACAATGACATTCTAGCTGTCAAACCCTTAGACAAAGCTGATCTGATCGCTGCCCACTTCGTAGCAACCTCGCAGCTCCCCAAATCATCTTTGTCACCGCCTGTTCTGGAGTACGTTAATTCCACCATGGGACAAATTTACTTCCGCACTCGTGCAGTTGCAAGGGTTCTTAAAGAACTTGACATATACAAATCCGTTGGTCCAGATGGTATTTCCCCAATAATTCTGAAGAGGTGTTCTTCTACGCTGGCAAAAGCACTGCGTAAGCTTTTTCACCTTTCCTACTCTTCTGGGCTCTATCCGAGTGGGTGGAAAACAGCATTTGACAAGCCCATTCCCAAAAAAGGCGAGTCTTTTTCTCTCTCCAATTACGGACCCATTCCACTAACGTCCCTTCTTTCCAAGGTCATGGAAACGCTGTTAAATCGTCAGCTAATGAAATACACATCTCGAGTCGCAAAAACTCGTCAATGACTGGCAGTACGGTTTCGGCAGCAACAGATCGAGTGGTGGAATGATGATATATCTCGCCGAGAAGTGGAATCGTGCGCTCCACCAGGCGGGTGAGAGCAAACTAGTTGCACTTGATATTTCGAAAGCATTTGAAAAGTTTGGCATGAAGCTCTTTTGTCGAAAATGCGTCCATTCGGGATCGACGACTCTCTTCTTCTATGGATTAGAAGCTACCTTTCGAATCGTTCAATTCAAGTTGTTTTGGACGAATTCAAGTCTGACACTCACTTTGTAAATACTGGTGTTCCCCAGGGCTCCGTTTTGTCTCGGACACTCTTCCTCATTTTTATAATTGATCTCTTGTCCGTTACTTCTAATCCACTCCTTTGCTGACGACAGTACCCTCAGCTTTTCATATTCGTTCGCTTCTATACGACCCTGCACTTCGGGTGTAAATAGTGAGCGGCAGCATATGTTAAGCTAGTTAAATTCCGATATCGACAGCATTATCCAATGAGGTAAAAACAATAGAGTGGAATTGAATGCTTCCAAAACACAATGCTGTAACAAGCGTAACACTGACCCAATGGCATTATCCATGGCACTTGTGTCTCGGAAACCGAAAAGCTTTCTATCCTGGGTATGTGCATCAGTGACAACCTTTGTTGGAATGATCACATATTTGGTGTCGTCAAGAATGCCGCGAAATGCCTAGGTTTCCTACACAGATGCAAGAAATTCTTCACATCCACCGATCTGACTACAATTAATAAGGCGTTCACTGGTCCTAAGTTGGAGTTCAGCGCTCATGTCTGGTCTGGCGCATCTAAGACCTCATTGCATCTACTAGATAGAATACACAAACGCGCGATAAAATTGATATATCGAATTCCAATCGAGTTATGGGATCTCCCCCTCGCAACCCAAGCGGAATCCAAAAAAGACAGGCTGGGGTACGGTTTAGAGAGAAGTTTGAGAAATCCACTCAAACCCTAATTAAACGCAGAACGAAACAATTGGTAGAGGATGCTGTTCACAACCTGAGTAGCGTCCCCATCAACTTTTTTAAACTCGCTTGTCCTGCCAGCAAACCATTTTACACGAAATTGGCTCCCTGTTGGAATACCGAGCTCCAAAATCTTCGCAGAGGAGCCAGAAGTCTCCTAAAGATATAACTCAAATCGAATTCGGAAAACGACTGGAATAAGTATCGATCGAAGCGAAAGGAAATAAGAAGCTTATTCGTAGGTCGAAGAATGGTTCTTATAAGGGTTTCTGCGGAGATATCAAATCTCTGAGCGCAACTTACAACTTGGTTAATGTCGTCCAACGGGGAAAATCGCCAAAGCTGGATGCACTCAGAAAATCTGATGGTACATTTACTGAGTCTAAAGCGGAAACCCTCAGTTTACTGCTTCAGACCCATTTTTCGGGAAGTCAGGCGGTCATCGGCTCATTGCATACGCCTTTAATAGTAACTGCGACTGAAACGATGAAAACAACTGGGCGTAGCTGCTATATAGCATCGCGCGTGGCAACGACAGACGCCTTTGAATTTGCTGTGGCATCCTTTGATGGCTTTAAACAGCCGAGCATCGACAGGATATATGTACCCTTTTATGCTGCAAAAATGTATAAGGTAGCTGCTTTCTACTTTGGAAAGAATTTTCACTGCTAGCCGGGCACTTGCCTATATACCTATTACGTGGCACACGGTGGAAGTTGCCTTTATTTTCAAAATAGGGAAAGAGGTTTTCGGTCAATCAGTCTAATTACTTTCTTACTGAAGAGCATGGAGAGAAGAGCTGAGTTGCACGTGCGCATCTCGTGCGTGCTTATTAGCGCAGAAAATCCTGTGAAACTGCGCTTCAAAATCTAGTTGGGAGAATTGAATGCATATGAAGGAGCTTTTGATATTGGTACTTTCGACTGGACAGCGTGTGTAACGCTGCTAGGCGACATGGCGTTGTGGATCAAAGCAATGCTCGTGCACAGGACATTGATCCCTGATGCAGGTCTTGGACATTGTGTCAAATCTGGCGTGATCAGGGACTGCCCGCAAGGTGTCCTACGACCCGTATCTCATGGATATGCCATCTGACGAAGTGACACCTGTAATCCTATTGCGAACCTAACAGTCTCACATACTGAACCTGGAAAAGTGTCTTCGCGTTTTCACAGATGGCTCCAGGCCTGGGCTGGGGTCCGGCGCCGGAATTTCTTTTAATGCGAAAACGTCCGACTGCACTTTTTGTTAGGGAAATATGCATCTGTCTTTCAGTCAGAAATGTACGCAATCCTGATGTTGTGAAACATAGGTGGAAGGGTAGATACATATGCGTTTGCAGTAGTAGCCAAGCTGCACTTAAAGCTGAACAAAGTCAGTAGACTACATTCACTAAGGCTTGCTTGGGTACGAGGTCAATATGCGACCCCAGGAAAGGAGATCTCTGATGAACTAGCCAGAATGGGCTCAGAGGAAAGTTTCCCAGTACCTGCTTCCACGGTCAATATCCACATCAACGATTGGGTCTTTAATGCAAACAATCGTATCTCTTCATAAGACATAAAAGACAGAACGATTTGCATTTGCCCAATTCCCTGACTGGAAAAACATCCCTAAACCAAAATACAATCTCCATCATAGTTAAAGTGGTGCCTTTTCTAAAACGTGAATTTAACCATTTGCCTTTTGACCTCCACACCTGCTCCATTCCATCCCTATCCCTCAGGTTAACCTTGAATTCATCTCTAAATAATATGGTTTTCCATTTGGTCCAGTCCAGTTAAAGTGCACCTTTGCAAATGCAAGTCTGCAGTTTTTTTGGTGAGATAAATGGTTTCCTTAGAGTACGATAGGAAAGAAAACTCTCATCCACCACTCTTCACTCCTTATAGCCCTTGCAGACCTAAACGAATACTCCTTACTAGCCGGACTATCGCATGGTATAGTGGTTCTCTGTTGTCTTTCGGCACGATGGTTAGTTTCTAAGCAAATAAAGTGCTGAATCCGGCTTATTTTACCCAAAATTGCTGCGTGGTGGTACCTATATTTTTTATCTATGTTGCTAAGTGATATCCTTATATGAAAACTGCGATAATCCTCTGCTTGAATTCGGTGGGATATTTGTTGTGTGCCATTTTTACAACTTTTCCACACTCACAATACTTTATCGCACTTATGTATAACTTACAAATAGTGGTATTGTTGCCGCTCGCACTACCTTAACGAGCTACCTCCATGCGAAGGAACCCCTTAAAGTCCGCGCAAAAGTACTAATCTCAGTTATTCCGGTCACTGTAAAGAGAACAATTCTTGTACTAACGCCACTGGTATATCGAGCAGCTCTAGAAGGTTTTGCCAAACCTTAAGAAGAAGAAGAAGAGCAATTTTGTAAAGATTAGAACTGATGAACAACACGTAGTGGTGGAGTGCACTTCATACAATTAGGGCGATAACGATGTTTATTTAAATTTTTCTTCTCGACTAAATAGAATTCCTAATTTTTAGTAGGTACAGCGACTTTTCTATGTCAATTTAACTTCTCAACCAATTAACCTTTACAGCTTTAAAAATCATCAAAATCAACATTAAAACCAAATGAAGCGGCAAAAACTTCTCGCGCGATTCCTCTTAATCAAACAAGTCAATCAATTACGTCACTACTCGCACTCGCATTCCAATCCTTCTCCACTTGAAACATTATCCAAGCAAAACAGCTCAATATGTGTACTTTTCCACTTAAGGATGTTCTCACTCAATCCTTGGGAAATTAACACGAAATTCTACAACATAATTAGCACCGCATGGATTTTAAGATCGAAAACTTTATCCTTCGAACAGTATAGCCCCATAGGAATCTATCAGAAATAGTTAACTCTTCATATCCCCTCCCCCAACACACTTTCGGTGACTTAGGCAAACACAAAAGTTTTTCAGCCACTCTGAGGGATGAAAGTGCGCGGTGAAAAAGCAAGGAAGGTTCTGAAGAACCGGGAAAATCTCATTTTAATAATCTTACTCGGAGGTAAAAACTTTACCCTCACTGTGTCCAAATGTACAGATACAGATACACGGCAATCCACCAGTCCATAAGCACATACAAATAAACGATGTAAGCCGGTTAACAAGTGCATAACAGCGATGCCACTTAATCTTGTTCCACAACTTAAATCCTTGTGGAGACTCCAACCAATTGGTAGCGAGTACGAGTATCTGCTACCATATGAAATGGCTTGTATGTCGGTACTGGTTGCCGTGCGTCGTCTGTACTACATGGATGTCTCTATCCTTAATCAAGTTGAACGGCTCATAGTTTAACGCCAAAATCCTGGCAATGAAGAGGACGTCACACTGATTTCGACAGTCACAACAAACCGTGCTGTGTCGGCAGACAGGTGTAAAAAGGATCCCCTAAACGACCAATTCACCGTTTCGTCGTTAAAGCTCTATCTACTCGTAGGTATGTACTATGTATATGTATGCAAGAATGTGCTTTAGTCCATTCATTGTTCGTTCGTAGTTCGTGTGAAGAGCGCCAAAGACTGATGTGGAAAATCGTTTAAAGTGGTTGACCCAACTACAGAATGGGCTAAAACTGAAAACACATCGGAGTACCACTGATGGATGACGATGATGGGACTGGTCGCGAGTTTGTTTCAAAACACGAACGCAAACACATGAGGAAGCGGAGAAAGAAAACAAAGACTCTACCCACCGACGACAGGTCACAACAATCAGTGAGTATGAATTGCAGCCATCACCAGCGCTGGCAATGAATAAAGGGACCATCCGTGAGTTCGTGCCAGGATTAAAATGGTAAACGATATTGGCACGAGTTGAGATTAGTGCATTGGCATCGCCGAAGAGGTGAGGACAAAACCGGGCGTCGGGATCCTTTGGTTTGACAGCGACACAGCGTTGACAGGAAGGACTCGACGAGTATTGACACTCGTTGTTTTCGTTTTCTTTCTGATCCTTTTCAACTGCAGATACGCGTTGTTTTTATTTTTCTTTTATTCCTTTTACGTATCTAGGAGATTCATTTTTTCTTCGTATTCAGTTATTGTTATGTTTATGAAAATGAGAATTTCGTTTTGAATTCCTCTTATTGGTTATCGAATTCATAGATACCCGAGCTTTTGGACGACGATCCGGAGTGGAATAATTAATAAGGCGCTCGTATTCAGTTTGCAATTCACAGTTTGCGTTTTGTTTTATGCTTTTCCCGTTGTTTACTTACTCGTTTATTTGCGGGACAAGATTTTGCATAATTTGATTTTTGAGAACATTCGATTCATGATTACTTCGTGGAAAAAAATGTTACGCGCGTTGCTATTGGATCTGTTGTTGACATTTTTTCTTTCTCTCGAAATCTTTGCCGGGAAATTTTAAAGATTTTTCATTTCGCAATTAAGTGAATCGGATACTCGACGACGACAACGCACGAAAAAGAAAAACGATTTGCGAGTATGCTCCTGGAATGTCAGAACACTGTACACTCCCGGAGCTGCTCATAAACTAGAAGGAATCCTCACGCAGTACAAGCCGGATATTACTGCGGTCCAAGAAATACGCTAGATAGGAAACGGTATGATTAGGAAGAAAAATTGCGACATTTATTACAGCTGTCACAAAAGGTTGCACTTACTGGGATGCGGATTTGTCGTGGGAAAGCGGTTAAGGTCGAAGGTCATCGAGTTTAAACCTATAAGTGATCGCCTGGCTGTGATCCGCATCAGAAGCAGATTTTATAACATCAGCGTTATATGTGTACACGCCCCTACCGACGAGGCTGAAGACCCTATCAAGGAGGACTTCTATGACCTCCTGGATAACGCCTACGGAGCTTGTCCGGAGTACGATCTAAAAATCGTGCACGGGGACTTCAACGCCAAAATCAGTAAGGAGAACACCCTTGGCGGAGTGATCGGAAAGCACAGCCTCCACGATACAACAGCAGATAACGGCATCCGACTCGCTGACTTTGCGACAGCTCGTAATGCGGTGATAAGTAGCAAAAGATTCCCTCGCAAGCGAATCCACACAGCAACCTGGCGATCTCCGGACGGTCGAACCGCCATCCAAATCGACCGTGTGCTCATTGACGCAAGGCACACGTCAAACATCCTGGATGTGCGAACATTCAGAGGGGCAAATGTCGACTCTGACCACTTCCTCGTAGCAGCAAGATTCAAAGCTCTACTGTCCAATGTCAGAAAGCTGCACCAGCCCACCAGGAGGAGGTTCGACATTGGGCGCCTGAGCACACCGGAGGTTACCAGAGTCTACAGGGAGCAGCCGAGCGAAAGACTCTACGGTATGCCTACGACGAACACAAATGTCAATAACATGTGGCTGCATTGCCGCTCAGCCATTCAGGAAGTAGCCGAAACCACCTTAGGATACCTACCACCCCCGACAAGAAACCCGTGGTATGATGGCGAGTGTGAGCAGAAAAAGGCAGCAACCGACGAGGCATACCAATAGGCGCTGCAGAGGGAAACCAGGGCAGCGCAAGAAGAGTACCGAGCCAGAAGAAGGGAGGAGAAAAAACTACTGCGACTAAAGAAAAGAATCTTCGTAGTCTCCCAGCTCAAGGATATCGAGGAGTCTAGGGATAAACATAAAACACGAGCCTTTTACAAGAAAGCCAAAGGCCTTGCAGGAGACTTCAAAAAGGGCACCCAGGCTCTTCGAAACTGCGAGGGTAATCTTGCCACCGACCCGCAGGGAATAGTGGATGTATTTAAGTAGCATTTCCAGCGGCTGCTTAACGAGCATGACCAAGAGAGAGTGGTAGGGACCGAGGAAATCCCAACTCCAGCCGCTGAAGTAGTCCTCCCACCCAGCATCGAAGAAGTCGGCACAGCGATTCCGTAGCTGAAGAACAACAAGGCCGCAGGCTCAGATGGCTTGCTATCAGAGCTCTTCAAGGCTGGCGGAGATGTTCTGGTAGGGAGCATGCACCAGATCATCTGCAGAATTTGGGAAGATGGAAGCATGCCCGACGACTGGAATACCAGCTCTATATGCCCCATCCACAAAAAAGGTGATCCTACCTCTTGCAAGAACTATAGAGCTATATCCCTGTTCAATGTCGCATACAAGATCCTGTCCAGCGTATTGTGTGAACGTCTAAAACCATTTTGCACCGCACTAATCGGCAGCTACCAGTGCGGCTTCCGGCCCGGCAAATCAACTATAGACGAAATGTTCACACTTCGACAAATCCTGGAAAAGACCATCGAGTTTCGAATCGATGAACACCATCTTTTCATCGATTTCAAAGCCGCATACGACAGCATTTATCATGAAGGACTGTTTGGTGCGATGGCTGAATTCGGTATCCCGGGAAAACTGATCCGGTTGCGTCGCGCCACGCTAAAAAATACGCGATGCACCGTGCAACTCGGTTCCAGGACTTCGGAACTGTTTGAAACATGCACCGGATTTCCGCAAGGAGATGCGCTGTCATGTGACTTCTTCAACCGGGTGATGGAGCAGATAGTGCGACGGGCAGGCGTCAACAGGGAAGGCACTATCTTCTACAAGCCCGTCCAGTTGCTAGGATATCCGGATGATATCGACATCATCGAGTGTTCTCGCCTTGGCATTGTGGAAGCATTCACGTCGAATTGAAAAACGGGCGAAACGAGTTGGTCTTAAGGTCAATGAGGACAAAACGAAGTACATGCTGTCAAGCAAAAACCAATCCGTCGCTCACCACCTGGGACAAAATATAACAATTGACAGCTACAATTTCGAGGTAGTTAAGGAGTTTGTCTACCTCGGGGCAAACGTAAATTCCACAAATGACACCACAGTGGAGATCCGGCGTAGAATCGCCCTTGGCAACCGCTGCTACTTCGGCTTGTCCAAACAACTGGGGTCAAAACTCCTCACTCGAAAGACCAAAGCCATGCTTTACAAAACGCTCATTCTGCCAGTCGATAAGCAGGACAGCGGAGCTGATTTTGGGTTCTTCTGAAAGAAAAATTCTGCGCCGGATATGTGGTCCTGTCTGTGAGGACGGTGAATGGAGAAGAAGACACAACCGCGAACTCTACGAGCTGTACCAAGATGTGGATGTAGTCCGGAAGGCAAGGATCCGTCGACTACACTGGCTCGGCCACATCGAGCGCATGGACATCAACGCTCCAGCTAAGAGGGTCTTCGACTCCGAGCCTCCTGGTTCGAGAAGAAGGGGAAGACCCCCTCCCCCCAGAGGGAGCTGGGAGGGGTTCGTGTTCAATTGTGCTTCTGTGATGGCCATGGAGGTTTTTCTGGCTTTCGGTGCCAGATGGTGGCATTTCTTCATCCTTCTTGTAGACATTGAGTTTCACCCTTGCGAAGCCAAACCTGACATATTAGTCGTTTGGGGCCAGAATAGCCAAGGATTCATGATTTAGAACATTAATTGCCTATCTCGATGATTCCTTGGGTTCTCCCAGCTTTACGACTTTCCACTCCTTTGTTGGGAGACTAGGATTGCAGTCACTTCCATTATTTCCAGAGGATCACCAAGCTTCAGAGAGAGCCAGTATATTGGTCGCGATCAACTCGAAATCCGGTCCTTAGATACGACTTTGAGCCTAGCCCCCTCCTACAGCTCACCTGCTTCTTCCACTGTTGTCTTTAGCAAATGGAACGTCTTTGGTAGACACAGTTTAGAAGCTTCACCCTCACTTGGTACCAATTGGCGTCATCGCAGATGAATGATAGTCCAGGTTCCAATGATAGCGACCATCAGGCATTCCCTCGCCACCTTCTGAAAGGACTTGGATGGCTTTTCAGACAGGTTGCTCTTCTGTCCCCATTTATTCAATACTCTCAAGGCAGCCTTACGGTCTCTATAGGCCTTCGTTGACGCGTTTACTTTTATGGATTTTGTGCCACCGTCGTTGGGGGGATGTGTGCATGTATGTAAATGTTACATTCGAATATACTCGGGGGTGGCCAGGGGGCAGTGGTAAAATTCACTGACTGTGGAGCGGAAGGTTTGTAGTTCAAAGTATGTCCATAGCCAAAAAATGCAACTCCTATACGGAAAAATTGTACAACACAGCTGCTGTTAATCGGAACTGATCAAAAATACTGATGAAGGCATAACGCACACAGGATGTGGTCACTTCAAGATCATATTCTGTGTGTGCAGTTCTAATATAACACCATAATGGCATGAAACCGCAGTCGATGCTGAGAGTTTGGAAAGACCACTTCTGCAGACTGTATAACGGCGATGATAGACAGGATACCGCTGTCAGGCAGAACGAGCCATTCGTAATGGACGACAATGAACAGAACTCAGTCCACCCGACCTAGACGAAATCAAAATAGCAATTTCAAGACTTAAGTCTAATAAAGCCGAGGGCGCAGACGGCCTGTCTGCTGAGCTTCTTAAGGCGGCTGGAGATGAGCTGGTAAGGTGCATGCAACATCTCATTTGCAAGGTATGGTCGGAGGAAAGCATGCCCGACGAATGGAATCTCAGCATCGTTTGCCCGGTCCATAAGAAAGGAGACCCCTAAACTTGCGCCAGCTATAGGGGAATAAGTCTCCTTAACATCGCATATGAGACCTTCTCTGCCGTATTGTGTGAACGCCTGAACCGTTTGTGGATAACCTGATCGGCTCTTATCAGTGTGGTTTCAGGCCAGGTTAATCCACAATAGACCAAATATTTACGCTACGGCAGATCTTGGAGAAGACCCAGGAATACCAAATCGACACTCACCACATCTTCGTCGATTTCAAGGCTGCATATGACAGCGTGTATAGATATGAGCTATACAAAGCCATGTCTAGTTTCAACATCCCTGCGAAACTCGTCCCACTGTGCAGGATGACAATGGAGAATTTTCGCTGCTCCATTAAGGTCGGTAATGAGCAAACCGAGACCTTTGATGTTAAAAAAGGATTTAGGCAAGGTGACGCGCTGTCATGTAACTTTTTCAACATCGTGCTTGAAAAGATCGTGCAAGAGTCACTGGCCAACACAAGAGGCACGATTTATTTCAAGTCTACGCAATTGCTTGCATACGCCGACGACATTGACGTAATTGAACGGACACAGCGAGACGTCAAGGAGGCCTTCGTAAGCATTGAGGTAGAAGCGGCTAAGATGGGTCTCAAGGTTAATGAGGGTAAAACCAAATATCTGCTATCATCTAAAAGAGACGGACAACACCGACGTATTGGCCAGAACGTCACCATGGGCAGATATAACTTTAAAGTGGTCAAGGAATTCGTCTACCTTGGCTCACTGATGACCGGCGACAACAACACCAGCGCTGAGATAAAACGCAGAATCACTCTTGCCCACCGCTGTTTCTTTGGGCTCAAGAGCCAATTCAGAAGTAAGACCTTAATCATCCCAGTCCTCCTTTACGGCGCAGAGGCTTGGACCTTAACAAAAGCGGATGAAGATGCCCTTGGTCATTTCGAGAGGAAAATTCCGCACACTATCTACTGTGCCGTTTGTTCAAACGGTGTATGGAGGAGAAGATATAACGAAGAACTGTACGGGTTGTACAGCGACATCGGCCTGGTACGACGTCTACGGATACAGCGTCTAAGGTGGCTAGGCCATGTAGGGCGCATGGAAAATACAGCTCCGACCCGAAGAGTCTTCGAATCCAGTCCGGAAGGAAGGCGCGGCAGAGGACGGCCGCATCAACGATGGCGCACGCAGGTGGAAGGGGACCTTAACGAACTGGGCGTGCGGCGCTGGAAACAGCTGGCCAAAGACCGTGCCAGCTGGAGACGCTTGTTGGTTGAGGCCCAGGTTCACCACGGACTGTAGCGCTACCTAAGTGAGTAAGTAAGTAAGTAATGGTATGAATCATTTGCTGAGAACTACAACGAACGTGAAGATTCAGTCGTTTTCCTCTCGAATCCTATCTAGGAAAACCACTATGGAGAGTAGTGAACGAACATCTATCACCCAAACCATCTGCTATAAAAAAAACTCTTTTCTTTCATGATAATAACGAAACAAGGACTGTTTCGTAAATGTCTTTGGAATATAAGGATAAGACATCAAAAGCACAGGAAACAACTTATTATCACCTTCAAGTTGCATAAAAAAGACAAAAACCGACCAAGTGCGAGTCGGACCCACGCACGAAGGATTCCGTACCATCTGTCTATAAAAATTAGAAAGAGACGTTGTATGTTACCTCATCAGTGATCGCATTAAAACGGCTAATCCGTTTGAAATGATTTTTTGCACGTTGACAGATCTTGGTTACAGGCAGGTTATAGGCATATTACTTTGATGATCAAAGATCTCCATGATGAGATAATTGATCATCAAAGTGACCATTGAATTCAAATCAATTATCTTACTTAATAGCAAGTAGGTGAGCAAGTGAATAACGATAATTATGGGAAAAAGGTTTGCAGCTAGGATTAATATATCAAGGACACAAAAGGGATCAATGCTTGGAAGTGTTTTATTGGTTGTGGGATATGATCGAAAGTTAATTTCACAACAATTGAATTTGTTGCATTATTTGATATCTTAACCTATCAGGATGGAAAAGGAGGGGAATAGCAATTGTACGAAAGGGTTTGCAGCAAAGACTAACTTAGCAGTGACACAATAGGGATCATCAAAGCTTAAAGGGTATTTATTATTGGTTATTCGTAATTATAGAAAAAATGGCTGCAGCTAGGATTAATACATCAAATACACAAAAGGGATGAAAGCTGGGAAGTTTGCTACTGGTTGTGGGATTTTGTCGACTAACCTTAGGTCAGTATGTGACCAATGGGATTTTTTGGGTGAAAATCATGTCTGTTGTATGGGAGCCCCCCTTAAATATTTACTTTATTCTGTTTTTGTTTTTAATTGTCAGTTTTATTTCAACTGTCTAACTATCACGGTTCATGAGATACAGTCTGGTGACAGACGGACGGACGGACAGCGAAATCTTAGTAATAGGGTCCCGTTTTACCCTTGGGTACGGAACTCTAACAAAAATCAGAATATCTGTCTCTCCCGGTTCGTCGCTTCTTTCTAATTTATTCTTTATGGTAAGCGTAAAACCATAAAAAGTAAAAAAGATTTCTGCAACTTCAGTCGACAATTAGGAGTCTATACAAATAATAACAACTTTAATGTCCGCGTGCACATCAGCCCAAAACCTGTTCGTAGCATCAGCCCTACACGTGTACTAAAATATCTGATCCATTTCACTTTAAATCCTCCTCACTCACATTTCTTTCTCTGTACTTCATACAACCATAACCGGTTTGATTAGAAAGCATTTAAATGCGTTACCCTTAAACACGGATAAACAAACGATTTTACATCATATTTATTCCCATCATGCCGTCGACGATCCCCGCTGGTCGTTAATCACCGCCAAATTGCATTTATTAAGAAGCTAGAACAGGTTTACTGCTACCACGCACGTTATTGTGTCAATAATTACTCTGTATTAATAATTTCGCCATTAATCCATTTCGTCCAGGTGCGCACCGTACACCAGGTGCAATGAAATCTGTAGTTTCATTTGCCGGCAGGAATGTCCAGGACCTAGCCTGATGGAAAAAGATTCCAAAAAGAACAGATTCGTAATAAACGGCAATAAAAAAGCTAAAACGACCAACGCGCGAGTCTTTTTCACGCCTCATTACCTCAACTCGACGCTCGGCGACTTCAATCCCTTCAACCACGACGAACCATTACCGCAGTAGTTATAATTTTGCAATTTCGCCGGCTTAATTACGGACCACATTTCATCTGACTTCACGACACGCCAACGATGCTCCTTTTTCTCTGACGCGAGACGAGAACTCCTCCCCTCCCCCACCGTATGAGAGCCGGCTATCACGAAGATACCGCGTTGTGCCAATTCATTTTAACGACCACTGCTCTTGCACTACGAGTAGTAACAGTATAAGGTGCTATAAATTCGCTTCGCAAGAAAATAACCCTAAAGGCATTCTGCACTTCTAGTCGTCTGTCCGTGCTTAGGTAAACAATCTGCTCGGAGGATGTCCTGAATCCTTTGCCCGGATATGATTGTCGGACACGTATGCTGTACGAGTAAAGTGCTGCATTTCGTGGATGAAACCTATAGCTCGCACTCTATCCTGGAACGACAGCAAGAATCTCCCGATTCCATCGGCTATTCACGGTCGGAGAAAGAGTCGTGACAGTAGATGGGCTACACCTTTGGCCGACAAATGCGAAATGCCAAGGTGTAACGAAAATATTTTCTTTAGCTTTTCATCCTTACAGCAACGGTGAACAGTTGGTCATCAGGAACGAGGGAGGACTAATGCTGACAGTGGGTCGGTAATGAGCCGGGGAGGTTGCCCCTCAACTGGAATTTATTAAATGTGACTTTGGGAGAAATGAGAAAATTGCAGAGAGGAAAAATTAATTATTATTTCCCTCTAACAGAGTCGCACTTCATCCTTGTCGTTGTCATCTTCTTTTTTGTCCGTCCTTTTGAAGACATTTGTCCCTTCGCCGCATTCTCTTTTATCCTTAGTTCTTGTAAGGTGTTTTTTGTTTTTTTTTTTTTTCCATTTTAGTCTATCGTTGGTTGGTTGCTATTTACTGGTCCCCCTTCATTTCAGGCCACATACCTATCAGAAGATAGGTAAGCTGCAGAGGAGTATGACAAAAATCTTCTCAGTAATTGTCACGAAATTAATTTTTTTTTTTTACACGTATTTTGTAATTATTTCTTCATTGACGTATTTACATCTTTTTGGACGCTCATCGCTTATCTTTCCACCCTAAGACAACGTCCCTCTTTTACCCTTATTCTTAGCTATTCGATAAACGATTTCGAGGATATACATACTCTGTCTTTAAGCCGGGTAATATTCTTCATACCTGTCTGGCAGGAATAGAGACTTGTGTATCGCCTGGACATACTGCGAAACATTTGCATTTTAATTGACTCAATTAATAAAGCTGCGAACGATTTTTTTATAATTGTAAATGAGGTCATTTTTTTTTCAGCATTTTTCTGCAAACCCAGAGAGAAAAAAATAATTAAATTTTGGTAAGAGGGATAATGGAAACGGAGGGGATGGGAAGAAAATATTTTTAATTGAGATTTTGATTTTCGCAGAAAGATTTTATTGGATTAACAGTACTTTGGGTTATAATTAAAAGTTGACATTTCTGAGTACTTCCAGACACTGATGAATTCTTTTCGTCTTTCGTTTTTGATTTTTTTCCAGATGCCTAGCTACTGCCCTATTAGCCGATTACGACTAAGGCTCGCTAAGGTATGTATGTACATGTGCATGTACTTCAATTTTCTTTAAAGGTCAAGCCAAGATTCCTGCAATCACCCATGTTGTGTGCGATTTTATTTTTCCATAGATGAAAGAGACATACAGTTTATTGCCGATCTCGAAGATCGGATTTCGGGAAGCTTTCCTGACAATTATGTTACAAGACGTAACAAAAGCTAGTAGCTATTGATCCAATTGCCTCTTACCAGTGTTATCGAAACTCCTAGAAAAAATCATACAGAAAAGACTACAATCAATACTTGACAAAAACAACGTTGTACCGAATCACCAATTCGGGCTCATACAACATCACTCGACTATACAACAGACACATAGGGTAATAGACAAAATATCAAATGACTTAGACAATAAAAGGTACTGCTCAGCAGTATTTCTTGACGTATCTAAAGCATTCGACTACTTTACAAGCTTAATAAGGCCTTACCATTAGACTTTTACTTGCTACTTAAAAGCTATCTTGACCAACGACACTTCTACATAAAACACAAGGATGAATATTCTAATTTGCACATAGTTCAAGCTGGCGTTCCCCAGGGCAGCATTCTGGGGCCACCACTCTACTTAATATACACTGCAGAAATACCCACCCCAACATCGCAACACTCCATGCTAGGAACATTTGCAGACGACACTATCATACTCCAATCTGACAAAGACGTAAACGACGCAAATTTCAAACTACAAATAATACAATAGAGTGGTTCACAAAGTGGGGTATACAAATAAAGGAAGAAAAGACTATCCAGGCTATCTACACCACTAGTGTCAGAGGCCAAAACTTTTATTTTTTTTTTGTTGAAGGCTTCTGCTGCCCGCTGAAGGGCAGTTTTCTCAAAAACTAGAAGACATTATACCATCCGGTTTCTTGTGTTCGATTCAGAATTGATATAAGCATTGAGCACACAAATCCAATTTAGCACATCATATCAAAATTTTGAGATAAATTGGTGTAAACTTTTATTTTGAAATTTTTTTATCAAAATTTTGAGTTTGGATGCGAATTTTTCAAAAACTGTAAACACGAATAATTTATTTTAAAATTTGTATTAAAGAACAGATTCCTGGCTTTCAAATTTGATACAGCACTTTATTGTGGGTGTTGCCGTAGTTTTTCAATTTTTTTTTTCCCTATTTAAGTCATTTTTTTTAAATTGCTTCTACCTCCTAAACGGGATGAGATAGACCCCCCCCCCCCCCCCTCCCATAGTACAAAATGCTTCAACCCTCTACACAAAGCCGTTATCAATTGTTGGTGCCAAAGTTATCGTACTCTTGCCCGCTGGAGCACTTAGACGCAAACACTGGTCCATTGTACTCCAGACAGACACCTTACATTACTGTATTTGCCCCGTTTTCCGGAGAAAAAATTTAAGAAGCTTCAGTGATGTAGAGCTATGGGATTCGGCACACACCACGTCGGCTCCAAGGGTGCGCCACTGTGCGCGAGCAAAGGCGGGACAGTCACAGAGGAAATACTCTGCAGTGACATCCTCCTCTTTGCCACAGGCAGCACAGGTAGGCGCCTCACTGATGCCGAGCACGTAGAGATTGGCAAAATTGTAATGGCCCGTGTTAACTCCCACAAGCCTTCTGCAGTCGACTCTCCTTTAAGACAGGAGGAATGCTGCAGTTTTTTTGCAGACATCAGGGCATACGCGCTTAGTCATCCTACAACCTGGACAATCCCTCCGACTACTTACTTACTTATATATCAAGCCAGCGATCCATGGAAGATCTGAGCCTGAGCTATAGCTGTCTTCCATCCTTGACGGTCCCGGGCACGCTGCTTCCAGTTATCAACACCAAGACGTCTTACATCCGCGATTACTTGGTCTTTATACCGGAGGTTCGGTCTTTCTTTTCTTCTCGAACCAGGAGGCTCGGAGTCGAAGACCCTCTTAGCTGGAGCGTTGACGTCCATGCGCTCGATATGGCCGAACCAGTGAAGTCGACGGATCTTTGCCTTCCGGACTACATCCACATCTTTATACAGCTCGTAGAGTTCGCGGTTGTGTCTTCTTCTCCATTCACCTTCCTCACAGACAGGGCCAAATATCCGGCGCAGAACTTTTCTTTCGAAAGAACCCAAATCAGCTCCGCTGTCCTGCTTATCGTCCAGCTTTCGGCTCCGTACAGCAAGACGGAGTTTTTGGAGTGTGAGGAGTTTTGACCCCAGTTGTTTGGACATGCCGAAGTAGCAGCGGCTGCCAAGGGCGATTCTATGCCGGATCTCCACTGTGGTGTCATTTGTGGAATTTACGTTTGCCCCGAGGTATACAAACTCCTACCTACCTCGAAATTGTAGCTGTCAATTGTTATATTTTGTCCCAGGTGGTGAGCGACGGATTTGTTTTAGCCTGACAGCATGTACTTCGTTTTGTCCTCTTTGACCTTAAGACCAACTCGTTTCGCCTGTTCTTCAATCGCCGTGAATGCTTCCACAATGCCACGGCGAAAACACGCGATGATGTAGATATCATCCGCGTATCCTAGCAGCTGGACGGACTTGTAGAAGATAGTGCTTTCCCTGTTGACGCCTGCCCGTCGCACTATCTGCTCCAGCACCAGGTTGAAGAGGTTACATGACAGCGCACCTCCTTGCCGAAATCCGGTGCATGTTTCAAACGGTTCCGAAGTCCTAGAACCGAATTGCACGGTGCACCGCGTATTTTTTAGCGTGACGCGACACAACTGGATCAGTTTTCCCAGGATCCCGAATTCGGCCATCGCACCAAACAGTCCTTCACGATGAATGCTGTCGTATGCGGCTTTGAAATCGATGAAAAGTTGGTGTGTATCGATTCGAAACTCGTTGGTCTTTTCCAGGATTTGTCGAAGTGTGAAAATTTGGTCTATAGTCGATTTGCCGGGCCGGAAGCCGCACTGGTAGGTGCCGATTAGTGCGGAGCAAAATGGCTTTACACGTTCACACAATACGCTAGACAGGATCTTGTATGCGTCATTGAGCAAGGATTTACCTCTATAGTTCTTGCAAGAGGTAGGATCACCTTTTTTGTGGATGGGGCAAATAGAGCTGGTGTTCCAGTCGTCGGGCATGCTTTCGTCTTCCCAAAATCTGCAGATGATCTGGTGCACGGTCCCTACCAGAACATCGCCGCCAGCCTTGAAGAGCTCTGATGGCAAGCCATCTGAGCATGCAGCCTTGTTATTCTTCAGCTTCTCAATAGCTGTGCCGACTTCTTCGATGCTGGGTGGGAGGACTACTTCAGCGGCTGGAGTTGGGATTTCCTCGGTCCCTACCACTCTCTCTTGGTCATGCGCGTTAAGCAGCTGCTGGAAATGCAGCTTAAATACATCCACTATTCCCTGCGGATCGGCGACAAGATTACCCTCTCAGTTTCGAAGAGCCTGAGTGCCCTTTTTGAAGCCTCCTGCAAGGCCTTTGGCTTTCTTGTAAAAGTCTCGTGTTTTGTGCTTATCCCTAGACTCCACGATGTCCTTGAGCTGGGAGGCTGCGAAGATGCTTTTGTTTTGTCGCAGTAGTTTTTTCCCCTCCCTGTTTCTGACTCGGTACTCTTTTTGCGCTGCCCTGGTTTTCCTGCCTTTTTCTGCTCACACTCGCCATCATACCATGGGTTTCTTGTCGGGGGTGGTAGGTATCCTAAGGTGGTTTCGGCTACTTCCTGAACGACTGAGCGGGAATGCAGCCACATATTATAGGCATTTGTGTTCGACGTAGGCATACCGTAAAGTGTTTCGCTCAGCTGCTTCCTATAGACTCTGGTAGCCTCCGGTGTGCTCAGGCGCCCAATGCAGCTTTCTGACATTGGACAGTCGAGCTCTGAATCTTGCTGCTCCTTGGCGTTGACTCAGCTAAATTTCTCGTGAATCCTACTCGAAGATCTTGCTAGCTTTCTAATAAATTGCTAGTTACTACATGTCTTCGAATTTGCATATCCAAATATTTCGACAAATGTTATACCGGGTTAAGATCTATGGATTGGGGAGGGTGATCTAGCTGCATTGGTATAACCACTCTTTTAACAATTTAGCCGTATAAATGGGGTCATTGTCCTGTTGGAGAGCCCAAGACTGATTCAACCCAAATTTTGCAAATCATGTAGCTAATTTTACCGATTACCTGGCTCAGACTACACAAAAAAAAAAAGAAAGGCGCAAAGAAGGAAATCGGGAGGCCAATAGAGTGAGGATAATACTGTAAAATGCCATAGTCAACAAACCAGATAGCACTACAACGGTGACCACTAGACCTCTTGCTCAACATTCACTTTCATGATAACGCAAAGGCTACCAGCTACCATTTTGAACAACTCATACCGTGTCCTGCGTTCATTTCAATGGAAGTAGTAAGCGAAAGGAAACTCTAATGGACAGTAAATAACTTGCTTCGATACAAATCCGCAGGTCCTACTAGAATCTACTCTTGCGTAACTACACACCTCGACGCGGTGCAAGGGCCTAGTAAAGGTCAATGACTCTCGGGGCAACCCCAGAGGAGACATGAAGCTAAGATGTGGTCAAATGGGCCGGATCAAGGTGTTATACGACCCGTGCCGATGATCAGCCTGGCTGGGGGCCCATCCTAAAAATAGCCCAGTCGCTAACGGAGTATCCTGAGCACCAGGCGCACTCAGGATTACTTAGCCCCCCCCTGCGCAATGCGGATCTCTGAGCGGGGGTGGTATTCCCTTTCTCCGCTACTCGTGGGACTAATATGAACAAGAACAATGACAAAAGCAATAACAATAATAATGACAACAACAACGACGACAACAACAAAAAAGGAAACAAGAAACCGGCAGAATGTACAGAAACAAGTACAACTGCCGAGTCTCGGCGAGGTGCTGTGACAGGGGCCCCCACAAAGCCTGGTCCAGCATCCTCTGATAGTGGTATCGTGACAGTCGCTCTACAAGGAGCTAAGATACTGGCATATGTACAAAAGCCCGGTCCAACACCCTCAGGAAGCAGCATAAATGCCGCTATCCGACAATGTGCTACGACATCGGCCCTCGTACAAAAGCCTGGTCTAGCACCTTCAAGGAGCAGTCACAATACGAAAGAAAGGCAAGGTGCCAGGACAGTGGCCGACAAACAGAAGCCTGGTCCGGCACCCTCAGGTGTTAACAAGGGGAGGAATGCTCCTTGCGACCCAACCCTGAGTGCCCCCAAAACAAGCTACAAACAACGTCGCGCGGCTAGTAAGCTAGTGGAAAAATTGCGTGACATTCCAAGAGATCAGCTCTCGGAAAGGAGAAAAAAGGCTCTTGACTGGGCGGAATGCACAATCAAGAGCTTTGGTAACTCATCCGTTAAAGAGCAGGATGGCAAGCGCCAGAGGTCGGCTGAGGAACTTCCCTCCACCTCTAAGAAAGCGCGGTCTCAAAGCATCTCCCCTGGATCCCAAACACAAATCTCCTATCGCGACGTGCTGAAGGTCTTGACCACACTGGCTGTTGTCGATAGGGGCGATGTGGATTGGAATGTCCCTCCGGCTAAGTGGACTTTGATCAGCAATGTGCTGCTCAAAAGCTACTTCCCGATACTCAAGGAACACCCTGGACCCTTCCCTATTACCCACCATGCAGGGTACTATCAAGGCAGAATCAAGCTGATCTCCTTCGAAGACCAAAGGTCTATGGACCTCTTCAAGCTGATCTCCTTGGAAGACCAAAGGTCTATGGACCTCTTTAAGCTCGCACTCAGCAGAGTCGGCGAGGTATGGGAGGGAGCTCAACTTGAGGCTGTACCCTTGAACCAAATCCCGAATAGACCCAGGGCTAGAGCCATTATACCGGCCTATCCCGAGGACCCTAAGGAGATTTTGGCAATCCTGCAGAATTGCAATCCCCTAATCCCCACCAAGGATTGGAAAGTTGTCAAACTAGAGGATGTTAAGGGACCTTCAAGACTGATTACTATCGTAATCAATCAGGATTCCCTGGCACCTCTAGCTCTGGTCAACAATATGATCTCTCTGGGCTTCGACTCTGCGAAGCTCAGAATATACAAGAAAGACGGGGAGGACTCAGCTAAGAGAGCCTCCTGTGCTACATCAGCTGACTCCATGGTGCCGACGAACCCAGAGCAACTCCCTACCATGGAGCCGATGATCACTGAGGAGACTCTCTTAACTGGGACCCCCTCCAATGTAGTGAACGAGATTACCGGGGAAGACAGTAATCTACTGTCCGACCTGGACCTTCCCGAGGTAGACCTTGGCGAGACTATGTCAGATTTTGAGCTGGAGTCTGACGAAGAGTCTGCCAACGTCACAGCGGTGGAGGTTAAAGACTGCGGCCATCATGCTGCGGATTCTTCAAATTAATCTCCATCATTCTATCGCGGCCTCGGCCGCCCTAATGCTCCGCCCCACCAAAAGCGGAGAAGACGTCGTTCTGATCCAGGAACCATGGATAGTAAATAACATGGTACGTGGACTCGGAACATCCGAATATAAGCTCACCTACGTGCGCGATGCAGGTAAGCCAAGAGCTTGTATCCTAACCAAATCACACATAAAAACCCTTCTACTCCCATCCTACAGCGACCAGGATATCACGGCTATTAGTGTCGAGGGCAGTTCCCTCAAGATCTGGATTGCCTCGGCCTATTTAGCCCATGACCACCCAAGTCCTCCTCCTCCGGCCAACTTGGTAAACCTGGTCAAGGATGCGGAGCAAACAAATGCCGGACTGATCATAGGATGTGATGCGAATGCACACCATACGATTTGGGGAAGCAGCAACATAAACGAGCGAGATGAGTCTTTGTATAACTATGTATTACATACTAACCTCACCGTTTGCAACAACGGCTGTGAACCAACTTTTATTACCAAAAACAGACAGGAAGTCCTTTATGTAACCTTTGCATCGCAGGACATTGTCGACAAAGTCAGAGATTGGAAAGTCCTAAAAGAACACTCCCTCTCTGACCATCGATACATTCAATTCAGCATAGTCAACCACG
Source organism: Eumerus sabulonum (assembly GCA_951905685.1). Classification (NCBI taxonomy): domain Eukaryota; kingdom Metazoa; phylum Arthropoda; class Insecta; order Diptera; family Syrphidae; genus Eumerus; species Eumerus sabulonum. Next base: position 56,853,769 of record OX645062.1, on the reverse strand, counting down.
TCAGTGCCCGAGCTCCTTTCAGGAACTACAGAAAAACTGACTGGCAAAAATATAGAACCTATGTTGAACCCCACCTAGGGGCAAGACACCCCACCTATCCGCTAAACTCCGCGGAATTAGACAGCTTAGTAAATGAGCTGACAGAAACCCTCAATAGAGCACTGTCTCAATCTTGTGCAGTTAGCACCCACAGAGGCAAACCCAAGCCCCCCTGGTGGAACAAAGAGATAGTCTCACTAAGGAAAGAGAGCAGAAAGCTCTTCAACAAAGCTAAATATACCCGCTTGCAAGAGGATTGGGACCTCTACAAGGAGGCACTAAAGTCTTTCAAAGCAGCGACCAGGAAGGCAAAGAGACAATCCTGGAGGGACTACTGCGATAATATAAGGACGGTTTCCGAGGCCTCAAGAATAAGGAAGATTCTGGCCTCGGTTCCGTATAATCCAAGCCATCTGATGCGTAATGACGGCTCCTGGACAACCACCAGAGAGGAAGCCTTGGAACTTCTCTTAAGCGCACACTTCCCAGGCAGTAGTGACTCGGATATGACACCTCCTCGGGTCAATCAGCCAATGACACCCTCCCTCGAGCGTGCTCCTGACCTGGTCAACTACAACAACGTCCTTTGGGCCATAAAGAGCTTTGAACCCTACAAGTCTCCGGGACCGGATGGTATCATACCAGCTGAGCTCCAGCAGGTAGCAGATATCATTCTCCCCTGGCTTGTGGTTATATACAATAGTTGCCTCTCCCTTTCCTACATCCCCAGCAAGTGGAAGGTAGCCAAAGTCATTTTCATACCCAAGGCAGGCAAAAGCTCCCACACGTATGTAAATGACCTAAGGCCTATTAGTCTCACTTCTTTTCTATTAAAAACTCTAGAGAAGATTTTGGACGTACACATCCGGTACACCTGCATCTCAGGAAGGCTGTCGGATAACCAACATGCCTATAACAAAGGCAAATCGGTGGAAACAGCACTTCACTCACTGGTCAGTAAGATAGAAAGGTCACTAGAACGCAAGGAATATACTCTAGTCGCCTTTCTCGACATTGAGGGCGCCTTTAACAATGTTGACCCATGGGCCGTCATCAAGGCGCTGTCTGATCTGGGTGTTACGGGATCAGTGATAGTACTGGTACGACAGCTGCTAATACAAAGAGTTGTCAAAGCCAACTTTATTGGTGCCGTCTCAACCAGAATGGTCAGCAGAGGTACACCACAAGGTGGAGTACTCTCCCCTCTCCTCTGGAACGTGGTGGTCAACGAGCTACTGCTGTTGCTGGAGCAGGAAGGGTACGCTGTGATCGCCTATGCGGATGACATTGCTATTGCCGTCACAGGAAAATTTCCCAGCACTCTATGCGACCTTATGCAGAGTGCACTACATACAGTAGAAACCTGGACTCGGTACTGTGGACTTGGGGTGAACCCAAAGAAGACCGATTTAGTACTGTTCACTAACAAATATAAAATTCCGCCCCTCAACCCACCGAGGCTGGGTGGAACTCAACTAACAATCAAAGAACAGCCAAATATCTAGGCCTAGTCCTTGACAAGAGGCTGAAATGAAAACCCAACATTCTTTACCGCGTCAAGAAAGCAACCGTTGCCCTCTACAGCTGCAAGAAAGTAGTGGGCAGGAGGTGGGGTCTCCAACCAAGCATTATGTACTGGCTTTACACAGCAGTCATAAGGCCTATCCTCCTGTATGGCGTCGTAGTCTGGTGGACTGCTCTGGACAAAGCAGTCAATCGAAACCTCCTGGGGAAGGTACAAAGATCGGCCAGCTTATATATAAGCGGAGCGATCAGATCAACCCCCACGGAGGCCTTAAATGTTCTACTACATCTTCCACCAATAAACCTTTACAGCAAGCAAGTTGCTGCATGCGCGGCCCTAAGGATGAGGAGCATAAGAAAATGGCCCACATCTCAAAAAGGCCACACCTCTATTCTAAAACACTTCAAAGTACCCATGGACACTGACTACATCAACCCGCAGAATGTGTTCACCAGGAACTTCGAAGTTGTCTTTCCATCCAGGGAGGAATGGGCTGAAGGGAACGTCATACCAAAGGACTCGATCTCCCTCTATACCGATGGCTCTAAGATGGAGTCGGGTGTAGGTAGTGGGGTCTACTCCAAGGAACTTAACCTCAACCTATCATTTAGACTCCCAAATTACTGTAGTGTGTTTCAGGCAGAAATAACTGCGATAACGGAGGCCCTGGCATGGCTCAGGATCAATGTAATATCCACAAAGGATATTATCATTTGCACGGATAGCCAATCTGCGATAAAATCCCTGGCAGCGATAACCCACAAAGCAAAAACATCCATTAACTGTCGCCTATCTCTAGATGAGATGGCTGAACAGTTCAATATTAAAATACTGTGGGTCCCCGGGCATAGGGATATTCCAGGAAACTGCGCGGCCGACGAACTCGCAAGGTTAGGGTCAAGCACACTCAGCCTACCTACCCTCGGGTACCTAGAAACACCAATAAGTACGGTAAAGCACATGATAAAGCTTCAAACCATAGAGAGGACCAATCTCCAATGGAATGAGAGCAAGATCGGCTTTATCACCAAACAATTGTGGCCTAAGTTAAACTTAGGACGAACCAGGGACCTGGTGGCAACCAAAAGGGCAACCTTAAGCACCCTAGTGGGGGTCATTACAGGTCACTGCACCATTGGAAAACACGCCGCCAGACTGGGGCTACCCTACAATGACTTCTGTCGCGGCTGCATGGACGAGGAGGAGGAGGAATCAATACACCATCTCCTCTGCTCATGTCCCTCTTTTGCGAATCGCAGGAGGATTTACCTCGGCGTGCCCTTCTTCGACAATCTGAGTGAGCTAGCAAACCAAAAAATAGCTCAACTCCACCGCTTTATTAGAAGCACCGGTTGGTTCCCGGGTAGCGGATCAGGGTAACCTGATCCAGGTGGTATCACAATGGGCCGGTTTCGGCCTAGGTGTGGCTTACGCCTACCACGTCAACCTAACCTAACCTAACCTACTAGAATCTACCCGGTAGAGATGTAACGTGCTTATGCGATTCTCGAACCGTGGCTTTTCTTTACTTTTATCTTTCCCCCTAGACTTGGGCTACATAGCACTATCCTGGAGGGAGGTAAATGTAATATTTTTACCATACTGCAGACCTGTCAGTCTGTCTTCCTTTCTTCTTTCTTCTTAAAACGCTGGAGAGACTGGTGGACCTGTACACTCGGGAAACCTTACAAAAAAGTATTGTAAGGGAAAATCAGTAGATACAGCTCTACACACTATAGCTGGAACCATTGAAGAATCACTTTCCAACATAGAATTCGCAATGATTGCCTTCCTCGACATTAAGGGAGCTTAAAAAAAAAAATCAAGAAACCGCTTAAGCCACTATCTATAACCAATGCATCATGCAAGTTAGAGGTTAATGGTAATATAATACTTTGGATCAAACAAATGCGTTGATTAATTCGAAATTCGGCTGCTACCACACAAAAGGGGCAGTAAACCGTAGAACACCACAGGGAGCTGTAAACGAGGTACTCCTATCCTTGAAGGCCAGCGGGAGCAAGGTGCTTGCGTAGGCAGACGATGTTACACTAGCACATAGCGGAAAATACATCCCAATAATCCGAGATTTGATGGAAACAGTCCTAGGCAAACTTGCCAAATGGGCACAGAACTGCGGACTCGGTGTAAATCTCTCCAAAACACAGTTAGTTTCATTCATAGAAAACAGCAGATACCTCAAGGCTCTCCTCCAAAACTGAATGGGGCTTACCTTAGATTCGCAGATCACGCCAAATACCTTGGCGTGATACTCGACAGGAAGTTCAACTGGAGACTGATTGCAGAAGAACACATCAAAAAAGCAATAACTGCGCTATACATCTGGAAGAGAGCCTTGTGCACCAGATGAGTTATCAAAACCAATATTACACACTTGCTGTATACCGCGGTTGTTAGGCCTTTACCAACGTACGGCTGCTTGGGCTGGTGGACGGAACTGTGCAGATCTAACTATGTCAAACTCCTAAATAGAGTACAAAGGACGAAATGCATCGCTATAACCGAGGCACTGCGAACAACCCCCAATGCAGCCTTCGAAACAATGCCTCACCTACTCCTCTTGAATCTTTTTTGCAAGGAAAAGGCAAAGAAATCGGCGTTGCGACTATAACCAACGCGGAATTTGGTCGGCTCTCGTCCTATCTAGGCCTAGGACAACCACCTCTGAGAGTAGTGAACGAACATCAACGACCCCAACCACTGTACTCCGTTCAGGTTGTGTGTGTCAACACATTATAAGATAATATAAAAACTCTTGAACCTGCGCGAGTCTCTAAAAAAAAAAAAAAAAAAAAGTTCTCCGAAATAAGGCACTTTGGTGTTCGCCAAAACAGTGATTTAAGTGAGGTCAGGGACTACTTAATTCCGATACTCGAATAACAATTCTCAACCGCTGACGATGGGAGGGGAATGAATTCCTAAGTAAAAACACTGCACTAGAATTATATACGGACGGGTCCAGGACAGGCAATGTTGTGGGTGTCGGTGTCTATACACCGACTCCAAAAATCGGCCATTCCTTTAGACGACTTAACCACTGTAGTAGTCCAAGCTGAATTAACGGCAATTCGTGAGGTCGCCGACTATCAAAGGTGTCACGAAAAATCAACACCCAAAATTATAGTATGGGTTAGGCCTTATTGAACGGACTGATAGGTCATAAGTTAAAATCTATTAAAGTTTTAGAACATAAAAGTGACTCGAAGGTTGATACTTCGACACAATACCATTAGAGGCTTCGAAGGCTCTAGAGGTTTACTAATAATTAAAGCATGCCGGGGCGAGGATACCAGATTAGCATAGTAGGTGTAGAATTATATTCGATGGTGAGGGCCGCCTCGAGAGCTTAATATCCAATTTGGACGTAAAAAAAAATTATGATATGGAAAGGTTTCTGGACCAAACGACCTATCTGCTAAACTCTACAAAGCGATGGCGGACAGATAAACTATTTGGCTTTGTTCAAGGGCCTCTATCAGACAGATTGATCTTTGACAATCTAGAGATTGTCATAGTGGTTTTCCACCTTAGTTCATCCGACTATACATATGTATGTATGCAGATAGGCAGGAGTGACAGCCTGCTATCCGAGAGACAAAGGGCTACTTAGCGCGTGTGCGCCGTTTTGATGTCACCACTCACATCTGTGTCGATCTGTGTTTCAAATCCATCCTGTGGCGTTAAGAAATTGAATGATGTTGCAAAATTCTATGTTCTGATAGGTCGTCAAAAAGGCTTTGCCGAGCGTGCGCTGTCTGGTTCTAGCTAGGGCTGGGCAGTCGCATAGGATATGGTTGAGAGATTCCTTTTCCGGCGGAAAAGCCCTATGGGAGGAACGTATTCAGGGTAGAGTCGTGCCTCATAAGCACATCAGCTGTTTTACCTCTCTATATGTTGCTACGGCCATGAACCCAGAAGAGAGTGATGTTGAAATAATCGCTTACGCAGGTGTTTGCACTGTGCGACTAGTTTGGATGATATGGTGTATGAATCGAGAACTTTGATGACTGTCAGTACAAATGACAACGTCTCTTTTAAATTTAATATTCCCTTAATCACCAGGTTTTCTACTTGGAACACACTAGCGGAGTCTAGAGGTCGAAATGATTTGGAGATATACGGTTCCGCTGAGTAGATACCCGAGCCGACTACCCATTTCATTTTCGAGCCGTCGTCTGTTCGTGATATGCAATCCATTTTACCACACCACTCTGGATGGGAAATAGACTTGGGTGGCTTTTTTTAGGTTGCGTTTCTGTGTCATGAAGTGGGTTGAAGTCGTAACCATGTCTCTAGGTAACAGGTCCTACACTCTATGATGACCAGAAATGTTGTAGGTTTTGCTTAAGGCAGCCCAACATACATACATGTGATCCATAGGTGAAGATGCGGCGTACAACGGCTGTATGCATCCACAACACCATTTCGGGCCGGAGTATCACCTTTTGCCAAATGTTCTACTAAAGGTGTAGAACGTGACACATGCTTTCCGTACCCGATGTTCTAAGTTTAGCTTCCAATTGTATTTTAGATCTAGGATCTAAGCCTCGGAAGACAGGAAGAATATCTGGTTATTGAGTCGAGGGAGATTAAAATTCGGTATCTTATACGTAGTGATAAACAGCAACAGTTTCGTTTTCTCGGATGTACGCTAAGGCCACATCCTGTGGCCCATCTGGTTAGCTTAATCAGAGCTCTCTCTGTGATTTCCCTAATTACCGAGGGGAACATACCCGATACTAGAATAACCACCTCGCGAGCATAAGCGACTGCCTTAATTCCGATTCTCTCAAACTCTTTCCAGATTTTGTCTATAACCGTGAGCAATAGAGGCGATAGGGTGCCTCTACCTCTCTCTATCTACAGTCTTGGCTATAATGGCGTTTCCCAGCTGAGCCTGAATAATCCGGGTTTTGAGCATGGATATGGTCCATCTGCTAACATAGCCATCTACACCTGCAGTGATGAGGGATTTTTTTTTTGGTTATGCTTACAGGTTCAAGAGTCGTACTTTTATTATGCTTGCCACTCAACCTGGGCGGACTGCAGATGGTTTGGGTCGTAGATGTTCGTTCATTGCTCTCCAGAGGTGGTTGTCCTAGATGGGATTCGGGAGGAACTTGACTGAATCTTAGCGTTGGTTATATTTCTCAGCTAATGTTCCATACCATTATTGTGTTATACTAGAAGTTGCACAAACAGAGTAAGAATTTGACGTGAACGTATACTGCGAGTGTATGCCTACGTCAATATTTTTGATTACTTATCATTCACAACAGCTGCATTACACAATATTTCCGTATAGGAATTGTTTTGGCTTATGGACAGACTTTACAGACCTTCCCCTTGGCAGTCGGTGATGTTTACCACTGCATCACGTATGGACGGTATGGACGTTGGTAAAAGCTACTACTAAATCTGGGAAAGTAGTTAGAGTAATTTGTGGATGAATTTTCCGATCGTCTGCACAACTTTATGCAGAGAGGTCTCACTGAACTTGCTTTCAGGTAGGCGTGTTAAGACTTCGATAAGTTTGTATTTTCTAGAGTGTATCGGATGTGCCTGTCTAAGATGCCTTCGAGGGTCTTCAATAGGAAGGGTGTGAGACCAATAGGTCTGAACTCCTAACCTTCGGGATGAAAACGACCCGGGCACGGTCATCCAACTTCGATTAACGAACTATTGTAGGTTTAAAGCAGATACGTCAAGGATATGTATGATGTACATACATATGTATGTATGTATGGAAAGGTGTATCAGTTAATACTAAGTCAAAAATTAGTGTTTCTGGGTTACTCAATTGATCTTAGCAGGTTCACATGACATGACTTTGTAACCAATAACAACAAAAAAAAAAAATTTGTTGACTCATCTTAATGCCATGCTCAGTTGTCAAATTGTACAAGTTTAATGCTCATCTAAGTAAGCTCTGGAATTAATGGTTTTCTTAAAACAGAACCCTGAACATGTGACCTCTGCAAAGCTGCCTAACCAATTCAAATACACTCCTAGAAAGTGCCAGTCCCATTATATCATTTCACAACTACCCGTCGTCTGGGCACCTGCCGTTACACACCCGCCCAATCGCTTCCTATTTCTGTCAAGTTCACATGCCAACGATGCAGCCAAAAAAGAAACAGAAAGCAACTGAAATACAAAACAGCAGATATATCGAAAAGTGAGTCCATCTGTCTCTCTGAAGCTGGACATACAAAAGAACGAACCAACAGACGCGCGGACGAAGGAAATTAACAACCCACACCTTACTCGATATCAATGTATCTCACAGTACCAAACGACACGAAACGACGAGATATGTACATATATACGATTCCGGTACAGAGCGTTCCACAAATGCTTCGTACTCATTCATGGAAGTTCATTTCACATTGTCGCCCAACCCAGGTTCGCCGCTGACCATTCGTCCGTGCCGAGTCAGTCGACGACGGTAGCGCAACACCGACCAAAACGATTCTGACTTCGACCAACGTACGAGTACTCAAGATTCCATTGTACTCTGAACGGTTACGTTGCGTTACTCCACCGCTTCATCAAACCGACTATCGGCCATCCGCCTCCATAGTTATACATATGTAGCTATGTCTATGTGTGTATGTGATGTATATGGGATGCAGTGCTCCGTTTAATTCGTTCCATTACAGTTCAGTGAATATTTGGGTTCCATAACAATCGGTTATCAATGAATTGTGCCTAATGCTGTATCCAGAGGCTTTAGCATTCATAAGAGGAGACGAGTTGGTTTTGGTCGTTGCCGAGGTGAAGCAATTGGACAGTGGAGAGGCATCCTACTACTCCAAATATACACATTGCGTCGTCCCTGATTGCTTTCAACCCTTTCTTTATTATTAGGAGGAGAGGTGATGCCATAACGAGAGGAAACTTTTGAAAATTGGAAAAGATTTGTTGAAAACTTCATTCAATCGTCGCTACTGCTGTTGGTGTTGCCGATTCTCGGTTGCCTTGCCCAGTCCCATGCTGCTCTGTTTGTTTTTGCTCCATTGGACAGATGTTGTGTACACATGCATTCCATCGAAGAAATGAAAGAGATTTTTCTCATTTTCAGTTTTTTTTTTGGTCTTCCTTACATTCCTTCGTTTCGCCAGGCTTCTTGGGGGCGGTTGCAACAGCGGTATGCAAATGGATTCCTCGGAAGCGGCCAAATAGGTGCTGCACTGTTGTGTAGCAATTGAAGGTGTTTACTTTGCACAGTCTATCGATACGGAATCGATTTATTGCACACTTTCTCGCATTTAATTGGCACTCACAACGGCTGAGTGGAGAATTATGTGAGTGAGATTGAGTTTTACGATGTAAGCCCTAGTAGCTGAGGTAGATGATGCGACTTAACGGTTGCGTGGCGATTTATTCCTATGTCTATGTGATATATGACATAGTTCTAGACAATCAGGTTAATTAGGGAGTTTTTTTGAACCACTCACCTCCATGGCGTTTATGTGGCAAACTTTGAACTAAGGCCAGACAACCTACAATCGAATAACTTTGACAAGAACATCTGAAATTCCCAAAGTTTACTTCAAGTTTTCCGAGCACACTTTTCAACTTAAAAGCCCCACGTAACCCTGTACCATCTTCTGAATTTACAGCAAACACTCTCAATTGAATCATCAGGCATCATAAGCCCTTTGTAACCCAATTTAACCAGATATCTGAAGTCAGGCATCACCGGTATGCAATTTGTATCTAAAATTTACATGATGATGATGTAGCATCATCCGACCATCCAGTCCGTCCACAGTTATGCATATTCTTCCTCTTTCCTCGTCCCTTCGCTTGACGATGCGGGCAGAACATGTGTGTTGCAAAAATTTAATATTCACCAATAAATTTTGCTTTACAACGCGTCCCGCCCTTTATCGACATTAACATCCCTATATCCGCGTCGCATCAGGAGTGATTTTAAGTGTAAAACGACACAATATCGTCGCCAATCCGCTTTAATTCATTTAACTCTATCCTGTTGCGTTGCGCTTACTTATGTATGTACCATTGTACAAGCAATTTTGTCCTGATACTCCTGCTTGTTGTTGTTGTCATTCGACAAAGTGAGATTAAAAGCGACTTTGTTAAATTGCCAGCCATCAATCTCGGTTGTATGCGAAATTTCGCAGCTCACTGTACCTATGTTGTCTCGCTTGGTTGCCCGTTGTGGTTGGGTGGGCTTTGTAAGTTGAGACTATTGAAACGCGTCTGTTGACATTGACTTTAAGTAATCGTTCTTGCGCGGAGCTGGATAATTAAAAATGTTGGATTTTCGGCTTTTTTTTTTCCTTTTTTTCATTTTTTGTTGGTTGAAATCATCGACTACTTAATCGGTTGTCGACAGGAGTTGATAGTCTGTTCGAACGATTCCGCTGATACGTTTGTATATACGATTATTCTACTCTTGACAAGCGAGTTGACTTAGGTCTTACTTCTGAATAATTATGCATGGTTAAAAACGAAAAACTGCAATAAGATGAGACGAAATTATATCGAGGAAAAAGTTGTGAGAAAAACCCCCCATTAAAAAAAATGGAAAAAAAAAACCAGTCGATGACTCCAAAATTTTGACCTGCATTTCCAAAATGTTTGTTACAAATGTTATAGGAGACATTCCGCTTCGTACCATTGTTTTATTGCTACCATTAGCAATACGGCACTGTGACCTTTACAGATCTATTGTGCCCGCTAGCCGATTAGCCGAAGAGCCTCTCCACTTCTATAATGAAGTTGAGAGTGCTTCTAGTAGGAGCCGAGGTGATCCCCTCAGGAGTCATAACTTCACTGAGAAGGATACGCTTCCTAAGATGGCAGAGAGCAGCACACTCACATAGTATGTGTTTCGCCGTCTCTTCGTCCTCCAGACAGAGCCGACACTCAGTTTCGGACGGGAGGCTAATTTTGTTTAGATGATATTTCAGACCGCAGTGTCCTGTTAGGTAGCTGACTAGTCTTCTGCTATCCACCCTATTGAGTTTGAGTATGTCGCCAGAGTGCTTGTTCAGGGGTCATATAAGTCATTTAGATTGACGGAGTCCCCGAACGCTGTTCCAAAAGCACAGGTGTTGCAATTTTTTCCACTTGTCTATGAAGGAATTTGTCTTAGACCCGGGAATGCCGCAGAATGGTTCCGGACCTATATATTTATCGCTGGAACCTTTCCTGGCAAGTTGGTCGGCAATTTCATTGCCCTTGATACCTTTATGTCCTGGCACCCACCAAAGTTTAACACTGTTTCTTTTGGCGAGGTCTTGTATAGCGTCATGGCATTCCTTGACGGTTTTTGAGTTCGTACTGTACGAACCCAGCGCTTTAAGCGCTGCTTGGCTATCAGAGAGTATGTTGATGGTTACTCCTCTTATGCCAGTCTCGAGATTTATATTGACGCATGTTAGGATGGCATGCAGCTCTGATTGGAAGATGCTGGGACCTATTCCCAGGGCCTTCGAGATCTTGCGTTTTGGTCCAAAGATGCCGGCGCCAACGCCGGAAGCCATATTGGAGCCATCCGTGTACCACCTAAGGCCTTTGACATTTAGCAGGGGATCACTGTTTTCCCATGCTGAGCGATTTGGGATCAGTATCTCAAATCTCTTGTTAAAGGTGAAGGTGTGTGGCAATGCGTCCAGGACCGTAGTAATCATATCCAGCTCGGGAAGGTATTGTAATATGGACATGTGGCCTACGGGTCTACATGGCATATTTGTTCCCGAGCAGAAATTTTCTGCACTGTGTAATGCCACCTTTTTTTTTGATATAAAGGTGCAGTGGAGTGAGTCCAATTAGTGTTTCTTGGTCGGCCAAGGGGCAGGTTGACGGAGCGCCTGTGATGTCGAGACACTCTAGTCTCTGAAGGCGTTGAAGCTTACCAATCATAGTTTTTTGCTCAACTTTTGTTGAGCAAGGCAGGTCTTACTATCACCGTGTGTAACCAGTGGACTACCTTAGGTTTAAGTCCCCAGGTGTTACCGTAGGTGCGTCGACAGGCCCACATGGCCTTAGTCGCTTTCATGAATTTATTTTTCATATTGGAATTATAGTTGAGTCTGCGGTCTAGGTCAATACCGAAATACTTCATTTCCTCTGAAAATCCTATGTGTGGGCCATTTAGAAAGATTGAGCAGGGTTGTACCGTTCTCCTCTTTTTAAATGGGACTAAGATTGTCTTATTTGGGTTAATAGATAAACCCCTTTCTGCCACACCAGTCAGAGATAAGTTAGAGCGCAAGCTGCATGCGCTCACAGGCAGTGATCTCGCACTTGCCCGTAACAATGACTACTAGGTCATCAGCGTATCTGATGACTTCGTAGCCCCAAGTGGTTAGCTTGCGTAGTAGATCATCGATGACTATCGACCAAAGCAGTAGTGAGAGGACTCCCCCTTGTGGGCATCCTCTAGCCCTCTAGCCGCCTATACTGTCACTGAGACCTCTCCGCATGTGGCTAATATGATACGGCTATTTAGCATCGCCCTAATCCAATGCTCGTCACCAAGTGGTGTAGTACATTCTCGGTAGATCGCTCTTTGCGATATGCATACTGGTTGGGATGCAGAGGTGTCTGATTTTCCAAGATACATCCATTATGGAACTCTATCAGTTGCTCCATTGTTTTTAGAAAGAACGAAGTCAGACTCATAGGGCGATAGGATTTAGGTTGCTCATTTGGCTTCCCAATCTTGGGCATGAAGACAAGATTGGCTTCTCTCCAATGTTGGGGTATGTAACCCATGTTGAAGCAAGACCTAAAAAGAACTATCAGTGGTGATAGAATTGTATTCAAGCCTTTCTGTAAGATCACAAGAAAGACAGCGTCCTTGCCTGGAGCCTTGTAGGGTTTAAATGAACCAATTGCCATTTGACCCTTTCAGGGCTGAAGAGTCTACCAGAGAGGCTGATTGTTCTACTGTCGATGTTATCTATAACGTTAATTTGAACGTCAAAATACATCGAGTAAGGAGTAGAACCAGGGAAGTGCACCTCGAGCAAAGTCTCCATAGTTTCCCTGCGATTGACGGTAAAGGTGCCGTCTGATTTGCGAAGCAGCCCGAGCCCATTTGTGTGCTCTCGAGATAGCGCTTTGTGGAGTCGGGCCGCAGTCGGAAGCGAGTCTATGTTCCCGCAATGTTTCCTCCGTTCTCTTGGATGTCCTCAATTGTATTTAGTTAGAGCAGATCTGTAATCAGTCCAATTGTTATACCGTTTTGCTCTGTTAAACAGCGATCTCACCTGCTTCCTTAGGAACTCAAGCTGAGTATTCCACCAGGGCACACACCGTTTGTGTGTAATTGACCTGGGTATACAGCTGTCTCTAGAGGTTGAGATGATTCCTGCATTGAGCTGGTAAGCCGCTTCGTCAATATCGTCTGTCGATTCAATCGACTTGAGAAGCATATCCTCTTTTATTGCTTAGCATGGGCTCCAGAGCTCCGTGGCGCAGTGGGTAGTGTGTTGGCCTCTGATGCCGATGACACGGGATCGAATCCCGACACAGTCATGTCATCGAACGTGTTTTTCACGGTGTTTCTCCTCAGCGGGGTTCTGACAAACCTCCTGTAGTAAAATTGTCATGAAAAGCTTCTCGAAATTCGCCGTTCGGATCCGGCAATAAACTATAGTTCCCTCTCACCTATGGGAAAATTAAATCACACGCAACACGGGTGATTGAGAGAAGCTCGGCTTAGGTCCTTCATGGGCTGTAACGCCAACATACACACATGGGCTCCAAATAAGGCGTAGGATAGTGAACGTGAAATAAGAGCACACATTTTGGATAATTTATTTCCGAGTAGCCAATATCGACTCAAACCATTATCTTGTGGCAGCCAGGTTACGACTACGAATATACCTAGCCCACAAAAGTAGAGGCCAGCGACATACAACTTCGAAATGCTACAATCACAGGAGGCCACCGGAGCATATACCTATCGCGTCTCCCTCAACCTCTTGGTAAACTCCTCAACACCCGCTCAGACCGTACAACACCAATGGACCCGTTGTCAACAAACCTTAGAGAGTATTGCTTTTGAGGTACTGAGTTTCACAACGCCACCAATAAGAAATCTATGGTTTGATGACGAGTGTAGGAGGTCACAAGCAGCAAGCCTATCGACAGAAGGACGAGAGCTGCTCGTGAGCATTATTAGCAGAAGTTCGAGATCACTATCACAGGAATGACGTTCGATGGTTTTATCAACGAATAAAACCAACATGTCAGGTATATAAAGCTAGAATGGAAGCCTACAGCGACGAAAATGAAAATCTATTAGTAGATTCACAGTCGATACTATGAATCGATGACGGCGATGACAAACAGATTCCGCTATCAGGGGCAATGACACATTCACAACGAACGACGATAGCAGAGAATTCCGTCCCCCTGACTTGGACCAAGTTAGGAATGCTTTTTCTAAGCTTGAGTCGAACAAAGCTGCTGGAGCAGACGGGCTACCTACCGAGCTCTTTAACGCAGCTGAAGATGACCTGGTTGGCACTATTTAAGACATTTTTTCGATATTTTTGGCTAGTGCTTCGCTATTAACATGGCAAATGTTGTCTTCCAAGGCTCTAATTGACGCCAACTTAATATCTCCTTGGAAACTATAAAAAGGGTCAAGTCCTACGATATAACCGTCAGTAGGTCGATTATAAAGATCGCAGAATGTGCGAAGTGTTTGAAAAGCCCTTCTCATTGAGCACGAATTTTGATAATAAAATTCAAGAATTTGTGAACATTGTGCGCGTGTGGACTTTCTCCGATAAAATCGCATTGCTAACGGGGTACAGCTGGCATTGACTTATGCCACGAGTCTGACAAGAGCTTTAAATCCATTTTAAAGTGTGACAATATCGAGAACATATAGTGTGATTCGGTACGTGGATAGTGGATACGTAATTAACAGATCGCTAACAAGTCCGCTTTAATTATTAGGTCATCGGTAGGATGTGAACGGAGAAATTTGTTTGGAGCATCTTTCACACCTATTAATGTGTCTCCTTTTATGGGACTTGTGAGATTTTTAGAGGTCTTATTGCAAGCTACTCATCAATCATCTATATGGCGTGTGATTTATTTTCCTATAGCTGAAGCGGACCCACGATTTATCGCCGATCGTACGATGTCATTCCACTAGTTAAATAGTTCACCTGGCCACAGGATGTTCCAACAAAATTTCTGGACCCGAGTCGCTACCATAATTTGAGCGGTCAACTTGGAAAAAATGTTTAAAAACTTCAATATTTTCCTCAATTTTTACCATCTGGCATAGTAGACAGACTTAACTTTGACTTTACATGTATTTATAACTCTTCCTTAAAATAGTGAGATTTAATTTCAATGCACTTATGCCAACGCATCTTCCAATTTTCGAAATAGTTGTTAGAGTACAGCGCGTTAAGCGCTGTCTGTAATATTACCAATATTTTTTTATTCGTTTGAAAGGCCCATCGATGCCATTATGTATGAAATATAACATCGTTCATGGCTTCTTTGGGTGGCACGCATCCGAAATGTAAAATTTTCCAACCAGGCTGAATTTGACCGGTGGCATGGATTATGTTGGATTTGAGGGCCGCTGTGGTTTATTAGCATACACCTGCATGTTCAGAAAGTCCCACAAGAAAAAGTCTAACGGGGTCAAATCACAAGATCTCGGTGGCCAGTTCACATCACCTCCACGTGAGATGACCATGCCCTCGGTTCACTTGTGGAGAATTTCCTGTGTGGCATGTAGCGCCATCCTATAGAAACTACATGTCGTTGGTGTTCATATCATCCAATTCAAGCAAAGAAAAGTTGGCAACTGTCGAACTACAGCGTTGGCCGTTGACGGTGATGCCCTGGCCAACGTTATTCTCAAAGAGATATGGACCGATGACGCCGCCAGCCCCAAATCCACACTAAACAGTGACTTTTTCGGTATGCATTGGACCGATTGGATTGGATCTCATGTGGATTGGCATCGTCCCAAATTTGACAATTTTGTTTGTTGACACGCCCTTTCATCCAGAAATGGGCCTCATCGCTGGTTCGATGAATATTTGGGGTCAGTTTCCAATCGCTCCAGAGCCTATCCAGCTAACACACGTCGTTGTCTATGGTCATTTATACCTTTAGTTCCAGGATCAGTTGAATTTTGTACGGCCCAAGTCAAGACCGAGAATTTGTCAAGTTGTGGCCTGTGAACGGCCAAATTCCCATGTGCGACGCGAAATCGACTGCACACTCTCGGAGACAGCGGCGATGTTTTCGGCAGATCCTGCATTTCGTCGACGTACACTGCTTGCATGTTGTACTGAGGGGGGAAGACCGAATCCGGCAGGGAATTCCAGATCCGTGTGGTGCGGTTAGAGAAAGATTCCCTAACTTGACGGTACGTCCGAAAGAGGGCTCCAGGATATATTGGTGATCCTAGAGAGACGTGTGTTGCAGGAGAAATGTTGAAGGGGCGCATTGCAATTGGCTTTTTTTTTCAGATAATTTTTGGTCGAAGTAACGATAAAAAAGGGCGAATCAGGAAACATTTCTAATGTTTTGGTAATGCTGGAGTCACCTACCAGTTTTATAGCGCGTTTTTGTATTCTATCTAGTAGGTGCAATGGAGTCTTAGAAGCACCGGACCAAACATGAGCGAATGAACGCCTTAAAGATTGTAGCCAGGTCTAAGGGTGAGAAATATTTCTTGCATCTGTATAAGAAGCCTAGGCATTTCGCAGCATTCTTGGCGACACTGAATATGTGGTCGCTCCAATTAAGATTGTGAGCAACACACATACCCAGGATGGAAGGCTTTTCGGTTTCTGAGATGTAAGTGCCATTCATGGATAATGGCTGCGGGTTGGTTATACGCTTTAACGACAAGAGATAGCATTAAATTCCACTCTATTGTTTTAACCCCATTGGATGATGTTGTCGATGTCGGAATTTAATGAGCTCAACATACGCTGCCGCTCACTATCTACAACCGAAGTGCAGAGTCGTAAACCAGTGAACGAATATAAGAAGCTGAGGTTACTGTCGTCAGTGAAGGAGTGAATTGGATTAGAAGTAATAGACAAGAGATCATTTGTAAAAGTAGGAAAGAGTGAAAAAGTGAACACCAGCATTTTCGTCAAAGAGGCTTCATGCCAAACCCTGTTAAATGCTTTCGAAAAATCCAGTGCAACGATTTTGCTTTCACCTGCTTGGTGAAGCGAGGGATTCCACTTTTCGGCGATATATGCCATCAAATTACTAGTGGATCTGTTGCTGAGGAAACCGTACTGACGGTCATTGAGGAGTTTCCATGATTCAAGATATTTCATAAGCTGACGGTTAATCAGCGTTTCCATGACATTGGAAAGAAGGGACGTTAGTGCAATGGGTCGCTAGTTAGAGGGAGAAGATGATTCGCCTTTCTTGGGTATAGGCTGGACAAATGCTGTATTCCACCTACTCGGAAAGAGCCCAGAGGAGTGGGAAAGGTGAAAAAGCTTACGCAGTGGTTTTGCCAGCCTAGAAGAGAACCTCTTCAGAGCTATTGGGGCAGTACCATCTGGACCAGCGGATTCATGTATGTGGAGGTCCTTAAAACCCTTGCGACTGTATGAATGCGAATGTGGATTAGTCCCATGGTGGAATTGACGCACTCTAGTACATGCGGACACAAAATGCAAGCTGGGAGCTTAAAATTGACTGCGAAGTGTGCAACAAGTACATAGGTTAGCTTTGTCTAAGTGGGTGACAGCGTGAATGTCATAGTGGATGAGCGTCGGTTTACAAGCGACCGGAAACCGAATTTGCCATTCCGATTTGGATTAAATTTGTGATAATATCGGTTGTGGCGTCCACGTCGTTGTTGAGGAAACACATCGACCAGTTAAAGATCCGAAAGAAGTTGTTAAGGTTAGTGTTCTCTTAGGAGCTCTTTCTTTAACTGGATGGTGGAAGTTTGAGAATTTTGCTGATATCACGCAGTATAGTAGTGATGCTCGGTTTCGGTCTTCAGAACTGTTTGCCTTGTAGGCCCGAAAACTTAGCTCCCTGAGCTTAATAGCCTCTTTGCAGCTTAAGTCAAACCACGTATTATCCTTAGGCCTGGTGCTTTTAATCTTGCTGGGAATAAAATTTGCCATGCCGATTCGGATAATGTTTGCGATAAAATCAGTTGCGGCGTCCACGTCGTTGTCGAGGAAGCACAACGACCAGTTAAAGATCCGAAAGAAGTTGTTAAGGCCGCACCAGTTGGCTTTCTCGTATAGGCATAATGTTCTCTTAGAAGCTTTTCCTTTAACTGATTGGTGGGAATTCGAGAATTTAGCTGATATCATGCAGTGGTCGGACGACCCTAGAGGCGACAATAAATCGATCCTGTATTTAGGTAGCTGAGAGCACCGTGGCGCAGTGGGTAGTGTGTTGGCCTCTGACGCCGATGACACGGGATCGAATCCCGACACAGCTATGTCGTCGAACGTGTTTTCACGGTGTTTCTCCTCAGCGGGGTTCTGACAAAACCCCCTGTAGTAAAATTGACATGAAAAGCTTCTCGAAATTCGCCGTTCGGAACCGGCAATAAACCGTAGGTCCCTTCCACCTATGGGAAAATTAAAATCACACACAACATGGGTGATTGAGAGAAGCTCGGCTCTGGTCCTTCATGGGCTGTAACGCCAACATACATACATAGATTTAGGTAGCTGGTAGGTGAGAAACAAGTTCAACGTGTTGGCGGTATGACCAGCAACATAGGGGATACGCGACGGCTCATTCACAAGTTGAGTTAATTGATTTAGGGTGTTGTCTGTCCAGAATGCCGAAGCCACTGAGAATTGTGTACACTGAATTCGCCCGCTAAAACGACTTCAGTGCGAGGGTACAGGGAAACAATTCTTTGAATGAAACTAAACGTTGCGTCGAATGCATCAAATGTTGCATTCCTGTCTAGATTGGGGCTTCTTCAAAGAAAACTGTAGTGAACGGAATGCTACCGGAGTGTGAATTTAAGTCATATGAATGCACATTCCGAGGTGGATGTTTGGCTACGAACATAGATGGCGAGACCGATGTGAGAAACGAATAATGGAACTAAGCTACATATGTATATCTTTGGTACATTTTGTGAATTAGTCCTATTTCCGAAACACAAACTGGGATCAGTTTGAGCCGAATCACAATTTCCTGAGATAACTAACGACGATAACTAATATAACAACGTATAGAGCAGTAGTTGTAGTAGTAGGTGACTTTAGAAAGATTGTTCTCATAACTGGCCAATCGCAAGGCCAATCGCTTTTTTTCTGTGAATTACTTACTTACTAAGATGGCGCTACAGTTCGGGTGAACCAGGGCCTCAACCAACAAGCTTCTCCAGCCGGCACGATCTTTGGCCAGCCTCTTCCACTTCCATACGCCCAGTTGGTTGAGGTCCCTTTCCACCTGTGCGCGCCAGCTTAGATGCGGTCGTAATCTGCTGCATCGTCCCTCGGGGTTGGTGTCGACGACTCTTCGGGCCGGAGCGGTGATGTCTATTTGCTCTACATGGCCCAGCCATCTTAGACATTGGATCCGAAGACGTCTAACTAGGCCGATGCCTCTGTTGAATCTCCTCCTCCACTCTCCGTTTACACAAACGGGACCAAAGATTGCACGCAAAATTTTCCTCTCGAAACGCGCAAGAGCCTCTTCATCCGCTTTTGATAAAGTCCAAGCAAGCCTCAGCGCCGTAGAGGAGGACCGGGATGATTAAGGTTTTGTAGAGGGATAACTTAGTTTTTCGAGGGAGGGCTCTACTACTCAGTTGTCTCTTGGGCCCAAAGAAGCAGCTGTTGGCAAGAGTTCTTCTGCGTTTTATCTCAGCGCTGGTGTTGTTGTGTCGCTGGTCATCAGTGAGCCAAGGTAGACGAATTTCTTGACAACTTAAAAGTTATATCCGCCCATGGTGACGTTCTGGCCAATACGTCGATGTTGTGTGTCTTTCTTTGATGACAGCATACATTTGGTCTTGTCCCCATTTACCCTTAGACCCACTTTAGCCGCTTCTGCTTCAATGCTTGCGACCGCCTCATGGACGTCTCGCTTTGTCCGTCCAATAACGTCAATGTCATCTGCGTAGGCAAGCAGTTGTTTAGACTTGAAATAGATCGTACCTCTTGCATTGGCCACAGAGTCCCGCACGACCTTTTCAAGGATGATGTTAAAGAAATCACATGACAGTGCGTCACCGTGTCTAAAACCTTTTTTAATATCGAAGGGGTCGGTTAATGGAGCAGCGGGAATTCTCCATAGTCATCCTGCTCAGTCTGACGAGTTTGGCAGGAATGTTAAAACAAGACATGGCTCTGTATAGCTCGTCTCTATAAACGCTGTCACATGCGGCTTTAAAGTCGACAAAAAGATGGTGCGTGTCGACCTGGAATTCATGGGTCTTCTCCAAGATCTACCGTAGTGTAAATACTTGGTCTATCGTGGATATTTCTGGCCTGAATCCACACTGGTAGGAACCTATCAGATTGTCCACGAACGGTTTCAGGCACTTACACAGTACGGCAGAGAGGATCTTGTACGCAATGTTTAGGAGACTTACCCCTCTGTAATTCTTTCTGTGAATTGCGAATAGAAATATGTTGTTGGGTTCACTTCCCTATAGCATTTTTTTTTACAAAAACTACAATAGTAGCCCGGTAGTAAGTGGTAAAGGTGAAAGGCCCTCAGTCATGCTGGCAAATAGAAATGTATATATTTTGATTGCAGTTCTCCTAGGTGAAGTAAACAAGTCTTCTAGAGCGACAATTGGCCAATTCTCGATTACGATACATAAAGGGTTCTATGATGTTTCCTATTTTACATCCTCAGTTAACTTGGGTTATTACAGAACGACTTCAGATAAGTTAATTTATCGTGAATTGTTTGAGGAATATTCGAAGAAATTCTTAGATAAAACCTTGACTGGTAAAATACTAGAGCGAAGGGAAACAAAATGGGGCCTTTTCGTAAGTCAACCAATATACTAATAAGAGCTCATACTCAATATACATACAAAGTAATAACTCCCAGCCTTTTCAGGAGTTTTTAGCCAAACGTCAGTCGAAACCCAATTGTCAGAATCATTTTGAATATTTCTCCTACCAAATTCCCGTCCGCCTCGTTGCTTTCGGATTTAACTCACTTATACACCCGAGAATTCAGTCCTCTCTTAACATTGTACATACATATGCTAAAAGAATTGTTAGTGATATGCATTCGAGTGCGACGAGAATGTCAGATTATTTGAAAATAATATCACACCCACTGACGATGACGATGTCACCACGTGACGATCGGATGCGCACGCCACATCCACTCAAATGCCCCAACGTTCATACGCTATCTACGTCGGTCGGTCTAACTTCCACTAGTTGTACAACAACTTCCGGTTGTTCCAAAGAACACACATTCCGTGCACATAGGGTACGAATATAGGTTGGACATTTCCGGCATCGCTACTTATGTGTAGCGAGCAGTGTAAACTCTTTTTCTCCCTTCCACTCATGTATTTAATGTTCAGTTAGCACCACCACCCAAATGGGGAGAATAGAGGAAAGGAATACTCTAAGCACCCACTCTGGCTGCTTTGACTGATTTTCAATGTGCTCATCATCCGATAGAGTGGTTTTCTTTACAAGTGAACCAAAGCAGCGGAATCGGTGGCCAGGGAACGACCAAACAAAGACCACTACGAGCTTCATTATACCTCCCATCGCCTACCTCACGCACCCTGTAAACAACTGTCGTTACTGTCCACGTCGGTTGGTCTATCACCACCAATACCATCGTCCTTAACCCTTTAGCTCCTTTTCGTCTTCTTCTTCTTCTTCTTCTTTTCATCCGTCTCAGCATCCATTTGACAAAACAGACGAAGAACATACCAAACCAAAGAAAAAACAAACAACAATCCCTCGTGTCCATTTGAACGACGAGCATTTTTCGAAAACTCCTCAATCGCTCGAACAGTCAGGGGTGAACTCAATCGGAGCACTGAGAACGTCAAACAAGCACACAGCCAAACCGGACCAAACCGAGAGCCAAGTAGAGCACCCTGAAAAACACCTCACTACACTGTCCTTTCACGGATGAACTGTCACCTCCACATTCGATGTCATGCTCATTGGACATCGCTGCGCGTCGCTGTTACCATAACTCTGCGCAAAAACCAAGCATCTCCCAACAGCACGGTCTTATGCTCTATTCTCCTTACTCTATGCTTGCTGTTGCTCACTACTGCTCTGCTTGCTCTTCTTGGTGTTACACTTTTTTTTTTCAACGTTCACTTTTCCTATTTTTCCATCTATTTTCGGGGGTTGAAAACGCTCTACCTACACTTTGAGGTTTTCGTTTTTGATCGAGTGCAGAGGTTGTGTCATTCGCAGTTTGTCGTTCGTTGAACTCAAACCATATTCTTGAGCAGCACTCGGAATACGACAGATACATTTTCCCTAGTCCTTACCGTGTGATATCGTGATATTTTAAAATCATATTCGAAACAGTGAATTTATAGTTAATCATATTTTGCGAAATTGCTACTTTGTAATGGTGGTGATGTAAAATAAGCAATTTCCGGATCGAGCCGAATCTATCGAAACGGTTCGCTGGCATCAGACTTGCTTGTTGTTGGGAAACTTGTAATAGCAGTTGATTCGTAAATGGTGATTAGATAATTACGTTTATTCGCCGATAATTCAATTCCGTGAAGTTAGCACGCGGTGTTTTTCCACAGACTGGACGAGGGCGGGCGGTAAGTGTTTCGATGTGTATTTTGCCGCCCTCTGTTTGTTACTTGTACTCGTGTGTTTATTGTCCCATCCCCTCAAAAAATCGCCACGTAGTGGAGACGTATAGTAGAGAATGGTTTTTAAAAAATGTACAAGAAAGCGATATGGGGATATTGCACTTTTATACCAATCACTCTTGGTCGGCGGTGCTATGCACATATATCATATTGGTCTGATGACTGTTTACATTAACTTCGAGTGATGCGTTGCATTTGTCGGCGTTTGAGGTAATTATACTTTTTCCGAGGGCAGAAAAAGTAATGACGGCGAAAGGCGTTTTCTTCCAACTTTCAGGTAAGGACGTTTTTTTTTTAGTTAATTTTGAAGTATTCGTATAGTACCGAAATATGCGTATTAAGCTTCATCATGCTGACATATGCCAATCGGGCCATATTGCTCCCCTCAATTGTCCATATGGTTGAAATTTCCTAATGTTTCCTCTTGTGTTTTCAATTCAAGTTAGAAACAGATAGTGTATATGTCGGAAATCATCTTTGATCCAATCCAGTCGTTAAAGAATGAGTTTCATTGAAATAGACTTTTTACACATTTTTTCGAGTGCTACTTCAACTCATATTAATATCCCATGCAAATGCGAATTCAATTGTTACATACAAAGAGAACGTGGCCATCTAAAAAATTAGCAGAATTTAATAGACTAATCACGTTTAATAAAAACAGCTGCTAAGAAATGGAAACCTGCGAATTTCATTCACTTATTTTATAATAATGCTTCTGCTTAATGCACCTTAATACATATCTTCTTATTAACATTTAACCAATATAAGTGGCCATACATAATCCTGTCGCAAAATTTTTATTAATCACCTCGGCACAAAGGTGTGATTTTGAACAGTGTTTTTTTTTTTTTAATTTACACACGTCTGACGTGGAATTTGTCTGAGATTAAGTCTTATAGCAAGTAGAAACTAATAAATTAATTAGCACCTATTGTCGCAAGAAAAACAATACGTATGTATGTGAAAACTCGTTATTCCAAATTATAGTTAACGCATTTTTTGATAAAAACAATTTTTTTTTTAGTAGGCAATTTTCTCAAATTTGAATTAAGCGGGTCGGAACTTAAAAGAAGTCTATTCAAAAGGTCCTTATTAGTGACGACATGAGACATTTTTCTGGTGTGATTTAGTCGGTAATATATCTGGACTCTGCGGCTTCCTCACTTAGGTTAGGTTAGGTATATGGGTGCCCTATTGACGGAAAGTCAAGGCTCACGTAGACTACGTTGAGTCCATTGTGCCCACTTGTTTTGTTTAACCCGTTGATATCTATACATTTACCGTCGAGCTGAACCAGCCAGACGAGGATAAAATTCCGAGTATTCTGTTCAGCCCAATATTACCTACCTCTTCTAGTCCCGAAAGGCAGTATCTTCCTTTTTTGGGCTAGCGCCGGACATTCGCACAGCAGGTTATGAATGGATTCAATTTCCTCTTCGTCCCAGCAGCTTCTGAAGAAGTCATTGCAGGGCTGGCCTAGTCGAGCTGCATGGTACTGGCACCGACTACCAGTCGAATATTCCCTCGATTGAACTTCAGCATTTTTTCCGTTTTTTTTTTTCTTACCATAGACGGGCCAAGTCGATCTCGCCGTAGCGCATGTATCTAAGCGACACCATCGCTTATTGGCTTCCACTAATAGCTCCGTCTCTATCTCCCTGTAGAGCGCACTGAGTGGTGCTTTGGCCTCAGCTAAGATCTGCGCAATGTTAGCACTTGAGCCAGCTCGTCCGCCCTCTCGTTTCCGGAGATATTCATATGACCAGGTACCCAGCAAAGGGTCACCTCATTTTTATTGAATATCTCTTCTCCTTGCAGAGTTTGACGAGCTTGGATCTTATCCATGCTGCCTGCAGAGCCTTAATGGCTGCCTGGCTGTCAACATAGATGCTGATCCTTTTTCCTGAGATATTCTCTTTCCTAAGCAGGTCCGCCGCCAGCTTGATAGCGAAGACTTCAGCTTTGAAGAGCTCACTCACTTAACTCGCCTATAGAAATAATTCCATGGTGCTCAATCACCGATGTACCATGCAACAACACTTGGGGAACTGAAGCAGGTAAATAGTACCATGGATATGTTTTAATTATCTGTTCAGCTGTTTCTAAGACAAAAACTTTGAACTTATCTGCATCGATATTATAACCTGAATTTAAAGCCTGTAAAATAGCTGCGCACATGTCGATCAATGTTTTGTCGATTCCAACTATTTTGGGCTGAAATTTCGGAATTATAGAAAAATTTCCTGGCTGTATTACCATAATTTGGAGAGCACCGTGGCGCAGTGGGTAGTGTGTTGGCCTTTGACGCCGATGACACGGGACCGAATCCCGACACAGCCATTGTCATCGAACGTGTTTTTCACGGTGTTTCTCCTCAGCGGGGTTCAGACAAAGCCCCTGTAGTAAAATTGTCATGAAAAGCTTCTCGAAATTCGCCGTTCGGAACCGACAATAAACTGTAGGTCCCTTTCCCCTATGGGAAAATGAAACCACACACAACATGGGTGATTGAGAGAGAAGCTCGGCTCAGGTTCTTCATGGACTGTAACGCCAACATACATACATACATTACCATAATTTGAGGATATACTATTTTTGCTCTGAACTCAGCTTGAACTATTTTCTTTCTTTTTTCAAATTCTTTTTTGTCATCACCTCTAATCTGCCATTTTTTAATTTTGAGTCTGTAGGAAATATGAACAAAAAACTCGAAGAATCTAATCCAAGCATGAAGAGGGGACAAACGAAAACATAAACTGTTCTCATTGACATCTTTTTGAAGACATAATTCAATGTTCCTTTGGCATCGCTCCGAAGCATCACACTTGCACACTTTTCCATCAACCATAGTTAGACGTAAGTTGTAAGTGACTGTCCATTCTCTATCATTGAGAGTTATAATTAAAGACTGAAAGGCATTAATTTTTTCAATATAATACTGTTCTTCACATACAGATACAGCAGCAGTTTCTTTTTAACTTCCCAGTGGGAAGTTATTGTAATGGGGCCGATATTGCGAATTCCAAGTTTTGACATATCTCCACGTTTCAAGGTCACCAGAATCCAAAGGTTTTTATAGAGATGTATGTGTGTACCTATGTGCGCATGTGCCTTTCGCTCGATTATCTCGAGAACCACAAATGGTATTGACATAAGATTGGGTTCATTCCACGCGAAATAACGCAACCTAGTACTGAATAGGCTTTTAGCAAAATCGGTGCAGCTGTTTTTTTGTTGGAAATTAAATAACTAAAAAATAGGCAAAAAAAAAATGAACAACACGCGGTGTTCCCAAGCGGTCCCCCATCTAAGTACTGACCGCATCCGATGCTGGTTGATTGCGGTGATCGGACGAGAACCGATACATTACCCATTATTCGTCTAAGAATAACAAAAAGGTATTATAATCGGTCCATCTGTTCAGGAGTTACGATGCCACAGACAGACACAAAGACACATCAAACTTATAAAGCCGCTCTTTTTGCGTCGGGGGTTAAAAATGAAAGAATATGAAATTTAATGAGTGTTTTCATTTTTCCCACTAGGAAGTTAGTCGTGTGGGCCTTACGGGTTGCACCTAGACCACATTTTTTAAATTGAAATCGAATTGGGCGACAGTATCTTGTTGAGGCAGGTCGAGGATTTTTCGAAAGAACAACATCTTCATTATTGTCATTTTTTAATTGAAGCTGCAATGGCACGTAAGATGTAACAATTAAATAGCTGTCTTTGAAGGCTTTGTTTGTACTCGCTTTCGCCTGTACTTCCATCAAATTCCCATTTTCCTTCTAACTGTAGGCTTTGATATGAGTCCTTGTTAAGAGTGTCAAGAACGTGTTTCTGCATGGTCCAGGGGTATATTGAGACTAATTATTTGAGATGAATTTATTGAAAATGTCTGAAATTGGGGCAAGTGGATCTTCTTTCAGACGTTCCTCTCTGGTAGTGGAATCATCAAATCGGATGCAGTTGACCAAACAAGAAAAACGCCATTTGGACATTACACAGCGGAATATTTCATGGCCAGTTCCATCGGTGGCACTTATGTAAATACCGACGAGTAATACATTATACCGATAAAGGCTTTTATTTCAGTTACATCGGTGTCCATTAGTTCTATTTTAGTGCTTTCTTTGAACTGCAATCGGTAATTATGTAATTTCTCTTTGGTAAATGCCACAAAACATTCCAAAATTGAATTGTCCAAAATTTTAGACCAAAGTTTGAAATAGCCTTCAAAATTGCGATTGTACAAACGGCCAGGTAGTCTTATAATGTTGTGGGCTGCAGTTCTAGATGTCCTGGTGCACTCTTGTCTATTCCAAATAAAACCGTTCTTACCTTTGTAATATTTTTCACTCACATATTCAGCGGCGGACGAATGTGCCACTTCTTTATGTGATTTTTCATCTTCGTCTTCCTATGAAACTTCGTCGGGTTCCAAGATTTCAGTTTCTGGAACGAAATTCGGTTCATCACTTTCATTGTCGAAACGCTTAACTCGTGCTCGCTTTCTTCGTCCAACCATTGTTCAATTTGCTGGTCGTGACTTACAAAGGTTCCAGTCGACATTCTTTTAGATTTACGAAACCCTTGGCTGGTACTTGATTGATCCATCTAAGAAACAAATACCAAATAGAACTTAATTAAACAATTTCACTGACATGTTGCCTAGGAGGCACTATGAGCAGATAACAGTTACGCTGAGGTGGTTGTTTATCAGTCATATACCTTAAGACTGACGGGGTTGACTATTAGACACTCCCTTTTGCAACACGATGCACCCGCACACCATGATGGCTCGAGTTATACTAACGTGAGCATGATCATAAGGACGAAAGGTACTGAGAACAAAAGAATCAACATTAAAAAATAATGACGCAATACAAGTTTTTTGATTTTCTGGTGTCTGACATATTACCACGTCAGTCGCAGAGGGTTAGTCTAACCTACCTTACCCTACCCTATATATGCCATTGGTGCTGGCATTTATTGCCCGAAAGATGCTTGTTTTAAGGCTTTCAGACGTCCGTAGAGCCCACTCCAGCCACCAAATGCGTTGATGCTGCCGGACAACGTCTCTCTGATCGCGGTCTAAAACCGCCTTGCTGAACCTGAGGCGCTCTGGCTCACAGAGCGCGACATCAGCCCCGTACAGGAATCGCCGTTCCACGTAATTACAGGCCACATGGAAGATCAGCGGTGCCGCCAATCTATCCTGGATCAGCCCACAATGATCTAAATAGAGGAATGCTTCCGGAGAAACAAAGCCGCCAAGTCGCACACGCTCATGGTACATACTGTTTGGGCAGACCCAGGATAGTTATATCATTGAATTCATTACCCTCCCCGCTTTCAAACTTTTGAGTTGTTTTATCGTTGAGTTGTTTTTCGATTAAGACAAGCTCCACATCTTTTTTTCAATCCTGTTCTAGGCCTTTTCAAGCCTTTTTTTTTTGTTTTTTTTTTTTTGCATAATCTTCTTCTTCTTCTTAATGGGCGCTACAGTTCGCTCTTCGCTCTACATGGCCCAGCCATCTTAGGCGTTGAACCCCTAGACGCCTGACTAGACTCATGTCGCTGTACAGCCCGTAAAGTTCGTGGTTTATATGCCCGAAAATCACGAGCAAAATCTTTCTCTCGAACCGACCAATTGCCTCGTCATCCGCTTTTGATAGTGTCCAAGCTTCTGCGCCGTACAAAAGGACTGGGATGATAAGAGTCTTATCTAGAGTCGCCTTTTTCATTCGGGAGAGGGCTCTATTACTCAGCTGCCTCCTGAGCCCAAAGAAACAGCGATTGGCAAGAGTGATTCTGCGTTTGATTTCGGAATTGATGTCGGTGTTCCAGGTCACTGCGGAGACAAGGTAGACTAAGTCCTTAACTACCTCGAACTTATATCTGCCAATACAAACGTTCTGACCAAGACGTCGGTGGTGAGCGTCCTTTTTTGATGACAGCATATTTTTAGTTTTGCCCTCGTTTACCGCCAGACCAACTTTCGCCGCCTCGAACTTAATACTCGCAAACGCCTCATTGACATCTCGCTGTGATCTACCTATTATGTCAATATCGTCAGCGTATGCAAGGAGTTGCGATGATTTGAAATAGATTGTGCCTCTTGTATTGGTCAGTGATTTTTGCACAATCATTTCCAATATGATGTTGAAGAAATCACACGACAGCGCATCGCCCTGCCTGAATCCTTTTTTGACATAAAAACTATCGGTAAGGTATTCACCGATTCGGATGGAGTAGCGAGCATTCTCCAAAGTCAGCCTGCATAGTCTGGCGAGATTAGCATGTATGTCAAAGGTAGGCATAGCGTTGTATAGCTCGTCTCTAATTACGCTGTCGTATGCGGCTTTGAAGTCGACAAATAGGTGGTGAGTGTCGACTTGAAATTCATTGGTTTTTTCCAGGATCTGCCGTAGTGTAAAGATTTGGTCGATGGTGGACTTCCCTGGCCTGAATCCGCACTGATAAGGACCTATCAGCTTTTCAGGTGTTCACACAAAACGGCAGAGAAGATCTTGTAGGCGATGTTAAGGAGACTTATTCCTCCATGGTTGACGCAATCAGAGGGGTTTCCTTTCTTGTGGATCGGGCATACGATGCTGAGACTCCATTCTTCGGGCATGCTTTCCTCTGACCATATCCTACAGATGAGCTGGTGCATGCTCCTAACTAGGTCATCCCAGCTGCCTTGAAGAGCTCGGCAGGCAGTCCGTCTGCGCCAGCAGCTTTATTCGACTTGAGCTTCGATATGGCAATCTTGACTTCGTCGTGGTCAGGGGGACAGGATTCTCTGCCGTCTCCGTCGATTAGAAATGGATCATTCTGCCTGACAGCGGTATATTGACTAACATCGCCGTTATACAGTCTGCAGAAGTGGTTTTTCCATAATCTCAGCATCGACTGCGATTCTACGACTAGGTTTCCGTTCTCATCCCTGCAGGCTTCCGTTTTGGCCTTATAACCTTGGCATGTTCGCTTTATCTATTGATAAAACGTTCGACGTCACGCCTGCATTAACACCTCTCCAAATAGCGCTTCTCGTGAACTTTTTTCTTTCTCTAAGAAGCTTATGCTTCTTTTTAATTCGTAGAGCTCACGAGCTGCTCTTGTTCTTTTATGCAGTGAGGCCTTATATGCATCCTGCTTCGCTGTGTGAATCCTCCTGCACTCGTCCTCGAACCAGGTGTTTCTTCGTGGTGGAGCCTTGAAACCCAAAACTTCGGATGCAGAGCTTTTCAGGACTTGTTTGCAAAGGCTCCACTGCTGTTCTATTGATAGCGTGGAGGATTGGTGTGTATTGGAGATCTTGAGGGAGACGCGATTGGTGAAAGCCGGAGCTGTTTCTGGCGATAGTAGCTTTCCGACGTCATAACCTTGCATTCTTAATCTACTCCGCTGCGTTCGTGATATTCCGATGTTAGTCCCTCGGAAAGTTCGAACATCAAGAATAGTGGAGGAGTGTCTGACGTCGATCGCGATGTGACCAATCTGGTTGGTAGTCGATTGATCAAAAGACCGCCAGGTGCCTTTGTGTATATCGAGGTGCGGGAAGCGCGTTCTGGCTAGAACTAAATAGTTAGCTCATTAGTCGATTACATCAGACCGTTTAAAACAAAATGTTTTAAGCAAGTTGTATCTGCCAACAACAAATATGGCCCTTTGTCCTTGTTTTTTTCTTCATACTGAACGGCATTTTAATTTCCGTCATAGATTCCGTCGTTCAATACATACTTTAAACTGAAAGTTATACGAGATTATTAAAACAATAAACACTCCCGACAACAATGGTACATCATAACTACTTGCCTACTCTTATTGTCGTTTTTCAATCGAAGACACTCCCGCCCAGCAGCATATAGACATATGTACACACGTGTATGTGGTGGAAAAAAAAGTGGCAAAAAAAGAGGAAAAGTTTTCCCACAAATGGAATTAATAGAAAACCTAGTAATACAATTGAAACAAAAACCGAGAATCCTCGCCCCTATCCCACTGGCACGAGTGTGAGGAAGGCGCACCGATCCATCCTGACGATAGGCACACACATCCTGTGAGACGACACCTATCGGAAGTGTCGCACTAGGTATACCCCCGACATTCCATGCCGTTCCGAGGTACGGATACTTCACACCTTTATCACCATCATCATCATCATTATTATCGTCATCGGTATCTATTGTACAAACACAATTGTATAAAACGGATGAAATGCTTTTCCGCCTTTCAAGTAAGCGCCACCTTCGCCAACTCCACCTTCGAGTGAACAAGTTCTCTTCAGCCCTTGTATCTGACTGTTTATTCGGCTGTCATCGCAAATCGAGCTCTTCGGGCTGGTGTTGTTCGCAACCATGCGTCGCATACATACGTATTATCCTTGATATCGATAGCAAAAACAATAAATTCCTTCTTACACTTCCTTGATAGACAGACAACGCCACCAAAACCCCACTGCTCCAGCAACAACCAAAACGAGGCGCTCATTCATCAGGGCAACATATGGCATCAGTACAAATGTATGGACGTGTGGTTACTGCTCGAATGTAATTCAAACTTTAAGTGAATTACCAGTTTGAGTTATATATTGTATGTTGCCTATGCATGCCCACACTATGACTAAGGTGTCCTGGTTGCATAAAGGTGCAGTTTTAAACATACGCCTTGTTCTTGTTGTTGTATCCTGTTTGTGGGTGTGCCACTTTACGCAGAAGAGCTAATTTAGGCTCCTAGTGTATGCTCATGCCCGCAAATTGGCCTTTTACGAGTTTGTTCTACCAAAAGCAAACACAAGCGGCGGTGTGCCATAAACTTTTAAGTATCCAACCCATCCGTTCAATCATCATTCGAGACAAGCGACACGGGGACAAGTGAGACAAGTGATGAAGTATGGGAGATACAAATCAAGAGATATGTACTGCGGGATAGCAGGCAACACAACACAAAGCCACTTTACGGGATCATAACTCAATTGAGTTTGTTATATGAAATTAGAGTTTCTAATGCACACACCGTCAACAAAGAGGTCTTTTCTGTTGTTCAAACTATGATAACTAGTAACAGCACTACTCACTACATCCTTCATGCCAACATCGAAGAGAGCTTGGCTTTTATCGATAGACAGGTGACTCGGTTGGCCGGACGTGCACAGACGCGGAAGGTTAGTTTGTCGGTCGGTGTTATTCTCATTCACCCGCTGAGGTGAGATTTTAATTCAATTAAAACAACTTTGGATCTCTCGGTGTAAAAGCCTATTCCATGCTAGGGGGCAAATTGTACGAATACTCGAGTATCTCTCCATGCATCTACCGATGTATGCATGTGCAGCTGGCAGGATGAAGTGTTTTTGTCATCATTAAGTCATCGGTTTTGGCTGGCTTCGATGGGTGAAATAAAATCTCGTTTTTAATGTAATTACAAGTGAAGTTATTTTGGGACGACCGCACATCATAGCGAAGCGCCAGCAGTACTGACTCCAGCAATACCATTGGTGGCCCAACATCAATGCTAGTACAGTTGTGGTATGTGGTTTAAATTCGATTAGAATGCTGTTTAATTCGATACGGGCCCGAGTTAATGGATAGAGCTATTCGGGGACAGTTGCGCTTCTTTGATGGATCTAATGCAGTTGCCATACTCGGCTGCAAGTGACATTCGGGGTAGAAAGTTTTAATTAACTGGAATTAAAGTCGGCTGCAATGGTTGTACCACCTACACCACTGTAGATGTACTATACATATTTTGCTAATGACAATAGTGGCTCATGATGTAATTTCAAATGTGCTTACGAGTTAATGTATCTAGATGACCCCATATATTCTTCTTTGGTGGCGTTAGAGCCCATGAAGGACGAAAGCCAAGCTTCTCTCAATTACCCATGTAATAACCATATATAGTTACTTACTTACTTTGATGGCGCTACAGTTCGGGGTGAACCAGGGCCTCAACCAACAAGCCTCTCCAGCCGGCCCGAACTTTGACCAGCCGCTTCCAGTGCCGCACGCCCAGTTGGTTAAGGTCCCTTTCCACCTGTACGCGCCACCTTAAATGCGGTCGTCTTCTGCTGCGTCGTCTCACGGGGTTGGAGTCGAAGACTCTTCAGGCCGGAGCGTTGATGTCCATTCGCTCTACATGGCC
Source organism: Eumerus sabulonum (assembly GCA_951905685.1). NCBI lineage: Eukaryota > Metazoa > Arthropoda > Insecta > Diptera > Syrphidae > Eumerus > Eumerus sabulonum. The sequence goes on along the minus strand of OX645062.1, from coordinate 56,821,211 downwards.
TAGCCATCTTAGACGTTGGATCCGAAGACGTCTAACTAAGCCGATGTCACTGTACAGCCCGTACAGTTCTTGGTTGAATTTCCTCCTCCACTCTCCTTTTACACAAACGGGACCAAATACTCCACGCAGCATTTTCCTCTCGAAACGCCCAAGGGACTCTTCATCCGCTTTTGATAACGTCCAAGCCCCAGCGCCGTAGAGAAGGACCGGGATGATTAAGGTTTTGTAGAGCGATACCTTAGCTTTTCGAGAGAGGGCTCTGCTACTCAATTGCCTCTTGAGCCCGAAGAAGCAGCGGTTGGCAAGAGTTACTCTGCGTTTTATCTCAGCGCTGGTGTCGTTCCTGCTTGTCACTATCGAACCAAGGTAGACGAAGTCCTTGACTACTTCAAAAATATAGTTGCCGAAGGTGACGTTCTGACCAACACGTCGGTGTTGCGCGTCTTTCTTGGGTGACAGCATGTATTTGGTCTTGTCCCCATTTACCCTCAGACCCACTTAAGCCGCTTCTGCTTCAATGCTTGCGAACGCCTCATTGACGTCTCGCTTTGTCCGTCCAATAACGTCAATGTCATCTGCGTAGGCAAGCAATTGTGTGGACTTGAAGTCGATCGTAACTTTTGTATTGGCCGCAGAGTCCCGCACGATCTTTTCAAGAATAATGTTAAAGAAATCACAGTGCGTCACCCTGTCTAAAACCTTTTTTAGCATCAAAGGGTTCGGTTAGCTTACCTCCGACCTTAATGGAGCAGCGAGACTTCTCCATAGTCATCCTGCACAGTCTGACGAGTTTGGCAGGAATGTTAAAACATGGCTCTGCATACCTCGTCTCTATAAATTTTGTCATATGCGGCTTTAAGGTCGACAAAAAGATGGTGCGTGTCGACCTGGAATTCATGGGTCTTCTCCAAGATCTGCCGTAGTGTAAATATTTGGTCTATCGTGGATTTTCCTATCCTGACACCACACTGGTAGGAACCGTTGGCCACGAACAGTTTCAGGCACTACTTACACAGTACGCCAGAGAGGATCTTGTACGCGATGTTCAGGAGGCTTATCCCTCTGTAATTGGCGCAGTCATGGGGGTTTCCTTTCTTATGGACCGGGAGGTTAGGATAGGGCATTTGCAAAGAAGATGGGATGAAGATTCTTGCCCTTCATTATCACGACACCTATAACAATAGTCGTTATATGGCAGTCCTAATCTTGCGGCATGTTTTCCTAAAGCGCAATGTCTTGTTAGGACTCCGATTGGGCTTATATATTACCTTTTTATTTTTAGCAGGCTTGTTCTTTTACGTTGACCGCACCTGGGCCATTTTTTTCTGGTGTGGTATGTATCAAGGCCACACCATCTCTCATTGGCCTGTTGCAATGCCTGTTTCGAGATTTTATATTTTAACGTTTCCATTGGTGGGTGGATTTGCCCTCCAACAGCCGACAGCTCTAATGTAGTGTGGTGCCTATTTTGGCTAGCTCGTCTGCTTTACATATACCTTGTATAGCACTATGCTCAGGTACTCAATACAACGTAACAGCGTAACTGCTAGAAAAATCATTTAGAGATTCACCGCACTGCCTGGTCAATTTTGATTTCATTATTCGTGATTCTATTATGTCATTAGTATTCATCGATCTCACAGAGAGATCGTCGGCGGCTCAGGAAAAGCCGTTGATTCAGCTAGGAATATATTGGGCCCTTCTTCTTCTTCTTTGGTGGCGTTACAGCCCATGAAGGACCAGAGCCAAGCTTCTCTCAATCACCCATGTTGTGTGTGATTTATTTTACACATAAGTGAAAGGGACCTACAGCTTAATGCCGATTCCGAACGGCGGCGTGAGTCGAGAAGCTTTTTCATGGCAAGTTTACTACGGGGGGTTTTGCCAGTACCCCGCCGAGGAGGAACGTCGCAAAATAAACATTCGATGACGTTCAGTTTTGGAGGAGAGACTTAAGGTATCTGCCGTTCTCTTGTGAATAAAACGATCTCCGTTTTGGAGGGATTTATTCTAAGCTGCAATTCTGTGCCCATTTGGCAGGTTTGCCTAGGCCTATTTTCATCAAATCTCGGGTTATTGGGAGGTGTTTCTCGCTAATCGCTAGGGCAATCTCGTCTGCGTACGCAATGACATTGCACCCGCGGAGTACTTCGTTTACAACGAACACCCATAATTATGGGGATAGTACTACTTCCTGTGGTGTGCCACGCTTTACTGCCCTTTTTGTATGGTAGCAGCCGAATTACGAATGAATCAATCGCTTGAGAGCATGTGTTTGATCTAAAGTATTGTATTCTCATTAACCTCTAGCTTGCTTAATGCATTGGTGATGACTAGGAGTTTAATGTTGTTGAAAGCTCCTTCAATGCTGAGTGCAGTTTTTTTTTTTTTTTTGGTTGCGCCAAAGGATGTGGAATCTTCATAGATACCAGTAGCCCGGGCTACAGGCATGCAAGTTAATATCATAGCATTGATTTGATCCGTAAGCGATGTAAACAAGCTGCGGTCAAATCACATGCAGCATATAGTCAATAACATAAACCATTGATTTGATCCGTAAGTAATGTAAACAATCTGCGGTCAAATCACATGCCACATATTAGGGAGACCAGGAAGTGCGATCGCTTTTTGTTGACACAGCTGCGGCTTAATGGCAAAATGCTTTTAGTGGAAGTCAAGTGCTTGCAGCTGCGTCGGCAGATTCGTGCGTGATTTATGGTCTAAGTCCAAAGTCCAGCAAAGGGACGCTGCCGTAGAGCAGCATAACGCTTAGTATATAAGTTAATCTAAGTTCAGCCCAACTTCAGTTCATCAACATCAGAGGACCCAGCAGTTCATCAACATCAGAGGACCCAGCAGTTCATCAACATCAGAGGACCCAGCAGTTCATCATCAACATCAGAGGACTTAGCAGTTCATCAACATCAGAGGACTTAGCAGTTCATCATCAACATCAGAGGACTTAGCAGTTCATCATCAACATCAGAGGACTTAGCAGTTCATCAACATCAGAGGACACAGGTTGAGTTCAACATCAGAGGACGCAACAAAGTTCGACAGCAGCACTGAGATCGAGTGGACTCCGCGGCTTGGGTGTTTAAATAAAGTGAAATTAGTTAAGTAAAGTAGTGTATTGAAAGTGAATTGGAATAATAAAAGCATTGCTAGTTATATCTTTTTAAAAACTACCCGTGTCGCGTAAAAAAATTAATTTGCACGATTCGCAGGCCTGGCTAAAGATGTCAGGAATGCGCCTACGTGCTAAACCACACCCTGCACACTTCCAACCACTCTCCCCGCGGAACTGCCGTTAGGTACTACTTCACGGGGCTGGCTAGCCTTTTAGGCAATACTCTCATTTGAAGCTCTGTTGTTTGAGCTATTCGCGTTACGTTTAAGCTCTAGGCGCCTAAGGTCACTCATTATGCGTACCGCCACATTACCTACGATGTTCCAGTTTTCATCCTTCTGGAGCATGTAACTTATAATATTCTCAGGAGTGAGCCTCTCCCCAAACTGTTCTTGAAGAACGATCCTCTCACTTGTATATCGTGGACAATGAAAAAACACATGTTCCACGTTTTCTAGAACGTGTTCGCAATGTGGGCAGTAGGGGACAACTTCGTGTTTGCGTTTGAAGAGGTATTCTCTGAAGCATCCGTGTCCCGTCAGAAACTGAGTTAAGTAGTAATTTGTTTCACCGTGGTCACGTTTTACCCACACCTTGATTTCTGGTTTAAGACGATGTGTCCATCTTCCCTTTACGGATTCGTTCCACTGTTGTTGCCAGATTGCGATACGGCGATCCCTTTCATACTTTCTTTTATCGTCGTTTATCCGGCCGTTTCGAACTCGTTCACTTCTAAGTCTTTTCATCTCATCAGCTAGCAAGTCGATAGGTAGCATCGAGGATACGACACGAATAGCATCGTTCGAAACCGTTCGAAATGCACTGGCGACCCTAAGTGCGCTGAGTCGGAGGACGGATTTAACTCCCCGCGCGTAGGACTTGACTTTCGCGGCGTTTGCCCATATTTCTGCTACGTACATATTTATTGAATTGGCAGCTCTTGCTATTAGAAGTCTTTTATTCTGCTTTGGGCCCACAATATTACTCATTAGCCTTGAAAGTGCGTTAATAGCGTTCGACGATTTTTTGGATGCATATTCAAGGTGGTGTTTGAAACTTAGCCGCGCGTCGATAATCACCCCTAGGTACTTAATGAAGGGTTGTGAGACTACTTCGTGCCGCCCGACTCTAATCGATATCGTTTCCCAGACTTTCCTGCTTGTAACTAGCACTGCTTCGGTTTTGTGTTCAGCAAGTCGCAGACCAGCGTCAGTTAGCCAACGACGTACCATTCCTATTGTTTCATTGCAGTGGAGTACAACTTCTTCTGTAGTTTTTGCTACCACCACCACCGCAATGTCATCCGCAAAGCCAATGATGGATGCTTCGCTGGAGGTCGGTAGGCGTAGAATTCCATCGTACATAACGTTCCACAGCAAGGGGCCTAAGACCGAACCTTGTGGGACTCCACCAGTTACTACGTAGGTCTTAGTTCCTTCGTCAGTGTCATAGAAGAGGACTCTGTCTTCAAAGTAGCTCCTTATTATTTTGCAGAGATAGTCCGGTATTTCAATCCGATAGAGACTTCTCATAATGCGTTCCCAGCTCGCTGAGTTGAATGCGTTTTTCACATCGAGGGTTATAATAGCGCAGTATTTTTTTGTACCACCCTTCCAACGTCTGCCTTCTATCGCGGTTTGAGCTCTCGATATTACCGCATTTATAGCATCTATCGTAGAGCGTGACTTGCGGAAACCGTATTGGTGCTCTAATAGCCCTCCTGCTGTTTCGATAGCTGACAGAAGCCTATTGTAAATTATTCGCTCCAGGACTTTTCCGACAGTGTCGAGTAGACAAAGAGGACGATAAGACGACGGATCGTTAGGGCTCCCTTTTCCTTTCTGGAGTAAGACCAGTCGTTGTCGCTTCCAGGATTTAGGGAAAACTCCTTCCTGAAGACAGGTGTTGAACATATCAGCAAACAGTTGGGGTCGAGTTTTAATAGCGACTTTTAGGGCTTTATTTGGAATTCTATCCAAGCCCGGAGCCTTTCTATCGCTAACCTTCATACACGCTTCGACTACTTCTTCTCTTGATATCCTGGGTACGGATACACTATTGTGAACGTTCCGAGTAGCTTCCTCCCTCCTTACTTGACGAGGAAATAGGTTCTCGAATGCTGAGTGTAGTATCGGCTCGCCAATGCACGCACGCGCTCCCAATCGTGACTGAGTACAAACTACTCATCCTGTTCTGCATGCACCCGAGACAATATGATTACGTGTGGGAGAGGTGTGAATGTAATGCTAAGCCTGAGTGCAAGCTGTGTGGTGACATAACTCACACCTGTTACACAATACTTACTTATGTATTTGAATACTAAAGTGCATGATTACTCATGGTGTTAAACCAATGGCGTCAATATAATGATGCCAGTATACTACATCCCTTCCATGTTTTATGCTTTTTGACGTGACAACGTCTATTAAATCGGTTAGCGCTGAAATATGGGATGCCGAAACGCAAAAACCGCAGAAAAATGTAGACTAACCGTGTGAGTAGGCGTGGCCTAGCGAATGTGTAGTAGTGAGCTCGCGCGAAAATGATCAACATGTCAGATAAAAAAAAATTCGGCGTCGTTTGGTGGAATTAAATCAAATAAAATCATATCATAGACCTATTGTTGATAGAATATTAGAAATAAAGAACACTTAAACGTTTGAGTATAAAATTGTCTTATTCAATTTAATACATGTATAATACTGTAATATGAAAATAAAACATTGAAATCAATAAAAAAATTATATGTAATTGTTGAATATATAATATTTATACCTCATTCATAAAATCGTATAATAGACGTTGTCACGAAATAATGGATTTGGCTAGTAACAGCCAATCTAATAACAGTTTTTTTTATTATTGTTTTTGTTTTTTCGTTTATTGACTTACAAAATTCAATTTCTTATTTTGGAATCCTTTGTTTTGTTTTTTTTTTTAAAAATTAATTTTTACTTTACTTAACTCTGTTCCTCTTTAATCTTGAATAGCTTTCCACGCCCCTCTACCTTCTCTAAGTGAACAATGTTTCTTCTTAATTTCTGTTTCATTATTTCTAACTACTACATATATATATATGTATCTCCTCCCTTTCTGCTTTCTACTGCGTGTTGGGGAGGACTGAAGTTTGAGTAACATCTTAAAATGAACTTCCAAAACACCGCAAAAATACAGTGTGCCACTGACAGAACCATTTAAACATCTCTTGAGCAAAAAGCTAATGAAAAACAATAAACTGAACGAACACTGGAATAGTGAACAGGACGACGTTGCTGGCCAATTTCCAATCATTAGGATATGACAATGCCGAAGAGCGAACACAGGTTATTGCAGATGCAAGCCCAGTTGGGCTAGGGGCAGTTTTGCTTCAAATTAACTCACAAAATGTATAAGAATCATTGCATGTGGCAATACGACATTGACGGAATACGAACGAAGATACAGTCAAACATAAAAGGAAGCACTTGCATTAGTTAAGGCTATTGAACATTTTGATATTTATCTTTTTGGCAAAGAGTTTGATAACGGACCATATACCATTGGAAATAATTTTTGAACCTACCGAATATTTCAACATCGTCAATAAAATGAGCTACCCTTTCACAAGCAATCAACATTTTCTCCATGATCTTTTAAAGTGGGAACGATTGGAGAAACTCACTTAGACGACCTCCTCACTTCCTCTATGATGTCGCATTCTAAAAGTTATTTTATCTTTGCCTCTACTTTAGGTTACAAGGGAATAGGGACCCTTCTATATGGTTTGGATACGGGCTTAATGGATTCGTCAATTGGTATTTCAACAACAGTATCCTTAAATTTTGGAGATGCGGCGTTTTTTATGCTATTAACGTACATACGGGTTTCAAGGACATTGAGACCGATAGCTGTGTTCATTCCTAGCAAATTATTAGTTCGGCCCTCAATAACATAGAACGTGGCTTTTTCTGTTTTCTCGCCGATCTTTACTACTGCTTCGAAACATCCAGAAACATCCAATGGAATTCTACCACAGTAAGCTAAAAATGTCTTGTTTGGTTTTTTATCAATGTGAAATACATCTATGCGTCTATTTCCTCTTTATCTAAGTAATCAATCTCTTTTTTGTTTTTTCTTCCTGTCAAAGTTGTCTCTTTCTGATTCGAATTTTCCGCTTTTGTGCAAACTTGGTTCTACAATATTGGTGAAAACGCTCAAAATTATCACAGCCATAGCACTTTTTATTCCTTGCTGGGCATTTTACTTCCTGTGTCAAGTGTTTCTTGCTGCCGCAGCACCCTACCCCCTTATATTTTCGGTTGTTTGAGGTTTGCAATTGATCTATTTTTAATTTTATGAATATCCTGATTCATAGACTTCTCTCCATAATTGTATAGCTGTTCCTTAACATTTTTTTCCTCAATTTCCATCGGTTTTACTAAAAATTTTCAGCCTGATTTCTTAGTCTAACCCAGAATTTCTCAAACTTCTCTCCTATCTCTTGTTTCATCAGCCTAAAGATATGTCGTTCAAATACGTTACTTTGCTTAGGAAAAAAATATTCCTCCAATTTCTTAACAGCTTTATCAAACACATTATCGTCCTTCGTTGGATCTGCGTTTGCTCCTGGCAAATTATAGAAAATCTCTTGTATTCCCAAGCCACCAATATGCACTGCACTCTTCTTTACATGAGATTCAATGTTCGCAGCTTCCAAGTAAATGTTTAACGCCCTCTTCCATTATCCCACTTCAAGCCTACCAAATTGGTGTCTCCCTCAGTATCAAAACATTCTAGCGGTGTTATATTCTTTTCCATTTCTATGCCAAAAATGTTACTGATTATTATCAATAATTATAGATGATAATTAATTTATATAAAACGCCCAATTATTCACAAGTCTTAATGTCTATGTACAAGATTTGTTTCTATTATATACATAAGTAGTGACTCACGTCTTTTGTTAATGTCGCTGCTACCCCAAATGATATGCTGAGCATTAGAATCGCATCCTCTCAGGACCCGTGTTTTCGTCCGCTCTGCCTCACTGATCATCCTTGAGAGCTATCTGAGAAACATATTATTTAAAGTGAAAACTGAGCAAAAATGCAATGAAGAAGAAACGATTGAGTACAGAGTTCGAATTCCACAAGGGTTAAGACTGGAGCCGCTCAGTTTCGTCCTATACACTAATAATATGCTCTCAGTTCTTCAACAAAGCACTGGATATGCTTACACATTGAGCATCACGCAGCTAAAATCATGCAAACAGAGTTGAATGCATATACGCCGCCCACCCACACTCCGAAAGCAAAAATCTCGCCAAAAAAATGTGTAATTGGAAGTGCCTACTGTCAGCGTATCTGAGCAATTTTTGACCGGTATCAGTGCTACGCTAGTGCTATTTTCGTTTAGCTAACGCTCACTTGAGTTGTGGTGTCTTAGCTAGGGCGAAACTCCACATCTTGAATTCACTCAAAAGAGGATCTAGTAGATAGTTTACCGGACAAAATATAAGACAAAACCATCAACAGCCGCAGACAAAAATATATTTCAACATGGTGAGCAATCATCGTCTCTACAAACTGGAGATCATCCCCGAGTTTTGGAATGACAACAGTTTTAAATCCCAAACTCAACAAATCCACAATATGCGACGAAGACAACAAGGATAATATGACCTTCGAACAAATGTGGATGTAAAACATACAAAATTGTAGTTCCTACAACATTAGACGAGCACTCACCCTAAGAGGGCCGCAAAACGCAAGAATCTATTTTGTATAGCTTCAATTCGTACAGAATGGCTAGCTTAGTATGTAGACGTATTCGAGAAGTCTGATGTAAGTGACTGTGGAAGAACGCCAGGAGTTGGGATGATGTACCACAAATAAACAGGTCTGCACCACTGACGCCATCTAATCGACAACGTTTTCTCAACTCTAGTTCTCGCCACAGCCGCAGTCGGCATCTCTCGCGTTCGTTCACCATTTTAAAGTTTCATTCCTTTGAAGTGAGCCAACGGGAGAGGTGCAAACTGCGGTGAGTATGAAAAATAAAATATGTATATCAAAATGTATATCAAAATGTGATTTTCGTTTCGTAGAAATAAAACACCCAAGAACGTCAGATCGAGTGTTATTTTCGAGCCTCCCACCCTAAAGGAACAATTTGCGACAGTGACATAGCGAGTTTTGTGACATAGAATAATAAATTGGAGTTTTTTTATGATGAAGTCGACATCATTAGCAGTTATGACAATAATTAGAGGACCGAGATGACAGCCTTGTGAAACATCGGAAAGAGCAACAGTGGGATCAGAGGTGGAGCATCGAAAATAAAAGCGTTTAATAGCGATTCTCGAAGTAAAATTTTAGCCACGTTGATTGTGGTGGATCTGCCCTTTAGGAAATCATGCTGCCGGTGGGAAAAATGTGTTTGCATTGGAAGAACATCAAGTCATACACAACGGACTCAATTTCTAGTTGACCTTTGCGCAAGGATCTGGCCATTATCCACTAATTCGTGAACGTTTATAGAAGATCCTTATACGAATTTTAGTTCTCATTAGAACTATGTACTATTATGATTACATATCCGCGTTAGTTTATAATTTTAGAGAACGATCTAATTAATTGCATAAGAGAAAGGCTTTGTGGTCGCTTGCGTGCACGCCTATTCGACCGACAGGCACACGAGAATAGTCGAATATTTGCTCCGACAACACCACCTCCGCCCGTCCCGAATATGAAGCTCAAACATAATTCCCTATGTATACTGCTACCGGGAGTAAGCCGCTACCGCAAAATAACCACTATCAGCGTCAGCCTATATCTCTCGTTGCCGTTTCATTTCCATAAGCAAACTGAAAACTCATCTGCCGACGGTGGCCAACGCTGGCCGCTCGCACGTATACAAACAGAAATAATTTATGTACAATTCCCATAAAATTAAAACCGCACTAAAACCAAAAGTTAATATTTGTCTTCAACATGTAAGCCACAATTAATTTGGTTGGCATCTCACCTCGCATCGTATACAGAGTGCAATGCATGCACAGGACATGCAGACAAATACCGAAGTACATCGACCAACTTCATTGAGCTGTCGGCATGCAGGACGTTTGAAACGAAGAACGGACGATGCAGAGGGATGAATAGTATGATGGTAAAATTGTACAGGATAGTTGTACACTCACTTCCTGTTCCTTTTCAATAGTGTACAGGATATCCTCGTCATTTACTTCGAAGACCACCCGAGCCGTACCGTAGTCGTGACACAGACACTAGAAAAGAATTGGAAAACTTTCGACTTTTGAATGGGCGAGTATGTCCTAATGCTACTGTTCTCCTATCATATCGCTATCTAAATGTCCTTGTCAATTGAACCGCAGGCTACTGCTTGGCAGAACACAAAAACACTATAACAGAAGAGGAAGTTTGTTGTAAAGTCGTATTTTCTATAAAACAAACATAGAGTGAAAAGGTGGTCTAGGATGAGGACACCTATGAAGTACCGATAGTATGGTAGCGAATTTGTTTGGGACTTGACATGACGCGTCTACGTACGAAACGAATTGTATCCTCTTTAGTACCACTTTTCTGAAAATTGGAAAATTGGGATCCTTTGACTGTTCTCAAAAGCACTGACGACTATACTTTGAGTGCGCGTTCGCTTCTGTTGCCGTTTCCTTTCCTCTTCGCTCGACTCTACTTACATATTTTCAATTTGAAAATCCAGGATAAAAAAAAGACGCTAACTCTTTCCACTCGATAAATCTTTAGGAGGCAAAAAAAAAAAAAAAACATGAAAGAATGAAAAAAGGGTAACACACCTTAAGGCTCACCGTTCGCCGTGCTGGATGTTGTGTCGGCGACAAATAGAGATAAATAACGTTGTTCCACACAAAATCTACTATTGGTATTGCACGGAAGCCAGCGGCTAGGTGACCAAATGAATTTACCAAGGATAAAGGGATAAAGTAGCGGAACACTGTCTCATTTGATCAAAGTTAATTCATCCACGGCGAAAAGAAAACAAAAAAGTCTTGATGCCGAGGAAGTGAATACAACTGTAGGTCGAGAGGACAAACAGGAAGTGGCTGATGAAGCTTCTTCTTTATTATTTTTTATTTTTTTATTTCGTTGTGTAACATGGAAGAGGTGGATGTGTAGTTAATTTAATTGCACGACGGCAGACGGTTAGAAAATCCTTTTTGGTGTTTTGTTCTAAATGCGGGGGAATTAACTTATGTTTTAATGCAATTTGAAGATTTCAGTTCAAAGGGAAGACGGATGCGCACTTCCTCTCCACTTTTCATATTCAAGCCAGTCTTGCGTGCTTACTTGAAAAATGCCTCGGTGATTGAGCCCTCTATCTACATAACATAATTACAGGTATTTTCATTGTTTAGAGTACCCAATTATCTAGTCCTATCATCCATGTAACAAACCAACAACTAAACTGTAGTTGTGATTTAATTTTTATACCTATCTATCTGTTATTGGTGTTTAGAGAAGAAATTATCGATCGGGGGCGTTGCAGTCACTCCAAGACTTAAGGAGATGCTCGAGAAACAACAAAGGTTATCTGAATTTTTCTAAAAAGTTCCGCATCTCGACGGAAAGAAAAATCTGTTAACTGATGTCTGCGAAATGACAGACATAGGTTAGGTTAACGTGGTTGGCATAAGTCGCACGTAGGCCGAAGTCGGCCCATTGTGATACCACATGGATCGTGTTACCCAGATCCGCTACCAGAGAACCAACCGGTGCTTCTGATGAAGCGATGGAGTTGAGCTATTTTTTGGTCTGCTAGCTCACTTAGATTATCATAGAAGGTCGTGCCGAGGTGGATCCTGCTGTGATTCGCAAAAGAGGGGCATGAGCAGAGGAGGTGATGTATTGATTCCTCTTCCTCCTCGTCCATTGAGCCGCGACAGAAGTCGTTGGAGGGTAGTCCTAGTCTGGCGGCGTGTTTCCCAATGATGCAGTGACCTGTAATGACACCCACCAGAGTACTTAAGGTTGCCCTTTTGGTTGCCACTAGATCCCTGGTTCCTCCTAGGTTTAATTTAGGCCAACGTTGTTTGGTGATAAAGCCGATATTACCCTCATTCCATTGGAGGTTGGTCGCCTCAATGGTTTGAAGTTTTATCATGAGCTTTACCGTACTTATTGGTGTTTCTAGGTACCCGACGGTAGGTAGGCTGAGTGTGCTAGACCCTAGCTTTGCGAGTTCGTCGGCCGCGCAGTTTCCTGGAATATCCCTATGCCCGGGAACCCACAATACTTTAATGTTGAACTGCTCAGTCATCTCATCTAGAGATAGGCGACAGTTAAGAGATGTCTTTGATATGTGGGTTACCGCTGCCAGGGACTTTGTCGCAGATTGGCCGTCCGTGCAAATGATAATTACATTGTTCCTGAGTCATGCAAGGACCTCCGTTATCGCTGTTATTTCTGCCTGATACACACTGCAGTAATTTCGGAGTCTAAAGAAAGGCTGAGTTAAGCTCCTTGGAGAAGACTCCACTACCTACACCCAACTCCATCTTAGAGCCATCGGTATAGACGGAGATCGAGTCCTTTGGTATGACTTTCCCATCAGCCCATTTCTCCCTGGATGGAAAAACAACTTCGAAGTTCCTAGTGAACACGTTTTGCGGGATGATGTAGTCTGTGTCCATGGGTACTTCGAAGTGTTTTCGAATGGTTGTACGGCCTTTTTGTGATGTGGGCCATTTTATTATGCTCCTCATCCTCAGGGCCGCGCAGGCAGCGGTGTAACAGAATGTTTAGGGCCTCCGTGGGGGTTGATCTGATCGCTTCGCTTATGTATAAGCTGGCCGATCTTTGCACTTTCCTCAGAAGGTTTCGTTTGACTGCCTTGTCCAGAGCAGTCCACCAGACTACGACGCCATACAAGAGGATGGGGAAGTGGCGCCACCAAAAGGAAGTGGCTTCCCAGGAATGTGTTCCTGTCCTCTTTGACCCTGCAGCTGGCCTAGTCCGGCTGCATGGTAGGATAACATGAAGTTCCCAGTGAGGGCACCGACCACCAGTCAAATATACCCACGACTGAACTTTAGCAGACTTTCTGTACTTTTCTTATCATATACGGGTCAAGTTGATCTTGCCGTATCGCATGTATCTAATTGATAACTTCGCTTATTGGCCTTCACTAATAGCTCCGTCTCTATCTTTCTGTAGAGCGTACTGAGTGGCGTTTTAGCTTCAGTTGCGATCTGCAACTTGTGCCCGATCCTAGCCTAGCTAGCTCGTCCGCATTCTCATTTCCAGAGATATTCACATGACCTGGTACCCAGCAGAGGGTCGCCTTATACATACATCCGATATCTCTTGAATCTCGTCCATGCCGCTTGGAGAGCCTTAATGGCTGCCTGGCTGTCAACATAGATGTTGCTCCCTTTTCCTGAGAGATTCTTTCTAATAATCATATCTGCCGCCTGCTTGATTGCAAGACCTCAGCTTGGAAAACGCTGCCCATCATCAAGTCTATAGGAGCGATGTATATCCCGAGATTCGAAATAGACCCCGGCCCCTGTGCCGACATCCATTTTGGATCCGTCAGTGTAGAATGCCAACTCATTTTCCGTGCGTACGATATTACCAGTCCACTCCTCCCTGGAGGGAATTCTAATAGAGAATCTCCTCTCGCAGGAAAAAAGTCGGGTGATATAGTCCGTTTCGGTTCTGAATCTCGAGATAGCCCATCGTTACAAGACTGATGCGTGGCCAAAAAAGACTCCTATATCCAGAGACCAGATTCCTGGCTGCGATGCTCTCGCAGTATATGTCCAGGGGTGGGAGGTTCAGCATAGCTCGAAGGGCTGCCGTTGGTGCGGATTTCATAGATCCCGTCACCCCCAGACAGCCTGCCATTTCTTCCCAAGTGCCTTCCACCACCCAATATACCATTTTCGGTCTGAGGCGCCACGCCTTTCCAAGGGCTATTCTGCACGAATATAGTGCCACGTAGGCCTTTTAGGTTCTTTCATCGATATTTTCCTCCCAGCTAAGTCTAGGATTATGCCGAGATATTTGGCAGATTTTCCGGGGATCAGAACGATACCGTTCATACGGTAGTAAGTGCATCTTAGTATAGATATTTTCTTTGTGAAGAGAACTATCTCGGTTTTCGCCGGGTTTACGCCAGTTATCAACTAGCATCAGTGCATAACTTAGTCTATCGCTGAGGACCTTTGCTGATTCCGAACAGCGAATTTTGAGAAGCTTTTCATGACAATTATATTACAGGAGTCATTACTCCGCTGAGGAGAAGCACCGTAAAAACACATTGGATAACACGGCTGTCATCGGCGTCAGAGTTCAGAAATCAGAGAACACACACCCACTGCCCCAATGCGCAATAAGCGATATGTACCTGATTTCCTGCCGATTTCCTGTCTATTACTTTATGTAATTGCAAAAAAAAAAAGTATTTTTGGACGCCTATGGCGTCACAGGTACGATCGTAATGGCGAGCGTTACAGACAAATATTAAACAAATTATATGTCCTTTTTGCAGTAAGTTATAGAATTCGATATCGAACATTGCTGGTTCTAGCAAAAAGAGGAATTACTCATAAAGCTGGTGAAGCTATGAAGATTTTGAATCATCAGTATTCGGGCCGTTCGCTTAAATATTAGGGCGTCACAGGGTACATTGAGAATGGGGATTTACCACAAATTCCTCTCCATCTGACCTTCTTAGGGGTAACTTAATAGTTGCTGATAAACAATTTTTCGACTATCGGAAAATTCTAGGAAGCACTGGTCCTGTGGATTCAAGCAATTCTTGTGCACAGGACACTGACCGCTGATTCAGGCCTCGACCAATGTGTCAACTCCGGCATAAACAGGGCCTGCCCACAAGGCGGCGTCCTGTCATCCCTTCTCCGCTATTATGGTACATAGTGGTCAACTCTCTGCTTGGTGCTCTCAATGCCTCTGGAATCTATGCACAGGCCGCCGTTCTTTCTATCAGCTCATGCTTAGCATCTGTCCGTCTCAATGCACAGGTGGCACTAAATATGATCGACGAAGAAGAAATGGGCTGTCGGTTAATCGTCTTAAGAACAAAGTCGTTCTTTTCACGAGAAGGAGGAAAAATACTGACATGATTCAGCTGGTACTAAAAGGCACTTCCATCTAGCTATTCACGGAAGCTATGTATCTGGAAGTCATCTTGACTAGCAAGCTTCTTTGGTCAAAGCATGTTGAGTCAAAAACCACCAAAGCGCTGTCAGCTTTCTGGCAATGCAAAGGAGCTTTTGGCAAAACATGGGGCTTATCGCCGGCAAAGGTCCTCAGGGTCTACATGGCAATGATATGACCTATAAACTCATATGCATCGATTGTCTGGTGGAAAACGCATACACGTCGTTGCCTCTTTCATCAAACTCCAAAGAACGGTTTATCTCAGCTGTACAGGGACTTCCCCCAGCAGGCCGGGCGGTGCTCTAGATGCTATGATGAGCCTTTCACCCATTGATATACATATTTATCAAAGGATGGGCTCTGTAGGCCATATTTCGTTTCGAGAGAAATTGCTTTTGGTAAAACTCGCACAGGAATAACAGCGTCCTTGCGCAAGGAATATCCTGAGACTCCTATCTCATGTACATGCTTTCTGACGCATTGACACCCGTTATCCTATTGCGCTGGTTAGGAAAATATGCATCTGGCTTTCAATGAGAGACATACGCAATCATTATGGCCATGCACCATGTTGTGAAGCACAGGTGGGAGCGTCTACAGTGACCACCAGGCTGCACTTAAACTATGTCCTACCCCTCAACTAGCTCCAAAAAAGAGCATGGACTCAAGGCCTTCTTAATCAGAGTAGGTAGATTAAATTCACTTAGGCTTGTATGGATTCCAGGTCACTCTGCGACCCCAGGAAATGGGATCTTTGATGAGCATGCCAGAATAGTCTCAGAGGAGAGTTTTTCAGGACTTGGACCCTGCGTCCACGGTAAATTCCTACGTTAACGATAGAGGGATTATCTAGGATGCAGGATGACGAAGCTGCCATCCGCAGCATTCCTCCTGTCCTTAAAGAGAATTGACTGCAGAAGACTTGTGGGCATCATTATGGACCATTACACGAGCCGTTATGGGAGGCTGACACAGCAGAGCATTTTCCCTGCGACTGTCCCGCCTTTGCTCGCGCACAGTGGCGCACCCTTGGGGCCAACGTGGGGTAAATCGAATCTCTTAGCTCTACGTCACTGAAGCTCCTTCTCATATTTATCCGGAAAACGGGGGAAAATACATTAATTATAGGTGTCTGCCTGTAGTACAATGGACCAGTAGTTGCGAAGTGCTTTTTTGGGGTTTAGTTTCTAAACTTGCAACCTTATTTACATGGACTGTAAATTTGACAATTGAAAGCAAATTTTTGGTTAGTATGATTCCCCATGCAATGCGTGCAAATTGTGAAAACTTAATTTAAAAACCATGATTCGATTCGGCAAACTTATCGTGCGCTACGTCAATTCTACAGTCGTCCATCTGAGCAAGTGAACACAGTGGATGGTACGCATCCCCAAAAGCGACAAAGAATGCGAACAGGAAAAGTTATGACCGTAGTAGAGCGCAGTGTTGATGAGAAGCCGAATGAGTCGATTCGCCATCGTGGACACCACTTGGAGCTATGCTTAAAGCATCTTAGCTTAAAAGCTTATAAGATCCAGCTTGTACTAGAGTTGAAACCGCGTGATCACTATACCCTTCGTCGGTTCGGTGAATGGACCGAAAACATAGTTCAGCTTCATCCTCATTTTCAACGCAAAATTTTGTTCTCCGATGGCGCCCATTTTTGGTTGAATAGTTATGTAAACAAGCAAAAGTACCGAATTTGCAGTGGAACCAGAGCAAAAGCCTTTGTCGATATGTCCTTACAACCATTAAAACTTACTGTTTGGCGTACTTAATGGGCTGCACGATGACGGCCAGAATGTTACCGTCAATAAAGAGCGGTACAGAAATACGAATTCTGAATCCATCGTTCCTCAGTTGAATGGCATTGATGTGATACAGCTTCAGTTTCAACAAGATCACGCAACATGTCACACGGCACGCGACACTATACATTTATTGCGGGAAACATTTGCTGAGCGCATAATGGACCTGTGATATCCACGATCCTGTGATCACATCTTTAGATTACTTCCTTGGAGTGTATGTGATGTCACTAGTCTATGCCGATAAACCAGGGACGCTGGATGAATGGAAGTCAACATTCGCCGTGTTATGGCTCGATAAAGTTGTCGAAAATTAGACTTCACGATTGCGCTTTATTCGAACAGGTCATGGAGTGAATACGCTCAAAATTGTATTCAAGCATTAATGGCATACAATTGCCTATTAAAGAAGCTAACGTGATAGACATTAACATTAGCTTCAAGTAGTCCATTTCATATTGAATTTCGCACTAGGAAAATGGGTAAAAATAATAAGTCCTATGCCGTAGGAAGCATTTGAAGTAAGCAGGTATATTTACGCCTCCTCTCAATATAAAGTTAAGCACTCTGTTTGATTTGAACAAAAGTGATGGGTTTCTCTTATGATTTTAGCTTACTCGACTCAATTTATAGCATTTTTTTGCACTCTTTGATCATGTTCACAAACACATGTTTAACCGAATTGTTATAAGTGTAATCAAGGTTACTACTACTGATATTCCGAATCAAACATTATCCTAAAAAGTCACCTTCTCGGGAAGGAGTTTACGCTCTTTGTTCCATTCGATTTCATACGACGACGCGTCGCCTCCACCACAAAGTGCGAATGTTGTGCTTCCAGACTCTATTCGACCCACAAAAAAGAGCAAACTGAATAGAGACAAACACGCCTTTGTAGACCTCTTCTTAAAAATGTCCTCACCACTCGAATTCTCAGATATCAATTTTCACCCTAACTCTAATCGTAACCAAACAATGCCTTTATATATCAACAACCAAACTTATGCATCGCTTCATGAAACCACTGCGTGCTGACTGACTCGTTTCCTTGGTGTTGCTGTCAACAACCTTGGTTAGCCTCATAAAGTCAATTGATTAGGTCATCCGATACGTGCCGTTTCCATAGGTGAACAGACAAACAACATTTACTTAGCTTATACCGAGAGAGGTCAACAGCTATGTACAAGAATATTCCTAAAATATAGGTAGCCTATCATGACCTACCGACTCTTCTATCCGAATAAAGGAACAACAATTCCTGTTCTACTACGGCTGTCACCAATTTTCACATCATACCAAGCAATTATTCAAAACCAAAAGAGCCACACTCTATTGACTCCTTGATACCTTTCAACCCAACACACATCCTGTGCCTTTTGATTTAATTCAACATTCAATTCAATTCGATTAAAGCTATTCCATGAATCTTCTATTTATTTTTTATGGTAAATCATAAAACCTAATCCGATTATCATGTATCCAGACAATTACAAGTATAACAACAGCCCCAGTATGCGTTACGAGGACCGACATCATCACCGAATCATGTTGATGATATCGAAGACAGAGTGTTGCAAGATATGTATACAACTATTCGGCATAGTCCTGTTGCATGCTAATATGCATACATGAAGGGAAATTCCTTCCACACTTATTAGGTATCTGTGAAATGTTTTGCCTTCGAGCTAGTCATATATTTTCACTTTTAACCGAACAATTTTCTAGATAAGTTCGTTAAAGGGCAGGATTGTATATGATAGCTACCATCGATGTAGCTACAAAATGGGAGTTTTATAAGGTTCCAGACATCAATTTCCAAATATGTGTTTAACATTTTAAGTACACTTATGAGGAATTTTGAAAACCATCTGTGGAGAAGCCTCGTTAAAACCTGAAACCTTAATCTGTGACATACATCATATAGTACGAAATGGGTTTTATACTGACCCTGACTACATAGGCCCATTTAAAAGGGTAAACGTCAAAGGTATTTAAATGATCCGAGATTCTCGACTTGTGGAATTTTATATAATTAACTGTTTGCATATTTGAATAACGAATAGTCCGGCAAAGTTACAAGAACACATAAAAATAGTTAACAAGAGTAATGGGTAGAGTAATGTTACAATCAAAGCAGAAAGGATAAACAGGCAGATGGAAGGCAGAATAAGATAATAGTGATGGAGAAGGATGGAATTGCTTAATTGTTGATATTTATCAAATCTTCTGAGAAAAGACATAAGGCTTGGGCGACAAGCCAAGGAATATCGCGAAATATAAGGTGTTTGATTAAGATGCAAGAACGGCAAATTATGGCACCGCTCTAACATCAGACGGCGATCAGCTTAACCGCTGGGAGGAATTTTTCAAGGGTGAGACTACCGCTGAGGAAATAACTGAAAACGCATATAGCACAGAAAGAACAAGAAACCCAAACAGGAGCATCTCCACAGAGACACCATCGCTTAGCGAGATTTCAAAGACGATAGGCAAATTAAAAATTAAAAGTCCCCTGGCCCGGACAAGCTTCCCGCCGAATTGCTTAGGCATGGTGTCAGCATTATTGCACGCGCGTTGCATCCCAATATACAGTCGGCATGGGCGGACTCCAGCATTCCTGGAGA
This sequence comes from Eumerus sabulonum, assembly GCA_951905685.1. Classification (NCBI taxonomy): domain Eukaryota; kingdom Metazoa; phylum Arthropoda; class Insecta; order Diptera; family Syrphidae; genus Eumerus; species Eumerus sabulonum. The sequence goes on along the minus strand of OX645062.1, from coordinate 56,801,488 downwards.
TTGGAAAGAACTGAACTTAAAGCGTAATAATTCTTCTTCGTCTTAATAGGCGCTACAGTTCGGGGTGAACCTGGGCCTCAACCAACATGCCCCTCCATCTAGCACGATCTTTTGCTAGCCTTTTCCATTGCCGCACACGCAGTTGGCTGAGGTCTCCTTCCACCTGTGTGCGCCATCTTAAGTGCGGCCGTCCTGTGCTTCTTCGTTCCTCGGGATTGGATTCAAAGACTCTCCGGGCTGGAGCTGTGGTATCCACTCGCTCAGCCATCTTAGGCGTTAGATCCGTAGACGCCTGACTAGACTCATGTCGCTGTACAGCCCATAAAGCTCGTGGTTGAATATTTTCCTCCATCCCCCGTCTGCGTTTATAGGCCCGAAAATCACGCGCAAAATCTTTCTCTCAAACCGACTAAGGGCCTCCTCATCCGCTTTTGATAGTGTCCATGCTTCTGCGCCGTATAACATGACCGAGATGATAAGGGTCTTACATAGAGTCAACTTTGTCGTTCAGGAGAGGGTTCTATTACTCAGTTGCCTCCTAAGCCCAAAGAAACAGCGATTGGCAAGAGCGATTCTGCGTTTGATTTCGGAACTGATGTCATTGTTCCAGGTCACTGCTGAACCAAAGTAGACGAAGTCCTTAACTACCTCGAACTTATGTATATCTACCAATACAAACGTTCTGGCCAAGACGTCGGTGGTGAGCGTCCTTTTTTGATCACAGCATGTATTTAGTTTTGCCCTCGTTTACCGCCAAACCAATTTTCGCCGCCTCCATCTCGATACTCGCAAACGCCTCATTGACATCTTGCTGTGATCTACCTATAATGTCAATATCGCCGGCGTATGCAAGGAGTTGCGAGGATTTGAAATACGCTTTACACCTATTTCTTCCGAGTTCCTTACTCTTCGAGGGAAACCAATGAAAATCGCCTTTTATCGCGATTTTAGAGGTAAAATTTCTCTTCTCTACTGTCCGCTATAATCATCGTAGCCCGTGTGTCATACAATGTATGGACATAACCACTTGCATAGCCACTTTGCAGAGTCGTGCATAACGATAATATTACCGTATGTACAGCGTCAAGATGGCAAAGGACTAACAAAGCCTCGTAGGGGTAGCATCTATCCGACGGATGCTGGCATGTTAAAAAGCGAGAAGAGCCACCGCAGTCGAACATCTTGCGGCACTGTTAGTAAGTCCCATCCCGACCTCCTCGTGGTGCCATCTGAAGATTTCCTATGGAAATCGCAGACGGGAAAGGGCGAATGGCGAGCCTCCTGCGCCAAAAAAACAGGATTAGTCGGTTGGGTTACGTAAACCGTAGTAAGCCTAATAAGCCGTAAACGTAAAAAAACGACAAACACCGAAACAACCACAAGCCTCGGATATAACGGACCGGATTTATGTTGACGACCCTTGCAAAAAAAGAAAAAAGGACAATGATCTTCGGCTCTGTACGTGGAATGTTAGGTCCCTAAAGAGGCCACGTACAGCCGAACAACTGGCGAACGAACTAGACCGCTAAAAAGCGGACATAACCGCCATCCAGGAAATGCGGACCGGGTATAAAGCGGATTAAAAACTGCGATATTTACTACGGCGACTGTTATAGGGAGAGAGGACAACGATTGTTCAGAGGCGGATTTGTTGTTCGAGGTGGACTTAGGCAAAAAGTCCTAAGCTTTCGGCATGTGAGCGAACGCCTCATAACAATCCGTATCAAGGCTAAATTTTTAACCATCAGCCTGATCTGCGTCCACGCCCCCACGAAAGACAAGGATGAGTTCTACGATCTCCTAGACAGATCGTATGCCCAATGTCCCAGCTATGACATCAAAATTGTACTAGGAGACTTCAATGCTAAGCTGGGTAAGGAGAGCATCTTTGAACGAGTCATCGGTAAACATAGCCTACACGACACCACATCCGATAACGGACACAGGCTGATTGATCTTGCTTCGGAGCGAAATCTTCTTCTACTCAGTACGCGCTTCCCGCACCTCGATATACACAAAGGCACCTGGCGGTCTTTTGATCAATCGACTTCCAACCAGATTGATCACATCGCGATCGACGTCAGACACTCCTCCACTATTCTTGATGTCCGAACTTTCCAAGGGGCTAACATCGACTCGGACCACTATCTTGTAGTAGCCAATGTGCGCCTACGGATATCACGAACGCAGGGGAGTCGAGTAAGAATACAAAGTTATGACATCGGAAAGCTACTATCGTCAGAAACCGCTCGTGTTTTTACCGATCGCGTCTCCCTTAAGCTCTCCAATACACCTCAATCCTCCACGCTATCAATAGAACAGCAGTAGTGCCTTTGCAAACAAGCCCTGAAAAGCTCTGCATCCGAAGTTTTGGGTTTCAAGGCTCCACCACGAAGAAACACCTCATTCGCTGACGAGTGCAGGAGGATTCACACAGCGAGGCAGGATGCATATAAGGCCTCGCTGCATAAAAGAACAAGAGCAGCTCGTGAGCTCTACGAATTAAAAAGAAGCATAAGCTTCTTAGAGAAAGAAAAAAGTTCACGAGAAGCGCTATTTGGAGAGGTGTTAATGCAGGCGTGACATTCGAATGTTTTATCAACAGATAAAGCGTACATGCCAAGGTTTTAAAGCCAGAACGGAAGCCTGCAGGGATGAGAACGGACACCTAGTAGTAGAATCGCAGTCGATGCTGAGAATGTGGAAAAACCACTTCTGCAGACTGTATAACGGCGATGTTGGTCAATATACCGCTGTCAGGCAGAATGATCCATTTCTCATCGACGAAGACCGCAGAGAATTCTATCCCCCTAACCTCGACGAAGTTAAGATTGCCATATCGAAGCTCAAGTCGAATAAAGCTGCTGGCGCAGACGGACTGTCTGATGAGCTCTTTAAGGCGGCTGAGGATGACCTGGTTAGGAGGTTGCGCCAGCTCATCTTAAAGATATGGTCAGAGGAAAGCATGTCCGAGGAATGGAGTCTCAGCATCGTATGCCCGATGCACAAGAAAGGAGGCATAATCATTACCATCCCGAAAAAGGGCGACCTCAGCTAATGCAAGAATTGGCGCGGCATCATGCTACTAAATACGGTCCAAAATGTAGTAGCGCTCTTCAGATTAAAAAGAATCTCGCCCACACAATGCACAATTGCAAAGAGAACAAAATGGTTCCTGACCAAATAGGCCTTGCGAATAATCATAGAGCAGTCAAAGGAATGGAGATCGCCCACTTATCTGCTCTTCGTCGACTTCGAGCGCGCTTTTGACACTATCCTCCGGGATGCCATCTGGAGATCACTACAATGCTGCGGCGTGCCTGATAAAATCATTGATATTATCAAGGCCCTATACACGGACGCAATGCGTAGAGTGCGCCTTAAAGGAAAACACAGCGGCAAATTTTTCGTCAAAATAGGAGTCCAGCAAAGCTGCGTCTTTATCACCGCTCCTATCTATAGTAGCTCTCGACAGCGTTTTAAGGCGCTCAAATGTAGAAGCTCCGGAGGATTAACAATGGAGGCTCCATCAGAAACTATGCGACCTGGACTATGCTGACGATGTCTGCTTCATGTCATACAGATTGGCGGGTGTCACTGCGAAACTTCGCCAACTTGATATAAATGCGCGTGCAGTCGGCCTCAAAATAAACTTTGGAGGAGCTAAGGTAATGAGATTACAAACAACAAACACTTCTCCACTCGAACTGGATGAAAGCATTATCATCATCGTTACCTTGAAAGCCAAATCACAAAAGACGACGGCGCTGCGTCTGATGTGGCCGCACGCATTTGCAAAGCACGCAATACGTTCCAAAAACTAAATCGCATATGGCGTTTCCGCATCCTGGAAATGAGATCTAAATTAAAAATGTTCAACACCAGCGTAAAACCAGTCCTGTTATATGGATCCGAGACCTGGCTTGTCTCTGACGGCATATCTGGGCGCCTCCAAACGTTTGTCAACAAATGTCTAAGGATTATCTGCCGAATCTTCTGGCCAAGTACAATCTCAAATGATGACCTACTCTCACTAACAGCAGCCCAATCATACATACATATAGTACATACATTTTCAGTGGCCCGCATGTTTCACTAAAAGAGTCGCTAGGGTAATGCGCGTACGCGGGATCTCCAGGCCACTCGATCCTCCGTCATCGACTCTAATTCATCAGGAGCTACTTATGCCCAAGTGCACCCAGGCCAATTTTTGGACTTGGTCCTACCACCTCGTTCTGGGTCTGCCAAGCGGTCGCCTGCCTGATGGTATTGCATCCATGGCACGCTTCGGAAGTCGTGATGATGGCGACATTCGTCTCACGTGAGCAAACCATCGAAGCACAGCCCTTTCCATCGGAGAAGCAGCTGCTCAACCTATCCCAGCGAGTAACTCCCACAACAGCACGAAGAAATCTCATTTCGGCAGCTTGTATTCGCGATCTTATTCTTTCGGTCAATACCCAAATTTCATGACCATAGGTGACAGTTAGAACAAATACTGAGTTAAAAACCGCTAACTTGGATTTGACACCAAGCTCGGTCTTTCTGATTACAGATCTTCCAAGCTGTTTCAAAATTGACCCAGCTTGGCCCATCCTGCAGGAAAGCTCAGTATTACTCCTCCCATCATTCGTGAAGAAGACCCCGAGATACTTAAATTTCTCCACCTGCTTCAATGGGACTCCACTAACATGTAGAGTGCTTTGGACAGGTGTTCTGGAAATAATCATAACCTCGGATTTGGCCACGTTAGGCCTCACTCCAGCATCAGCACATAAGGCCACAAACCTATCTAGCGCGCGCTGAAGTTCCATCTGGGAGGACGTGAGGACAACTAAGTCATCTGCAAAAAGAAGATGGCTTATCCTCAACTCTCCCAATGTAAAACACTCCTAGCCTCGAATGCGCTACATTATCCAGTCCATATACATATGGCCTTCTCGAGTACCATTCTCAATGTGAAAAGCTGGTCGGTTGTACTTCTGCCGTAACGAAACCCGCACTGTTCATCCCCTATGCTGGATTCGACCAAAGCTCTAGAACGCGCCTTCAACACCTTAGCGTAGACTTTACCGGGGACACTTGAGAGAGATATGCCCCTATAGTTGGAGCACTCTTTCTTATCCCCTTTTTTGAAAAGAGGAACAATCACCCCAGTTTGCCAATCGCTAGGTGTCTCACCGCATTCCCAGGCCACCTTAATGACACGAGAGAGCCATAATACTCCCTCCTTACCCATTGCCTTAAGCATTTCTGGCCGAACTTCATCCACACCGGCGGATTTGCCAACTTTTAGGGATTCAATCGCCAAAATTACTTCCTCCACCGTTGGACTATTCTCCGCTACACTCAAGACTATAGGTCTGTCCCCCTCAGTGCCCTGTTCGGGATTGAGCAACTCCGAAAAGTGCTCGCTCCATCTGCGTAAGATGTCCATCTCATTGGAAAGCAATACACCATCTTTGGATTTAACTCCTTCGATTATGTTGAATTTCCTTCCTTCCTTTCCTTCCTTCTTCTTCTCTCTGGTGGCTTCTTGGACTCCGGCTGTTTTAAACCACGCAGTTCTTTTCTCACCATCAGCTGCCACATCAAGCCGCTTCTCTCCACAAACATCAGGTGCAGAGGCAATGACAGCTGTTGAAAATAGTCGCCATTCTTCCTCTACATGCGATGGAACAGTTGGAATTTGCTCAAACCTTTCGGATATGTGTCGTGCGAAGTGTTGCCGCACCTCACTGCTCTGTGGTTTCTTCCACCATATGCGTGTCACCACAGACGAGGTACTCTATCAGTAAGATACAGCTTACGCAACACCATGTCCTGATCAGTGGACAGTTCAGCCCTCTCAACACACGAACGTTACAAACCATCCGTTCCACACACGATGGTACCACAAAGAAATCTATCAACGATTTCTGTTGAAGACTCCGACAATACCACGTATATTTATGAATGACTTTGTGCGGAAAGATGGTGTTATTTATGGACATGCCATTTGCGCAGCGAAAATTCAACAACCTTTCTCCGTTCGCGTTTTAATGAGGATCACCATTCCTCCCAATCACACACCCCCATGTCGTTACATACACACCCACATGGGCGTTGAAGTCACTAATCAGGATATAGGAATCCATCTCAACCACCCTAGCAAGGGCCGCATCAATTTCACCCAGGAAAGTCGCATACTCAGACTGTAGGTTCGGTGCACACACCTGCACCAGAGCCAAAGTTGATCTTTCAAACTGGAGCTTTAAGATCGCTACTCTCCCTCCTAATGGTATCCACTCCAATACCCTGTCTGCTAGCCTGGGACTTATGAGTATTCACACTCCCGCCTGTGCAGACATTTGCGGTGCAACTCCGGACAGGAAGAGTTTCCACTCGTCCCACAGGTCCACAGTTTTATATCCTCTTAGCTTTGTCGAAGAGATACCTACGATATCTAACCGATACCTGGCAGCTTCCTCAACCAGCTCGTGATACTTCCCTGTGGGCGATGAGACGCGCCACGTGCCCATCCTAAGTCGATGCCGTTGTCTGTTGCCCTTTACTCCCCTCACGCACTGGTAAGTACATGGCGTGATAACCCCCTCACCTCCGTAATGGCTCATGAGGCCACTGCCGCGTTGCTCGTGACTTCTTCGATCTAAGCCCAACCGGCTGCCGAGCGGGACAGACCGGCCACCAGACGCTCGCATACTGCCACCATTTAGACCTGGCCCGAATGGGGCCCTGGCATACCACGGTAGGCAATTTCCCAGGCTGCTCCTTTGCAATTCCACGGTGAAGTTTCTAACAATCATAAGCCAAATGCTTAAAAAATCCCACGACATTCCAATTACTGACTTTGTCTAACACTGTAACTAAACCTCCGGCTCCAAATAAAAGTTTTGAACAAATAATGCCAATTTAGGCGGAATTTCATTAGTTCATCGTTCTCCTAACCTTCATATCCATTCAACTACTGGAAAAGAAGAAAATATTTGTCTTTCTAATCCATCATTGTCACAGCACTTTACTTACACCCGTCGGCTGAGGCCGTTACACAAATACGTAAAAAATCCCAATTTCACACTTTGGCGACTTATCTGCCCTCTGTCAGGGCAGAGGATTTCATTTTTCATCGGAATGTCACATTTTTCTCAGTCTCCCTCTGGCATGCCCATTCTCCCCAATCGACGGCGGGTATATCACATCCACTCATGTCGTCGCCACACCACGATAGCAGTCTAACGCGCATATGTTTGCCTTTAACCGGGATAACATCGTTTGCAGCATATGTGCTATGTGGCCGTCCACTAGGTGTCTAAATATCATCTCTCCCCAAACGTAAACACAAGCCCCCATGGTGTGCAACAGACTCATGTGTGCAACATACGTTTGTTCGCCATTTCCAATTGTCGCGCCCCAGACATCGGAGGCTTAAAACTTTAAACGGTGTAATTTACACTCAGCAATGATTGTAATTGGGCCCGGGCTACAGGCATCCAACACCCGGAACAGTGCTACGTACCTGACTAAATCTCCGTCATGCCGGAGGTGAAACGGCATGCGGCGGCGGTGGAAACACTTCGGCTTAATGTGCTTCCGTCAGTGGCATAATTCTGCCTTACAACCACTCTTCCCGCTCGGCCTCTATGGTACACTCAAGTATCTGGATTGTAGTAACGAGTATCTCTAGTCAACAATTCGCGTTGTGCTTATCTCCGACCCAACAAGCTGGAATCCTGCTTGTCCTTTTTTACCGACTGTCTATCGGTATCATCATCGTTCTCGTCGACACTGTTGTTGTCTTGTTTGTCTGGATCATATGACCTGGAATTTTCGGCAAGAGAATTGCACCCACAGGGCAAAAGTTGAGCATAAAATATTCAACTAGGTAGAGGAAGGTAGTAAGAGCGGGAGTACTGTAAGAACGTTCGATGTTAGCCTGCTGACTAGAGTGCGTGGTTACACTCCGCCCCCGTACAAGGTAAACGGGATGAAAATTCCATATTAGCACGTGCTAATGAGCAATTTTGTAAAGTGATAACATTTTATCCCCGTCGACAATTCATTCCTGTCTTTGTCCTTTTTTTCCTCCCCTTATCCTTATTTGCTGGTAACCTCTATTGTGAGAAAGGTGTCAAGGGTAGCTCAGCAGCAATTGTTGTCGGCTATGACGAAAAGTCGCCGCTGGCGATGTCGTTGAGAGGTGATTCGTTTTTTTTTTTTATTTTTTTTATTTCTCTCTTTCCTTTCAAAAATTTGCTTTTATTATAAGGCAACGAGGATAGAGACCTTTATTTCTAGGATGAATAAAAAGAAGAAGGAAATAAAAGGTCATTATGTTGATTTGAGTCTCCCGTTGCTGGGCTTATTTTATCGAATGGCAGGAGTTGAATTTCCATTTGACCTCATTGGGGGATTAAGTCGTTTCTAAGTGGGTGTAGTGGGCAGTTTTGGTAGGAACTTCCTAAATTGAATGGGAAAGCTTTACTTTTTATTGAACATTTTCAAGGAAGTGTTCCATTGCTCAAAAGCTGATGGCACGATTCGCTTTAAATTCCATTTATGAAGGTTTTGATTGATTTCGTCAACCGTCTTTTATATGTTTTGTGCCTGGCGGACGACAGTACAAGTATGTCTTCTTACCCCGGGTTATGTGGTTTAAAGAAATCCTTTGCTTTTGCTTGCTTGTCGTGATCCTATTTTTCATAGCATGACTGAAAACTGATTAGGGACGTGGAAGAAGTAAATTTAGAAACACACTTACTTACTTACTTATCAGGCCAACGATCCGTGGAGGATCTGAGCCTGAGCTATAGCTGCCTTCCATCCTTGACGGTCCCGGGCACGCTGCTTCCAGTTATCAAGACCAAGATGTCTTACATCCACGATTACTTGGCCTTTATACCCGAGGTTCGGCCTTCCTCTTCTTCTCGAACCAGGAGGCTCGGAGTCGAAGGCCCTCTTAGCTGGAGCGTTGATGTCTATGCGTAGTTGACGGATCTTTGCCTTCCGGACTACATCCACATCTTTGTACAGCTCGTAGAGTTCGCGGTTGTGCCTTCTTCTCCATTCACCTTCCTCACAGACAGGACCAAATATCCGGCGCAGAATTTTTCTTTCGAAAGAACCCAAAAGCAGCTCCGCTGTCCTGCTTATCGTCCAGCTTTCGGCTCCGTACAGCAAGACTGGCAGAATGAGCGTTTTGTAAAGCATGACTTTGGTCTTTCGTGTGAGGAGTTTTGACCCCAGTTGTTTGGACAAGCCGAAGTAGCAGCGGTTGCCAAGGGCGATTCTATGCCGGATCTCCACTGTGGTGTCATTTGTGGAATTTAGGTTTGAACCGAGGTAGACAAACTCCTTAACTACCTCGAAATTGTAGCTGTCAATTGTTATATTTTGTTCCAGGTGGTGAGCGACGGATTGGTTTTTGCCTGACAGCATGTACTTCGTTTCGTCCTCATTGACCTTAAGACCAACTCGTTTCGCCCGTTCTTCAATCGCCGTGAATGGTTCCATAATGCCACGGCGAGAACACGCGATGATATCATTCGGGTATTCTAGCAGCTGGACGGGCTTGTAGAAGATGGTCCTTCCCTGTTGACGCCTGCCCGTCTCACTATCTGCTCCAGCACCAGGTTGAAGAAGTCACATGACAGCGCATCTCCTTGCCGAGATCCGGTGCATGTTTCAAACAGTTCCGAAGTCCTGGAACCGAGTTGCACGGTGCATCGCGTATTTTTTAGCGTGGCGCGACGCAACCGGATCAGTTTTCCCGGGATACCGAATTCAGCCATCGCACCAAACAGTCCTTCATGATAAATGCTGTCGTATGCGGCTTTGAAATCGATGAAAAGATGGTGTTCATCGATTCGAAACTCGATGGTCTTTTCCAGGATTTGTCGAAGTGTGAACATTTGGTCTATAGTCGATTTGCCAGGCCGGAAGCAGCACTGGTAGCTGCCGATTAGCGCAGTGCAAGATGGCTTTACACGTTCACACAATACGCTGGACAGGATATTGTATGCGACATTGAACAGGGATATATCTCTATAGTTCTTGCATGAGGTAGGATCGCCTCTTTTGTGGATGGGGCAAATAGAGCTGGTATTCCAGTCGTAGGGCATGCTTTCGTCTTCCCAAATTCTGCAGATGATCTGGTGCACGCTCCCTACCCTACCTTGAAGAGCTCTGATGGCAAGCCATCTGAACATGCGGCCTTGTTATTCTTCAGCTTCTGAATAGCTGAGCCGACTTCTTTGATGCTGGGTGGGAGGACTTCTTCACCGGCTGGAGTTGGGATTTCCTCGGTCCTTACCACTCTCTCTTGGTCATGCTCGCTAAGCAGCTGCTGGAAATGCTGCTTAAATACATCCACTATTCCCTGCGGGTCGGTGACAAGATTGCCTTCGCAATTTCGAAGAGCCTGGGTGCCTCGCTTGAAGCCTCCTGCAAGGCTATTAGCTTTCCTATAACAGACCCGTATTTTATGTTCGTCCCTAGACTCCTCGATATCCTTGAGTTAGGAGGCTGCGAAAATTCTTTTCGCAGCAGTTTTTTCTCCTGCCTTCTTCTGGCTGGGTACTCTTCTCGCGCTGCCCTGGTTTTCCTCTGCAACGCTTGGTTCGCCTCGTCGGTTGCTGCCTTTTTCTGCTCACACTCGCCACGGGTTTCTTGTCGGGGGTGGTAGGTATCCTAAAGAGGTTTCGGCTACTTCCTGAATGGCTGAGCGGCAATGCAGCCACATGTAATTGGCATTTGTGTACGACGAAGGCGTACCGTAAAGTCTGTCGCTCAGCTGCTCCCTGTAGACTCTCGTTACCTCCGGTGTGCTCTGGCGTCCAATGTCGAACCTCCTCCTGATGGGCTGGTGCAGCTTTCTGACATTGGACAGTCGAGCTCTGAATCTTGCTGCTACGAGGAAGTGGTCAGAGTCGACATTTGCCCCTCTGAATGTTCGCACATCCAGGATGTTTGACGAGTGCCTTGCGTCAATGAGCACATGGTCGATTTGGTTGACGGTTCGACCCTCCGGAGATCGCCAGATTGCTCTGTGGAGCGCTTACGAGAGAATCTTGTGCTACTTATCACCGCATTACGAGCTGTTGCAAAGTCCGTGAGTTGTATCGTGGAAGCTGTGCTTTCCGATCACTGCTCCAATGGTGCTCTCCTTACCGATTTTGGCGTTGAAGTCCCCGAGCACGATCTTAACATCGTACTCCGGACAAACTTCATATTTGTTTACCAGGAGGTCATAGAAGTCCTCCTTGATAGCGTCTTCAGCCTCTTCGGTAGGGGCGATCAACAACTTTATCCTGTATGTCCGAGCCCATGCCCTCTTAGTATAGCAATGCATTTTATATACAGCGAGTGTCAACACTTTCTAGTACACCTCCATATTGCAGTTTCAATATAGATTTAGATTAAGATTAGACTTAATTTAATTTTTTCATAAATCTTTAGAAAATAATATAACAAACTCTGTTTTGCATGACTCTGTCGTCTACCAGATTGACATCATTACTATTATTAGGAATCCACTTACTGTACACATGATTTTAAAAATTTTCCGCAATAACATTGTCCCTGTATCTCAACGCGATCTTGCAGTATCCAGATAATTTAGTTACATCCATTTCATTGAGAGCTGCTATTATTTCCTCCACCGCCAAGTGATCCTTTCCAAAAAAAAAACATCTTCTTGTCTCCCTCAGAATTGTGCACCTGCCTAGGAAATATCGAGTATCTTCCCCTTCTTCCAAATTGTGAAACAAAATAAAGCTTGAGAAGTTCTACCCGAAGTTTAACATCATTGCAATTTCTTGAATTCGAAATAATTTCTGCCCCCCCCATGTTATGATTTAGCCGACTATACACAGCATAATGTAGAGATCCGGATGCTTCAGTTAAGAATTTTTTTCCAGTATCTTCATCGACTTTTTCTATTAGTCGGTATAGCTAGTTTTTGAAGTTCCTTCCTTCCAAGTCTAATTCTAGGCCACATGAGCACGCCCTATCCATTACAGAAACCATCCCATATTGTTTTGCATTGTGTGTATAGCCACTATTTTTGGTAGCCGGTTATCTAGCATGCTCATCACCCGCAGTATATAGTTCATATGCAGCTTCAGTGTCTTTATACATATACTTACTTACTTAGGTGGGGCTACAGTCCGTGGTGAACCTGGGCCTCAACCAACAAGCGTCTCCAGCTGGCACGGTCTTTGGCCAGCTGTTTCCAGCGCAGCACGCCCAGTTGGTTAAGGTCCCCTTCCACCTGCGTGCGCCACCGTTGACGTGGCCGTCCTCTGCCGCGCCTTCCTTCCGGGGCGGATTCGAAGACTATTCGGGTCGGAGTTGTATTTTCCATTCACTCTACATGGCCTAGCCACCTTAGACGTCGTACCAGGCCGATGTCGCTGTACAACCCGTACAGTTCGTCATTATATCTTCTCCTCCATACACAGTTTAAACAAACGGCCAAGGGCATCTTCATCCGCTTTTGTTAAGATCCAAGCCTTTGCGCCGTAAAGGCGGACTGGGATGATTAAGGTCTTAAATAGTGTCACCTTGGTTTTCCGAGAGAGGGCTCTACTTCTTAATTGCCTCTTGAGCCCAAAGCAACAGCGGTTGGCAAGAGTGATTCTGTGTTTTATCTCAGCGCTGGTGTCGTTGCTACTTGTCACTACCGCGCCAAGATAGACGAAGTCCTTGACTACTTCAAAAATATAGCTGCCGAAGGTGACGTTCTGACCAAGACGTCGGTGGTGTCTGCCTTTCTTTGATGACAGCATATATTTGGTCTTGTCCCCATTTACCCTTAGACCCACTTTAGCCGCTTCTGCTTCAATGTTTGCGAACGCCTCATTGACACCTCGCTTTGTCCGTCCAGTAACGTCAATGTCATCTGCGTAAGCAAGCAATTGTGTGGACTTGAAGTAGATCGTACCTTTTGTATTGGCCGCAGAGTCCCGCACGATCTTTTCAAGAATAATGTTAAAGAAATCACATGACAGTGCGTCACCCTGTCTAAAACCTAAGGGATTAGTTCACCTCCGACCTTAATGGAGCAGCGAGAGTTCTCCATAGTCTTCCATAGCACAGTCTGACGAGTTTGGCAGGAATGTTAAGAGATGAAATGGCTCTGTATAGCTCGTCTCTATAAACACTGTCATACGCGGCTTTAAAGTCGACAAAAAGATGGTGCGTGTCGACCTGGAATTCATGGGTCTTCTTCAAGATCTGCCATAGTGTAAATATTTGGTCTATCGTGGATTTTCCTGGACTGAAACCACACTAGTAGGAACCTATCAGAATGTCCACGAACGGTTTCAGGCGCTTACACAGTACGGCAGGGAGGATCTTGTACGCGGTGTTCAGGAGATTTTTAGTCATCAAAGTAATACGCCTATAACCATCCTGCAACCAGGATCTGTCTATCATGATGCAAAAGATCATTTTAAACGGATTAGCCGTTTTAATGTGATGATTGATGACGTAACATACAAGCTCTCTTTCAATTTTATATGCACAGATGGTACGGAACCCTTCGTGCGCGAGTCCTTGGCATTGACTTAACCAACTTTCTGGTGAATTCTGCTGACATCTTTTGCCACACTTTGAATATTGCCGCCTTTAATGAGTCTTTGTTAGTTATTATCCAAACCCCCCACGAAACCCCCACAAATCATATATTGGATTAAGGTCTAGAAATCGCGAAGGGAGATTCAGCTGCCTATGTGTTCGCTCAATTAACCACTCCGTTACCTATTTGGCCTCTAGCTTGTACTCATTGTCTTATTGGTAGAACCAAGATTCATTTAACCTCAATTTTGCGAAACTTGTTGGCAGATTGTCTCTTAGAATAAAAATGAGAAAATATCGGATGCAGTTGGAATGCTTTCTTCGCCAGAAACCTTTGCACAATCAATGAGGAATGGGCCAGCGCATTGGCATGGTGAAACATCCAATCCATCTTAGCTAGTAAAACCTTGCGGGCGGATCTTTTTGTTGATATTTAGAATTGAGATTAGATATTTGCGTCTGTACGAGAGGTACTGTCACCTCGTGGATCGTTTTCTACTGCTTCACGGCCCTTCTTGAAGCGCTGTGACTGTTCAAACACACGTATTTTCGACACACACTCGTCTCCATGCATCAGATTTCATTAAGTATTTTATCACGACTCGTTGCATATAATGTGAATCATTCACTTTTTTCATTTTTACGATGACATTAAAAAAGTTTTGGTTTTTATTCTTTCGAAAAATACGCACACCACCCATAAACACAACGTCGACTTCAGCCTTGGATGGAAACTGAGAGAAAGGGCCACCCGCTCTAGACAGATGTTGACGATACGACGCAGTGTTGTCAGTCCCCAAGTTGTGACTAAATTCCCGAATTTAAATTGCCACGCCTCGTATCCCTCTACTTAGTACAGCAATACGTTTTAAAAATAAAAATAACTCCCACTAATAAAAATATGTTCATATGTATCTCTTCGAGTGATTTCTGCCAATCTCGTTTGCACGTCCTTTGCACATTTCGACTCCCTTCTCAGCCTACCTTACACATTAATATTTCGGGAAACCATGTTCCAAATAAATCCACCACCTTCACACAAATCTTTATCGTATCATCATCAAAATCATGTTTTTTTTACATAGCCTTATTTGAGCTAAACTCCTTGTAGCTAAAGTGTTGGTGTACAACAATAAATCGTTATTACGAGAAAGTAAATATGCGGGCCCAGGGGGGAGGGAGCGAGCAAACAGAGCAAAGAAGTTGATCGCGTTTAACATGGCAACCGCCATCTTCGATCTCTGTCTCTGCTCAATCCAAGTTGACACACAGCCTCCGCGTGGCCCCCTCTTGATAGCTTCCTTGGCACCCGACAGGTAGTGAACCAATGCGTGCAGCGACCCAACCCCTTGTTCCTAGGGAAAGAGAAACCTGGCCCTCCAGGTTGGGGGCTGTGTTTAGGGGCAACATCCCTATCACGTAAAAACCTACTTGTTCTGAAACGACAACAAGCCTCAAATACGGACGCATACAAAGCTGACGACCCCTGCAAAAGACTAACGGACTTGAGAGTCTGCACCTTGAATGTGAGGTCCCTTAACAGACCGAGTGCAGGCAATCAATCGGAGCAAACTCTCTACTGCAAGAAAGCAGATATAACCGCACTCCAAGAAGTGCGATGGGATGGGCCAGGCTAAAGACGGATGAAAAACTGTGACATCTACTACGGGAACTGCTACAAGGGGAACAAACAGCGCCTATTCGGGTGCGGATTCGTTGTTCGAGGAAGATTTCGACAAAAAGTCTAAAGCTTCCGAGATATAAGCGAACGCCTCATAACAATCCGCATCAAAGCTCAATTCGGAAACATTAGCTTAATATGCGCTCACGCCCCAACGGAAGAAGAGGATGATCGACTCAAAGTAGAATTCTACGATCTCCTAGACAGAACATATTCCCGGCACAAAAATAGTTCTAGGAGGTTTTGCAAAATGGGCAAAGAGCACATATTTGAGTCGATCATAGGATAGCATAGTCTCCATAACACCACATCCGACAACGGACTTAGGCTAATCGATTTCCTAGCGGGGCGTAACCTCCTTGTAGCAAGCACGCGATTCCCCCCTCACAACATCCACAAGGGTACCTGGCGGCCTTTTGATCAATTACCAACCAGATTGAGCACATTGCGATCGACGCCAGACACTCCTCCTGCATTCTCGACCTCGTTGTAGCCAAGGTACGAATGAGGATATCAAGAATGCTTAGGAGTCGAGTAGGACTACGTAAGTTTGACGTCGGAAAGCTACAAGCCCATGCAGCAAAACAAGAGGTATATAAAGCCATGCTGCAACGACGGACGAGAGCTGCTCGCGAAGAGAAGAGAGGAACACACGGCTTTCAGAAGAAAGAAGAGAGAGCACGGAAAGCGTGAGATCGAGGAGATGGAAAGATGCTTCCGCAGGAATGACGCCCGTAAGTTTTACAATAAGGCAAACGAACATGCCGTGGCTACAAAGCCAGAGCGGCGGCCTGCAGGGATGAAAATGGAGAACTGGTAGTAGAGTCGCAGTCGATGCTGAGGATTTGGAAAGACCGCCTCTGCAGACTGTATAACGGCGATGATAGACAAGATACCGCTGTCAGGCAGAACGAGCCATTCGTATTGGACGACAATGAAACAGAATTCAGTCCACCCGATCTAGACGAAGTCAAAATAGCGATATCAAGACTTAAGTCTAATAAAGCCGCGGTCGCAGACGGCCTATCTGCTGAGCTTCTTAAGGCGGCTGGAGATGACCTGGTAAGGTGCATGGTATGGTCGGAGGAAAGCATTTCCGACGAATGGAATCTCAGCATCGTTTGCGCGGTCCATAAGAAAGGAGGCCTCTATAACTGCGCCAACTATAAGGGAATCAGTCTCCCTAACATCGCATATAAGATCTTCTCTGCCGTATTCTGTGAAAGCCTGAAACCGTTTGTGGATGACCTGATTGGCTCTTATCAGTGTGGTATCAGGCCAGGTAAATCCACAATAGACCAAATATTTACGCTTCGGCAGATCTTGAAGAAGGCCCAGGAACACCAAATCGACACTCACTACCTCTTCGTCGATTTCATGGCTGCATATGACAGCGTGTATAGAGATGAGATATACAAAGCCAAGTCTAGTTTTAACATCCCTGCCAAACTCGTCCGACTGTGCAGGATGACAATGGAGAATTCTCGCTGCTCCATTAAGGTCGGTAATGAGGAAACCGAGACCTTTGATGTTAAAAAAGGATTTAAGCAAGATGACGCGCTTGACGCGCTGTCATGCAACTTTTTCAACATAGTGCTTGAAAAGATCGTGGAAGAGTCACTGGTACACGATTTATTTTAAGTATACGCAATTGCTTGCGTACGCCGACGACATTGACGTGATTGGACGGACACAGCGAGACGTCAATGAGGCCTTTGTAAGCATTGAGGTAGAGGCTAAGATGGGTCTCAAGGTTAATGAGGGTAAAAGCAAATATCTGCTTTCATCTAAAAGAGACGGACAACGCCGACGTATTGGAAAATCCTGCGCACTATCTACGGTCCCGTTTGTTTAAACGGTGTATGGAGGAGAAGATATAACGAAGAACTGTCCGGGTTGCACAGCGACATCGGCCTGGTACGACGTCTACGGATATAGCGTCTAAGGTGGCTAGGCCATGTAGAGCGCATGGAAAATACAGCTCCGACCCGTAGAGTCTTCGAATCCACCCCGGAAGGAAGGCGCGACAGAGGACGGCCGCATCAACGATGGCGCACGCAGGTGGAAGGGGACCTTAACCAACTGGGCATGCGGCGCTGGAAACAGCTGGCCAAAGACCGTGCCAGCTGGAGACGCTTGTTGGTTGAGGTCCAGGTTCACCACGGACTGTAGCGCCACCTAAGTAAGTGAGTAGTAAATATGGGGGCTAACTTTCCGTCACATTTGCACTAAATTTATCTAATTAATTGGTATCATTTCATATAGAATTATTTTTTCGTACCAAACTGACAGGGGATCGAATCCCGACACAGCCATGTCATCAAACGTGTTTTTCACGGTGTTTCTCCTCAGCGGGGCTCTGACAAAACCCCTTGTAGTAAAATTGTCATGAAAAGCTTCTCGAAAGTCGCCGTTCGGAACCGGCAGTAAACTGTAAGTCCCTTTCACCTATGGGAAAATGAAACCACACACAACATGGGTGATTGAGAGAGAAGCTCGACTCAGGTCCTTCATGGACTGTAACGCCAACATACATACATACATACAAACTGAACCTGGCCTAAAAACCCTAAGTCTGCTCTCTGCCTTTGATGCTCTTAACGTTTGGGTGGTAGTTCCTCCGTTTATCGATGTCTGTTTCAAATTAAATAAAACGCCCCTCTGTTAAACACTAGCTTGCTACACTTTAATTATACATCAACTATTCAAGCTCTACTACTAAAAAGCAACACAGAATAATACTTTAATCAGTAATCCCAATTAAAGCTGAAAATGTCACTAGCCTCCAACGGCATGTGAAATGCGTAATCCCAAGCAGATAAAAACAAATCAATCGAAATATTTGCAATTCAAATAATCCACGAAACAATGCCATGCTTGCAATTCAACCAGATCATTCATTTTTGCATTTCTGGTGACACCTAACCACAGTAATACTGCCCTCATACCCAATACTCCATTTCAATCCCAATTAGTCTGGCAAATTCCTACTAAATATCCCATCGACATCAAACACCCAACTAATTAACCAGTTCCAAATGATACATCGACTCGGATTTCGGCATCAAACAGAACCAACAACGCAACCACCGCATTCAGCCAAACCAGTAACTGTAACAACAACAACTGTTGACAATTAATCATGCTAACTAGACCATAATTTAAGGCAAATACTTGTTTAATATGTCGCCAGTAAATGAATCTCTCCGGAGGTGCTATACACTCAGTTAAACACCGGAATTAATTACAATCCATAAAGCATTTCCGCGCGCTCAACGTTTTCATCAAACATTTTCCGCAATTTATTGGAGTTTTCCACGCAACCGCCAATCCGCAAATACTCACCCATCCTACCACCCATTCTACTACCCATCCTACCACCCATCCCACCAGCCATCTACAGCACACATCCTTCGAAGCTGGAAATATTTACATAGTCCAAATTCCGCAGAACAAAAATTAACCGGAAATAAAGCACTAAACCTCCCCGCATCCATAATGGAGCCTATAGATACTCGTGTCACTCGTACTCGATTCACACTCATCCTCTATCTCTTTTCGTTTCTATTTTGTAGATATGTATGTTTGTATTCATGCGGAGAATGGAAAAGGAGCACCGAGTTTTTGGGTATCCGCTTCAAGCATAATTGCAAAAATGTGTGAACAGAGAAGACAGGAACTGAATCCTTGGCGAACGTACTTGTACAACCACCAACCAGCGGTGTACATATGTATTAATATCATCATTAAAGCGAAAACGACTTAATTATTCTGGGTGAGATAAGGAGTCGTGCGTACACAAAAGGACAAACGAGAAAGTCGTTATCATCTCATTGGCGCGGCAAAAGTGTCACGAGGAAGTTCTGCTCTGTTTTCTTCTATTTTTCATTCAAGGAATGTAGAAGGACGACGCGATGGGATGGTAAGCGGACAGAACAGCCAACAAGTGATGTTGAAAATCGGTTTTATGATTACATCAGCGATTAATTCCGCTGCCTAGGGTAGTAGCTTCCTGGAGGTACGATTATTTGCCTGTTCCAATTCTACACCCATTCACCCATTCCTTTGCATCCTTTCAGGCAGACATACAACTACCTACCAACCATACAACCACACACAATCACAGCCGCAGACGACATCATGAATGGAAACGTTCCTGATAATCAGATTACCCAGAGGTGAGTTATTATAATAAATGTTAATTCTATTTAAATAACCATCATCATACCGCGTCTAACACTGATATCCTGACAAGTGACAACATCAGCTATTGCCACACCACCGTACCGCATCGCATCAGTACAATCAACCATACCATTAACGCTACGGGCGGCGATCGACCAACGTAGTGACACGGATGTACCCGGCGGGCGGTGATGACAACTTCCAATGGGCCGTGACCTCTCCCTGGTGTGCACGCAACGTGCTGTGTTGCGTTGCGTTATGTCCTGAAAATTCAATTAAGTCGAATTAAATAATGGCATACGTATGGAGCGAAGTGGTTGGAATGAATTCGACTGTTCCTCACAATTGAGAATCGCGTAGCTGGCTTCGGCACGAACCTCTCCAGTGGATACTATTGTGTATGCTCAATGGCAGGATGAGGATGAGTTTTTAGCGGGCTTCCGTACGAAAACAGTTATTATAGTCGATTGTATATCTGTGATTCATGGTGCGTGCTATTGTGGGTGGTTGACTTAGGTTGTGCGTTAAGGGGCTTTCTAATGGAGTCGTTGGTATTTGCTAATTTAGAATTGTGTGGTCGTAGGAACAGGATGAATGAGGGTAGCAGTGGAGTTGGGGATTCTTGTTTTTTAAATACAATACGACAACGAAGAAGTAAATTAGATTTGTAGATTTAATTGTCGATAATATAGGTCCAATATCAATAGATGATGTCGAAGCTATTGTAGAACGTACATAAGTTCATTCAACCTTTATTATTGAAATGTAGGCTATGTTTTGAGGTGCTCTTTGGCAAGTAACGGGTGGCCCAATTAAAGTGTTAGTATCAGACAACCCAAAAACTTTGACGCCGGTTGGCAGAACGTATTGTGACAGCCCGCATTCAAAGCGTTAGTGTTTGCGAATTTTTACTATGGAACAGTACACGCCACGAAACCGCGCTGTTATTGTGCAGCTTTACATTCAAAACAATTTCTCAATCGTGAAACCACAACGTGCGTACCGTTCAAAATTTGAAGTGAGAGACGCGCCTTCTCACATGACCATGAGGCGTTTGCACCAAACATTTTTGAACGCAATGCCAGTCATCAATGGAGAGAGCGTACGAGACGGTCCGATTGGAATATTGAGGGTGTACGGACCTCAGTTATGACCTCACCATGAGCATCGAGTTCCGCTCAGTTGGGCATTAGTTGAAGCTCACTGTAACGTATAATTCGGTATGATATTAAGTCAAATTACTCATCGATTATGGCCAACCGATAAGTCACGTCGCTTGGGTTATGCGAAATTCGTCGTGAACTTGGCTTAAACCGATACTGATTTTTGCGAAGAAAACCATCATGAGCGATGAAGCTAATTTTTCGTTGAATGGAATGGTCAACTAACAAAATTGTAACTTTTACGCTGCTGAACATCCGCAATTAAGCCACGATGAACCTCTCCACGACCAACGCGTGACTGTTGGCATTTGGTGGTGCTGATGGGTATGCCACAGAAAGGCCGTGGCATCATAAATGGTGATGCAGAGCCTTTCCTTGCTAGTAGGTCCGCTTTTTCGTTGCCTGTATGGCCGCTGTGTCCAGGTATCCAAATGAGATGAACTCTGTTTGTGCTGGCCAGCTGGTGAAGTAGCTGTAGGCAGTCCCATACCAGTTTGGAGGTGATTTCATAGCTCTTTAGGGCCAGAAGTGCTGAAGTTGTATCTGGGGAGACAGTTGTCTGTGAGATATATCTTTAGGATTTTATGCCTGTTTATATCGGTAAGGATATCAGGGTGAAAGAGCCTACGGTTAGAGTCATCCTCCACGATCAGTATATGGGCGAAGACCGTTGCTTCTTTCTTCAGTTGGGGATGAAGAGGTAGCAGGTCTGTGATGACTTCTAGTGCTGCTGTGGGGGTTGTTCTCATGGCCCCGGTGATACAGATGTAAGCTAGTCTTTGCAATTAGTTGAGCTTGGCTTGCACTGATACTTGTTTTGTTTTGTGCCACCAGACGGGCGCAGCATATGTGAGAATTGGTCTGGTGATTGCTGTATATAGCCAGCGGGACATTTTGGGGTTTGTGCCCCAGTTTTTGCCAGTGAGACTTTTGCTGGTTCATAAAGAGATCCTGGCTTTCTCAATGGTCTTTGTAATGTGAGAGTTCCAATTGAGCTTTTCGTCAAGAGTTATCCCTAGATATTTTACTTCTTTTTTGAAGACGACGATGGGATGCCTACCACCGTTAATGGCGAACGTTATCGGGCGATGATAACGAATTGGACAACTTCTGGTTCCAACAAGATGACACCACAGCCAACACAGCTCGGGCCACCATCGCTTTATTGCGCCGTAAGTTCGTCGAGCGTCTATTTTCCAAAAACAGGGATTTCGAATGGCCATCGATATCGCCCGCTTTGACGCCGCCGGACTTTTTCTTTTGGGGGGTTTTCTAAAGTCCAAAGTAGATGTCAACAAGCCACAGACTGTGGAAGAGCTCAAGGTCAATATTCGACGCGAGATAGCCGCTATAAAGCCTGCAACACTTCGCAAAGTGATGGCACTTTAATTGGACCACCCTGTATGTATCTAATAGATTGCTGTCGTATATAAAAGATATAAAAATAAGGTAAAAATGATGGATTTGCCCATACTGACAATTTTTCATTGAGTGTTCTTGGGGACATGGCACAATTCAAAACACATCAGTAAGAACTTACCAACGAATCGCTCAGTTCCCTAGAGCTGATCCTTTCAAATCGTTGAATGATATTATAAAGGAAATCGAAGACAAATCAATGCTCTAGTTCAAAGGAGGCTACTTCAAGTAAGTTGTTCAGAAGAACAGCTAGGATCGTCCCCTTTTTAAATCAAAGATATGTAGATATCTATATCAAACAAATACTCGACTTAACAGAATGAACTGATACCCATGGTATAAAGCAATAGAGTAAACTGAAATTAGTTTAAAAAGTCCGAATGGTTAGACATTTGTTAAGCAGAATTACTTCCCAATATTATGCTTCTCTACGCCGAATACAAGATGAGTCTAATTTCGTCATTGCGACAGGGTAATACTTTAAAGCATAGGTATTTCAAGAGAAGCTACGAAATGATTTTATGAAAAAAAGGATTTCGGTTATGCGATTACTGACTCATTTGCCAACCCTCAACCCAATTGAAATTGTATGGAAATAAGTTTAAGGTAACATGGCATCTATAGAACTATAGAATGACGTGCAAAAAGTTTGGAAAAAACGTCACAGTCGAAAAATTCCAAAAACTTGTGGATTAAATACCGCGTCAATGTGAAATGGTTCTTCAACCTAAAGGCAACAGGGCTTACTGAACATTGAAAAAATCTTCGGTCAACCGAGCATCGACAATTCCAGCGAATTCTGAGGGACTCATACCGAAATGCACTACAACACTTTCTTCTCCCGGGACGTCGACTGAACAGGGACGTGGACTTGTGCGA
Organism: Eumerus sabulonum; assembly: GCA_951905685.1. NCBI lineage: Eukaryota > Metazoa > Arthropoda > Insecta > Diptera > Syrphidae > Eumerus > Eumerus sabulonum. Next base: position 56,778,586 of record OX645062.1, on the reverse strand, counting down.
GAAACACACGACGTTTATGCAGGAATATTCTACTCTAGTTCACATGATATATGATGGTCAACCCGACGACCAGCGTATCTGCCATCTCTCGTTCATGTATGAGTAGCTTAAAATATTCGTTCACATTCACCAGCTTGCGCCTCAGCCCTAGGCACCTCTTCGAATCTCCAAAAATTTCGAACGAGAAGCTTGGCTCACCTTCTGATAACTGAACACGGAGGGAACGAGTAGAATTCACTGTTGGAGATACATATAGTCGAAGCTGGACCAAAAACAACCCATCCAAAATGAATTCGTTGAGCGTGGGGCTTATCTTGTCAGATCCCACACGTCGGATCTCATGAGTACATTGATCCAACCAGGTGTCCAAAATGTCGAGTCGAACAGTTGAAGGCTCTGCAAATGCTTCCACCGAGCGACATACATATATGTACGTGCATCGCTGGGATTATCGAATTGATAGAAGAAACAACCAGGGCATGAATGCGCAGTGAAAATGCAGAAAATATGGACTTGAGTTGCACTACCTTTTGTACGAGTTGGACCTAATGCCCTAATTCCTTTAACTTCCAATTAACAACTGATTCTGTGAAGACTCAAATAGTTAGCTTTACAACCCTGGATCGCAGAGAATTTGGACGAGGTGTTGTCCGTTTCGCTTCTATCCCATAGGCAAAATAGATGCCTCTCTATCGCTTGTTTCGCGCTCTCGCTTGCACGCTCAGCTCAGGCGGAACGTGACAATGAGTCATACTTTTTCGTACGTGCAACTGGTGTTCATCGATTTATAAGATGTTATCGCGTCAAAAAACAAACATACAAAAGGGACATTTCCCAATTACATGGAACCTTGCCAGAAAACAATTTGCATGCCGAATCCATTGTGAAATGGTAAACATACTAGAATCTAAATCCAGTGATCCGAGTTCAAATCTCAAGTTCCGCAGTGGCCAAAAAACAAAGACACTTAACTACTCCCCTTTTGCATCCTACATTGGTCGTTCGAGCCGGATGACATGATCATCATGATGTTGCTTCACAACATAAAGAAACAATCAATTCTAATAAACACAAAAACAAAGATCAATGTTTCAGGCTTGATGAGCCCCGAAGCTACAAATCGACTGGATAAGTAGTTTTTTTTTTTTTTTTTTTGTAACACACTTTGGTGTGTTACAGCAACAGCACACACAAACGGGGGAGTCCCCAGCTATATGTATCCTTGCCAGAAAGTAAATTGCTACCTGAACACACTGGACTCTCAACCCAGTGATTCCGTGTTCAAATCTCATCACCACCTAGCTCATTTACTGATGACGACTGTCGACTGATGACCTGTCCTCAGTTCTTACATGTACTCTATCAAAGTCACAGCCGCTACTCATTAAAATCTTAAAGTCTTCTATTCTATCTATGTTTCGTAAGTAGGTCCGCACCTTTTTTCCACTTACATAGGTTTCCATTCAAAAAGCAAAATGATGTTTCTATGTAATAAATCAACTTGGTCATCAGGAGAAAGTATGAGGTTGATATCATACCATGGTACACTTCTAATGTCTTGGTCTAAGATTGATCTATTTATGTTGTTAAGATCTTTGTAGCTAAGAAATTATTGTTCACGTTGGTGGCCAGTTGGAAAGTCATATGTAAGGAAACTTAGGTCATGTTGTGAAAAGGTTGGCGCCCTCAGAAGAACGCTATTTAAGAGCTTCTAAAGGTATCAAATCATGTCAGCCCTATGATTTGATGTCTTATTATAAGTCAAATTCAATCGGATTCGTCAGAGAATCTGAAAATTAAAAATTCGCTACAAAATTGTGAACGTCCAGAGTTTTCTTTAAAGTTAAAACAAAACTGATTCAAACTCAATGTACAGTCAAAAAAAAAAAAAAAAAACAATACTCAACGCAATCGAAATACCCCCACGGTCCAGCTGCCAACCCGAACTGCATCACCATCCATCCACATCACCATTCGTACGCCCAAAGACCACCACATAGCCAGGTCGAGAAATATTTTCCAATCATTTGAGCAAATTACCCCCGTTAATAGAACGGAATTGGCTCACTCTCTGTCCCAAAGCGAAATACCTCTGCCAGTCGGTTTTTCAGTTCGCCATCCCGGAGATGGGAGGAAGCAGAATGATAATAAAAATCATCGATTCATTAAATTGCAATTTTCTGCATCCGATGAGTTTGTGTTATGCGCCCTATCCACTGATCCACTCGCAATCAGCGTATTCGAATTGCTTTTTATATGCGTACGTGTATGAGTGAAATGTATCTGTGTAAACATCTGCGAGGACGATTTGTTCGGTCGAATGCTCACATCAGCCGATTGCCTCTAAATTAGCGTTTTCGTCTAATTGGGGACTATTAGCGAGTAGCACAACCGCAAAACCCAAAATGAAAACAGTCTCGAGTATAGATGGCACAAATACATATGAATCTACATACAGCAGAAAATGCAGTTGGACTTAAATATATGTGCATATGGTGGGTTTGCATCCTTAGAACGCCGGTGCGCAAAAGGCGAATTAATGGCAATCGATTGAGCCCATTGGCGATTGGCATTTCGCATTTGTAACAGTCCGGCCGACCAATCGGCGCTAGCAGTGGCGAATCCTGTCTCTCGTTTAACGGTTTTGGGAAACGCAACATCAGTGGCTCGGTGCTTAAATCTCTTCCAAAACATTGCTGGCTTTTGGTTTTGTGCCAACGGCGAGAAAGGATAAAATTGGTACGAGTACTCCCTTGCTATGCGTTGTTGAGATATAAATGGGAACAGGGATCTAAGGCGTGCACGTGGCATAATAGCGAGAGGATTACGCGAATTGGTGGTGGTTCGGCTGACATCTGGCAGGTGTAGGGCAATAAGAAAAGCAATTCGATTGTCAGGAAATAGCATGAAATCGGCCGTCTGTTGGCTTTAAATTTAATTTAATTCACAAAAAGAAGATGGAGGGCGTGAGAGGGAAACTTTTCCACTTCCGCCACCTTAATCCAAATGTTCAACTTCCCAATTTAATCCCAATTTTGTAAACATCCTGATTTTTCCCCCCTCTTTTTTCATTGTTTTCCTCTGTTTCCTGTCATCCTACCTTAGTACTCTGGCAATCCTTGAATACAATGTTGACTTCTTCTACCTGCCCGGCCTTAGTTGATGCATCTGTCTAAGACGGCGACAACGTCTTACCGTACCCAGCTGGGTGTCACTATACTATCTTCAACTTTAAACTCGGAAGACAAACGTAGACAACAAGTGAACCTACCCCCCGTCCTCAACGAGGCCGGTAATAGCAGAATCAACGACAGTTCTCAATCGAAAGACATAGCCACAGTCATAGCCACAAGCCGAAGGGAAAATAGGATAAAGACGGAACCAGGTGCGATTACCCAACAAGCCGAGATGAAGAATAAGACGATCGTTATTCTTCTCGATTTCCTCCATAGATACCATGCACCTTATAGTCCGGCGACGTGGAAGGGATGGTGGGCGTTTGGTTTTCAGTAGTGAGTTCCGTCTTTCGATTTTTCGGCATGCTCAATTTGCTCCTCGTGTAGCCGTTGTATACATAAGTTGGTTAAGTTGTTGCTCTGCACGACAAGATATGGTAGTTTGGTTGGTTCACTACTTGATTGCTCGCTTGATGGGTATGATTTTCAACACAGCACAGGGCGACACGATCTCATGCCTGCGAGCAAAGTTCAACTGAGCGCATAATGTTCTCGCTTCCACTTGAATTTTCAAGATTTGGTTCCTTAATTTCCTTTCGACGACAACAGTTTTCTTCCATCTTCTGCCTCCTCTTCACTTTCCACAGCACTCGTAGTAAAGTTAATCCCAACTAAGGAGCTGTTGCCAAGACAGACGAAGGAGTACCGAACAGACACTATAGCTCTTATGGTCGCATGTTGCATCTCGAGAGCTTCAACTCTTCTTGCTGCATTTTTCAATTTTCCCGTTTATTGTGACTCTCGTTTTTTTTGTTTTTGGAAAAAGCTACTCCTCTTCAGTTGAAGGAAAACAACAAAAAAAGGAAAACAAACTGATTTGTGTGTTTGTTTTCTATTTTCTTATTCTCTCCGCAGATGTCTGTATACCTGGATGGTAGCTCCTTGCTGAGGACATAAATCTCAATAATCGTTCATCATGAAATGCGAAGGCGTGCTTCCTAAGGCGGGGACAGAGACGTTTTTCTGTTTCGTTCCATACCAAACAGGATGACTAAAGAAAAAATGTCAAGAGGTTGGACTTGGGTTATGTGCAATAATCAAGATCAATCTTCCACCCTTTGTTTCCATTCTATTCTACATTTGCTACGTGTATGAGTGCTCGTGACTTCGTCTAGATGGAGAAGAGGACATATGTATACTGTATCTATGACAGTTATTTGCTTAAAGATATTTTTTATACAGTCGCATTAAAATGCGGTAGCACCTGAACGAGAGGACGGTGACGATGGGCAAGGAAGTAATCCGTTAAAGGAGGAATGTCGTCGTGTGCATCCTTTAGCAAGGAGTAGTAGGATAATAATAATAATATTTGGACTACTCATGAAATTCTTTTCTTGCTTTGGCGGGAGAACAAACGATTCTGGGAACGGGGACCGGAGTGAGTGTGCATGCACTGTCGTCTGATGGAACACTGTAATAATCTGACATACTCCGCTTGCGGATGATTTGTGAATAGTGACGGTTGGTCAGGATGGGAAAGAAGGACATTGAGAAATTCGTTAGACAGGATATTAAAATTATTCGGACATGAATCTTTTTCACTTTTATATCAAATAGCATAAATATTGGATTCTTCTTTTCATTTGATTCTCCTTTTTCTGGTCTATACCTATACCTCTATAGTTTTTGCAAGAGGTAGGGTCGCCTTTTTTGTGGATGGGGCATATAGAGCTGGTATTCCAGTCGTCGGGCATGCTTTCATCTTCCCAAGTTCTGCAGATGATCTGGTGCATGCTCCCTACCAGAGCATCGCCGCCAGCCTTGAAGAGCTCTGATAGCAAGCCATCTGAGCCTGCGGTTTTGTTATTCTTCAGCTTCTGAATAGCTGTGCCGACTTCTTTGATGCTTGGTGGGAGGACTACTTCAGCGGCGGGAGTTGGGATTTCCTCGGTCCCTACCACTCTCTCTTGGTCATGCTCGTTAAGCAGCTGCTGGAAATGCTGCTTAAATACATACACTATTCCCTGCGGGTCGGTGACAAGATTACCCTCGCAGTTTCGAAGAGCCTGGGTGCCCTTTTTGAAGCCTCCTGCAAGGCCTTTGGCCTTCTTGTAAAAGGCTCGTGTTTTATGCTTATCCCTAGACTTCTCGATATCCTTGAGCTAGGAGGCTGCAAAGTAGTTTTTTCTCCTCCCTTCATCTAGCTCGGTACTCTTCTTGCGCTGCCCTGGTTTTCCATTGCAGTGCCTTTTGGTACGCGTCGTCAGTTGTTGCCTTTTTCTGCTCGCACTCGCCATTATCCTAAGGTGGTTTCGGCTACTTCCTGAATGGCTGAGCGGCAATGCTGCCACATATTATTGGCATTTGTGTTCGACGTAGGCATACCGTAGAGTTTTTCGCTCAGCTGCTCCCTGTAGACTCTGGCAACCTCCGGTGTGCTCAGGCGCCCAATGTCGAACCTCCTCCTGATGGGCTGGTGCAGCTTTCTGACATTGGACAGTCGAGCTCTGAATCTTGCTGCTACGAGGAAGTGGTCAGAGTCGACATTTGCCCCTCTGAATGGTCGCACATCCAGGATGTTTGACGAGTGCCTTGCGTCAATGAGCACATGGTCGATTTGGTTGGCGGTTCGACCGTCCGGAGATCGCCAGGTTGCTGTGTGAATTCGCTTGCGAGGGAATCTTGTGCTACTTACCACCGCATTACGAGCTGTCGCAAAGTCAGCGAGTCGGAAGCCGTTATCTGTGGAGGCTGTGCTTTCCGATCACTCCGCCAAGGGTACCGACTTTGGCGTTGAAGTCCCCGAGCACGATTCTTACATCGTACTCCGGACAAGCTCCGTAGGCGTTGTCCAGGAAGTCGTAAAAGTCCTCCTTGATTTGGTCTTCAGCCTCGTCGGTAGGGGCGTGTGCACATATAAGGCTGATGTTGTAAAATCTGCCTCTAAAGCGGATCACAGCCATAGGTTTATAGGTTTAAAGTCGATGAACTTCGACCTTAACCGCTTTCCCACGGCAAATCCGCATCCCAGTAAGTGCAATCTTTTATGACAGATGTAATAAATGTCGCAATTTTTCTTCCTCATCACACCGTTTCCTATCCAGCGTATTTCCTGGACCGCAGTAATATCCGCCTTGTACTGCGTGAGGATTCTTTCTAGTTTATGAGCAGCTCCGGGAGTGTAAAGGGTTCTGACATTCCAGGAGCATACTCGCCAATCGTGTTCCTTTTTCGTGCGTTGTCGTCGTCGAGTATCCGTCCGTGTATCCGAGGTATCTTGCTCATTCATAACTTTTATGTTTTTATGCCGGTGGTTGTCCTAGATAGGATTCTATGTAAAGGAACTCGAATGAATCTCACGTTGGTTGTAGTTCCCGGCAAATATTTCATGCCACACAGGGTATGAATTTGAAGTGACCATATACTGGGAGTTGTTATGCCTACCTCAGTATTTTGGATCACTTCCCATTCACAGCAGCAATTTTTCCGTATAGGAGTTGCATTTCTTGGTTATGGACCTACATATGTATGTACTTTGAACTACAGACCTACCGCTCAACAGTTGGTGAGCCAACTGCACCGCGGCCACCCCCGTGAAAGGATTAACTTATCAAACCTTTGGCTAATCTTGCTACTTACATAAGTTTATACAAAAGTGTGTATATGTGTATATTTCTTTTATGGATCACCAACCTGACAGATGGATGACAGTTTATTTGAGAATTCCATACTTACCAGCGGCACATTTTAGCGAAATGCATGCAATAAAATCCGTTTCCTTCAATTTCCCTTTCGCAATTTCTTTCTTATATTCAAACTCGCTCTTTATTCTTACTGCAAGCTTGTTGTTTCTAACTTGCTTCCTTCATTTCCGCAACACAACGGCAAAACAATGGGAGAAACACAATGAAAAAGAAATATTCCGCGACAAATAGTGCATAGGACATTTTGCTTCAAGTAAGTCCCTCTTCCAATCCCATCCAATTCATACACTGAGCTTCCAACTAATCCCATTTCCAGTTGCACACAGAATGCTCAGGCCGCTTGTTGTTGCCTTGTCCTGCCTGCCATTGTGGACTTTTGTCATAAGGACATGAAAATAATTTTTCCGCACAAGCCGCGTCCGTAACGTGGGGGGGGGGTTGGGTAGTCCCCGAGCAAACAAAGTTTATTATTATCCTTCCATTCTCTTGATTTTTATTTGTACTTTTGTTTTGTTGTTTTTTTTATTTCTCTCATTTCTGTTGGTCTCCTTTCAAGTCCTTAGATTTAGTTGCTCGCCGTTTCAATTGTGTTCGGATGTATGTATGTAGTTGTGTCGTGTTCTGCTGTTTCGTTTCGTTGGCGCTGTGTTTACGTGTGCATCCTTTCTGCGAATGGCTTTGGTGGTTAACTGTCAGAACTTTTGCACTTGAAGTGATTTATGTTTTCAAGTTGGTGAGCTCCCACATACCCCCCCAAGTACGTAAGTATTTTTTCTTTCTTACTTATTTATTTTTATCTGCATCTGTGTTCCTCTTTCCCGCAAAATTCACTCGTTTATATGTTTGTATGTAGTAGTCATGTGTCTCGGTTCGCCTTGCGGTTATATGACATAATGAGGTTGGTGGCGTTAATAGAGGCGTGAAATAAGGATCGCCAGCGCATACACATGTTGACGAGCTCCTTATGCCTGGCACTTTAGTATCACATTAACTTTGTCGGAATGGGGTGAATGAGAGAGTTCGGAATGTTAACAATTATTATGGCACCGTCAACACTTATGTAGGTTGTAAAAAGTCGGTTACGGCATGTCATTGTTGCTTCTTTTCTCACCTTTTATGGCCTTCAGACATTAGGGAGACAGTATTGTGGCGGCGATTTTTTTTTTCATTGTTATTTACAAGTTTTTCCTAGAGATAGATGGAGATACATATGTACATAGATACATACATACATAAGTATGTATCTGCTTCCATGTGCTGTGGGATATTTTGAACCGCGTCGAAATCGGGTTTCGTTAGCAACGGGCTGTTTTGAATACGAGTTCGTTGTCGACGAAACCTGCATATTGCGTGGACTATACATCAAATTACACAGTGACTCAGCCAACGATAGTGGAACTGGAAACGTGTTAAAACTTTTAAACAAGCTTATATTGTACGTCCGTATAAGGATTCTTCTACAAAAAAAAAAAAAAAAAAAATTAATTCATCCTTGTGCTGATACATACATATATATGTATGTGTTAACAAAAAATCGCAAAGAACAAAATACTGTAACTCCAATGAAAAAGTTTGTCACAGCATGAAGTTTTAAAATACGCACACATGTAGCAATGCCAATTTGTATGTATGTATGTTGGCGTTACAGTCCATGAAGAACCTGAGCCGAGCTTCTCTCAATCACCCATGTTGTGTGTGATTTCATTTTCACATAGGTGAAAGCAATGCCAATTTAATCCGTTTAAATCAATTGCGAGAGTTTTTTTTTCGAAACGTAAATATCACAAACCTACTTATCCTAACAGTAATGTTATTTAATTAAGAAATATATTAAAATCAACAATAAATTTAATTTCATTTGAAAACGTTGCTAATATGAAAATAAATTGTTTTACTGAACATAGAAAAAATAAACTTCTTACTCAGCATGCTGCTTGCTGAGTAAGAAGTTTATTTTTATCTCTTCAGTATTTTGTACTAACCTGACATAACTCCTATTTTAAAAAATCCTTTCTTATTCTTTCAAATCAATTTCAGCGCCTTCAAAGTAATCCTCCCTTGATACAATGCACTTATGCCAACAAATTTTCCAATCTTCGAAACAGTTGTTAAAGTCAAATTGCACGATGGCCTTCAGCTCTCTCTCTTCGAAATGGCTTGTAACTCCTCTTGACTCAAAACCAGGGATAATTTTAGAGATACCAAACTTTCGTACGTCTGCCCTGTGAACCCCGGAAGGGGTCTGTGTTGTTTTTGTAATACCCAAAAAAAAAAAAAAAGAAACGACGCACAGCTGTTCAAGGAGTGAGCAGCCAATACATATGATTCCCATACTGCTTTCTTCTTTCCTCTAATGCAATGCATTGAAAATCCATTTGGTCTATGCTCGAAAGATAACCCAAGCTTAAATGGTGAAAAGACAGATCCTTAATTTCGGCAAAAAAATTTCTCTTTTTTCACGCTTTCTTTGGAAATGAACATACTGGCAGGAGGAAAGCATTAAATTCTGACTCCCAAAAATGAAACGCTAAGAAAATCAGAAAAACAGAAACAAAAATAAATTTTTCGCCCGAAATAGTGAGCACATATATGAAAATAGTATAATCCGGCAGTAATTACTTTAATTGTGCAAAGTTTACTCATAAATTACTCATAATTATTAAAATATTTGCCTTTTTCCTGAGTTAAATATCTATACAACGTACGTTATAACGGTCGTTAAATTCAAATTCAAAAAAACGAGCGAACATGTCCCTTCCCACAATAATTGGTGTTATTGTTATGTGTATTAAATTGTTCCACGGCCTTCCACACACCAATTCCACACACGAATTTTCAGTTTTTCCAGAAATAAAGTTCGTGGGCAAATACATCAAAAATGATTGCAAACCGTCAGAGCCTTGGTATCTCTTATTACCCCTGTTCAAAACGGTGTCCCCGGAGCAGTCTTTTGAGTTCGAATATCATTTGTTGACAGCTTGACCCGATGGAAGGAACTCAAAGTGCATAATATCACGATTATCACAGAAAACGGTCAACATAACCTTGATTTACTTTTCATATCTTTTTAACGCAACACTTAAGTTAGAACACGTACCTAGCCAATGGAAGGTGGCCGAAGTTATTATCGTTCCAAAGGCCAGAAAGCCACCGACGGATAAAAAATCCTACCGCCCAACATCATTCTTGCCGATCATTTCTAAAGTTTTCGAAAGAATTATAATCAATCGCTTGAAAGCGTTTGTGGAAGAAAAGCGTCAGAAGCAAGCAATCCACTTTAAACCAAGTGCAACGAATAACCGACGTGGTCGAAAAAGAACTCGAACATAAGCTTATATGTTTCAGTATTTTTCTTGACGTCTCACAAGCCTTTGACAAAGTGTGGCACGAAGGTTTGGGATATAAACTGTCGAACGTTCTGGAAGACACTTTCGTTTTAATAGACTCATAGACTCTTTCGTTTTAATTATGGGAACGATTACTCAAGTTTCAGAGCAATTACGGCTGGAGTTTCTCAGGGGAGCGTCCTTGATCCGCTGCTTTACCTGCTGTATACCAGAGAGATACCACAAATAGATGGCAATATGCTGGTCACATTCGCTAATAAAATTTCAATTTTGGCCACAGGAAAATTAGTCGACAATTCAATGACTAAATAGTAATATGCCCTAAACCGTATAAACCGGCTGGTTTGGCACGGCGGTTGAAGCACTGGTTGATAAAAGGTCTGATCCTTCGGATTTTAGTCTTCCTGGATATGTGTAGCTTAGTGCCATTATTCGTTTCTCGTTTGTAAGTAGTGATATAGTTCACCAGTTACTTCCGCAGTATAGCAAAATATCCACCTCGCTAACAGCCGCTACAGTTAGGGGTGAACCTGGACCTCAACCAACATGCCCATCCCACTAACACGATCTTTTGCCAGCCTTTTCCATTGCCGCACACCCAGTTGGCTGAGGTCCCCTTCCACCTGTGTGCGACATCTTAAGTGCGGCCGTCCTCTGCTTCTTCGTCCCTTGGGGTTGGATTCAAAGGCTCTCCGGGCTGAAGCTGTGGTGTCCATTCGCTCTACATGGCCCAGCGTTGAAACCGTAGACGCCTGACTAGACTCATGTCGCTGTACAGCTGGTAAAGTTCGTGGTTGAATCTTTTCCTCCACCCCCCGTCTGCGCTTATAGGCCCGAAAATCACGCGCAAAATCCTTCTCTCGAAACGACCAAGGGCCTCCTCATCCGCTTTTGGTAATGTCCATGCTTCTGCGCCGTACAACAGGACCGGGATGATAAGGGTCTTATATAGAGTCAACTTTGTCGTCCGGGTGAGGGCTCCATTACTCAATTGCCTCCTGAGCCCAGAAAAAAAAAATTTGGCAAGAGTGATTCTGCGTTTGATTTCGAAACTGATGTCGTTGTTCCAGGTCACTGCGGAGCCAAGGTAGACGAAGTCCTTAACTACCTCGAACTTATATCTGCCAATAAAAACGTTCTGGCCAAGACGTCGGTGGTGAGCGTCCTTTTTTGATGACAGCATATATTTAGTTTTGCCCTCGTTTATCGCCAAACCAATTTTCGCCGCCTCCATCTCAATACTCGCAAACGCCTCATTGATATTTCGCTGTGATCTACCTATTATGTCAATATCGTCGGCGTATGCAAGGAGTTGCGAGGATTTGAAATAGATTGTGCCTCTTATATTGGCCAGTGATTTTTGCACAATAATTTCTAATATGATGTTGAAGAAATCACACGACAGCGCATCGACCTGCCTAAATCCTTTTTTTGACATCAAAACTATCGGTAAGGTGTTCACCGATTCGGATGGAGCAGCGAGCATTCTCCAAAGCCATCATACATAGTCTGATGAGTTTAGCAGGTATGTCAATTTAATGTTATATGGCCTAAAGTCACACTCCGTAAGCACTTCGTTCACTACAGTTTTCTTTGTAGAAGCCCCAATCTAGACAGGAATGCATTATTTGATGCATTCGACACACTATCTGATTCCATCCAAAGAATTGTTTCCCTGTTCCCTTGCACTGAAATGAAATCGTTTTAGCGGGCGATTTCTATATACACAATCCTCAGTAGCTTCGATATTCTGGACAAGCAACACCCAAAGGAAGGTACACCCATGTGTAAGTTGAAATATTTGCTGAGTTAAATCAATTAACTCAACTTATGACTGACCCATCGCGTATCCCCGATGTTGCTGGTCATACCGCCAACACACTGGATTTGTTTCTTAGCTCCCAGCCTAACAAATACACGATCGATATATTTTCGCCTCTAGGCTCGTCCGAGCCCTGCGTGATATCAGCTAAATTCTCGAACTTCCACCATCCAGTTAAAGAAAAACCTCCTAAAAGAAAATGATGGCTACACGAGACAGCCAACTGTGAAGCCTTATCATAAGGCCTTATCAGCCTTTAACATAAAAAACGTAACTATATCATCTAAAACAACGCTCATCCACTATGACATTCCAACTGTCACCCGTTAGACAAAGCTAACCTACTTGCTGCCCACTTCGCAGCCAGTTCTCTGCTCCCAGTTTGTACTTTGTGCCTGCATGTACTAGAGTACGTCAATTCCACCATGGGATTAATTCACTTCCGTACGGTCTTAATAGACCTCGACATACACAAATCCACTGCTCCAGATGGTATTGCCCCAATAGTTCTGAAGAGGTATTCTTCTACTTTGGCAAAACCACTGCGTAAGCTCTTTTACCTTACCTACTCTTCTGGGCTCTTTCCGAGTAGGTGGAAAACAGCATTTATCCAGCCTAAACCCAAAAAAGGCGAATCATCTTCTCCCTCAAACTACCGACCCATTGTACTAACGTCCCTTCTTTCCAAGGTCATGGAAACGCTGATTTACCGTTAGCTTATGAAATATCTTGAATCACGGAAACTCCTCAATGACCGTCATAACAGTTTCGTCAGCAACAGATCCACTGGTGATTTGATAGCATATCTCGCCGAAAAGTGGAATCGCTCGCTTCACCAAACAGGTGAAAGAAAAATTGTTGCACTGGATATTTCGAAAGCATTTGACAGGGTTTGGCATGAAGCCTTTTTGTCGAAAATGCTGGTATCCACAGGGCTCCGTTTTGTCTCCGACACCCTTTCTTATTTTTATAAATTATCTCTCAACTGTTACTTCTAATCCAATTCACTCCTTCGCTGACGACAGTACCCTCAACTTCTCATATTCGTTCACTAGTTTACGACCCTGCACTTCGGTTGTAGATAGTGAGGGGCAGCGTACGTTGAGCTCATTAAATTCCGATATCGACAGCATCATCCAATGGGGTAAAAACAATAGAGTGGAATTTAATGCTATCTCTTGTCGTTAAAGCGTAAAACCAACCCGCAGCCATTATCCATGAATGGCACTTGCATGTCAGAAACCGAAAAGCTTTCCATCCTGGTTATGTGTGTTGCTCACAATCTTAATTGGAGCGACCACATATTCAGTGTCGCCAAGAATGCTGCGAAATGCCTAGGCTTCTTATACAGATGCAAGAAATATTTCTCACCCTTAGATCTGGCTACACTCCATAAAGCGCTCATTCGCCCCAAATTAGAGTTTAACGCTCATGTCTGGTCCGGTGCTTCCAAGACCTCATTGCACCTACTAGACAGAATACAAAAACGAGCGATAAAACTGATAGGTGACTCCAGCATTACCAAAACATTAGACTCGCTGGAACATCGCAGGAATGTTACCTGCCTCTCCCTGCTTTATCGTTACTTCCACCAAAAATGCTCTGACGAAATAGCCAGTTGCATACCGCCCCTTCAACATTTCTCCCGCAACACATGTCTCCGTAGGAATGCTCATCAATATACCCTAAAGCCCGCTTTAGGGCTTTTCGTCCCTCCTCAACTAGATCTCTATTGTCCGGCGGGAAATTGGCTGCGAAATTAGCCAGCAGAGTGAGGAGTGTTATACCATGCCGCATACTCTGTCTACTTTGACTTCTAGTTCATAAGGTATTCTAAGTGGTTCTTTCAGTCGAATACCTTCTTCAACCTCATTCTTAAAACCTTCCTAGCTTCTTCCCTTATTAGTAAGCTTAGATGGGTTAGGTCTTTTTACAAGAGTATCAGTCATCGTTAGTATAATGGGTGAGTGGTCTGAGGAAAGGACAAAGGTTTGTTCGGTTTTGATGTAGCTATCAGAAATACCCTAAGTAATATAAGAAATCGAGAGCACCGTGGCGCAGTGGGTAGTGTGTTGGCCTCTGACGCCGATGACACGGGATCGAATCCCGACACAGCCATGTCATCGAACGTGTTTTTTCACGGTGTTTCTCCTCAGCGGGGCTCTGACAAAACCCCCTGTAGTGAAATTGTCACGAAAAGCTTCTCGAAATTCGCCGTTCGGAACCGGCAATAAACTGTAGGTCCCTTCCACCTATGGGAAAATGAAACCACACACAACATGGGTGATTGAGAGAGAAGCTCGGCTCAGGTCCTAAGTTGAAACAAGACTTTAAGAGAGTTATCACTGTTGCCACGCCAAGTCCATGGTGGAGTGAAGTGATAGTCTCCCTCAGGAAAGAGAGCAGAAAGCTCTGAAAGCACTTAAATCATTCAAAGCAGCGACCAGGAAGGCCAAAAGGCAATCGTAGAGAACTAGGAGAACTACAAGGCATTTTCCGAAGCTTGGGGCTTCGGCCCCGTATAACCCAAGTCACCTAATGCTTAATGATGGTTCCTGGATGACCTTCGCAAACTTTCCTTCGAGCGTACTCGCAACCTAGAAACCTAGCAATAATGTCCTCTGGGCTGTTAAAAGCTTTAAACCATACAAGCCTACAGGACCGGATGGAATCATACCAGCGGAGCTCCAGCAGGTAGCAGATCTCATCCTTCCCTTGCTTGAAGGTAACCAAAGTCATTTTCATACCCAAGGCCTGGGTATGGTCAGCAAAGGTACACCACAATGTGGAGTACTTCCCCTCTCCTCTGGAACGTGGTAGTCAATGAACTACTACTACTACCCCAAGAAGTCTGATCTAGTATTGTTTACAAATAAATATAAAATTCAACACACAACATGTACAATCGCCAAAGTCATCAGACTGCAGCAAGAAAAAACAATGTGCTTCCACCAACAGCCCAGTCAAATCAGTCCAATCAATCATATCGTCACTTAGAATCCAAAAGTTCAACGTGTTATCGCTGCGGAAGAAATCATAACCCAAACACGTGTCCCGCAAAAATTTGGGAATGCTTTCTGTGTCACGCGAAAGGTCACACATCTGCTTTCTGCAAGAAGAAAAATCGCAATCAATTAAACGCTGTCCGCGCTCTTTATACTGAAATTCCAATGATGAGTACGGGGTGGCCGTGGTACAGTGGTTAACATCATCGACCGCCGAGCAGAAGGTCAATAGTTCAAATTCGCTTCATAGCGAAGAAAAAGTAATTTCTATACGGACAAAAAGTATGCAACGCAGTTGTGAATGGAAAGTGACCTGCAGGCATAACAACACTCACAACATGTATGTAGTCAATTGAAATTCATCCCCTGCGTATGCAAATTAAAGTGCTTGAACGAATTAAACGGACGCGGAATTTGGTCGGCTCTCGTCTTATCTGGGACAACCACCCCTGAGAGTTAACGAACATCAATGACCCAAACCACTGCACTCCGTTCAGGTTGTGGTCTATAGCGCATCATAAGAGAATAAATAAATAACTTTAGAACCTACGCGAGTTTCTACAAAAAAAAAAAAAAATACCATTGAGTCATCACCATTATGTGTACAAGAACCACTTCAGTGTGAACTACGGGTAAATGGTCAACCTCTCACCATGGAAATCGACACCGGTGCAACTGTGACAATTATTAGCGAAGCTGAGTTTATTTAAAGATTCCCTAAGGAAAAATTAATTAATTCCGGTAATAATCTCTCTGTTCAGTTGCAGGTAGGAATATAAAAGAACTAGGAAGTATGAATGCTGAAGTTAGTCTTGGAGAAGTAATGTATGTATGTATGTTGGCGTTACAGTCCATGAAGAACCTGAGCCGAGCTTCTCTCAATCACCCAAGTTGTGTGTGATTTCATTTTCACATAGGTGAAAGGGACCTACAGTTTTATTGCCGGTTCCGAATGGCGAATTACGAGAAGCTTTTCATGACAATTTTACTACAGGGGGTTTTGTCAAAATCCCGCTGAGGAGAAACACCGTGAAAAACACGTTCGATGACATGGCTGTGTCGGGATTCGATCCCGAGTCATCGGCGTCAGAGGCCAACACACTACCCACTGCGCCACGGTGCTCTCGCACTTACTTGGAGAAGTAAGGTAAATGTTAAAATTGATCGTCATTGAAGGTCAATGGCCCAGGAAACCTCTAATGGCCCTCGAACATGGTTAGACAGTTTGTTTCCAAATTGGAGAGAACAATTTTATTTTGAAAGAAGTATACAAGTAGTAAGTAATAATAAATCAAACGTAGTCAATGGGATGGACCAGGCAAAAAACGGATGAAAAACTGCGACATCTACTACGGGAACTGCTACAAGGAGAACAAACAGCGCCTACTCGAGTGCGGATTCGTTATTCGAGAAAGACTCCGACAAAAAGTCTTAAGCTTCCGAGATAAAAGCGAACGCCTCATAACAATCCGCACCAATGCTAAATTTGGAAACATTAGCTTAATATGCTCACACGCTCTAACGGAAGAAAAGGACAATTGACTCAAAGAAGAATTCTACGATCTCTTAAACAGAACATATGCCCAATGCCCCAGCTACGACACAAAAATAGGAGATTTTAATGCAAAACTGGGCTAAGAGGACATATTTGAGTCGATCATAGGAAAGCATAGCCTCCATAACACCACATCCGACAACGGACTTAGGCTTAGCGTAACCTCCTTGTAGCAAGCACGCGATTCTCCCATCTCAACATTCACAAGGGTACTTGGCGGTCTTTTGATCAATCGACCACCAACCAGATTGATCACATTGCGATCGACGCCAGACACTCCTCCTGTATTCTCGACGTACGAACCTTCCGAGGGGCCAACATCGACTCGCACCACTACCTTGTTGCAGCCAAGGTACAAATGAGGATGCTTAGGAGTCGAGTAAGCCTACGTAAGTTTGACATCGGAAAGCTACAATCGCAAGATACTGCCAGAATCTTTACCGATCGTGTCTCCCCCAAGCTCTCTCAAAATCCGCCCACAGCAGCACAAACAATAGAGCAGGAATGGGCGCATTGCCAGAGCGCCATCAGAGACGCTGCCTCAGAGGTGCTGGGTTTCAAACCGCCACCGCCTAGAAACCCCTGGTTCGATGAACAATGCGAACAAGCCCATGCAGCAAAACGAGAGGCATATAAAGCCATGCTGCAACGACGGACGAGAGCTGCTCGCGAAATCTATGAGCAGAGGAGAAGAGATTAACACACGCTTTTAAGAAGAAAGAAGAGGGAGCACGGAAAGCGTGAGATCGAGGAGATGGAGAGATGCCTCCGCAGGATTGACGCCCGTAAATTTTACAACAAGGTAAAACGAACATGCCATGGCTACAAAGCCAGAGTGGCGGCCTGCGGGGATGAAAATGGAGAACTGGTAGTAGAGTCGCAGTCGATGCTGAGGATTCGGAAAGACCACTTCTGCAGACTGTATAACGGCGATGATAGACAAGATACCGCTGTCAGGCAGAACGAGCCATTCGTAATGGACGACAATTCAACAGAATTCAGTCCACCCGACCTAGACGAAGTCAAAATAGCCGATATCAAGACTTAAGTCTATAAAGCCGCGGGCGCAGACGGCCTGTCTGCTGAGCTTCTTAAAGCCGCTGGAGAAGAGCTGGTATTGCGCATGCACCATCTCATTTGCAAGGTATGGTCAGAGGAAAGCATGCCCGACGAATGGAACCTCAGCATCGTTTGCCCGGTCCATAAGAATGGAGACCCCTATAACTGCCCCAACTATAGGGGAATAAGTCTCCTAAACATCTCGTATAAGATCTTCTCTGCCGTATTGTGTGAACGCCTGAAACCGTTTGTGGATAACCTGATCGGCTCTTATCAGTGTGGTTTCAGGCCAGGAAAATCCACAATAGACCAAATATTTACGCTACGGCAGATCTTGGAGAAGACCCAGGAATACCAAATCGACACTCACCACCCGTTCGTCGATTTCATGGCTGCATATGACAGCGTGTATAGAGATGAGCTATACAAGCCATGTCTAGTTTTAACATCCCTGCCAAACTCGTCCGACTGTGCAGGATGACAATGGAGAATTCTCGCTGCTCCATTAAGGTCGGTAATGAGCATATCGAGACCTTTGATGTTAAAAAAGGATTTAGCAAGGTGACGCGCTCTCATGCAACTTTTTCAACATCGTGCTTGAAAAGATCGTGCAAGAATCACTGGCCAACACGAGAGGTACGATTTATTTCAAGTCTACGCAATTGCTTGCGTACGCCGACGACATTGACGTGACACAGCGAGACGTCAAGGAGACCTTTGTAAGCATTGAGGTAGAAGCGGCTAAGATGTGTCTCAAGGTTAATGAGGGTAAGATCAAATATCTGCTTTCATCTAGAAGAGACGATCAACACCGACGTATTGGCCAGAACGTCACCATGGGTGGACATAACGTTGAAGTGGTCAAGGAATTCGTCTACCTTGGCTCACTGATGACCGGCGACAACAACACGCTGAGATAAAACGCAAAATCACTCTTGCCAACCGCTGTTGCTTTGGGCTCAAGAGGCAACTGAGAAGTAGAGCCCTCTCTCGGAAAACCGAGGTGACACTATCTAAGACCTTGATCATCCCGTTCTTCCTTTACGGTGCAGAGGCTTGGACCTTAACAAAAACGGATGTAGATGCCCTTGGTCGTTTCGAGAGGAAAATACTGCGCACTATCTACGGTCTCGTTTGTTCAAACGGTGTATGGAGGAGAAGATATAACGAAGAACTGTACGGGTTGTACAGCGACATCGGCCTGGTACGACGTCTACGGATACAGCGTCTAAGGTGGCTAGGCCATGTAGAGCGCATGGAAAATACAGCTCCGACCCGAGGAGTCTTCGAATCCACCCCGGAAGGAAGCGCGGCAGAGGACGGCCGCATCAACGGTGTCACGCAGGTGGAAGGGGACCTTAACCAACTGGGCGTGCGGCGCTGAAATCAGCTGGCCGAAGACCGTGCCAGCTGGAGACGCTTGTTGGTTGAGGCCCAGGTTCACCACGGACTGTAGCGCCACCTAAGTAAGTAAGTAAGTAAGTCAATGAAACCAGGCGGGGATAAATTCCCCAAAACAAAGTGAACCTCTAGCTCCACGAACTAAAATGGTGTACCAGCTTTTGAAAATTGTGCAATTGCTTTTTCATAGATTATTGCTGAAATGAAACGTATCTGTTATATTTGTAGAAAATAATTTTATTTGAATTGTTTTTTTTCACACACATCTACTGCATACTATTCGGTCTTTCGAGTTCAGCCCGCTTTAGTAAGAACGCTGGTTTGGAGTTGATTCCCAACAACCTTTCGGATGGAAAACTTGGATCGAAAAGGATCCCATAAATTTTCTTGACCCTCGAACACGCAAATTCACTTATCCCTAAGTCCACAACTGCTTTGTCCAATGTAATGGAAATTGCTTCCTCGTGCCATTGACTGAATTTACGACCTGCGCTATAGGAATAGCGTGTGTAGCGGAAGTCGATCCCGTGTAAGTTTCAAACTTGACCATGATGCAATGTCAATGACTGTGGCCATCGAGCCATTGCACAGTCCGCAAGAGGTCCACAGGTTCTGGCGTAACATCACTTTGGCGCCAACGCAGAGTGACAGTTCTGCGCTCAGTCGTTGAGCTTCGTCATCTGACGCTTAAGCGGCTGTTGCATTATTGTTTGAGGCATTTATTCGAGTCACTGGGCATCCAAGCGATCGTAAGGCGTTCTTGTTATAAGCTTTGATGTTTTTGTTGGTCGCCATCAATCGTGCCGCGTCCTTGAAATCTCGGGTCGATCCTGGATTATTGTCGACAAAGCGTTGTGACCAGAATTCATAGTGCGAGAGGTTGTTCTCGCCTAGGGCTAGAGCATGATGTACTGCTCGAAATTGATTCTGTTCATCGCTAGTCTGTCGCATGATCTGCTTGAGAATAAACGGCTTCCGTATCTGCAAATAAGCTGCTTTGCCTAGCAGGGAAAGCTCATCCGACTCTTTAGGTACGCCATACAGAGGTTTGTCCAAAGCTGGCTGTAGCTGATCGAAGTCGCCATAGAATACAACAAAAAATCATCCACAACATTCGTGCTGCTTCTCAGGGTTAGCTTGTCTAAGCCGGCCATCTATCTTGCCTAGCATACGCAACCCAATCATGCTGAATTCGTCTATCAATATCACCTTGATATTACTGAAATGCTCCTGGAACTCTCTTTGGGTCTTTCCAGTTAGGGGCGTAACTCTGGCTGATGTGATGTGCAGTCCGGAATGCAGAGTTTGGCCACCGATATTGTTTGCAGTCACCGAAACTTTTAACAACTTCGTTGATGACTAACGACTTGCCGGTTCCAGCAGCTCCCATGATTATTGCCATTTTGTCCGTCGTTTCTCCGTTTGTCGCTCTTGTAATGAAGTCTATCACGGCTTGTTGCTCGATGTTCAATGTAAAGTGGCTTGCTGCCGCCTCAACTTCTGGTAGCCAGAAGCCATTGCCGCATCAATGAACTTGAGCTCGTTTTCTACTCCTGGATATTTGCTGAAAGACAAATACCAGTCATACTGCCGATCGCCATTTCGGAATCCAAGTCCGACTCTGCAGGTGTTTGATTCGGAGGCGCTGCGGCAGCAGCCATCCAATCGTGTGGCTCATATGTATATGGGAGTTTCTGGCTCGCCATTCTCTTCGACAACGTCCGCCATATCTATGCTTAACGCCCAAACAGCGACGTCATGTGCCTTGTATGACTCTTCCCATGTTGTGTGCGTCAGCAAAGTTGTCATATCGACTCTCCATAGAGTGTGAAGTACCAGTTGTTGTTTGTAGTAGATTTCGTCGGTTTCACGGGATTTACCTTTCACGACTTTAGGAATGACTTGAACAACTCTTTCTTTTCTAGCAAGGTGCATCTTGTAAACGGGAACTGTCATCACGGCGTACAGCGGCCCTCGACCTAGAAGGAAGGTTCACCGATTGGAAACTTGGTTTTCCAGCAGCAACAGTGTATTTTCAAATTTGCTGCTCTGTACGCATATGCTTGAATTATTTGCGGAGCTCCACAAACTGACGAGTGGCTTTCATCAATGGTTCTCCATGTAGAAGC
This sequence comes from Eumerus sabulonum, assembly GCA_951905685.1. NCBI lineage: Eukaryota > Metazoa > Arthropoda > Insecta > Diptera > Syrphidae > Eumerus > Eumerus sabulonum. The sequence goes on along the minus strand of OX645062.1, from coordinate 56,757,388 downwards.
CTGGACACTTCACACACAGATATACCTCTACTGCCAATAACCTTCATGAGGAACTTCGTCACAGTTCTTTGTCTTGACACAGTACCGATACTACTCTCTAGAAGGGCCCTCAGCGTCTGTTAGAAATTTTCAGACTTTGATTCACCTTTTGAGGCGTACTTAGTAATGTAAGATATCACTGCATAATCAGAAGCGATAATGAAGATGTATATCTTTGCTCGCCACGCGAATGAAACAAACTTGTTTAATGGGTTAAGTAGTCCATCGTTTCGAGCAGGTGTTTAACAGAAAACTCCTCGTTCGTCTTTCGCAAGCTTCATTTCAATGAGTAGTGGTTTTGGAAATCCAAACCGGCATTGCTCATGTCCATTGATAGTTCGCAGACAGTACGACTTTGGCTATGTTTTCGTCAGTGAGTTCGAGGTCTGTTGCTCTCATTCTATCGGGGTGCTGGTCTGATCTTGCCGAATGATTGGGGTTGATCGCTGACACCAGGTTGTCGTAATAATGTCTAGCACTTGTCAGCTCTTCAATATTCATTGACTCAAAGTTTCTAACGTCAGGAGCTCGAGACAGCCAAAATACGCCATGAACACGTGGGCTTCCTCTATGTTGATACTCGAAACGGTACCAATAATCCATGATCGGATACTTCTTCTCCAATACTTCCACAAACAGTTCCTCTCTCTTGCCAAAGTAACTATCTGCAACTGACGGGTTTTTTGAGAGCAAGGACTGCATGTCCCTTGCAACCTGAGCTTCAGACTTCCCAGTTGGATCGTATCCAAAATGTTTCGTTAGGCATAGCCACCAGAAATCTGCCGCGCTTAACGTCAAAAAAAATGTTGGAACACCAAGTTGGCTGATCATACTTTCAAGTTCTAAACGCTTCTGATACCAGTAAGACACTGTGCCTCTGATATTTGAAGCAAAGTAGAGAAAACGGTTCATCAGTGCCGGATTCTCTCTGGCTTGTTGTTGTAGATACTACGGGGATCCACTGAAATTTGTCATGTTGGCGTAGATTAAGCCTTTGCTAATTGCGTCGTGGCGTTGCATCGTATTGAGGCAGAAGAATGGAAACCTCGGGTCTTGCGCAAATCTCTTGTCATGGCAACTCATCAAATACCGAGCCCATTCCTGAAATGTGGGTTGATTTTCTCTAGAACGTGTATTATCATTGTAGTCAGCAGCACCAGAAGGGAAAGCTCTGACGATGTATCCAACCGTCGTGAATTCGTTGACCGGATTTGCTGAAGCTACGGGCCAATTGACTACATCACGATCAACCTCGGCTTGTCTCATTACACTTGACACGGGAAGCGCATTAATAACCACATCGTCACTGTCTTCCGCAACATCGGGCATTGAGTCGTTGGCAACACTTCCGTCGACATGTCTAAGTTGATCTTGAACGCTTCCGTCTTCTGTAAGTCAGCATAAATCGAAATTCGGGCACGAGTACGATAACTTTGGCGCCAAAAATTGATAACGGCTTTTTGCGGAGCTATCAAAAACAAACATTTTTTACTATGAAGGGGGGGTCTATCCCGTCCCGTTTAGGAGGTAGGGGCAATTAAAAAAAAAAAATGCATTGAATAGGGAGAAAAAACCGGCCAAGTGCGAGTCGGACTCGCGCACGAAGGGTTCCGTACCATCTGTATATACATATAAATATGAAAGAGACTATGTATGTATGTTACCTCATCAGTCATCACATTAAATCACATTTTTTGTATGATGACAGATCTTGGTTGCAGGTAGGTTATCGGCATATTACTTTGATAATCACCATTGAATTCAAATCAATTATCTTACTTGACAGCAACGATGTGAAAAGGTGAATAACAATAAATATGGGAAAAAGGTTTGCAGCTAGGATTAATTCATCAAAGACAAAAATATATTGTCGACTAACCTTAGTTCAGTATGTGACCAAGGGGATTTTTTGGATGAAAATCATGCCTGCTGTATGGGGGCCCCCTTAAATATTAATTTTGTTCTGTTTTTAGTATTTGTCGTGCTAGCGGTAACAGAAATACATCAGTACAAAAATACAGTATTTTATTGTGGGTGTTGCCGTTGTTTTCCAATTTTTTCCCCTATTTAAGTCATTTTTTTTAAATTGCCCCTACCTCCTAAACGGGACGAGAACCCCCCCCCCCTCCCACAGTAATAAATGCTTGTTTTTGATCCCTCTACAATAAAACGTTATCAATTTTTGGCGCCAAAGTTAGTCAACTAATAGTGTAGAAAATTTCATCTCTCTAAAATATCAGGAAGTGGTTCAAAAACGCGAACAACATTTTGAGCCCGAGTCAGCACAAAGAAAGCTCACGTTCGGTTCGCTTTGACAAACTCAACTCAATTCTACCGCTTCATCAGAAGCACTGATTGGTTTTCAGGTAGCGGATCAAGGTAATATGATCCATGTAGTATCACAACGGGCAGGTGCTTTAACCGAAAAAGGTAAAGGCTCCCGCAAACGGAAGACCGCCGCTGGGGATAGCCCCGCTAGGGAAAGAGTGTGCGATGCCTCCCACTCCGGTGGGGCGGTGGGAAATCGGAGTCCAATGGCAGATGTGGCGACCCAGAAGGATCAAAGCATAGCCCAGAAGGCGAAGATAGCCAAAAACTACTCCTCGGAGGCGGGCACATCACACAACAAAACCCCTTCCTCCCAGAAGGAGATCCAAATGACCGTAAAGAGTCGAGAGAAGCAGCTCTCTTATAAAGAGGCGGCCATCTCCTCTGAAAAGGTCAGGATAGCTTTTATCCAGATCAATCCACAGCATTGCAAGGCCGCTACTGCTCTTTTAAGTAGTAGAATTGCATGTAGTAGAACAAATCATCACATTGTATCCATTCAGGAACCGTGGGTGTGGAATAAACGCCTATGTGGCCTTGGTGGTATACGTGATGATGTATCCATTCAGGAACCGTGGCTGTGGAATAAACGCCTATGTGGCCTTGGTGGTATACGTGATGCTACGATTCTTTATGATGAGCGATCCGAAAGGCCTAGGGTCGGCCTCATCATATCGAATTCACTATCGGCAACCAAACTTGGGCACTTTTGTGGACAAGATCTGGTGGCTGCTCAAGTAAGCTACAAAACGCACGGAGCAATAGAACACTTCGTCGTTGCGTCTGCCTACTTTCCCTACGATTCGTTACTACCTCCACCACCGAAGGAAGTCTCTGAACTTCCAAAGTGAAGCCAAAAAGATTGGTCTCATCTTGTGTTGCGATGCTAATGCCCAAAACACTGCTTAGGGCAGCATCAAGTGTAACACAAGAGGGGACCGTGTGTTAGACTTCATTCTCTCGTCTGACTTTACCATCAACAATGTTGGTTCTCAACCAACGTTTGTTACGACAAGACGACAGGAGGTGATTGACCTGACCCTATCCAACAGATATGTGAAGGACGTCACTAACTGACGAGTCTTGCCTGATGCTACGCTGTCGGACCATAAATATATCGAATTCCGATTGGGTTGTGGGATCTCTTCCTTGCAACCTAGACGGAATCCGAAAAGGACGGACCTAAACTTAGAATCGAAGAACGATTCTTATAGGACCTTCTGCGAAGAGATCAAGTCTCTGAGTGCGACTAGCAGGTTGGTTAAAGTCCTCAAACGGGGAAAACCGACTAGGCTAGATGCACTCAGAAAATCTGATGGTACCTTCACTGAGTCTAAAGCGGAAACTCTTAGTTTACTGTTTGCGACTCATTTCCCGGGAAATCAGATCAAAACTGCAACTGAAACGATGAAAACAACTCGGCGTAGCTGGTATATTGCGTCGCGCGTGGTTACGACTGAAGCTATTGAATTTGCTGTGGCATCCTTCGATGGCTTCAAATCGCCGGACATCGGCGGGATATATCCTGTTATGCTGCAAAAAGGTATAAGGCAGCTGCTTCCTACTCTGAAAAGAATTTTCACTGCTAGTCTAGCACTTGCTCACATACCCATTCCTTGGCGCACAGTGAAAGTGGTCTTCATTCCCAAAATAGGAAAAGAGGACTACTCACTTGCCAAGAGCTTCAGACCAATTAGTCTAACATCCTTCCTGCTGAAAAGCATGGAGAGACTGGTATAGTTGCACGTGCGAAAAGTTGCCCTTCGAATGCACCCTCTTTCGGAGATGCAACATGCTTACCAGCGCGGAAAATTTTGCGAGACTGCGCTTCAGAACCTAGTTGGGCGAATTGAATGCGCGCTCGACAGTAAAGAGTACCCGCTGGGTATTTTCATCGACATTGAGGGAGCTTTTGATAACGCAACTTTTGAGAGCATGTGTAACGCTGCCAGACATCATGGCGTAGATAAAGCACTGGTCCTTTGGATCAAAGCAATGCTCATGCACAGGACATTGACCGCTGATGCAGGCCTCGACCTGTGTGTCAAATCTGGCGTAAACAGGGGCTGCCTTCAAGGTGGCGTCCTGTCTCCGCTGTTATGGTGCATGGTGGCCTACGCCCAGGCCTATGCGGATGACGTCGCCATTCTTCCTGTCGGCTCATGTTTGGCGACTGTCCGTCGCAAAGCACAGGTGGCGCTAAATGTGATCGATGATTGGTGTACCAGAAATGGGCTGTCAGACATCAGACCGATGTCGTTCTCTTTACGCGAAGGAGGAAAAATACTGACATGACTCAGCTGTTACTAAAAGGCTAAGTATCTAGGAGTCATCTTAGATAGTAAGCTTCTCTGGTCAAAACATGTTGAGTCAAAAACCACCAAAGCGCTGTCAGCTTTCTGGCAATGCAAAGGAGCTTTTGGCGAAACATGGGGCTTATCGCCGGCAAAGGCCCTTGGGATCTACACGGCAATGATAAGACCTATAATCTCATATGCATCGGTTGTCTGGTGGAACAGACTAAAACGCAAACACGTCGTAGTCTCTTTCAACAAACTCCAAAGAACGGTTTGTCTCAGCTGCACGGGGGCTTTCCCCAGCACGCCGGGCGCTGCTCTAGATGTTATGATGAACCTTCCACCTCTTGATATATTTATCAGAGGGTGTGCTCTGAAAGCCATGTCTCGTCTGAAGAGAAATGGCTATTGGTACAACTCGCATAGGAATAACGGTGTGCTTGCGCAAGAATTGTCCTGCGACCCCTGTCTCATGGACATGCCTTCTGACGCACTGACGCCCGTTAACCTATTGCGTCGCAATTTCACAGTGGAGTCTCCATGGCGTCAGGATTGGCTATGGCAGGATACTGAACCTGGAAAGGATAATCTTCGCATTTTCACGGATGGCTCCAGGTCTGGGCGGGGGTCCGGTGCTGGAGTCTTCTTTGAACGCGAAAACATCCGACTGCACTTCTCGTTAGGAAAGTATGCATCTGTCTTTCATTCAGAGATATACGCAATCCTAAAGGCCATGCACTATGTTGTGAAGCACAGATGGAATGGGGAAAGCATATGCGACAGCCAAGCTGCATTAAAAGCTGTGTGTAACCCCTTAACTAGCTCCAAATTAGTGCTTGAACTCAAGTCCTTCTTGAACAGAGTCGGAAGACTAAACTCATTAATGCTTGTACGGGTTCCAGGCCACTCTGGGATCCAAGGAAATGAGACCTCTGATGAACTCGCTAGAATGGGTTCAGAGGAGAGCTTCTCAGGACCTGAACCCGCTCTAGGTCTACCTGCGTCTACGGTAGATTCCTACATTAACGATTGTGTATTTAACACACACAACCGTAGATGGAGGGATTGTCCGGGTTGCAGGATAACCAAGCGCGTATGCCCTGATGTCTGCAAAAAATCTGCAGCATTCCTCCTGTCTTCAAGGAGAATCGACTGCAGAAGGCTTGTGGGAGTTATCACGAGCCATTACACTTTTGCCAAGCATCTCTACGTGCTCGGCATCAGTGCAGAGCATTTCCTCTGTGATTGTCCGGCCTTTGCTCGCGCACGGTGGCGCACCCCTGGAGCCGACGTGGTGTGTGCCGAATCCCTTAGCTCCACATCACTGAAGCTCCTTCAAATTTTTCTCCGGAAAACGGAGAAAATACAGTAATGTAAGGTGTCTGTCTGGAGTACAATGGACCAATGATTGCGTCTGAGTGCTCCAGCGGATAGCAGAAGCCTTCAACAAAAAAAAAATCTCAACGGGCCGACCTCGGCTTGCGTGTGGCGTATGCCAACCAATATAACCTTTCTAACCTAACCTAATTATTTTAAACAACACAAACCTTGTCGGTTCAAATTCCGTCATTGACTGACTCTTTATTTATGATGTTTTATGCTTCAGAAAGAATGTGTAAAATGTAGAATGTGTGAAGGGAAATGAGTGTGCAAATATGTAACGTGTAAAAGGAAATGCGTGTGCGGTTATGCCTGGAAGTGGATCGTCTTAGTAGTGAAGGTCATCACTACCTTAGGCATTTGACCTTAACTACCTAACCTGTCAGTGTTCTGGAGCATGGCAGGAAAGACACCGTCTTTGTAGGATTTTTATGAACTAATTGCCCATTTAACTCTATCGGGGCTGAAAAGTCTGCTAGAGAGGCTATTTGTCCTACTATCGATGTGACGCCAGGAAAGTGTACCTCCAAGACATTCTCTTGGATTTCCTCCGTTCGAGGTTGTAAAATAGATGTGTATGTATACTTACAAAGCGATAAATGGATTCAAAATTTGGTTGAAAAATATGAGGTTGGTGCTCCATAAAGACCATACAAAGTCGGTTGCATAATTACACTGCATATCTTTGCATGCAAATTTCAGACGTGGTATGAACTTCTCGTGCCCATACATCGCGTGATTAAATTCAGAAAAGAATCATCATACCACCTAAAGGGTTTGATAACGCTTAAATGCATCCGGAACAGAGAAACAGACCCACGAATGTTATAGTTCGATCAAATAAAACTATCTCAAATTCCACAAAACTTTAGAACTAGAAGAACGGTGGTTATGGGGATACCAGCTACCAATCCTATCGAATTTTCCTTAATCAATATGTTTACTCACTATGCCAACAGAAACTTTTAGTTATGTTGTAAACCAAATCATTTCTCTACCGATACAATTCAATTTAATAAAATAAAAAAGTTTCCCACCATCGGAATCTCCAAAAACTTTGCCAAAAGAGAGAGAAACATCTTAGTTCACTTCCCAGCCAGTCATTTAATTAAAAGATATAACATCATTAAATTCTCACCTCATTCCGATCGATACAAATCACCCTTGCAGCCCTTTCGATCGTTCCAAGTCGCTCGCTAAATCCAATGAAACGACATTTCGGTTTAAATATCCGTACACGCTCTACACACTGCAAGAGTGAACTTCGACTATCGCCACTCCATCTGCATCCACTCAAAAGGTGTAAATTGCCAAAAGCACAAATTTTGTCGAAAAGTCTAACTAAGTGCACTCTGCCCAACCCTCCCGCAACCCTCCAACAAGATGAATTGCTATGCACACCTCGTAGGTAGATGTACTGACTATCGACTGTTGTACAAAACGATTCTTTGCCCCACGACATCATGTTACTAAATTGAAATATAATTTTTGGTCGCTTTAGTTGTACACTGAAAATGGGAGCAGAGCTGGTACATTCTGTTCTTTCTCTCTCCTTAGCACGCTTGACTTCGGAGAGAGAGGAAACTGTTCTGTTCCAGCTTCCGCTTGTTGCCCGTGTGTTTAGTGTTTACATCCTCATCCTTCGGATGATGTTCAAATTGGATTGCAAATTCTTGAAGTGAGAAGTTGAACACAGAGAAAGCCTGTAACCCAGCCCGACCGCAAAAATCTCCTCAACCTTAAGGATGCACAAAGAGTCACTGCAATAGTGACTACTGTGAGTTGTTGTACAGCCAGTGACTAGTGTAATTGGTGTTTACTGCTGTTGAATGATGACGACAACGATGGCGATGGGCCAAATGAAATTCATACGCTTTCGGGCGATGATGCTCTTCTAATTTCAGGACCGGATATGAACTTCCGTAATGAAAATTTTTCGGACCGGAAAATCCTCTTGAGTTCAGTTCGTAGCGATGCAATAGCATGACCGAATGGGTTCGAGGACCACCCAGTTGTCAGTGGAACTGGCTATATGGCTGATGGCTGGAGACGAAGGACAGTGCAAACGGGAGATTGCTCTTGTGGTAAGTTTACATTCTGGTTTGATGGAAATTTGTGCTTGCGTCAAAATGCACAAGAATCGAGTAAGAGTAAATGAGTTCGAGCGGCCACGTATGTTGTCGAACAAATGGAGATGGAAGTGTTCGAGTGTAGTTTGTGGTAAATAATTACCAAAAGCTAGTTCAATACTACTAATTGAGTGTCGGATAGCGCTTGAAGTGAGGCATTTTCAGGGCAAGGGTAATATTGATTTACCGGTGAAAGTAGATAAGATGACGTGACATTCACATATTGATCATTTGTCATCAGTCTGAGTTCTAGCTACTGGATGAAATATACATACTTTTAAAACACTTATCTCATCTTGCCCGAAGGTATAAAAACACACAGCTATACACATCCTGCCACAGTAATACATACATATGTACATAGATGTCTCGGTGGAGTAACAAAAAATACCTCAAATTACTGTACTAAGGGCTAATAATTACATCTGACAAACATCATGTGAAACGGTCAAAAAGCCATAATTCAGTTAAGTACCCTGAGTGACGTGGAGTAGCCACATTCACACAAGTACCATGATGCATGAACATACGGCTCTATCCTCTCATTCGATGATTTGGTACGAGTACTCACTGTGCTGAATTGTCATCGTCATCCCCATCACAATGTTCTCGACGGCGTTAGGCAACATTATGTAGCTTGCTGCCACTGCTGGATACCTACCTTGTATTCCAGTTGACGTCTACAGTGATTGGCATGACGACTGCCATCACTACGATGATGAAGACACTCATCATCATGTTTTCAACAAGAGGTGGCAACAGTCCTCGCCTAGTACATCTGTCACTCGAATGTTCATTTCTGTCAGTGGCTATGCAATTGGCTTTCTGGCTACAATTGTCGGTTGAACCTTTTCCACCGAACTTAACCACTGGTAGCCGTCGCCTCCATTCTGCTGTTAAATAGAAATCCAATTGGTACTCTGCATCTGGCAGCGTGCTCCAACATCATCATCAACATCATCGTCATCGTTCTAATGGGAGCCGCATGTGAGTAATCATATGCGAGCATGTACAGCCGAGGTATTCATTTTACCCCGTTCAGGCTGCTTGAATTGCCGGCTTCATGTATCAAATTAGATGAATGCGATACAATGTCTTTGTTTTGTTTGCAGGACACATCTAGAATCATCGTCGGTTATGTACGGTGTTTAGCTGAAAAGGGACAAGGTCCTTTTTACTGGTTGCTTTTCGCGCCGTCAACGAAATCCGAGAAAAAATGTCACTCTTCATCAAGAGCATGCGGGACAAAATAGAGAAGAAGGACTAACTCGACGCAACGGATTCAATGTAGTTATACGTGTGATTACAGTGTTGGTGGTTGTGACCAAATTAGCGGTATTGTTGATGGTGCATTAATTAAAGTAGATTTGATTTGCGCAATAAATCCATCACGGGATATCAAATGCAATTACAACGGCAAATGCTTCCGTGACAGGCAGAGAATTGTAAGCCGCTCGAGGGTAGATTTCAATGCACACTCAGTGATTGAAATGAGCACTGGTATTAGGCAAACGTAATCTGTTGTTTGGCATTTGGTGCGAGGCCCGGGCTATGCAGTTGATGGATTAAAACCTCTCAATATGTGACCTGACGTTGTGATCGCTTCTGAAGGGGTTTGCGATTTAATAGCGATTCAATAGCGGTTCGCATTCAAATTACATACATTACTTACTTACTTAGGTGGCGCTACAGTCCGTGGTTAACCCGGGCCTCAACCAACAAGCGTCTCCAGCTGGCACGGTCTTTGGCCAGCTGTTTCCAGCGCCGCACGCCCAGTTGGTTAAGGTCCCCTTCCACCTGCGTGCGCCACCGTTGATGCGGCCGTTCTCTGCCGCGCCTTCCTTCCGGGGTGAATTCGAAGACGGAGACGGACGGGTCGGAGCTGTATTTTCTATGCGCTCTACATGGCCTAGCCACCTTAGACGCTTTATCCGTAGCGTCGTACCAGGCCGATGTCGCCCTACAACCCGTACAGTTCTTCGTTATACCTTCTCCTCCATACACCGTTTGAACAAACGAGACCGTAGATAGTGCGCAGTATTTTCCTCTCGAAACGACCAAGGGCATCTACATCCGTTTTTGTTAAGGTCGAAGCCACTACGCCGTAAAGGAGGACCGGGATGATCAAGGTCTTATATAGTGTGACCTCGGTTTTCCGAGAGAGGGCTCTACTTCTCAATTGCCTCTTGAGCCCAAAGAAACAGCGGGTGGCAAGAGTGATTCTGCGTTTTATCTCAGCGCTGGTGTTGTTGTCGCTGGTCATCAGTGAGCCAAGGTAGACGAATTCCTTGACCACTTCAAAGTTATATCCGCCCATGGTGACGTTCTGGCCAATACGTCGGTGTTGTCCGTCTCTTTTAGATGAAAGCAGATATTTGGTTTTACCCTCATTAACCTTGAGACCCATCTTAGCCGCTTCTACCTCAATGCTTGCAAAGGCCTCCTTGACGTCTCGCTGTGTCCGTCCAATCACGTCAATGTCGTCGGCGTACGCAAGCAATTGCGTAGACCTGAAATAAACCGTACCTCTTGTATTGGCCAGTGACTCCTGCACGATCTTTTCAAGCACGATGTTGAAAAAGTTGCATGCCAGCGCGTCACCTTTCCTAAATCCTCTTTTAACATCAAAGGCCTCGGTTTGCTCATTACCGACCTTTATGGAGCAGCGAGAATTCTCCATTGTCATCCTGCACAGTCGGACTAGTTTGGCATGGATGTTAAAACTAGACATGGCTTTGTATAGCTCATCTCTATACACGCTGTCATATGCAGCCTTGAAATCGACGAAGAGGTGGTGAGTGTCGATTTGGTATTCTTGGGTCTTCTCCAAGATCTGCCGTAGCGTAAATATTAGGTCTATTGTGGATTTACCTGGCCTGAAACCACACTGATAAGAGCCGATCAGGTTATCCACAAACGGTTTCAGGTGTTCACACAATACGGCAGAGAAGATCTTATACGCGATGTTAAGGAAACTTATTCCCCTATAGTTGGTGCAGTTATAGGGGTCTCCTTTCTTATGGACCGGGCAAACGATGTTGAGATTCCATTCGTCGGGCATGCTTTCTTCCGAACACACCTTGCAAATGAGATGGTGCATGCACCTTACCAGCTCATCTCCAGCCGCCTTAAGAACCTCAGCTTTATTAGACTTAAGTCTTGATATCGCTGTTTTGATTTCGTCTAGGTCGGGTGGATGGAATTCTCCTACATCGTCGTCCATTACGAATGGTTCATTCTGCCTGACAGCGGTATCTTGTCTATAATCGCCGTTATACAGTCTGCAGAAGTGGTCTTTCCAAATCCTTAGCATCGACTTCGACTCTACTACCAGTTCTCCATTTTCATCTCTGCCGGCCGCCGCTCTGGCTTTGTAGCCATGGCATGTTCGTCTTACCTTACTGTAAAACTTACGGGCGTCATTCCTGCGGAAGCATCTCTCCATCTTACAACTAAACTGCCGAATTGCAGTTCCCACGCAGACCCAACGCAGATATGCCGTATACCGGATGCGCGTGTACGAAAAGCATAGAGTACAATTTCGCGTTCCCATATAAACTGCGACGCGAGCGTCTAATTTCATCGGCAGATGGATAGCTGATCGTGTTAACTGCCGCCCCTTCAAATATCTGCGTCACGCGGATCACCTGATGAACATCCAGGGCAGCTCACCCTTTGGGTGGTATCCATGACTTCTCTAGGTAGCTCTTGGTTGAAACGTGGGGTAGGTCTGGGATTGAGAGGTATGCGAAGTTGTGGAAAATTTATTCCGCCATAGATTTTGCTTGCTATTAGAAGAATGGCAACTGCTATGATGAAAATCACGAACAACTTTGTAAGAAGGGATGATTTAAAATTCTTTTTCAAAATTCTAAAATGTTCTATGTTCCCCTCGCTTAGGGCATGGACCAATTCCATGCTGGGCTTGACTCGTTTGCTCGTGACGTTGACAAGAACTGGAGGAAACGCCTGTGAAATAGTATTGGTCCCACTGCGGTAGGTTCTATTCCTGGTGCTGACTGCTTCGTCGTCTAGCTGGAATAGATAACTGCCCTCTAAGTGAATGGAAGCATTTTTATTTAGGAGACTGCCATTAAAGTTAGTAATAAAAATGGTGTTAACCCCAGTCAGCTCCACCACTTCTCTATTGTTTGCCTGATAGCTACAGTGAGTGATACCACCTCTGAGTAGTCTATTCAGGCGTGAGCCTTCGAGTACCCTCTCCAGGGCATCCTTCTTGCACACAGAAGCGTTGCTGATAGTTAAACAGTCGTCTGTCAGTCCGTATATACTGTCGTGGCTAATGAGAAGTTTCCTGTAATATAGGTCGACTTGCTTTACCTGATGGATTGTAGCGTAAGCGGTTATTAAATGATAGACTCTAGGATTGACCTTAGGTATGGAAAGGACATTTAGTAAAAGAGTTCCGTTGCTGTATACCAATTATTAATTAAATTATTAATTTCCTCAGGATCGAGGAGATTACTATTTACGATACCATTCTTAGCTAGTGGGTAAGCTCTGACTATTTCGTTTACCTCGTCTTTTAGTACGTAGATCTTGTCTGTTAGCGGCTTTGCGATCTTGGCATAGTCTTTGATAAATCTTCTATAGTAGGACGTCAAGCCGAGGAAGCTATTCAATTCCTTAAGAGTCTTAGGGGGAAGTATCGCTTCAATGGCTTTGACTTTCTTGGGGTCGGGAAGAATGCCATCCGGGGTAGCCCATTAACCCAGAAACTCAACGCTAGTATCTAGGAAGTGTGTTTTATCGACGTTAATTTTAAGTCCAGCTTCCTGAATCTTAGAAAAGATGATTTCTATGTCCTTCAGGTGATCGGCTTCGGTCTTGCTGAAGATAATGATGTCGCCAATATAAACGTAACAAACCTTGCCGATCAACTCCTTAAGGATATCGTCTATCATACGCTGGAAAATGGCCGGAGCGTTTTTTAAACCGAAGGGAAGCCTCAAGTACTCGTACCTGCCATTCCTGGTAGAAAATGCTGTCTTCGGGATATTACTTTCTTTCATCAGGATTTGATGAAACCCTGACGTTAGATCGATCGTTGTAAAAAATCGTGCATCTCCGAGGCTCGCGAGTGTGCTATTAATGTCAGGAATGGGATAGGTGTCTGGGATAGTTACCGCATTCAGTCGTTTGAAGTCGATAACCATTCTGTATTGTTTCTTCCCGTTGGGCTTCGGTTTTTTTTGGAACGACCCAGACTGGGGAGTTATATGGACTATTAGAGGGTCGGATGATATTTTCGGATAGCAGTTCCTTAACTTGCCTTTCGGCCTCTTCTCTCATACAGGCCGGATATGGGTAACCCTTTGTATAGATTGGTTCATTAATGGTCGTGTGGATTTCGACCCTTACGTTGGCTTTTATTTTGTCATTTTCTACCGCACCAAATAGGTTACGAAATCGCCTACAGACAGAATCTAGTTCGGATCTGGTTTACTTGGTAACATTCTCGTTTGGGATGATTAAGTGGTTGACGAAGTAGGCTACTTTGTCCTTCAAAGGGATTTCGACATCTGTTCCTAAAACAAGTTCATGTTTTTCCCTATCAATTTTCGCCTACAACTGCTTCAATATATCGTCAACAATTATCCCATCGAACGACTCCAGACTTGGAAGAACGAAAGAGGTTACTTCCATATCGAAACCAAGAGGAGAGAAAAATCTACCAGTTATTTTGCTTTTAATTTTGACCTTACCAGCCGGACTATTGACGAAAACTGGGGTTTGTACGGGATTTGGACTTGGTGCTATATAGGTTTTAATAAAGTTTTTATTAGCACCAGTATGCACGAGGAAGTTAAGCATTTTCCCGTTCCGCGTAACATACTCTATGTATGGTACGCTGGAAACGAGGCGGCTGTCATAAAATTTTCAGTTTCTGTGGTTTTTGGGACCCAGACTCCACTGAACTCATTTCAGGGGCTGTCACCATATTGAAGGGCCGTTGCTGCTTTCGGGGGTAACCATCTGAGTTGGATTAGCTTTTAAACGCATTCGCGGACCGATTCATGTACTTGACATATTTCGGTTGCTCAGATCGGTCTACCTCCATCTTGACAGGGGGTTTCGGAGTAGTCGGCCGGGTTGGAGGCATTGTCGTTGATAGCCCGAACTCCAAGATGTGTTCGGCCGATGTGCTTGGTAAGCCCTTCCATTAAATGGTCTCGTTTGTGGCTGTCCTCTGTCATTCCTAAAGTTGTATCCTATGGGAGATGTTATGGTATTAGGAGCTTGCACATGCACCGTATGAAGTTTAAATTTTGCATTTCAATGCATGCACTGTTTGCCTCCGGCAACGTTTTAGGTTTCTATTTTACCAGAAGTTTCGAGCCTACACATATAGGACAACCAGTGCTGGAGAGTAGTGAACGGGAATCTACGACCCAAACTACTGCACTCTGTTCAGGTTGTGTGATAAACAAAAAAACAAAGTGGGAATCATGTGGTAACTACTTAGAGACTACGCCCCATAACAAAGTCGATTAGCCTGAATCCGTTTCCGGAGCTGGTGTCGTGTAGATTGTGCTTTCCTACGACTCGTTCTAAGATGTCCTCTTTACCCAGCTTCGAGTTGAAATAGTGTTATAGCTGGGACATTAAGCATATGTATGTTCTATCTAGGAGGTCATAGAAGTCATCTTTAACTCTGTCGTCCTTTTCTCCTGTGGGGGCGTGAACGCATATCACTTCTTGGAGCGCAGTATTTTCTGCTCTATAGCAGCCTAGCTATATGTCCGCATCCGGTCTGTTAAGGGATCCAACATTCCAGGTGCAGAACCGATGTTCTAGTCCTTCTATACGCTTGCGGGTGTTTAACAACATGTAGGCCATCCGTTAAATCCGAGGCTTGTGTTTGTCGTTATCACGTTTGTGCAAGGGGAAAGGGAGCGAGCAAACAGAGCAAGGAAGTTGATCGTGTTTAACATGGCAAACGCCAGCTTCGATCTCTTTCCCTGCTCAATTCAAGTTGACACACAGCCTCCGCGTGTTGGAAACATTAGCTTAATATGCGCTCACGCCCCAACGGAAGAAAAGCACAATCGACTCAAAGAAGAATTCTACAATCTCCTAGACAGAACATATGCCCAATGCCCCAGCTACGACACAAAAATAGTCCTAGGAGATTTTAATGCAAAACTGGGAAAAGAGGACATATTTGAGTCGATCATAGGAAAACATAGCCTCCATAACACCAAGTCCGACAACGGACTTAGGCTAATCGATTTCCCAGCGGGGCGTAACCTCCTTGTAGCAAGCACGCGATTCCCCCATCTCAACATCCACAAGAGTACCTGACGGTCTTTTGATCAATCGACCACGAACCAGATTGATCACATTGCGATCGACGCCAGACACTCCTCCTGTATTCTCGACGTACGAACCTTCCGAGGAGCCAACATCGACTCGGACCACTACCTTGTTGTAGCCAAGGTACGAATGAGGATATCAATAATGCTTAGGAGTCGAGTAGGACTATGTAAGTTTGACGTCGGAAAGCTACAATCGCAAGAGACTGCCAGAATCGTGTCTCCTCCAAGCTCTCTCAAAATCCGCCCACAGCAGCACAAACAATAGAGCAGGAATGGGCGTATTGCCAGAGCGCCGCCAGGGACGCTGTCTCAGAGGTGCTGGGTTTCAAACCGCCACCACCTAGAAACCCCTGGTTCGATGAACAATACGAACAAGCCCATGCAGCAAAACAAGAGGCATATAAAGCCATGCTGCAACGACGGACGAGAGCTGCTCGCGAAATCTATGAGCAGAAGAGAAGAGAGGAACACACGCTTTTCAGAAGAAAGAAGAGAGAGCACGGAAAGCGTGAGATCGAGGAGATGGAGAGATGCTTCCGCAGGAATGACGCCCGTTAGTTTTACAATAAGGTAAAACGAACATGCCTAGAGCACCGTGGCGCAGTGGGTAGTGTGTTGGCCTCTGACGCCGATGACACGGGATCGAGTCGCGACACAGCAATGTCATCAAACGTATTTTTCACGGTGTTTCTCCTCAGCGGGGCTCTGACAAAACCCCCTGTAGTAAAATTGTCATGAAAAGCTTCTCGAAATTCGCCGTTCGGAACCGGCAATAAAACGGTAGGTCCCTTTCACCTATGGGAAAATGCAATCACACACAGCATGGGTGATTGAGAGAAGCTCGGCTTAGGTCCTTCATGGGCTGTAACGCCAATATACATACCTACAAAACGAACATGCAATGGCTACAAAGCCAGAGCGGCGGCCTGCAGGGGTGAAAATGGAGAACGGGTAGTAGAGTCGCAGTCGATGTTGAGGATTTGGAAAGACAACTTCTGCAGACTGTATACCGACGATGATAGACAAGATACCGCTGTCAGGCAGAACGAGCCATTCATAATGGTCGACGATGTACGAGAATTCCATCCACGCGACCTAGACGAAAGCAAAACAGCGATATCAAGACTTAAGTCTAATAAAGCCGCGGGCGCAGACGGCCCGTCTGCTGAGGTTCTTAAGGCGGCTGGAGATGAGCTGGTAAGGTCCATGCACCATCTCATTTGCAAGGTATGGTCGGAGGAAAGCATGCCCGACGAATGGAATCTCAGCATCGTTTGCCCGGTCCATAAGAAAGGAGACCCCTATAATTGCGCCAACTATAGGGGAATAAGTCTCCTTAACATCGCATATAAGATCTTCTCTGTCGTATTGTGTGAACGCCTGAAACCGTTTGTGGATAATCTGATCGGCTCTTATCAGTGTGGTTTCAGGCCAGGTAAATCCACAATAGACCAAATATTTACGCTACCGTAGATCTTGGAGAAGACACTCACGACCTTTTCGTCGATTTCAAAACTGCATATGACAGCGTGTATAGAGATGAGCTATACAAAGCCACGTCTAGTTTTGACATCCCTGCCAAACTCGTCCCACTGTGCAGGATGACAATGGAGACTTCTCGCTGCTCCATTAAGGTCGGTAATGAGCAAACCGAGCCCTTTTGTGTTAAAACGGATTTAGGCAAGGTGACACGCTGTCATGCAACTTTTTCAACATCGTGCTTAAAAAGATCGTGCAAGAGTCACTGGCCAACACAAGAGGTACGATTTATTTGAAGTCTACGCAATTGCTTTCGTACGCCGACGACATTGACGTGATTGGACGGACACAGCGAGACGTCAAGGAGGCCTTTGTAAGCATTGATGTGGAAGCAATTGAGAAGTAGAGCCCTCTCACGGAAAGCCAAAGTGAGACAATATATGACCTTGATCATCCCAGTCCTCCTTTACGGCGCATAGGCTTGGACCTTAACAAAAGGGGATGAAGATGCCGTTGGTCGTTTCGAGAGGAAACGCACTCGTCTGCCTACTATCTACGGTCCCGTTTGTTCAAACGGTGTATGGAGGAGAAGATATAACGAAGAACTGTACGGGTTGTACAGCGACACCGGCCTGATACGACGTCTACGGGTACAGCGTCTAAGGTGGCTAGGCCATGTAGAGCGCTTGGAAAATACAGCTCCGACCCGAGGAGTCATCGAATCCACCCCGGAAGGAAGCGCGGCAGAGGACGGTCGCATCAACGGTGGCGCACGCAGGTGGAAGGGGACCTTAACCAACTGGGCGTGCGGCGCTGGAAACAGCTGGCCAAAGCCCGTGCCAGCTGGAGACGCTTGTTGGTTGAGGCCCAGGTTCACCACGGACTGTAGCGCCACCTAAGTAAGTAAGTAAATATGTTTATTTGTCTACAGATCGTCATAGAACTTCAAGTCTTTACTGTTGCTATCAAGAATTTTTTCTACAAATAAATTGCAAATCTTCCAAAGCCACGCAGTGATTTTATTTATCTGCTAGAAAACACAACGAAACGTAACCTCAATTATGCTTGTTTGTGCGGAAAACAATATCCTTGGGACAAGCACCTTTTGCTGTGCTTGTATCTTCGTCACCTTTGTCACCGCAGTACCCTTAAAATGTATACCCAACACAAGGATAGCCGACATCGGGCTAAGACTCCGATTTATGCTGCCAAGTTTTGCATTTAAAGCAGACCTGTGCTGCTTACCGCTTTCCTAAACTTAATCATCTCCGTATGCCCAGAAGGATAACCTCAATTTATGACAACTATTTTACAAGTCCTGTGCATACGCCCCGAATAAACTCCATTTTTATTACGAAAGCTATAAAAAACCGGTTATGTGGTTAGTTAAAGTGCATTTCTCAAAGTGTCCTCTTTAATTGAATTTCACGTCCAATTCTACCGTTGAGCTGTGTCGCGCTCAGAACCGCCCGAGTCTCGCTGTACTCCCACACAAATGTCTGTACATATGGCTGTGAATATATATTTATTTGTGTCTGTAAGTTGATGCGGTATTCTTTTGGAATGCAATTGAATTAAATTATCTGCTTTTAGGAATAAATCCTTTGTGCCAGAGCTTATTGGTCACTGATACGATCTGACACTCTGTTGCTGGAAAATAACGAAAGCAAAGAATAACCAAGTCCTCAAGTCCTTGGAGCGCAAAAAAACAACAACAAACAACGACGACAATATGTCTTCTTCACTCCCCTCACGGGATTCCTTTAGCAGTCGACATGTTATTTTTTTTGTTTTTTTGTTGCCTATTCAACTAAAATGCCAGTTTATCAGATCCTAGAAGGTGGATAGGCAACCCCCTAGGATAGGAGCTAAACTCTTTCGGGTTTGACCAAATACATATGCATACATACATATATGTACGACTGGCATGGATAAAACAAAAAGTGAAAGAGACAGAGGAAAGGTATGGTGGCAAGCTGAACTGAAAACCAACAACTCTCATCCAGGCCATCAGTGCTAAAGCCAACCAATACCAACTTGCTCCACTCAGACCTCAGCTATGGATTTTTCTCTCTGATCCTGTGCATCAATTTAGGTGCAAATTAGATTTCTCCTCGCTTTGCGACTCGCCTGCCATTTGTCTCATCACTGTGTTTTGTGAAGTCACTCGGCTACTACCTGTGCACATCCTTTTGAAGTGAAACAAAAAAGTACGAGGAAAAAAATCAGGATAACAGAAAAATGGTACAAAAAAAAAAAAAATGTGTTGGCCATTATCCATCCATCCCGCCGCATGAGGTAGTAGGCGAGGCAGGCGACACTCAAAAGTAGGAAAAGACCCCGGCTCTAGGTCTTTCCGGCATCAGGACTTACAGGTACTGACCATGTTTTCTTCTTCACTTTTCCCAACCAGTTTTGCTATTCAACTGTGTTATTGGCTTTGTTCGAACGTCACAACCGATTGAAGTCGTGTCCTTTACGAAAAACCAAGGGAAATGGGAGGAGGTAGTATGAAAAAAAATTGTATCGCAAAAACGTTAATTTCCCACCTCATCCACCTCAGGATTGGGAAACACTGATGGTGCTGCACAAGGGTTTTTCCTCATCGTTCAGCACTGACTACATAGCATCCTCTACCGTCGAGATCTTTACGAGGACGAAGATATCGGTACATTTGGATGTATTGCAGTACTCGTAAGTCTACATCCTGGATCTGAAGTCTTGCTTTGCTACAAAAGCATGAAATCCTTTTGAACCTGTTGCACTTCGGTGACGGACAATCGTAGGGAAAGGTGACTCTGCAACGGAAAACGGAAATGTTTTCCTAACACTGGACGCTTTAGCTCGTATTTTGTTGTTTTTTCTTTCTTACTCCTCTCCAATCATTAAAATTTTTTTCTATCTGCTGTATGCTTTGGATACACCAAGCAACATGGTTGGTTTTTTTTTTTTTTGTGCACAATCTGCTGTCGAGTTTCTTTCCCGAAATTACCCTGGAGGTAAACAATTTAGCAATTTTTTTTCTATTCATTCCCAGGATTATGACCACTTGAAAAGAACCGACATGAATGGTTGCTTTTGTAGGTTTTTGAAAGCTTGACAAAAAGCGCTGAGAGGAAACGCGTTCTGGGAATGTGCAAGGCGATTATATCCAACCATAGAGTAATCGATGCTTAATTGGAAGAAATATGTTAAACGTTTCAAGGACAGATTCCAGGGGGGTTTGCAATTTGCTGGTAAAGATATGATAGACATTTGTTCTTGGATTCGCTGATTAAGCTTTTTACATTCAGAATTGCGCACACAGTTCAAAGAAACTGATTCCAGTTCAAGTTTAATCTTCTTCTTCTTATCGAGCGGTACAGTTCGGGGTGAACCTGGGCATCAACCAACATGCCCCTCAAACTAGCACTAGTCCTTTGCCATCCTCAAGTTTAATCCCAACTCCGTATTAAGTTTCTTTCCAATTATCTATCCAAGATCTTATCTCTGCGACTTAGAACAATCGATCCATATCGAACGAAGAATGATATCACTAACGGCTTATGCACCTGAAGCTTCTCAGCCCAATATCTGTATTGCACTGCTGGAAATGCTATTTCGATCTCTGCGCTTGAACTAGGCAGACAACTTCATGTTTTGGCCAGAGATTTAAATGCCAAGCATGGGGATGGGGCAACATTGAGCACAAAATCAAGTTGATCGCAACGGATAGTCCCACGTTTCCTAGAAACGGCTCTGGATCTTATGCGCTTTTACTCACGACTGCGACTGGCTAAAATAAACGAATGGTCTACGAACTGTTTACGTACCGCTGAATACGACAGTGACCATTGCGAATTTGCAAAAATGGCAAAGACTATGTCCAAACGTACCACTACGATTATAGTAGGGCACTTTGGACCCTCTTTGCCAACTGCCTGACGAGAGCACACACTTCGAGCACCACCTTCCCACCGACCAACAGGCAGGAGATTGACAGGAATCTTATACAAATGGACGAGCTGGTGAAACAAACGATGGACAGAACGATATCACACCAACGGCATCACGATACCATAGACGTGTACCGAACTGCGACCGTAGACGCACTTTACAGACAGAAAAGTAGACTCCTGTCAAGACTCAAACTCTTGTACAGGCGGCTTACCGACAGACAAAACCCGAAGGTCAGGACATTGAAGTCACGGATTAAAAATCTCCAACAATTAATTAAAAAAACATTATATGATATCCATAGGTCTGCACTGGAGTAACAAAGTTCGCGCTATACACTCCAACAACGCGAATATGTTCCCGCAGATAAATAAAATATTTTGGAGAAAAATCAGAATGACATTCAGGATCTCAAGCTTCCGAGAACGACAGACAACGAACTTCTACTACGTTCCTAGACGACGGTATCTTTTGCGGGGTTCACACCATACGATTTGTCTGTACGATTTGCTTGATGACCTTGCTTGATGGGCCAAACCGTGAGTGTGAACGGTCGTACGACATGTCGTCAAATTTGTCGTTTGGAAGTTCAAATATTTTAACTTTTTGACTTGCTTGATCGACTTGTCGTAAGGTGTGAACAGTTGTCGTCCAACTTCAGAGCATTTTTTCACTTTTGCTTGTGCGTTCAGAGAATCAACACCAACCTTGAGCGGAATGAACGATATGACTTTAAACAAAGAAAAATAGCTTTGGTTTGATTTTTTCATATGAGGAGTTATTTTTCTCAGTAACTCATCATACATTACTATCCATTCGCACGAAATTACGAAAATCCTCTGTCAAATTTTCGTGGAATTCAACTTTTTGACTTGCTTTACCGACTTGTCGTACAACTTCAGAGTATTTTTTCACTTTTGCTTGTGCGTTCAGACAATAACCATCAACTTTGAGCGGAATGAACGATATGGGTTCAAGAGAAAAGGAATTTTGGATTGAATTTTTCGAAGTATACCGGCAATTTCCGGAAATATGGAAGATTAAATCCGAATCATATAAAAATAAAGTCTTAAAAAACAAAGCATACAAAGTGCTTCTGGACAAATATAAGGAATTCGAAAAAGATGCGACAGAAGATATATTAAAAAAAAAATTAACAATTTCCGTACGTGTTACCGACGGGAATTAAAAAAAGTGAATAACAGTTATCGGTCGGGCTGTGGCGCTGAAGACGTGTACGTACCAAATTTGTGGTACTTCGACACGTTGAACTTTTTAAAAGATCAGGAGACTCAATTGGAGGGAGAATCTTCAATATATATTGAATTAGAAAATGAAGAAGTAAACGAAACATTTTATTTTTCATAATTTTTTTAATTTAAAATGTAAAAAAGTTATATTACATAGTTCTTGGAAGGACTCCAATTGTATTAAAATACTCCGTAAAGTCCTGTCTAATCTGTTTGGCATTATTTGTCGAGTTATGGCATTTTGTCGCTTCCAAATGATTAGAATTGGGAGCATTAGTATCTATGTCTGAGCTTCGGATATATGTGCCTGGATTTTTTTTTTTTTTTAAATTGTGAAGGTAGCAAATTGCTAATACAATGTCTGTTGCTTTTTCCGGGCTTAGATTAATTGTTGTATGCAAAATACGAAATCTTGTGGTAATAATGCCAAAAGTATTTTCCACGACGCGTCTGGCTCTTGAAAGACGATAATTGAAGTTTTCCTCTTCAACTGATAACCCTTGGTGACTGTAAGGCTTCATAAAATTCTTATTAAGTGAAAATGCATTGTCTGTCACAAACACAAATGGAAGATCTTTTTCAAAATGTTCGATCTTTCTTGGCCTTGGAATATTCAATTTGCCGTCTTCATAATATCGACAAAATGTCGTATTAGCGAAAACTCCACCATCAGATACTCTTCCATTTGCACCTGCCTCTACCATTAAGAATTCGTATTTTGCGTTTACTAATGCCATTAAAACGATGCTATAAGTTTTTTTATAATTAAAATAATAAGCCCCGGATCCCGGTGGTTTTGTAATATTAATGTGTTTTCCGTCTATTGCACCGATACATTTGGGGAAGTTCCACAGATTAAAATAGTCCTCAGCAACTTTTTCCCACTGTTCCTCATGTTTTGGTATCTGAGAAATAAAAAAAGGAATTTTGCTATATTTTTAGAGCGCAGCGGAATCATCATCAACTCAGTGTAGCCCTCCGATCCACAATAAAAAACGATGTAAATTGGATAGGAATCAGGTATTGCTGAAAGCAGTTGAAAATTTGGGCAGTCGAGTTGAAAAAAAACAAAAAGATGATGCTGACGTTTTCGCTGCAGGTTGGGCCACTGGTTTTAGAAAGTTGGACGCAGAACAGCAACTGTTTGCCAATAAGACCATAAACGAAGTCCTGTTTCAAGCAGCTTTGGGCAAACTAACCGCCCAAAGTCATAAAGCAATTGAATCCATTTCCGAAATGCAGTCGAGGCCATCAACTTCAACAACATTATTTTCAGAAGACTCTTCAAGGGCTGCTGTATACTTACATCCGAGACCGACATACCCATACACGATTGTACGCACAGATTCACATGACATAATTACAAATGCACAATATGGCAAAAGAAGCATGCAGGACGAACACAATAGCCAGGAATCAACACGTTCATACACATCCCTTGAAGAGCTCTTCAGAGACCCCGAATTCCAATGAACAATTAAAATAATTACCATGTATATATATGTATATTAAATTCTGCTCACCGAAATAAATTCTTTAAGAACTCTAACTAGAGCCTTACATGTTTCTTCTATGATACCACTCAAAGTTGATTTGGCTATACGGGTGCTGAATTTAAGATCTGAAAAACTTCTTCCTGTGGCCAAAAACCTTAGGGTTGCAGACAAACGTTCATGGGGAGAAATTGCATCTCTCAATATTGTATTTTTTTTTCTTATATGAGGACTTATTTTTCTTAGTAACTCCTCATACGTTACGGCATCCATTCGCAAATAATTACGAAAATCTTCCGGCGAATGTTCGTTCAATTCTCTTAGCAATGTTACAGATGAGAATTCACTTCGATTTCCGATCCAAGGTTTAACCCACATTCGCTTTTTTCCTTTTTTTTTCTCTCTTTCTTCATTTTCGAGTATTTCATCGATAAGCATCACAAGAGCTTGCTCCGCCATGTTAATACCTCGAAATTTCTATCGCAAGTGAAGTCGGTCAAGCAAGTTGTATGGTGTGAACGCTAGGCATTATTTGGTCGTCAAGCAAATCGTACAGACAAATCGTATGGTGTGAACCCCACTTTTGTGATCGGGAGAAAATGGCAACAGTGGGAGCTGTCTTCCAGGAAGTGTACAAGTTGAATGAAAGCATTCGCCCGAACCACGACCTGGAGAACAGAGCTCTGCTTCATCACTTCTACCTAGAAACGATACCGAAAAATGACGGTCCGAGAACCTTGGTTTCACCAGGTTCAGTGATGATTTTATGGCAAACATTGCCGCGTCACCGCGACGCGGCGGCCTGGTGCGCCGTAGAAAGTAAAGAAGGGCGCCGCGCCGTGAGTTAGGTAGATTCTTCTTCTTAACGGGCGCTACAGTTCGGGGTGAACCTGGGCCTCAAACAACATGCCCCTCCAACTAGCACGATATTTTACTAGCCTTTTCC
The DNA here is from genome assembly GCA_951905685.1 of Eumerus sabulonum. Classification (NCBI taxonomy): domain Eukaryota; kingdom Metazoa; phylum Arthropoda; class Insecta; order Diptera; family Syrphidae; genus Eumerus; species Eumerus sabulonum. The sequence continues at coordinate 56,732,771 of OX645062.1, read as the reverse complement.
ATTGCCGGACACACAGTTAGCGCCATCTTAAGTGCGGCCGTCCTCTGCTTCTTCGTCCCTCGGAGTTGGATTCAAAGACTCTTCGGGCTGGAACTGAGGTGTCCATTCGCTTTTCCTCCATCCCCCGTCAGCGTTTAGAGGCCAAGGGCCTCCTCATCCGCTTTTGATAGTGCCCATGCTTCTGCGCCGTACAACAGGACCGGGATGATAGGGGTCTTATATAGAGTCAACTTAGTCGTTCTGGAGAGGGCTCTATTACTCAGTTGCCTCCTGAGCCCAAAGAAAAAGCGATTGGCAAGAGTGATTCTGCGTTTGATTTCGGAACTGATGTCGTTGTTCCAGGTCACTGCGGTGCCGAAGTCCTTAACTACCTCGAACTTATATCTGCCAATACAAACGTTCTGGCCAAGACGTCGGTGGTGAGCGTCCTTTTTTGATAACAGCATATATTTAGTTTTGCCCTGATTTGAAATAGATTGTGCCTCTTTTATTGGCCAGTGATTTTTGCACAATCATTTCCAATATGATGTTGAAGAAATCGCACGACAGCGCATCGCCCTGCCTAAGTCCTTTTTTGACAAACTATCGGTAAGGTGTTCACCGATTCGAATGGAGCAGCGAGCATTCTCTAAAGTCATCCTGCATAGACTGATGAGTTTAGTAGGTATGGCAAAGGTAGACATAGCGTTGTATAGCTAATCTCTAATAACGCTGTCGTATGCGGCTTTGAAGTCGACGAAAAGGTGGTGAGTGTCGACTTGAAATTCATTGCTTTTTTCCTAGGATCTGTCGTAGTGTAAAGATTTGGTCGATGGTGGATTTCCATGGCCTGGAGCCACACTGATAAGGACCTATCAGCTTATTTACAAAAGGCTTCAGGTGTTCACACAAATGTTAAGGAGACTTATTCCTCTGTAGTTGGCGCGATCAGAGGGGTCTCCTTTCTTGTGGATCGGGCATACGAAAAAATATGGTTTTTTCATATTCTCAGCATCGACCGCGATTCTACTACTAGATGTCCATTCTCATCCCTGCAGGCTTCCGTTCTGGCTTTATATCCTTGGCATGTTCGCTTTATCTGTTGATAAAACTTTCATACGTCACTCCTACAGTTACACCTCTCCAAATCCTCTATCGCGCGCTTCTCGTGCTCTTTCTTCTTTCTTCTGAGAAGCTTATGCTCCTCCCTTCTTTTTAACTCGTAGAGCTCACGAGCTGCTCTTTTTCTTTTATGCAGCGAGGCCTTATATGCATCCTGCTTCGCTGTGTGAATCCTCCTGCACTCGTCATCGAACCAGGTGTTTCTTCGTGGTGTGGCCAAAACTTCGGATGCAGAGCTTTTCAGGGCTTGTTTGCAAAGGCTCCACTGCTTTTCTATAGCGTGGAGGATTGAGGTGTATTGGAGAGCTTAAGGGAGAAGCGATTGGTGAAAGCACGAACGGTTTCTGGCTATAGTAGTTTTCCGTCGTCAGAACTTTGTATTCTTACTCTACTCCGCTGCGTTCGTAATATCCGTAAGCGCATCTTGGCTGCTACAAGATAGTGGTCCGAGTCGATGTAAGCCCCTTGGAAAGTTCGAACATCAAGAAGAGTGGAGGAGTGTCTGACGCCGATCGCGATGTGATCAATCTGGTTGGTAGTCGATTGATCAAAAGACCGCCAGGTGCCTTTGTGTATATCGAGGTGCGGGAATCGCGTACTGGCTAGAAGGAGATTTCGCCCGGTAGCAAGATCAATCAGCCTGTGTCCGTTATCGGATGTGGTGTCGTGTGGGCTATGTTTGCCGATGACTCGTTCAAAGATGCTTTCCTTACCCAGATTAGCATTCAGTTCTCCTAGTACAATTTTGATTTCATAGCTTGGACATTGGGCATACGTTCTGTGTAGGAGATCGTAGAACTCATCTTTGGCGGAGTCATACTTGTCTTCCGTGGGGGCGTGGACGCAGATCAGGCTGATGTTAAAAAAATTAGCCTTGATACGGATTGTTATGAGGCGTTCCTTAGTTTTTGCCTTAGTTCACCTCGAACAACAAATCCGCATCCGAACAATCGTTGTCCTCTCTCCCTATAGCAGTCGCCGTAGTAAATATCGCAGTTTTTCATCCGCTTTATACCTGGTCCATTCCATTTCATTTCCTGGATGGTGGTTATGTCTGCTTTATAGCGGTCTAGGGCGTCCGCGAGTTGTTCGGCTGCACGTGGCCTCTTTAGGGACCTAACATTCCACGTACAGAGCCGAAGATCATTGTGCTTTTTTCTTTTTTCGCAAGGGTCGTCAACATTAATCCGGTTCGTTATATCTGAGGCTTGTGGTTGTTTCGGAGTTTTTTTTTTTTTGTTTACGGTTACGGCTTACTAGGCGGTAGCCCAACCGACTAAACCGTTTTTTTTTTTGCGCAGGAGACTCGCCATTCGCCCTTTCCCGTCTGCAATTTCCATAGGAAATCTTCAGATGGTACCACGAGGAGGTGGGGATGGGACTTACTAACAGTGTCGCAAGATGTCCGACTGGGGTGGTTCTTCTTGCTTTTTAGCAGGCCAGCATCCGTCGGATAGATGCTACCCCTACGAGGGCTTTGTTAGTCCTTTGCCATCTAGTTAGGTAGATTAAAAGATAATAATTATATTAAAGATAAAATAAGTTTCGCGCTGCTTGTAAACTGAATTTTTAAACATACCTCACTTTGCCTCTCTTTTGACACATCAGTCCAACGAGAACGAGGTAAATAAAAAAATGTCCAACCTGACATTCCGCTGACATGCAGAATGCGTATTTTTCAAATCTCAATTTCTGTGCTTAAGAATGCGTTTCAGGTTTACCCCGAACTGTGGCGCCCGTTAAGAAAGTAAGCTAATAATCAAATAGCTAAGGTAGAGCGCCGTGACGAAATACTTGTAAGTGCGCCGCGAGCTGAAAAAGATTGGGAACCACTGGGCTAACCCATTATTCATTTCGATGGAGAATTGCCAGCTGATCTTTGTGTCACTTAAAAAGAAAAAATCCGCCGGTATTGATGGTACATATATCCAATGCTGTGTTCAGGCACCTTCCACCAGTGGCTGTAGAGAGGTACACTATCCTGATTAGCAATGCACTGAATAATGCATAGTATTCGGTGCATTGGAAAACGGCGGTGTTCCAACCAATCCCTAAAAGGGTCAAAGACTGCTCTAACCCGCCAAACCTCGGGTCGATAAGTCTTCTTCCGAGTAAGTATCAGCGAGGTCTACGAGAAGGTGATCCACAGAGGTCTGTCAAAATGCGCTGAGAGTGAAACATGCATAATTCCGGTCGGTTTCAGGGCAGGGCATGATACCCTACATACATACATGCAAAGTCGAAAATGGTCTCAGATATCCAAGGGAATAAATGCAACAACCAATGTACGGGTGCCTGCCTGGTTGACTTGGAAAAAACCTTCGATACCGTTTGGTTAGAAGGACTCTACTACAAGCTTCAACAGCTAGGTATGAGTAAACCGTCGCTATGTATGATCCATTATATTGTTACGGACACGAACCGACGGTTATTTTCGAATTTCGCTGTCAAAGTTTGGAGTGCTTTGAAGCAGCTAAAAAGGAAATGATGGTCACTTTTTGCGACATAGTGCTGAATGTCAATGCCAGAGCATTCTAGAAACGTCTGAAGGAGAACGTCTGACGGTGAACATTCGAGAAATTGGACCGAGGATTATCTAAGCGGGAACACTCGCCCTCGGAAGTATTCAGTATTCAGCATTCATTCAGTGTATTCAGTATCAGTGACTCAGTGATCAGTCGGTAATCCAGTGTGAAAAATCAACAATTATCTTACAGTTGTAGAGACAAAGTGTGTAAAAAAAGGTGTGTGTAAGCAATAAAGTGTAAGTGTTATAAAAGCTTGTAATAAAGGTGAAGCGCCCAGATAGTTAATCTGAGGTGCGTGTATTGAATAAACCAGCAAGTAGTTTATCGCAATCCAGTGATCGAACCCTATTCTGGACAAGTGAGTTTCGTAACATTCGGTGTCATAGGTGCGATTGTGAGTAAACGAGGGAAAAGTGGACTATTCGAATTGTCAAGTGAATTACTAAAAGTGTATACGAGAGCGCAAGAAAATTATGAAATTAGAAAAGCTTACTATCGAACAGTTGAAAAGCGAGCTGAACGCTCGGGAACTATCCACAGTGGAAAGTAAAGCCAACCTAGTGGAGAGACTGCGGTCAGCGTTGAAGGCAGAAGGTGTTGACTGGAAGAATCTTGAGTTCGGAGTGTAGAGGCCGTCGACATCCATTAGGCCAGCATTCGATATGCAGCAAATTCTCGCGGTTATAAATGCTATTAGTCAGAAACTAGATCAAAAGCTGCAGGAAAATTCAGCTTCCATAAGCCAGAAACTAGAGGCGACCATACATCAAAAGATGGAGGGAAATTCCACTTCCCAGAATCAGAAGCTGGACGAAATGCTAGAGAACAATTGAAAAAGCTTAAGAAACATCCAGCAAGCCGTCCAAGAGAGAATCGAGATTCGACAAGAAGGTTCTGGAACTCGAGAAAACTATCGAGAACATTCAGTATCAAGGTACTGTCGCACCGGCTGCTGCAGCATCGAAATTCACAATTCCGAACTTCAACGGCACGAGCGCATTTTACATTCACAGACTGGAGCTTAAAGGGCGCAAGCAGCGGGAAACGAGACCATTCTGCAGTATGCTGCCGACATGGAGAGGCTGTCTCATCAACCCTACGCGGATATTCCAGTTGATGTGGTAAAGAAACTGAAAACGGATTTCTTTCATCCAAGAGCTAAGGGACCTCGATACGCAACAAAGCTTGATTCTCCTGCCAAGGACATCATTCAAGGAGGCAGTCGCCAGCGCTCTCGCATGTGAAGCATCGCTCTTGATATGCCGACCCTCCATCAAATGAGGGCGTATTTCTGCAGACCAGGATAATTCCAGACAATAAGTAGGAATGGCTTATTGCGAGAAACTGTCGTCTGCGAAGAAATGCGTTCGAGATCTAATTGTCAACGTTTTCGTTGACATGTTGTGTTTCGCTAATGTTTTTAAATTTGTATACAATATTTGCATCTGAAGTTGACGATTTCATTAGCCCTATTCCCCCCTATTCGGGGGGGATTTCATTTGAATTTTCACTATTTGCTGTTCTGCTATTCATTCGAAATGAATTGCTCATTTACGTCGGTAATATCAGTAATGTTGATAATACGGTGTGGTATTCTGGCCAGGGATTATGAATGAGATGGCAATCGGATGGCTTTGGCAGGCATTTTGACAGATTGTACTTATAAACGCTTTGCGGTTTGACCGCGTCTTGACTATGTCATTCCGCCTTGTTCCGACGTCTTGACTCTACACATCGACGTCTTGAGACTGAACCATGATAAGTCAAATAACCAACCCCTGCGGAGTTCACAGGGCAGACGTACGAAGGTTTTCCATCTCTTTATTTATCTCTGATTCTGGTATACACGTGAACTTGCAGTCCTATACAATTAAGATCCGCAAATAAAATGTTGCGGGAGTTACGTCCGCACTCTTAACCCACATTTGACTGTGTCTAGGAAATTTCCACCGGAAGTTGTTAGAATGCATCTATGCAGTCTGTTTATATGTTTACGATTGCATTTATGGCTCGCATGTGCACATATGTATGTTATAAAACTGTGAACAGCATATCATAAAATGAAACAAACCATAGACACTCACAGGCAATAGGCAACATAATTATTAGACCCTCATTCACCCGCCGGGTAGTGAACCAATGTGTGCAGCGACCCAACCCCTTGTTCCTGGGGAAAGAGGAACCTGCCCCTCTAGTTTGGGGGTTGTGCTTAGGGGTAACATGACGACCCCTGCAAACGACTAACGGACTTGAGAGTCTGCACGTGGATTGTGAGGTCCCTTAACAGATCGGGTGCAGGCGATCAATTGGAGTAAACCCTCAACTGCTATAAAGCAGATATAACCGCACTCCACGAAGTGCGATGAGATGGATCAGGCAAAAGACGGATGAAAAACTGCGACATCTACTACGGGAACTGCTACAAGGAGAACAAACAGCGCCTATTCGGGAGCGGATTCGTTATTCGAGGAAGACTCCGACAAAAAATCTTAAGCTTCCGAGATGTAAGCGAACGCCTCATAACAACCCGCATCAAAGCTAAATTTGGAAACATTAGCTTAATATGCGCTCACGCCCCAACGGAAGAAAAGGACGATCGACTCAAAGAAGAGTTCAACGATCTCCTAGACAGAACCTATTCTGTCTATTTTAAGGCGGCTGGAGATGAGCTGGTAAGGTGCATGCACCATCACATTTGCAAGGTATGGTCGGAGGACAGCATGCCCGACGAATGGAATCTCAGCATCGTTTGCCCGGTCCATAAGAAAGGAGACCCCTATAACTGCGCCAACTATAGGGGAAGTCTCCTTAACATCGCATATAAGATCTTCTCTGCCGTATTGTGTGAACGCCTGAAACCGTTTTCGGATAATCTGATCGGCTCTTATCAGTGTGGTTTCTTTCTTTCTTTCTTTTAGTGGCGTTACAGCCCATGAAGGACCAGAGCAAAGCTTCTCTTCAATCACCCATGGTGTGTGTGATTTATTTTTCCCACAGGTGAAAGGGACCTACAGTTTAATGCCGATTCCGAACGGCGTGAGTCGAGAAGCTTTTTCCAGGCAAGTTATACTATGGGAGGTTTTGCCAGTACCCCGCCGAGGAGGGACGCCGCGAAATAAACATTGGATGGCGTTGATGTTATCGGGATCCGAACTCGCTCATCGTGCGTCAGAGTCCAACACACTAACCACTGCGCCACGACGCCCTCAGTGTGGTTTCAGGCCAGGTAAGTCCACAATAGACCAAATATTTACGCTACGGCAGATCTTGGAGAAGACCCAGGAATACCAAATCGACACTCACCACCTCTTCGTCGATTTAAAGGCTGCCTATGACAGCGTGTATAGAGATGAGCTACACAAAGCCATGTGTAGTTTTAACATCCCTGCCAAAATCGTCCGACTGGATGACAATGGAGAATTCTCGCTGCTCCATTAAGGTCGGTAATGAGCAAACCGAGACCGTTGATGTTAAAAAAGGATCAACATCGTGCTTGAAAAGATCGTGCAAGAGTCACTGGCCAACACAAGAGGTACGATTTATTTCAAGTCTACACAATTGCTTGCGTACGCCGACGACATTGCCGTGATTGGATGGGTACAGCGAGACGTCAAGGAGGCCTTTGTAAACATTGAGGTAGAAGCGGCTAAGATGGGTCTCAAGGTTAATGAGGGTAAAACCAAATATCTGCTTTCATCTAAAAGAGACGGTCAACACCGACGTATTGGCCAGAACGTCACCATGGGTGGATATAACTTTGAAGTGATCAAGGAATTCGTCTACCTTGGCCCACTGATGAGAGCCCTCTCTCGGAAAACCAAGGTGACACTATATATGACCTTAATCATCCCAGTCCTCCTTTACGGCGCAGAGGCTTGGACGTTAACAAAAGCGGATGAAGATACCCTTGGTCGTTTCGAGAGGAAAATTCTGCACACTATCTACGGTCCCGTTTGTTCAAACGGTGTATGGAGGAGAAGATATAACGAAGAACTGTCCGGGTTGTACAGCGACATCGACCTGGTACGACGTCTACGGATACAGTCTAAGGTGGCTAGGCCATGTAGAGCGCATGGGAAATACAGCTCCGACCCGAAGAGTCTTTGGATCCACTCCGGAAGGAAGGCGTGGCAGAGGACGGCCGCATCATCGCTGGCGCACGCAGGTGGAAGGGAACCTTAACCAACTGGGCGTGCGGCGCTGGAAACAGCTGGCCAAAGATCGTGCTAAATGGAGGGGCATGTTGGTTGAGGCCCAGGTTCACCACGGACTGTAGCGCCACCTAAGCAAGTAGATGTAATTAGACGTTCAGGGGTCGAACAATAACCAAGGAGCAATTTAGAACATTGATTTCTACAATGAGATTAAACCCAGACATTGCAAAAAATAATGCATAAAGGCAGCCAGAGGATCTGAGAGAATTCTGGAATAGCCCTCAGTATAAACTCACCCTTCAGGGACCGCCAATGAAAAAATCAAATGAGTGGATAAAGGTAAACGTTCATATAATTATAGTACGAATCGTTTTTCTTAGCAAGCAAATTTTCTAGGATTGGAGCGATTACAAATCGCATCTGAAAACAAAATTATCCCAACAAGCAAGAGCAGCGAGCCACAGGTGTTTTTTTTTTTTTTTCAAACGGATGAGGAATCTTCAAAAGATGCTAGTAGCCCGGGCTACTGGCATGTACGATTCGCAAGCCTGAATAATCGATGCCAGGTATACGCCTACGTAGTAAACCACACCCTGCACCCTTCAACCACTCTCCACGCGGGACCCGTTGGGTATTACTTAGCGGGGCTGGCATGCACTTTATACCCTTCTTTCTCTAATTGGTGTTTCCTGTTCCAAGGGAGCTGCCGTTTGGTTTTGGTTGCTCTCCATGTTTCTCTCCAGACGCCGGAGTTCCTTCATGATTCTCGCTGCGGTTTCTTTCACAGCGTCCCATATTTCGCTCGATGTCAGCATATGATTTATGATGTTCTCGGGAGTCGGTGTTTCCTCAATTTTATCTTCGAGATATTTACGTATTTTCTGCCTCGAAATGTGAGCATTGAAAAAATACGTGTTCTGCATCTTGTCATTTGCACAGATAGGAGATTCATCAAGGCCAAACCTGCTTGGAAGCAGCCATGTCCGGTTATGAACTGGGTGAGATAAAAATCTACTTCTCCGTGATGTCGGTTTATCCAACTTTGTATGTCCGTTATAAGTCGATGGGTCCATCTTCCCTTTGTTGACTGATTCCATCTCTCCTGCCATATTCCAATGCTACGCCGTCTTTTTTCCAGTTTAATATCTCCGACTGAGGCAAGGGGTTCCTGAATTTCGGCGTCGTAGGACCTTTGCAGCTCGATGGCCTAGATATCGGCTGGTAGCATTCCAGCAATTACACATATAGCATCATCCGATACCGTCCGAAAAGCGCTGCACACTCTTAGTGCGGATAGTCGGTTGGTGGAACTTACACTTCTTGAGTGGGACTTAGTTTTCATCGCCTTTGCCCATATTGGTGCCGCATACATAATTATTGACTGCGCCACTCTTGACAAAACTAGTCTTATTTGCTGCCTGGGTCCTCCGATATTTGTCATTATTCTGGCTAAGGCAGCACACACCTGAGCTGCTTTATCGCACTTTATTTCAGGGTGTTCCTTGTAGCTAAGCCTAGCGTCAATCATCACACCTAAGTATCTGATTTCGACCATCGCCTACGCTGATGGTGATTGTTTCCCTTTTCTTGCGGCTGCTTACTAGTACTGCTTTTGTTTTGTAATCGGCGAGCTCTAACCCCACTGTTGACATCCAGCATCCCACTTTCCCGATAATTCGTTCCCTATGTCCTCTATTTCTTCCAGGTGTTTCGCTGCTACTACGATTGCAATATCATCAGCGAAGCCTATGATTTTTGCCTCATTGGGATTTTTTAGCCTCAGAACTCCATCATACATAAGGTTCCGCAGAATAGGACCAAGCACCGATCCTTGTGGTACTCCGCCAGATATGTGGTACTGCACTACCCCGTCGTCGGTATCGTAGAAAAGATACCGTTTCTCGAAATAGCTTTCAATTATTTTGCTGAGGAATCCTGGCACCATCTTTTCTCTAAGTGAGTGTACTATTTGTCCCCAGTTTGCAGAGTTGAACGCATTTTTGACGTCCAGTGTTATTATGGCACTGTATTTCTTTGCGCCTCGTGCCCATCTTTTGCCCTGAATAGCTTCTTCCAGAACTGTGGTTACCCTCCGTATAGCATCGATTGTAGAACGGGCTTGCCTGAATCCGTACTGTTTGTCTGAAAGCCCCCCGGCTTCATTTATTGCCACCTCGAGTCTGTTGGCTATCATTTTCTCCAGTATCTTCCCCATTGTATCTAATAGGCAAATCGGACGGTATGACGACGGCTCCTTTGGTTGTTTTTTTCCCTTTAGGCAGCAGCTCCAAGCGTTGTTTCTTCCATTGGTCTGGAAAGACCCCTTCGATTAGGCACTTATTGTACATTTCTAGGAATGGTCCCGTGTTTGTTTTAATGGCTAGTTTAAGAGTCTTATTTGGAATGCCATCCAACCCAGGGGAGTTGTTGGCCTCGAAATGTTTGCACACCTTTAGGAGTTCAGTTTGCGTGATAGTTGTGACTTCCTGTTCATCCTGGGGTGCTTTTATACGCTCTATCGTTCTTTGCGGTGGAAATAGTCCCGACACTATTTTTTTCATTAGGAGAGGGCATGGGGGCGAGGGGGCCCTGGTGGTGCCTTTGAGTTTCGCCTTGACAGCCCTGTAAGCGGTACCGCAAGGATTTACGTCTGCTTGCTCGCAGATCTCCTTAAATTTGTTATTTTTGCTTGTTCTAATGGCCAATTTCAGATCCCTACGTCTATATCTGTATTGCGCCTGTAGGTTCTGATGAGAGGGCAAACCTCTGAATCGCTGGGACCGTCTTCTCGCTCGGTTCCACCAGTATACTGGTGGCCGGCGATTTGATGACGTTTTCCGGACCATGGATGCATCGCAAGCCCTCATTACTTGCTTAGTAATATCAGCGACCATAGCATTTGCTGTCCCTGACCTTATTGTAGACTCTCTAAGGGTGAAGGTAAAACAGTCTTCATCCAGTGTTTCTATTTTCCAACCCTTTTGTTGTGCCTTCTTTAGCAAGGCACCCTGGTTGGCTCTCCTAGGCTGTATTTCAAAAAGGATAGCCAGGTGGTCACTGTGGGTGTACTGATTGCTTACTCTCCAACTTGCGCCTCTCGTTAGGGAACTCGATACAAATGTGACGTCAACTATGGAACCTATGCCGTTTCTGCTAAAGGTATGCTCGCATCCTGGCATCATCCACGAGCCTATCCAGCATACCCCGAAATTCCTCTAAAGTGCTGGATGGAGGTGCATAACAGCTGTAGACGTGTACACCTTTTATCTTTGCTCGAACGAAGCCGGATTGTCCTGTCGTAATTTTTTCTTCAAAGGCGTGTTTTCCGCAGGTTCAAATAGCCGCTCTTTTTGAGTTGTCAGCTATCCAAACTTTATCGTCGAGATTCTTGTACTGTTCGCATAGAATGGCAGTGTCTATTTTGGACTCTCGGATGGCTTGTGTTAGGGGATCCTGTGCCACTTCGCAGTGACTTAAATTTAATTGTAGCACTTTCATATTCTTTTCGTGGCTTTTTTAGCTTCTTGATATATAGGACATATTGTGCTTCCTGCCACATGTATGATGTTATTTCTCCCCTTTTCTCCGCAAAGGACGCATCTTGCTTCATTTGTACAGTTCCTGTACACGTGGCCTTTCTGTCTACACTTGGTGCAATCCTCGCTCCTATCAAGCAGATTTTGACACGCTTTTGCTAGGTGTCCGAAGTTAAGACACCTAAAGCATCGTAGCGGTACAACTGTTTCCCATAACCTGCACTAAGTCCATCCAATTTTTATTCTCGCAATCTCAAGGATTTTTTTGGCGGCGTCTATCGGGAGGCTAATGACTGCAGTTTGTGTTCCCGCATAGGCTTTCCTCATGGATTTAATGGATGAAGGCTGTATACCTTACACTTCCTCGAACTGCTCGGCCACAGGTGCCACAGCTGGTGGACCAAATAGAATGTATGTATGTATTTTCAGACTGGAAGTAATTGCTTTAGTTGGTCTCAGAGATAGTTGAATGCATCCCTGGTGTCCAGGCATTTGGATGCCCAGGAAGCTCAAAGGAAACTGTAAAACGTCGACAAACTACTGAAGACGATTTATTAGAACTTGATAAGAATGATCTTGAAAAATCTAAAGCTTTGTATGTGAACACTGCCTAATATTGAAATTTAATCCACAGACGTTGAAAATTTCGAAAATGTGCGTGTTATTGGAAACTCAAATTGAAGTCCAAAAAAAGTGTGTGCAGTGCAATTCAAATGACATTACAATCGTCACTAGAGAGTTCCAAAGAGCTTCAATATAACACAAGAAGAATTTAGAAAGTTCTTGAAGAAATTAAAGTTCAAAACAGAAAAAAAAAATGTTAAGAGATGTCCAAAATAAAAACATGCGGCCGTATAGTTCCATACCAAAGAGTCGTGACTACTTCCGGGGTAACTTGCGTCAACGTAGGTAATCCACTTTTTACGATTGCATATCTGAAAGAAATATTTTTCATATACAGCGTGTGCCAAATACAAGCGTCTTTTTAAAAATGCAATAACATGAACAAAATTAAATTTCTTAAATGTATAATGGCCTTATTAGTAAGAACAAATATTCCCATTAATTATGAAATACAACGTGGTTCATGTAGCTAGCTTCGCAGTAGCGCAATCTGTCACCCCAATTTTTCAAGACCTTGTTGATGGTTTCGGGCTGTAGCTGAAACACATCCACATCTCCAAGACGGCTGATAACGCGATTTGGGATTTTGTTGCGCAAAATATCGATTGAGGCATGGGCTGTGTGGCACGGCGCACCATCCTGCATGAACCAGAGGTCGTCTTAATCCATATCTTCAATTTCAGTAAAAAAAAAAGTCGGTTAACATGGCTCTGTAACCCCCACCGTTGACTGAAACTTTGTTCCCAGCCTCATTTTCGAAGAAAAATGGTCCCTTGTCACTCTCTGTGGATGCATTGGTTTCTCGATAATAACGTGCTGGTTTTCCGAGCCCCAGATGCGGCGATTTTGTTTGGTAACGTAGCCGCCGAGATGAAAACGCCCCTCGTCAGAAAAGACGAAATCGTTGTCCAATTCAAGCTGCTTTAAGGTCCAAACTACGAAGCAATAACGAAGCGGATGGTCGCGCGAATTACAATGTCACACAACACGTTTGTTTAAAAAAAACCGGCCAAGTGCGAGTCTGACTAGCGCACGAGGAGTTCCGTACCATCTGTATGTTACCTCATCACCATTTAAAATTATTTTTTGCATGATGACAGATCTTGGTTGCAGGCAGGTTATAGGCGTATTACTTTGATAATCAGAAATCTCCATGATGAGATAGTTGATCATCAAAGTGTCCATTGAATTCAAATCAATTATTTTACTTGACAGCAAGGAGGTGAAAGGTGAATAACAATAATTATGGGAAAAAGGTTTGCAGCTAGGATTAATACATCAAAGACACAATAGGGATCAAAACTCGGCAGTTTGCTACTGGTTGTGGGATATTGTCGCATACCCTTAGGTCAGTATGTGACCAAGGGGATTTTTTGGATGAAAATCATGTCTGTTGTATGGGAGCCCCCTTAAATATTTATTTTATTCAGTTTTTAGTAGGGGAAGATCGTTACCCTTCGTACGCGGGGCACATTCATACTTCTCCTTCTTAGTGGGCGCTACAGTTCGGGGTGAACCTGGGCCTCAACCAACATGCCCCTCCATCTAGCACGTTTTTGCTAGCCTTCTCCAATGCCGCCCACCCAGTTGGCTGAGGTCCCCTTCCACCTGCGTGCGCCACCGATGACGCGGCCGTCCTCTGCCGCGCCTTCCTTCCGGAGTGGATTCGAAGACTCTTCCGGTCGGAGCTGTATTTTCCATGCGCTCTACATGGCCTAGCCACCTTAGACGCTGTATCCGTAGACGTCGTACCAGGCCGATGTCCCTGTACAGTTCTTCGTTATATCTTCTCCTCCATACACCGTTCGAACAAACGGGACCATAGATAGTGCGCAGAATTTTCCTCTCGAAACGACCAAGGGCATCTTCATCCGCTTTAGTTAAGGTCCAAGCCTCTGCGCCGTAAAGGTGGACTGGGATGATTAAGGTCTTATATAGTGTCATCTTGGTTTTCCGAGAGAGCCCTCTTCTTCTCAATTGCTTCTTAAGCCCAAAGAAACAGCGGTTGGCAAGAGTGATTCTACGTTTTATCTCAGCGCTGGTCATCAGTGTTCAGGCAGTGTTCTGCCTGACAGCGGTATCTTGTCTATCATCGCCGTTATACAGTCTGCAGAAGTGGTCTTTCCAAATCCTCAGCATCGACTGCGACTCTACTGCCAGTTCTCCATTTTGATCCCTGCAGGCCGCCGCTCTGGCTTTGTAGCCATGGCATGTTCGTCTTACCTTATTGTAAAACTTACGGGCGTCACTCCTGCGGAAGCATCTCTCCATCTCCTCGATCTCACGCTATCCGTGCTCTCTCTTCTTTCTTCTGAAAAGCGTGTGTTCCTCTCTTCTCTTCTGCTCATAGATTCCGCGAGCAGCTCTCGTCCGGCGTTGCAGCATGGCTTTATATGCCTCTTGTTTTGCTGCGTTGGCTTGTTCGCATTGTTCATTGAACCAGGGGTGGTGGCGGTTTGAAACCTCTGAGGCAGCGTCTCTATCGGCGCTCTGGCAATGCGCCCATTCCTGTTCTATTGTTTGTGCTGCTGTGGGCGGATTTTGAGAGAGCTTGGAGGAGACACGATCGGCAAAGATTCTGGCAGTCTCTTGCGATTGTAGCTTTCCGACGTCAAACTTACGTTGTCCTACTCGACTCCTAAGCATTCTTGATATCTTCATTCGTACCTTGGCTACAACAAGGTAGTGGTCCGAGTCGATGTTGGCCTCTCGGAAGGTTCGTACGTCGAGAATACAGGAGGAGTCTCTGGCGTCGATCGCAATGTGATCAATCTGGTTGGTGGTCGAATGATCAAAAGAGCGCCAGGTACCCTTGTGGATGTTGAGATGGGGGAATCGCGTGCTTGCTACAAGGAGGTTACGCCCCGCTAGGAAATCGATTAGCCTAAGTCCGTTGTCGGATGTGGTGTTATGGAGGCTATGCTTTCCTATGACCGACTCAAATATGTCCTCTTTGCCCAGTTTTGCATTAAAATCTCCTAGGACTATTTTTGTGTCGTAGCTGGGGCATTGGGCATATGTTCTGTCTAGGAGATCGTAGAATTCTTCTTTGAGTCGATCGTCTTTTCTTCCGTTGGAGCGTGAGCGCATATTAAGCTAATGTTTCCAACACGCGGAGGCTGTGTGTCAACTTGGATTGAGCAGGGAAAGAGATCGAAGCTGGCGTTTGCCATGTTAAGCGCGATTAACTTCTTTGCTCTGTTTGCTCTACCGTTTTTAATGGATGGTAGAGATTGATTAAATTCAATGGATGTTTGAGAATGCCTGGCTAAACGTAACATTCTACGTGAAAAGTGGAGTTGATCTACGTGAAAAGTGGAGTTGATCTTAGGCGACGAGGGTTGGTATTGAGCGAAATCATTTCGAGGAGGAAGGAGAGTCAATAATTCCAGCTATAAGCTGGTAAATGAAGGGAATGTCAGCTGCCTCACGGCGTGCTTTCAGGGTTTGTAAGCCGATCAATTGTAGACGGTATTCGTAGGGTTGTAATACAGTCCTGTCAGACCATGGGAGACCTCTTAAGGCAAAACGCAGAAATCTACGTTATACAGCTTCAATTCATGCAGAATGGCTAACGTAGTAAGGAGACCAGGCTTGACTGGCGTATTCCAGGATAGGTCTGACATATGCAATGTAGAAGGATTTAGCGACGTAGGAATTCGAGAATTCCTTAGACCAACCTTTTATAAAACCAAGGGCAGGATTAGCTTTATGTATGATATGATTGATGTGGGAGACAAAGTTTAGCTCTCTGTCGCATATGATACCTAGGTCACGTATGAAGGAGACGTGGGGGATACACTCGTTAAGTAGATAGTATGTTCTAGGAGCAGAGGGAAAGTGTTTCCGTGAGAACGTAACGAATTGGCATTTACCGATGTTGAGTTCCAGGTTGCTGTTATCACACCAACTACCGAAGGATACAATGTCGCTTTGGAGTGCAAGCGAGTCTGCTGGAATTGATATTATCTGGCTGATTTTCATGTCGTCTGGATATATTGACAAATGGGAATCTTTTAAGATAAGGTCGGCATCGTTAACAGCGAGGACAAATATTAAAGGGCCGAGATGGCTACCTTGCGGAACTCCGGAAGAGGCAATGATGGGGTCAGAGATAGAGTTTCTAAAAAATACTCTATATTGGCGATTCTCAAGATACGATTTAAGCCATGTGATGATTTGGGGCGGGAAGCCAAAAGCCTCTAATTTAAAATAAATGAATGAATGGCTTAACTTATCGAATGCTTTACTAAAGTCTGTAGTGATAACATCTACCTCGTTGCCTTGCTCCAGAGTTAGAAGTACTTTGGAGGCAAATTCGATAAGGTTGGTTGGGGTAGAGCTGCCTTTTAAGAAACCATGCTGCCGGGAGGAGAAGATGGATTTGCAGTGGAAGAAAATTGGGTCATACACGATGGACTCGAAGAGCTTAGAGATAGCGGACAATTTAGCAATCGGTCTGTAGTTAGAAATATCCATCTCGGCGCCCTTTTTATGAGTGAGGAAGATGTAAGAATTTTTCCAAATGGTTGGAAAGGAAGCTTGACGAAGTGAAAGGCGAAAGAGAATGGAAAGGGGTTTGCAGAGAGAAGCGATACATTTCTTGAGGAGAATGGCTGGGACACCATCGGGACCCGGAGAGAAGTCATCTTTAAGTTGGCTTAGCTTGTGGTGAACCAAGTCCTCATTGATATCAATTACGGAGAGCGATGTCTGAGAGAAGTTATTCATATAGCTGAAGAATACAGGGTCGGGCTTATGACTGCAGTCGCTAAATGATACGCTAAAGAATAAGGCAAAATGGTTCGCGAAGATTTTGGGGTCGTCGGAGGTAGTGTTGTTCCATTTGAAAGTGGAAGGGACTCCATCTGATTTTTTTTTTTTTTTTTTTGAGGTTGATGAATTGGTAGAAGCGTCTAGGATCGGTAATAAGGGACGTCTCCATTTTTTAAAGATATGAGTTGTAGAGGGTGTCACAGGGGATAGGGAAGCGTTGGGAGTCTTGTTGGTACTTCGCATAATCAGAGGGGGAATTTGACGTTAAAAACTTCTTCCAAAGTTTATTTTTCGTATTACGGAGAGTACGCAGTTCCTTGTTATACCAGGGGGGTGTTGAGAAACAATTTGTTCGAGAGACGTAAGGAACGAATTGGATTATGCAGTTAAAGAGAGCCGTGTAGAAAAAGTCCAATGCGATGGCAATAAGCGTGTCTTCGCTCAAGAAGAGGCTAGAGTCTATCTCGTTAACTGCATTGATAAGTGAGGCGAAGTCGGCCTTTCGGAAGTTGAAAAAAAAAAGAGTGATCATAAGTGGAGGAAGTTTGGATTATTTTATAGGAGAACTTAAGGGATAAGGGAGGATGATATTGGTCCAGAGTGGACAGGAGATGGGTGCTTGCGGTAACGACAGAGTTGTAGGTATCGGAAGAAAAATGAGGTCTAGTTGTCTTCCAAGATTGTTCATTCCAAGGGGGGAGGAGTTACATTTCCAAGTCCCACCAACAACACGACACCAAGTCCATTAACCCTAGAAGGGTAACCTTCGTCGATTCGACGAACATGAATTTTATTTTTTTAGTTTTCTCCTTACTCCTCTTACTGATAGGATCCTCTTTTCGTGTAACCCTGGCCATCTCTAAGTTCTTTTAGTGTGTGGACGTACAGTAGTGTACCTGCTTGGGTGAGTGCATTTTTTATTGAAAAACGGCGCAAATGTTCGTCGAAACAACGAAGGTTACCTTTTTTGTAACTTTTAGGGCGTGATCAGAATTTTAATATGCAAGTTAGCACCATCAGTGATGACGACCGGGTTGGCTGTCGCGGCCGCCTTCCGTATCGCCGTTTATGTGCAACATTGCGTTGATAATGCGTTGTGTTTCTTGTGTATGCGAAACGGGCAGTAGAGTTAGGACTCTTCTTTAGCATTTAAGTATAATAGAGGGAAAACTCGTAGTACCATGGATGAATAAATGGTTAGAAGCACCAATTTTACCCACTAATATTAGATCTTGTATTGAAAAAAATAACCTCGAAAATAAAAAACCGTTAACGGAGCACAACGTTAGTGCAACAAAAATAAAAACAAGAAAAATGTGCAAATATTGTCCGTACACACAAGGATGCATACTAAGTCAACGTGCAATAAATGGGATGCAAGCAAATGTAGAGAGCATAAAGTCGAACTCTGCAGTAAATGCTCGAAATAATTTTGTTCATTATTCACTTTTATTATGTTTTATTATACCAACATTTATCTTTTAAGTCCCTACTATTTTTGATTTAAAAATATATATGTATTTATAATAAAAAAAAAAAACGGGCCATCTCAAAAATGCAAGCTCATGTGAAGATCATAAAGTTGATCTCTGCAACTAATTACCAAATACTTTATTTTCGTTTTTTATTTTTAATGTGTTCTGTTAACTAGTGAATAAACTTTTGAGTTCCCACTTCTTTTTACAAAAAAACGAAAACTGAAAATTACTCAAAAACAATGGCTCCAAAGACTGTTTCGAAAATAAGAACTCAAGAATTAAAGAAAAGTCAATTTTTTTTTACGGTTTCTTAATAAGCAACACCTAAATAAACAAAAATTATTTAACTTCACAAGAATTACTTAATAACTTTTCTTTAAAAACGAAGTTGAATATCACTTCGTCGATTCGACGAATGGTTACCTGTAACGTACTAAAAAATAAGGCGTCCTTTCTAGGGTTAACCGATTTGAACAAAACGGACGTAGATATCAGTTTTCATTTTCATCAAACCAATTGTAATGCAAAGGTGATTCGCCAAATTCGCAATGACAGCGTCTGCTGATCGTCCGGCCATTGTAAAAATAAAACAGTTGTAACTTAGAAATCCGATATTATAATAAAGTCGATTTTTTTTCGAACATACGAGTGAAGTTCATGTAATTCGCGCGATACGGTTGATAGGATTTCCTGGAATATCGCAGAAGTGCCTCTTACTCTTTCCTGTTTTATCGATATTTCCTCAAAACATACCCACAAAAAAGAGCCAGTTGCATTCTTATCTGTTTTCCTTATTTGAAAAGCACACCGTGCCGATTACAATTAACTTAAACCCAATTAAGCACAAGTACTCCTGAAAGAACAAGAACCTTACGTAAACCTTAAACCTACGTATCTTTCTAGCGACGTTTAGGATAAAGTCCTCCAAACACCTAACAGATACACAAATACATAACATATCTACATATGTAGATATCTAGAAGAAGGAGGGGAAGATAACTGAAACATCTTAAACCAAGAACAGTCACAATAGCTCAGAACTTTTCACGAACGATATTATCAATGTAAACAGTGGAATCGTATCCTTTCGGTAAATACTCGTACGAATGCGATTTATTTTCCGCCATCCTACCAAACACATGAATATCCTCAGGTGTTGTTTTGGCACATGCATACGAACACGAATTGTTTACATACATACATACATGCTGCCAGAGCATAGAGTAAAGAGATATCCCAAAAGCCTGTTGCTGTTACTATTTCATGTCTTGTATGCATTTACACATTCAAATTCATCACATTCAGGAGTCGACAGACACGCGGAGGAGGGAAACCAAAGCGAGCTATAGAGGGTCCCATAAAGTTTAATCCTTTTTTAAAAATTCCGCCCTCCTACCGCTAGTTTCGGTCTGTCTTATTTTATATCATTTCAGGTACACAAAGATTCTCGTTAAAATATTTTCCTTTCTTCGCAAATAAATGCGCCACCACACATCCCCAGATGAATGTGTGTATGGAGAACTCATTCATATACATACATACATATGTATGTATGTACATGCATACGTATCCTCGAAGATGCATCTGATCCCTGTTCTTTGTTTGCCGAGATGTACGTTTTGGAATAATAGTTTTCATATTTCTATCCCGTTTTCCTTTATCTGCTTTTCGTCGCACTCAAGTTTAGGTGGCGAGCTTTTTTTCACAGTTGCAGATGTCACTTAAGACAGATTTGCATTCTTCACAAACGCAGTGAGTACGAGTAAGGTTTGCAACAATTTCTATTTACCAAATCATTTCTATCATTAGAATCGAAATTCTTGCCAACAACATAACGTCAATAGTCTGCGTTAGCTTTAACTAATTTCATGAATTGACTGAAAATCCTTATTAACACTCTTAAAAATACCCACGTATCATTGTTTAGCACGAGCTTAATAGTATCACTTGGCTATATTTTAATATGTATATCTCTTTTCTGCCTAGTTATGGAACAAAAAATCCAACTAAATGAGATATTCTTAGAGATTTCGAAGAGCGATGCTAAAAACGATTTCACGCTTTAAATGAAATATAGATCCGAACAAACTTGCCGATTACTTGCCGATTGAACGGCGTGAATATTCAGTCAAACGTAATTGCTTTTCTATTTATGATAAACGTTGTAATCTTCTTCTTCTTAACGGGCGCTACAGTTCGAGGTGATCCCGGGCCTCAACCAACAAGCTCCTCCAAATACACCCAGTTGACTGAGGTCCCCTTCAACCTGTGTGCGCCATCATAAGTGCGGCCATCCTCTGTTTCCTCCCTCGGGGTTGGATTCAAAGACTCTCCGGGCTGGAGCTATGATGTCCATTTGCTCTACAATGCCTAGTCATCTTAGGCGTTGAATCCGTAGACGCCTGACTAGACCCATGTCGCTGTACAGCCCGTAAAGTTCGTGGTTGGATCTTTTCCTCCA
Source organism: Eumerus sabulonum (assembly GCA_951905685.1). Classification (NCBI taxonomy): domain Eukaryota; kingdom Metazoa; phylum Arthropoda; class Insecta; order Diptera; family Syrphidae; genus Eumerus; species Eumerus sabulonum. The sequence continues at coordinate 56,712,113 of OX645062.1, read as the reverse complement.
TCCCCCGTCTGCGTTTATAGGCCCGAAGATCGCGCGCAAAATCTTTCTCTCGAACCGACCAAGGGCCTCCTCATCCGCTTTTGATAGAGTCCATGCTTCTGCGTCGTACAGCAGGACCGGGATGATAAGGGTCTTATATAGAGTCAACTTTGTCGTGCCCAAAGAATCAGCGATTGGCAAGAGTGATTCTGCGTTTGATTTCGGAACTGATGTCGTTGTTCCAGGTCTTTGCGGAGTCAGGTTAGACGAAGTCCTTAACTACCTCGAACTTACATCTGCCATTTTTTTTTTAAATAATTTGCGCGCACTCAAGGTCTAATAACCTTATTATGTCGGCGACATAGTGCGGGCAGATGGTAGAACGGAAGAGGAATAGAGGAGATGCCGATGGACATTGATCTTAAATGCTTGCATGTTGCATTGAGGGGGGGAAACCGAATCCGGCAGGGAGTTCCAGAATCGTGTGGTTCGGTTATTGAAAGATTCTCTATATTTGACAGTACTTCCGAGAGCGGGCTTCAGGGTATATTGGTGAGCACTCCTAGAGAGACGTGTATTGCGGGAGAAATGTTGAAGGGGCGGAATGCAACTGGCTATTTCATCAGAGCATTTTTGGTGGTAGTAACGATAAAACAGGGAGAGGCAGGTAACATTCCTGCGGTGTTCCAGCGATACTAATGTTTTGGTAATGCTGGAGTCACCTATCAGTTTTATGGCACGTTTTTGTATTCTGTCTAGTAGGTGCAATGAGGTCTTGGAAGCACCGGACCAGACATGAGCGTTAAACTCTAATTTGGGGCGAATGAACGCCTTATAGATTGTAGCCAGATCTAAGTGTGAGAAATATTTCTTGCATCTGTGTAAGAAACCTAGGCATTTCGCAGCATTCTTGGCGACACTGAATATATGGTCGCTCCAATTAAGATTGTGGGCAACACTCTTACCCAGGATGGCCAAGACGTCGGTGGTGAGCGTCCTTTTTTTATTTAGTTTTGCCCTCGTTTACCGCCAAACCGCCAGCCGCCTCCATCTCAATGCTCGCAATCGCCTCATTGACATCTCGCTGTAATTTACCTATTATGTCAATATCGTCGGCGTATGCAAGGAGCTGCGAAGATTTCAAATAGATTGTGCCTCTTGTGTTGGCCAGTGATTTCTGCACAATCATTTCTAATATGATGTTGAAGAAATCACACGATAGCGCATCGCTACCATCAAAACTATCGGTAAGGTGTCCACCGATTCGGATGGAGTAACGAGCATTCTCCAAAGTCATCCTGCATAGTCTGACGAGTTTAGCAGATATGTCAAAGGTAGACATAGCGTTGTATAGCTCGTCTCTAATTACACAGTCGTGTGCGGCTTTGAAGTCGACAAATAGGTGGTGAGTGTCGACTTGAAATTCATTGGTTTTTTCCAGGTTCTGCCGTAGTGTGGAGATTTGGTCGATGGTGGACTTCCCTGGCCTGAATCCGCACTGGTAAGGACCTATCAACTTATCTTCAGAAGGCTTCAGGCGTTCACACAAAACGGCAGAGAAGATTTTGTAGGCGATGTTAAGAAGACTTATTCCTCTGTAGTTGGCGCAGTCAGAGGGATCTCCTTTCCTGTGGATCGGGCATACAATGCTGAGACTACATTCCCCGGGCATGCTTTCATCTGACCATAACTTACAGATGAGCTGTTGCATGCTCCTAACCAGGTCATCCCCAGCTGGCCTGAAGAGCTCAGCAGACAGTCCGTCTGCGCCAGCAGCTTTATTCGACTTGAGTTTCGATATAGCGCTTTTAACTTCGTCGAGGTCAGGGGGACGGAATTCTCTGCGGTCTTCATCGTTAAGAAATGGATCATTCTGCCTGACAGCGGCATACTGATAGCCGTTATACAGTCTGCAGAAGTGGTTTTTCCACATTCTCAGCATTGACTGCGATTGTAATACTAGGTGTCCGTTCTCATCCCGGCAGGCTTCCGTTCTGGCTTTTAACCTTGGCATGTTCGCTTTATCTGTTGATAAAACTTTCGAACGTCACGCCTGAGCTAAGGCCTCTCCAAATTCTCAATCGAGCGCTTCTCGATCTCTTTCTTCTTTCTTCTGAGAAGCTTATGTTCCTCCCTACTTTTTAAGTCGTAGAGCTCACGAGCTGCTCTTGTTCTTCTATGCAGCGAGGCTTTATGTGCATCCTGCTTCGCTGTGTGAATCCTCCTGCACTCGTCATCGAACCAGGTGTTTCTTCGTGGTGGAGCCTTGAAGACCAAAAGGTTCCACTGCTGTTCCATTGACAGAGTGGAGGGTTGAGGTGTATTGGTGAGCTTGTGGGAGACGCGTTCGGTAAAAGCACGAGGGGTTTCTGGTGATAGTAGCTTTCCAACGTCATAACCTTGTATTCTTATTCTACTCCGCTGCGTTCGTGATATCCGTATCTTGGCTGGTTTACAAGATAGTGGCGACAAGATAGTGCTCCGAGTCGATGTTAGCTCCTCGGAAAGTTCGAACATCAATAATAGTGGAGGAATGTCTGATGTTGATCGCGATGTGATCAAACTGGTTAGTGATTGAATGATCTGGCGACCGCCAGGTGCCTTTATGTGTATTGAGGTGCGGGAAGCGCATACTGTCTACAAAGAGATTCCGCCCCGTAGCAAGATCAATCAGCCTGTGTTCGATATCGGATGTGGTGTCATGTAGGTTATGTTTGTCGTTGATATATGCTTTCCTTACCCAGCTAAGTATTAAAGTCTCTTATTAAAATGTTAGTCATAACTGAGACATTGGGCATACGTTCTGCCTAGGAGGACTCATCTTTAGTGGAGTCATCCTGCTGATCTTAAAAAAATGTAGCTTTAATACGGATCGTTATGAGGCGTTCGCTCACATGCCAAAAGCCTAGGACTTTTTTCCTTAGTCCACCTCAAACAGCGATTCCGCATCCGAAATCGTTGTCCTCTCTATACCACCGCAGTCTAACATCTTGCGGCACTGTTAGTAAGTCCCATTCCCACCTCCTCGTAGTGCCATCTGGAGATTTCCTATGGAAATTGCAGACGGGGAAGGGCGAATGGCGAGCCTCCTGAACCAAAAAACAGGATTAGTCGATTGGGCTACGGCCTATTAAGCCGTAACCGGTAATAAACCACAAACTCCGAAACAACCACAAGCCTCGGATATAACGGACCAGATAATGTTGACGACCCTTGCAAAAAAACGAAAAAGGAACAATGATCTTCGGTTCTGTACGTGGCATGTTAGACCCCTAAACAGGCCACGTGCAGCTGAACAACTTGCGGACGCCCTAGACTGCTATAAAGCGGACCTAACCCCTATCCAAGAAATGCGATGGAATGGACCGGGTATAAAGCGGATGAATAACTGCGATATTTACTACGGCGACTGCTATAGGGAGAGAGAAAAGGATTGTTCTGATACGGATTCGCTGTTCGGGGTGGACTAAGGCAAAAAGTCCTAAGCTTTCGGCAATATCTTAACCACGTCATTCAGTTTGTTGATGACCTCATATGGCCCGTCCAAGGCTGATTGTAATTTAGGGCACAAGCATTTTTATCGTTGTGGGCTGTACAGCAATACCAATTGTCGTGGTTCAAATCCAGAAGTGTTCGCCCTTAAGTCATATCTCGCCTTCATTTTATCAGTAATCAAGTTCAGTCGCTCCCGGGTGAACTGATGGATAGAGTTCAGCTGCTCCTTCTCTTCGGTTACGAAGTTTACCCTGCCGCTAGTTGGCGGTAGTACCAAGCCGAACTTCAGATCTGATGGAAGTCGGAGATCAGTCCCAAAAATGGCTTCAGCTGGTGTTGTCGCCTTTGAATTTAAAAAAAAAGGGAAGACTTTTCTTAAGTATTCCTCCACCGTCCGGTTGAACCTTTCGACTATGCCATCAGATTGTGGGTGTAATTGTGTTGTCCGTGTTTTTCTGATACATAGCATGTCGCAGAGTTGTTTAAACACCGACGACTTCAAGTTCCTTCCTAGGCCTGAGTGTAGTTCCAGCGGTGCTTTGAGGCAGCTAAAAAGAAAGTGATGGTTACTTTCAGCGCCATACTTCAATGTCAATGCCAGAGCATAAAGCATTCTCGACACTGGTGACGTAAGTAAGGGGAACGTCTGACGACGAACATTCGAGAGATTGGATTGAGGGCTATATAAGCGAGATCACTCGCCTTCGGGGGCATTCAGTATTCAATATCAGTATTGCGCTAAGTCTTTTGCAAGTTTTAGTTAATCACTGTAGATATTAAATAGTCGAAAGACATAGGTTAAGTATATACATAAATAGCGTTTGTTTTAGAGTGCCCGCCTAGGGTCAGTAAGACACGTAATATATTTGTGATATAAGCTAGTTTCAGTCAGATAGTTACAAGTATGTTAAAAATAAAAATTCAAAATTTAAAACAATTTAAAATTAAAAACAAAAAAAAATTCAGTCTCAGTGATTCAGTACCCATTGATCAATCGGTAATCCAGTGTGAAAGGAATCAAGGAATCAAACTTTGCATTGCTGACGGTGGATCTTCATTTCGCGGCTCTGCTTAGTTGGTGTTGCGTCCGTTAATGCTTTGCATGCTATGTTGATAGGAGAATTCGACTTACAATTCTGCAACATTCGTGGATTAAGAAAGAATTTCTTTGCCACGTATGTCTATCTCTCTCTCTACAAACCGGCTGTTTTGGTACTTTCTGAAACACACGTTGATGAAAAGTCCGATGCCTCGGATTTTAGTCTTCCCGTATATAGCTTAGTGCCATTATTCGTTTCCCACCGCGGTCTCGCCGTCTATGTCCGTAGTGATATCTAGTGATATCGCTTACCAGCTATTTCCACGGTATAGCCAAACATCCATCTCGGAATTAAATTTCTTATGGCTCAAATTCACTCTTCGTAAGCACACAATTCACTACTGTTTTCTTAACAGAAGCCCAAACCTGGACAGAGACGTCACGTTCGACTCGTTTGGTGCACTGTCCGACTCCATCCAAAGAATTGTTTCCCTGTTTCCCTATTTCTGGACAGACAACACCCGAAGGAAGGTATGTCGAAATTTTCGCTGAGTTGAATCAATTAACCCAGCTTGCGAATGAGCCATCTCTTATCCCGGATGTTGCCAGTCATATCGCCAACACCCTGGACTTGTTTCTTACCTCTCAAACTGATAAATCCACTTTGAAAGTGTTATCTCCTCTAGGCTCGTACGATCATTGTGTCATATCAGCTTAATTCCCATATTCATTCCACACAGTTAAAGAAAAAGCTCCAAAAAGAATAGTAAGAATATATAAGAAAGCTAATTGGTGTGGCCTTAACAACTTCTTTCGGAATTTTAACTGGTCGTTGTGCTTCCTCGACAACGACGTGGACGCCGCAGTTGAGACGATCACAAACATTATCCATACTGGCATAACCACTTTTATCCCCAACAACATAAAAAGTATTAAGCCGGAGGATAATGCGCGGTTTGACTTAAGCTGTAAAGAGGTTATTAGGTTGAGAGAGATAAGCTTTCGATACAAGCCAGAAATGACTGCAATTCCCACATTCGATGAGCTAAATTTTTACACGACCAAAAACTGAGGCGTAAGATCCTACAATGTCCAAAAGGTAGCAGAAGTTTTTGGTCTTTCGTCAAAAACATCAAGAACTCCGTCTCGTCGTCTATACCCACAATGACACAATGACATTCCAGCTGTCAAACCCTTAGACAAAGCCAATCTGCTTGCTGCCCATTTCGCAGCAAACTCGCAGCTTCCCAGATCATTTTTGTCACCGCCTGTTACGTTAATTCCACCATGAGACACCACTTCCGTACTTCCGTACTCGTACAGTTGCAAGGGTTCTTAAAGAACTTGAAATACACAAATCCGCTGGTCCAGATGGTATTTTCCCCATAATTTTTGAGGGGTGTTCTTCTATGCTGGCAAAACCACTGCGTAAGCTTTTTCATCTTTCCTACTCTTCTGGACTCTACCCGAGTAGGTGGAAAACAGCTGGACAAACGCCCAAAAAAGGCGAATCTTCTTCTCTCTCCAATTACCGGCCCATTGCACTAACGTCCCTTCTTTCCAAGGTCATGGTAACGCTGATAAATCGTCAGCTAATGAAATATCTCGAGTCGCAAATACTCCTCAATGACCGGCAGTATGGTGTCCGCAGCAACAGATCCACTGGTGATTTGATGGTATGGAATCGCTCGCTCCACTAGGCGCGTGAGAGCAAAGTAGTTGCGCTTGATATTTCGAAAGCATTTGACATAGTTTGGCATGAAGCTCTTTTGTCGAAAATGCGTGCATTCGGGATCGGCGACTCTCTTCTTCTATGGATTAGAAGCTACCTATCAAATCGTTCAATTCAAATTGTCTTGGACGGATTCAAATCTGACACTCACTTTGTAAAGGATGGTGTTCCCCAGGGCTCCGTTTTGTCTTCGACACTCTTTCTCATTTTTATAAATGATCTCTTGTCTGTCACTTCTACTCCAATCCACTCCTTCAAGCTGACCCTCAGCTTTTCATATTTGTTCACTTCTTTACGACCCTGCACTTCGGCTGTAAATAGTGAGCGGCAGCGTATGTTAAGCTCATTAAATTCCAATATTGACAGCACCATCCAATGGGGTAAAAACAATAGAGTGGAATTTAATGCTTCCAAAACACAATGCAGTCTTCTGTCGCTAAAGCGTAACAGTGACCACCCATTGCCATTATCCATGAATGGCACTTGTATCATTGAAACCGACAAGCTTTCCATCCTGGGTATGTGCATCAGTGACAATCTTTGTTGGAACGATCACATATTTAGTGTCGCTAAGAATGCCGCGAAATGCCAAGGTTTCCTATACAGATGCAAGAAATTCTTCACACCTACCGATCTGGCTATAATTTATAAGGCGTTAATTCGTCCTAAATTGGAGTCCAACGCTTATGTCTGGTCTGGCGCATCTAAGACCTTACTGCACTTACTTGACAGCATACAAAATCGTGCGATAAAACTCATAGGAGATTCCAGCATCACAAACTCATTACACTCGCTGGGTCACTGTAGGAATGTCTCCTGTCTTTCATTGTTTTATCGTTTTTCCTCCTCCCTTCTTCTGGCTCGGTACTCTTCTTCCTCTGCAGCGCCTTTTGGTACGCCTCGTCGGTTGCTGCCTTTTTCTGCTCACACTCGCCATCATAACACGGTTTTCTTGTCGGGGGTGGTAGGTACCCTAAGGTGGTTTCGGCTACTTCCTGAATGGCTGAGCGGCAATGCAGCAACAAATTATTGGCATTTGTGTTCGACGTAGGCATACCGTAGAGTCTTTCGCTCAGCTGCTCCTTGTAGACTCTGGTAACCTCCGGTGTGCTCAGGTGCCCAATGTCGAACCTCCTCCTGGTGGGCTGGTGCAACTTTCTGACATTGGACAGTCGAGCTCTGAATCTTGCTGCTACGAGGAAGTGATTAGAGTCGACATTTGCTCCTCTGAATGTTCGCACATCTAGGATGTTTGACGAGTGCCTTGCGTCAATGAGCACTTGGTCGACTTGGTTGGCGGTTGGACCGTCCGGAAGTCGCCAGGTTGCTGTGGGGCTTCGCTTACGAGGGAATCTTGTGCTACTTATCACCGCATTACGAGCTGTCGCAAAGTTCGTGAGTCGGAAGCTGTTATCTCTTGTTGTATCGTGGAGGCTGTGCTTTCCCATCACTCCGCCACGGGTGTTCTCCATACCGATTTTGGCGTTGAAGTCCCCGAGCACGATTTTAACATCGTACTCCGGACAAGCTCCATAGGCGTTGTCCAGGAGGTCATAGAAGTCCTCCTTGGTAGGGTCTTCAGCCTCGTCGGTAGGGGCGTGTGCACATATAAGGCTGAAACGTCAACAACAGAGGGGGCTAAATACACAAACCCCAAACAGCACTGGCGAGGTATGGGAAAAAAAGGAAGGAAAGAAGGGATCCTTTAACCACTGAAATCATTAAAACTCTGCAACACTCCAAGGAATAAGATGTCAAATCGTTGATTTCAGTTATCATAAATCCTCACCGTATCGAAGCAATTTTGAGTCCATCCAACCAAGTAATCCTTTAAATCCCTCTCGTCCTATGAAATACTGCTTCAACGAGCAAAATTTGTACAACAATAGAAGATCAACATCAGTATCATATCCACAACACAATGCTTCGCAATTAGTTTTCCAATTGTTTGGGTACTCCGGCAGTCCTAGGCAGCACTGAACTAACGAAAATCCCAAGCGTGGCAATTTCCAGCATCACCTTTTCTACTGAGATCTCTACTGAGCACATAATCTAACATTTCTTCACAATTTCCATATCAGCAGCAAAACATTCATCCCTTGTTGGCATTTCGTTGCGCTTCAAATTTCATTCAACACCCACTGCATGTAATCCGATTACCCAACAGTCATCCCGCACGTCAGCTAACTCGAAACGTCCTTTAAGGCCCCTTTATGCAATGTTTTGTTAATTAATTGTTTATAGCCCCAACGAAGGTCCTGCTTAAATCCGACACTGTACCTATAAATAGAAATCTATTTTTCCCCAGACAACCTTCGATAACCATGTAAGGTGACAATATGGTTAGGGCTCCGGGTGGACAGGTGAAAAAAAGATAAACGGCAAAAAACCGAAAACGCCCTTTTGATGCTCAGTCATCGATGGCCGTGTATCCGCTGAACTGTGCCCGTAATTCGATTGCAAAACATATTTGACGATCAAATAGGTTTTACGCGAAAGAGGTCGCAACCTTTTTTTTTTCGCCAAACACAACCCCAAGCTTTTCATACATAAGTCCACTCAACCGTGTATGTGTATGCACATATGTGTATGTACATAGGTGTACTCGGACAGTACAGTGGACAACCCAGAAGGTGTCGTTGAGCTTCCAGGCGATTGCACTCATATGCAAATTATTTTCGGATTTATGTCATCCGCGCTCGTCTCATCTTTACATAGATAAATCCGCTCTACCCATTTGATGTTGAATATCCATTTGACCGTTAAGTATTAACCCGAAGTTTGAGGGCAAATTTTTGCTCCTGTTGCCATCGATGTATGTAAGTAGTTAGCGCCTGTTTCGTAACAGTATTAGCACGTGTGGTTAACATACCCCTTGGTGGTCAAGAGCAATTAAGCGGAATTTCCTACATATGTTGATACCGAGGTCATTCGTCTTATTTGTGCCAGTCATTTTCCTGTGGGAACTCTTACGGACTGTCAATCAAAGGGAAAACAGATTCCTAATTCACCTTGCCCCCGGTGTGGGAGGGAAGAGGAAGAAAAACTCACTACAAAACAAGCGCACGATAAAATACTTTCTATCCATTTGACAACATTACATGACACCGTACACTCGTTGCCCTACCGGTTAGTGGGTACCAACAAGCTCGAACACGGAACATAAACCCCATTCGACTAAGTCAAGTGTGCAATATTATCTCACATGGGCCACAAGGATAGTCCGCACTCGGGTGATGAGAAATCCTTTTGTTTCAATGTACCGAATAGGGATATGAGTAGCACGGAATGGTTGGCACTCAACGAAGGGTTAGAAATCTTTCGGCATAGATTAGGGGATGAATGCGGACGGTGTAAAAAGATGTGACAGATAGTCCCTTATGACGATAACGATGATCATCAGCAAATATGCATGTGTAAAAAGGATAATCGAATGTTTTCCACCCATAAAGCGTGTAATGACCAACAAAAGGTTTTGTTACTTTGACTCACGTTTTGGAGCATCAAACTGTGGAGGTTTCTTTGAAGAAGGTTTCATTGTGGTGGGGCTACGGTGAGTATCTGCACCATATATGAATATACATATGTATGTTGTGGCTTATCGGTTTTGTGGGAGTTCACTTGAGTAGTCAATTTTATCGGCGAATGAATTCGCTAATTTAACTATTTCACAAACAATTAAACAAAATGTAAACTCATTGTAGACAAGTAACTTGTGTTGCGTGGTCTTCTGATGCATGCAAATAAAATTAAAGTCTACGTAATCGTCCAGCGATAAACGTTACTCGGAACACCTTAAGTCGGTCTTAAGTTCTTACAGACTGTGCTATCGTATACACAACGATTATGATACAAGACAGGGCATGGACAGTGCGCGTGTTATCAGGCAAAGCCGTTTATCGAGGTCGCGATATGAACTATCAAAGACTGCTTGTTGCCTTAATTTCTGTTTGGGCTGATAACAGATGTCAATTCCAAATTATTAATTGGTTTTTTGTACACTCATCGAGGTCTGAGCTACAAACGTAGAATGGGGGATTCTCTGGAACTGACGCCCGTTAAGCTGACTGGACAATATTGGACATATTTTTTTATAAACTTACTCGAATATCGTCATTGGGGCAATACATATGGCACTTTTCAACAGAAGTTTTGCTAAGGGAATTCGGTGCACTCTACCGATATATCTATGTTTGTGATAGCCCATTTCGTCGGCCATATTTAATAACTAGAACGAAAGTGTATGCTTTTCACTGATGTAGACAGCTCTACAATTGAGGATAAGTCTGAGTTTTAGTCGCAGATGCTAATAGCTACAATTTTGAACAACCCATACCGAGTCCTCCGTTCAATTCTAAGGAAGTAGTAAGCAAAAGAAAGCTCAAATGGGCAGTTCCATACAAATCTGCAGGTCCGGATGGAATCTAACCGGTAGATACTCAACGTGATTATGGCATTCTCGAACCGTGGCTTTTGGTACACTATCCCGAAAAGTGGTAACAGTGATATTTATACCAAAAGCGGGAAAAATCTCCCACACAATTCAAAAGGCTATAGACCCATCAGTCTGCCTTCCTTTCTTCTTAAGACGCTGGAGAGTCTGTTGCACCTGTACATTCGCGAAACTCTACAAGAAAGCATGCTTTCAGCACCGCAGCATGCCTATTGTTAGGTGAAATCAGTAGATAAAGCTCTACACACTATAGTTGGAATCATTGAGAAATCACTTGTGATCAAAGAATTCACAATGATTGCCTTCCTTGATATTGAAGAGGCTTTCAACAATATTAAACCACTAGCTATCACAAATGCTCTTAAGCAGGTCGGCTGCTACCACACAAAAGGGGCAATAAAGCGTAGCACACCACAGGGAGGAGTAGGTACTATCCCTGGGTTTTAGTTGTAAACGATGCACTTCTCTCCCTGGAGGCCAACGCGTGCAAAGTCATTGTGTATGCAGGCGATATTGCAATAGTAATTAAACATCTCCCAACAATGCGAGATTTGATGGAAACAGGCCTAGGCATGCTTGCCAAATGGGCGGGGAACTGCGGGCTTGGAATAAATCCCTACAAAACGGAGCTAATCTTATTCACCAGAAAATGGCAGATACCTCAAATCTCTCTTCCACAACTTAATGGGACTTATCTTGAATTCGCAGATTACGCTAAATATCTTGGCGTGATACTCGACAAGAAGCTCGACTGGAGATTGAATGCGGAAGAATGCATCAATAAAGCAACAACCGCGCTATACGCCTACGAGAAAACCTTGGGCCTAGATGGGCTGTATACCTATACTAACGTACGGTTGCTTAGTCTGATGAACGCCACTGTTCAGATCTAACTATATCAACCTTCTAAATAAGCACTACGAACAACTCCAAGGAAGAGGCAAAGCAATCGGTGTTGCGACTTAAGGAACTAGGTCATTGGAAGTTCTCCGAAATAGCGCACACTGGTATTCTACGTCAGAAGAGTGATTTAAGTGAGGTCACGGACTACATTATCCTGAACCTGGGCTTCAATATTCTATATGAAACAACAATCCCCAACCGATGACAATGGGAGGGGAATAAATTCCTAAGCAAAGACACTGCACTTGAAATATACACGGACGGGTCCAGGACAGACAATGGTGTGGGTGCCGGTGTATATGCATCGACCCTGAAAATCGGCCAATCTTTTAAACTACGTATTCCAAGCTGAATTAACGGCAGTTCGTGCGGCCGCCGACTATAGACTATAATGCCATTGTCATCTACACAGACAGCAAAGGCACTGCACCCAATCTTTAAATGATTTATTGAGCTGCTGCGCTGTTAAGATGTACCTGGGCATAGCGACGAAATAGCCAAAATGGGCGCCACACTGGAGATTCTGACTGTTAAAGGGATGTCCGTCCACCAATGGAAACGTAAAGTATTACATTTTGAAACAGGCACTTCAACAGGGCAACGAGGGATGGCGTGGCCTTTTGATGCATGCAACCACGCGAGACAAATCTGGCCCAGGTACTATCAACGTAGAACCACAAGCCTGCTAAAAATAAGCAGGCAGTATGTGAGTAGTGATTGGAGCCCATCCTCGATACTGCGCCTTGGGAAAACATGCCACTAGATTAGGACTGCCATATAATGACTATTGCAGTAGGTGCCATAATGCAATTGCACTGCCCTAGCCTCCTCAAGAAGACAATTGCTGGGAAAATACTTCTTTTATAAACTAGTGGATCTATCCGAATAACAAACTATCGGATTTTATTCAAAACACAAAATGGTTCCAGGAATAACGGTGACCAAGCCGACTCGAGTGGCAGCACAATGGACCGATCTTGGTCTAAGTGATCCCTACCGCCTTACGGGGAGAAGCCATCTTACCAACCACCTGAGTTTCAAGTAACAAACCTCTCCAAGTGTCACGATCTTTCACCAACTGCTATAAGTGTCGCACGAACAATTGGCTAAGGACTTATTCTAGATGTGTGAACTATCTTAGACGTGGCTCTATTCCATCGCGTCAGAAACTTAGTATGCAATTGTTCTACATTATCCAGCAATCTTGCTCATTGGATTAGCAGACATCTGATCAAGATAACATTGTTGTACGGTTCGCGATTTAGACATTTCTTCACTCTACGTCAACCCAATTAGCACTAATGCCCATTGCACACTGAATTTTCCCTCTGAAACGGCTGAACTAAGTTAATGCTGCGAATAGTTCCTGCTCGACCCAGCTCTTGGTTGTTTCAAGTTTTTGAATGATGTCATTAGATTTCATTGGTCAATATGTGCTGCAGGACATTTCAAAGTTCTTAAATTTCTTAGGGATAACAATGCCTTGCCAAAATATAGATAGATCGCTTTGATGCCCGTATATTAGATTGTGCTAATCCTATTCCATCAATGGAACCCACGTTATAAAAGTATTTCGGACTACATTGTTTGCGTACACAGTTTTGTATTCCACCGTTTTCTATGAAAAAGGTAGAAATTATGCAAAAACATACCGAAAAATATGTGAAGTGTACGGTGAGAATACTGTGAGTGAATGCCGGAAATGGCGAAATGGTAAATTCGGTCCTCTACTATGCACAACTGGATCGTTTGAATGAAGCAATCAAGAAAAAACCAATATAAAAGGAGTTGCGTTCCCCCATGACAATCCCAGGCTACGCACATATCTTTTATGTCTTGGAACAAATTGGCGGAACTTGGTTGGAAAGTTTTGATGCATCCACCGTATAATCTGTTTGACTCTCAAAACTCCCTTGATAGTATCAAACGGCCGACCGAACAGCAGCTGATAAGCCACAGAAGAAGGCCAATATACATATCCTCGATGGGACTGATTCTCAATAAAGAAGACTTTTTCTTGAAAAATTTACAAACAGTACAGCATCACTTAATATTTATTTAACCTTTAAGGTTACTTCGTTTTTGACTTCTTCTTGGATGGCGTTACAGCCCATGAAGGGCCAGAGCCAAGCTTTTCTCAATCACCCATGTTGTGTGTGATTTATTTTTCACACAGGTGAAAGGGACCTAAAGTTTAATGCCGATTCCGAACGGCGTGAGTCGAGAAGCTTTCTCATGGCAAGTTTACTACGGGGGGTTTTGCCAGTACCCCGCCGAGAAGGAACGTCGCGAAATAAACATTCGATGGCGTTGGTGTTATCGGGATCCGAACTCGCTCATCGTGCGCCAGAGTCCAACACACTAACCACTGCGCCACGGCGCCCTAGTTTTTGACTAGGTAACAGAAATGATCCATTGTCACTCTGTTTAGTCTGACAAATTTGGCAGAGGACTATGTATACATTTGGTAAAGCTGCGTACGTACATCTCTAATATTCAGCACTCAATATTTTCTAGGCGATCCTTATATCGCTTTTCAAATTCGATATGTAAAGGGTCGTCCAAGTAAGGTGCAAAAAAGTATATGTCACAAAACGAAAAATTTAAAAACACATTTCATTGACATTTTGGTCACCATAACCGTCCAAATAGAGGCCAACATAGACCCCTGGGGTAAAGCATACAGAGTGGTCACACAAAAGATAAAAAAAAACAATGGATTCCGCCAGTATCAAATCCCGAAATGCTCACCCGTATTGTGGAACATCTTTTTCCTCAGGGACAGCCGCTTAATAGAAGCAGCATGGCGGAGATTGACATAGAAGAAATTCCTGTTATTACTGCAGAGGAGCTACATAACGCAGCCCCCAAGGTCAAAAACAACAAAACACCCGGACCTAATGAAATCCCAAATAAGGTAGTCAAGGCGGCCATTACCGCTAGACCAGACGCTTTCCAATACACCTTGGGGAAATGCTTGCAGGAAATGCTCCCACACAGTGGAAGCTGCAGCACTTGGTACTACTGCCAAAAGGAAAGAAACCACCTGAAGAACCGTCCTCGTATCGGCCAATATGTCTGTTGGACACATTAGGCAAGATACTAGAACGAGTGATCTAGGATAGGTATCTAGCGGTGGCGGAAGCTAACGGTGCATTGTCAGCCAACCAATACGGCTTCAGAAAAGGACGATTAACGGTCGACGCCATAGGAACAGTGGTAAGCCTGGCTACGGACGCCATCAAAGGAAAAAGATGTTGATGGGGGGAGAAGAAGTATTGTGCAGTAATTACGCTTGACATAAAAGACGTTTTTAACTCGGTTAACTGGACGCACATACAAAAGTCTTTAATTGACATGGGTACCCCCTCCTATTTATTAAGGACTGTCATCGACTACTTTAACAACAGGAGGCTAAGGCACAATACCAATGAAGGCGTAAAATTCTACCAAGTAATGGCGGGTGTTCCTCAAGGATCAGTTCTTGGACCTCTCCTGTGGAACATCATGTATGATGGCGTTCTACAACCAGCGCTTCCCGAAGGAGTACGAATCATCGACTTCGCCGACGATATTGCCATCGTCACAGTGGCTAAGCATATGGAGAAAGTAGAGGCTACTGCGATCGCAGCTATCCCCTAAAATGAAAGATTGGCTCTCAATTGCTGGTAAAGGACTAAGGCGTAAAATGGATTCAGTCTATCGACTGTGCGCAATAAGAGTAATCTGCGGGTTCAGGACCATATCAGATGATGCAGCGTTCGTCATAGCAAGGATGCTACCCATCGATATACTCGCAGACGAGCTCAAAAGGGTATACCGCGGGCGAACACCAGACCGGCAACAGACCAGGCTTATAAAAGCAGAAGAACGGGCAGAATCCATGGCAATGTGGCAAGTCAGATGGGACACTTCCACAAAAGGAAGATGGACGCACTGGCTCATTCCCGTCATCGAAACTTGGACATCAAGACCGGCAGGAGACTGCATTATCATCTTTCGCAGTTTTTGTCTGGATATGGATATGATATGATATGATAGTTCGCCTTTTTGTCCACAATGCCCAAACTCCGAGGAGGACGCAGAACACACAGTTTTCTACTGCAGTTACTTTATGCAGGACAGGCAAAGGCTAAATGTGCCATGTCCTGAAAACCTGGTCCCCTATATGATGAACTCGGTGGGAAATCGGAATGAAACATGCTTGTACATTGCATCAATGCAAACAAAGCTGCGGCAAGCCGAAGCAGAGAGAAGAACCCAAGAGGCTTCTACTCGAGATACAGCGTAAGCCGCTAACCAGCCCCGAGAAGTAATACCTAACGGCAGTCCCGCGGGGAGAGTGGTTGAAGTGTGCAGAGGGGTGGTTTAGTACGTAGGCGCGTGGAAAAAGGAGAATAATATCCCGCGAATCGTGCATGCTGGCAACACGGGTTACCAGTATCTTTTGAAAATTCCACATCCATGAGCGCAAAAAACCTACGTAAATTCGAAAAATCAACAACCCCTTCGATCACTAGAATTGAACAATGTATTATACAAGGACGCATACAACATTCAATTGACACAAGCGCTTAAGCAATCTGACTATCATTTGTGTCGTGCGTTCACCTATTGCTTCTTACTGCGTCGTTCGATGGGGCACATTTCCTTTTTGAATAAGATGGTGACGGTGAATAAGCAAAACTGCGAGAATCTATATGAATATTAAGAGTGGCCGATATACTTGTACATATCCTCAAAAAGTGATTGATATGCTTTGGCATGATTGGATAGTCCTTTTTTGAAAACAGGGACGAAAACCCTATTATCGTCAACCATTACGGACTACTACTTGCCGCAATATGATGGAGTTTAACACCACTTGGTTAATTTTTTGGGGATTTTTGAAAAGCTTAATGCTAGTCAATAGGCTAGCCGCCATTCCAAATGTATTAAACGATATCACTGCGAAGTAAATGTCATAGGAACGTCCCTATTGGAAAATAAAATCAAAAATATTTTTTTTATCGGATCCACGTTAGTAAAACCAGGCATGGTTAACATTTGAAAGCTATAATTTTGCATTCAAATCGCTGAATCTTAAAATTAAGGTAGCTAGGTTGATTACAAATAAATATTTGTAGCTTTGAAAGTAGTCTCCCTAAGATTCTACGTATACAGCGAATTGTACGGTCAGGAAGCATGCCGAAACAGTGTTTTAGGTCGTCGTCAAAATTACGGTACGAGCATTGTGAAAAGTCTTCACTACCATGTAACGCTTTCTTTTAATCGACAAATGCGTTTCCCGAAATATGTAGAAATCCCATCGTGCTAAGTCGGGCAAATACTGTGAGTGGCTGATGGTAAGAATGCGAAATCTACATTTCGTCACATATTTTACAGTGGTGTTCAGATAAATAGCACACCCTTAAGTTCTTATACATTATGTTGTGCCAAAAGTCTAAAAAGAGGTTCAGCTTTTTTTGTGTTATAACTGATGTGCGTTTATATGTATGTATGTATGAATGTTGGCGTTACATTCTATGAAGGACCAAGGCCGATTTTCTCTCAATCACCCATGTTGTGTGTGATTTTATCTTCCATAAGTGAAAGCGACCTACAGTTTATTGCCGGATCCGAACGGCGAATTTCGAGAAGCTTTTCTTGACAACTATACTACAGGGAGTTTTGTCAGTACCCCGCTGAGGAGAAGAAGGGGCCAACACACTACCCACTGCGCCACGGTGCTGGCGCCTTCCGGATCGCCGTTTATGTGCAACAATGCGTTGATAATGCAATATCCTGCACATTGTGTTTCTTGCAAGGGTATCAGAAAATGGCGGTGAGCGGGGCGAGCTGGCTTACTATGCGAAACGGCCAGTAGAGTTAGGACTATTCTTTAGCATTTAAGTTCATTCGCATTTGGAACGGCACCGAAACAAAGTGAAAGTATTTCCGTAAATATAATAGAGGGAAAACTCGTAGTACCATGGATGAAGAAACGGTTAGAAACACCAATTTTACCCATTTATATTAGATCTTGTATTGAAAAAAATAACCTCGAAAATAAAGAACCGTTAACGGAGCACAACGTTAGTGTAACAAAATTAAAAACAGGAAAAATGTGCAAATATTGTCCGTACACACAAGGATGCATACTAAGTCAACGTGCAATAAACGTGATGCAAGCAAATGTGGAGAGCATAAGGTCGAACTCTGCAGTAAATGCTCGAAATAATTTTGTTTATTATTTACTTTTATTATGTTTTGTTATACCAACGTTTATCTTTTAAGTTCCTACTATTTTTGATTTAGATATATGTATCTATAATAAAAAAGAAAAAAAAACGAGCCATCTCAAAAATGCAAGCTCATGTGAAGATCATAAAGTTGACCTCTGCAACTAATTATCAAATACTTTATTTTCGTTTTTCATTTTTAATGTGTTCTGTTATTTAGTGAATAAGCTTTTGAGTTTCCACTTCTTTTTCCAAAAAATCAATTACGCCTATTTACTAAAAATTAAAAAAGCAAGTGATCTCAAAAACAATGGCTCCAAAGACTGTTTCGAAAACAAAAAACTAAAGAATTAAAAAAAACCGGCCAAGTGCGAGTCGGACTCGCGCACGAAGGGTTCCGTACCATCTGTATACATAAATATGAAAGAGACTATGTATGTTACCTCATTAAATGACAGATCTTGGTTGCAGGCAGGATTTTTTGGATGAGAATCATGTCTGTTGTATGGGAGCCCCCCTTAAATATTCTTTTTGTTCTGTTTTTAGTATTTGTCGTGGTAGCGGCAACAGGAATACATCATCTGTGAACATTTCAATTGTCTAACTATCACGGTTTATGAGATACAGCCTGGTGACAGACGGACGGACAGCGAAGTCTTAGTAATAGGGTTCCGTTTTACCTTTGGGTACGGAACCCTAAAAAAGACAATTTTTTTACGTTTTCTTAATAAGCAACACCTAAGTTATTTTAAAAAAAGTTTTAATAGATTATTATTTTGAAAGTTATTTTACTTCACAAGAATTACTTAATAACTTTACTTTAAAAACGAAGTTGAATATCACTTCATCGATTCGACGGATGGTTACCTGTAACGTACTAAAAACTAAGGCTACCGTTCTAGGGTTAAATCAACTCAAAAATAATAATTCATAATGGGAAAAATAAAAAAGTAGTTGTTCATTTAAATAGCACAGTGAGCGGAAAACCTAAAAGAAAAAACAAATGTAGAAGTAAATATTTTATTAATGTTTTGTAGGATATTCCCCGTTCCTTATCACTTTTGACAACGTTTTTGCAAACTCTCTACTAAGCGCTTACATTTCTGGGCAGGTATAGCTTCCCAAGCAGCCTTTACGTTTTGCCGAAATTCTTCTAAATTTTTTGAGCTGGAGTCCTTAACAAGGGAGTCAACATCATTCCAAAGATTCTCGATATGATTCAGATCGGGACTTTGGGCCGGCCAATCAAGCAGGAAAATTTGTCGCTCCGAAAGCCAGTTCTTCACTATCCGCGAAGTATGCTTTGGATAATTGTCATGCATAAAAATCCATGATACAGGCATAAAGTCGTCGGTATACATATGGCTCCATTTGGTTCTCCAGGATTAGCTTATATTGTGTTGATTCTTAATGCCATTTATTTTCACAATTGGTCCAACGCCATGCCATGGCATCGCCGCCCCACCATTATGCCTCCACCGCCATGCTTGACAGTCTTAATGGTGTATTTGGGATGGTACTCTTGGTACCTGTTGAACTTATTTTCGTCGCTCCACAAGATATTTTTCCCAAAGAACAAGCAGGCAAATACACATTTGAATATGGGTGTGCTATTTATAAGATCACCACTGTATATAAGGGGTGTTTTTTTAGAAGTACATATACAAATTCAATATAAGAAAATGTGGTCTCGGTGAGGCCCGCAAGGCCCATACGACTAACATTCCAGTGGGAAAAATGTAAACACCCATTTAAATTTTTATTTTTCATTTTTATAAGTCGAATGTTTATGTCGATGAACTTCGAAATAATCAAGATTTTTACGCAAACGGAAAGGTTTAATGAAGCTTCATCCCGACACATATAAACACTTGCTTCTACAATTACTACTGTATTTGATGAATAGTGAAATTGTCTTCTTTAAGTTATCAAGAAACCATTAATTGGAGATATCTCATCAATACCATTCATCAACTAAGAATGCTGAATTAACATTTCGGTAATTATTTGGAAAAAAGCCCTAATCACCGATTTTGATGAAATTCGAATATGTACTCGTATGTTAAAATAGGCTTTGTCCTGAAAATTTTGATATACATATATATATATTTTAGGTCGGACTTTCCTAGTTTCAAAGACATAAGTTTTGAATTTTCCATACAAAATATGGATTTGGCTTGTTTTAGTTAAACTATGTTTTGCCTGGAACTATGCAATATGTTTATGCAGGTTAAATAATCAAATTTTGGACGTTGTCTTACTCCTAACTAGGGATGTTACGGTGGTGGTTTTATCGGAGTCGGAGTCGGAGTCGGAAGTCTCATACCGACCTCCGCGGAGTCGGAGTTGAATCGGAGTCGGAGGTGAATTAAGTCTAGTTAATAAGCGGCAAGCTATCTGTTTACTAAACCAACAAAACAATCACTAACTCACGCGTCTCATGCATGCACTCTCAACTTCAATGCAAATCTACTAATCATGTAAACAAATAAAAGAGTGAAAATACAGTTGCATTGTAACATGTCGCAACAAGATCGCTCTTTGTCGTTCGTGTTCGTCGGTCGTTAGTCGTTACCGTTACGTAACCGATGGTTGTCCGAAAAACCTCCGTTGTGATTATATCGGAACCGGAGCCGGATTCGGAGGTGCAATTTAAACAGGAGGTTCTGACATATCGGATTCGGAGTCGAAGCTCCGTAACATCCCTACTCCTAACAATATGCAGTTCTTAAATGGCTTAGAAGATGCATATACATATACCTTCTTTTTTTTAAATGTTTATCACACAATCTGACCGAAGTGCAGTGGTCGTAGATGGTCGTTCACTACTCTCCAGGGGTGGTTGTCCCAGATAGGAGGAGAGGAATCGACCGAGTTTTCACGTTGGTTGTAGTTCTCAGCAAGTGTTTCATGCAGTTATGGTTTTATATTAGAATTGCACACACATAGTATGAATTGAAAGTGACCATATACTTTGAGTGTTGTGCCTTCATCAGAATCTTCGATTACTTCTCATTCGCAATAGCTGTGTTGCATAATTTTTTTTAGTTATTTAATTTCTAACTTAAAAACGACTGGACCGATTTAGCTGGAAACTTAATCAGTTCCACGTCAATATCGGCTTTCGTCCTCGAGATGGTCGGGACCAAAAATCCCGAAAGCACATTCACACATACGTGTATACACACACACAGCCCTCTCTATAAAAACTTTGTATTTGGATTATTGTAACCTTAAAACGGTGAGATATGTCAAAATTTGGAATTCGCTATATCGACCCCATTACAATAACTTCCCACTGGGAAGTTGATAAGTAACTTGAAGTCAGTGTTAGTTTGTATGATGTTAGCCTTATTTAATAGATAGTTCTATGCTATCATAATTTCGGACATACATATATTTACACGCATGACTTCGGACATAAGCACGCCACGGCTTGATTGATTGACTGGTTAGGTGACTTCTATCCGCAAAGCGGTGGTGAGTACTTAGACCAAGATAGGTCCATTGAGCTACCACTCAAGTTGGCCGTCACCGTTACTCCTAGAACCATTTTGTTTGGAATAAAAATCGATAGTTTGCTGATCTCCATTTCAGATAGATCTGCTAGTTCACCAAAAAGTATTTTCCCAAAACTCGTATTCTTGAGGAGGTTATGGCGGGGCAATTGCATAGTAGATGGAATTGAGATTCTTCGTCTTCCTCATCATAACACCTACTGCATTAGTTATTATATGGCCATCCTAATCTAGCGGCATGTTTCCTTAAAGCGCAGTGACTCCGTTTAGGCTGCTATAGATTGCCTGCGTATTTTTAGCAGGCTAGTGGTTCCACGTCGCTACAGTTCGGGATGAACCTGGGCTTCAACCAACATGGCTCTCCACCTAGCACAATCTTTCGCTAGTCTTTTCCAGTGCCGCACGCCCTGTTGGTTGAGGTCCCTTTCCACCTGTACGCGTCACCTTAGATGCGGCCGTCCTCTATTTCTTCGTCCCGCGGGGTTGAATTCAAAGACTCTACGGGCTGGAGCAATGGTGTCTATTCACTCTACATGGCCTAGCCATCTTAGTCGTAGGATCCGTAGACGCCTGACTAGACTCATGTCGCTGTACAACCCGTACAGTTCGTGATTGAATCTTCTCCACCAACCCCCCTCTGTGTTCATAGGACCGAAAATCGTCGGCAGAATCTTTCTCTCGAAAGGACAAAGAATTTCCTCATCCGCTTTAGATAAAGTCCATGTTTCTGCGCCGTATAACAGGACCGGGATAATTAAGGTCTTATATAAGGTCAACTTGGTCGTACGAGAGAGGGTTCTACTTCTCAATTGCCTCTTGAGCCCAAAGAAGCAACGGATGGCGAGAGTAATTCTGCGCTTGATTTCGAAACTGGTGTTGTTCTTCCAGGTCACTGTGGACCCGAGGTAAAGGAAGTCCTTAACTACCTCAAGCTTATATCTGCCAATATGCACGTTCTGTCCAAGACGTCGATGGTAAATGTCGTTTTTCGATGACAGCAGATATTTAGTCTTGCCCTCACTAACTGCCAAACCAATTTTTGCCGCCTCCATCATAATACTCGCAAACACCTCATTGATATCTCGCTGTGATCTACCTATTATGTCAACGTCGTCGGCGTATGCAAGGAGTTGCGAGGATTTTCAATAGATTGTGCCTCTTCTATTGGCCTGGGATTTTTGCACAATCATGATGTTAACAAAATCACACGAAGGCGCATCACCCTGTCTAAATCCTTTCTTGACTTCGAAACTATCGGTTAGTTCTGCACCGATTCTCCAGAGTCATCCTGCAAAAGTCTGACGAGCTTAGCAGGAATGTCAGAAGTAAACATGGCGTTATATAGCTCGTCTCTAATTACGCTGTCGTATGCGGCCTTTAAGTCGACGAATAGATGGTGGGTGCCGACTTGAAATTCATTGGTTTTCTCCAGGATCTGCCATAGTGTGGAGATTTGGTCGATGGTGGACTTCCCTGGCCTGAAATTACTCTGATAAGGACCTATCAGCTTATTTACGAACGGCTTTTCAGGCGTTCACACAAAACGCTAGCGAAGATCTTGTATGCGATATATATTAAGGAGACTTATTTCTCTGTAGTTGGCGTAGTCAAAGAGGTCTCCTTTTTTGTGGATCGGGCAAGCAATGGTGAGACTCCATTCCTTTGGCTTGCTTTCCTCTGACCATACATATCTTACAGATGAGCCGGTGCTTTGAGGCGCTCAGCAGGCAACCCATCTGCGCCAGCAGCTTTATTCGACTTGAGTTTCGACATGGCAATCTCAACTTCATCGAGATCAGGGGGACGGAATTCTCTGCGATCTTCGTCATTGAGAAATAGGTCATCTACTTGAGAGCATTTGTTTGATCCAAGGTATTATATTGCCATTGACCTCTAGCTTGCTTAACGCAATGGTGAAGGCTAGTAATTTGCTCGATTAAAGCGCAATCGAAGTCCAGTTTATGTCAAATTTTATCGAACAGCTGGGCAGTATATCAGCAATAGTACGTCAAATAGTGAGTTTGATAGGCTTTTGGGTTTTCTGCACTCCAAACTTGCCAATTTTGCTTGTGGGCCTCATCGGAGAACAAAATTTTGCGTTACACATTTACCGAACACAAGTTGGGTTTTATAAACTTTAAAGCTCAGATAAGCCAAGATTTTTCCGTAAAATCTTCTCCGAAGTTGATAGCATAGCTCCAATTTCTGTGCATGATGGCGAATCGACTTTTTCGGATTCTCCTCAGCACCGCGCTGCACAATGTCAATAACTTCTTCTGTCTGCACTCTTTGTTGTCTTTGGGGATGCGTATTATTCATTATAGTGTACGTGGTGTGAAAGCGATTCATCGTGTTCCGAATAACGTAGCGCACGGTAAGTTTGGCGAACCGGAAAATAGTTTTCAAAATAAATTTTCACAATTTACATGCGTTGTTCTAGCGTTAATATATTCACTGTAGAATGGCAAAACATACTAACCACAAATCAGCTTTGAACTGTCAAATTAACAATCCGTAGAAACAGTCTTGCCAGTTTAAAGACCAAACCTTTGAAAGAAACACCGTTTACCTCTGTATCTCTAATGCTTTCAGTTATCCTTTTAGACTGACCGTCTACGATTCGTCTATATTCAATCGGTCCTTAATTTATCCTCAGCCCTTTCGTTACTTCCATTAAAGCTAATTATCAAAAATTATATTGCAAATAGATAAATCATCTTGTATTTTTCACTGCACCACGGGGTGGCCGTGGTGCAGTGGTTAACATCATCGACCGCCGATCGGAAGGTCTATAGTTCAAATTCGCTTCATAGCCAAGTAAAAGTAATTCCTAAAAACGGATGATAAAAAGTATGCAACGCAGTTGTGAATGGAAAGTGACCAGACGTACTGCCTGCAGGCATAACACTCACAGTATATGGTCAACCGAAATTCATCCTCTGCGTATGCAATACTAAAGTGCTTGAACGAATTACTACGGACTATAACCAACGCGGAATTTGGTCGGCTCTCGTCCTATCTAGGCCTAGGACAACCACCCCTGAGAGTAGTGAACGAACATCAACGACCCCAACCACTGCACTCCGTTCAGGTTGTGTGTGTCAACACATCATAAGAGAATATGAAAAAAAAAAAAAAAAATGCTCTTGAACCTGCGCGAGTCTCTAAAAAAAAAAAGAAAAAAAAACATCCACATTTCGAAAACCGTCAATCAGCACATTTCTTTCACCAAGAATGTGCTTCTTCCTGGCAATCTAAGAAAAAGTTTTATTCTGACAAAGGTACACTTGTTTAGAACTTTTACTTTGTTCACCCATTCAGTTAAATTGCTATCTTGTAAGTAGATACAATATTCGAATAGTTTTATACAAAAAAGTAATCGAAATTTCCTTCATGCGACTTTGCTTATATTTCGACGAAATCCACAAAATATTATTAATAGTTTGAATGTTAACAAATTGCCATACAAGTGTTAACAAACATAACAAATAATTATCGAATATATAAAAGAAAAACAATTCATTGAAGTTCAAGTGCAACATTACAACAACAAATGCATAACACCGATTCCGAGACGGAGAGATGTTCAATCAACTTTTCGAGGATACTTCGACCGCCAGTGGTTTCGTTCAGGTGAGTCTTATTTTGACATTAGACGAAAATGCTTAGATACTAAGCACGGTACTGTGATTGTCTTGGGACTAAAATGAACGATGTGATTGGTGAGATACTTGTGATTAGAGATAGAAAAAGTGATCAATCGGATGGAGGGTTTTAAAAGGTATCGACGGGAATATGTATGCCTGATTTTGGTGATCGTGTATATCAAGTGATCATACTCTTATAACGAAAGTGGATAAAATCAACAGTAATTCAGTGTTCCTGAAAGTGTGTCCATCCATTATAACCCTCCCTTTTGTGTAATTTAGGTCATTCATGATAACATGTGTGTTTTATACAGTGAGAAATGGTATTTCTATTTTTGTGTGAACAAGATATGGATATGTTGGATTTCCTGGAAAACTCGTTTTTTTGCTTTTTTATCTAATTAGTCAGTTACATTTCGATCAGTATGTTTTTGAGCATGTAGCTGTCTGCACTGTCATCAAACCGGGCGTTTCTCCTAGGTGATGGCTGGAAACCTAATACATCAGAGGCAGCATCCATGATGGCGCTTTGACAACGTCTCCATTGCTGTTCTATGGTTTGTGCAATTTGCATCGGCTATTGAGAGACCTTGAGGGAGACACGATCGGCAAAGGTCCTGGCGGTCTCTTGCGATAGCAGCTTCTCGATGTAGCTTGGCTGCAGCAAGGTAATGACTCGAGTCAACATTGGCTCCTCGGAAGGTTTGGACCTCCAAGATGTTGGAAGAGTATTTCTCGTCGATCGCAATATGATCGATAATTGATAATTGAGATCGCCAGGTCTCCTTATGGATAATGAGATGTGGGAATCGTGTGCCAGCCACTAAGAGATTACGTCCCGTCAAAAGGTTTTTTAGCCTGAATGCGGTTTCGTACGTGGTTTCGTGTAGGCTGAGCTTTCCTACGACTCGTTTAAAGATGCCCTCCTTACCCAGTTTCGCATTGAAATCAAGAAAATTCTTGGTGTCATAGCTGGGACATTGGGCGTATGTTCTATCTAGCAGTTCATAGAAGTCATTTTTGACTCTGCCGCCCTTTTCTTCTGTGCTTTGATGCGGATTATTATGAGGCGTTCACTTATATGCGGTCCACGTATGGCATTATTTCACAAAATGCTCAAAACAAAAACTATGCTTTGCAGGAGAACTATGTTCAGGACCATATACCCTTAGTAATGGCTGCGATTCCACTATTTTGCCATTTCGGCATATGCAGGTTTTAGTTCTAGAAGTCTCTGATATTTTAGGTTACCTATATTGCACGATTTTGAGGTAAAAAATGAAAACCAAATATTTCCGTTCTTCAGTAATTTTTGATTTAATCAGAATATGAACCCATATCATCCAAAAGTTCTTTCCAACTTGTATCAGGATATATTGTTCCTATTTAGAGAAAAAGGGCTTGACTTCTGGACGCCACAATGTTAGGTTAAGTTAGGTTAGTTGGGTGCCCTATTGACGTGAGGTCCAGGCTCACTTAGACTACGAGGAGTCCATTGTGGCCAGAGTAAGATCTAACCCATGGGGAACCTATTGGTTGCCCGCTGAGCTGAACCACTTAGACCCAATACACACGGAGCAACCGGAAAGAAACTAAACCGGTTAGCAACTCGGGTTACATACCAGTTACGAACTCAGCGGAGACTTGACTCCACACACGAGGAAACTCATCACCGATCCAAATCTCAGTTGCCACCAGCGAAGTATAGTCCCCAATTCGGTCGGTGGTGGCTGGAGGCATCTCAGCAGAAAAGGAATAACTACTCGTGGATGAGGCATGCGAACGGAGGACGCGTGGCTTTGGCTGACAATATGTCATCCACAACATCCAAGGTCTTCTTCTTGAATTGTCGCATTTCACGATCTTCCAATTGTATGAGAACCGGAACTATGCTAAGAAGGAATATTTTCAAGGCTTCCTTTCTGGGCTCTGTAGCTACCTGCCTACCTCTGGCCAATGAAGTCGCCTTTTTACATTCGAAATATTCGATGAACGCTTTATCTACATCATCATTCTTCGCAGCACGCTTCTTTTTTTGGTATTGGCTCGGACAGGTGATCCCGATGCTGCGGCAATGCGGATGTTGAAGACCTTGGAGGTGGTTGTGGGGATGGTGATGGAGTTTCAGATGGTGGGTCGTAATCACCCCCATCATCCGCTACGGAAAGTCCTTCTTCCTCCTCCTTTTGTGGCTGCGACAGATTTCCGGAAGGCTTTCCCAGTGCCTTAATATAAGGAACAGCAACTAGAAACTGAAATCAATAGGCAACCCGACATGCAAATTAACTGGCAACGGTTTACAAACTTTTTTTTTTTTTTTTTTTTATCGCAAACGAGTTTTCAACCAGTAGCCTCGTGTGTATTGTCCCATTACACAGGGTACGACTTAAAGCAAACTAGTTGCCAATTCGCATCGCTGATCAGTTTCTTTCGGTTGCTCCGTGTGTATTCCGCCTTAGATGCAGTTAAGAATCCTGGAAGTTTATTCAGCTTAATGGCTCGCAAGGAACGTATATCTTTTCTTTTCTGGGCTAGTCCCGGGCTAGTCCCGGGTATTCGCACGGTAGGTAACGAATGGATTCTATTTCCTCTTCGCCCCTACAGCTTCTGCAAAAATCGTTGTAGGGCTGGCCGAGTCTAGCTGCATGATATGATATCGTGCCGACTAAAAGTCGTATATTCCGACTACCAGTCGTATATTCCCTCTACTAAAATTAAGCTGACTTTTCGTCCTGTTCTTGTCATAGACGGGCCATGTTAGCTTTGCCGTGGCGCATGTGTCTAATTGACTCCATCGCTTGTTGGCTTTTCTAGTAGTTCCGCCTCTATTTCTCTGAATAGTGTGCTGAGTGGCGTTTTAGCCTCAGTTGTGATCTGCGTGAAATTTGTGCCTGATACCAGTCTAGCTAGTTCGTCCGCCTTCTCATTTCCAGGGTTATTTACATGCCCTGGTAGCCAGCAGAAGGTCACCTCGTTGACATCCGATATCTCTTCTAGTCTCTCTTTACATAGTTTTACGAGTTTGAATCTTATCCATGTTGCTGGACGCCACAAACTTGTCAAGGGCTTTTATGACTTTTGGTCGGTTTTGGAATACCTTGTGCAATAAGTAGAATTCTTTACAATATTCGATAGCAAT
Source organism: Eumerus sabulonum (assembly GCA_951905685.1). Lineage (NCBI taxonomy): Eukaryota > Metazoa > Arthropoda > Insecta > Diptera > Syrphidae > Eumerus > Eumerus sabulonum. The sequence continues at coordinate 56,683,987 of OX645062.1, read as the reverse complement.
TATCGCCTCATTTGGTTGAAGAAATGAGAAGTGAATTGTTTCTTTAGATGTCCACTAAACTGTCACCAGAACTTTTCTGGGTGAAGACCTAATGTTGGGATATGCTGTAGTTTTTCTTCTGTCCAAAATTCCAGATATGTAACAGTTATTAAACAAAAATCCATTTTTCATGACATGTGAATATACGCTGTCATAGGGTCAGCGATGCACACAATTATAAGCGACGTTCTGTGCCTTGATAAGTTCATGAGGCACGCACTTGCTCTACAATCGTCTCTGGTTTCCCACGGGTATCGTTTGCGAGGCTAATATCTCACGAACGGAACTTAGTAAACCAACATCGCCATATTTACATAACACAACATCCGTGGCGCAGTTGGTGGTATGTTAGCCTCTGACGACGCACAGGACACGGGATCGAATGCCGACAACAGCCATGTTATCGAATGAGGTTTTTACGGTGCTTCTCCCCAGCGGAGTACTGACAAAATTCCCCAAAATATAATTGCTGCTTCCAGTCGGAATCCATTGGGTCTTTATACCGGAGGTTCGGTCTCCTCCTTCTTTTTGAACCAGGAGGCTCGGATTTGAAGACCCTCTTAGCTGGAGCGTTGGTATCCATGCGCTCGATGTTGCCGACCCATTGTAGTCGACGGATTTTTGCCTTCCGGACTATATCCATCTTTGTACAGCTCATATAGTTCGCGGTTATGTCTTCCCCTCCATTCGCTTTCCCCGCAGACAGGACCGAATATCCGTCGCAGAATTCTACTTTCGAAGGAGCCAACAATCAGCTCTGCTGTTCTGTCTTGCTTCTTGTGGAACATATCCTTGGCTCTTCGGGATAGGTATTTGGACCGTAGCTGTTTTGACAAGCCGAAATAGCAGCGGTTGCTGAGCGTGATTCTGTATACGATCTCCACTATGACGCCATTCGTGGAGTTTATGCTTGCCCCGAGGTACATATGTGAACTCCTTTACCACCACGAAATTATAGCTGCCGATTCTTTTATTTTGTCCTAGGTGATGGGTGACGGACCGCTTTTTTATTGATAGTATATACATATCCGAGGGCACTGTGGCGCAGTGGGTAGTATGCTGGCCTCTGACGCCGATGACTCGGGATTGAATCCTGACACCGCCATGTCATCGGACGTGTTTTTCACGGTGTTTCTCCTCAGCGGGGTTCTGACAAAACCCCCTGTAGTAAAATTGCCATGAAAAGCTTCTCGAAATTCGCCGTTCGGAACCGGCAATAAAACTGTAGGTCACTTTCACCTATGTGAAAATGAAATCACACACAACATGGGTGATTGAGAGAAGCTCGGCTCAGGTTCTTCATGGACTGTAACGCCAACATACATACATACATATACATATCTACGAGATTGAAGAAGTCGCATGACAGCGCATCTCCTTGCTGAAACCCGGTGCAGGTTTCAAAAGACTCGGAGGTTCTGGTGCCGAACTATACGGTTCATCGTGTATTTGTAAACGTCGCTCGACACTTCCAGATCAGTTTTGCCGGGATTCCGAATTCGCTCTTTGTGTTAACTTCGTCGACTGTAGGCGGGATCTCTTCGTCCACATCCACTATTGATTGAGAAAAGTTTGGCTCTGGTCCTTCATGGGGTGTAACGCCACCAAAGAGATGAGGTTGGACACCAAGTAGGTTAGGTTACGTAAATGGGTGCGAGGAGTCCATTGTGTCCAGTTAACGTTCAACCCGTAGAACCATTAAAGTTACCCGCTGAGTTGAACCACCTAGATGCCGATAGTTCCGAGGGGAAGGGACTTCCAAGGAATATGTTTCTTTTTCGGGGTAGTGCCGCTGATTCAATTTCCTCTTCGTCCCTGCAGTTTCTGCGGAAGTCATTGTGGGGATGACCTAGTCTGGCTGCATGGTAGGATATATATTCCTACGCCTGAGAATATTCGATTGGCAGTCGGTACCCTCACTGGCCACTGCATGATATTCTACCATGCAGCCAGACTAGGTCAGCCCCACACTACCACTTTAGCAGACTCTCTGTCTTCTTCTTATCACAGACGGGCCATGTTGATCTTGCCGTTGCGCATGTATTTAACTGATACCATCGTTTATCGGCTTTCCATCTGAAATGAAAAAATGTACGGGGGGTGTTTTCGTCTCAGTAGAACAACTAGTAGTAGAGTCACAGTCGTTACTGAGAATATGGAAGGAACACATCTGTAGACTGTTTAACGGTGATGAAAGATCTAGTACGGCTGTTCGGCAGAATGATCCATTCGCAACGGACGAAGATGCAAAAGAATTTTGTCCACACGACCTAGAAGAAATTAATTTCAAAGCTCAAGCCGTGGGCGCAGACGGGCTATCTGCCGAGCGGCTGGAGATGATCTGGTAGGGCGCATGCACCAGCTCATCTGTAAAATATGGTCGGAGGAAAGCATGCCCGACCAATGGAATCTTTGCATCGTTTGCCCAGTCCACAAAAAAGGAGACCCCTATACATTTTTTATTTGATGTGTGATACACACACAACCTGAACGGAGTGCAGTGGTTTGGGTCGTTGATGTTCGTTCACTACTCTCAGGGGTGGTTATCCTAGATAGGACGAGAATCGACCAAATTCCGCGTTGGTTATAGTCAGTAGTAATTCGTTCGAGCACTTTAGCATTGCATACGCAGAGGATGAATTTTCAGTTCACCATATACTGTGAGTGTTCTGCTTGCAGCAGTACGTCTGGTCACTTTCCATTCACCTCTGTGTTGCATACTTTTTGTCCGTATAGGAATTACTTTTTTTCTAGGCTATGAAACGAATTTGAACTATAGGCGCTCCGCTCGGTGGTCGATGATGTTAACCACTGCACCACGGCCATTCAACTACAGGGGAATAAGTCTGCTTAACATCGCATACAAGATAGGTTCGTATCAGTGTAGTTTCAGGCCAGGTAAATCGACAATAGACAGATCTTGGAGAAGACCCAAGAATACCAAATCGACACCCATCACCTTTTCGCGTATGGCAGTGTGCATAGAAACGAGTTATATAGCGCCATGTCTTGTTTTGACATTGACGCAACTGGACGAAAACAGTGGGAAGTCAATGAAGCGTTCGAATGCATTGAAGCAGAAGCGTCTAAAATGGGTCTGTCGGTTAACAAGGGTAAAACGAAATATATGCTGTCATCCAAAAAAGACGCACAACATCAACGTCTCGGCCAGAACGTCACAATTGGCAGCTACAAATTCGAAGTAGCCAAGGACTTCGTCTACCTTGGCTCACTGTTATTGACCAGCGACAATAACACTAGCGCTGAGGTCAGGCGCAAAACTACTCTTGCCAACCGCTGCTTCTTTGGGCTCAAAAGGCAATTGAAAAGTAGAGCCTTCTCTCGAAAGACCAAAGTTGCGCTGTATAAAACCTTAATTAACACTGCACGGGCTGTACAGCGACATCGGCCTAGTACGACATCTACGGATCCAACGTCTAAGATGGCTAGGCCATGTAGAGCGAATGGATAACGCAGCTCCGTACATTAGATTCCAAAGGAGGAGATCCAACACTGATCCTTGAGATACTCCCGCGGAGATATTGTACAATTTTACTCCTTCGTCCGTACGACACGTTTGCTTCCTATTCTTGAAGTAGATACTACCCTTAATAGGTAGCAGGGCGTTTCCATCCATGCAAGCAATCTTCTAATTGCAGACCAGTCGGCGGAGTTAAACGTGTTTTTGACGTCTGATTGGAAATGAACAGTAATTTTTGTTTACCAGAAACAACGCAGATGCTCTCCACAACTTCGGATAGCAGTCGTTGCAAGATTCATAGAATATATGACAACATGCCTGCTTACTTAATTTTGTGATTAACTATATGTACATCAGTATCTTGACGGGCTAACTTTCTGTTGTTTCTTGATGTTCCTATAGTTCCCAGACATAATCAGCATTTTTTGAAAAGATTATAGTAAATTCGATCGTCCTGAAAAAAAAATTAATTAGAACTAAACTCATACACCCAAATATGACTTAAAGGTCACATAAAACAAGGAATTCGCGCAGAAGAACAGAATATGTTCATATTTTCTAACGGCTCCAATGATTCCTTACATGTTAGATGAGACACTTCCCCGTGGGAAGTTATTGAGCTGCTCGTAAGTGTGCACTACCTTACGAGCAATTATTAAACGCACGCGTTCATTAGTAATTGGCTGTGAGCATTTTCAATTTCGCTCACGAACACGAGTGTGTGTGCACATATGGAAACTCGCCCCTGGGCGCAGTTCATATGTTCATTAAAGAGAACGCACACTTATGTGCACTCTGTAGGGTGGGTTCTGTTAAACGCAAATGTGGGGTGCGCACTTGGGGTGAGTTTCCATAAATGCACACACTCGTATTCGTGAGCTAAGATGAGTTGATTTACTGCTCGGGAGTTGTTTGCAAAATGATAAAACATGGAAACATTTCACTTGAACACTTTTTTTTTTATTTTCCATTTTCATAATATTTTAGTCTAAGATGGCTTCATTTTCTATAAAATCTAAATTATAAATTTCAGCAATGGAAATTGTACACGCACGTGAGCAGTTTATGAGCAGTAGATTGTTTAATCTGCGCACATAAGTGTGCGTTTCCTTACCCTGGGTTACATGGAGCAATAGCAAATAGGCGGCTTGAGCCCAAAAAAACCCGGTGTTTCCAAGCGGTTCCCCATCTAATTACTGACCGCACCCAATGCTGGTTGATTGCGGGCAGCAAGGGCCTCCGCTATCGCTGTTATTTCTGCCTGGTAATTTGACAGTCTAAATGATAGGTTGAGGTTAAGCTCCTTGGAGAAGACTCCCCTACCTTCACCCGCCTCTAACTTGGAGCCATCGGTATAGAGGGAAATCGAGTTCTTCGGTATGACATTCCGTCCATTCCTCCCGGGATGGAAATATAACTTCGAAGTTCTTAGTGAACACATTCTGCGGGATGATGTGGTCTGTGTCCATGGGTACTTTGAAGTGTTTAAGAATGCTAATATGGCCTTTATGTAATGTGAGTCATTTTCGTATGCCCCTATTCCGTCCAATGGTGAAAAATAAAGTACAATATTTAGGGCCTCCATACGGGTCAATCTGATCGCGTCCCAGAATGTATCGATAGACTGCCTCGTCCAGAGCAGTCCACCAGCTACGATGCGGTACATAAGGATCGGCCTTATGACAACAGTAGTAGTTCATTGACTACCACGTTCAAGAGGAGAGGGGAGAGTACTCCACCTTGTGGTGTACCTCAGCTGACCATTCTTGTTGAAACGGCACCAGCGAAGTTGACTTTGACGACTCTTTGTGTAACAGTTGTCGTACCAGTTCTAGCAGTGATCCGATTACACCCAGATCAGTCAGCGCTTTGGTGACAGCCTATGTATCGCCTCAATATCAAGAAAGGCTACTAGGGTGTATTCCTTGTGTTCCAGTGACCTTTCTATGGCACTAAAGTGAGTGGAGTGCTGTTTCCACCAATTTGCCTTTGTTGTAGGCATATTGGTTATCCGACATCCTTCCTAAGCTGTAACTGTGTTGAATGTGTGCGTCTAAAATTTTCCCTAGAGTTTTAAGCAGAAAAGAAGTAAAACTAATAGGCCTCAAGTCATTTGCATACGTGTGGGAGCTTTTGCCTGCCTTGGATATGAAGATGGTTATCTTCCACTTGCTAGGCAGGTAGGATAAGGAGAGGCAGTTTTTGTAGATTACTACAAGCCAGGCAAGGATGGGATCTGCTACCTGTTGGAGCTCCGCTGGTATGATCCCATCCGGTCTTGGAAACTTGTATGGTTTAAAGTTTTTAGAGGCCAGTGGACAATATTACTATTTACCAGGTTGCGAGTGCGCTCGAGGGAGGATATTCTCGGCTGGATGACTTGGGGAGGTGTCATAGGAGGTCGTCCAGAAACCGTCATTGCGCATTATATGACTTGGGCTATATGACGCCGAAGCCAAAATCTTCCATAATCTTGAAGCTTCGGAGGTCGTCTTGATGTTCTCGGAGTAGTTCTCCACGATTGCCTTTTGGCCTTCCTAGTCCCCGCCTTGAATGATTTAAGTGCTTCCTTATAGGAGTCCCAATCTTCACGCAAGCGAATAGATTTTGCTTTGTTGAAGAGCTTTCTGCTCTCTTTCCTAAGGGAGACTATCTCTTTATTCCATCAGGGCGGTTTAGGTTTACCTCTAGGGGTGCTTATCGCACAAGATTTGAATAGTGCTCTGTTGAAAGTTCCTGTCAGCTCATTTACTAAGCTGTCTAGTTCCGCAGAGTTGCACGGATAGGCAGGGTGTTTTGTCCCTAAGTAGGGCTCAACATGGGTTCTATATTTTCGCCAATAAGTTCTCTTGTAGTTCCTGAAAGGAGCTAGGGCACTGGCGTGGCTGGCTATATTGAATTGATTAAAGCGATGGTCAGAGAAGGAGTGCTCTTTTAGGACCTTCCATCCCCTGACTTTGTCAACGCACGACATGATGCAAAGGTTACATCTAGAACTTCTTACCTGTTTTTAGTGATAAAAGTTGGTTCCGAGCCAATATTGCAAACGATGAGGTTACGCCAACAATACTAAATAACTTCAAAATTGAATTCCTATTAAATAATGATTTCGATTTGCTTACAGATTCCCATGAGTTTATTATTTCGTTTAACAAAATTTAAAAATAAATGCGAATAATCACTTTTCATTGGAATTTATTCACGTCGCATATGAATCTGTTTCGTTTACATTAATAAATTAATTCACACAATACTGATACATAGAGCTGATTGCTTCCACAATTATTGATAGATTGAAATTTATTCACAAGTCACGACTAAACGTCATAATTATATACAAAGTCTACTTTCGCACACACGATGTGTTTCCAATTGCAAGCACAGGACCTAGCATTTTATATTTTCTATCTTATTAACACCATCTCTTGCTTGTTTATTATTATGTGATATATGTACATACTGGATACGTATCGATGGATCAAGTAGCAGTACGTTTTCATTTCTCAATTACACAATTTGCATTGAATTAAAATTAAATAAAAACTTACGTCACTATGCACATTGCATGTTATTAATTTAAAGCTTAAAATGGAATGAAAGATAATCAGGGAGAGACAAAATTAATTAGCAGAATTTAAAACATGAACGCTGTTCCATGGCATTGGATAAGTACATGTGAACTTAACAGCATAGTGTAGAAAATAAAAAAAATGTTCCGGCAAAAGGAAACATTTTTTTGTTTAGTTGTTTTAATTGTGTTGTACTTATTAATTAATTCAGGAATGGCAGTTTCGGATCATACGAGCATCACTACTATACTGCGTGATATCAGCAAAATTCTCGAACTCCCACCATCCAGTTAAAGAAAAAGCTCCTAAGAGAACACTATGGCTATACGAGAAAGCCAACTGGTGCGGCCTTAACAACTTCTTTCGGATTTTTAACTGGTCGTTGTGCTTCCTCGACAACGACGTGGACGCCGCAACTGATTTTATCGCAAATATTATCCGAATCGGCATGTCAATTTTTTTTCCAAGCAAGATTAAAAGCACCAGGACTTGGGCTGCAAAGAGGCTATTAAGCTCAGGGAGCTAAGTTTTCGGGCCTACAAGGCAAACAGTTCTGAAGAAAACCGAAAAAAGTACTTACGAGCCAGAAATGACTGCAACACCCCACATTCGACGGGTTCAATTCCAATCCGACCAAAAATTAAGGCGTAAAATCCTTCAATATGCCAAAGGTAGCATACGTTTCTGGTCGTTTGTAAAAAACGTAAAAAACTCAACAACGTCGTCTATACCGACGCTCATCCACAATGACATTCCAGCTGTCACCCCCTTAGACAAAGCCAACCTACTTGCTGCCCATTTCGCAACCAGTTCTCAGCTGCCAGCTTGTACTTTGTCTCCGCCTGTACTAGAGTGCGTTAATTCCACCATGGGACTAATCCACTTCCGCACTCGTACAGTCGCAAGGGTTCTTAAGGACCTCGACATACACAAATCGGCGTTCGGAGGTGTTCTTCTACGCTGGCAAAACCACTGCGTAAGCCTTTTCACCTTTCCTACTCCTCTGGGCTCTTTCCGCATAGGTGGAAAACAGCATTTGTCCAGCCTATACCCAAAAGAGGCGAATCATCTTCTCCGTCCAAATACCGACCCATTGCACTAACGTCCCTTCTTTCCAAGGTTATGGAAACGCTGATTAACTGTCAGCTTATTAGATATCTTGAATCACGGAAACTCCTCAATGACCGCCAATACGGTTTCCACAGCAACAGATCCACTGGTGATTTGATGGCATATCTCGCTGAAAAGTGGAATCATTCGCTTCACCAAGCAGGTGAAAGCAAAATTGTTGCACTGGATATTCCGAAAGCATTTGAAAGGGTTTGGCATGAAGCCATTTTGTCGAAAATGCGTGCTTTTGGGATCGATGAGTCTCTTTTTCAATGGATTAGAGGCTACCTTTCGAATCGTTCAATTCAAGTTGTTTTGGACGGATTCAAGTCTGACACTCACTTTGTAAATGATGGTGTTCCCCAGGGCTCCGTTCTGTCTCCGACACTCTTTCTTATTTTCATAAATGATCTCTTGTCTGTTACTTCTAATCCAATTCACTCCTTCGCTGACGGCAGTACCCTCAGCTTCTCATATTCGTTCCCTAGTTTACAACCCTGCACTTCGGTTGTAGGTAATGAGCGGCAGCTCATTAAATTCCGATATCGACAGCATCATCCAATGGGGTAAAAGCAATAGAATGGAATTTAATGAATCCAAAACACAATGCTGCCTCTTGTCGTTAAAGCGTATAACTCACCCGCAGCCATTATCCATGAATGGCACTTGCATCTCAGAAACTGAAAATCTTTCCATCCTGGGTATGAGTGTTGCTCATACACAATCTCAATCACAATCTTAATTGGAGCGACCATATATTCAGTGTCGCCAAGAATGCTGCGAAATGCCTAGGTTTCTTATACCCCTGCCCATGTCCAAATCGCATTGGAATGACAGTGCATTTGCGCGAAAAATATGTTAGGACTCGTGTTTCATGGATATGCACTCTGACGCAATGTGACCTGTCATCCTATTGCGCTATAACTCCCTAGTCGAATTTCCATGCCGACAGTATTGGCTCTGCCCACATACTGAAACTGGAAAGGATTGTCTTCGCATTTTCACTGATGGCCCCAAGTCTGGGCTAGAGTCCGACGCTGGAGTTGTTTTCTTTGAATGCGAAAACGTCCGACTGCACTTTTCGTTAGGAAAATATGCATCTGTCCTTCAGTAAAACATATACGCAGTTCAGATGACCATGCACTATGTTGTGAAGTATAGGTGGGAGTATGAAGCTTAAAATCAGTTGCAAGTTAATGTATGAACTTAAGGCCTTCCTGAACAAAGTCGGTAGACTAAATTCACTAAGGCTTGCTTGCTCCTTCTGGGATCCAAGGAAATGAGATCTCTGATGAAGAGAGTTTCTCCGGACATGAACACGCTCTGGGTCTACCTGCTGCCACGGTCAATAGCCACATTATTGATTGGATCCACAATGCAAGCAATGGTAGATGGAAGGAATATCCAGGATGCAGGATGACTAAACGCGTACGCCCTGTTGTCTACAAGAAATCCGCAGCATTCTTCTTATCCTTAGGGAGAATTGCAGAAGACTTGCGGACGTCATTACGGGCCATTACACTTTTGCCAAGCATCTCTGCATTGGCGGTATCAGTTAGACGCCTACCTGTGCTGCATGTTGCGAAGAGCACAACACAGCAAAACACTTTGCTCGCCCACGGTGGCATACGCTTAGAGCCGACGTGGTATGTGCCCAATCTCTTAGCTCTACGTCGCTGAAATTCCTTCTCAGTATTTGCGTCTGAGTGTTCCAAAAGGTAACAGAAAAAAAAAAAAAAAAAAGTTCGTCAAACTTAGACATCCTAGTTGCCTGATACTTTAGTAATGAAACTTACAATAACTCAGATAACTTTAAGCGTTCAACGTACACCGCATACTCTTAGCCCCACTGAGCTACGTACATAGCTTTTATACAACAGTTAGAGGACAAAACCAGTTTATCTCTTAGTCACACGTGCATGCATACGCCGCCCTCGAGACAGCCTTTGAACCCACAAATTAGAGTTTATTCGCAACTATTTAACACATGAATCACACGCGAGACGTTCTATTCCTATACGACAACCTTCTACAAGTATGCAAGACATCGAAAAAGACTTAAACAAATTACAATATTTAAAATCTCGCTCATGCCAAGTTTTATTCAAATCTGTATAAACAGTTACAACCTCTTTTGTGACGGCAGCTTCCTTGTACGGGCTGCGGGGTATTTGACAATTGATTAACACCAATCTGTGACTACGATTATATTTTTCGCTACTAGATACGAAGCAGACGATTCGCTCAGTCGAGCACAGCTTCTTCTGTCCGTATCGTGATCAGTTGAATATTTTTGCTCATTGTTGTTAGAATATCGCGTATCAATCACGGGTGTATCCTCTTAACCATCGAACTATGTCGTTCGGGACGCTAAACACTACGACTCCATTCTCTCTTAAAAAGACCCATCGGGTTCACTACAAAGATGTTGACGGTAAAATTATAATGTGCGTTTACGTTCAGTTCTAGACTTGATCTACAGCAGTGCATACTGTACAAATACAGTTCATAGAAATCGAATATTCATCATATGAATGATCGTAAGATCGCACAACTAACGGTGTAGCGCGATAGGATGATCATTAAATCGATGTAAATGTAGATAATATTTACATTTGAGTACACATTTTTTATTAACGACTAATACTAAATTTAGCGGTATAATTTTCAAATTAAACGGTTCCTGCAAAGTATTCAAATTATTCCTGTTCTATTGTCGTTTCGTTGATTTTTTCTAATATGGAAGTGTGAAAGATAATGTTCTACCTCAACAGTAGTCAAAAGTGTTTATTATTAACTTTTGCTTTAATTTCAAATTCCTTATTTATTTATATTTAAAGACTAAAATGTGAATCTATCACGTTGCTTGCACTCATTTTCTCATTTAACATACTAATCTTCATTGAAAATCCAAATATGTAATTATTTACACATTTGTCTAGTGCAAAATGAAATCATGGTTTTACTAAGGTGTCTTCATTTCGTCCATTCAATAAATTAATTCAGATATATATTTTAAAATGTAAACGCTATATACAGTGTTAATTGTGCTAAACGAGTGACTGTTTTTCTTTTTTTAAATAATCAGTGCTAAATTGCTAAATGGAATAACATCGAATTATAAAAAAGTTCCAAATCCACTTTAACAAATATGTCAGCCCTGTTCGAAGATTGTAGCTCGCTGGATTGGTCTCCAATTTACTCAACCGCAGATGTAAATACTCAAGTTTCTGTATTAGAAGATTATTTGCAAAATTTAATAAATAAACATGTGCCACTAAGAACCAAAGTAGTAAAAACGTTGGGGCTTCCTGGTTTAACCAACCAATTCTAAAAATGACTGAAACTCGCGATCTTCTTTATCTTAGATGGAGAAGATATAAGTGTCCATTGATCTTCAATCAATATAAAAGCGCACGAAATTCTGTAACATCTCTTATTCGCAGTAGTAAATGAAAGTACTACCAAAACAAATTTAGGGTAAATAAATCCAGTTCAGAATTTTATAAGGCTATTAAAGATATTGGCATTTGCAGTAAAAGGCCTAGAATAGTTGAAGATGTGGATGCGGATGGGCTTAATAAGAAGTTTGTCGAGTTTGCACAGCCAACAACGCATGAAATTGATTTCAACTTTTTCCACCATAACTCCTTAAATCCCACAACATCCTTTCCTCTACATTTTTTTTTTTAATAATTTGCGCGCACTCAAGGTCTAATAACCTTATTATGTCGGAAATGCTGGAGTCACCTATCAGTTTTATGGCTCGTTTTTGTATTCTGTCTAGTAGGTACAATGAGGTCTTGGAAGCACCGGACCAGACATGAGCGTTAAACTCTAATTTGGGGCGAATGAACGCCTTATAGATTGTAGCCAAATCTAACTTACTTACTTACTTATCAGGCCAGCGATTCATGGAGGATCTGAGCCTGAGCTATAGCTGCCTTCCATCCTTGACGGTCCCGGGCGCGCCGCTTCCAGTTGTCAAGACCAAGATGTCTTACATCCGCGATTACTTGGTCTTTATACCGGAGGTTCGGTCTTCCTCTTCTTCTCAAACCAGGAGGCTCGGAGTCGAAGACCCTCTTAGCTGGAGCGTTGATGTCCATGCGCTCGATGTGGCCGAGCCAGTGTAGTCGACGGATCCTTGCCTTCCGGACTACATCCACATCTTGGTACAGCTCGTAAAGTTCGCGGTTGTGTCTTCTTCTCCATTCACCTTCCTCGCAGACAGGACCAAATATCCGGCACAGAATTTTTCTTTCGAAAGAACCCAAAATCAGCTCCGCTATCCTGCTTATCGTCCAGCTTTCGGCTCCGTACAGCAAGACTGGCAGAATGAGCGTTTTATAAAGCATGACTTTGGTCTTTCGAGTGAGGAGTTTTGACCCCAGTTGTTTGGACAAGCCGAAGTAGCAGCGGTTGCCAAGGGTGATTCTATGCCAGATCTCCACTGTGGTGTCATTTGTGGAATTTACGTTTGCCCCGAGGTAGATAAACTCCTTAACTACCTCGAAATTGTAGCTGTCAATTGTTATATTTTGTCCCAGGTGGTGAGCGACGGATTGGTTTTTGCTTGACAGCATGTATTTCGATTTGTCCTCATTGATCTTAAGACCAACTCGTTTCGCCTGTTCTTCAATCGCCGTGAATGCTTCCACAATGCCACGGCGAGAACACGCGATGATGTCGATATCATCCGCGTATCCTAGCAGCTGGATGGACTTGTAAAAGATAGTGCCTTCCCTGTTGATGCCTACCCGTCGCACTATCTGCTCCAGCACCAGGTTGAAGAAGTCACATGACAGCGCATCTCCTTGCCGAAATCCGGTGCATGTTTCGAATGGTTCCGAGGTCCTAGATCCGAATTGCACGGTGCATCGCGTGTTTTTTAGCGTGGCGCGACACAACTGGATCAGTTTTACCGGGATCCCGAATTCGGCCATCGCCCCAAACAGTTCTTCACGATAAATGCTGTCGTATGCGGCTTTGAAATCGATGAAAAGATGGTGTGTATCGATTCGAAACTCGTTGGTCTTTTCCAGGATTTGTCGAAGTGTGAAAATTTGGTCTATAGTTGATTTGCCGGGCCGGAAGCCACACTGGTAGCTGCCGATTGGTGCAGTGCAAAATGGTTTTAGACGTTCACACAATACGCTGGACAGGATCTTGTATGCGACATTGAGCAGGGATATACCTCTATAGTTCTTGCAAGAGGTAGGATCGCCTTTTTTATGGATGGGGCATATAGAGCTGGTATTCCAGTCGTCGGGCATGCTTTCATCTTCCCAAATTCTGCAGATGATCTGGTGTATGCTCCCTACCAGAACATCGCCGCCAGCCTTGAAGAGCTCTGATGGCAAGCCATCTGAGCCTGCGGCCATGTTGTTCTTCAGCTTCTGAATAGCTGTGCCGACTTCTTCGATGATGGGTGGGAGGACTACTTCAGCGGCTGGAGTTGGGATTTCCCCGGTCCCTACCACTCTCTCTTGGTCATGCTCGTTAAGCAGCTGCTGGAAGTGCTGCTTAAATACATCCACTATTCCCTGCGGCTCGGTAACAATATTACCCTCGCAGTTTCGAAGAGCCAGGGTGCCCTTTTTGAAGCCTCCTGCAAGGCCTTTGGCTTTCTTGTAAAAGGCTCGTATTTTATGTCTATCCCTAGACTCCTCGATATCCTTGAGCTGGGAGGAGAAGATTCTTTTCTTTTGTCGCAGTAGTTTTTTCTCCTCCCTTCCTCTGGCTCGGTACTCTTCTTGCGCTGCTCTGGTTTTCCTCTGCAGCGCCTTTTGGTACGCCTCGTCGGTTGCTGCCTTTTTCTGCTCACACTCGCCATCATAACACGGGTTTCTTGTCGGGGGTGGTAGGTACCCTAAGGTGGTTTCGGCTACTTCCTGAATGGCTGAGCGGTAATGCAGCCACATATTATTGGCATTTGTGTACGACGTAGGCATACCGTAGAGTCCTTCGCTCAGCTGCTCCCTGTAGACACTGGCAACCTCCGGTGTGCTCAGGCCCCCAATGTCGAACCTCCTCCTGATGGGCTGGTGCAGCTTTCTGACATTGGACAGTCGAGCTCTGAATCTTGCTGCTACGAGGAAGTGGTCAGAGTCGACATTTGCCCCTCTGAATGTTCGCACATCCAGGATGTTTGACGAGTGCCTTGTGTCAATGAGCACATGGTCGATTTGGTTGGCGGTTCGACCGTCCGGAGATCGCCAGGTTGCTGTGTGGATTCGCTTGCGAGGGAATCTTGTGCTACTTATCACCGCACTACGAGCTGTCGCAAAGTCAGCGAGTCGGAAGCCGTTATCTGTTAGGGTATCGTGGAGGCTGTGCTTTCCGATCACTCCGCCAAGGGTGTTTTCCTTACCGATTTTGGCGTTGAAGTCCCCGAGCACGTAGGCGTTGTCCAGGAGGTCATAGAAGTCCTCCTTGATAGGGTCTTCAGCCTCGTCGGTAGGGGCGTGTGCACATATAAGGCTGATGTTATAAAATCTGCCTCTGATGCGGACCACAGCCAGGCGATTACTTATAGGTTTAAAGTCGATGACCTTCGACCTTAACCGCTTTCCCACGACAAATCCGCATCCCAGTAAGTGCAACCTTTTGTGACAGTTGTAATAAATGTCGCAATTTTTCTTCCTAATCATACCGTTTCCTATGCAGCGTTTTTTCTGGACCGCAGTAATATCCGCCTTGTACTGCGTGAGGATTCCTTCTAGTTTATGAGCAGCTCCGGGACTGTACAGGGTTCTGACATTCCAGGAGCATACTCGCAAATCGTGTTCCTTTTTCGTGCGTTGTCGTCGTCGAGTATCCGTCCGTGTATCCGAGGCATCTTGCTCATTCATAACTTTAAGTTTTTTTACGTGGGCGGATTGTTAGCCCGCCGCACAACCGCCATTCTGGTCGGGGTTTTTTCGCTGCATACGTTTGTTCACCTCCCAACGGTTGTTGAAGAGGCTATCCAGAGGGCGCCGCGAGGAGGCCGTTTGTCACCGTGACCCGGGCATTTAAACAGGGATCGTTGCTGGCATCTCGCCAGGTTGAGAGCAATCAACAACTTTACCCTGTATGTCCGAGCCCATGCCCTCTGTAGCCAAATCTAAGGGTGAGAAATATTTCCTGCATCTGTATAAGAAACCTAGGCATTTCGCAGCATTCTTGCCGACACTGAATATATGGTCGCTCCAATTAAGATTGTGAGCAACACTCATACCTAGGATGGAAAGATTTTCAGTTTCTGAGATGCAAGTGCCATTCATGGATAATGGCTGCGGGTTAGTTATACGCTTTAACGACAAGAGACAGCATTGTGTTTTGGATTCATTAAATTCCATTCTATTGTTATTACCCCATTGGATGATGCTGTCGATATCGGAATTTAATGAGCTTAACATACGCTGCCGCTCATTATCTACAACCGAAGTGCAGGGTCGTAAACTGGTGAACGAATATGAGAAGCTGAGGGTACTGTCATCAGCGAAGGAGTGAATTGGATTAGAAGTAACAGACAAGAGATAATTTATAAAAATAAGAAAGAGTGTCGGAGACAAAACGGAGCCCTGGGGAACACCAGCATTTACAAAGTGAGTATCAGACTTGGATCCGTCCAAAACAACTTGAATTGAACGATTCGAAAAGTAGCTTCTAATCCATTGAAAAAGAGACTCATCGATCCCAAAAGGACGCATTTTCGACAAAAGGGCTTCATGCC
The DNA here is from genome assembly GCA_951905685.1 of Eumerus sabulonum. Taxonomy (NCBI): domain Eukaryota; kingdom Metazoa; phylum Arthropoda; class Insecta; order Diptera; family Syrphidae; genus Eumerus; species Eumerus sabulonum. The sequence continues at coordinate 56,668,068 of OX645062.1, read as the reverse complement.
AAACCCTGTCAAATGCTTTCGAAATATCCTGTGCAACAATTTTGCTTTCACCTGTTTTGTGAAGCGAGTGATTCCACTTTCCAGCGAGATATGCCATCAAATCACCAGTGGATCTGTTGCTGCGGAAACCGTATTGGCGGTCATTGAGGAGTTTCCGTGATTCAAGATATTTCATAAGCTGACAGTTAATCAGCGTTTCCATAACCTTGGAAAGAAGGGACGTTAGTGCAATGGGTCGGTAGTTGGACGGAGAAGATGATTCGCCTTTTTTGGGTATAGGCTGGACAAATGCTGTTTTCCACCTACTCGGAAAGAGCCCAGAAGTAAAAAAGCTTACGCAGTGGTTTTGCCAGCGTAGAAGAACACCTCTTCAGAACTTTTGGGGCAATACCATCTGGACCAGCGGATTTGTGTATGTCGATGTCCTTAAGAACCCTTGCGACTGTACGAGTGCGGAAGTGGATTAGTCCCATGGTGGTATTGACGCACTCTAGTACAGGCAGAGACACAAAGTACAAGCTGGCAGCTGAGAACTGGTTGCGAAATGGGCAGCAAGTAGGTTGGCTTTGTCTAAGGGGGTGACAGCTGGAATGTCATTATGGATGAGCGTCGGTATAGACGACGTTGTTGAGTTTTTTACGTTTTTTACAAACGACCAGAAACTTATGCTACCTTTGGGAAATTAAAGGATTTTACGCCTTAATTTTTGATCGGATTGGAATTTAACCCGTCGAATGTGGGTGTTGCAGTAATTTCTGGCTCGTATGTACTTTTTTCGGTTTTCCTCAGAACTGTTTGCCTTGTAGACCCGAAAACTTAGCTCCCTGAGCCTAATAGCCTCCTTGCAGCTCAAGTCAAACCACGTATTATCCTTAGGTCTGGTGCTTTTAATCTTGCTGGGAATAAAATTTGCCATGCTGATTCGGATAATGTTTGCGATAATATCAGTTGCGGCGTCCACGAGGAATCACAACGACCAGTTAGAGATCCGAAAGAAGTTGTTAAGGTCGCACCAGTTGGCTTTCTCGTATAGATGGCTATACGAGAGAGGAGCTTCTCTTAGGAGCTTTTTCTTTAACTGGATGGTGGGAGGTCGAGAATTTTGCTCATATCATGCAGTGGTCAGACGAGCCTAGGGGTTCCAATACATCGATCGTGTATTTGTCAGGCTGGGAGGTAAGAAACAAGTCCAGTGTGTGTGGCGATATGTCCAGCAACATCGGGGATACGTGATGGCTCATTCACAAGATGAGTTAATTGATTTAGCTCAATTGTATTGATATTGTTTGTGTAGGCGAAGCAATATTGTCAATCAAGTCCAAGGCAGTTGGGCATGATGGCATTAACCCCAACTTCATAAAAATAATGTTGCCTGTCATATGTAAGCACATCACGCATATTTTCAATACTATCATTACCACAGGGGTCTTCCCACTTAGATGGAAAACTGCTAGAATAATTCCTTCCCAAACCTAACAACACCGACCATAGAACGATCGCGATTCTTCCTTTCCTTAGTAAAGATAAGCAAGCAAATGAAATCGTTTCTAGAGAAACACAAATTTGTGGCGGAACTACAATGAGGATTTTGCAGCAAACCTAATTGTATAACGGCACTTCTAAAAGTATTCGACGATATTCGTTCTGGTGTCCACAATGATAGGATGTCAGTAATCGTTTTCCTGGATTTCTCAAAGGCGTCTGATTCCGTCAATCATGCTATTTTATTACATGAATTAAAGACTCAATTTGCCTTTGAGGAAACCGTGTGCAAACTCTTAGGTAGGTAAGTAGGGTCGTAGCCTTCCCAGAGTTGAGAAGAATGCACATAGGCCAGGGAGGCCTGTTGTGCAGCTACAAGGGGGTCTTACCCCCCTATTCGTGGAACCATTTTGTGCTTCTTAAGAAGTTAAGAAGATCAAGTATCCCTACTTTCTGAACATCTGTCAGACCGTTAAGGAAGTAAGAGCCTAGGTAACGTTTCCTGAAATTGCAGAGAGCTGAACAGGCGCAGAGAAGGTGGTGAATGGATTCGACCTCCTCCTCGTCCTGACAGCTTCTGAAGTAATAATTCGGAGCTGTTCCTAGTTTTTGTGCGTGACTGCCAATGAGGCAGTGTCCTGTGATGACACCGATGACTTTGTAGATGTCAGTTCTTTTTAGGGAGATTATACTCCTTGTGCGTTGACTGTCAAGTCGAGGCCAGATTTGCCTGGTGATGACGCAGGTATATCCCTGTGTCCATCTCAGGTTCGTCTCGGCCCTGGCGAGATTGGTCAGATTATGTTTAATGGTTGTCAGGGGTACTGACAACTCTTGGCCTCATATCTTTGTAGAAGAACACAATATGTGGGCTATGCGAACAAAAATTCCAGGAGCTTGCCAGCGGTTACGGGCGTACCCCAAGGATCGATCTATTCTGGGCCCACTTTTATTAATTTTGTTCATAAATTATATCACCAAAAACATTAAAAACTGCGAACAACATATTTATGCTGATGACGTACAACTTTACAAAACGTTTAAAGTATCGGCAGAGCCAAGTGCACTTAGTGATCTCAATAGTGACCTAGCCTCGCTAATTCAAGAAATAAAGGAAATCTAAGAAACACACCTACAACACTACAAATCAATAATAGTAATATTAAGTACGTCTGCAAAATAAAAAACTTAGGAATCTTCTTCAATCAGTCTATCAGCTGGAATGATCATATAAGTGAAACAATTCGAATTTATTGCATCCTTCGCGGGCTAAGTCCAACTAAGCATTATTTGCCAATCGGAGTCAAAATGAAACTGATCAAGTCTTTCGTCCTCCCTCTCATTATGTACACGTGAATTTTTTTCAAATATGGACTATGAATGTTCACACAAACTAAACGTAGCCGTTAACAGCTGCGCCAGATACAAATTATATTTTGGTCGGTAGGAGACTTCAATGCTAAGCTGGGTAAGAAAAGCATCTTTGAACGAGTCATCCGTAAACATAGCCTACACGACACCACATCCAATAACGGACACAGTCTGATTGATCTTGCTAGAGGAGCGAAATCTCCTTCGACTCAGTACGCGCTTCCCGCACCTCGATATACACAAAGGCACCTGGCGATCTTTTGATCAATCGACTTCCAACCAGATTTATCACATCGCGATCGACGTCAGACACTCCTCCACTATTCTTGATGTCCGAACTTTCCGAGGGGCTAACATCGAATCGGACCACTATCTTGTAGTAGCCAAGATGCGCCTACGGATATCAAGAACGCAGGGAGTCGAGTAAGAATACAAAGTTATGACGTCGGAAAGCTACTATCGTCAGAAACCGCTCGTGCTTTTACCGATCACGTTTCCCTTAAGCTCTCCAATACACCTCAATCCTCCACGCTATCAATAGAACAGCAGTGGAGCCTTTGCAAACAAGCCCTGAAAAGCTCTGCATCCGAAGTTTTGGGTTTCAAGGCTTCACCACGAAGAAACACGTGGTTCGATGACGATTGCAGGAGGATTCACACAGCGAAGCAGGATGCATATAATGCCTCGCTGCATAAAAGAACAAGAGCAGCTCGTGAGCTCTACGAGTTAAGAAGAAGGGTAGAGCATAAGCTTCTCAGGAGAAAGAAGAAAGAGCACGAGGAGCGTGCGATTGAGGATTTGGGGAGGTGTTACTGCAGGCGTGACGTTCGAAAGTTTTATCAACAGATAAAGCGAACATGCCAAGGTTATAAAGCCAGAACGGAAGCGTGCAGAGATGAGAACACCTAGTAGTAGAATCGCAGTCGATGCCGAGAATATGGAAAAACCACTTCTGTAGACTGTTTAACGGCGATGTTAGTCAATATACCGCTGTCAGGCAGAATGATCCATTTCTAATCGACGAAGTTAAGAATGCCATATCGAAGCAGGTCTCCTTAACATCGCCTACAAAATCTTCTCTGCCGTTTTGTGTGAACACCTGAAGCCGTTTGTAAATTAGCTGATAGGTCCTTATCAATGCGGATTCAGGCAAGGGAAGTCCACCATCGGCCAAATCTTCACACTACGGCAGATCCTGGGAAAAACCAATTAATTTCAAGTCGACACTCACCACCTATTTGTCGACTTCAAAGCCGCATATGACAGCGTAATTAGAGACGAGCTATACAACGCTATGTCTACCTTTGACATACCTGCTAAACTCGTCAGACTATGCAGGATGACTTTGGAGAATGCTCGCTACTCCATCCGAATCGGTGAACACCTTACCGATAGTTTTGATGTCAAAAAAGGATTTAGGCAGGGCGATGCGCTGTCGTGTGATTTCTTCAACGTCATATTGGAAGTGATTGTGCAAAAATCACTGGCCAATACAAGAGGCACAATCTATTTTAAATCCTCGCAACTCCTTGCATACGCCGACGATATTGACATAATAGGTAGATCACAGCGAGATGTCAATGAGGCGTTTGCGAGTATTGAGATCGAGGCGACGAAAGTTGGTCTGGCGGTAAACGAGGGCAAAACTAAATATATGCTGTCATCGAAAAAAGCACGCTCACCACCGACGTCTTGGCCAGAATGTTAGTATTGGCAGTTATAAGTTCGAAGTAGTTAAAGACTTCGTCTACCTTGGCTCCGCAGTGACCTGGAACAACGACATCAGTTCCGAAATCAAACGCAGAATCACTCGTGCTAATCGCTGTTTCTTTGGGCTCGGGAGGTAATTGAGTAATAGAGCCCTCTCCCGAACGACAAAGTTGACTCTATATAAGACCCCTATCATCCCGGTCCTGTTGTACGGCGCAGAAGCATGGACACTATCAAAAGCGGATGAGGAGGCCCTTGGTCAGTTCGAGAGAAAGATTTTGCGCGTGATTTTCGGGCCTATAAGCGCAGACGGGGGATGGGGGAAAAGATTAAACCGTGAACTTTACAGGCTGTACAGCGACATGAGCCTACTCAGGCGTCTACGGATTCAACGCCTAAGATGGCTGGGCCATGTAGAGCGAATGGACACCACATCTCCAGCCCGGAGAGTCTTTGAATCCAACCCCGTGGGACGATGGCGCACACAGTTGAAAGGGGACCTCAGCCAACTGGGTGTGCGGCAATGGAAAAGGCTAGCAAAAGGTAGTGCTAGATGGAGGGGCATGTTGGTTGAGGCCCATGTTCACCCCGAACTGTACCGCCCTCTAAGAAGAAGAAGAAGAAGAAGATTTAACATACGCTGCCGAAGTTGCAAAAAACCGCTGGAAAAGGAATCCTTTAACCATTTCCTATGTGAATGCCCGGCTCTAGCTAGAACCAGACAACGCACACTCGGCAAAGCCTTCTTTGACGATCCACCAGAATTCAGTAATAAAGAACTCTGCAACATCAAGTTTCTCAACTCCACAGGTTGGATTTGAAACACAAATCGACACATTAGGTCACTTCATCATAATGGTGGTATCATAATGGCGCAAATTGGTATGACTGTTTAGTCGATACCAATTAGTATTCGTGAATCCACAGTGACGAACCCTACTTCTCACTCGTTTGGGTATTGAGCTGTTTCCACTCTCAACTCATTAATTTTCCCACGAAAAAAATATGGATGGTTAAAACCAGAGCTAAAACACTTTTCAAAGTTACCTTGAGTCCATCGAAATCCTTAAAGAAATTCTGAGTTAAGAGTTAGACAAGCTTGTCTAACTGAATCTGAATCATGGTTACGAAACTTTGACACAACCTTCCAAACTCATCCACAATTTCGTTATGAAGTGTCTAAAAGTCACTACCGCCAAGAAATGTCTGTTTAATTCGCACACGTGCTTAGCAAATTTTTATCGGTCGTCGATCAAATTAATGATTTTATTGAAAACAGCTTAGACACCTTGATTGATAGGTGGCCACGGGATAACCACCGTTTGACCGTCAGTGCCTCAAACACCCACAATAGCACCAGGTTTTCTTCATGATGGAAAGACACTTATGCATTGTATTGTATATCTGCAATTCGGATAAACAATCGTCATTTACCAGGAAGGCTTTGGTATTCTTTTGTTCAATCGCAATCTCCGTCCAATATAGTCGATTACAGTTTCCCATTAGGAGCAATCAGCTGGGAATCAATCAAAAAACCGAGTGACAACCATGCCAATCGATCTTCATTTATTACAAAACGAGTCGTTTTGCAAAAACTAAATGCCTGACCTTCCTAGCCAGACTATCATATGGTCTTCAGTTTTTCGTTGAGCATTGGACGGTTCGGTTGTCGAAAGTGTCGTCGGTTTTGAATTGTAATGGTGCTGCTGAATTAAATTCCCTTGATTTTAAGGAATGGTTGATGAGATAATAATAACTGAAATCAGGTAGACGATTTAGACTCGTGATAGTTGGATTTTCTTTTCTCAAAGAAAAGTATCTCTAAGATTCGCAACGTAATAAATGTGTCCTCAAACCGGTACCCCACATACTGCTCGTAACCTTTTCGAAAACTAAAAACTTCCTCAGATTGTTTGCTTGATTGCTGACCTACTTTTAGGCAACTAATACTCTCTTGACGTAATCCTTCCACCACCACTCAAGTAGTGGAATGAAATCTAATCTAAACTAAAATTGAAAATTAAATTTCACTGGTCATTGGTCATACGATTCATCTCTACAGTGACTAATATCAGTTAAAACTTAGTGTTATAATGGGTGATACGAAAGGTTTCCGTGGTCTTCTGTTTAATTCTTGAACAGAAACATTTATTCAAATTTAATTTAATCAAGTACATACATGGTCTTTCATTAAGCGCTTCCTATATTTAAATTTAAATATATACAACAAAGTGTGTGTAAGATATCATCGATATTTTTTACTCCTTCGAAAGGCCTATGGCGTCATCATAACATAACATCGAATATACTTACTTACTAAGGTGGCGCTACAGTTCGGGGTGAGCCAGGGCCTCAACCAACAAGCCTTTCCAGCCGGCCCGATCTTTGGCCAGCCGCTTTCAGTTCCGCATGCCCAGTTGGTTGAGGTCCCTTTCCATCTGCGCGCGACACCTTAAATGCGGTCGTCCCTCGGGGTTGGAGTCGAAGACTCCTCGGGCCGGAGCGTTGATGTCCATTCGCTCTACATGGCCTACACGTCTAACTAGGCCCTCTCTTAAAGTAGATCGTACCTCTTGTATAGGCTGCAAGTCACGATAAAGAAATCACATGACAATGCGTCACCCTGTCTAAAACCTTTTTTAACCACAAAGGGGTCGGTTAGTTCACCACCGACCTTAATGGAGCAGCGAGAGTTCTCCATAGTGATCCTGCACAGTCTGACGAGTTCGGCAGGAATGTTTAAACATGACATGGCTCTGTATAGCTCGTCCCTATAAACACTGTCATACGCGGCTTTAAAGTCGACAAAAAGATGGTGCGTGACGACCTGGAATTCATGGGTCTTCTCCAAGATTTGCCGTAGTGTAAATATTTGGTCTATAGTGGATTTTCCTGGCCTGAAACTACACTGGTAGGAACCTATCAGATTGTCCACGAACGGTTTCAGGCGCTTACACAGTACGGCAGAGAGGATCTTGTACGCGATGTTCAGGAAGCTTATCCCTCTGTAATTGGCGCAGCCATAGGGTCTCCTTTCTTATGGACCGGGCAAACGATACCGAGATTCCATTCATCGGGCATGCGTTCTTCCGACCATATCTTGCAGATGAGTTGGTGCATGTTCCTGACCAGCTCATCGCCAGCTGCTTTAAACAGTTCCGCGGGGAGTCCGTCTACTCCAGCAGCTTAGAGAGTTAGAGAGGGTACAGGGGGTGGGACAAAGTCGCCTGATCACTGCGGCCACGAGTGGGCCTATTGTGATGTCCCCCACTTACAGTTCACTCAAGAATCCTGAGTTTGTGATGAAACTTAGTATGCTTTTGAGTGAGCTAGCAGCGATTTCTTCTGCTTCAAGATAATACTTGCCTAAGTGACGATGACGTGTACTGACAAGGCAGTTACAGTGGCATAGTATGTGCTCTGCTGTTTCTTCGTCTTCATTACAAATTCTGCAAGTGTCATCTTGTATGATGCCCATCGTCTTGAGATGTTTGTTGACTGGGCAGTGTCCAGTAAGGAAACCTGTGATTAAGCGAATCTGACTCCTCGAGAGCATGAGGAGTTGTTTCGTTCTGTTGAGAGATGTAGTTGGGAGGAACAACTTGGCTTGTCTGCTACCTTTCGTTTGTAACCAGTAGTGATCCGTCGTGTTCCTAAACCAATTGTTTATGCAGCATTTGGTGGTGCTGATGGGTATGCCGCAGAAAGGCCGTGGCATCATGAATGGTGATGCGGAGCCTTTCCTAGCTAGTAGGTCCGCCTTTTCGTTGCCTGAATGGCCGCTGTGTCCAGGTATCCAAATGAGATGAACTCTGTTTGTGCTGGCCAGCTGGTGAAGTAAATGTAGGCAGTCCCATACCAGTTTGGAGGTGACTTCATAGCTCTTTAGGGCTAGAAGTGCAGCCTTGCTATCAGAGAGAATGTAAATGTTTTTGTTAAGTATGTTTCTGTTTAAATTTTCTCTGAGGCAGAGTTCTATAGCAAATATCTCTGCTTGAAAAACGGAGTTATATCTGTCCATGCTGACGTAGATGGATGTGCCAGTATTTGCTCCGTAAACTCCAGCCCCAACGCCTTCGTTCGTTTTGGAGCCATCTGTGTACCACACATAGGATCCACGATTGAAGGGGGGTCTATCCTGTTCCCAGTTTTGTCGGTTGGGGAATGTGACCTTGTAGTTTTGGCTGAAGTTGTATCTGGGGAGACAGTTGTCTGAGAGAGATATCATTAGGATTTCATGCCTGTTTATCTCCGTAAGGATATCAGGGTGAAAGAGCCTACGGTTAGAGTCATCCTCCACGATCAATCTATGGGCGAAGACCATTGCTTCTTTCTTCAGTTGGAGGTGAAGAGGTGGCAGGTCTGTGATGACTTCTAGTGCTGCTGTGGGGGTTGTTCTCATGGCCCCGGTGATACAGATGCAAGCTAGTCTTTGCAATTTGTTGAGCTTGGCTTGCACTGTTGCTTGTTTTGTTTTGTGCCACCAGACGGGCGCAGCATATGTGAGGATTGGTCTGGTGATTGCTGTGTATAGCCAGCGGGTCATTTTGGGGTTTGTGCCCCAGTTTTTGCCAGTGAGACTTTTGCTGGTCCATAAAGAGATCCTGGCTTTCTCAATGGTTTTTGCAATGTGAGAGTTCCAAGTGAGCTTTTCGTCTAGAGTTATCCCTAGATATTTGACTTCTTTTGAGAACTCTATCGCTTCACCAAAGAGGGTAGGTTTGGTGAGTTTGTGCCTATTCCTCCTTTTGGTGAAGGCGACTATAGTGCTTTTCCTAGGGTTGACCTTTAGTGCAACCTTTGTGCACCAGTTTGCAACAAGATTTAGTGCCCGTTGGAGGAGTTCCGAAACCGTGTTTTCGAATTTGCCTCTAACCAGGATCACTATGTCGTCGGCATAGCCTTGGACATAGAAACCATTGTTGCTGAGTATGTTAATCAGTTCATTTACCACGATGGACCACAAGAGAGGTGAGAGAACCCCACCTTGAGGGCATCCTTTCGCGGCATTAACACTGATTTTATCATTGCCTAGTGAGGTGTTTATTTTCCTATTACTAAGCATGTGTTGGATCCAATTGCATGTGGTGTTATCCACCCCTGTGCTGAGGATGCAACGTTTTATTTGGGTGTAGTCGGTGTTGTCGAAAGCACCCTCAATATCAAGAAAGCAACCTATCGCAATTTCTTTGTCGCTCAGGGATTTGTTGATCCGGGCTGTTAGCTCCTGAAGAGCATGCGTGGTCGATTTCCCAGGCTGGTAGGCATATTGGTTTTTGTGAAGTGGTGATCTTTTCAGGGCACCGTTCCTGATATGCCTATCCAGAATTTTTTCCATTGTTTTTAGGAAAAAAGAGGTAAGGCTTATCGGTCTGTAGGACTTAGGCAGGTCTGTGGGTCTACGGCCTACTTTGGGAATGAATTTTACCTTTACCTCTGTCCAGCTCGTTGGTATGTATCCCCATGCATAGCTGGTTCTAAAGATGTTGATCAGCATGGGGCTAATTATCGCACTTCCTTTCTGAAGGAGGGCTGGGAAGATGCCATCCTCCCCCGGGGATTTGTACGGGTCAAAAGAGTTAATGGCCCATTTTATGCTTCCCTCGTGGAAAATTTTTTGTGCTCTCTTCCATACCTCCCTGTTGGGTCTAGTTGCCCTGATCTGCGGAGGTATGTTAGAGAGATTAGAGGGAATGATTGTGGAGTCTGGGAAGTGCGTACTGGTTAGAATTTTCAGTACTTCTGTACCATTCTCCGCGTAAGTGCCATCTGCTCTCCTCAACAGTCCAATTTGGTTAGTGTGCTCTTTGGCGAGAACTCTGTGGATGCGAGCGCTGCTCTGTATGTCTGATAGACTACTGCAGAGCTTTTTCCATGAGTCTCTTTTGGCTCTTCTAATCTCTTGGTTGTAGTTGGTGAGTGAGGCACGGTACTGTGTCCAGTCACCAGTCCGTTTAGCTCTGTTGAACAGTTTTCTGGTAAGTGCTCTTAGCTTGGCCAGATTGCTGTTCCACCACGGAGTGGTACGATTGCCTGAATTAACTTTCTCTGGGCAAGCGTTGTGAAAGGCAGATAAGATGGTAGCATTGAGGCTGTCACAGCTGAGTTCGAGGCTGTCTATGTCTCTGATGCTATTGGGACAGTTTCCGATCGATTGTGCGATTTCCAGGCTATATGTGTCCCAGTCTGTCGCTCTCGGTTGTCTGTATGTTCTGGTAATTCTATCTCTTACTTTTATGTCAAAACAGATCTGTCGATGATCTGACATCGATGTTTCTGTTGAGACATGCCAGTTTTGGATAGAGTTGCCTATGAACGGTGTGGTTAGGGTGAGGTCTAGTACCTCTTCTCTAATTCTATTCATAAAGGTGGGACTATTTCCGCGGTTTATGATATTGAGGTTATTCTTGCAAATAAATTCTAACAAGTACTCACCTCTTTTGTTAATGCCCGAGCTTCCCCATGCTGTGTGGTGGGCGTTTGCGTCACAGCATATGATGATCTGTGAGCCTCTTCTTCCACAGTAGTCTAGGAGATCCTGCAGTGGTGTAAAGCTGAGATCGGTGGAGTCGCCCGGTAGGTAGGCTGAGCAAACTACGACATCTGACCTACCTTCCGCAGTGGATAGCTGAATAATGGCAGCTGCCAGGTCCTTATTCGTATATTCTGAAATGGGAATGGCTTTAATGGTGTTATTAATCATTATGCAAGCCCTAGGTCGTCCATCATTTGTGGAGTCGTAGAGCAGCTCACCTGATATTCCTTTGATCTGGTCTTTGACCGTATAGGGTTCCTGGATAAAGGCTATATCAAAGTGCTCCTTATTAAATCTATGGCTCAGTACCGCAGACGCGGCCTTTGCATGCTGTAGATTTATTTGGATGCACTTTAATCCCGACATGGTGGATTAAGCGAGATACTGGCAGGGCCGCCAGTGTTAGTGACTGGTACAACCATAGGGCTGACCCCTGAAGTCCTGGTTGCCCGAGTAGTTTCTTCAGGCAGCCTTGACGTTTGGGGTACTTTCGTTGCCTCTGTGGTTGATTCACTATCACCAGATGCAGTAGTTGTTGCTCTCTGGCTTGGCTTATGCACGCCGAGTTCCTCACTTTCTTTCCTGGGCATGGCCAGTGTACTTTGGGCATCGCACTTCGGATGGGCTTGTGCCCTGTCCTTGGTTTTGTTGTCCGCAGTTATCTTTGCCTGCTTGGGAATTCCCTTGATCCTGATTAGGATCTGGGAGAAGTTGAGGAACAGTTTAAACCTTTGCTTCACGATGGCGTCTTTGGATGTCTCATCAATGGCAAAGGTTACTTGGTCCCCACCGCTTTTTTCCTTGGCGATCCTGAGGACTCTCCATCCTTTAGTGCTAATGTTCGCATTTTGCTTCATTATGCGCATAAGGAAGGTGTCCTTGGTTAGGTCATCGGCTTCGGGGACGAAAGTTACGCAGGTGTATAACTTGGGGATGTCATTGCCCTGAGTTGCACACAGATCTGCGTTTTTCCATGGCTTAATCTTCTTTATCGACGACATGAGCCAATTTTTGGTCTCTGTATCGTGACAGGTGATAGATAGCCATCCGTTTCTGGCTGAGGTGGCCTCGAATCTGAGGGCAGGACAATTCTTATCTGCCTTGTCCATTTCCTCTAGCAGGCTCTTCCTCACTAACTTTATTTGTTGATCAGTTAGGGTCTCTTGCGGGTGTAGCGAGTGCATGATAGCGACTTTGCACCGAGCAATAGCATCCCGATAAGATGGCTCGGGTGCTTCCGTACGCTCTCGTGCACCTCCACTAGTTCCTTTAGTGGGTTTAGTTTTGGCTTCACCAGCGGATCCAGGGCGATCATTTAGTTTACCGGCACATGAGCTACTTGGTGTCTCTGTGTGTGGTCGACTCTTCTTCGAAGTGTTCTCCACGAGGGAGTTGTCGTTTGATCGGTTGCGTTTGGGATTTGGCAAGTCTGGGTTTTTGTTAGCTTCCCTTTCCGCAAGCACGAGAGCATATCTTGCTTTTTCTTTTCGCCTCGCCTCTTCGGGCTCTATTCCCTCCCGGATTAGTGCGGCGATTCGTCGCCTTTGGGCCCCGGTAAAATAGTCATATTTCTGCCGAGGTTTTTTGGCGTCGCTGACCACTGCAACCTCAGTGCTTGGACCATTTGGTGCCTGAGCAGTTTGATTGTCCGTCTTATTAGACAGGAGCGTGGTAGCAGGATTTGGAGATGGTACTGTGTCTTCTGTCTCCATTTTGTGTACTGGTGAGCGGAGGAGGTATTCTTCCTCCGACTCCGTTAGTGTTCTGTTTTCTGTAGTGTTATGTTTTTGTTTTTGTTTTTGTTGTTTGTGCATAGATTGGACCCACGAGTATGGCGAGAATTGTTGGTCAACATCTACAGAGCTCCCATGTAGATGCAAGGCTAATTACTATGTGAGGGCGCCTGGTATCACATAGGGATCGTACGTTAGCGATGCACATTTTTGTATTCCCTGCACCATTCAGTCCTCGGCACGTATTCCAAACCACCTTGACTTGGGAATGTAATTGCTCTTGGTCCGCGGGGGTACAATGACCCCTACCACATTACGTGGCCTTCCCCTATCCGCCACCTGGGGACGCGCCGGGTCGCCTGAGAAGCTCGAGTTTACCCGGACTCCAGCAGCTTTATAAGACTTAAGTTTCGATATCGCTATCTTAACATCGTCTAGGTCGGGTGGACAGGATTCTCCTTCGTCTTCGTCCATTGTGAATGGTTCGCTATGCCTGTCAGGGGCATTTTGACTATCATCGCCGTTATACAGTCTGCAGAAGTGGTCCTTCCACAATCTCAGCATCGACTGTGACTCCACTACTAGTTGTCCGTGCTCATCCCCTCAGGCTTCTGCTCTGGCTTTATAGCCTTGGCATGTTCGGTTTATTTTCCGGTAAAATTTTCGAACGTCGTTCCTGCAGTAACATCTCTCCATCTCCTCGATCTCGCGCTTCTCGTGCTCTTTCTTTTTCCTTCTCAGAAGCGCATGCTTCTTCCTCCTTTTCTGTTCATAGAGCTCGCGGGCAGCTCTCGTCCGTCGGTGCAATGCGGCTATGTATGCATTCTGTTTCTCTACATGAGCCTGTCTGCACTCATCATCAAACCAGGGGTTTCTCGACGGTGGTGGCTCGAAACCGAGTACATCTGAGGCGGCCTCTCTAATGGCGTTCTGACAACGACTCCATTGCTGCTCTACGGTGTCTGCAGATTGCATCGGGACTTGAGAGAGCTTGAGAGAGACTTGATCGGCGAAGGTCCCGACGGTCTCCTGCGATTGGAGCTTTCCGACGTTCAATTTTGGTGTTCTTACTCGACTCCGTTGATTCCGAGAAATTCGCATCCGTACCTTGGCTGCAACAAGGTAATGATCCGAATCGATGTTTGCTCCTCGAAAGGTTTGGACATCTAGGATGCTGGAGGAGTGTCTGCCGTCGATCGCAATATGATCAATTTGGTTGGTTGTCGATTGATCGAAAGACCGCCAGGTCCCCTTATGGATGTTGAGGTGTGGGAATCGTGTACTTGTTACTACCAGATTATGTTCCGCCATAAAGTCCACTAGCCTTAGTCCGTTTTCTGACATGGTGTTGTGTAGGATGTGCTTTCCAATGACCCGTTCAAACATAGCTTCTTTACCCAGCTTCGCATTGAAATTTCCTAGAACGATTTGGGTGTCATAGCTGGGACATTGCGCACATGTTCTGCCTAGGAGATCATAGAAGTCGTCTTTATGTCGGTCATTTTTCTCCTCTGTGGGGGCGTGGACACATAATAAACTTATATTGCCGAGATTGGCCTTGATGCGGATAGTTATGAGGCGTTCGCTTACATACTGGAAGCTTAAGACTTCTTTCCTGAGTCTGCCTCGAATAACAAATCCACATCCGAATAAGCGTTGTTTATTTTCTCTGTAGCAGTTTCCGTTGTAGATATCACAGTTTTTCATTTGCTTTTTGCCTGGCCCATCCCATCGCACTTCTTGGAGCGCGGTAATGTCTGCCTTATAGCAGTCCAAAGAGTTGACCAGTTGTCCGGCTGCACCTGGTCTGTTGAGGGACCTAACGTACCAGGTGCAGATCCGGAATTCGTTGTTGCAGATCCGTTCGTTGTCCGGGGTTGTCAACATGTAATCCGTCCTTATCCGAGGACCCCAACCTGGAGGGCCAGGTTCCTCTTTCCCCAGGAACAAGGGGTCGGGTCGCTGCACACATTGGTTCACTACCTGGCGGGTACCAGTATAGCTATCCAGGGGTGGTCACGCGGAGGCTGTATGTCAACTTGGATTGAACAGGGACAGAGATCGAAGCTGGCGTTTGCCAAGTTAAACGCGATCAACTTCTTTGCTCTGTTTGCTCGCTCCCTTCTCCCCTTCATATATGTAGCTGAAAATAAAAGATCAGGTTTTTTACCGCAGTCGTTAATTGAGTGTCTATGGAACGAGGCAAAAAGGTTCGCGACGATTTTAGGGCCGTCGAAGGAAGTATTGCTCCATTTGAGAGTGAAAGGGATCCCGTCAGACTTTTTGGTGGAAGCATCTAGGATCTGTAATGGGAGACGTCTGCATTCTTTGAAGATATGAGTTGTAAAGGGGGTGACAGACGATGGAGAAACGTAGGAAGGGTTGTTGGTACTTCGCGTAATCAGTGGGGAATAGTTTATTTCTCGTAATACGAAGAGTAATGGCGCAGTGGGTAGTGTGTTGGCCTCTGACGCCGATGACACGGGATCGAATCCCGACACAGCCATGTCATCGAACGTGTTTTTCACGGTGTTTCTCCTCAGCGGGGATCTGACAAAACCCCCTGTAGTAAAATTGTTATGAAAAGCTTCTCGAAATTCGCCGTTCGGAACCGGCAATAAACTGTAGGTCCCTTTCACCTATGTGAAAATGAAATCACACACAACATTGGTGATTGAGAGAAGCTCGGCTCAGGTTCTTCATGGACTGTAACGCCAACATACATACATACATACATTACGGAGAGTACTCAGTTGTTTGTTATACCAAGAAGGTATTGAGAAATAATTTCCCGAAGTACGTACAGATCCGATTGGATTATACAGTTAAAGAGAGCCGTGTTAAAAAATTCCAATGCAATGGCAGTAGGCATGTTTTCGCTCATGAAGAGTCATTAACAACATTTTTAAACGTGGCGAAGTTGACCTTCCGGAAGTTAAAAAAGAGAGAGTTATCATAAGTGGTGGAAAGTTGATTTAGTTTATAGGAAAACTTAAGTGATAAGGGAGGATGATATTGATCGAGAATGGATAGCAAATGGTTAGACGCAGTAACATCAGAGCTATAGGCACCAGAAGAAAATATGAGGTTCAGTTGTCTACCAAGATTGTTGGTGATCTGAAATAGATTAACTCTACGGTCGGTGAAAAGAGTTTCCTTGTCAGACGAATTAAATTGAATTAAATTGAATTGAAGGCATTGGGGTGTGTCACATTATGACACTCGTGCCGGAACTATTAAGGTCTATTGTACTCCCTTCTTTGGTCTAGGATTTTAGTGCAGTCCTCAAAAATTTGACATCATCTCTAGATGGGATTTCTTGAAAGTCTTTCCATGTTACTGTTGCTTTGTTTGTCATTCTGAATCTTTCTGCATCGCGACCTGTGCAGATAATTAACATATGCTCTATGGTTTCTTTGGCATTGTTAAATCGCCTACAGATATATGTGCTGTTGAAGTCTAATTTGTAAAGGTGGTAATTGCATGTCCCATGTCCTGTTAGTGCGTCACTAGCACTTTTAGGTTAGCTTTGTTTAGTTATTGAACTTCTTTAGCCCTTTTTGGGTTGTAATTTTATTTCGATGAAGTTCTTTGAGTGTATAACAACCTCCAAGTTGTTCCAGAACTGGTTAATTTGTTTTATGATCCATTTGTATAAGTGTAGTTTTGTTTCCACATTGTTGAAACCATAAAGGGGGGAAGGCCTTTTACACTTGACCACTTATCTTAAATAGTATGTCAGCCTTTTCATTGCCTTCATGGTTTTCATGGCCTGGAGACCAAATCAGCATTAGATTATGGTTTTCCGCCTGTTTATTAAGTGTTTTCTGGCCTTAGAGTTAAAAGTGTAACTCTTTAGTGCTTTGAGAACTGCTTGGCTATCTAAGGATGTCGATATCTTTATATTGTTAGGTTTTCTGATGCTGTACTGCTTCATTGATTGCAAACAGTTCCGCCTGAAATATTGTTGACTCACCGCAGAGAGAAATGTGTAGTCTGCACCTAGGCCCAAACACTCCAGCTCCTACTTTGCTTCCAGATTTCGACCCATCAGTGAACCATTTCTGGGCTCCATCGTTCATCCACGAGGGGTTATTAAGAATCTCTAAATGTCCAACCAGGTCCCCTTCTTTGTAATTATAGGTTCTCTATAAAGTTCAGGCTTGTTTTGCAGCTTCAGCCTATGTGGCAGTGTGTAATTAAGGAATGTTTAATATTGTTTGCAGCCCTACAGTTAGGTAGTCTTCATTGCTCCAGTTGTGCAGATACACGCTTGACTTTGTATTTTATTCAGTTTGTTCATGGCACTTCTTTGTTCACTTTTTTTTTTACCATACAGCAGCGCCAGAGAGTATGGTTGGCTTAATCATTTTGACAGACTCATATTTGGGGTTGGGGTTGTCAGACGAAGCTTTAATAGGAACAAAAAAATCCTCGTCTTCTGAAGGTCTGAAGGTGTCCATTGCAGAAATGGAAGATTGAAATCCCCAATGATGATGAAGTCATCGCTTGGATCGGCATCGGAGAAAATTGAGCCGATTGTATCAACAGCTAGCTGGTGCAAGTTGTGAATGACGGATGTAACCGCGTAGGCAAGTTCAAACGAGGTAGACTTCGAAATTGCAACAGACAGTTCGGAGTCAAGAATATGTATGTACTAGGAATGGGGTTGGTATCAGTTAAGACATTAAGGAGTTAAGGTAGACAGTTGAGATCTTGGAACAGAACCCTTCCACATTTTGATAATATAAAGTGAGAAAATGCTCAGAGAGGGCTGCTCAGAGAGAGAGTTTAGGGACGATAACAGTTGTTGGCGTCCAAGCGAGCTTTTTGGTAAGAGGCAAGGCGCTTAGAGCTAGTATGATTGGCGAAACTAGAAAGGTGTTTCTTACTTTAACTCTCATGGAAACGGTCGGAGATCAAATCATGTCAGTAGCAGCTAGCAGCTCTCCACTAAATTGTCCAGTGCATGTATTATACATTCAGTCAAAAAGATTTTAATTCACGCAAAATGCAAGCAATGTACATACATATATTGTTTCGCGGTCGGTAAATTTAGTTTGGTTTTCGTTACCTCCTGGTATACCTTACCCTCTTATTCCAGTCAATATGTCCTTACCTCAAGAAACTGCGAACAACTATCGCCGATCTTTTTTTTTTCCCGAAAACAAAACAATAAGATTCGTTACCTTGTTCTTCCACTTGTTCATAGACCTCTCGAAAATCTTCGAATCAAGTAGAATTTCCACTGACCAGAACTCGGTCATAGGCTGTCTGATGGCTTCTTTCAAGTTTTTCCATAAATAACGACTCCGTGAAACATAAGCGTAAACAAAAACTCACCATCACAAAGCTGAGGCTTTATCGTATCGGAACAAGTCCGATGATAAGTCCACACATTCATCACAATTACTATCTCTAACTAGATAGCGCTATCTCGAACCATGTGAACTTCAATTGTCTTCGATGTATTTCTTGTCGAAAATCTTGTTTACAATTTCCTATTGCTACTAACACGATCGTACTAACCACGATTCTGATATTCCACATTCCACTACTATAACAATTCTCTATATCCCTTCTCTCAACTGACCTTAGTGACTACCCGCCTGGCATCACTGCTGATATAACAGAAATTCAGCCATTGAATAGCCCAAAGAAGGTTCCGTCATCTGGCATATTACAAAATTCTAGTCGAACAACTACCCCTCCTCCTCCGATGCCTATAACCGCCAGTGACGACCAACACCTACAACAGCCGCTTACAGCAGCAACAACAAGCCAACCCCAACAGCAACAAAAGTACTATCGTAGTCCTTGCGATCGCTGTGGCTATCACAACTTCCCCGTAGTCTTGCACTCCAATCAGTTGCCCATATCACCGCTAGCACGATCACAAAACAGTCTCGAAATGGCTGGAACGACAACACCACCAAATAACCTATTGGTCGTGCATCATCATTCGAATATGCGCCGAAACGACTCGAGCTATTCCATAGGATTGCCCACACACGAGCTGGCCGTATCGCGACGGCCTTCCATTCTCCTGCAAGAAATACTTACAACACGGCGACCCTCAATAGTGCTCGGTGGACTACGTGGACGTGAAAACACTCACAAGACTCCCAAGACAATGCGGTACACATTCAAATACTCCAGCGTGGAGAAAGTCCTCGATTCATGTTTTATAACTCTTTTGATTTCTATGCTTACAGTCTACTGGAGGAGAATCACAACGATGGCAGTGCATTATCGATCAACGGCCACCATAATGGTAGCGTCTGTGATAGTGAACGAGGTCCAAAGAGTGCCATGGCCAAGCAGTCAAAATTCAAGAACCGACGAGTGGGCGAGTGAGTATTCGAACTACAGTGGCATTAGTCATTTTGGCTAATGAGTGATTGTATCTTCCAGTGATGCGATCAGTTCATCATTGTCTGCACTCTATTGCAAAATGCTTGTGCTAATGGGAGTGTGCCTGCCCATTACCGAGATCATCTCTGACCAAGTGCCTAGCTACGTTTATCAAGGCTTTTACGTGTACCTCTATAGTGGAAGTGTCCTGTTTGTATTCTTCCTGTATATTAGTGCCTTCAGGCATCGAGCGCTGTTCAACGTTCTTAAGGATTTTCGTATGTCCTTTTTAATGTATTTCGTCAACCTCTTTTTTTAAATATTTCTTCCATTTCAGATGAGAAGAATAACAATATCCATCTCAAGCGAAGAGCCTCACGTTTTGGAAGTTTTTATCTTCGTATCGGAGCTATTGCATTCGCCATTGGCAATATGGTCTATTCCGGTCTGGAATTTGGTCAATTCTTCGAGCTCAACGGACGACCAGGTTGTCAAGACCCATTTCTGGCCATCACACCCATTGCACGCATAGCTCTCTGCATCATCCAAGTGCAATTCATATTCTTAAACAACACTTATCTGGATATGGCAAGTCATAAAGTCATCTGTCGCTTCGGTCTAATGCATATGGTGGCAACGAACTTATGCGAATGGCTCTATGTCCTAGTCGAAGAGACAAAACACGAAATCTTTCATGTCGTGACACATCAATCTTCTAATAATCACCAAACGATCAGCAATTCACATCACATTGAGAACATGACCGCGGTAATAGCAAACGCGTCGGCTGTAGCGAATCACCGTGTACCTGGGTGTTCCAGAACTAACATAATGGGAGCTCTAGTGCAAGAAGTGTCTCCCTTCCTCTTCCCCTGCACCATTGAATACTCTCTGATCTGTGCAGTGATTCTCTATGAAATGTGGAAGACGGTGAAATCCATACCCGATATTGCAAAAACTCGAAAAGACTCTATGAAACCCATCCATGACCGGCAAGCTTCGCACACTTTTTCAGTCGATTGTTCGCAATCTCACAAAGGGCTCTTTGTCGGAATTCTCGTCATTGTGATGACCATCATTTCGATCATCATGTACTTTGTCCTATACACACAGCCCGGCTATGAATTGATCGCAACAAAGGAAGTCACTCTGTGGGAAACGACCATCTACTGCTTATGTGCCATGGCAATTGTCACCGGAATGTTCCTCATGCGTGATCTGAAGTACGTTTCGAGCGACGATCACCATTCGATGGAGCTAGATTGTACACTACTTATCGTAGCCCAAACTGGCGTATATCTTTACGGAATGTTTAGTATAATGGGAAGTTACTTTTCGAAATGGGACACGGTTCCGGATCGAGTGGAAGGCATCGTCGCAGAAGTTTTCAATCTTCTGCAAACTTCTCTGCAAACCATGTTTATCTTGCATGCTGTACATCGACGTTGTAAAGGCTCGAAACAACAACGAAAGAAACCCGGTCGTGAGATAATCACGTATCTACTGGTTGCAAATATGGCTATTTGGTTTATAAACACATTGATCAAAGGTCGTGCAGTATTCCGGCAGACTCATCTTGAGTTCTATGGTGTTTGGGCATGGACGGTTATTACGCATGTTTCCATGCCTCTGGCGATATTTTACAGATTTCATTCGACCATATGCCTGTTCGAGGTATGGAAGATAACGTATAAGGCCAAGAGTCACTAGATATAGGATAACGTTAAATATTTATCTGTTATAGTGCTTTTAAGTTAAATTTTATAGAAATGCATATAGATACATATGTATAGACACATGCATTTTTATAAAATTAGCGTTTGTGTGAAATATTTTTTGTTTTAAGCAAGTAAACGTGATAATAAATGATAAAAACCGGCCAAGTGCGAGTCGGACTCGCGCACGAAGGGTTCCGTACCATCTGTATATATATAAATATGAAAGAGACTATGTATGTTACCTCATCAAATGACAGATCTTGGTTGCAGGCAGGACTTTTTGGATGAAAATCATGTCTGTTGTATGGGAGCCCCCCTTAAATATTCATTTTGCTCTGTTTTTAGTATTTGTCGTGGTAGCGGCAACAGAAATACATCATCTGTCTAACTATCCCGGTTTATGAGATACAGCCTGGTGACAGACGGACGGACGGACAGCGAAGTCTTAGTAATAGGGTTCCCTTTTACCTTTGGGTACGGAACCCTAAAAAACGATTTGTTTGAATTCTTCGTTGAGATGAAATCAAACTTAACGATTCCCGCCTCCGGTCCACCGAATACACAAACCATTTTAGTACAATAGGTTAATTCTCTTAGTGTGGTTGCAATATTGGATACAAAATACGCTTTTCAAAATAAGCCAC
Organism: Eumerus sabulonum; assembly: GCA_951905685.1. Classification (NCBI taxonomy): domain Eukaryota; kingdom Metazoa; phylum Arthropoda; class Insecta; order Diptera; family Syrphidae; genus Eumerus; species Eumerus sabulonum. The sequence goes on along the minus strand of OX645062.1, from coordinate 56,646,521 downwards.
TACGAGTTGTCGTCAATGCACCGCGGTATATTAGAAACGGCGATATCCCCCGAGGCCTGAGTTTCTCAACTTTGATAAACGAAACAAACAGTTTTGCAGAGAAACATAAACGTCGGCTTGCTTAGTTACTTACTTATCAGGCCAGCAATCCATGGATGATCTGAGCCTGAGCTATAGCTGTTTTCCATCCTTGACTGTTCCGGGCACGCTACTTCCAGTTATCAAGACCAAGTTGTCTTACATCCGCGATTTACTTACTTACTTATATGGCACTACAGTTCGGGGTGAACCAAAGCCACAACCAACAATCCTTCCCAGCCAGCACGATCTTTGGCCAGCTGTTTCCAGTGCCGCACGCCAGGTTGGTTGAGATCCCTTTCCACCTGTGTGCGCCACCCTAGATGCGGTTGTCTTCTGCTGCGCCGTCCCTCGGGGTTGGAGTCAAAGACACTTCGGACCGAAGCGGTGATGTCCATTCGCTCTACATGGCCCAGGCATCTTAGACGTTGGATCTGTAGACGTCTAACTAGGCCGATGTCGCTGTACAGCCCGTACAGTTCTTGGTTGAATCTTCTCCTCCACTCTCCGTTTACACAAACGGGGCCAAAGATTGCACGCAGAATTTTCCTCTCGAAACACCCAAGAGCCTCTTCATCCGCTTTTAATTACGTCCAAGCCTCAGTGCCGTAGAGGAGGACCGGGATGATTAAGGATTTGTAAAGGGGTAACCTTAGTTTTTCGAGATAGGGCTTTACTACTCAGTTGCCTCGTGAGCCCAAAGAAGCAGCGGTTGGCAATAGTTATTCTGCGTTTTATCTCAGCGCTGGCGTCGTTGCTGCTTGTCACTATCGGGCCAAGGTAGACGAAGTTCTTGACTACTTCATTTGTAGTCCCCATTTACCCTTAGACCCAATTTAGCCGCTTCTGCTTCTATGCTAGGGAACGCCTCATTGACGTCTCGCTTTGCCCGTGCAATAAAGTCAATGTCATCTGCGTAGACAAGCAATTGTGTAGGCTTCAAGTAAATCGTACCCCTTGTATTGGCCGTAGAGTCCCGCACAATCTTTTCACGTATGATGTTAAAGAAATCACATGATAGTGCGTCACCTTGCCTAAAACCTTTTTTAATATAGAAATGGTTGGTTAGTTCACCTACAACCTTAATGGAGCAGCGAGAATTCTCCAATTCTACAAAGTCTGACGAGTTTGGCAGGAATGTTTAAACATGACATTGCTCTGTATAGCTCGTCCCTATAAACACTGTCATACGCGGCTTTAAAGTCGACAAAAAGATGGTGCGTGGCGACCTGGAATTCATAATTCTTCTGCAAGATCTGCCGAAGTGTAAAAATTTGGTCTATCGTGGATTTTCCTGGCCTGAAATCACACTGACAGGAACCTACGAGATTGTCCACGAACGGTTTCAGGCGCTTACACAGTACGGCAGAGAGGATCTCGTACGCAATGTTCAGGAGACTTATACATCTGTAATTGGCGCACGATGAGCGAGTTCGGATCCCGATAACACTAACGCCATCGAATGTTTATTTCGCGGCGTCCCTCCTCGGCGGGGTACTGGCAAAACCCCCCGAAGTATACTTGCCGTGAAAAAGCTTCTGAACTCACGCCGTTCGGAATCGGCATTAAACTGTAGGTCCCTTTCACTTGTGTGAAAAATTAAGCACACACAACACGGGTGATTGAGAGAAGCTTAGCTCTGCTCCTTCATGGGCTGTAACGCCACCAAAGAAGAATTGGCGCAGTCATAGGGGTTTCCTTTCTTATTGACCGGGCAAACGATGCTGAGATTCCATTCATCGGGTATGCATTCTTCCGACCATATCTTGCAGATGAGTTTGTGCATGTTCCTGACCAGCTCATCGCCAGCTGCTTTAAATAGTTCAGCGGGAAGTCCGTCTGCTCCAGCAGCTTTTTAAGACCTCAAGTTTCGATATCATCTAGGTCGGATGAACGGGATTCTTTTTCGTTTTCATCTATTGTGAATGGTTCGTTCTGCCTGATGGCAGCATTTTGACTATCGTTGCCGTTATACAGTCTGCAGAAGTGGTCCTTCCAGAGCAAGAGCCGTGGGCGCCGCCGCTGACTCCATCTTGCGAATTCTTCCGCTCCGTCCCGAAGAAGGAGCAAACTCCCACCTCTCTCGTTTGCTGCCCCCAACAACCTTACAAAGGGGTTTACCCTCTCTACAGTTGAGATACTAGATACTCAGGTGCCACCTCGTGGAGGTGAGAGTAGGAGTTGGCAGACAGAGGCTGGATTGTCGCCGCTTGTGACTTTATGTTCGCATACATTTGACGTTGACGACCCTTGCAAAAAACGAAAAAAGGACAATAATCTTCGGCTTTGTACGTAGAAGGCTAGGTCCCTAAACAGGCCACGTGCAGTCGAACAACTTGCGGTCGCCCTAGACCGCTATAAAGCGGACATAACCGCCATCCAGGAAATGCGATGGAATGGACCGGGTATAAAACGGATGAAAAACTGCGATATTTACTACGGCGACTGCTATAGGGAAAGAGGGCAACGGTTGTTTGGTTGCGGATTTGTTGTTCGAGGTGGACTAAGGCAAAAAGTCCTAAGCTTTCGGCATGTGAGCGAACGCCTCATAACAATCCGTATCAAGGCTAATTTTTTTAACACCAGCCTGATCTGCGTCCACGCCCCCACGGAAGGCAAGGATGACTCCGCCAAAAATGAGTTCTACGATCTCCTAAACAGAACGTATCCCCAATGTCCCAGCTATGACATCAAAATTGTACTAGTAGACTTCAATGCTAAGCTGGGTAAGGAAAGCATCTTTGAACGAGTCATCGGTAAACATAGCCTACACGACACCACATCCGATAACGGACACAGGCTGATTGATCTTGCTACGGGGCTTCCTGCACCTCGATATACACAAAGGCACCTGGCGGTATTTTGATCAATCGACTACCAACCAGATTGATCACATCGCGATCGACGTCAGACACTCCTCCACTATTCTTGATGTCCGAACTTTCCGAAGGGCTAACATCCACTCGGACCATTATCTTGTAGCAGCCAAGATGCGCTTACGGATATCACGAACGCAGCGGAGTAGCGGAATACAAAGTTATGACGTCGGAAAACTACTATCGCCAGAAACCGCTCGTGCTTTTACCGATTGCGTCTCCCTCAAGCTCTCCAATACACCTCAATCCTCCACGCTATCAATAGAACACCAGTGGAGCCTATGCAAACAAGCCCTGAAAAGCTCTGCATCCGAAGTCTTGGGTTTCAATGCTCCACCACGAAGAAACAACTGGTTCGAGGGCAGGAGGATTCACACAGCGAAGCAGGATGCATATAAGGCCTCGCAGGGATGAGAACGGACACCTAGTAGTAGAATCGCAGTCGATACTGAAAATGTGGAAATGCGAGTTCTGCAGACTGTATAACGGCGACGTTAGTCGATATACCGCTGTCAGGCAGAATGATCCATTTCTAATCGACGAAGACTGCATTGAATTCTGTCCTCCTGACCTCGACGAAGTTAAGATTGCCATATCGAAGCTCAAGTCGAATAAAGCTGCTGGCTCAGACGGACTGTCTGCTGAGCTCTTCAAGGCAGCTGGGGATGACCTGGTTAGGAGCATGCGCCAGCTCATCTGTAAGATATGGTCAGAGGAAAGCATGCCCGAGGAATGAAGTCTCAGCATCGTATGAGAATGCTCGCTACTCCATCCGAATCGGTGAACACCTTACCGATAGTTTTGATGACAAAAAAGGATCTAGGTAGGGCGATACGCTGTCGTGCCCGGAGAGTCTTTGAATCCAACCCCGAGGGACGAAGAAGCAGAGGACGGCCGTTTTTAAGATGGCGCACACAAGTGCGGCAATGGAAAAGGCTAGCAAAAGATCGTGCTAGTTGGAGGGGCATGTTGGTTGAGGCCCAGGTTCACCCCGAACTGTAGCGCCGGTTAAGAAGAAGAAGAAGTCTACCCCTTTAGGTCCATTCGCTGTTTGCCCTTCCCCGTTTGTAATTTCCAGATTGCAAGGGGTATCTCTGCAGTGGCTTTTATCACTTTTTGGCAGGTAAGCATCCGCCAGATAGATGCTACCCCTTCGAGGTCTTTGTTTGTCCTTTTCCATCCATACCACATTCAAGTGGTACAAGTTCGAAGAGGAGGACGCCGTGGTATCCACCAAAAAGAAAGTCCAAAGGCTCAAATTGCAGCTCCGGGGCGGCCAATTTTTTTTTTTTTTTTTTTTTGAGACTCGCGCAAGTTCAAGAGTTTGCGAATTTAGTGCGCAAGAAGTCGATTATGGCATGGCACGCCATTTTGCATGAACCGGGGGTCGTCCAAATCCATGTCTTCAATTTCAGTAAAAAAAAAAGTTGGTTAACACGGCTCTGTAACGCCCACTAATGACGCCAACATTCCCCAATCCGCACCACACTGTCACTCTCTGTGGATGCAATCGCTTCTCGACAATAACGTGTGGGTTTTCCGACCCCCAGATGCGGCAATTTTGTTTGTTAACGTAGCCGCCGAGATGAAAATGCGCCTCGTCAGAAGAGATGATTTTTCGCCCAAAATCGGTGTCCAATTCAAGCTGCTCTAAGGCCGAAACTGCGAAGCGATGGTCACGCGCCCTCAATGCTGGGCCAATTGGACCTTGTAAGCGAATAATCCGAGATCTTTGTGCATAATTCGCCTCAGGCTAGTGCGGGAAATGTCGAGCTGTTCAGATCGATGGCGAGTTGATGTTCGTGAATTGTCTCGGCCACAGCAGCCACAATCTCATCTGTGCGCACTGTACGACGACGGGGACCATGAGTGTTGTCTACTAGCATACCAGTCTTACGAGCTTTTTGCACAAACTTGTGTACAGGAGTCGCGGTGTGTGCTTCAATTCGGCTAAAACTTCCTTTCAAAAAACGCACAGTTTGGGCTACACAGCACTCATTTTTAAAATAAGCTTTCAATATTTCCAAACGTTGTTCAAGCATAAAACGACTCATTTCCTTCCGCGGAGGTATGATTGGGTATCACGATTGAGAGGGACAAGGTTACGCATTCGAATGTTAATTTTTGTTTCGTTCTGCGCATCTACGTCACGCGTGACCCGAAATTTGACAGCTGGTTGAAATTGCCGTTTGTTTACATACAAATTGGGGAACCAACAAAACGAGTGTATAGAAGCAAAAGCAAACCCATTGCAAACCCACGAAGACGTCCTCCAATTTCTTGATGTGAAGCATAAGTTCACTTTTTGGTTTGGATAAACAGCCCTCATTTAGGTGATTTACCCAAGTGAACGACTCATCGTTGGATTTCTCTGTGCGGATCTCCGGAATTTGGTCCCCCATCTTATGACAGATATAACCTGCGAGGTTTTCTAGTCCGTCATTAGCTATAGAGTCCACTTCTATTTCTTCTTTATCTTGCCCCGGTATGCTTCTTGGATTTATCCAGATGCTTTTTACAAGAAGAAAAATGAATTAGTAGAATGTTTAGCAAAAGAAAGGATTACCTGTGAGAGTAGAGTCCAACTCGAGATCGGGTGTGTTATCTTCAGCAACATGTACGTGGTCGGAAAGAAGTCCTGCATTATAACCTAGTAAGTATGACCTCAACGCGTAATTGAATTCTTGTCGATCAGGGTGGTCGTGAAGGCCTCCCTTGCTACGAATCTTGCATAAGGCGATGAAAGGAAAGCAAAGGTAACAAGTTTTCCTTATTTCTGTTATACCACATGGATCATATTACCTAGATCCACTACCTGCAAACCAACCAGTGCTTCTGATGAAGCGATGGAGCTGAGCTATTTTCATATCTGCTAGATCACGTAGGTTATCATAGAAGGGCGCGCCAAGGTAGATCCGAGGTCCAATTATGGGGGCCAATCTGATCGCGCCACTTATGTATATGCTGGCCGATCTTTGCACTTTCCCCAGAAGGTTCCGATAGACTGCCTTGTCCAGAGGAGTCGATGTCGTATGGGAGGATGGGCCTTATGACTGCTGTATAAAGGCAGTGTATGATGCTTGGTTGGGGACCCCACTTTTTGCCCACCACATTCTTACAGCTGTAGAGTGGTTGCTTTCTTGACCCGATCAAGGATGTTGGGTTTCCAGTTCAGCCAGTTCAAGGACTAGGCCAAGGTATTTAGCCAGCCTCAGTGAGTTGAAGGGCGGGATTTTATATTTATTTGTAAACAGTACTAGATCAGTCTTTTTGGGGTTGACCCAAAGTCCGCAGTACTGCGTCCAGGTTACTACTGCATGTAATGTTGGGAAATTTTCTGAGACGGCTATAACAATGTCATTCGCATATGCGGTCACAACTTACCCTTCCTGCTCTAGCAACAGTAGTAGTTCATTGGCTACTACGTTCCAGAGGAGAGGGGAGAGTACTCCACCTTGTGGTCTACCTCTCCTGACCGTTCTAGTTGAAGCGGAACCAGCGAAGTTGGTTTTGACGATACTTTGTGTAAGCAGTTGTCGTACCAGTTTTATCACTGATCCCATTACACCCGATCATACAGCGCTTTGGTGACAGCCCATGGTTCAACGTTGTTAATGTAGCCCTGAATACCGAGAAAGGTCACTAGGGTTCTTTGTGTTCCACTGGCCTTTCTATGGTACTAACTACTGAGTGGAGTGTTGTTTCCACCGATTGGCCTTTGTTGTAGGCGTGTTGGTTATCCGACAGCCTTCCTAAGCTATAGCTGTGTAATGTGCAGAGCAAATACGAGCTGTTATTGGATTCAAATAATCCTTCCGTCTGTAGAAGTGAACCCACTGCTTTCGCAAGATATTATCTTTTGGAAAGCAATAATACCTAATATCTGCCTTTCCCTTTCTATTGTTTTCATTACAATTGAAAACTGCACACCTCATTTTGAGAAAATAATGCTACACTTTGAATACAGCTCCAATAACTTTTTTAAATTCAACGCTATCAAAAACCTCTTACGTATTCGTATATGCATAAAGAATGGAATCCTCAGACCAATTAGTCTAACATCCTTCCTGCTGAAAAGCATGGAGAGACTGGTAGAGCTGCGCGTGCGAAAAGTTGCCCTTCGAATGCACCCTCTTTCGGAGATGCAACATGCTTACCAGCGCGGAAAATCTTGCGAGACTGCGCTTCAGAACCTATTTGGGCGTATTGAATGCGCGCTCGAAAGGAAAGAGTACGCGCTGGGCATTTTCATCGACATTGAGGGAGCTTTTGATAACGCAACTTTTGCCAGCACGTGTAACGCTGCCAGACATCATGGCGTAGATAAAGCACTGGTCCTTTAGATTAAAGCAATGCTCATGCACAGGACATTGACCGCTGATGCAGGCCTCGACCAGTGTGCCAAATCTGGCGTAAACAGGGGCTGACCTCAAGGTGGCGTCCTGTCTCCGCTCCGTTATGGTGCATGGTGGTCGATTCCCTGCTTGATGCTCTCAATGCCTCTGGAATCTACGCCCAGGCCTATACGGATGACGTAGCCATTCTTTCTGTCGGCTCATGTTTGGCGACTGTCCGTCGCAAAGCACAGGCGGCGCTAAATGTGATCGATGATTGGTGTACCAGAAATGGGCTGTCAGTCAATCCTCTTAAGACCGATGTCGTTCTCTTTACGAGAAGGAGGCACTTCCATCGCGATGTCCAAAGAGGCTAAGTATCTAGGAGTCATCTTAGATAGTAAGCTTCTCTGGCCAAAGCATGTTGAGTCAAAAACCACCAAAGCGCTGTCAGCTTTCTTGCAATGCAAAGGAGCTTTTGGCAAAACATGGGGCTTATCGCCGGCAAAGGTCCTTTGGATCTACACGGCAATGATAATACCTATAATCTCATAAGCATCGGTGGTCTGGTGGAACAGACTAAAACGCAAACACGTCGTAGCCTCTTTCACCAAACTCCAAAGAACAGTTTGTCTCAGCTGCACGGGGGCTTTCCCCAGCACGCCGGGCGCTGCTCTAGATGTTATGATGAACCTTCCACCTCTTGATATATTTATCAGAGGGTGTGCTCTGAAAGCCATGTCTCGTCTGAAGAGAAATGGCTTTTGGTACAACGCTCATAGGAATAACGGTGTGCTTGCGCAAGAATTGTCCTGCGACCCCTGTCTCATGGACATGCCTTCTGACGCACTGACGCCCGTTGTCCTATTTCACAGTCGAGTTTCCATGGCGTCAGGATTGGCTATGGCTGGATACTGAACCTGGAAAGGATAGTCTTCGCATTTTCACGGATGGCTCCAGATCTGGGCGGGGGTCCGGTGCTGGGGTCTTCTTTGAGCGCGAAAACATCCGACTGCACTTCGCCTTAGGAAAATATGCGTCTGTCTTCCAATCAGAGATATACGCAATCCTAATGGCCATGCACTATGTTGTGAAGCACAGGTGGAAGGGGGAAAGCATATGCGTATGTAGTGACAGCCAAGCTGCACTAAAAGCTGTGTGTAACCCCTTAACTAGCTCCAAATTAGTGCTTGAACTCAAGTCCTTCTTGAACAGAGTCGGCAGACTAAATTCATTAAGGCTTGTATGAGTTCCAGGCCACTCTGGGATCCCAGGAAATGAGACCTCTGACGAACTCGCTAGAATGGGTTCAGAGGAGAGCTTCTCAGGACCTGAACCCGCTTTAGGTCTACCTGCGTCCACGGTAAATTCCTACATTAACGATTGTGTATTTAACACACACAACCGTAGATGGAGGGATTGTCCGGGTTGCAGGATGACTAAGCGCGTATGCCCTGATGTCTGCAAATAATCTTCAGCATTCCTCCTGCCTTTAAGGAGAATCGACTGCAGAAGGCTTGTGGGAGTTTTCACGGGCCTTTACGCTTTTGCCAAGCATCTCTACGTGCTCGGCATCAGTGAGACGCCTACCTGTGCTGCATGTGGCGAAGAGGAGGATGATACTGCAGAGCATTTCCTCTGTGAGCTAAGGCAGGACATTAGCTCGCATACGGTGGCGCACCCTTGGAGCCGGAAAACGGAGAAAATACAGTAATGTAAGGTGTCTGTCTGGAGTACAATGGACCAGTGATTGCGTCTGAGTGCTCCAGCGGATAGCAGAAGCCTTCAACAAATAAAAAAAAAAAAAAAAAGAAGGGAATCGCGAATCGGAGGGTCACGGCCTACGTCTTCAAACATTGACAGGTAGATAGCAAACATGGCGGACATGCGCAAGGCGTAATCTATAATATTTCATTCTTGATTGGGTATGATACTGACTTTCTGTTAAGATTTCGAGCATATGTATGACTTGACAAAAAAAAAAAAAACAATAGATGGCACACGCTATAAGTAAATCAAATTTTTAGCGACGATGATCGAATTGACGCGATCATACTCAATGCAATTCTTTTTGGACAATTCTATTTTTTGCTGAAATTTCGACCTATTGACCCACTCACGGTAGCGTAGGTGCCTGTTTCGAAGAAAAGATCAACGAAGCTCATAACAATCAAATGTCTGTTGTCATTTCTTCAGGTCATGATACAAGTCAAACACAACACAACTGGCAGTGCCATAAAAGACATATGTACTTTGAATCGTCTCCGGTGCCATCTCCCGTCAGAAATCAGTATTTAAACTGTCCATAATTTAAACCGCATCCAACTTCACAATAGACCAAAACAACAAACTGGTACGAAAAGTCATCCAACGTCGTCCATTATTAAGACAGATTCGGAAACTTTTTTTCTAAGTACGTTTGAGGCACAGCAATTTCTCATTTAAATGTTTTATGTTTTGCAAATTATATTCTAAATTTATTCTAAAGAACTGACCAAATCCGCTTCGAGCTAGTTAGCGATTAATTAAAACAAAATGGAAGTAGATGAGGAAGATTTCGAAGTTCCATCGTCAAGCAGTAAAGGCGAAAAGAAACGATTCGAAGTGAAAAAGGTATTGTTCGTCGCAACTGTTTGAAATAAGAATTTAACACATTTTTACTGCTCATTTCAGTGGAATGCAGTTGCTTTGTGGGCATGGGGTAAGTGATGTTCCTCGCCGTCCTGTCGTTGTCGGCCAGATCGTACAAACAAAGAATAACTAACCTCAAATCGAATACACTTACTCAAAAAGCGCCTTCTTTTCTAATTCTTGCAGACATTGTCGTTGATAATTGTGCCATCTGCCGAAATCACATTATGGATTTATGCATCGAATGCCAGGCGAATCAAGCATCGGCTACTAGTGAAGAATGTACGGTGGCCTGGGGTGTTTGTAATCACGCATTTCATTTTCATTGCATCTCGAGGTGGTTGAAGACGAGGCAGGTCTGTCCCTTAGACAACAGAGAATGGGATTTCCAGAAGTATGGGCACTAGAACCCTGTGTCAGCCCGTTCGTACGTATAAAGCAAGCTATTTTGTAGTTTTGTCTATATTTTTTCCTTTGTGTAAAACGAGAAGCATAAATCGAAGATTAAGTGCTGAAGAATCCTGAATATGATTAAAATAATTAAAAGAAAACACGGAGTTGAATAGTTTGATTTCATCGCAATGATGTTAGTGACACATGTGAACCCTAGTGGAATGTGGGAGATTGCGGCTACAAAACTGCTACTGTTATCAGTCATTTGCTATGCCGATCGCGCTTGCATAGCTAAATTTCAATTGCCAAAGCTCAAGCGTTTTGATCAAAGATGCGTTTATCCCCATATAGGCAACAGGTCAACCGAGGAGCTTATTCACGGTATTCATAAGACATTCTGAAAGCATTCAACAAGATTTGTGGTACAACCTTGCCTAGTTCATTTCAAGCTTTGAGTATTATCAAAGAAAGGAAACTGTTTCCCCTTTACATATCCTATCCTGAAGAACTCATCGCTTATGAGAGTATCGTCAAATGTTCATATTCATTCTAACAACCATCTAAAATAGACCTCTGACCCGCCTAGAATGGACCTCTAGCTCACCTAGGATGGACCTCTATCCCACTTAGAATGGATCTCTAACCCACCCAGAATGAACCTCTAACCCACTTAGAATGGACCTCCAACCCACCTAGAATGGATCTCTGACCCACCTAGAATGGACCTCTAACCCACCTAGAATGGAGCCCTAACTCATCCAGAATGAACCACTAACCCACCAGAATGAACCTCTAACCCCCCTAGAATGGACCTCTAGCTCACGTAGAATAGACCTCTAGCCCACGTAAAATGGACTTCTAACCCACTTAGAATGGACCTCTAACCCATTTAGAATGCACCTCTAACCCACCTAGAATGAACCTCTAGCCCACGTAGAATGGACCTCTAGCCCACGTAAAATGGACCTCTAACCCACCAGAATGAACCTCCAACCCACCTAGAATGGACCTCTGACCCACCTAGAATGGACCTCTAACCCACTTAGAACGGACCTCTAACCCACCTAGAATGGACCTCCAGCCCACCTAGAATGGGCCTCTGACCCACCTAGAATGGACCTCTAACCCACTTAGAATGGACCTCTAACCCACCTAGAATGGACCTCCGACCCACCTAGAATGGACCACTAACCCACTTAGAATGGACCTATAACCCACCTAGAATGAACCCCTAACCCACTTAGAATGGACCTCTAACCCACCTAGAATGGACCTCTAGTCCACCTAGAATGGACTCTATCCCACTTAGAATGGACCTCTAACCCACCTAGAATGGACCTCTAGTCCACCTAGAATGGACCCCTATCCCACTTAGAATGGACCTCTAACCCACCCAGAATGAACCTCTAACCCACTTAGAATGGACCTCCAACCCACCTAGAATGGATCTCTGACCCACCTAGAATGGACCTCTAACCCACCTACAATGGAGCCCTAACTCATCCAGAATGAACCACCAACCCACCAGAATGAACCTCTAACCCCCCTAGAATGGACCTCTAGCTCACGTAGAATAGACCTCTAGCCCACGTAAAATGGACTTCTAACCCACTTAGAATGGACCTCTAACCCATTTAGAATGCACCTCTAACCCACCTAGAATGAACCTCTAGCCCACGTAGAATGGACCTCTAGCCCACGTAAAATGGACCTCTAACCCACCAGAATGAACCTCCAACCCACCTAGAATGGACCTCTGACCCACCTAGAATGGACCTCTAACCCACTTAGAACGGACCTCTAACCCACCTAGAATGGACCTCCAGCCCACCTAGAATGGGCCTCTGACCCACCTAGAATGGACCTCTAACCCACTTAGAATGGACCTCTAACCCACCTAGAATGGACCTCTGACCCACCTAGAATGGACCTCTAACCCACTTAGAATGGACCTATAACCCACCTAGAATGAACCTCTAACCCACTTAGAATGGACCTCTAACCCACCTAGAATGGACCTCTAGTCCACCTAGAATGGACTCTATCCCACTTAGAATGGACCTCTAACCCACCTAGAATGGACCTCTAGTCCACCTAGAATGGACCCCTATCCCACTTAGAATGGACCTCTAACCCACCTAGAATGAACCTCTAACCCGCTTAGAATGGACCTCTAACCCACCTAGAATGGACCTCTAACCCACCTAGAATGGACCTCTAGTCCACCTAGAATGGACCCCTATCCCACTTAGAATGGACCTCTAACCCACCTAGAATGAACCTCTAACCCGCTTAGAATGGACCTCTAACCCACCTAGAATGGACCTCTAACCCGCCTAGAGTGGACCTCTAGCCCACCTAGAATGGACCTCTAACCCACTTAGAATGGACCTCTAACCCACCTAGAATGGACCACTAACCCACCTAGAATGAACCCCCAACCCACCTAGAATGGATTTTTAACTCACCTAGAAGGGACCTCTAACCCACTTAGAATGGACCTCTAACCCACCTAGAATGGACCTCTAGTCCACCTAGAATGGACCCCTATCCCACTTAGAATGGACCTCTAACCCACCTAGAATGAACCTCTAACCCGCTTAGAATGGACCTCTAACCCACCTAGAATGGACCTCTAACCCACCTAGAATGGACCTCTAGTCCACCTAGAATGGACCCCTATCCCACTTAGAATGGACCTCTAACCCACCTAGAATGAACCTCTAACCCGCTTAGAATGGACCTCTAACCCACCTAGAATGGACCTCTAACCCGCCTAGAGTGGACCTCTAGCCCACCTAGAATGGACCTCTAACCCACTTAGAATGGACCTCTAACCCACCTAGAATGGACCACTAACCCACCTAGAATGAACCCCCAACCCACCTAGAATGGATTTTTAACTCACCTAGAAGGGACCTCTAACCCACCTAGAATGGACCTCTAACCCACCTAGAATGGACCTCTAGCCCACTTAGAATGGACCTCTAACCCACCTAGAATGGACCTCTAACCCACCTAGAATGGACCTACAACCCACCTAGAATGGACCTCTGACCCACCTAGAATGGATTTCTAACTCACCTAGAATGGACCTCTAACCCACCTAGAATGGACCTCTAGCCCACCTAGAATGGACTTCTAACCCACTTAGAATGGACCTCTAACCCACCTAGAATGGACCTCTAACCCACCTAGAATGGATCTCTAACCCACTTAGAATGGACCTCTGACCCACTTAGAATGGACCTCTAACCCACTTAGAATGGACCTCTGGCCCACCTAGAACGAACCTCTAACCCACCTAGAATGGATTTCTAACTCACCTAGAATGGACCTCTAACCCACCTAGAATGGACCCCTAGCCCACCTAGAATGGACTTCTAACCCACTTAGAATGGACCTCTAACCCACCTAGAATGGACCTTTAACCCACCTAGAATGGACCTCTGACCCACTTAGAATTGACCTCTAACCCACCTAGAATGGACCGCCAACCCACCTAGAATGGACCTCTGACCCACCTAGAATGGACCTCTAGCCCACTTAGAATGGACCTCTGACCCACCTAGAATGGACCTCTGACCCACCTAGAATGGACCTCTAACCCACTTAGAATGGACCACTAACCCACCTAGAATGAACCTCTAACCCACCTAGAATGGATTTCTAACTCACCTAGAATGGACCTCTAATCCACCTAGAATGGACCTCTAGCCCACCTAGAATGGACCTCTAATCCACTTAGAATGGACCTCTAACCAACCTAGAATGGACCTCTAACCAACCTAGAATGGACCTCTTACCCGCCTAGAATGGACCTCTAAGCCACCTAGAATGGACCTCCAACCCACCTAGAATGGACCCCTAACCCACCTAGAATGGATCTCTAACCCACCTAGAACAGACTTCTAACCCACCTAGAATGGACCTCTAACCCACCTAGAATGGACCTCTAGTCCACCTAGAATGGACCTCTATCCCACTTAGAATGGACCTCTAACCCACCTAGAATGAACCTCTAACCCGCTTAGAATGGACCTCTAACCCACCTAGAATGGACCTCTAACCCGCCTAGAGTGGACCTCTAGCCCACCTAGAATGGACCTCTAACCCACTTAGAATGGACCTCTAACCCACCTAGAATGGACCACTAACCCACCTAGAATGAACCCCCAACCCACCTAGAATGGATTTTTAACTCACCTAGAAGGGACCTCTAACCCACCTAGAATGGACCTCTAACCCACCTAGAATGGACCTCTAGCCCACTTAGAATGGACCTCTAACCCACCTAGAATGGACCTCTAACCCACCTAGAATGGACCTACAACCCACCTAGAATGGACCTCTGACCCACCTAGAATGGATTTCTAACTCACCTAGAATGGACCTCTAACCCACCTAGAATGGACATCTAGCCCACCTAGAATGGACTTCTAACCCACTTAGAATGGACCTCTAACCCACCTAGAATGGACCTCTAACCCACCTAGAATGGATCTCTAACCCACTTAGAATGGACCTCTGACCCACTTAGAATGGACCTCTAACCCACTTAGAATGGACCTCTGGCCCACCTAGAACGAACCTCTAACCCACCTAGAATGGATTTCTAACTCACCTAGAATGGACCTCTAACCCACCTAGAATGGACCCCTAGCCCACCTAGAATGGACTTCTAACCCACTTAGAATGGACCTCTAACCCACCTAGAATGGACCTTTAACCCACCTAGAATGGACCTCTGACCCACTTAGAATTGACCTCTAACCCACCTAGAATGGACCGCCAACCCACCTAGAATGGACCTCTGACCCACCTAGAATGGACCTCTAGCCCACTTAGAATGGACCTCTGACCCACCTAGAATGGACCTCTGACCCACCTAGAATGGACCTCTAACCCACTTAGAATGGACCACTAACCCACCTAGAATGAACCTCTAACCCACCTAGAATGGATTTCTAACTCACCTAGAATGGACCTCTAATCCACCTAGAATGGACCTCTAGCCCACCTAGAATGGACCTCTAATCCACTTAGAATGGACCTCTAACCAACCTAGAATGGACCTCTAACCAACCTAGAATGGACCTCTTACCCGCCTAGAATGGACCTCTAAGCCACCTAGAATGGACCTCCAACCCACCTAGAATGGACCCCTAACCCACCTAGAATGGATCTCTAACCCACCTAGAACAGACTTCTAACCCACCTAGAATGGACCTCTAACCCACCTAGAATGGACCTCTAGTCCACCTAGAATGGACCTCTATCCCACTTAGAATGGACCTCTAACCCACCTAGAATGAACCTCTAACCCGCTTAGAATGGACCTCTAACCCACCTAGAATGGACCTCTAACCCGCCTAGAGTGGACCTCTAGCCCACCTAGAATGGACCTCTAACCCACTTAGAATGGACCTCTAACCCACCTAGAATGGACCACTAACCCACCTAGAATGAACCCCCAACCCACCTAGAATGGATTTTTAACTCACCTAGAAGGGACCTCTAACCCACCTAGAATGGACCTCTAACCCACCTAGAATGGACCTCTAGCCCACTTAGAATGGACCTCTAACCCACCTAGAATGGACCTCTAACCCACCTAGAATGGACCTACAACCCACCTAGAATGGACCTCTGACCCACCTAGAATGGATTTCTAACTCACCTAGAATGGACCTCTAACCCACCTAGAATGGACATCTAGCCCACCTAGAATGGACTTCTAACCCACTTAGAATGGACCTCTAACCCACCTAGAATGGACCTCTAACCCACCTAGAATGGATCTCTAACCCACTTAGAATGGACCTCTGACCCACTTAGAATGGACCTCTAACCCACTTAGAATGGACCTCTGGCCCACCTAGAACGAACCTCTAACCCACCTAGAATGGATTTCTAACTCACCTAGAATGGACCTCTAACCCACCTAGAATGGACCCCTAGCCCACCTAGAATGGACTTCTAACCCACTTAGAATGGACCTCTAACCCACCTAGAATGGACCTTTAACCCACCTAGAATGGACCTCTGACCCACTTAGAATTGACCTCTAACCCACCTAGAATGGACCGCCAACCCACCTAGAATGGACCTCTGACCCACCTAGAATGGACCTCTAGCCCACTTAGAATGGACCTCTGACCCACCTAGAATGGACCTCTGACCCACCTAGAATGGACCTCTAACCCACTTAGAATGGACCACTAACCCACCTAGAATGAACCTCTAACCCACCTAGAATGGATTTCTAACTCACCTAGAATGGACCTCTAATCCACCTAGAATGGACCTCTAGCCCACCTAGAATGGACCTCTAATCCACTTAGAATGGACCTCTAACCAACCTAGAATGGACCTCTAACCAACCTAGAATGGACCTCTTACCCGCCTAGAATGGACCTCTAAGCCACCTAGAATGGACCTCCAACCCACCTAGAATGGACCCCTAACCCACCTAGAATGGATCTCTAACCCACCTAGAACAGACTTCTAACCCACCTAGACAGCTCGACAGCTTACTAGGCCCTAGATGGCTGGCAGCTCTACAGCTTACCAGGCCGCCATAGCTGGAAGATTTCCGGGGGTTTTTATGCCGGTGTGCCACAAGGTTCTTTCTAGGTCCGGTTTTATTCCTGCTGTATGTTAATGAGTTACCCAATATTGTCAAACATTGCCGAGTACACATGTACGTAGTGTACCCTTCGAGTACACTACGTTTCACTCGGCAGTAGCATTCGTTTCCAAAATGAATGAGGACCTCCAAGGTCCTTGACTGGGTCCAAGCCAATACCCTTTGCCTCAATCACAGTAAATCGAAGTCACTGGTTATACATATACCGATATCTGGTGGACACTCGACGTATGGATCGTTTTAAATTTTCTTTTTCAGGCTTAGGAGACTTAGTACTCCGGATGAAGTTCCTGCTAGTTCTTCTCGCAACATTGCAGTGGGATGTTCATGTGGAGACTAAATTGGTCCTTTCGATATTACAAATCCATGCGCAGTGGAAATAGTTATAGCCCGTGCTTTACACTCTCCTCTTCTTACTTTAATGAAATCCCAATATGTGGTATTTGCACTACTACGTGAACGCGTATAAAGGAACCTGTCGAGAAATAAACGTTTATATCAAAAATTTCAGGTTCTTTAGGTTACACCTAAACCGTCGCGAAAACTAGTCGATAACGTTTAACAATCAACCACACATTTCGGGTGCATATTTGGGATTGATCGTTCGGGGGAAGATTATTCGGGCGATTGATCATTCGGGGAATGGATTTTCGGGGAAATGATAGGTAACCCTTGTTGATGGTTTCGGGCTTTAGCTCACGGATTGCTTTTAGTGATATTGGTCTTAAGTGCTTGAATTGTTTCCGAATTGTTGGCATACGATCGGTCCTTCACGGTTCCCCACAAAAAAAAGTCCAAAGGGGTAAAATCACAGCTCCGAGGCAGCCAATTGTCATTGCCAAGACAGTTGATAACACGATTTAGGAATTTGATGCGCAAAAGATCGATTGTGGCATGGGCTGTGTGGAATGGCGCACCATCCTGCATGAACCCGAGGTCGTCCAAATTCATGTCTTCAATTTCAGTAAAAAATAAAAAAGGAAACGTTCCCAGCCTCATTTTCGAAAAAAATGGTCCAATGCCACCACTCCACAATCCGCACAAAAGTATCACTTTTTGTGGATGCATTGGCTTCTTGACAATAACGTATGGGTTTTGTTAACATAGCCGCCGAGACGAAAATGCAAAATGCGCCTCGTCAGAAAAGATGATTTTTCGCCCAAAATCGTTGTCCAATTCAAGCTGCTCTAAGGCCTCAACTGCGAAGCGATGGTCACGCGCCTTCAATGCTAAATCAATTGGACCTTGTAAGCGAATAATCCGAGATCTTTGTGCATAATTCGCCTCAGGCTAGTGCGTGAAATGTTGAGCTGTTGAGATCGACGCCGACTTGATGTTCGTAAATTGAGTCCACACTCTCGGCCACAGCAGCCACATTCTCATCTGTGCGCACCGTACGACGGTGCAGTCAGTCGCACGAACTTTTTGCACAAACTTGCGTACAGCAGTCGCGGTGGGTTCTTCATTTCGACCAAAACTTCTTAAAAAAAAAAGAAACCCACGGTTTGGTCTACATAGCACTCACTTTGAAAATAGGTTTTCAATATTTCCCAACGTTGTCAAGCATAAAGCGACTCATTTCATTCCACGGAGGTATGATACAGACTTTCTGTCAAGATTTCGAGCATAGATAAATGAACAAGATGGAAAACCTTCGTACGTCTGCCCTGTGATCCTCGCAGGGGTTGGTTTTTTTTTGCTTTTAATACACCGATACTGTGCGTGTTATTCTCCGTTTAAAAACGACGCTTTTGACTAACACAATGATAGCCTCAAGACGTCGATGTGTAGAGTCAAGACGTCGGAACCAGGTCGGAACAAGGCAGAATGACAGTCAAAACGCCGTCAAACCGCAACGCGTTTGTAGGGGCTAGCTGTTAAAGTGCCTGTCAAAGCCATCAGATTGCCATCTCTATGTATTTATCTATGATTTCGAGCGGAAATCAGCTGTCAGTGTCAAAATAACTTATGATTAAACAAAAACCACTAGATGGCCCACCCCAAAGTAAGTAAGTCCAAAGCTTTAATTTGGTACCTATTCCAACTGCCAACCCAATGTCTTCAAATACTATTTACTGAATGTTTTTTTAATGGTTACTCATTCATTCTTCTCTTTTATGCCTATGAATAGTTGAATTACGTATCGGAAGTTGCCTGGGCAAAAATTCCCGCTAACCTTTGGCCATTTTACCTACATTTCGAGTAAACTTTTATTTCATGTGCAACTTATCCTTTTTTCTATGCCTTAGGCCATCACACGGTCGGCTCTGCGACTATACTTCCAAGTTCATCATCCTTCACCCAGTTACTTATAGTAACTCATCATAAATACTTGCACTCAGGACCTCAACTTCTTTAAGCAATGCCGAGAAAGTTCTTTTCGATTATCGGTGCCAGAAACACAGTGAAGAAAATTATACATCACTATGTTGTATGCCTGAGGAATAGTGCGAAATGATTACGCGGGATCAGTGCTAAGTACCCCAATGGAGAAAAAGAGGTTGTAAAGGGCAAAAGGTGTACGTTGCCGTAATTATTTGGCTGATGTCTTGATGTAAAATATTCATCAAAATGTGTGCACAGAAAGACTTTTAATACCCAACTTACAGTGGTGTTCAGATAAATAGCACACCCGTAAGTTCTCATACATTATGTGGTGCCAAAAGTAAAAAAAGGTTCAGTTTTTTTTTTGTTATATAACTGATGTGCGTTTATATGTGCTTTATTAAAAAAAAAAACATAATTCCTTTAAATTACCTTAAAAATAATAATTCAAAATGGGAAAAAATAAAAAAAAAAATGTTGTTCATTTAAATAGCACAGTCAGCGGAATACTTAAAAAAATTAATAAATAATCCAAAAAAACTGATTATAAGTAAATATTTTATTCATATTTTGTAGGATATCTCTTGTTCCTTATCACTCTTGACAATGTTTTGGCAAACTCTCTACTAAGCGCTTACATTTCCAGACAGGTATAGCTTCCCAAGCAGCGTTTGTGGTTTGCCAAAATTCTTCTAAATTTTTTAAACTGGAATCTTCAACAAGGGAGTCAACGTCATGTCAAAGATTCTCGATAGGATTCAGATCGGAACTTTGGGCCAGCCAATCAAGCACGGAAATTTGTCGCTCCGAAAGCCAATTCATCACTATCCGCGAAGTATGCTTTGGATAATTGTCATGCATAAAAATCCATGATACAGGCATAAGGTCGTCGGTATATCGCTCCATTTGGTTTTCCAGAATTAGCTTATACTGATGTTTATCCATAATTTCATTTATTTTCACAATCAGCCCAACGCCATGCCATGGCATCGCCGCAAACACCATTATGCTCCCACGGCCATGCTTGACAGTCTTAATGGTGTATTTGGGATGGTACTCTTGGTTCGTTGGCCTTCTCTTTCGGTTTTTTTTTTTTTTTTTTGAAGACAAGAGGTTTTTTTCTGGCGATTCTTCCTTGAAGCTGGAATTCCATTAAGCGGCGACTTACAGTTACGGCTGATATTTGGACATTGTGTTCGTCACATAGTTGTTGCTTTATCTCGCGGGAAGTTATGAAAAGGTGGCTGCCATTGATTTTGTGGATAATTCGTCAGTCACTTCTGATGTTTTTCTTTTTTTTGTTTTTCCTTACGGGATTCGCGGTAGATTGGCTGTACCGTATGACCTTAATTGCATTTTGAACAAGCTTCCTAGAGCACCTTTATGTCCTTGCCACCTCTGAAATAGTCTTTCCATCCTGTATCATGGTACCGACTATTTGCCTCCTTTCTTCCGTGCAATGCTTTCCTCTGCCCATTTTAAATACTCCTATTTGCGTAAGAAATGAGTGTAATTATTGCCATTCTTAAAAAGATTCACACTAACCTCACTTAAATCACTGAAAAAATTTTTTTTCCGACACACCTTCATATCCATAACAGTACTACCTTAGGATATTAAAGCTTTACTCCTGTGCAGTTTGTAAGTACAGAGTGTATGTATGAATGTATGTATGTTGGCGTTACAGTCCATGAAGGACATGAGCCGAGCTTCTCTCAATCACCCATGTTGTATGTGATTTCATTTTCCCGTAGGTGAAAGGGACCTACAGTTTTAATGCCGGTTCCGAACGGCGAATTTCGAGAAGCTTTTCATGACAATTTTACTACACGGGATTCGATCCCGTGTCATCGGCGTCAGAGGCCAACACACTACCCACTGCGCCACGGTGCTCTCAGAGTGTATTGCAAGCAAATACATATTTGAATAAGAGTGTGCTATTTATGAGAACACCACTGTATAGGGCCCATACACGACACAGACACGTCGCTGCGAACCAAAATATTTTGTTGTTGTGCATATGTCCGCGCAGATCGTCTGTGTCCATGTCGACTGTTTCCAACGACCATCTGCGTGAATTCAAATTTTTTTCAATTTTTCTTGGTCTGCAACGACATGTCTGTGTCGTGTATGGTGAATTTTGCACAGACGAGCGAGAAAATTCACGGCGTAAACATGAACAAAAATGGAGAAAGACAATTCTGCGCAGAATTTTTAGAAATTTACGAAAGTTAGCCGGTTTTGTGGCAAGTCGGCAGGCTTTAAATAATTTAGTAATACCAAGGTCACATATTTTCTTAAACCATTCCTTGTTCCCATTCGCTTTTTATTTTTTATTGTCAAAGTAATTAGTGCAGCAGCAGCACAAGCAGTACCCGCCATTTTCCGACCCGACGACCGTGACGAACCGATACAAACTAATGTCTGTGCTGTGGCGAAGGCATGCCTGAACGCAATGAGGTCTCGGTCGCGGTCGGCATTGCTGTCGCTAGGATTGGCAAAAATCTCGCTCACAATGAGGTCGCTCTGTTATCTCAAATTTTAAAAAGTGTTTTCACCTTTGTCCATATACAAGGTCTCTCAAAGAAAGTTTATATTTGTTTAGCTTATTGCGCGAACGCAACGAATCCTACGGGCGCGGGGGTATCGGTGCATTTCTCGGGGGTGCAGAATGCGCGTTATGCGTGAGTTACATGCTGTAACACCCCTACACCCTACTTTCTCCACACTTGGTGTTTTGTTCAGCAAAGCATCAAACGTATTGTTGATCTTTGCTACGGTTTCTCTCTCCAGCTCTATCCTTGAAAGAAGATAAAGCTGGAGCGAATTACCAAGTAGAAAAGTCAGTCAATGTTGAGTCGTCGTTAAGTTCGTGTTGGTTAGGTCATAGTATGTACTGTGTTCTAATAAATATATAAAACAATGTTTCATGTGTTTTTATTATTTTTATTGGATAGTCTTCGGACTATTCATAACTCGTGCGAGAGTTCTGCAAAAAACAGTGATTCGGCGACTGTGACGCGTAGAAAATTCTGCAATATTCGAATGTTGCGCCAATTAAAGGATGCGCCAAGCATTCCTCTCATTCGAGAATGGGTAAAAAAATTTGAAGAGGCTGGTTCAACACTAGAAAAATCAAATTCTGGACGGCCAAGGTCATCGA
The DNA here is from genome assembly GCA_951905685.1 of Eumerus sabulonum. Taxonomy (NCBI): domain Eukaryota; kingdom Metazoa; phylum Arthropoda; class Insecta; order Diptera; family Syrphidae; genus Eumerus; species Eumerus sabulonum. The sequence continues at coordinate 56,624,072 of OX645062.1, read as the reverse complement.
GAATGGTAGAAAACGTGGAGAAAGTTAATCAGTCTGTTCGTAGGGATCCCGACATTTCGCTTCGGAAAGGCGCAGAACTGTAATAAGAAATGTTTCTGTTCGATTAAATAAGTGTCGCGGACGTGAGGGCATTAGATGAAATTATTTTTAGGAAATAAATTCCCAAGTTGTTAACTTTAATAATCAACTAGGCGGGAATAAATTCCCCAAAACAAAGCGAACCTCTAACTTCACGAACTACAATGGTGCGACAACTTTTTGGCGCTAAAGTATGAAAATTGTGCAACTGTTTTTTCGATCGTACTAAGAGGAAGTGGCATATTGTCTCAAACTGTATTTTTTTGTAGACTTCAGTTGATATATAAGATTTATTGTTGTTTTTATTTATTATTATCTGTTTTTATCAGTAGTTTTGCTTCACGTATATTCAGTTTTGATGATGAATATGGCCGTATTCAGTCATGTAAAATTCTTTAAGAAAAATGACGTGACTTCGGGGTAAAAAGCATCAAAAATGGAATTTTTGTTCAAATTTAAATAATTGCGCGCGCAAATTTTTTTCGGATATTTTAATTTTTTTCTAGATTTAATTTGGTTTTTAATTTTTTACAATTAAACTGAATCGAAATTCGAAATTTCGGCTTCGCCAGACCCGATTTATATGGTCAACTAATTAATATGCTGAGTTTTTTTAATTAAAAGTTTTCTCGGCAAGGAATGTAATTAAGCTAAGTTAGTCATTGTTAATATTAAGCTGTCGAAAGACATAGTGTAAGAATATTGGTTGTTTTAGAGCGCCCGCTTGGGGTCATTAAGACATAGAATGTAGTTATGTTATAAGCTAGTTTTACTCATTTTGTCTAGCATGTAAGATAGTCATAAGATTTTTCTGAAAATAAAGTGAATTTAAGAAGAGAAGAAGAAGAAGAAGATGGTCAACTAATAGTATAAGAAATTTCATCTCTCTAAAATGTCAGGAAGTGGTCCAAAAACGCGAACAACATTTTGAGTCCGAGTCAGCACAAAGAAAGCTCACCTTCGGTTCGCTTTGATAAAATTGTTTTCGATAGAATGTTCACTTCATTTTTAATCGATCCACTAAATATAAACTTTCCTTTAAGACACCTTGTACTTACAACGAACGAAGATTTCCTTGTGTTTTGTTTTTTTTTTTTTTTTCTACACAGCTGTCACAATGTCGTACGACCGAGTTAAGAGTCAGCCACCTCGCGCGACACACCCTACGACCGAGACAGCGACCGTGACATCATTGTGTTTAGGTAGTTAAGGTCTGCAGCCAACGTGTCTGTGTCTACCTGATATTAGAAACAATACCAATCAGACGTATCATTATTTTTAAAATTCGCTTACGTTCGAACTAAATCAAATATCTTGTCCATCATATTATGTTTTGTTTATTTTAGAGACTTTTTACATTATGTTCATTACTAAAACAGTATTCAGTGTCATATTTATGAAAATTAAAATGGTTTTTGTGTTGCTTTGCCGCAGTTTCGTCAAAATATCAGATTCTGATGGCAGTTAATCAAGAGTATGCAAGACAGGAATAAACAACGTCAATGCTTACACGCCAATACACAATTTCCTTTGACTTATTTTTAAATTAAAAATAATTATGTACACCGCGAGAGCTGGCCACGTGTGTTGTATGATTTCTAATTGCCACTCACTCTCCATCGTCATATTTCTCTGCTTTACTTTACACCATTTCTTCTTCTAGCCCGAATGGATTAGCCTATAGTTCTCGTATATTACTATATATTTAGCAGCGTAGCTTGGAAACATTACGTTCCAAATTTAAAATTATCATGTTTTACTTAATATTAGAAATAATGTAATTTTTTTTTTACTTTTTGTTAAAGACTAGCTACATGTTGCTTTGTTTAAATTTATTCCTGATATTCCTTCTTTATTTAATGCATAAATATTTATTATTACAATTTCTATTCCATTATTAAAGATTAAGTGAGAAGGTAGGGAAGCGCAGGACTTTTAATTAAAATTGTTTTTAATTTTTTTCTATAAATAAAAAAAAAGCAATGCAAGTGAATGAGGGAACCATTGTATTCGACAGGCAGTCAGAAAACTTCGCGCATCGAGGCTTAATATTATACCAAAAAAATATAGATATTGCTTGAGCAAAAAAATATTAAAGTAAAACGAACGAAACATATCGGATGTAAAGTACATAAGACGTTCTACCAACTGCAACATTTTTATAGCTCCTCAATTATATATGAGGGCGCCGTGGCGCAGTGGGTAGTGTGTTGGACTCTGGCGCACGATGAGCGAGTTCGGATCCCGATAACACCAACACCATCGAATGTTTATTTCGCGACGTTCCTCCCTGGCGGGGTACTGGCAAAACCCCCCGTAGTAAACTTGCCATGAAAAAGCTTCTCGACTCACGCCGTTCGGAATCGGCATTAAACTGTAGGTCCATTTACCCTGTGCGAAAAATAAATCACACACAACATGGGTGATTGAGAGAAGCTTGGCTCTGGTCCTCCATGGGCTGTAACGCCACCAAAGAAAGAATTAAATATTCGCTCATTGTCCTTTGTTCTTTGATGATCGTCCGCAATGATGATATCTACGTAATTATACGATATTGTTAGAACTTACAGCTTTGGCCAGAGTAAGGAAAACTCTTCATACTTCTTCGATTAGACTTTATATTTTAACACATAGACTTTCAGTGGAAGAGAGATGCAATTTTAATGGCCATCCTCAGTGTTGTGAAGAAAAGCGTAATATGCACTTGTATCACCAACCAACCCACTTACACAAAGTAGGAAAATTGAATTGTTGTGAGGATTGTTTGGACTTTAGATGACTTAGGGGTCCCTGGTAATGGAATTTATAATGATATCATCACCCTTGGTCAGGACTTTTGCTAACGACTGGACCGTGATACACAATATTTCAGACATCCACGACTTTTTCTACTTGCGCATAATGAGAATGAACTACAGGAACGTTGACGACTAAACTTCAATTAATTATTATACCTAAGGGTGCCTCGGGTACACGGACGGATACTCGACGACGACAACGCAAGAAAAAGGAACACGATTTGCGAGTATGCTCCTGGAATGTCAGAACCCTGTACACTCCCGAACCTGCTCATAAACTAGAAAGAAACCTTACGCAGTACAAGGTCCAGGAAATACGCTGGATAGGAAACAGTATGATGAGGAAGAAAAATTGCGACAGATTGCACTTACTGGAATGCGGATTTGTCGTGGGAAAGCGGTTAAGGTCGAAGGTCATCGACTTTAAACCTGTAAGTAATCGTCTGGCTGTGATCTGCATCAGAGGCAGATTTTATAACATCAGCCTTAAATGTGCACACGCCCCTACCGACGAGGCTGAAGATCCTATCAAGGAGGACTTCTATGACCTCCTGGACAACGCGATGATAAGTAGCACAAGATTCCCTCGTAAGCTAATCCACACAGCAACCTGGCGATCTCCGGACGGTGGAACCGTCAACCAAATCGAGCATGTGCTCATTGACGCAAGGCACTATTCAAACATCCTGGATGTGCGAACATTCAGAGGGGCAAATGTCGACTCTGACCACTTCCTCGTAGCAGCAAGATTCAGAGCTCGACTGTCCAATGTCAGAAAACTGCACCAGCCCATCATAAGTGAGACGCCTATCTGTGCTGCGTGTTGCGAAGAGGATGACACCGCTGAGCATTTTCTCGGAGACCGTCCCGCCTTTGCGCGTGCACGGTGGCGCACATTTGTGGCCGACGTGGTCTGTGCCGAATATCTTAGCTCTACATCACTCAAATACAAAATGTAAGGTGTCTGGAGTACAATACAATGGACCAGTGTTGTCAGAGTGCTCCAACAGATAGCAGAAGCCTTCCACAAACTAAAAAAAAAACTTTCGAATTTAATTTCGAATTCAGTCTGGGAAAAAAAATACGATGGAAATTGACAATAGGAGTAACTTTTTCCCTGGAAGGGGAAAAATGGGGAAATAACAAGTTACCTCCGAATTCATGATAAGCCTGATTCCACTGGGAAGTTAATAAAATAGCTTTTTATAAGAATTGGGACGTTTTTTAGTAATTGCAAAGTAAAATTGAAATTGTATTCTATATGCGATGAATTTTACGTAAAAACAAACACATTCACCCAATTTCTGCATTTCACGTGAAAGTGGATTTAAATCGAATTTCAATTTCACTCGAAATGAAATTAGATGTTCAGCATTCCGAGTGAATTCAAATTGTTTGAATCTACTTCGAATTCTTGTTCGAAATGTCAAAATCAGCTTCGGATTTCAAATCATTTTACAATTATTTTGGATTTTGCGTAAAAAGCGTTAATTTGGCCGTAAAAGGTATATTAACCCTTTCATGCCCGAATTTTTTTGCCCAGGGCAAACATTTCTTTGTCGACATATTTGTGTCAATATACACCTAAATACGAAATGATATAGTTTTCGAAGTCCTATCTATCATGGTTCCGGAAATATAGGATGTTGCCTATAGGCAACATTGGGCAATAGTGGTAAATGTAAAACACATAAGTAATGTCATTTTTTATTTAGATATTTCTATTGAATTTAAGTATGATACGATACAAAGCAATTTTTTGCGGATTGCAACACAAATATACTTTGCATTTGCTGCACTTTGAGCGTGGTAGGCCAGTTTGACACATCCTGTATTGACTCTTTGAACCCCATTGTACCCAATGGCTAGTTTGGTCAAAACTTGTTTTTTTCAGGTTCTGCACAATAATCTCATTTTGTGCCTGATGATGATGGAGCTGGTGATGATGGATTCGATAGCAAAGCGTTCTTCATTTCCAGTTGTAGTAAGTTTGAGCGGCCCCTTTAGCATGGTATAATGGTTAAATTCGTTGCGTTCAGTAAGTCATTGGCAATGACCAGTTAAAAATCAAGTAGTGACAAACTTTTTCTCTGCGCTCATATGTATTAGGTCTCGGCGGTACAAAAGCCAGTTGTTGACTACTGCAGAGTTTATGCACCAGTAAATAATACGCATGTACCATTTATTTTATCAGTGGTTGATTTTGTACAGCTCTAGTAACATGTCTGCAAGGTCAACTCCTCCCACATGTCTATTATAACATTCAACTATACCTGGACGAGGGATCGACACATACTTTTTCTCTTTTCGGCACCATCGCTTACATTTACTTATTGGATTCTTACCTATATAGTTTGAAAGAAGCTGTACAATCTTGTTATCATACTACCGACAAACAATCAAATTGTGTGCATTTTCAAATTTGAAATAACTTGATCCTCAGCCGTTCCTCTGTAGTTCCCTTTCAGATTTAAGTTCACAATTTTTTACCCGATTCGCTCTAATTGTTCCGACAGCTAAGATACCTTCAAAGCAATCATAAGACTGAGCGAGGTGAACCAATTATCAAAGAATAATTTAAAATTTCGATTACTTGTAATATTCCTCGATAAATAAAGAACTATGTCCGAGGAAATTTCTAACCTATAAGATGGGCATGTTCCTTCGCCAATATAAAGAGCAAAATCGTACATAACTCCCGAAACAGCTCTTGTGAACATTTTGAAATATCGACCCTTTAATATTCCCCTTGGGGTATTAGATTATGGCCCCGATTGCGAATGTCGATTAGCGATCGATAATCGAAATTTATCGATCATCGATTGCAGATTTCGGTATTGTGAATGTCGATTATGATCCGACATTTGTTGATTTGTCAATCGTTGGTTGTCGTGAGTTATTTTCCCATCGACGATTTGCGGTAGCAAATGATAAACAATTTTTATCGAGGAAAATGTAAGTAATTTAGAGAAATAACCATGTATTATTTTAAGAATAATAATATAAAAATTGTAATGCAGGTCAAAATTGGTTACAAGTAAAAAACAAATGGAGCAGCTGGTAAAATTTTTGGAGGAGAATATAGCTATCGCAAGGGGAGTTTGTGGATTCCAGCGGATTAGAAGCATCTCTTAATTTTCGCCTTTTCCTGGCAACTTCCACAAAACTTCGGTCGTTCTCAGATTCTGTAATTTTTCATACAAATTAAAATCTATTGAAATTTACTTCGAAACAATCTGAAAACAATAAAACCGCGAATAAAATTGAAATATGAAAACTTCAAACATCTGTCAAAAGTATTCCATATTCACAATAATCATGCTGATAATTCACAGTAGCACAATCTTTTGTCGATTGAGTTACACAATACCAAATCCAGAATCAATCGACAGCTGTCGAGTCGATCGATGATCGACACTCGCAATCGGGGCCTATATTTTTCTTTCAATTTTGTTAGCAATGGATGAACGATGAGCAGCTTGTCATAATTAGCATGCCCTTTTTGGGGTTGTTCAGCCTTATTTTGTCAAACCGATTTCTTGAAAAGGATTGTGCTATCGCTAGAAGCCTGAATTTCTGCGCCCATGCCATTTTTATGTGTGGTATTTTCACTGTACCCAAGTACAGTAATACACCGTTGAATCTGTTTATTTCATAAGTTTCACATTTTAATTCTACGCCATTCTTTTGCAAAGCATAGTTGTTCGTTTCATCACTGATTTTTTTAATAATTTCATCATCGAAAAACTGGACAAAATAAGCTAACGGTTCCCTGGGCTTACCATAGATGGAGATGACTTCGTTTTTCCAAACCGTATCGCCCTCATTCTTTGAAAGTAAATGAAGACTGACTACAGAAATGATCCTGTGAAGTATAGTCTTCACCGTGGCGCAGTGGGTAGTGTGTTGGCCTCTGACGATGACTCGGGATCGAATCCCGACACAGCCATGTCATCGAACGTGTTTTTCACGGCGTTTCTCCTCAGCGGGGTTCTGACAAAATCCCTGTAGTAAAATTGCCATGAAAAGTTTCTCGAAATTCGCCGTTCGGAACCGGCAATAAAACTGTAGGTCCCTTTCACCTATGTGAAAATGAAATCACACACAACATGGGTGATTGAGAGCTCGGCTCAGGTTCTTCATGGACTGTAACGCCAACATACATACATACATCGCCCTCATTCAACCCGGTACTTATCTCAAACTATATAAGTCGCCGTGGCGCAGTGGTTAGTGTGTTCGACTCTGGCGCACGATGAGCGAGTTCGGATCCCGATAACACCAACGCCATTGAATGTTTGTTTCGCGACGTTCCTCCTCGGCGGGGTACTAGCAAAACCCCCCGTAGTAAACTTGCCATGAAAAAGCTTCTCGACTCACGCCGTTCGGAATCGGCATTAAACTGTAGGTCCCTTTCACCTGTGTGAAAAATAAATCACACACAACATGGGTGACTGAGAGAAGCTTGACTCTGGTCCTTCATGGGCTGTAACACCACCAAAGAAGAAGATGAATATAATATAACTCAATTTTTTTAACTACCTCCTGCACTGATTCCTCATTTTGCGTTTCATTACTAGGTTCTGTGACGTCCCCAATCGAACCACTCTCTACGCCACTTTCACCCATATTATGTAACGTTTCCTCTATCATATTTTTCAACAACTCATCTTCTTCCTCATTTTCACTTTCACTGTCATTAGCCGAATCATCCCAGTCAAAATTGAGCAATTTTGTAATTTCCTGCTGTGTCAAACCTCTAGATTCCATTTCTGACAAAGAAAATATACTTATATGAAATTTGAGCATTATGGGCCAATGTTGCCTATAGTCAACGTTTTGTTTAAAAAAATACTGATGTCAAACTTGCAGCTTTCTTTTCACTTTTATCGTTTTATTTCATTGACTTACCTATTTTCAGTTCTACAGTTCACTTTTTATTCAAAAATCCTTTCAACACACTAGGTATGTTCCCGTACTTGTCGAAAACAGCGAAAATCTACGAAAAACAACGAAAGTCTGTTCCCGTACTCGAAAAATTCACACTTTTGGGGCAAAAGAGAGCGCTCTCGAGAGAGCAAAAAATGTCCCCACGCTACGAATTTCTGCCCAAGAAATTTGTGTGGGCAGAAATTCACAACTTTGATAAATCATCGATTTCTGTCATATTTAATGCAAAAGTCAGTTGAAAAATTATTCGAAATTCAAATTTGCTTAGAAATGTGTCAAATGCAAACATACAGTGAGCGACAAATGTCTACGTACGACCCCTATTCTTGCTATCTCACAAGTCCAAAAGCATTATGAAAAAATCTGATGATGCAGTTTTGTTTCAAATTTCTTTTACTAATAATACACCATAAAATAAATTTATTTAACAAGAACTTAACAACCAATTCACAAAAAACGAAAAATAAATAATAAACTAGACTTTTATCGCTCCCTGTATGTTTTTGACATTTAAAAAGTGTGTAGCATTTGTGGGGTAATATGTTCCCGTACTTTTTGGTGATTTTGCCTCGCTTTGAGAGACTTTCATTCCCACTCCTTGAAAATTGACAAAGTGTGACTTTTGGTGCACAAAGTACGGGAACACACCTACTTTTTACAATTTTTTTATCGCTTGTGGACAACTAGAAGACAGGCACGCAAATGAACAACAGCAATGCTTGATTCACGAAATTTCGCACATCGCATGCTTAAGACTCATAGTTGTTGCTCAAAAAATTCCGTTATCAAAAATTATAAGAATAACGGGAGTTATAAGCGCATCGGTATAATGTTGCCTATAGGCAACATTGGGCATGAAAGGGTTAAATTAAAGTATTGTGCTAAAAGCAGTTTCTTGTAAACATGGATGCTGTTTTAATGTTTAGTTTCGATGAGAACCGGGGAAAAAACTGGCCGGAAACAGTACGCAAGAAGATTTTGATAGATAAGTCCAATATTTTGAGTCTCCCCAAAACAGTGTAGGTACATAAGTAGAAATGCAACAATTGAAGAAAAAGAATTAAAATTAGATTCTTTGCAGTTTTAGAAACAGTTTTAGGGTGAGCAAAGCAATGTTTGTTGATATTTTGCGGGAAACAGAGTCAGAAGTGAAGCCCACATCTTTTCCTCTGATATGCAAACTTGCCGCAGTACTCCGTTTTCTGGTGGAAAGAAGCCACCAAAGGTCAGTGGGGAAACATTTTGACATTGGCCTTGGTAGATCCACAGTCAGCAAAATTCTCGGGGAAGCGCGCGAGGTAGGGATAATGTTATCACCCTGCAGACGGTAGAAACAATAAAATATTAAATGTTAATGCACAGCCGACCCAAAGAAGGATTAATGAGCATTCAACGTCCGTTCTTTGTTTCTGCTATGTATGTATATATGTTGGCGTTACAGTCCATGAAGGACCAAAGCCGAGCTTCTCTCAATCACCCATGTTATGTGTGATTTTATGGACATAGGTGAAAGGGACCTACAGTTTATTGCCGGTTCCGAACGGCGAAATTCGAGAAGCTTTTCTTGACAACTATACTACAGGTGATTTTGTCAGTACCCCAATGAGAAGAAACACCGTGAAAAACACGTTGGATTACATGGCTGTTTTCGGGATTCGATCCCGTGTCATCGGCGTCAGATGCCAACACACTACCCACGGCGCTCCTTGCTATGCCAACTACTATAAATCTCAACTATTATAAAAAAAAAACCGGCCGAGTGCGAGTCGGACTCGCGCATGAAGGGTTCCGTACCATCTGTATATATAAATATGAAAGAGACTATGGATTTTTTTGATGAAAATCACGTCTGTTGTACGGGAGCCCCCCTTAAATATTAATTTTGTTGTTTTTGTCGTGGTAGCGGCAACAGAAATACATCTTCTGTGAAAATTTCAACTGTCTAGCTATCACGGTTCATGAGACACAGCCTAGTGACAGACGGACGGACAGCGAAGTCTTAGTAATAGGGTTCCGTTTTACCTTTGGGTACGTAACCCTAAAAAGAAGGGAAAAAAAGAATAAAGATACATTTAAATACTGCCAGTGATACTGTTTTTAAGCCTTTAATAAGCCCTACATTCATTGCTGGGATCTCTGTTTCTTACATGGATGATGTTAAGTTCAACAAAATACAATTTAATTCACAACACAAAACTCAAGTGAATTCAATTCGCATGGAAACAAAGGTTTTTCGGAATGCAGAACACCAATTTCCACATTCGAAAAACCAATTCACTACTGTCATTTCGAGTGGAATGCAGAACACCAAAATATTCACTTTCGAAAATTCAATTCACAATTCATAATTTCTTTCGGAATGCAGAACACCTAATTCCACTTTTGGTTGTTGAATTCGCTAAAAGTGGAATGCAGAACATGGGTGATTTTGAAGAAATTTGCTTCAAAGGATCCAGACTCGCTCCAATGAACAGGCCCCGGTTTTTATCAGTTCACTATACCGAGCGTCCACTGTAGTTATACAGCACAATTCGCGTTAATTCGATAATCCGAATGCCCCCGAATTCGGATTAGTGAGACATTACTGTATATTGTACTTGGCACGTACTGAAGAAACAAGCAAAATTAGAAGAAACAAAAAAGAGAAAAAAAAAAGTATTTTTTCAAATCACTTTTTCATTAATTTTACCTAAACTTATCGGCTAAATGATACAAAATTATAATGAACGTAAATCTGCATTTTCTCTAATTAATTTTACATGAATGCAATACATTTTAAATAAAAAATGCGTCCTTTAAACTAACGAAATAATAATAATTAAACTAATAAACTAAAACTAAAAAAAAAACAGGAAAAGAAAACGAAAAAGAATAATTCGATTTTGCGTTAAATCTATAATAGTTTTCTGTTTACATTGTAAATATATATGAATACATGTTCATATGCATATATATATAATTATGCTGATTATTAAGTTTATGTTTAACCATTATATACGAGAATTTATATATAATATTTGCAGTTGTAAGTTTTGAAAACGGTGTTGGTTTTATGTTTATTTGTTGTGAATTCAGTTACTATTAACTGTACAATGCAATTGGAATCTAATTAATTCTGTTCTCAATTTATTCATAACATTTTTCCCTAGAGCTCTCTTAAATTTCTGTTTTAATTTCCCATCTGCAATGCATAGAAAAAAAAAAAAAAACAAACAAAACAAACGCATGAAAATAAATACAAAAATCTTTAGACATATAATATGTATGTATGTGTGTATATACGTATGTTTAGTTGTATAGATGTTAGGTTAGTGTACTTAGAACTGTAACGTATCTGTTTGGATTTAAGGTTTCATGTGCATTTCGCCATTTCACCCTTTATACGAGGAAAACAACAGAAAAACAAAAACGGAAAATTCAAAATGAAAAACAGTAGATAGACATACATACATAGTAGAGACAAGGGGGAGGGTAAAAAGGAAAGAAATGCACAAGAAGACCTTCACAACAGCAGTAGCACTCGCAGCAGACTTTTTGTTTTTTTTTTAGTTACAACTGATTTGAAAGAAAAATGTAATTTGTATGTCGTCCCGCCATCAATTCGATACCACATCAGCAGCTCCATTCGGATTTGTAGTTGTTGCCTTTAACGACATCATACCAGTGGATGTCATCGTTGACGAATCGACATAGGGTGCTGCCAGAGCACATGAGCCGAATGTGTGTTGGGTTGCAATTGCATTTGAAAGAAACGATGACGTGGGAGCATTTGATATTGCCGGTACTGTTGTCACACTAGGATTGGCAATTATATCTTCATGAATCGAAGACAATGTGGTGGTGGTATCGTCTGTAGATGAAGTTGATAGAATCGCATTTGTAGAAACATTTGGCGGAATGTCAATAGTATGTGTCTCATTGCCTAGAATCAAACGTAAACGTTTCTTCTGTGGCGTTAGATGAATTAAAGGCGGTGTAGAATGATTATGATAGTGGGATGCATGCGAGAGTGAAGAATTTGCAGCAGCAGCGGCTATTAGTTTTTTATGTTCGCGACGACGATGATCTTTCGATTTATGACGTTTCTTGCGTTTTTGCGAAAACGACGATGACGACGAAACATCGTAGTCGACGCCATTCTCCGATATACCTTCCATACGAAGAATTTCATATTCAACCGGTTCGGATATAACGCCATTCATACTACTCTCGTCAGATAAACTTGTTCCCGATTCGATAACCTCATCCAATATCGGACTACGTTTCATGCGAAGAGTTAATTTTAATCTACGCTCGGGTGTTTTTAACAGCACTTCTGATGATGATGTCTCGCTAACGAGAGGTGGTTCAACCTGATGAACAACACCGATTCGATATTCACTGGACGAGTTACTTTGATCCGATTCACTGGTGCTCTTCGAATGTTTTCGCTTTCGTAGGCCAGAGCATGCCACGTGCAATGGCTGCTGGCTATTAGAACCACTCGAATTGGTACGACCATTTCGTCGTAATCTATGTACAATATCATCTCCGGTCGAGATGATGTTATGTTGTTGTTGTTGCTCCGATTGCTGATGCGGCATCGATTCAAATGACGCAGTCAAATTCTTTCTATAACTCACAGACGAGCTAATGCAACCGATTGCAGGCGCGATTGCCGTAAAACTACTACTATAGCTATTCACGCTACTGCTACAATTACTTAACGTACTTAAATGACTACCAGTGCTACTACTATTGCTGCTGTTACACTTAGTACTGCTGTTTGTGTCCTCGCCGACTCCGTTGCCACTGTGATTTGCATCATCGTTAACGTTGCAGCACAGTTTCTTCGGAGGCGTCGTCGACACATCAGCGAATTCATCTAAAGTACTTTTATTGCCATTACTATTCGATAATAACGACGGCTGAGTTTGTGTACTTGGTAGTTTTTCTTGTGTCGATTGTAATGATAATGGTTTGCTATTGCTACTTGTATTACTATTTATGTTATTATTCAATTTCTCTACTACGGCAGTTTGTGGTTGCTGCTGTTGCTGATCTTGCTGACAATGCATGCTATCCGTTTTCAATTTATCCTTCATTGACGTCGGGCCAGTACTTCCGTCGAGTTTCTGTGATAACTTTCGATAGTGATTTCGCAAAACGCGTCCGTTTCCACCTCGTATACCATTAACTGTGGTGGCCGTGGTGGTTGGTAATGATGATGGTGGTTGCACCGAAGCTACTACAGGCTTACAATTAGCCACTTTTAGGCTATTCTCATCGGCTGCACTTTCGTGGTTCTCATTGAAAACAATACTTTTGTGTATCGCATCACTTGCTATACAATGACCAGACTCTTCTTCCTCTTCGAGTATTTCGTCTTCCACATCGATACTATTGGAATTTCGTAGATTTCGTGAGCTTCGCAAGCCAATTCGATGACTTTGAGTCACATTTGTAGCATTCGAATGTGCTGTAGCGGCTGCTGTCGAACCATTTTGTCGACGCAATTGACGTCGTGTCGTGAACGGTTTCGAAACACATGTAGCGGAAGAAGCAGCTACTGCTGTTGTCACATTATCCGTATCGGTCGAGACCGAACTAATGCTACTACTGGTACTGTTAACACGTGCCGATTTCCGTAGTGATTCCCCCCGAACATGACCGTTGTTATCGGCGCGTGCATTTGTTTGCTTATCACCGCCCAACATTCCTGCTGTACTATTGTTTCCATTGAATTTCTGATGATGAAACGTATTGGCCATAATCATCTCAGCATCATACTTAGTCATACCTTTCTGACGCAACTCTTTCATTGTCAATGGTGTAGCTATCACAACGTTATTTGTTTTGCTGTCACCGCCACAATCGACCGGTTCGATTTTCTTCCTTGCGACAGCAGTGTTATTCGAATTACTACTATCTACTAAATTTAAACAACTATTTCTATCGGTGTTTGTTGTGGAATTTGCTCGGCTTTTAATCCGATTAATGCGATTGTCAGTCTCACGCAATCGATAACCGCCTGCGTCCTGTAGCGCACCGGCACCAGTTACGCCGCCGTCTGTGTCGCAATGTGTGCCTTTCGTTTTGGCAAACGCACCCGTGCCACGGCGTTCACAAGTCTCACATTCGCAATAACAATTACCGTCACCGAAAAAATCCTCACCATAGAAGCATGTTATTTCTTCACCAATTTCAATGTCACGCAGTACCTTAACGCAGGCGGTATCGCGGCCCGTTGCTACAAATTTACAATTTGCCCGGCAATCATGATTAATATATGCCGCCGGACCCAGCCAAAGTTGAGCGCAATTCTTTCGGCAACTGTACATGACGGAAAAATCATTTTTACCCGTATGTAGCAAGGCGGCCTCTTCGGATTCGGTTAATTCGGCTATGCAACCGACCAGGCATTCGATTTTATCATTTTTATACCAACGTTTCGTCGAACATATTTTCGCTCCCTTTTGACCTTCTAGAGAATAACGATAACATGGTTCTATAACGAATCCACTGTCTTTGTCGAAAACACGCAAATATCGTATAATCTGTAAAGAATCGAAATTTGAATTTTTAAAATCAGAAATGACATGTAGGTGTAATTGTCTCGTAACCTGAACGATACGCAAGTGTGCAGTATTGCCAGATATACACAAAAAAAAAAAATTTATAATACATACGTGATCATGTAGCCGTTTTAGTGACATCTTATTTTTGTTCTTCACGCATCTTGGTATCCAATGTCCATTGAATATCCTCTTCACGGCCACTTCGTAATTTTGCGTTTTAATGAATTCCGCAACAATTGATTTTAGCTCATCACGATCGACTTTCAACGGACGGTATCTGATATTCATTTTGTGCGTTTGAAATCCAAGATGTGGATCCAATACAAGTGACGTTGCCAGATCATCATTCTCTGATAATTCCTTTGGTGTCATCCCAGTCGATTGATGTAAACGGTAATTGGCATATGATGTACTAATACCATTACCAAGTGCAGGTAAATAATATCCATTGGTATTGTTGTTTGTTAAATTATGCCCAAATGTACCATGACCATTCCCACTGTGATTGGTTGTATTGCCATTGTTACTGCCATTGTTTGTAGCAGTACCGCCACCACTACTACCACCACCGCTGCCAGATGATGGCATTGAACAGTGGTGTATTGTTGAAGAGTTGTTATACCTGCTACCGCTGCTGCCAGTTTCACCTCGACGATGGTGATTTGAACCAACAACCATTTCTGCTAAGCCGTTACTGAAACGATATGAGCAAACAGTACATTTGTTACTAAAAGTGAAAGAGTACTAGTTTAAATATAAATTTAAGTTGGCAACTCTAATTACATAGCTGACAATCAGAAGGAATTTTTTTTTGTTGTATTTGTGTCACCTTTGTACAGCCATACATTTCTGCACACTTGCGAGACGTTGTCATTTCTATTTACTAACGCACACACACTGTCTGGAAGAAGCTCATGCGTATTAACCTAGAAAAATGACAAAAACAAAAACAACCACATATGATTCTGACAACCGCCCTACACATGCCCACACACGTAAACATGTATGCCCCAATCGAAGTGAGACAAAGTCCCCATCAAATGCTCTGTGACCATAAAACAAAAAAAAAAAAAAAAAAAGCTTCACCTGCACAATGTGCGTTTCATATGCATGCATGTTTGTATAACAAGCGCAGCGCACTAAAAACCCTTCACATACCCACACACACACGCTAGTGATTTCCTCAAGAGATAAGCAGTCGACTTCCTATAAACCGAAAAGCCTAATCTCATCAAGGCAATAGGCAATAAAACCGCTGCAGGCAACCTTGTAAAAGTATAAACAATTCTGATTATCACACGAAATGAACATTCACTGGAGTAGAATCCCTGCGAGCAAGTCACATCTTTCGTTTTTCATTTCTTCCATTTTTTTTGTCGTCCAATTTCTCTACCTATTGCTCTCTCACGCACACAAATTAAGCATACAGCTGTTATAAAATAGGGTGCTGTATTCGACGAATAAACAGATTGAGTCTGAAAGGGATGAAAGACGTATGGCCGGAGGTTCTGCATTTTTTTTTTTGTCCTTTTCCGTTTCGTTTTTTATTTTTCGGTTCTCCCCACATATGCGTGCATGTACGTACGGGATGGATGCGAGGAAATTAGGAAATTCACAGCACATCACAATGGATTGGATGAATTTACAAGAACTTTGGGTCCAGACCTTAGGGTCCACTAAACTACATATCGGAAGAATGGTTCATTGGCTTGCGCTCTATCCAGCATATTGATATTTACACTCACACACTTATTCAGATATGTATATATGGGTGTAACATGCGAGGGCACACACGGGACACATTGAAAGAATTAAAAAAAAATAATTTTTTTGTTCACAATTTTCACCGCCCTTCGAGAGGGATTTTGTTCGATTTGTGCTGGCTTCTCAGCCATTTTCTCGCCGAAACATACCTTTACCTTTTCAGTAATCGTGTCGCACAACCTTCTAACCATATTTCTCTCTCTCTATAGTCGATAATGGTGGTGTGTGCAGTGATTTATCCCGACGAACACGATCGAATAAAATCGTACGAATGCTCCGAAATGAGATCCAAAGAGTTTTGGTGTTCTTTATTCCAATTCCCCCTTTTTCGTTTCGTTGCTTTTTTCTTTTTCCTTATTTCTGCGCTGCTTATGCTACTGCTGCTGTTCTTAATGTTGCTGCTGCTGCTTCCACTTCCACTACTACCACTTCTTCCATTTACAACAGCGGCGAAGCGAAAATAGTGACGAAACGACGAATACAACTTCCAAATCACTCGCGCGACAGAAAAACAATGTAAGAGCGAGCCCGCAATAGCACACACGATAAGCGACTTTTCCTTCTTCGACGAAATCTCATTAAGATTTGGAAATTTCGAAATTCAATATACTTGTGCTCCTTTTAATCGGAACACACTGTCGAAAAACAACAAAAAATAACGTAAGAAAAACACAAAAAAAAAAAAAAACTCAAAACTCCTCGATACTATTGCCGTCACTTTCATTCACTCGATTTCGTTTAGCTACACGACACAAGCTCAAAAGGGACAGATCTATTACTCAAGTATCACGCTTGTACCAATATGGCGTCTTTGTAAATTTTCCTTGACTCCGATGACCCATGGACTGATACTTGGAATATTTTTCGTTCAATTATGGATCATAAGGCTTCTGTCTTATGTCTATCCATATTATGTTTGTTATTTAACTTGTCAGTTTAGTTTGAGATTGATTATTTGATTCGATCCGTATCACGTTCTTTTCATAGAAAACTCGACGAATTAACAATCGAAAAGCTCGGACAAAACGCGAATGACTTTTTCCAAATTTCGGAAAATGGTCGGTGTATGGCATTTGTCTCTTTCATTTTTGTTTAGGTTTCGGCCTGGTGACAGCGACATCTATGGTTGAGGGTTCGAATTGTTGTGTGACCGTTCAGTGGGAGCATGGTTTAATTCTTGAGTTGAATGTATCATTGGATCTTGAATATGGCAACACAGGACGCGAACCAGACCATTTTTGTTGTTGAGCTCCAAGTTAATCAGGTCTGACTACACTCTTGCCTTGTAAAGGTCAGACCAACCCATGAATCGATTAATCCAATGTCAATTAGTTCCCCACCAACCTTGATAGAGCAACGTGAGTTTTCCATTGACATATACGTTTTTTTTTTTTTCTTGTGAACATCTGCTTTCTCTTGAAGCCCTCAGACTCAAATACTAGTCAATTGTACTGCCAGACAGATACCTACCTCTACTGTATTTTCCACGTTTTCCAGAGAAAAATGAGAAGGAGCTTCAGTGATGTAGAGCTAAGAAATTCGGCAGAAACCACATCGGTCCCAAGTGTGCGCCACCGTACGCTAGCAAAGGCGGGACAGTCGCAGAGAAAGTATTCTGCTGTGATCCTCTTCGCAGCATCCAACACAGGTATGCGTCACACTAATGCCAAGCACGCAAAGATGCTTCGCAAAAGTGTAATAGGCCATAATGACGCCCGCAACTCTACTGCAGCCATTCTCCTTAAGGATAAGAAGAATGCTGCGGAGAGCTTGCAGACATCAGGGCGTACGCGCTTAGTCATCCTGCATCCTGCATATTCTCTCCATCCATGATTGGAACAGTTGCTGAGAACTACAACCAACGTGAAAATTCGGTCGGTTCCTCTCGAATCCTATCTAGGACAACCACCCCTGGAGAGTAGGTTGCCCTCTCTCTGTGCGAACTATAAAAAAAGATTAAGAAGGCGGGTTCAGATCCTGAGAAACTTTTCTCTGAGCCCATTCTGGCGAGTTCATTAGAGATCTTATTTTCTGGGATCCCAGAATGACCTGGGACACAAACAAGTCTTAGTTAGATCAAAAGTGACTTCAGTTTTGACTGAAGTGTCTCATGTACACACTACAGATTTTGTTTGACACTCAAAACATCATTCAAGTACATAATTTTGCGCAGTCACCATGGACAGCGAATTTGTATTTTTTCATTTAATTCACTAATTCCTCGTAACCTTCGTCTTTTTTGGCACGATGTATAGATTCTAGTCACATTACGTCCCAGAGACAACGGTCAGACTGGTAAATATTAATAAATTCTTCGAGAAATTGTCTACTCTCATCCATGTCCAAGGCTTGAATGACACAATTCATGTACACACTGTCGATCAAAACCAACATGGCCGCTGATCGTCATTCAGTAGCAGCAATTTTTGCAACTCATCAGCTTTGATCGACAAACCATCATTCACATGTACAAACTATCAGTTTTGAGTAACATTCAACAAAACTGTCACTTTTAATCGACGGAGTGTACCTCACTTTAAGTTTAAACAGTAATTTGGAGCTGGTTAAAAGGTTGGACACAGCTTTGAGTGCAGCTTAGCTGTCACTGCAAACATAGTGCATGGCCATCATAGTTGCGTATATCTCTGACTGAAAGACAGACTCAAGTACAGTTTTCGCATTCAAAGAAATCCCCAGCACCGGACCCCAGCCCAGACTTGGAGCCATCTGTGAAAATGCAAAGACAATCTTTACCAGATTCAGTATGAGGCCAGAGCCAGTCCTGACGCTATGGAGATTCGCAGTAGGATGACAGTGTCATTGCGTCAAAGGGCATATCCATGCGACAGGGGTCGTAGGATATATCTCGCACAAGCGCGCTATCATTCCAATGTGAGTTGTACCTCAAACGATGTCTCTTGAGACGAGACACGGTTTTCAGAGCGCTTACTTACTTACTTATCAAGCCGGCAATCCTTGAGGGTCACGGGCACGCTGCTTCCAGTTATCAAGACCAAGTTGTCTAACATCCGCGATTACTTGGTCTTTATACCGGAGGTTTGGTCTTCCTCTTTTTCTCGAACCAGGAGGCTCGGAGTCGAAGACCCTCTTAACTAGAGCTATAGTGTTCATGCGTTCCATGTGGCCGAGACAATGTAGTCGATGGACCTTTGTCTTCCCCTCCATTCACTTCCCTCCCAGGACCAAATATCCGGCGCAGAATTTTTCTTTCGAAAGAACCCAAAATCAGCTCCGCCGTCCCGCTTATCGTCCAGCTTTCGGCTCCGTACAGCAAGACTGGTAGTATAAGCGTTTTGTAAAGCATGACTTTGGTTCTCCAAATAAGGAATTTTGATCCAAGTTGTTTGGACAAACCGAAGTAGCAGCAGTTGCCAAGGGCGATTCTATGCCGGAAGTAGGGTGTTATGGATGGTTCAAGCGCTTTTTTGTATGAAGCGAATCGACATGTTTTTGCGACACGGTAATTTGGTATGAAGCGATGGTATGAAGTGATGGTATGAGGGGATTTGGTATGAAGCGATGGTATGAAGGGATTTGGTATGAAGTGATTCAGGTGCTTTTTGGTATGAAGGTGTTCTGGCGCTATGTAATTTGTTTATTTAAGTTGTGAATTTGCGTGGGGGGTTAGGAAATGTATGGCGGTTGAGGCGCTTTTTGGTATGAAGCGATGGTATGAAGTGATGATATGAGGGGATTTTGTATGAAGCGAATCGACATGTTTTTGCGACACGGTAATTTGGTATGAAGCGGTTGAGGCGCTTTTTGGTATGAAGCGATGGTATGAAGTGATGATATGAGGGGATTTTGTATGAAGCGAATCGACATGTTTTTGCGACACGGTAATTTGGTATGAAGCGGTTTAGGCGCTTTTTGGTATGAAGTGATGGTATGAAGGGTTTTGGTATGAAGATGTTCTGGCGCTATGTATTTTGTTTATTTAAGTTGGGAATTTGCGTTGCGGTTAGGAAATGTATGGCGGTTCTCGCGCTATTTTAAGTTGGTTTTTGTCACGTGCTGGTTGTGTGCGTGCAAGGTGGTTATCATGTGACGTATTTAGAATAGGAATAGCAATAGATATGTATATATTGTTACGCAAGGCTACGAAGATCTACTAACACATAGCATACAATTTTAAGGGGAGCAGATAAACTATATACATATCTATGTATTAGCAATAGATATGTGATGGTATGAAGGGTTTTGATATGAAGTGATTCAGGTGCTTTTTGGTAGGAAGCGATGGTATGAAGGGATTTGTTATGAAGCGATGGTATGAAGGGATTTGGTATGAAGCGGTTGAGATGCTTTTTGGTATGAAGGAGTTCTGGCTCTATTTAATTTGTTTATTTAAGTTGTTTTGCGTTGCGGTTTGACACATAGCATTCAATTTTAAGGGGAACAGATAAACTATATACATATCTATGTATTAGCTATAGATATGTACATATTTTTACGCATTAGGGAATCGCGCTGGCATCTGAAGTGACTTACATATATAAATATGTATATTTTGCGGAAATATATGGGGGTTCTGGCGCTATTTAATTTGTTTATTTAAGTTGTGAATTTGCGTTGGGGTTAGGAAATGTATGGGGATTTAGTCGCTATCTGTGTTGTGTGTGTGAATCAACGTGGAAATACTTTCGCATATTAAAAAGTGGATGTGATTGTTTCATTCTTGACAGTATATGTTACATATCTATGTATCTATAAATATTTCTTAGCAAATACATATGCATACATACATACACACGCACATATATATAAATATTACTGGAATAGTATAAACAAATGACCCATTACATTAAAATGGTTCTGTAAGCAACAATCAATCAGTGCGAACAGCGCTATTTAATTTGTTTATTTAAGTTGTTTTTGCGGAAATATATGGGGATTCTGGCGCTATCTGTGTTGTGGTTTTGTGTGCGTGCAAGGTCGTTATCATGTAGTATGTTATGGCCGGAGCAATAGATATGAGGGTATTGGTATGAAGTGATTCAGGCGCTTTTTGGTATGAAGGTGTTCTGGCGCTATGTAATTTGTTTATTTAAGTTGTGAATTTGCGTTGCGGTTAGGAAATGTATGGCGGTTCTCGCGCTATTTTAAGTTGGTTTTTGTCACGTGCTGGTTGTGTGCGTGCAAGGTCGTTATCATGTGACGTATTTAGAATAGGAATAGCAATAGATTTGTATATATTGTTACGCAGCAAGGCTACGAAGATCTACTAACACATAGCATTCAATTTTAAGGGGAGCAGATAAACTATATACATATCTATGTATTAGCAATAGATATATGATGGTATGAAGGGTTTTGGTATGAAGCGATGGTATGAAGGGATTTGGTATGAAGCGGTTGAGGCGCTTTTTGGTATGAAGCGATGATATGAAGTGATGGTATGAGGGGGTTTGGTATGAAGAGATGGTATGAAGGGATTTGGTATGAAGCGGTTGAGGTGCTTTTTGGTATGAAGGTGTTCTGGCGCTATGTAATTTGATTATTCAAATTGTGAATTTGCGTTGGGGTTGGGAAATGTATAGGGATTTAGTCGCTATCTGTGTTGTGGTTTTGTGTGCGTGCAAGGTCGTTATCATGTGACGTATTTAGAATAGTTGGTATGAAGCGGTTCAAGCGCTTTTTGGTATGAAGCGATGGTATGAAGCGATGATATGAAGCGATGGTATGAAGCGATGGTATGAAGGGGTTCTGGCGCTATTTAATTTGTTTATTTAAGTTGTGAATTTGCGTTGGGGTTAGGCGCTTTCAAAAATCGCATTAAGACATTTCACATTTCTAATAATGATGAGAGCATATTGAATGTAGAAGTCCTATATGAAAAAAACATGTATTTGATTACCGAGCTGTTGGAAAACGAATAGGAAGTTTTGCATGCTTTTAAATTTAATATGGAATTATTTACGGTGTTCGTGAAGCATACAAAGGAAAATGACGATATGATCCAGGATATTAAAAGTATGCAGACCAAGAGCGATTTATCTGAAAAATTAAACGCTACTATCGATGACATCAAGGTTAAACTAGAGGAATTCCAGGAAAGAGATAGCGGATGGGCTTTATTGTCATTCCTGAGAATCGAAATAAATATTAATAAATACGATCCGCTTCGGGCTTCTACCTATCTTAATCTACCACCACAGTTATTGATCAAACATGATTGTATAAATGTGAAAAACACCGATGAATACTGTTTCAAATGGTCTGTTATATCGGCTTTGGATAGCAAAGTTAAATATAATCATGAGAGACCATCATCATATGCAATTCGCGATATAACTAGTGACATAATACAAGTTAATGGTGAAATTCTTTGTTTTAGGAATATGCAATTTCCTCTTGCGATCAAAGATATACATATATTCGAGTTGAATAATCCAACAATCAGTGTAAACGTGTTCGGTTATGAAATCAACGATAAGAATGAATGTTATTTGATTGGACCATACTATCATACGACCGAGGAAAAGACAAAACATATTAACTTGCTGTATTGCGAAAGTTCTGATAGCGATCTAACGCATTATGTGTACATCAAACATATGTCGCGTTTAATGAGAAGACAAATAACTAAGAAAAAAAATCGAATGCATCTTTGTAATGGGTGCTTACAGCGATTCCCTAATGAATCCCGTCTGCTGCAACACAAAAGTGAATGTCGGAAGCTGATAACGATTATGCCGGATGAAGGAAACAAAATACTCAAGTTTGTTAAACACAATCGAAAGCAACGAGTTCCATTTGCTGTGTATGCCGACTTTGAGTCTATTCTATTACCTGTGAGTCATTGCATGCCGAATCCAGAATCTTCGTCAACAACTAATGTACAACAACACATACCCTATGCGTTTTTGTATTTCATTAAGTGCTCATTTGATGATAATGTAAATAGACACAGAACATTTGTTGGGTGAGAAATTACATTTAGTTACATGCTATCAAAAACAAAAAATAAACAATGTCTCCTTTGTATTTTTATAGGAGAAAATTCATCTGATGAATTTGTAAAGATGCTGGTTGAAGACTTAAAATACCTATATAGGGAGTACATGGAGAAACCAAAAGCGATGAATCAATTGACAGATGTTGAGAACTACAACCATCATAATGCTTCAATATGTTGTATATGTAATCGTAGTTTTAGTCAGACAGATATAAGAGTAAAAGATCATTGCCACTTCACGGGTGCATATAGAGGAACTGCACATAGACAGTGTAATTTAGATTTTCAAAAGCCAAATTTTTTCCCAATAATTTTACATAATTTTTCGGGCTACGACTATCATCTTTTTGTGAAAAGCTTAAGTAATATTGATGGTGAAATAACAATTATTCCATTAAATAAAGAAAATTATATATCACTTTCCAAGCGAGTGCATTTAGACGCAAATAACGCATTTGAAATTAGGTTTTTAGATTCATTTCGATTTCTTCAGTCGAGTATAGATTCGTTAGCAAATAATTTATCTGAAGATGATTTCATTGTAGGCAAAAGGTATTACAAAAAATGATGACTCATTCAAATTAATGACTAGGAAAGGGGTATTTCCTTACGATTATCTCAATTCATGGAATCGCTTAGATGATTGTTCTCTTCCATTAATTTCCCAATTTTATAATAAACTAACGGGTAAAGATTGTTTAGATGCAGATTATGAATATGCACTAAAGGTATGGAGGCATTTTAATTGTAAATCATTAAAAGATTACATGCTTGTGTATCTACAGAGCGATGTGCTCTTGTTGGCTGACATATTCGAGAATTTCCGTAAGGTCTGCTTAAAAATATATGAATTAGATCCATGTCATTATTATACATCTCCTGGTTTATCATGGGATGCAATGTTGAAGATAATGGAAGTTAATCTAGAGCTTTTCACCGACATTGATATGTTTAATTTCATTAAGAAAGGTATCAGAGGTGGTCTATGTCAATGTAGCCATCGATATGCCATCTCTAATAATAAGTACATGAATAAATTCGACGAAACTAAAACAAACGAATTCCTTATGTACTTTGATGCACATAACTTGTACGGTTGGGCAATGTCTCAACCACTTCCTAATGGAAATTTTCAATGGAATGATCCCGAAATCTATACCAGAGAATATATTTTGAAATTGGAAAAAGACGATAAATTTGGTTATGTATTCGAAGTAGATTTAGCCTATCCCACAGATCTTCACGATATACATAATGATCTTCCGTTTTGCCCCGAAAATATGCTTACGCCGGGAACTAAAATTCCTAAGCTAATTGCCAATTTAAATGCAAAGACCAATTATATAATTCATTTAAGAAATTTACAACAATTTCTGAACAACGGATTAAATATCACTAAAGTTCACAGAGTGTTGTCTTTTACTCAATCGGAATGGAAATATATATGGAAATGGAAATATATAAATCTGAATACCGAATGCCGGAAAAAGGCGAACAGTAAGTTTGAAAAAGACTTTTTCAAATTAATGAACAACAGTGTTTACGGTAAAACAATGGAGAATGTAGAAAAGCGTCGAGATGTGAAAATTGTAACTCAATGGGATGATCAAAGAAAGTCATTGTGTGCTAGGAAACTAATTGCACATCCTTATTTTCACAATAGATCTATATTTACACCAGAGATGTGTGCTATTGAAATGACCAAGGGACGAGTTGTGTACAATAAACCTATTTATTTAGGTTTCATTGTATTAGAGCTTTCAAAATGGCATATGTACGACTTTCATTATGAGTATATGAGGAAAAAATTTGGAAAATCGATTCGATTAAACTATATGGATACGGATTCATTTATTTATTCAGTAATGACAGATGATTTCTATTCTGATATATATCAAGACGTCATTGATCCCGAGAAATCAAGGTTTGATACTTCAGAATACCCCATAGACAATGTGCATAATTTTCCGCAAACAAACGGTAAAGTTCTCGGGAAATTTAAAGATGAGAATAACTATCGGAAAATGTTAGAATTCATTGGATTAAGAGCGAAAATGTACTCCTTTATATTAGAGACCAATGATGTGGTGAAAAAGGCAAAAGGAATTAAAATGTCGGTTACTAATAGCTTAGATATTAAAGATTATCGGAATTGTTTAATGAATAAAAAATTGTTGGTTAGATCAATGTTTATATTTAGAAGTAAGTTACATAATGTTTATACGCAGTCTATTAATAAGTTAGCTTTAAGTTATAACGACACTAAAAGATATATGTATATGTAATGATGGGATAAGTACTTATGCTTGGGGTCATAATAAAATACCAATGAAAGATAATTGATACAAAAAAAGGAAAAAATGATTAATTATTCTCTCTCCTTCTCTTACGAAGATCTAACACAACAAGGTCACTGAACTTTTCAACAAGGTCATGGTTCTAACTAACTGGTTCTAACTAACTGGTTTTAAACTTTTCAACAAGGTCACTGAACTTTTCAAAGGGGTCACTGAACTTCCACCTGTCACCTGTCACCCGTCACCTGTCACCCGTCACCTGTCACACCTGTCAAATTTGTATTGTCGCGTATCAGATGCTTTGGAATTCGTGTGTAAGACTGACACTAGTAAAAAGTATCAATGTAGTGGCCGGGCTCGACAGCTTACCAGGCCACCATACGTGGCGTATGCAAATTTGACAGGTGTGACAGGTGACGGGTGACAGGTGACGGGTGACAGGTGACAGGTGGAAGTTCAGTGACCCCTTTGAAAAGTTCAGTGACCTTGTTGAAAAGTTTAAAACCAGTTAGTTAGAACCAGTTAGTTAGAACCATGACCTTGTTGAAAAGTTCAGTGACCTTGTTGTGTTAGATCTTCGTAAGAGAAGGAGAGAGAATAATTAATCATTTTTTCCTTTTTTTGTATCAATTATCTTTCATTGGTATTTTATTATGACCCCAAGCATAAGTACTTATCCCATCATTACATATACATATATCTTTTAGTGTCGTTATAACTTAAAGCTAACTTATTAATAGACTGCGTATAAACATTATGTAACTTACTTCTAAATATAAACATTGATCTAACCAACAATTTTTTATTCATTAAACAATTCCGATAATCTTTAATATCTAAGCTATTAGTAACCGACATTTTAATTCCTTTTGCCTTTTTCACCACATCATTGGTCTCTAATATAAAGGAGTACATTTTCGCTCTTAATCCAATGAATTCTAACATTTTCCGATAGTTATTCTCATCTTTAAATTTCCCGAGAACTTTACCGTTTGTTTGCGGAAAATTATGCACATTGTCTATGGGGTATTCTGAAGTATCAAACCTTGATTTCTCGGGATCAATGACGTCTTGATATATATCAGAATAGAAATCATCTGTCATTACTGAATAAATAAATGAATCCGTATCCATATAGTTTAATCGAATCGATTTTCCAAATTTTTTCCTCATATACTCATAATGAAAGTCGTACATATGCCATTTTGAAAGCTCTAATACAATGAAACCTAAATAAATAGGTTTATTGTACACAACTCGTCCCTTGGTCATTTCAATAGCACACATCTCTGGTGTAAATATAGATCTATTGTGAAAATAAGGATGTGCAATTAGTTTCCTAGCACACAATGACTTTCTTTGACCATCCCATTGAGTTACAATTTTCACATCTCGACGCTTTTCTACATTCTCCATTGTTTTACCGTAAACACTGTTGTTCATTAATTTGAAAAAGTCTTTTTCAAACTTACTGTTCGCCTTTTTCCGGCATTCGGTATTCAGATTTATATATTTCCATTTCCATATATATTTCCATTCCGATTGAGTAAAAGACAACACTCTGTGAACTTTAGTGATATTTAATCCGTTGTTCAGAAATTGTTGTAAATTTCTTAAATGAATTATATAATTGGTCTTTGCATTTAAATTGGCAATTAGCTTAGGAATTTTAGTTCCCGGCGTAAGCATATTTCCGGGGCAAAACGGAAGATCATTATGTATATCGTGAAGATCTGTGGGATAGGCTAAATCTACTTCGAATACATAACCAAATTTATCGTCTTTTTCCAATTTCAAAATATATTCTCTGGTATAGATTTCGGGATCATTCCATTGAAAATTTCCATTAGGAAGTGGTTGAGACATTGCCCAACCGTACAAGTTATGTGCATCAAAGTACATAAGGAATTCGTTTGTTTTAGTTTCGTCGAATTTATTCATGTACTTATTATTAGAGATGGCATATCGATGGCTACATTGACATAGACCACCTCTGATACCTTTCTTAATGAAATTAAACATATCAATGTCGGTGAAAAGCTCTAGATTAACTTCCATTATCTTCAACATTGCATCCCATGATAAACCAGGAGATGTATAATAATGACATGGATCTAATTCATATATTTTTAAGCAGACCTTACGGAAATTCTCGAATATGTCAGCCAACAAGAGCACATCGCTCTGTAGATACACAAGCATGTAATCTTTTAATGATTTACAATTAAAATGCCTCCATACCTTTAGTGCATATTCATAATCTGCATCTAAACAATCTTTACCCGTTAGTTTATTATAAAATTGGGAAATTAATGGAAGAGAACAATCATCTAAGCGATTCCATGAATTGAGATAATCGTAAGGAAATACCCCTTTCCTAGTCATTAATTTGAATGAGTCATCATTTTTTGTAATACCTTTTGCCTACAATGAAATCATCTTCAGATAAATTATTTGCTAACGAATCTATACTCGACTGAAGAAATCGAAATGAATCTAAAAACCTAATTTCAAATGCGTTATTTGCGTCTAAATGCACTCGCTTGGAAAGTGATATATAATTTTCTTTATTTAATGGAATAATTGTTATTTCACCATCAATATTACTTAAGCTTTTCACAAAAAGATGATAGTCGTAGCCCGAAAAATTATGTAAAAGTATTGGGAAAAAATTTGGCTTTTGAAAATCTAAATTACACTGTCTATGTGCAGTTCCTCTATATGCACCCGTGAAGTGGCAATGATCTTTTACTCTTATATCTGTCTGACTAAAACTACGATTACATATACAACATATTGAAGCATTATGATGGTTGTAGTTCTCAACATCTGTCAATTGATTCATCGCTTTTGGTTTCTCCATGTACTCCCTATATAGGTATTTTAAGTCTTCAACCAGCATCTTTACAAATTCATCAGATGAATTTTCTCCTATAAAAATACAAAGGAGACATTGTTTATTTTTTGTTTTTGATAGCATGTAACTAAATGTAATTTCTCACCCAACAAATGTTCTGTGTCTATTTACATTATCATCAAATGAGCACTTAATGAAATACAAAAACGCATAGGGTATGTGTTGTTGTACATTAGTTGTTGACGAAGATTCTGGATTCGGCATGCAATGACTCACAGGTAATAGAATAGACTCAAAGTCGGCATACACAGCAAATGGAACTCGTTGCTTTCGATTGTGTTTAACAAACTTGAGTATTTTGTTTCCTTCATCCGGCATAATCGTTATCAGCTTCCGACATTCACTTTTGTGTTGCAGCAGACGGGATTCATTAGGGAATCGCTGTAAGCACCCATTACAAAGATGCATTCGATTTTTTTTCTTAGTTATTTGTCTTCTCATTAAACGCGACATATGTTTGATGTACACATAATGCGTTAGATCGCTATCAGAACTTTCGCAATACAGCAAGTTAATATGTTTTGTCTTTTCCTCGGTCGTATGATAGTATGGTCCAATCAAATAACATTCATTCTTATCGTTGATTTCATAACCGAACACGTTTACACTGATTGTTGGATTATTCAACTCGAATATATGTATATCTTTGATCGCAAGAGGAAATTGCATATTCCTAAAACAAAGAATTTCACCATTAACTTGTATTATGTCACTAGTTATATCGCGAATTGCATATGATGATGGTCTCTCATGATTATATTTAACTTTGCTATCCAAAGCCGATATAACAGACCATTTGAAACAGTATTCATCGGTGTTTTTCACATTTATACAATCATGTTTGATCAATAACTGTGGTGGTAGATTAAGATAGGTAGAAGCCCGAAGCGGATCGTATTTATTAATATTTATTTCGATTCTCAGGAATGACAATAAAGCCCATCCGCTATCTCTTTCCTGGAATTCCTCTAGTTTAACCTTGATGTCATCGATAGTAGCGTTTAATTTTTCAGATAAATCGCTCTTGGTCTGCATACTTTTAATATCCTGGATCATATCGTCATTTTCCTTTGTATGCTTCACGAACACCGTAAATAATTCCATATTAAATTTAAAAGCATGCAAAACTTCCTATTCGTTTTCCAACAGCTCGGTAATCAAATACATGTTTTTTTCATATAGGACTTCTACATTCAATATGCTCTCATCATTATTAGAAATGTGAAATGTCTTAATGCGATTTTTGAAAGCGCCTAACCCCAACGCAAATTCACAACTTAAATAAACAAATTAAATAGCGCCAGAACCCCTTCATACCATCGCTTCATACCATCGCTTCATATCATCGCTTCATACCATCGCTTCATACCAAAAAGCGCTTGAACCGCTTCATACCAACTATTCTAAATACGTCACATGATAACGACCTTGCACGCACACAAAACCACAACACAGATAGCGACTAAATCCCTATACATTTCCCAACCCCAACGCAAATTCACAATTTGAATAATCAAATTACATAGCGCCAGAACACCTTCATACCAAAAAGCACCTCAACCGCTTCATACCAAATCCCTTCATACCATCTCTTCATACCAAACCCCCTCATACCATCACTTCATATCATCGCTTCATACCAAAAAGCGCCTCAACCGCTTCATACCAAATCCCTTCATACCATCGCTTCATACCAAAACCCTTCATACCATCATATATCTATTGCTAATACATAGATATGTATATAGTTTATCTGCTCCCCTTAAAATTGAATGCTATGTGTTAGTAGATCTTCGTAGCCTTGCTGCGTAACAATATATACAAATCTATTGCTATTCCTATTCTAAATACGTCACATGATAACGACCTTGCACGCACACAACCAGCACGTGACAAAAACCAACTTAAAATAGCGCGAGAACCGCCATACATTTCCTAACCGCAACGCAAATTCACAACTTAAATAAACAAATTACATAGCGCCAGAACACCTTCATACCAAAAAGCGCCTGAATCACTTCATACCAATACCCTCATATCTATTGCTCCGGCCATAACATACTACATGATAACGACCTTGCACGCACACAAAACCACAACACAGATAGCGCCAGAATCCCCATATATTTCCGCAAAAACAACTTAAATAAACAAATTAAATAGCGCTGTTCGCACTGATTGATTGTTGCTTACAGAACCATTTTAATGTAATGGGTCATTTGTTTATACTATTCCAGTAATATTTATATATATGTGCGTGTGTATGTATGTATGCATATGTATTTGCTAAGAAATATTTATAGATACATAGATATGTAACATATACTGTCAAGAATGAAACAATCACATCCACTTTTTAATATGCGAAAGTATTTCCACGTTGATTCACACACACAACACAGATAGCGACTAAATCCCCATACATTTCCTAACCCCAACGCAAATTCACAACTTAAATAAACAAATTAAATAGCGCCAGAACCCCCATATATTTCCGCAAAATATACATATTTATATATGTAAGTCACTTCAGATGCCAGCGCGATTCCCTAATGCGTAAAAATATGTACATATCTATAGCTAATACATAGATATGTATATAGTTTATCTGTTCCCCTTAAAATTGAATGCTATGTGTCAAACCGCAACGCAAAACAACTTAAATAAACAAATTAAATAGAGCCAGAACTCCTTCATACCAAAAAGCATCTCAACCGCTTCATACCAAATCCCTTCATACCATCGCTTCATAACAAATCCCTTCATACCATCGCTTCCTACCAAAAAGCACCTGAATCACTTCATATCAAAACCCTTCATACCATCACATATCTATTGCTAATACATAGATATGTATATAGTTTATCTGCTCCCCTTAAAATTGTATGCTATGTGTTAGTAGATCTTCGTAGCCTTGCGTAACAATATATACATATCTATTGCTATTCCTATTCTAAATACGTCACATGATAACCACCTTGCACGCACACAACCAGCACGTGACAAAAACCAACTTAAAATAGCGCGAGAACCGCCATACATTTCCTAACCGCAACGCAAATTCCCAACTTAAATAAACAAAATACATAGCGCCAGAACATCTTCATACCAAAACCCTTCATACCATCACTTCATACCAAAAAGCGCCTAAACCGCTTCATACCAAATTACCGTGTCGCAAAAACATGTCGATTCGCTTCATACAAAATCCCCTCATATCATCACTTCATACCATCGCTTCATACCAAAAAGCGCCTCAACCGCTTCATACCAAATTACCGTGTCGCAAAAACATGTCGATTCGCTTCATACAAAATCCCCTCATATCATCACTTCATACCATCGCTTCATACCAAAAAGCGCCTCAACCGCCATACATTTCCTAACCCCCCACGCAAATTCACAACTTAAATAAACAAATTACATAGCGCCAGAACACCTTCATACCAAAAAGCACCTGAATCACTTCATACCAAATCCCTTCATACCATCGCTTCATACCAAATCCCCTCATACCATCACTTCATACCATCGCTTCATACCAAATTACCGTGTCGCAAAAACATGTCGATTCGCTTCATACAAAAAAGCGCTTGAACCCTCCATAACACCCTACTGCCGGATCTCTACTGTGGTGTCGTTTGTGGGGTTTACGTTTGCCCCGAGGTAGACAAACTCCTTAACGACGGATCGGTTTTTGCTTAACAGCATGTACTTTGTCTTATCCTCGTTGACTTTAAGACCAACTCGTTTCGCTTGTCCTTTCGACGCGGTGAAAGCTTCTACAACGTAATGCTGAGACCGCGCTATGATGTCAATATCATCCGCGTATCCTAGCAGCTGAACAGACTTGTAGAAGATAGTGCTTTCCCTGTGACGCCTGCCCGTCGCACTATCCGCTCCAACACCAAATTGAAGAAGTCACAACACAGCGCATCTCCTTGCTGAAATCCGGTGCATGTTTCAAACGGTTCAGAGGTCCTAGAACCGAACTGCACGGTACATTGCGTATTTTTTAGCGTGGCGCGACACAGCTGGATCAGTTTTCCTGGGATCCCGAATTCGGCCATCGCATCATACAATTCTGTGCTCATCGATAAAGAGATGGTGGGTATCGATTTGGAACTCGCTGGTCTTTTCCAGGATTTGTCAAAGTCTGAATATTTAGTATATGACGGGCCGGAGGCCGCACTGGTAGCTGCCGATTAGGGCTTTAAGGGCTTTAGACGTTCATATAGTACGCTGGACAGGATCTTCTATGCGACATTGAGCAGGGATATACCTCGATGGTTCTTGCAAGAGGTAGGATCGCCTTTTTTGTGGATTGGGAAAATAGAACTGATATTCCACTCGTCGGGCATGCTACTGGTGTTCTCGCCTACTTCCTGAATGGCTGGGCGGCAATGCAGCCACATATTGTTGACATCAGTGCTCGACGTAGGCATACCGTAGGCCTTGTTCAAGAGATCATAGAAGTCCTCTTTCATGGGGTCTTCAGCCTCTTCGGTTGGGGCGTATGCACATATGAGGCTGATGTTGTAAAATCTGCCTTTGATGCGGATCACAGCCAGGCGATCACTTATGGCCGAATCACAATGTCGCGTTCGAGCGATCGGGCTTTTGACAGGCGTTGTGGCTTACATATATGTAAGTATGGGTATGTAAATGTATTGCGCGTTTGTTCCTTGATGTTGGAATCGAATAAGTACACGACTGAGTAGCCACCGGCTCTACTCTGGCATTGAGCTCGAGCTTATGATATTTACGATATTACCGGAAGCAGCGCCTGGAGTTACATTCCGTGTTACTCCGTATGAATTCATTGTTTCTACACATGCTGTCAAAAGCCCGAGCGTTCGAACGCCAATATAGGCTTAAAATTGATGACCTTCGACCTTAACCGCTTTCGCTCAACAAATCCGCACCCCAACACGTGCATGAATCGTGTTCCTTTTTCATGCTATGTCGTCTTCGAGTATCCGTCCGTCTATCCGAGGCATTTTGCTCTTTCATAACTTGTCTTTTTCACAAGGGCGGGTTGTTGGTCCCCGCCGCACAACCCCCAGTCTGGTCTAGGTATTATAGCGCCCACTTACTTAGGACGCTCAATCACGTCAATGTCGTCGGCGTATGCAAGTAATTACGTAGACTTGAAATAAATCATACCTCTTGTGTTGGCCAGCTACTCTTGCACGATCTTTTCAAGCACGATGTTGGAAAAGTTGCATGACAGCGCGTCACCTTGTCTAAATTCTTTTTTAAATTAAATTCTCGGTTTGTTCATTCTTCTTCTTCTTCGTAGCGGGCGCTACAGTTCGGGGTGAACCTGAGCCTCAAGCAACATGCCCCTCCATCTAGCACGATATTTTGCTAGCCCTTTCTATTGCCGCGCACCCAGTTGGCTAAGGTCCCCTTCCACCTGTGTGCGCCATCTTAAGTGCGGCCGTCCTCTGCTTCTTCATCCCTCGGGGTCGGATGCAAAGACTCTCCGAGCTGGAGCTGTGGTGTCCATTCGCTCTACATGGCCCAGCTATCTTAGGCGTTGAATCTGTAGACGCCTGACTATGCTCATGTCGCTGTACAGCCCGTAAAGTTCGTGGTTGAATCTTTCCCTCCATCCCCCATCTACGTTTATAGGCCCGAATATCACGCTCAAAATCTTTCTCTCGAACCGACCAAGGGCCTCCTCATCCGCTTTTGATAGTGTCCATGCTTCTGCGCTGTACAACAGGACCGGAATGATAAGGGTCTTATATAGAGTCAACTTTGTCGTTCGGGAGAGGGCTCTATTACTCAATCGCCTCCTGAGCCCAAAGAAACAGCGATTGGCAAGAGTTCCGCGTTTGATTTCGGAACTGATGTCGTTGTTCCAAGTCACTGCGGAGCCAGGTAGACGAAGTCCTTAACTACCTCGAACTTATATCTGCCAATACAAACGTTCTGGCCAAGACGTCGGTGGTGAGCGTCCTTTTTTGATGACAGGATATATTTAGTTTTGCCCTCGTTTACCGCCAAACCAACTTTCGCCGCCTCGAACTCAATACTCGCAAACGCGTCATTGACATCTCGCTGTGATCTACCTATAATGTCAATATCGTCGGCGTATGCAAGGAGTTGCGAGGATTTGAAATAGATTGTGCCTCTTGTATTGGCCAGTGATTTTTGCACAGGAAATCACACGACAGCGCATCGCCCTGCCTTAATCCTTTTTTGACATGGACATGGATGGAGCAGCGAGCATTCTCCAAAGTCATCCTGCATAGTCTGATGACTAGCAGTTATGGCAAAGGAAGACATAGCGTTGTATAGCTCGTCTCTAATTACGCTGTCGTATGCGGCTTTGAAGTCGACAAATAGGTTTTTTTTTTTTTTTAGAGTCACGCACTTAAGGCTAAGGCCTTATAACGACGGAAGTTGTGCGAGCAGACAGGGAGAGGGAGAGGAGCTGCCTATTGACATTGGTCTTAAATGTCTGAATATTGTTTTGAGGGGGGAAGATCGAACGAGGTAGCGCGTTCCACATTCGTGTGGTTCGGTTGAGGAAAGAATTTCTATATTTGACAGTACGACCGAAAACGGGCTTCTAAGTGAATTCATGCGCATTCCGGGAGAGGCGTGTATCGCGGGAGAAGTTATGAAGGGGCGGAATGTAACTAGCTATTTCATTAGAGCATTTATGATAAAAGTAACGATAAAACAATGAAAGGCAGGATAGGGTCCTACGATGTTCCAGCGAGTCTAGCGCGTTTTTGTATTCTATCTAGTAGGTGCAATGAGGTCTTAGATGCACCAGACCAGACATGAGCGTTGAACTCCAACTTAGGACGAATGAACGCCTTATAAATTCTAGCCAGATCGGTGGGTGTGAAGAATTTCTTACATCTGTATAGCAAACCTAGGCATTTCGCGGCATTCTTAGCGATACTAAATATGCGATCATTCCTACAAAGGTTGTCACTGATGCACATACCCAGGATGGAAAGCTTTTCGGTTTCCGAGATACAAGTGCCATTCATGGATAATGGCACTGGGTCAGTGTTATGCTTTAACGACAGAAGATAGCATTGTGTTTTGGAAGCATTAAATTCCATGTTCGCGCACGTTGGCAATGCTGTTCGGGCTCTGGATCCAGAACTCCCGCGAGAGGGAGCTTGGTTTTTTTTTTGGGTGGTTGACGAGAGAGGGAGGGGCGAGCACTTCTTCTCGTGGTTGAAATAAGAATAAAGGATTTCGTTTAACAAAAATAGTTTTGGTTGATTTTCTTTAAGATCCTGAAAACGCTCATGATCATTTTGGTGCCGAAACCCGGGACTAAGCTAAAAGCAGTCCAACTTTTCTTACGAGACAAGTAAGTGAAAAAATACAAAAAAACATACGTATGTAGACATCTCTAACTAAACGTCAGTTTGCTGGGAATTTCGTTGTCGCTTTGGGAGAGTCGTGGCTTAGAATTGGTGTAGAACTTCGTTGTGAAACACATATATGGAGACATTTCAAATTCCATTGTTGTTCCGGAAATTGTTGCTGGATTGTCTCATTGTGTTGTTACTCTTGGTCAATATCTAAGCCCATTTCTACTGAATTGGTGAATGCATATAAAAATATATATAGATATATGTACGTACATTATTAATAATAATAAAATATAAACATACATACGTCCACAAACACATTCATGATGTCGAAAGCCGTGGAATCCCTTGGTGACGTCTCACCGGACATGTCAGCTGACAAGGGAAAAACGTTGATAGAGCTGAAAGCATTGAGGAGTTCGATTAAAGGTAGTCTCACTAGAATAAAAAAGTTGATTTCCGTGAAGGGCGAGACATTATCATTTACCGAGTTAGAATGCAGATTAGGCATACTCGAATCGTACTTCAAGCAGGTTTTAAATGTGTAGCTTTCTATAGAGCGCCTTGGCATAGAAGGGGAAGAAGAGGCGAACGATAGCTTTCGCTCGGCGGTTGAAGATTTGTACGTAAGTGCAAAGGCAGAAATAATGTCTCTGACGGCTGCATCAAAGGCGAGTTCATCTGAAAGCTTCAACACTACTCTGTTTCAACAACCTGTGTTGCGATCAAAGTTGGAGCAGATAAAATTACCCACTTTCTCTGGGAAGTTTTCGGAGTCTCCGAACTATATCGGATTATTTAAAAATCTAGTAGATAGAGACGAAACGTTGGATAGTCTACAAAAGTTAAATTACCTTAAGCGTTCTCTTGCAGGAGCTGCATTAGGAGCGATAAAGGAGTTTGATATGATAGGGTCGAATTATAAGAAAGCGTTAGAGAGGTTGGCTGATCGATTTGATAACAAATGTCTGATGTTTCAGGAACATATAAATTCGTTATTAGAAGTCGCTAAGGTATCTAAAGCAACGTCGAGTTCTTTGAGAAATATAGAGGATAGTTTTAACGCTCACCTGACTGCTATGTTATCGATAGGGAGTTATGAGAATATAACCCATGCCATCCTCAAATCTCTAGCGCTGGACAGAGTAGATGTTGAAACCCAGTCCAAGTGGCAGGATGCCATGGATTATTCGAAGCTGCCGTCGTGGGACGACTTCGTTAAAGTCCTTGATCGTAGATGTAAGAACTTGGAAGTTAAGGAGTCAAAGGTGCAGAACGTGGATAAGGCTATCAGTTCTAATCCCAGAAAAGAAAATCGCGCTCACTGGCATAATAATGATAGAGGGGCCCGACCCCTTGCGTTAGCAGCTGAAAGAGTTCAATGTGTGTTTTGTCGCGCAGGAGATCATCGAATAGATGGATGTGCAAAATTTCAAACCCTTCCGGTAGCAGACCGGTTCCATGAAACCAAAAAGCTGGTATTGTGCATCAACTGTCTCGACAAAGGACACTCTGTAAGGCGTTGTTCAAAGTCGAAGTGCAGTATTTGTTTTCTGCCACATCATCGACTATTACACAGATTTGCTACAAGGAACGATAATGTTCCAGAAGATGGATCCAATGACGTAGGACAGTCAGCATTAGTGGGACGAACCGAAAATCAGGTCGTTTTAGCAACGGCCTTGCTTGAAATCAGAGACAGTTTCGGTGTGTATCATCCTGTGCGAGCGCTTCTTGATTCTGCGTCGCAACTGAATTTCATAACTGAACAGATGGCTCAAAGGCTCAGGTTGAGCAAGGTCAACGCAGATGTAGAAGTCAGTGGCATCGGGAAGGAAGTGTCGAAAGTACGGCATCGGACGAATGCTCTCTGTAAGTCTAGGATCTCAGACTTTAAAACAAATTTAGAATTGTTCGTAATCAAAGCCATTACAAATCCTCAGCCTAATCGGTCATTTGACATCAAGGGTTGGAACCTTCCAAAGAACGTGGTTTTGGCTGACCCATACTTTAATCAGTCGTCGAAAATCGATATGCTCATCGGAGCGGAATGTTTTTTCGAACTATTAGCAGTTGGTCAAATAAAAGGGGATGGTCAACCTACTTTACAGAAAACCGTATTCGGCTGGGTTGTGTCGGGCAAATATGATTGTTCTGTAGTTTCGAAGGCTACAGTTTGTTTAGTTAATAGCCAGCTACCAGATGAGGATACTCGGCTTAACGAAATTGTCGAGCAGTTTTGGAAATTGGAATCGATCGATTTAAACCGGAATAACCTTACCCTAGAGGAAACTAAGTGTGAAGAACACTTCTTAAAAACTACGATTCGAGACGAAAAAGGGAGGTTTGTAGTATCGTTGCCATTTAAGCAAAATCCCGACGTTCTTGGAGACTCTTTGGATAATGCAAAGAAAAGATTTTTCGCCTTGGAAAGGAAGTTGGTCAGAAACTCAGTGGTTACGGAACAGTACTGCAGGTTTATGAAGGAATACGAAGAGTTAGGTCATATGCAAGAAGTCTCGGAGGCGAAAATAAGCCAGATGAAGTATTTCTGCCCTCATCAGTATGTTCTCAGGCCGGATTCTTCTACTACAAAATTGAGGGTGGTTTTTGACTGCAGTGCGAGTACGTCCTCGGGGTTTTCATTGAATGATGTATTACTCAAAGGACCGGTTATTCAGGACACGTTGTTCGACATTATACTAAGGTTTCGTTGCTATAAATATGCCTTAACAGCAGACATTTCAAAAATGTATCGACAGATACTGGTGAATCCCAAGGACTGTAAGTACCAATGTGTTCTTTGGAGGCCTAACCCCTTGAATAAGTTAAAGGTATATCAATTGAACACCTTAACTTATGGTACTACTTCTGCCCCCTATCAAGCAACTCGTTGCCTGAAAACGTTGGCAGAAACAAATAGGGACGTGTATCCCGTAGGTTCAAGAGTGCTGGGCCAGGACTTCTACATGGATGACCTCATAAGTGGAGGGGATTCGTTGGAGGAAGTTTCTAGAATCTATGAAGAAGTCAAGACTATGTTGGAAAGTGCGGGTTTTTACCTAAGAAAATGGTGGACCAACGATAATGAGATGTTGCGACGAATTCCTGAAGTTGAGAAAGAAATTCCCTTACGAATTAACGACTCCGATATAATCAAAACTTTAGGAATTCAATGGAATCCGACACCCGATCAACTTCAATACATCGCACCAGCTCTTGCTACTGCAAGGAATGTTACCAAGAGAATTATCCTGTCCGAGTTGTCATCGCTTTTCGATCCATTGGGTCTCATAAATCCAGTGATTGTTAAAGGAAAGATTATACTACAAAGTCTCTGGCTAAAAAAGACAGCTTGGGATGAGTCGGTACAAATCCGTATACACGATGAGTGGAAGGAGTTTAGACATCGGTTGAAGGAACTAGAATTGATAAAAATTCCGAGATATGCATTGGCCTCAAACTCCGAAACAATGGAACTACACGGGTTCGCAGATGCGTCGCTGAAAGCCTATGGTTGTTGCGTTTATGTTAGACTCACTGATGTAAATGGTCGAGTAACTTGCAATTTATTAAGTGCTAAGTCGAAGGTGGCCCCTATAAAAACTCAAACTTTGCCGCGATTAGAACTCTGTGCTGCTGAAATGTTAGTACGGCTAGTGGTAAGAGTACTGCCCAATTTTTCACATCTCGTGGATGAAATCCACTTATGGACCGATTCTGAAATCGTTCTCTGTTGGTTGTCGGCACATCCATCAACTTGGGATACATTTATTGCAAACAGGGTCTCCATAATTCAAACTGAACTTCCGTCCGCAAAGTGGAGGCATATCAGCGGTAAGAAAAATCCAGCCGATATTATATCAAGGGGAGCCTACCCGGAGGAATTAAAAGGGAGCATATGGTTTCAAGGCCCAGACTTTCTGAGGAAAGCAAAGTGCAATTGGCCAAGTCAAAAGGATTGCACACATATGGTCAAAGAAGTTCCGGGTAAACGTCGCAACGGTGACGCTCTTCTGACAACGGTAGCATTCGTGAATTCGGAATTCTCAGAACACTATCTGCGGTTTAGCAGTTTCCAAAAAACTTGCAGGATTTTCGCTTATATAGTAAAATTTTTAAATAAATCAAGGAAGTTGACTATAGAGACCACGGCTCAGACAAGGCCAATGATGTTCGATGGTGAAAATGTTAAAGTGGATCCAACACTCACAGTCAACGAGTTAAATGAAGCGCTGCAACGGATTATTTGGCATATCCAAAGAGAGGCCTTTAAGACCGAAATCGATCAATTGGATCGGCAACACATGATTCGCCCAAAGAGTTTCGTCAAAAATCTAAATCCCTTTTTAGACGATTCTTCTTTAAAACTCCTTCGAGTTGGTGGGCGTTTGCAGAATGCAGACCTCCCTTACATAACCAAGTGTCCTATCCTTCTTCCTAGATCCCATCCATTTTTAACCAATTTAATTCGATATTTGCATAGGAAAAATTACCACGCAGGACCTCAGGCATTAGTGGCGATTGTTCGACAACAGTTTTGGGTGATTGACCTGAGAAAACTTGCAAAAAGGATTGTTGATCAATGCGTGCACTGTTACAAATATCGACCAAGACTGTCAGCACAAATTATGGGTAACTTACCTGCGGACAGAGTACAACCGGCGAGGCCATTTCTTAAAACAGGTGCGGACTTCTGTGGGCCGTTTTACATCACGCTGAAACAACGAGGGCACCGCGTCATGAAAGCATATGTGGCAGTATTTGTATGCTTTGTAACCAAAGCTGTCCATTTGGAGGTGGTGTCGGATTTATCAAGTCAAGGCTTCATTGCGGCATTAAAGAGATTCGTTGCGCGACGGGGGCTATGTCGTGACCTGTTTTGCGACAATGGTACGAATTTCGTTGGGGCTCGAAACGAATTAAAGGAATTCAAACGTCAGTTTCTTCAACAGCAAAGCCAAGGAGAGATTGCTGCCTGGTGTACTGCTTCGCTTATTGAGTTCCATCATATTCCTCCGCGAGCCCCCCATTTTGGAGGTCTATGGGAGGCAGCAGTTAAATCTGCCAAATCCCATTTGTTGCGGACTGTAGGTCAGGCTAGTTTGACCTTTGAAGAGCTATCGACTGTGGTGGCTGATATCGAGGCAGTATTGAATTCTCGACCGATTTGTGTGATGTCAAGCGATCCCAGTGACGAGCCCGTCTTGACCCCAGGGCATTTTTTGATTGGTACTCCGTTAAATGCATTTGCGGAACCTATTCCAGATGAAAGAATTTCCGGTTTAAAGAGATGGCGGCACTTAACGCAAGTGAAACAACATTTTTGGAACCGGTGGTCAAAAGAGTATCTACTGGAATTGCAAAGAAGGGCAAAATGGAAATCTTCAGCAGACAATGTGAAGGTCGGTTCGTTGGTGCTAATAGCGGAGGACAACACTCCCCCACAACAGTGGCTTGTGGGAAGGATCATCCACACGGTAGTATCGTCTGACGGCAAGGTTCGTGTGGTGGATGTGCAGACGAAAAGCGGTGTCCTTCGGCGAGCTATCCATCGCTTAGCACCATTACCTATTGATGGTTAAAGTATCCGCAATATGCCGATACTTCAAGGCGGCCAGAATGTTCGCGCACGTTGGCAATGCTGTTCGGGCTCTGGATCCAGAACTCCCGCGAGAGGGAGCTTGGTTTTTTTTTTGGGTGGTTGACGAGAGAGGGAGGGGCGAGCACTTCTTCTCGTGGTTGAAATAAGAATAAAGGATTTCGTTTAACAAAAATAGTTTTGGTTGATTTTCTTTAAGATCCTGAAAACGCTCATGATCATTCCACTCTATTGTTTTTACCCCATTGGATGATGCTGTCGATGTCGGAATTTAATGAGCTTAACATACGCTGCGGAATTTAATGAGCTTAACATATATGCCCATCCACAAAAAAGGCGATCCTACCTCTTGCAAGAACTATAGAGGTATATCCCTGCTCAATGTCGCATACAAGATCCTGTCCAGCGTATTGTGTGAACGTCTAAAACCATTTTGCACCGCACTAATCGGCAGCTACCAGTGCGGCTTCCGGCCCGGCAAATCAACTATTGACCGAATTTTCACACTTCGACAAATCCTGGAAAAGACCAACGAGTTTCGAATCGATACACACCATCTTTTCATCGATTTCAAAGCCGCATACGTCAGCATTCATCGTGAAGAACTGTTTGGGGCGACGGCCGAATTCGGGATCCCGGTAAAACTGATCCAGTTGTGTCGCGACACGCTAAAAAACAGGCGATGCACCGTGCAACTCGGTTCTAGGACCTCGGAACCATTCGAAACATGCACCGGATTTCGGCAAGGAGATGCGCTGTCATGTGACTTCTTCAACCTGGTGCTGGAGCAGATAGTGCGACGGGCAGGCGTCAACAGGGAAGGCACTATCTTTTACAAGTCCATCCAGCTGCTAGGATACGCGGATGATATCGACATCATCGCGTGTTCTCGCCGTGGCATTGTGGAAGCATTCACGGCGATTGAAGAACAGGCGAAACGAATTGGTCTTAAGATCAATGAGGACAAAACGAAATACATGCTGTCAAGCAAAAACCAATCCGTCGCTCACCACCTGGGAAAAAACATAACAATTGACAGCTACAATTTCGAGGTAGTTAAGGAGTTTGTCTACCTCGGGGCAAACGTAAATTCCACAAATGACACCACAGTGGAGATCCGGCGTAGAATCGCCCTTGGCAACCGCTGCTACTTCGGCTTGTCCAAACAACTGGGGTCAAAACTCCTCACTCGAAAGACCAAAGTCATGCTTTACAAAACGCTCATTCTGCCAGTCTTGCTGTACGGAGCCGAAAGCTGGACGATAAGCAGGACAGCGGAGCTGATTTTGGGTTCTTTCGAAAGAAAAATTCTGCGCCGGATATTTGGTCCTGTCTGTGAGGAAGGTGAATGGAGAAGAAGACACAACCGCGAACTCTACGAGCTGTACCAAGATGTGGATGTAGTCCGGAAGGCAAGGATCCGTCGACTACACTGGCTCGGCCACATCGAGCGCATGGACATCAACGCTCCAGCTAAGAGGATCTTCGACTCCGAGCCTCCTGGTTCGAGAAGAAGAGGAAGATCGAACCTCCGGTATAAAGACCAAGTAATCGCGGATGTAGGACATCTTGGTCTTGACAACTGGAAGCAGCGTACCCGGGACCGTCAAGGATGGAGGGCAGCTATAGCTCAGGCTCAGATCCTCCATGGATCGCAGGCCTGATAAGTGAGCTGCCGCTCACTATTTACAGCCGAAGTGCAGGGTCGTAAAGAAGTAAACGAATATGGGAAGCTGAGGGTACTGTCGTCAGCGAAGGAGTGAATTGATTGGTGGTGAGTGTCGACTTGAAATTCATTTGGTTTTTCCAAGATCTGCCGTAGTGTGAAGAGGGTTCCCTGGCCTGAATCCGCACTGATAAAGACCTATTAGCTTACCTACAAAAGGCTTCAGGCGTTCACACAAAACGGCAGAGAAGATTTTATAGGCGATGTTAAGGAGATTTATTCCTCTATAGTTGGCGCAGTTATAGGGGTCTCTTTTCTTATGGCCCGGGCAAGCGATGCTGAGATTCCATTCGTCGGGCATGCTATACTCCGACCAAACCTTGCAAATGAGATGGTGCATGCACCTTACCAGCTCATCTCCAGCCGCCTTAAAAAGCTCAGCAGACAGGCCGTCTGCGCCCGCGGCTTTATTAGATTTATGTCTTGATATCGCTATTTTGACTTGGATTGTTCTGCCTGACAGCGGTATCTTGTCTGTCATCGCCGTTATACAGTCTGCAGAAGTGGTCTTGTTAAATTCTGTGATTCCACTACCAATTCTCCATTTTCATCCCTGCAGGCCTCCGCTCTGGCTCTGTAACCATGGCATGTTCGTTTTACCTTATTGTAAAACTTCCGGGCGTCCTTCTTGCGAGAGCATCTCTCCATTTCCTCGATCTCACGCTTTCCATATTCCCTTTTCATTCTTCTGAGAAGCATGTGTTCCTCTCTTCTCTTCTGCTCATAGATTTCGCGAGCAGCTCTCCTCCGTTGTTGCAGCATGGGCTTGCTCGCATTGTTCATCGAACCAGGGGTTTCTAGGTGGTGGCGGCTTGAAACCCTGCACCTTTGAGGCAGCGCCTCTGACGGCACTCTGGCAATGCGCCCATTCCTGCTCTATTGTTTGCGCTGCTGTGGGCGGATTTTGAGAGAGTTTGAAGGAGACACGACCGGCAAGGATTCTGGTAGTCTCTTGGGATTGTAGCTTTCCGACGTCAAACTTACGTAGTTCTACTCGACTCCTAAGCATTCTTGATATCCTCATGCGTACCTTGGCTACAACAAGGTAGTGGTCCGAGTCGATCACAATATGATCAATTTGGTTGGTGGTCGATTGATCAGGAGACCGCCAAGCACCCTTGTGGATGTTGAGATGGGGGAATCGTGTACTTGCCAGAAGGAGGTTGAGCCCCGTAAGAAGTCGATTAACCTACATGCGTTGTCGGATGTGGTGTTATGGAGGCTATGCTTTCCTATGATCAATCTAAATATGTCTTCTCTACCCAGCTTTGCGTTGAAATCTCCTAATACGATCTTGGTGTCATAACTGGGGCATTGGGCATATGTTCGGCCCAGGAGATCATTAAAGTCATCTGCATTGTAGCAGTCCAGGGTTTTACACGATTTGCGAGTATGCACTCCCGGAGCTGCTCATAAACTAGGAAGGATCCTCACACAGTACAAGGCGGATATTACTGTGGTCCAGGAAATACGCTTGATAGGAAACGGTATGATGAGGAAGAAAAATTGCGACAGATTGCACTTACTGGGATGCGGATTTGTCGTGGGAAAGCGGTTAAGATCGAAGATCACTGACTTTAAACCTATA
This sequence comes from Eumerus sabulonum, assembly GCA_951905685.1. Taxonomy (NCBI): domain Eukaryota; kingdom Metazoa; phylum Arthropoda; class Insecta; order Diptera; family Syrphidae; genus Eumerus; species Eumerus sabulonum. The sequence goes on along the minus strand of OX645062.1, from coordinate 56,579,464 downwards.
AGTGACCGCTTGGCTGTGATCCGCATCAGAGGCAGATTTTATAATATCAGCCTTATATGTGCACACGCCCCTACCGACGAGGCTGAAGACCCTATCAACGAGGACTTCTATGACCTCCTGGACAACGCCTACGGAGCTTGTCCGGAGTACGATATTAAAATCGTGCTCGGGGACTTCAACTCCAAAATCGGTAAGGAGAACACCCTTGGCGGAGTGACCGGAAAGCACAGCGTCCACGATACAACAACAGATAACGGCTTTCGACTCACGAACTTTGCGACAGCTCGTAATGCGGTGATAAGTAGCACAAGATTCCCTCGTAAGCGAGTCCACACAGCAACCTGGCGATCTCCGGGCGGTCGAACCGCCAACCAAATTGACCATGTGCTCATTGACGCAGGCACTCGTCAAACATCCTGGAAGTGCGAACATTCAGAGGGGCAAATGTCGACTCTGACCACTTTCTCGTAGCAGCAAGATTCAGAGCTCGACTGTCCAATGTCAGAAAGCTGCACCAGCCCATCAGGAGGAGGTTCGACATTGGGCGCCTGAACACACCGGAGGTTGCCAGAGTTTACAGGGAGCAGCTGAGGGAAAGACTCTACGGTATGCCTACGTCGAACACAAATGCCAATAATATGTGGCGGCATTGCCGCTCAGCCATTCAGGAAGTAACCGAAACCACCTTAGGGTACCTACCAACCCTGACAAGAAACCCGTGGTATGATGGCGAGTGTGAGCAGAAAAAGTCAGCAACCGACGAGGCGTACCAAAAGTCGCTGCAGAGGAAACCCAGGGCAGCGCAAGAAGAATACCGAGCCAGAAGAGGGAGGAGAAAAAAACTAATGCGACAAAAGAAAAGAATCTTCGCAGCCTCCCAGCTCAAGGATATCGAGGAGTCTAGGGATAAGCATAAAACCAAGCCTTTTACAAGAAAGCCAAAGGCCTTGCAAGAGGCTTCAAAAAGGGTACCCAGGCTCTTTGAAACTGCGAGGGTAATCTTGTCGCCGACCCGCAGGGAATAGTGGATGTATTTAAGCAGCATTTCCAACAGCTGCTTAACGAGCATGACCAAGAGAGAGTGGTAGGGACCGAGGAAATCCCAACTCCAGCCGCTTGAGTAGTCCTCCCACCCAGCATCGAAGAAGTCGGCTCAGCTATTCAGAAGCTGAAGAACAACAAGGCCGCAGGCTCAGATGGCTTGCCATCAGAGCTCTTCAAGGCTGGCGGCGATGTTCTGGTAGGGAGCATGCACCAGATCATCTGCAGAATTTGGGAAGACGAAAGCATGCCCGATGACTGGAATACCAGCTCTATTTGCCCCATCCACAAAAAAGGCGATCCTACCTCCTGCAAGAACTATAGGGGTATATCCCTGCTCAATGTCGCATACAAGATCCTGTCCAGCGTATTGTGTGAACGTCTCAAGCCATTTTGCACCGCACTAATCGGCAGCTACCAGTGCGGCTTCCGGCCCGGCAAATCGACTATAGACCAAATCTTCACACTTCGACAAATCCTGGGAAAGACCAACGAGTTTCGAACCGATACAAACCATCTTTTCATCGATTTCAAGGCCGCATACGACAGCATTCATCGTGAAAGACTGTTTGGTGCGATGGCCGAATTCGGGATGCCGGGAAAACTGATCCAGTTGTGTCGCGCCAAGCTAAAAAATACGCGATGCACCGTGCAACTCGGTTCCAGGACTTCGGAGCCGTTTGAAACATGCACCGGATTTCGGCAAGGAGATGCGCTGTCATGTGACTTCTTCAACCTGGTGCTGGAACAGATAGTGCGACGGGCAGGCGTCAACAGGGAAGGCCCTATTTTCTACAAGTCCGTCCAGCTGCGGACGGCGTGTTCTCGCCGTGGCATTGTGGAAGCATTCACGGCGATTGAAGAACAGGCGAAACGAGTTGGTCTTAAGGTCAATGAGGACAAGATGAAGTACATGCTGTCAAGCAAAAACCAATCCATCGCTCACCACCTGGGACAAAATAAATCAATTGATAGCTACTATTTCGAGGTAGTTAAGGAGCTTGTCTACCTCGGGGCAAACGTAAATTCCACAAGTGACACCACAGTGTAGATCCGGCATAGAATCGCCCTTGGCAACCGGCTTCGGCTTGTTGAAACAACTGGGGTCAAAACTCCTCACTCGAAAGACCAAAGTCCTGCTTTACAAAACGCTCATACTGCCAGTCTTGCTGTACGGAGCCGAAAGCTGGACGATAAGCAGGGATTTTGGGTTCTTCCGAAAGAAAAAATGGAGAAGAAGACACAACCGCGAACTCTACAAGCTGTACAAAGATGTGTATGTAGTCCGGATTGCATGGATCCGTCGCCTACACTGGCTTGGCCACATCGAACGCATGGACATCAACGCTCCAACTAAGAGGGTCTTCCACTCCGAGCCTCCTGGTTATAGAAGAAGAGGAAGACCGATCCTCTGGTATAAAGACCAAGTAATCGCGGATGTAAGACATCTTGGTCTTGATAACTGGAAGCAGCGTGCCTGGGACCGTCAAGGATGGAAGGCAGCTATAGCTCAGGCTCAGATCCTCAATGGATCGCTGATAAGTAAGTAAGTGAGATAGTCATTAGATTAAATTTAATATAAAGTGTTTTTAAGATGTAAAAGCAAAAGGTTGTTTGCATCTTTTCTGCATTATCGAAAGTAGCAATCACTTAGATGAAAGTAGTTGTTAAAACTACCAAAATATATTTAATAACAAAATAAAGAAAACAATAAACTAAAGTAATTTGGCAGCACTTTTTCCACTGTCAACACTGTCGCCAACCGTACCGGTTAAGCAATTTCAATAAGGAAAAGAGAACACTTCACTCGACTGCGAAATCGCGAGAAAATTGTTTGTGCTTCTAAAAATTACCACCAAACTCGGAGTAATCCTTTGTCTGCAATTAAACGTACTTACGGTAAATATAATTGGAAAAATGAAAATTATTTAACAAATAAATTCAGACATTTTGGGCGACAGCCTCCGCCATTGTTTACAATAAACTGCATAACTGTAAAAGAAAGTACATGTGTATATGGATTTTTTTTTTTTTTTTGTGTTTAGTGAATTTCGAGAAAGACAGGAAAGGAGGAATACTCTCACGATGCCCATTATCAAATTGCAATCTTCCGATGGCGAGATTTTCGACACCGATGTACAAATTGCCAAGTGCTCTGGAACGATCAAGACAATGCTTGAGGATTGTTGTTTAGAGGAGGGTGACGATGCCGTTGTTCCTCTTCCCAATGTTAACTCTGCAATTTTACGTAAGGTACTTCACTGGGCCAATTATCATAAGGACGATCCTCAACCTACCGAGGATGATGAGAACAAGGAGAAAAGAACCGATGACATATCATCGTGGGACGCAGACTTCCTTAAAGTCGATCAGGGAACTTTGTTCGAATTGATTTTGGCAGCTAATTATTTGGATATCAAGGGATTGCTTGATGTCACCTGCAAAACAGTTGCAAATATGATTAAAGGCAAAACCCCGGAAGAGATACGTAAGACCTTTAATATCAAGAATGACTTTACGGCAGCTGAAGAGGAACAGGTTCGCAAGGAGAACGAATGGTGCGAGGAGAAGTAGAAATATTTCTTTATAAATTAAAACCAAAATAAAACAAAAAAAAAAAAAGAGGCAGTGCATAGTAATAGCATTTACGGTCGTTTGGAGAGAGAAATGCAATTAGTTGAGTACACATTGCTGTCTAGATCAGTTTTATGAAAGAAAATCGATTCGAACCTTCATTGTTTATTTTTCTACGTTACACATCAACTATATATGTATTAAACATGGTTTTAGTTTAAATAAATTGATTTATCCCACAAGAAACTCGTGACATTCATACTTTCTTGCGTGTTGCACGTAAACGTTTATGGAAGGTGTCAAATTTCTGTCACTCGGGCATGGAAGGTTTGGGGAGAGACTTGACTTAAACCAAAAAAGATGTAAGAGTATTATCCAGCGCCAAGAAAACTAGTGATGTTTCACTTTCTCGTTAAAGGGACGGTGCAACCTTCTCCCAGCAACAATATGATGATGATTGGGAATGTTTTTACTATTTTTAATAACACCAGTGACTACGTTCCTGAATAATGCTTCTTTCTCATTTCTAATAATTATCGAAGTGAGTAGGAGCGCCTATATAGTAATCATCGAGTCGCGCAGCGTATAATTCCAATGGATAGCATCACTCGGAATGATCTTACCAGAAATTAGAATAAGCAATGTCCTTACACTACCACATCCGAAAATCGATTTAGGTTGATAGATTTAACGACGGGGGCGAAACCTTGTACCTATGTAGTTGCTAGCACGCGTTTCCCATATCTCAACATCCACAAGGGGATTTGGCGGTCTCCAGATCAATCAACCGTCAACCAGGTTGACCACATTGCGACAGATGGCAGGCATGCATCCGATATTCTTGATGTACGAACTTTTCGACAACATCGACTTGGACCACTATCTTATGGCAACCAGGTTGCGACTACGAATATGTGTACCTGACCCAGAAAAATCGAGTACGGGCAGCAGCATTTCCTTTTTCGGTTTGAGCTGTTAGTCGACTCTCTGTTTGATGCTCTCAATGCCTCTGGAATCTATGTCCAAGCATATGCGGATCATGGCGTCGTTCTTTCTGTCCGCTCATGTTTAGCGACTGTCCGCCTCAAAGCACAGGCGGCGGTAAATGTGATCGACGACATAAATGGAATGTCGTTAAATCCTTTTAAGACCGATGTCATTCTCTTCACGAGAAGGAGGAAAAATACTGACAAGGAAGCTAAGTACATGGGAGTCATCTTAGATAGCAAGCTTCTTTGTTCAAAGCAAGTTGAGTCAAAAACCACCAAAGTGCTGTCAGCTTTCTGGCAATGCAAAGGAGCTTTTGGCAAAACATGGAGCTTAGCGCCGGCAAACGTCCTCTGTATCAACCAACATGGCAAAGATAAGACCTATAATCTCGTATGCATCGGTTATCTGGTGGAATAGGCTAACACGCAAACACGTCGTAGCCTTTTCCACCAAACTGGGGAAGAGGCTACGACAGGGGCTTTCCCCAGCACGCGGGGCGCTGCTCGGGATGCTACGATAAACCTTCCACCCCTTGATCTATTTGCCAGGGCATGCGCTCTGAAAGCCGAGAAATGGTTTTTGTACAACTCGCTTTGGAATGACAGTGAGCTTGCGAGGGAAATATCCTACTAGCCGTGCCTCAAGGATATGTCCTCTGACGCAATGACACCTGTCTTCCTATTGCGCTATAACTTCACAATCGAATGTCCATGGCGTTAGGATTGGCTCCGGCGACATATTGAACCTGGATTGTTTGCGTTTTCACAGATGGCTTCAAGTCTGGGCTAGGGTCCGACGCTGGGTTTTCTTTGAACGCGAAAACGTCCGAGATACACACTATCCGCAATTAAACAGCTCCAAGTTAGTGTTTGAACTTAAGGCCTTCCTGAACAAAGTCGGCAGAGTAAACACACTAGGGCTTGTTTGGATCCCAGGTCATTCTGGGGCCCCATGAAATGAGATCTCTGATGAACTCGCCAGATGGGGCACAGAAGAGGGTTTCTCAGGACATGGACCCGCCTTGGGTCTATCTGCTTCCATGTACAACACCAATGGACCCGTTGTCAACAAGCCGGAGTGCTATTTCTGAGGCATCGGGCTTGAAAACGCCACTAACAAGAAACCCGTGGTTTGACGACGAGTGTAAGAGGACACACGCAGCCAAGCAACAAGCCTATCAAGCGGCGCTGCACAGACGGACGAGAGAAGCTCACGATCGAAGGATGGATCAATGCTATCGCAGGAATGACATTCGGAGGTTTTATCAACGAATAAAACAAACATGCCAGGGATATAAGGCCAGAACCGTGGCGCAGTGGTAAACATCACCGACTGTCGAGCGGATGAACTTTAGTTCAAAGTCTGTCTATAGCCAAGAAATACAATTCTTATACGGAAAAATTGTGCAACACAGCTGTTGTGAATGGGAAGTGAACAAAATACTGATGAAGGCATAACACTCACAGTATATGATAACTTCAAATTCAAACTCTGTTTGCTGAGAACTACAACCAACGTGAAAATTCAGTCGAGTTTCTCTCGAATCTTATCTAGGACAACCACCCCTGGTGAGTAGTGAACGAACATCTACGACCCAAACCATCTGCACTCCATCCAGGTTGTGTTGTGTGGCGAAAACATAATAAGAGCATGACTCTTGAACCTGTGCGAGTTATAAGAAAAATAACGGATGCATGCAGGGACCAAAATGGAAACCTACTAGTAGATTCACAGTCGGTACTAAGAATCTGAAAGGAGTACTTTTGCAGACTGTATTACGGCGATGACGAAACATATTCCACTGTCAGGCAGAATAACCCATTCACAACTCGCGATGATAACAGAGAATTACGTCCCCCTGATCTGAACGAAGTTAGGAATGCTTTTTCTAAGCTTAAGCCCAACAAAGCTGAAACAGACGGACTACTGGCCGAGCTCTTTAAGGTAGCTGGAGATGACCTGGTTGAGAGTATGCACTAGTTCATTTGTAAGATATGGTCAGAGGAATACATGCCCAATGAATGAAATCTTAGTATCGTCTGCCCGATCCACAAGAAAGGAGACCCCTTTGTTTGCGCCAATTACAGAGGTATACGTCTCCTAAACCTCGCTGTGTGAACGCCTGATATCATTCGTTAATAAGCTGGTCCATATCAGTGTGGTTTCAGGCCCGGGAAGTCGACTATCACACACTGCTGCAAATCCTGGAAAAACCAACGAGTTCCAATGTCCAGGATGATGTTCCTTGAAAGGAACGTGCAAAACTCACTGGTCAATATGAGGAGCACGATCTTTTTCAAGTGCTGATGACATTAACATAATTGGACGAACTTAGCGAGATGTCACTGAGGCCTTTACGAGCATTGAGACGGAAGCGTCTTAAATGGGACTGGCGGTAAATGAGGGCGAGACGAGTTATATGCTGTCGTCGAAAAAGGACACAAATCACCGGCGTCTGGGCACACTTGTTCGCAGGTATAATTTCGAGGTAGTCAAGAACTTCATCTATTTAGGTCCTGCAGCAACGACATCAGTCCCGAAATCAAACACAGAGTAACTCTTGCCAATCGCTGTTTCTTTGGGCTCGGGAGGCAGCTGAGAAGTAGAACCCTCTCTCGGAAAACCAAGGTCCTGCTTTATGACGCAGAGACGTGGACCTTATTGAAACCGGATGAGGAGGCCCTTGGCCCCTGGCCCCATCTACATAAATGGGGAGTGGAGGAGAAGACTTAATAGTGGATTGAACGGCTGTACAGCAACATGAACGTAGCACGGCGTCTTTGGTCTTTGAATCCAACCCTGAGGGGCGATGTGGTCGAGGACGGCCAAATTTAAGTTGGAGCCCTCAAGTGGTAGAGGACCTCAACCCATTAGGCGTGCGGCACTGGAGACTGCTGGCGAAAGATCGTGCCAGTTGGAGATTCTTAAAGGAGGCCCAGATTCGCCATGAACTATAGCGCCGAAGAAGAAGAATTCACTAGTAGCTGAAGTCAGCAGTGAATTCACATAACCTCTTTTGAAGTCTACGTAGACCACGATAGGTCCATTGTGCTACCACTTGAGCCGGCTTGGTCACCGTTACTACTGGAACAATTTTGTGTTTTGAATAAAATTCGATAGTTTGCCGATCTCCGTTTCGGATATATTTGCTAGTTCATCAAAGAGGTTATCTCCCAGAAATCGACTTCTTGAGGAGGCTAGGGCAGGACAGTTGCATAGAGAGATGGAGATTCTTCCTCTTTCTCATCATGACACATACTGCAATAGTCATTATATGGCTATCCTAATCTAGCGACATGTTTCCCTAAATAGCAGTGTCCTTAGGACTCCAATTAGGCTGCTTATACATTGCCTGCATGTGGTGTGTGGTTCTATGTTGACAGTACTTGGGCCAGGTTTGTCTCGTGTAGTTGCACGTACCAAGGTAACAATAACTGGTACATATATCGCTATTCGATATACGATTCGAGGGCTATTATTGCCGCTTGGCTGTCTGTGTAAATGACAGTGTCACTGTAGTCCATCGATTTCAAAGACTACCAGCCAGTCTGCGGCCTCACTCATTTCTGATAATTCAGCTTGGAATCCACTACAGTGGTTCGGTAGTCAAAAGGATTGGTCGATTTTTAGGGTCGGGGCAAAGATACCGGCACCCACATCGTTGCCTGTTCTGGACCCGTCCGTGTATATTTCCAATGCAGTGTCCTTGCTTGGGAATTCATTCCCCTACCATTGTCGTCGGTTGGGAAATGTTGTTTCATATAGAATCCTGAAATCCAAGATCGGGATTAAGAAGTCCGTGACTTTAGTTAAGTCACTAATTTTGGCGTAGAATACCAGCGTGCCCTATTTCGCAGAACTTCGAATAATCTGATTCCTTATGTCGCAATGCCGAGTTCAGTGCCTTTTCCTTGCCAAAACGATCCAAGGGGAGTAGGTGAAGCATCGTTTCGAGATCTGTAGTGGTGGCTGTTCGCAGTGCCCCGGTTATAGCGATGATTGCCATCCTTTGTACCCTACTTTAAAGTTTGGCATATTTAGATCTGCACAGTGCCGTCCACCAGACTAAGCATCCGTACGTTAGTACGCGGCCTAACGACCGCGTATACAACCAGTGCTTGATATGGAGTTGGCCTTGGTGACTTACATTTTCGTAAACAATATTATGAATGCAATCATTACAAAGTAAGTAGTCGTTACAAAAAATGATTTGTGTTTATTAAAAGTATTTTTGTGAGTTATTTACTCAGTTACAGTCGAACGTTAGTGATTAACGACCTAACGTACATACTTTTGCGCACACAAAGTTGATTGAGGTCCCTCTCCACTTGTGTGCGATATCTCAGTCGAGGGCGTCTCCTGTTGCGCTCTGCCCACGGCTCAGATTCCAAGACTTTTCGGGCCAGAGCTGTATTATCAGTACGCTCTGCATGGCTTACTTACTTATCAGGCTAGCGATCCATGGAGGATCTGAGCCTGAGATATAGCTGCCTTCCATTCTTGACGGTCCCGGGCACGCTGCTGCCAGTTATCAAGACCAAGATATCTTACATCCGCGATTACCTGGTCTTTATACCGGAGGTTCGGTCTTCCTCTTCTTCTCGAACCAGGAGGCTCGGAGTCGAAGACCCTCTTAGCTGGAGGGTTAATGAGTAGTCGACGGATCTTTGCCTTCCGGACTACATCTACATCTTTGTACAGCTCGTAGAATTCGCGGTTGTGTCTTTTTCTCCATTCACCTTCCTCACAGACAGGACAGTATGTCTGGCAGTATGAGCGTTTTGTAAAGCATGACATTGGTCTTTCGAGTGAGGAGTTTTGACCCCAGTCGTTTGGACAAGCCGAAGTAGCAGCGGTTGCCAAGGGCGATTCTATGCCGGATCTACACTGTGGTGTCATTTGTGGAATTTACGTTTGCCCCGAGGTAGACAAGCTCCTTAACTACCTCGAAATTGTAGCTGTCAATTGATTTATTTTGTCCCAGGTGGTGAGCGACGGATTAGTTTTTGCTTGACAGCATGTACTTCGTCTTGTCCTCATTGACCTTAAGACCAACTCGTTTCGCCTGTTCGTCAATCGCCGTGAATGCTTCCACAATGCCACGGCGAGAACACGCGATGATATCGATATCATCCGCGTATCCTAGCAGCTGGACGGACTTGTAGAAAATAGGGCCTACCCTGTTGACGCCTGCCCGTCGCACTATCTGCTCCAGCACCAGGTTGAAGAAGTCACATGACAGCGCATCTCCTTGCCGAAATCCGGTGCATGTTTCAAACGGTTCCGAAGTCCTGGAATCGAGTTGCACGGTGCATCGCGTATTTTTTAGCGTGGCGCGACACAACTGGATCAGTTTTCCCGGGATCCCGATCCCCGGCTTTGAAATCGATGAAAAGATGGTGTGTATCGATTCGAAACTCGTTGGTCTTTTCCAGGATTTGTCGAAGTGTGAAAGTTTGGTCTATAGTCGATTTGCCGGGCCGGAAGCCGCACTGGTAGCTGCCGATTAGAGGGCATGGGCTCGGACATACAGGGTAAAGTTGTTGATCGCTCTCAACCTGACGTGATGCCAGCAACGATCCCTGTTTAAATGCTCGGGTCAAGTTGACATACGGCCTCCTCGCGGCGCCCTCTGGATAGCCTCTTCAACAACCGTTGGGAGGTGAACTAACGTATGCAGCGACAAAACCCCACCAGAAAGGCTGGTTGTGCGGCGGGCTAACAATCCGCCCACGTAAAAAGAAAGCAAAGTTATGAATGAGCAAGATGCCTCTGCATGGCTTACAATCAGTTCGTCCAGTTCGTTATTAAATGTTCTCCTCCAGGTGCCATCAACGTAAGCAGGACCAAAAATCGCACTCAGAACTTTTCTTTCGAAAAGATGAAGAGCTTCCTCAACCGTTTTCAATAGCGTCCATACTTACCTTACTTACTTACATATTTAAGTGGCGCTTTGGTTCGGGGTGAACCTGAGCCTCAACCAACAAGCCTTTCCAGCATGATCTTTTGCTAACTGTTTCCAGTGTCACACGCCCAGTTGGTTGAGGTCCATTTCCACCTGTGTGCGCCACTTTGATGCGGCCGTCTTCTGCAACGTCGTCCCTCGAGGTTAAACTCGAAGGCTCTACTTGCCAGAGCTGTGCTGTCCATTCGCTCTATATGGCCTAGCCATCTTAGATGTAGATGTTGGATCCGAAGACGTCGTACTAGGCCGATGTCGCTGTACAGCCTGTACAGTTCTTGGTTGAAACTTTTTCTCCACTCTCCGTCAACACAAATGGGACCGAAAATTGTATGAAGAATTTTCCTCTCAAAACGAGCAAGGGCCTCTTCGTCCATTTTTGATAAGGTCCAAGCCCCTGCACCGTAGAGGAGGACCGGGATGATTAAGGTTTTATAAAGGGTCACCTTAGTTTTCCGAGAGAGGTCTACCTATACTACTCAGTTGCACCTTGAGCCGGAAGAAACAGCGGTTGGCAAGAGTAATTCTGCATCTAATCTCAGCACTGTTGCGCTTGTTACCAGTGAGCCAAGGTAGACGAGATCCTCACACTGCGGCAGATCTTGGAGAAGACCGAAGTATGTCAAATCAAATCAAAGCCGCGTATAAAAGTGTGAATAGAGACGAGCTATACGGAGCCATGTCTAGTTTTAACAACCCTACCAACTCGTCAAGCTGTGCATTATGACAATGGAGAATGTCCACTAACCGAGGCCTTTGATGCCAGAAAAGGATTCAGACAGAGCGACGAACTGTCATGTGATTTTTTCAACATCATCCTGGAAAAGATCATGCGGGAGATCGCAGCGAGACTTCGATGAAGCTTTTGTGAGCAGAGAAGCAGAAGCGGCTAAAGTGGGTCTTAAGGTAAACGAGGGACAAAACCAAATGTATGCTTACGTCAAAGAAAGACGCGCAACACTGACGACTTGGCCAGAACGTCACTACTGGCAGCTATAACTTTGATTTAGTCAAGAATTTCGTCGTAACAAGCAGCAACGACACCAGTGCTAAGATAAGATGGGCTCAAGAGGCAATTGAGTAGTAGAGGTCTCTCTCGGAAAACGAATGTGACCCTATATGAAACCTTAATCATCCTCGTCCTCCTCTACGGCGCAGAGGCTTGGACCTTATCAAAAATGGATGAAGAGAAGGGTCTCTTCAAACAACCAAGGGTGGTCGTTTTGAGAGGAACATTTTGCGTACAATCCTTGGTCCCGTTTATTATTATTTTTTTTAAAGTTCGCGCAGGTTCACACAACCTGAACGGAGTGTAGTGGTTTGGATCGTAGATGTTCGTTCACTACTCTCCAGGGGTGGTTGTCCTAGACAAGATGAGAGGAACCGACCGAATTTTCACGTTGGTTGTAGTTCTCAGCAACTTCTTCCATGTACTTATGGTGTCATATTAGAATTGCACACAGAGTAAGAATTTAAAGTGACCATACATATCTTGTAAGTGTTATGCCTTCATCAGTATGCTTGATCACTTCTCATTCACAACGAATGGACTATGTACTAAATATTCTTCTTTTATTTATCCCGATGTGTTTGTGTATTCATTGTCGGGTTTTTGACACATAGTGAAAGTGAAAGATGGAAAAACTGAGAAAGTGCACCTAATGCACCAATTATTTAAAAATAAATCCAAATTAAATGTTTTTTGCCACGGGGGTGGCCGTGGTGCAGTGGTTAACATCATCGACCGCCGAGCGGAAGGTTTATGGTTCAAATTCGCTTCATAGCCAAGAAAAAGTAGTTTCTATGCCGCCAAAAAGTATGCAACGCTGTTGAGAATGGAAAGTGACCAGACGTACTGCTGCAGGCATAACACTCACAGTATATGGTCAAACGAAATTCATCCTCTGCGTATGCAATACTAAAAGTGCTTGAACGAATTACTACGGACTATAACCAACGCGGAATTTGGTCGGCTCTCGTCCTATCTAGGTCTAGGACAACCACCCCTGAGAGTAGTGAATGAACATCAACGACCCCAACCACTGTACTCCGTTCAGGTTGTGTGTGTCAACACATCATAAGAGAATATAAAAACTCTTGAACCTGCGCGAGTCTCTAAAAAAAAAAAAAAAAAAAATAAATAAATTTAAAGTGCAATCGAACCTTAAGGTTTGTTCTTTTCCTTTCAGTCCAGAAATGTCATTACCATACAACTGCCAAATTTGACAATCGAATCTGCGTTTGTACCTGTATAACGTTTCAGCACTCCAATATATCTGTTTCCTTTTTGCAAATGTGTCGAACTACATTATCGACTATATCCTTTAACGAATAATTTATAACTTTAATACAGGCGAGTAGTTTTATTTATATTTTAAGATGTTAAACAAAACATGTACAGGCTTTAATGACGAACTACCCAGCTCAGCAATTACTAACATGAGGGATTTGCTATAAACAAAATGAAAATCACCAACGCGTTACAAAGCCGGCAACAAAAGAGACAGATAATACCACTCTTTGTTCTACCATCTATACCGGCGCGAAGAGAATGAAAGAGCGAAATGTCAATCGTAATGATGAAAACAGTCATTCCCCATTGAAAAGGTGTCCAATGGCTAATCTTTACTTTTCCTCTCATTCTTGTTTTGTTTTTTTGTTTGACTATTTATCGCTCTCTAATCGTCGACTCTTTCATTTTTTACACTGTCATTTATCCGCTCTATCGCGCACCGATTAAGTCAAGCGCATACGATTTCATTCATTTAACTAAAATCTTTGCATTTTGTGAACTTTTATTCAATTTACTCGATGAACTAGATATCTAATCGATATCGCTGTATTCTAATCGCAACGAAAGGATTGTGAGCAATTCGTGAGATAAAAGTGAACACATTTCATTCTGGTTGAATTTCGTTCAACTGTCGCCATATTTAGCTGAAAGTTGTCTAATTTAAAGTGAAATTGAAAATCTACATTAAAACTTGTGGTCTTTAAATACATAATTGATCAGAGGCTGTCGAAAAGCCTTTGTTACAGAAATCCTGTACCTAAATACTTTGTTCGTTGAATAATAGTAATAAAAAAACAAAAAGGAAAAAAAGAACGTGAAAACGTTTTGGTTTAAAAAAAGGCATTTGACACTTCTCTCTGCCCATAACTGACATCGCTCTCCGGTCTCTTTCGCAATCACTTGCGGGGCCAATAAACGAGCAAGCGAGAAGTAAATAAACAAAACCACCAACTTGATCTACAACAACAGTGCCCAAGCATGAAGTGTTATGAATTTACACGATTTAGTCACAGTTGAGTGTGAAAAATTGTTCTCGAATCTATAATTAGACGCGAGTGAGAGTTGTTTTGTTATTTTATTTTTTCTCTGTTCATTTTCACTTTACTTTTGTGATTGAAAAAGGGCTGGAATTGAAGGAAATACAATTTGTTTCAATGTGAATTTATTATCTGCATTTTCTAAAACAAAGTCAATAAATTCTATGACGACCTTCCATGAACTTGCCATGAGTCTTTCTAACGCCATAAATGTATAATTCGATTACTTGACTGGAGGGCGGGGGGGCTTATTATAAATGCGAATTGCAAGACACAAAGGTATGTAGGTATTCGCTTACCATTAAACGATAAGTCTTGTGTCAACTTTCCATTCCTGTTTATTTAGAAGATAAATCAATAGCAACTGCAGTGCATGGAAATGGCACTCATGAGTCTTGAGAGTCCTTTTTTGTTCTTAATTTAAATGAAATAGCTTCTAGCTTATCATTCTTTCATTTATCGAATTATTCGTTTTTTTTTTTCTTTCTTTTATTCGTACATACACCAGGTGCTGCGGTGAAAATGGAGCCTTTCCAAGCCGCATTGGATCCTCGTAAACAAGAACTATTGGAAGCTCGCTTCATTGGCGCTAGGGTAAGTACAAAAAAGAAAACACAAAACATAAAAACCATAATATGTACATACTTAGCCTTAATACATGAACATTTATTGTCTTTGGCTTTTGCACAGACCAATATAGCCGTTTAAAGGGGTCTCCTAAACGGGGTTTGGAGTTACATATATCAGCAGAGTCAAAAACAACAAACACACACCAAAACTAAATAAATTAAAAGAAAATGACCCATTCGTTTCCCATTCCCCATTTTTCTCTATGCTTGTTCCATAAATACATATAGAGCGTATTACTATTCTCATATAGTAACATTAAAGTTCGTGTCATCTGTCGTCTGTCATTTGTATGTTAAGTTAAGTTAAAAGTTAAAAAAAAATAAAAAAATCAAACATTAATACCAACGAAACGCATTACCATGGAGAATGTCAATTCAAATTTGCCGCTAACAATAACGCCAGTTATAAATGGTAAAAAATCAGAGTCATGCCCGAGAGCACAACCAGACCTTACATTTCACTGCATGTGCTGTGGTGCATTCTTCGATAATCCACGTCATCTATATTTGCACATGAACTCATGTCATTTGGGTGTTGAACTAAAAGCACAGGACTATGTTGTTGAGCAAGACGATGAGATATCGGACAGTGAAGAAGAACCATTTGATTATTCGAAAGTAATGGAACCGGTATGTGATCTTATTGATTTAAATGACGATTCTGATCATGATGATGATGATGATGATGACGACGATGATGATGATGATGATGACGACGACGACGACGATGATGATGATGACGACGATGACGACGACGATGAAGACGACGATGATGATAATGAAAATGAGGAAATGGATGGTGTCACCACGTCGACTTATAAAGCAATGGAAGAAGATGATAATTCAAATAACTCCCTACCACATATGCCTTTGAAAGAAGAACCATCACTAACGGTAACTATAAAGAGTGAAGGAAAAGGAAAAAATCACTACAATCAACTAAGTGGCACTATGTCGTTTCAATGCTCACATTGCGAGGCCTCATTTTCCAATGCCGGCGATTTAGCCAAACACGTACGATCACACATCACAAATAAACCATTTCAATGTTCGATTTGTGAGAAGACTTTTACCCATATCGGAAGCCTTAATACACACATACGTATACATAGCGGAGAGAAACCGTATAAATGTGACCTCTGTCCGAAGGCATTTACCCAATCGAGCAGTCTAATGGTTCATATAAGATCACATTCGGTCAAGAAACCACATCAGTGTCATCTATGCGATAAAGGTTTTGTTAATTCGAGCAGCCTATTATTACACGTCAAATCACATACCGATGATGAGACACATCCATGTCCGGAATGTGATAAAGTATTTAAGCATGCTAGTCTCTTGTCCGAGCATATGCGTTTGCATTCTTATGATCTGGTCTATCAGTGCTCTATTTGTCGGGCGGCGTATAAAAGTTCCAGCGAATTAGTACAACACATGAAAGCCCATATGGGCGAGAAGCCATTCACTTGTTCCATTTGCGAACGGTCCTTCACCCAATCCGGTAGTCTAAATATCCATATGCGTATTCATACCGGCGAGAAACCGTTTCAATGTAAGATCTGCGAGAAATCTTTCACTCAAGCATCCAGCCTTACGGTCCATATGAAAGTACATTCTATAAGAAAATCCTATGGACAGCCTCAGTACAGCAGACAACATCCGATTGCGCAAATAACACCTAAAACCGAAGACGAAACTCTGGTTTGCATCGTTTGTGGCAGCGTACATAAGGATGCCATTTCTCTAGCCAGCCATGTCACACAGGTTCATTCTGAGTTACTGGACAATATGCGACGAAACGATACCTTCATGCCAGAGGGCAATATGGAATAAGAACAAATGCAGTGTATTCTCAAAAAAATCAATTATTTTAAATTAAACAAAAAAGAAAAATTTCATGATCTCGTTTCGTATATGTAATGCGTTCGTCGATGAGAATTCACTGCAAACGTCCTTATAAATAAGTTCAATATTAAAAAGAAAACCTTGGCACAAGGACTGTTTTTTGTTTGGTTTTTATATTTGATCTTATTTTCGAGTTTTAAACTATTAATCTAAGATTTCTTTATCTGCCCTTAGTATCTAACATGTATGCAACTCAATTTTTTTTAAACAATTTAGTTTTAAAAAATCGTAATTATATGATTGTAGGCTTTTAAGGAAATGGCGTAAACTATTTCAGTGTTTTTGATCCATGTAATAATGACTTTATCAATAGATATTACATTTGCAAATGTTACTATTTTATGGTTAAATAAAGGAGATACATATATATTATATAGAAACTGCTTTTTGCATTGTTTTTTATTTCACATTTGCCTTTAAACGGATGTGCCACTTTAATACCTAATGTTGCAAATAAACCTGACGTCTCACTTAGGCCCAATACACACGGAGCAACCGGAAAGAAACTAAATCAGTTAGCAACTCGGGTTACGAACTCAGCGGAGAGTTGACTCTACACACGAGGAAACTCATCACCGATCCTAATCTTAGCTGCCTCTAGCGAAGTATAGTCGGTGGTAGGTGGAGGCATCTCAGCAGAAAACGAATGACTACTCGTGAGTGAGGCATGGGGAGGGAGGATGCGTGGATTTGGCTGACAATATGTCATCCACAACATCCAAGGTCTTCCTCTTGAATTGTCGCATTTCACGATCATCCAATTGCATGAGAACCGGAAGCATGCTAAGAAGGAATATTTTCAAGGCTTCCTTTCTGGGCTGGGCCAATGAAGTCGCCTTTTTACATTCCAAATATTCGATGAACGCTTTATCCACATCATCATTCTTCGCAGCACGCTTCTTTTTTGGTATTGGCTGTTGGATTTGCTCGGACCGGTGATCCCGATGCTGTGACAATGCGGATGTTGAAGACCTTGAGATGGTTGTGGGTATGGTGATGGAGTTTCAGAGGGTGGGTCGTAATCACCCCCATCATCCGCTACGGAAAGTCCTTCTTTCTACTCCTGTTGTGGTTGCGACAGATTTCCGGAAGGCTTTCCCAGTGCCTTGATATAAGGAACAACAGCTAGAAACTGAAATCAATAGGCAACCCGACATGCAAATCAATTGGCAACTATTTAAAAATTGTTTTTTTTTTAATCGCAAACGAGTTTTCAACCAGTCTCCAGGGTACGACTCAAATCAAACTAGTTCCCAATTCGCATCGCTGATCAGTTTCTTTCCGGTTGCTCCGTGTGTATTGGGCCTTAGACTTTCTCTGACGATGAAACCTCTTTTCCTTCGTCAAGCTATAAACCATCCCTAAAATATAGAAAAATTCTTTCTACTTTCCTACGCACAAAAAAAGGTTATACGTTCTAACTACTGACCGATTGCTAAATTGTCTTTCATCCCTAAACTCTTTGAGTCCATTCTTGATAGTATATCCCCGGCAGCATGGTTTCTTAACGGGTATATTCACCACAACCAACCTTATCAAATTTGTCTCGAAAAAACTTTTGACAGTGGCGAAAGGCAATGATGAAGACGATATTAGTAACGGGTGGCCCAATTAAAGTGTTAGCATCAGGCAACCCAATAACTTTGACACCGGTAGGCAGAACGGATTGTGACAGCCCGCATTCAAGGCGTTAGTCTTTGCGAATTTTTACTATGGAACAGTACACGCCACAAAAACGCGCTGTTATTGTTCAGTGTAGTGACCGGTGCACTCAAATAAAACACGTACATATCTATTCTTCAATACTTCAATATATATAATAAACAAATCAGTCCGAACTCTGATTCACAAAACACAATAATATGTCACGATGGTACCGCCTGCGCTGTTCGCGATCGACTAACCACAAAGCCAAATACACCCGCTGCTAAGCATGTGTTTGCATGCTCGTTTGGCTGGAATCGGCAGGTCTCTACAGAAAGCATGTGTTTGCATGCTAATTTGCTGGAATCGGCAGGTCACCACATTCACTTTACATTCAAAACAATTTCTCAATTGTGAAAACAACGTGCGTGCCGTTCAAATTTTGAAGTGAAAGACGCGTCTTCTCCCATGACTATTAGCCGTTTGCACCAAACATTTTTGGACACCGGAAATCTGGGCAATGCCAGTCATCAAGGGAGAGAGCGTACGAGACGGTCCGATGGGAATATTGAGGCTGTACGGGCCTCAGTTGAGACTTCACCACGAACATCGAGTCGCCGCCGTTCCGCTCAGTTGGGCATCAGTCGCAGCTCACTGCAACGCATAATTCGGTATGATTTGAAGTTATTTTCGTACAAAATTCAAATTACTCATCGATTAGTGCCAACCGACAAGTCACGTCGCTTGAATTATGCGAAATTCGTCGTGAACTTGGCTCAAACCGATACTGATTTTTGAGAGAAAATCATCATGAGCGATGAAGCTCATTTTTCGTTAAATGGAACGGCCAACAAAAAAAATGGTCGGTTTTACGCTGCTGAAAATCGTAGATTAATCCACGACCAACGCGTGACTGTTTGGGCCAGAATTTGTGCGGATAGGGTCATTGGACCGTTCTTTTTTGAAGACGCCGATGAGATGCCCACCACCATTATAATGGCGAGCGTTATCGGACGATGATAACTTTTTGTTGGCTTTTTTAACGGAACATAGCAAGAATAATTTCTGGTTCTCACAAGATGGTGCCACAGCCCACACAGCTCAGGCCACCATCGCTTTATTGCGCGTAAGTTCGTCGATCGTCTAATTTAAAAGAAAAAAACGGTGATTTTGATCGCCCGTTTTTACGCCACCGGACTTTTTCTTCTGGGGTTTTTTAAAGTCCAAAGTATATGTCAACAAGCCACGGACTGTGGAAGAGCTCAAGTTCAATATTCGACGTGAAATACCCGCTATAGAGCCCGCAACACTTCGCAAAGTGATGGAAAATGCTTAAAAACGAGCTCATTGCGCCATCCACTGTAAAGAAGACCATTTACATGATGTCATCTTCAAAAGGTGATCAAAATAAATAAATAAATCAAATAAATGTGTTTTTTTTTCGAGCTACATATTCATAAAACAAATGCTAACACTTTAATTTGACCACCCTGTACTGGAACTTCCCGTCCCAAATCATCGCATTGTAGCGTCTTCCGTTGTTCTGCAAGCTAGTTTTCTTGGTCCGCTAATTTTTGTCCTTACCGTTAATAATGTCGATTTCATCATAAAAGACTCCAATTTGTCAGTCAGTCTACGCAGACGATATGTCGCACTCCAAAACGACATTGATTCTTTCGATACTTGATGTGATGATAACTTTCTGGAGCTTCAAGTCGGCAAATGCGAATCGATCACTTTTTCTCGAAAACTTCCTCCCAGCTCCCAGAACATACTACCTTCCTAACCATCCAGTACCCCGTGTCTTTTTTATATGGAACCTAGGAATCATGTGTGATAGAGAACTCAATACCCACATCAACAATATCATCCAAAAGCGAATTCTTCCCTTGGCCTTATAAATCAAATCCCTCTTATACCATTTACGTCAGACCTCTCCTCGAATATGCTAGTCAAGTCAAGTCTGGTCTCCATACGTTAGCAATTCTGTATGAAGTGTAGCTATGCAACGTAGATTCTTGCTTTTTGCCTTAAGGCAACTCTCGTCGGTCTACAATATGTTCCGGGAATTTGTAAATAAAAAACAAGCAAATTAAGCAACGTTTTAATTCTACACAACAAATCCAATGTTGCTTCCACGCTTTGAAGCACCCTTGATAATCCTTCGCAGTTAACTCGCTCAGAACTATGGTTACAGAATCGCCTCGACACAGCCATGATAAGTTCCCTTGATGTGTCGGGCTATAGGATGAATGCGGCAAGGTTGACAGGCTTTTTTTTTCACAAAAAAAAAAAACAACACATTGTCTTGGTGCAAGATCCAGCTCTTCGCACACGGAAAACATATGCTCGCGGCCTCTTCAGGATGTCAACATAGTACTGTCCAATCACTGTCTGGTCGGTGGCAACGTACTCGTATTCACGACGAAGGACGCTGGGGTATGAGAACAAATATAATTTGCTGCCGACCCCGAAATTTTCTTCTGCCTCCATATGCAATTGTTTTTTTTTTTTTTGTTGTTGAAGGCTTCTGGTATCCGCTGGAGCACTCAGACGCAAACACTGGTCCATTGTACTCCAGACAGACACCTTACATTACTGTATTTTCCTTGTTTTCCGGAGAAAAATTTGAAGAAGCTTCAGTGATGTAGAGCTAAGGGATTCGGCACACACCACGTCGGCTCCAAGGGTGCGTCACCGTGCCCGAGCAAAGGCGGGACAATCACAGAGGAAATGCTCTGCAGTGTTATCCTCCTCCTCGCAGCATGCAGCACAGGTAGGCGTCTCACTGATGCCAATCACGTAGAGGTGCTTGGCAAAAGTGTAATGGCCCGTGATAACTCCCACAAGCCTTCTGCAGTCGATCTCCTTAAAGACAGGAGGAATGCTGCAGATTTTTGGCAGACATCAGGGCATACGCGCTTAGTCATGCTGCAACCTGGACAATCCCTCCATCTACGGTTGTATGTATTAAATACACACTCGTTAATGTAGGAATTTACCGTGGACGCAGGTAGACCTAGAGCGGGTTCAGGTCCTGAGAAGCTCTCCTTTGAACCCATTCTGGCGAGTTCATCAGAGATCTCATTTCCTGGGATCCCAGAGTGGCCTGGAACCCATACAAGCCTTAATGAATTTAGTCTGCCGACTCTGTTCAAGAAGGACTTGAGTCCAAGCACTAATTTGGAGCTAGTTAAGGGGTTACACACAGCTTTTAGTGCAGCTTGTCTGTCACCACAGACGCATATGCTTTCCCTCTTCCACCTGTGCTTCACAACATAGTGCATGGTCATTAGGATTGCGTATATCTCTGATTGGGAGACAGACGCATACTTTCCTAACGAGAAGTGCAGTCGGATGTTTTCGCGCTCAAAGAAGACTCCAGCCCCAGACCCCCGCCCAGACCTGGAGCCATCCGTGAGAATGCTAAGACTATCCCTTCCAGGTTCAGTATCCAGCCGTAGCCAATCCTGACGCCATGGAAACTCGACTGTGAAATTACGACGCAATAGGATAACTGGCTTCAGTGCGTCAGAAGGCATGTCCATGAGACAGGGGTCGTAGGACAATTCTTGCGCAAGCACACCGTTATTCCTATGCGAGTTGTACCAAAAGCCATTTCTCTTCAGACGAGACATGGCTTTCAGAGCACACCCTCTGATAAATATATCAAGAGGTGGAAGGTTCATCATAACATCTAGAGCAGCGCCCGGCGTGCTGGGGAAAGCCCCCGTGCAGGTAAGACAAACCGTTCTTTGGAGTTTGCTGAAAAAGGCTACGACGTGTTTGCGTTTTAGTCTGTTCCACCAGGCAACCGATGCATATGAGATGATAGGTCTTATCATTGCCGTGTAGATCCAGAGGACCTTTGCCGGCGATAAACCCCATGTTTTGCCAAAAGCTCCTTTGCATTGCCAGAAAGCTGACAGCGCTTTGGTGGTTTTTGACTCAACATGCTTTGACCAGAGAAGCTTACTATCTAAGATGACTCCTAGATACTTAACCTGCTTGGATATCGGTATGGAAGTGCCTTTTAGTACCAGCTGAGTCATGTCAGTATTTTTCCTCCTTCTCGTAAAGAGAACGACATCGGTCATAAGAGGATTGACTGACAGCCCATTTCTGGTACACTAATCATCGATCACATTTAGCGCCGCTTGTGATTTGAGACGGACAGTCGCTAAACATGAGCCGACAGAAAGAATGGCGACGTCGTGAGCATAGGCCTGGGCATAGATTCCAGAGGCATTGAGAGCATCAAGCGGAGAATCGACATATGCATACTAGATTGTTGTTTTGCTATGTCGTTGTAAGATTGAGGGCAATTCAAACTGAATATGACCGACACTACAGATTTAATCGTAGATGGCCTATCGGTGTAAGCGATGGTATTGCTTCAGGATTTCCTGTTATATGAAACTATGGTAGAATCCCCTTATACTTTGATTTCGACTTGAAAGACTGCCGGCATCCTAACTTCTGAATCCATTTTGGGTAAGACGGTGTAAGCCCAAAACGAGTGTACCAACATATTTTTACCCTGAGCACCCTCAACCCTTTTCAGTCAAAAAGCTATCGATGCCATTATGATAAGAATCGAACATCATTCAAATGTCCACCGCGACATCCGAAATATCAAATTTTTCATGACTCTGGCGCATAATTCAGACTCAATTTGGCCGATGGCATGGGTTACGTTGGCTTCGAGGGCCGCTGGGATTTGTGGCTTATTCACATAGACCTGCGACTTCAGAAAACCCCACAAGAAATAGTCTGACGGAGTCAAAGCCCACAATCTCCACGTGAGATGACCATGCTCTAGAATCGCTCGTGCAGAATATCCATTGTGGCGTGAGCTGTGTGGCACGTAGCGCCGTCCTGTTGAAACCACATGCCCTTAGTATCCACATCATTCAATTCAGGCCAAAAGAAGTTGGTAATCATCGTCCTATAGCGTTCGCTGTTGACGGTCACGGCCTGGCCAACGTCGGTCGTTCCCAAAGAAATATGGACCAATGACGCCGTCAGCCCAAAATCCTGACCAAACACTTTTTCGGGATGCTCTTGGATTCCATGTGAACTGGTATAGTACCAAATTCGAAAATTTTGTTAGTTGACATACCCATTCATCCCCAAATGAGCCTCATCGCTGAAGATGATTTTTCGATGAAAATTAGCGTCAGTTTCTAACTGCTCCAGAGCGCATTCAGTGAACACATATTGAATTTTGTACGGGTACAGGCCCAAGTCACGACGCAAAATTCGTCAAGTTGTGGTCTGCTAACAGCCGAGTTCTTGTGAGCGATGCGAAATCGACTGCATCGTATTCAATCTCACGGACAGCGGCGATGTTTTCGACAGACCTTGCGGTTGGTCGACGTACGGGTGTTGAACTCAACTTGATCCACCACACTACGAAAAGTTCTTTCGGTAGGACGATTATGGCGACCGTAAAATAGAAGAAAACGCACGGAACCTTGCCCGAACAGAACACCCTATTTAATAAAACAATTTTATCATTTGCACGTGTTGAACGCTACAAAATGAATAAATGACAGCCAATTTGACTGATGTAGCTTCGACAATATGGCCGCTATCAACTGTCAAAGTTCGGAAGTCCCTTTTGGAAGACCCTATAAGTGTCCTTGTCTGCCACTTCTAATCTAATCCATTATATTCGTTCACTTTCTAACCACCCTGCTCTATAAATAGTGGGCGGCAGCGTATACTAAGCTCAGTTAAATTCCAATATCGACAGCTCCATGGTATGGGGAATTTTATGCATCCAAAACATCCATTATCCATGAATGGCACTTGCATCTTAGAAAGCGAAAAGCTCTCCATTCTGGATATGAGTGACTCACGGGCTGAAGAGAAAGAGGAAGATCCTCAATGCCTGTGTGTTATACTAAGGGGGCAAGACCGACTCCGGCAAGGAATTCCGGATTCGTGTGGTTCGGTTGAAAGATTTCTCATATTTGACGGCACTTCCGAAAGTGGGTTTCAGGGTATATTGGCATTCCTAGGGAGACATACCTCGTCGAAAAATTGTTGGAAGGGCTATCTCTCCAGACCATTTTCTGTGGAAGTATCGATAAAACCGAAAGGCAAGCTGCATTCCTGTGATGTTAAAGCAAGTCTAATGAGTTGGTGATGGTTGGGCACATGTCAGTATCGCGCGGCTTTGGATTCAGTCTGGTACGGTGCCGTAGATGCACCAGACCGACCAGACATGAGCGTTATCACCCATGTTGTGTGTGATTTTATTTTCTTATAGGTGAAAGGGATCTACAGTTTATTGCCAGTTCCGAATGGCGAAATTCGAGAAGCTTTTCTTGACAATTATACTAGTCAGTACCCCGCTGAGAAGAAACACCGTAAAAAACACGTTCGATGACATGGCTGTGGTCGGGATTCGATCCCGTGTCATCGGCATCAGAGGCCAACACACTACCTATTGCGCCACGGCGCTCTCATTAGTCATTGTATGGCAGTTCTAATCTAGTGGCATGTTTCGCTAAAGCCAGTGTCCTGTTAGGACTCCAATTAGGCTGCTTGTACATTGCCTGCGTATATTTAGCAGGCTTGTGGTTCTACGTTGAGAGTACCGGGGCCAGGTTTGTCTCGCGTAAGTGCATGTATCAAGGTCACGCGATCTCTCATTTTATAATGTAGCGTTTCCATTCGTGGATGGATATTCCCTTTAAAAGTCGAGATCTCCAGTGTGGTGCTGTTTTGGCGTGATCTGCAAATCTAAGTTTTTAGTTTTTTTGTGAATATAACTAGCTCTGTTTTGGAGGGATTTCTTCCAAGCCCGAAGTTCTCTGCCCATTTGGCAAGTTTGCCAACGCCAGTTTCCATAAAATCTCTAATTGTGGAGAGGTGTTTTCCGTTAGTTGCTAGTGCAATAGTCTGCATACGCAATGACCGTGCACCCGCTGGCCTGCAGGGATAGCAGTGCGGCGATAGTACTCCCCCCTGTGGTGTGCCACGTTTTACAGCCCTTTTTGTATAGTAGCAGCCGAATTTCGAGTGAATCAATCCGCTTAAGAGCATTTGTTTGATCCAAAGTATTATATTAACATTTACTTCTAGCTTGCTTAGTGCATTGGTGATAGCTGGTGATTGAACGTTTTTGAAAGCTCCTCCAACGGCAAGGAAGGCTACAATGATTGCCTTCCTTTGTTGAAAAGTGATTTCTCGGTGATTCCAACTATAGTGATTCCCCTTACATTAGGCATGCTGCGATGTCGAAAGCATACTTTTTCGTAGGGTTTCGCGAATGTACGGGTCCACCAGTCTCTCCAGCGTCTTACGAAGAAAAGAAGAGAGACTGATATGAAAGTAGTCTTCGGCAGTTGTGTGGGAGATTTTTCACGCTTTAGGTATAAAAGTTATTTTTACCTCCACCTTACAACTCCGTTTAGTATCATCGGAATTGTGTTTGTATATTTTTGTGTTGTAATTGGTAGGAAATTTAGAGTGGATGTTGGATGTTTGCAACATTCATGGGCTAAGATCGAACCTCCTTGTTGCATACGCCCACATCTGTCTCCATATACCGTCTGCCTTGGCGCTAAACGAAACTTAATTGTACTTGTTGTACTTATACTTGTACTTTGTCCCAGCCTGTACTAGAGTGCGTCAATTCCACCATGGGACTAGTCCATTTCCGCTCTCTTACAGTCGCAAGGGTTCTTAAGGACCTCGACATACACAAATCCGCTGGTCCAGATGGTATTGCCCCAATAGTTCTGAAAAGGGTGTTCTTCTACGCTGGCAAAACCTTTCCTACTCCTCTGGGCTCTTTCCAAGTAGGTGAAAAACAGTATTTTTCCAGCCTATACACAAAAATGACGAATTTTCTCTCCAACTACCGACCCATTGCACTAACGTCCCTTCTTTCCAAGGTCATGGAAATGCTGATTAACCGCCAGCTTTTTTTTGTTGAAGGCTTCTGCTATCCGCTGGAGCACTCAGACGCAATCACTGGTCCATTGTACTCCAGTTCCGTAACCGCCAGCTTATGAAATATCTTGAATCACGGAAACTCCTCAAACGTTAGTACGGTTTCCGCAGCAACAGGTCCACTGGTAGTTTGATGGCGTATTGCAGGTGAAGGCAAAATTGTTGCATTGGATATTTCGTAAGCATTTGATAGGGTTTGGCATGAAGTCCTTTAGACGAAAATGGATTAGAATCGTTCAATTTAAGTTGTTTTAATCGGATTCAAGTCTGATACTCACTTTGTAAATGCTGGTGTTCCCCAGGGCTCCGTTTTGTCTCCGACACTCCTTCTCATTTTTATAAATGATTTCTTGTCTGTTATTTCTAATCCAAATCACTCCCTCGCTGACGACAGTACCCTGAGCTTCTCATATTCGTTCACTTCTTTACAACCCTGCACTTCGGCTGTAGATAATGAGCGGCAGCGTATGTTAAGCTCACTAAATTCCGATATCGACAGGGGTAAAAACAGTAGAGTGGAATTAAATGCCTCCAAGACACAATGCTGTCTCCTGTCGTTAAAGCACATAACTAACCCGCAGCCATTATCCATGAATGGCACTTGCATCTCAGAAACCGAAAAGCTTTCCATCCTGGGTATGTGTTTTGCCCACAATCCAAATTGGAGCGACCACATATTCAGTGTCACCAAGAATGCTGCGAAATGCCTAGGCTTCCTATACAGATGCAAGAAATATTTCTCACCCTTAGATCTGGCTACAATCTATAAGGTATTCATTCGCCCTAAATTAGAGTTTAACGATCATGTCTGGTCCGGTCCTCATTGCACCTACTAGATAGAATACAAAAACGATGAAACTTATAGGTGACTCCAACATTACCAAAACATTAGACTCGCGGGAACATCGCAGGAATGTTTCCTACCTTTCCCTGTTTTATCGTTACTTCTACCAAAAATGCTCTGATGATATAGCCAGTTGCATTCCGCCCCTTCAATATTTCTCTCGAAGTCTCTCTAGGAATTCTCACCAATATACTCTGAAGCCCGTTTTCGGACGTACCGCCGCAAATAATTTAACTCCGCTAGTAAATGAGCCGACCCTAACACCTGACATTGACAGTCATTCCGCTAACACACTGGACTTGTTTCGTACCTCCCATCGGACGGAGTTAACAACTTCTGTAGGAGTTTTAACTGGTCGCTATGCCTCCTCGATAGCGACGTGGATTGCGTCACCGATATGATTACACACATTATTCTCGTTGGTATGAGAAACTTTATTCCCCACAGAGTATAAAACCAAAAGAGAATGCGTGACACAACATGAGCTTTAAAAAGGGAGTCAGAGTGCGAGAGGTAAGCTTTCGATCTTACAAGGGCAAAAAGATACAAAACGAGCCAGAAATTACGGCAATGCCAATCTTCGACGTGTCAAATTTGCATACAACCAAAAATTGAGGCAGAAAATACTACATTGTCCCAAGGGTAGTGAACATTCTCGATCTTTTGCTAAAAAGATTAAGAATTTTGCCACGTCAACAATTCCCATAGTGCGACGGGCAGGCGTCAACAGGGAAGGCATTATCTTCTACAAGTCTGTCCAGCTACTAGGATACGCGGATGCTATTAACATCGTCGCCCGGTCTCGGCGTGGCGTTGTAGAAGCTTTCACGGCGATTGAGGAATAGACGAAACGGGTTGGTCTTAAAGTCAACGAGGATAGGACAAAGAACACGCTGTCAAGCAAAAACCGATCCGTCACTCACCACCTTGGACAAAATATAACGACTGAGAGCTCTAATTTCGAGGTGATTAAGGAGTTTTGTCTACCTCGGGGCAAACGTAAACTCCACAAACGACACCACAGTGGAGATCCGGCATAGAATCGCCCTTGGCAACCGCTGCTACTTCGGTTTGTCCAAACAACCTGGGTCAAAACTCCTCACCCGAAGAACCAAAGTCATCCTTTACAAAATCCTTATACTGCCAGTCTTGCTATACGGAGCCGAAAGCTGGACGATAAGCAGAACGGCGGAGCTGATTTTGGGTTCTTTCGAAAGAAAAGTTCTGTGCCGGATATTTGGTCCTGTCTGTGAGGAAGGTGAATGGAGGAAAAGACAGAACCGCGAACTCTACGAGCTGTACAAATATATGGATATAGTTCGGAAGGCAAAGATCCGTCGACTACATTGGCTCGGTCACATCGAGCGCATGAACACCAACGCCCCAGCTAGGAGGGTCTTCGACTCCGAGCCTCCTGGTTTGAAAAGAAGAGGAAAACCGAACCTCCGGTATAAAGACCAAGTATTCGCGGATGCAAGACAACTTAGTCTTGATAACTGGAAGCAACATGCCCGGGACCGTCAAGGATGGAAGGCAGCTATA
The DNA here is from genome assembly GCA_951905685.1 of Eumerus sabulonum. NCBI lineage: Eukaryota > Metazoa > Arthropoda > Insecta > Diptera > Syrphidae > Eumerus > Eumerus sabulonum. The sequence continues at coordinate 56,551,035 of OX645062.1, read as the reverse complement.
ACTCAGGCTCAAGACCTCCATGGATCGCCGGCCTGACAAGTAAGTAAGTAACAATTCCCATACTCATTTACAATGACCTGAATTTGGATCGAGCTCTAAGCTTTCAGATTCGGTCAAGGCTCCTGTACTCGTACAGTGGAAAGAGTACTTCAAGATCTTAACATTAAAAAATCTGCTAATCCTCTGTATTTCTAATGAGGTGTTCACGCCTTCAAAACTACTGCGTAAGCTTTTCTATATTTTCTACTCTTCCGAGTAGATGGAAAACAGCATTTGTCCAGCCTGTTTCCAAAAAAAAAAAGCGAACCTTCCACCCCCACCTCCTACCGTCCCATAGACCTTTCCAAGGTCATGCAAACGTTGATAAATCGCCAGTTCATGAAGTACCTAGAAACACGAAAACTGCTCAATGACCGGCAATATGGTTTTCATAGCAACACGTCCACTGGTGATTTGATGGCACAACTTACCGCTCGCTTCACCAAGCAGGTGAGATCCTTCAATGGATTAGAAACTACCTTTCGAATCATTCAATTCGAGTTGTTTTAAACGTATTCAAGTCCGACATCCACTTTTCAAATGCTGGTGCTCCCCAGGGCTCAGTTTTGTCTCCGACATTCTTTCTCATCTCACTTCTAATGCAATCAACTCGTTTGCTGACGGCAGTGCCCTCACATATTCGTTCACTCTATTACGAACCTGTTCTTCGGCAGGTTCTAGGTACTTGAACGTGAGGTTCGATGATATCTTTTTGCTACTCTTAAAATGCGACGTCACATGAAACGATGCCATAGATCAATTGCACGGTGTTATATGAGCCAATTGGTGCATAATGGTCAACTATCTTAAGCTCTTGTGTCAGATAATTGATCTAGTATGTGTGTATATTCAAGTCCTTGTAGATAATTCGTACCAAATTGGTCCCTGAAATGCCCACGTCGCGTTGTTGATTGTTTCAGATAATTTTTCACTTTTTGCTTCAAAACAGCAAACAACGCGAACAATTTTTGAATCGAGTGAAATGTTCTTGAGTAACTTTAATGCGACCTTCGATAAATGCCAGACATCCTTCTAGTGAAATGACATATATGTAGATGAAAGAAAACATACTGTCTTAGTCCAATTAACACTTACTTTCCTGCAACAACCCTTTGGTAACGCACTAAGTTAATCGAAAGTTAACCTAAGGCGAGCAAGATGCCTTTACACAAACAGAACGTGAATTATCCACACTATAGGGGTAATCTAATTTGGATAAACAAAATTATTTCGAGCATCCTTAATCCTTGTCAAGTAAATTTAGCATGTGCCTCATCGATATTATGCCAGGCTAGGTACTTGTTAAGTCACCAGTTTCGCATCTGCACTTTGAATACGAAATACATATGTACATACGAAACCAACTCAAAATTATGTATATTCATCCCTTACATATATACTTGGGTAGCAATATAGATAGTCAAGAAAGTGAACAAGCAAAAGGAACTTCCCTAAACTTATTGATTTGATTTCCACCTTGCTTATGGTATATAACAATATTCTTTCGTCTGTATGAATAGGGAAATTCTCAGAAATATAATCCATCTACACCCCCCGGCATAGGAATCACTACACAGCTATCTTCTCATGTCTGTAACGAAAATCGAAGGAAGAAAAAATACGTAACTCTAGCTTCCTTGCCCAAAAGTCAAGACGGCGCAGATATGCTGTATACTATGTACATATCGATTTTCAAATCCAACCGATGCTTCTTCCGTGTTGTCGTTACTTAATTTCATCCATCTTGGCCACCTTTAAGAGAACATTCAATTGAACACTGTATACGGACGACAGTCTGTAGCTTTTTCACACATTTTAAAGCTTTTTCACGCCTTTTAGGGACTGCATAGTTGGTAAGCGTGTTCAACGAGGCATAGACAGAGACTTTGATTTCTTAGGGTTAGGTTGGGTTAGTTGGGTGCCCTTTTGACGTGAGGTCAAGGCTCACTTAAACTACGAGAAGTCCATTGTGCCCAGTTTAATATCTTATCCGAGGGGAACCTATTAGTTGCCCGCTGAGCTGAATCACCTAGAAGCCGTTAGGAATCCTAGCCGTTTGCTCAGCTTAATGTCCCTTGCCTCTTCTAAACCCGAAAAGAAGTGGTTTCCAAGGAACGTATTTCTTTTCAGTCCCGGGCTTCTGCAAAAATCGTAGTAGGGCTGGCCTTGTCTAGCTGCATGATATGATATCATGATATCATTTTGGTGGCGTTACAAGCCCAAGAAGGATCAGAGCCAAGTTTCTCTTCAATCACCCATGTTGTGTGTGATTTATTTTTCACACACGTGAAAGGGACCTACAATTTGATGCCCATTCCGAACGGCGTGAGCCGAGAAGCTTTCCCAAGGCAAGTTATACTACAGGGGGTTTTGCCAGTACCCTGTCGAGGGGGGACGCCGCGAAATAAATACTCGATGGCGTTATCGGGATCCGAACTCGCTCATCATGCGTCAGAGTCCAACACACCAACTACTGCGCCACGGCGCCCTCGAGGGCACCGACTACCAGTCGTATGTATGTATATCCCCTCTACTAAAATTTAGCAGACTTGCCATCTTTTTCTTGTCATAGACGGGTCATGTTTACCTTACCGTGGCGCATGTGTCTAATTGACAGCATCGCTTGTTGGCTTTTTCGAGTAGCTCGCCTCTATTTCTCTGAATAGTGTGCTGAGTGGCGTTTTAGCCTCAGTTGTGATCTGCGCCTGATCCCATGATCTAGTTAGTTCGTCCGCCTTCTCATTTCCGGGGATATTCACATTCCCTGGTACCGAGCAGATGATCACCTCGTTGAGCTTGTTGAGCTTGTAGAGCCTTAATGACTGCCTGACTTTCAACATAGACTTTGATTCTCTTACCTAAATGATTCTCCCTAAGAACCAGATCCGCAGCTTATTTAATTGCGAAGATCTCAGCCTGGAAGACACTACAGCCATCATCAAGTCTGTAGGAGTGATATGCTTCCCGAGGTTCGAAGTAGAGAATCTTTTCTTGCAGCAAGAAAATGGGTGGTATATTTTCCTTGCGTTTACCCATAGGACTCGTTCTTTGACTTAGTTATCCACCAATAACAGCGCATAACTTAGTCTTTCACTGAGGACCTGGGGAAATTTCCCACATACCAGGATGGTAATGTCGTCGGTGTAGATTGAAACCCCGTCACGTTGAAACCCTGTGTCTCTAGGAGTTTCAGCATTTCGCCGACTACGAGGAGCCATAGGAGAGGCGATAGTACACCCCCTGTGGTGTGCCTCGGTTGACCCTAGCCCATCAGTAGGCTGAACATTATTGCCTCAATACTGGCGTTATTAAAGGCACCCTCAATATCTAGAAAAGCCCCAAGGCCGTATTCTTTGGCATTGAGTGCCTTTTCTATCGTATAGAGACCACCATGTGAATAACGGTATCTACCTTTATGTATGCGTTATGTGAATGTGATAAATAGCTATCACCAACCTCATCTCTTATCTATTTGTCGATTAGTCGTTCCAATGTTTTCATAAGGAAGGAGGATAGGCTGATAGGTCTGTAATCCTTTGCCGTGGCATGGTTCACCTTCCTCAACTTGGGTAAAAACAGCACCTTAACCTCCCTCCATGTCTGTGGGAAATAACCCATCCTGAGGAACCAGTAATATATGCGCCCTAGCCAGGGGATAATAAGTTCCCCTGGTTCTTGCACCATTTTCGGATTTACACCGTCTATTCCTGGCGCCTTGTAGGGGTCAAATGATTTAACCGCCCACAGAATTTTTTCTTCTGTAACGATCTTATCGATTATTTCAGGCTCAGTCTGTTCCCTTACCAGTGTGTTTACCGTCTCGAAGGTTCTTGCGTTTACACAGTCAGGGAAGTGACATTTTAGTAGGGCGTCAGCTACCATCCAGCTACCATCAGATTTCCTGATAGAGGAAATCTGTGTGGGAGCCTTGGCAAGGACCGCATCCGTACATGATTCGATAGAGCCGCAGAAATGCCTCCCTTAGCCCTTTTTAGCGGATCTAATTTCCTTTTTGAGCCGCTTAACATTATCTCTATAAGTTGACCATTCGATGGAACCTTCTTTAGCAAGGTTCCAACTCTGTCTAGAGATGCGTAGCCGCTCTGCTATTTTTGCATTCCACCACGGTGGGTGGTTCGGTCTTTTGATTGGGCAGGATCTCTCGAAGGACCGCTTTAGCTCATTGGTTAGGTTCAATATCGTCTTATCGATGTCTTTTGTGGAGTTGGAATTCCCTTTCGGAGGGTTTTCCCCAACACCCTATTAAACTTCTGCCAGTTCGCCTTCCGCGGATTCCGTAAGACATTGCCATAGTTGCACAGAGATTCAAATCAATGAGTATCCAGCGATGATCAGAAAATTATGCTTTGTCGGATACTCTCCAGTTTGAGACCTTTGCGTTACCGTTTCCATTAACTAAAGTTACGTCCAGACCCTCCCTTCTATTTTTAGTAATAAAAGTTCGTGAATTACCACGATTACATATATTTAGGTTAGTATTAGGAACTTAACTGAACAAAGCCTCACTATTTGTGGTATGATGGGCGTGGGCATCACACCCTAAGATTAAGGCTGCGCGCACGCAGTGAGTGACTGAGCGACAAAAAAATGTTAAAACATATCAAATCGTATGGCGGTGGCCACGTAGGCCCTGAGCGACAAGCGATTTTACCAAGCGACAGAGCGATATCCCTCCGCAATCAAATCTGATTCAATTTTTTGGTGTGTCGCTGAGCGACAATGTGAGAAAATGGATGAAATAAGCACGGACATTTTTATTGCAGCTGTTCGCAGCAATTTTTCGAAATGATGAAATGAGCTTCATAAAACAGACAGTTGCTCCAGATTCAACTGAAGGGAATCTGCGAGAACCCAAGGAATATTCGTTTGCCCAAAACATTTCTTACTCCAGTATTATAACCGATTTACTGGACGAGAATGAAATGGTTTTAATGAATATGGGTGTCGATCTGGAACTCGTTGGTTTTTTCGAGGATCTGCCGCAGTGTGAATACTTGATCGATAATGGACTTCCCGGTCCTGAAACTAGACTGACATGGACTAATCCGTTTATTAACGAACGATTTCAGGCGATTGATTGATTTTTATTGATTCATTTAATAAGCTTACAGTTTGAGTCGCCGTTCGGAACCGGCAATAAACTGTAGGTACCTTTCAACTATGGGAAAATGAAACCACACACAACATGGGTGATTGAGAGAGAAGCTCGGCTCAGGTCCTTCATGGACTGTAACGCCAACATACATACATACATACATACATACATCTGTAATTGGCACAGATAAAGGGGTCTCCTTTCTTGTGGATCGGGCAAACGATACTAAGATTCTATTTATCGGACATGCATTTCTCTGACCGTATCTTACGGGTGAGCTGGTGCATACTCACAATCAGGTCATCTCCAAAATCGGTCTGGATACTTGCAAAGATTTACATATAAGTAATAAAATTCATCATACGCTGACCTTTCTTGATTTATAGGGTGTATACCAAATCTTCGTCTTCTCGATCGAACAGTTCTATAAATACGAACACAACTTTCAAGTAAAAAGCTACGACGAACATCCTTTGATAATGGCATTTTCGCAACTACTCGCTCAGCGATGTCATTCAGTAAATGGCCACCCATCGCTCAGACTAGTCGTTACCATCGAAGGTACCATCTTTACCGGTGACTTCCACAACTGTCTAATCGCCCGAGCTGAAATTGGTTAGCATTAGTATGTGGAGTTCCTTCCTGGCAACAATGCAACTTCTAACCTTGCCTTCGTTGATTTCTTAAGGGAAGGTTTTGTTTTGGTTGCGCCAAACGGATGTGGAATCTTCAAAAGATACCTGAGTAATCGATGCCAGGAATACGCCTACGTACTAAACCACACCCTGCACTCTTAAACCACTCTCTCCGCGGGACTGCCGTTAGGTATTACTTCGCGGGGCTGGTTTGCACTTTATACCCTTCTTTCCATAATTGGTGTTTCCTGTTCTTTCCAGAAGCCGGAATTCCTTCATGATTCTCGCTGCGGTTTCTTTTACAGCGTCCCATATTTCGCTCGATGTCAGCATATGCTTTATGATGTTCTCGGGAGTCGGTGTTTCTCCAATTTTATCTTCGAGATATTTATTTTCTGCCTCGAAATGTGAGCATTGAAAAAATACGTGTTCTGCATCTTTTCTAGCCTCTCCACAGTTTGCACAGATAGGAGATTCATCAAGGCCAAACCTGTAAAGATAGGCTCGGAAGCAGCCATGTCCAGTTATGAACTGGGTGAGATAAAAATCTACCTCTCTGTGATGCCGGTTTATCCAACTTTGTATGTCCGGTATAAGTCGATGGGTCCATCTTCCCTTTGTTGACTGATTCCATCTCTCCTGCCATATTCCAATGCTACGCCGTCTTTCTTCCACTTTAATACCTCTGACTGAGGCAAGGGGTTCCTGAATTTTGGCGTCGTAGGACCTTTGCAACTCGATGGCCAAGATATCGGCTGGTAGCATTCCAGCAATCACAGATCATCCGATACCGTCCGAAAAGCGCTTCACACTCTTAGTGCGGATAGTCGGTTCGTGGAATCTTGAGTGGGACTTAGTTTTCATCGCCTTTGCCCATATGGGTGCCCCGTACATAATTATTGACTGCGCCACTCTTGACAAAACTAGTCTTATTTGCTGCCTGGGCCCTCTGATATTTGTCATTATTCTGGCTGAGGCAGCACACACCTGAGCTGCTTTAACGCACTTTATTTCAAGGTGTTCCCTGTAGCTGAGCCTAGCGTCAATCATCACACCCAAGTATCTCATAGACGGTTTCGACGTTATATTTTGATCGCCTACCCTGATGGTGATTATTTCCCTTTTCTTGCGGCTGCTTACTAGTACTGCTTCTGTTTTGTGATCGGCGAGCTCTAACCCGACTGTTGACATCCAGGAGCAGAAGAGGATGACATCCGTATGTATGTATGTATGTATGTTGACGTTACAGTCCATGAAGACTGTATCTCAATCACCCATGTTGTGTGTGATTTTATTTCCACATAGGTGAAAGGGACCTACAATTTATTGCCGATTCCGAACGGCGAATTCCGAGGAGCTTTTCATGACAATTATACTGCAGGGGTTTTTGTCGGAACCCTGCCGTTCGATGACATGGTTCTTGTCGGGATTCGATCCCGTATCATCAGAGGCCAACCCACTGCCCATGGCGCGAGCGGTCCGCTCGCTCAAGTCCTGGCGGTTGTCTACATTCCAATCGATTGTAGAACTTTACTTCCCTGCCTATATGGGCAAATAGTGTGAAACTACACACTCATCTCTTCGTTTGATTTCGACAAAAGTGTCACAAATATGACATCCAGATAGATGTTCATATTTTGCTGTAACGCTATGCAAACATCCTATTAACTTTTCCGTGGAATCTTGGAAAGTCAACTTACGAATATACCACCACGGAACATGAAAAGCTTTCGATAATTACGAACCAGCAAGAGTATACATAGTGCGGAGATATGGGCAACCAATGTTCTAATGGTAGCCAAACAACAACACCTACGCCTTCTCGTCGTCCTGAGCATTCATTATTCATGTCGTTTCAGTTGGATTGTAGGCCGAGACAGGCTTCTTGTTGCCATCCGGAAAACATGGTAATGATGCACATATTTGGGTCTAGGTGGTGTAGTAGATGGTAGTGTAGTGTGCTGTCGTTATAGAGCTTTAATCAAGCCACAACCAGCCGCTTGTGCGAATAGTAGTCATCCTTGAAACTAATATGGGTTGTTGCCATACTGTTATGTATATTGCTTACTGACGAGATGGCAAGGAAACTATGCTCATAAGTACATAAGTGTGGAAATCTGTTACGAATACTCATATGTGCGTTTCGCAGATATTTTGGTAACAACATCGGCAGAATGAGAAAGATAAAGAATATGCGTCTGCAGTGCCATAAAAAGAGCGACAATATTAGGACGAGGACAACGTATAGAACGGCAAATGAAATAGTTCAAGCTTCAGCCCCGGCTGCAGCTCCCTGGATCATCTGAAGTGTGGTGCGTTCGTAAATAACTCGATATTTCCCAGGATAGAGTGCGCTCTGAAATGGTTCAGCGACGACGAATGGAATGGCGGCGCATACATATTCTCTGTCCTGTATAGGCTATGTAGTATGGTGTTGTGGTAGCCCCAGTACTAACTGGGTGGTGCTCTACTAGTACCAGGGCAGAGGTAGAAGAGGGAAAAAAATAAACTAAAAGTAAACGGATCGATTTCGGTGAATGTTATCTTGCTTCTCAGCCGACAACAGGGTGGACTCAAATTAACGGGGAGGGGTCTTTTGAGAGCCGTGCTGTGACTAGAAACACGTTGGGAAACGTGTAATTGATTCGTATTTATTAGAAACCGGAACAATGATAGATACACAAAATCGCCAAAAATACAAGCGGCACACAGCAGGATGAATCTATCTTCTCTCCTCTTCGTACCAATCAGTCAGTCTGCAGTGTTTTTTTTCCCCAAAAAGTCCTTGACAGTGCGGGAGAGCGAGTATGGGGTTATGTTTTTTTCGCAAGGAGATTGGGTTGGCACCTACTTAAAATGCTGAAACTGAAATGTGTGTGTGTATCTAGAAGTACATACTGCGATTTTTTTTTCTCGTTACCACTTTGCCAGCTCCATTGCTTAAAATAAAAGAAAAAAAAATGAAGAAAAAGGTTAGTGGTTCCGCTGCTCCGTGGACGTATGGATGACTGTGGTGGTATCGCGGGTGGCTGTATTGAGAATCAAACGGATGGATATGTACACCGTATAGAGGGGGTAGGATTTTTTCCCCCTTTTCTTTACCTTTCATTTGTTTTTTTAATATATTTTTGTCAACGGGTTGGGTTGAGCCCAACGAACAATATGTTTCTTGTTTTTATTTTCATCCTTTTTCTTTCTTTGTATTTCTGACGCGTTTCGTTGCTCCACTTTGGATACATCTGCTTTTTTCGCGAGCCTCTCAGTTATCCACCCCTACAGGGAAGCATTCTTCATTTTTAAAGAAAAAGAAAAAAGCAAATTGTATGCGAAGGATACGCCCTAACTTTAATTTTATTTGATTTCATTCCTCATTTCGCACTAGGCACTCGTTTCCTTATTTTTTTCCCCCTTTTAGTTCGTTTGCCTTGTATTGGCAGTAGTAGTAGTAGTACGAGTACCCGTAAGTGCATGAAAATTTCTCAATTTAAGCACAGAATATAGGAGAAAAATCTGTGAAAAGTTTGTTCACCACAAGTGAACAATGTAATGTGCGTCTTAGGCTTAGCACACAAATCAGTTTTCTCTATTAGCACACTGACCACCGTGTATAAACTGACAACGTAACAAGTCTTCGCTTTGAAAAACAAGTTTTGCCATTTGATTCTAGCGCAATGCTTGTTGTCGTTGCAATGTCATTGACTTTATGATTTGCTGACCCCTTTAATCGGCTTTATTTGTAAATTGTATTTTTATTAGTAGCATATGTACAGTTTGTCAAGGAAATGTTTGTAAAACGTAGAAATGAAAAGAAAATAATGTTAAAAGCATACATATGTACATATACAGTGAAATCTCCCTTGAACGGACAGCAATGGTGCAACATTTTTTGTCCGCCTCAGGGAGGTGTCCGTTCAAGGGAAACCAAACAAAAAAAAACTTAATTTTTCGAAACCAATATAGTAGATAGGTTCAGCAAGTAGGGATACCTGACCTTCTTAACTTCTTAAGAAGCACAAAATGGTTCCACGATCAGGGGGCTAAGCCCCCTCGTAGCTGCACAACGGGCCTCCCTGGCCTATGTGTGTTCTTCTCATTTCTGGGAAGGCTACAATCCTACCTACCTACCTAGGCCTAAATGGGAATGGGAATTATTAAACATACAGCATACAATGTTCGTCAATGGATCTTATATAATGTTTCACACTTTCTACAAACTCCCCCGCAAAGTCCGGACATCAATCCCATAGAACATCTTTGGGCAATTTTGGATAGAGGTGTTCGAAAGCATGATATTCGGAACAAACAGCAATTAGAGGAAGTCCTAAAAGAAGAATTGGCCAAAATACCTTCGGAAATGACTGAAAAGCTTACAGACTCAATGCCACGAAGACTGCAAGCTATAATTGATGCCAAAAGCGGGCCAACGAAGTATTAATACTACTTTTAGCTTAGTATTCAGACTTTTGCAAAGTCAAATTTGTAACTGAATTGAAATGTTTGTTTGTGTTTTCTTATCTATTGAATCGAAATTATTTGTTTTGTCATTTTTTAAGGTTCCGTACCCAAAGGTAAAACGGAACCCTATTACTAAGACTTCGCTGTCCGTCCGTCCGTCTGTCACCAGGCTGTATCTCATGAACCGTGATAGTTAGACAGTTGACCACGACAAATACTAAAAACAAAACAAAATGAATATTTAAGGGGGCTCCCGTACAACAGACATGATTTTCATCCAAAAAGTCCCCTTGGTCACATACTAAACTAAGGTTAGTCGACAATATCCCACAATCAGTAGCAAACTTCCCAGTTTTGATCTCTTTTGTGTCTTTGATGAATTAATCCTAGCTGCACACCTTTTTCCCATATTTCTGCAACCAAGATCTGTCATCATACAAAAAATGTGATTTAATGTGATGGCTGATGAGGTAACATACATAGTCTCTTTCATATTTATACATATATGTATATAGATGGTCCGACCCGCACTTGGCCGGTTTTTTTTTATTTTTTATTTTTAATTAAATAAACTATATTTTGATATATAATTTATTGTTCTAAGTTTTTCTGATATTTTTAAAATCGATGTTAAACTTTACTCCAACAGCTGTATTCAGACTTTTGCAAATCACCGTATGTATTTACACATGTATTCAAGTATTTTTTGATAAAAGCCCATGGTGATGTTCTGGCCAATACGTCGGTGTTGCCCGTATGATGAAAGCAGATATTTGGTTTTACCCTCATTAACCTTGAGACCCATCTTAGCCGCGTCTACCTCAATGGGGGTGGCCGTGGTGCAGTGGTTAACATCATCGACCGCCGAGCGGAAGGTTTATGGTTCAAATTCGCTTCATAGCCAAGAAAAAGTAATTCCTACACGGACAAAAAGTATGCGACGCAGTTGTGAATGGAAAGTGACCAGACGTACTGCTGCAGGCATAACACTCACAGTATATGGTCAACCGAAATTCATCCTCTGCGTATGCAATGCTAAAGTGCTTGAACGAATTACTACGGACTATAACCAACGCAGAATTTGGTCGGCTCTCGTCCTATGTAGGTCTAGGACAACCACCCCTGAGAGTAGTGAACGAACATCAACGACCCCCCAACCATTGCACTCCGTTCAGGTTGTGTGTGTCAACACATCATAAGAGAATATAAAAACTCATGAACCTGCGCGAGTCTCTAAAAAAAAAAAAAAAAAAAAAAATCTTACAAAGGCCTCATTGACGTCTCGCTGTGACCGTCCAATCACGTCAGTGTCGTCGGCGTACGCAAGCAATTGCGTAGACTTGAAATAAATCGTACCTTTGTGTTGGCCAGTGACACTTGCACGATATTTTCAAGCACGATGTTGAAAAAGTTGCATGACAGCGCGTCACCTTGCCTCAATCCTTTTTTAACTTCATAGGTCTCGGTTTGCTCATTACCGACCTTAATGGAGCAGCGAGAATTCTCCATTATCATCCTGCACATTCGGACGAGTTTGGCATGGATGTTAAAACTAGACATGGCTGTATATAGCTCATCGTTATACACGCTGTCATATGCAGCCTTGAAATCGACGAAGAGGTGGTGAGTGTCGAGTGTCTTCTCCAAGATCTGCCGTAGCGTAAATATTTGGACTATTGTGGATTTACCTGGCCTGAAACCACACTGATAAAAGCCGATCAGGTTATCCACAAATGGTTTCAGGCGCTCACACAATACGGCAGAGAAGATCTTATATGCGATGTTAGGGAGACTTATTCCCCTATAGTTGGCGCAGTTATAGGGGTCTCCTTTCTTATGGACCGGGCAACCGATGCTAAGATTCCATGCGTCGGGTATGCTTTCCTCCGACCATACCTTGCAAATGAGATGGTGCATGCACCTTACTAGCTCATCTCCAGCCGCCTTAAGAAGCTCAGCAGACAGGCCGTCTGCGCCCGCGGCTTTATTAGACTTAAGTCTTGATACCGCTGTTTTGATTTCATCTAGGTCGGGTGGATGGAATTCTCCTACATCGTCGTCCATTACGAATGGCTCATTCAGCCTGATAGCGGTATCTTGTCTATCATCGCCGTTATACAGTCTGCAGAAGTGGTCTTTCCAAATCCTCAGCATCGACTGCGACTCTGGCTTTGTAGCCATGGCATGTTCGTTTTACCTTATTGTAAAACGTACGGGCGTCATTCCTGCGGAAACATCTCTCCATCTTCTCGTTTTCACGGTTACCGTGCTCTCTTCTTTTTTTCTGAAAAGCGTGTGTTCCTCTCTTCTCTTCTGTTCATAGATTTCGCGAGCAGCTCGTGTCCGCCGTTGCAGCATGGCTTTATATGCCTCTTGTTTTGCCTCATGGGCTTGTTCGCATTGTTCATCGAACCAGGGGTTTCTAGGTGGTGGCGGTTTGAAACCCAGCACCTCTGAATCAGCGTCTCTGACGGCGCTTTGGCAATGCGCCCATTCCTGCTCTATTGTTTGTACTGCTGTGGGCGGATTTTGAGAGAGCTTGGAGGAGACACGATCGGCAAAGATTCTGGCAGTCTCCTGCGATTGTAGCTTTCCGACGTCAAACTTTCGTAGTCCTACTCGCCTCCTAAGCATTCTTGATATCCTCATTCGTACCTTGGCTACAACAAGGTAGTGGTCCGAGTCGATGTTGGCCCCTCGGGAGGTTCGTGCGTCGAGAATTCTAGAGGAGTGTCTGGCGTCGATCGCGATGGTTGGTGGTCGATTGATCAAAAGACCGCCAGGTACCTTTGTGGATGTTGAGATGGGGGAATCGCGTGCTACAAGGAGGATACGCCCCGTTAGGAAATCGATTAGCATAAGTCCGTTGTCGGATATGGTGTTATGGAGGCTATGCTTTCCTATGATCGACTCAAATATGTCCTCTTTGGCCAGTTTTGCATTAAAATCTCCTAGAACAATTTTTGTGTCGTAGCTGGGACATCGGGCATAGGTTCTGTCTAGGAGATCGTAGAATTCTTCGTTGGGTCGATCGTCTTTTTTTTCCGTTGGGGCGTGAGCGCATATTAAGCTAATGTTTCCAAATTGAGCTTTGATGCGGATTGTTATGAGACGTTCGCTTATATCTCGGAAGCTTAAGACTTTTTGTCGGAGTCTTCCTCGAATAACGAATCCGCATGCGGAGGTTGTGTGTCAACTTGGATAGAGCAGGGATCGAAGCTGGCGTTTGCCATGAGCCAATTGCCCATATACATAACTCTCTCAGGGTTAAAAATTGTGCCAGAGGGGCAGACGGTCGTTTCTACTTCTGGACGTTGGGGAGTAGAACCAGGGAAGTGCTACTCAAACAAAGTCTTCATGGTTTCCCTGCGATTGGCGCTAAAGGTACCGTCTGATTTACGAAGCAGTCCGAGTCTATTTGTGTGATCTTGGGATAGCGCTTTATGGAGTTGAGCCGCAGTTGGTAGCGAGTCTATGTTCTCGCAATGTTTTTTCCAAGAAATTCTCTTGGATTTCCTCAGTTCAAGGTTGTATTTCGTTAGAGCAGATCTATAAGCAGTCCAACTATTGTTTCGTTTGGCTCTGTTAAACAGGAATCTCTAACCCTATTAAGCTGGAAGATATGTACGAGTATCAGCACCTGCCTCCGCAGATCGGTGTAGCAAAATGAATCCAGTAATACACGCAAACTTAAGCAAACCTATTGCGCAATACTGAAGGAATTCACTCATACATATGTACGTCGACGTAGATCGATGACTAATATTTAACCGATTGCATAATAACCAGTTGCGACTGGCAATTTGAACAAGTAGTATTGATCGATAAAACCATTAGAAAAACTAAAACCTTCCCACTTACTATGGTTTTATTATTATTTTTAGTTTGTTTTCCTTTTTCTTCGAGCATAATGCCACACGGACATACATATGTACGTACACATTCGCGTACTTTAACATCACCTAGTTGTGTTGTGTGGGGAGCATGGCATTTTATATTTATTACAATAGACTACATCATCTGCATCGGCTACTTTGCGCGTTGTTCCCTATCTGATTCCACCTCCTCCTTACTACCCTAACTACTCGAACTTATAACAAGTCTTGCAAAGGAAATATATTTGTTTCTTTGCCTTACTCTTTATGCATGTGTTCGGTTGCGCATTAATAAAATGAGAAATGTAGTCCGCCCACTTGCCCCCAATCCATCCACCGCCCAACTCGGCTGAGCGCTCTACCGACCACCTTTTGCTGCGTAGAGTGTGTGTACTTATAACTGAGCTGGAGGGTGTTGTAGGGTTACCATAGTCATCACTATTGCTGGGTGCATATGAGCCCAGTTGCGTGACTGGATGATGGTCTCGCTGATGAACAGGAGGAGGAAAAGGCAACAACAACAAAAAAAAAAAAAAAAAAATGATCTCTAGAATGAAATGGTATGTACATATATGCACAGAACCGATATGTTTAGGGAGTTAGGAGCAAGGGATCGCACTGAAGTGGCAGTGGTATACTGACTGGTTGGTTAGTGGAGTAGGAGATGCAGTAATACGGGGTGTAGAAAGCCCAAACAACGGAGGTGGATGGAGAAGGTCGAACATTTTTCGCATTTCCTCTCTTTTGTATTTTCTGTGCCAAGTGTATATTTGTGTGTGGGTATGTGTGTGTAATGTCGATGTGATTAGGATAGGACCATGCACACAGTTCTATCTCGAACTTTGGGTTTGAACTTTAGATCTAAAGCGCACTCACTCACACCCGCAGTTGCCGCAGTGGGCTACGGCAATAACAGCAGCAGAAGCAGAAGCATAGTTCTTTCTGGTGTCGCGACGCGGCGTTTTGGTCAGCTACAGACCACGATACAATCGCGTTCATTCTTTTCTTCGTTTCTTTTTCTGCATTTTTGCTTTCGTATTCTCATTTATTTTATTTAATTTCAGTTCATTTTTTTCCTCCGCCAAGTACCACCATTTATATCTGAAAAATTCCAAATAAAGAGAAGAAATTGAAATGAATTAATTCCACACAGAGTAGCATAAAACAAAGCAACGAACGAGCACAGTCGAGAAAAAAAAAATAAAAAGAGAGTATCTCCTCGAACTGATGATATGGTGTGGTGTGGCTCTGGTGTATAGTGTTGTGGAGCAGGGGAAATAAGTGTACCTGCAGGAGGAAAATGTATCTTTTTCTTGTTGTCGCGCTGTTGCCTACCCCAAAAGTATACAATATACTTTTCTACATATACACACAATTTATTATTTAATTTTTTTTTTGTTCTTCGTTTCCTTGGGATTCGTTTTTTTTTTTTTGTCGGTGGCGACGGTGGCAACCAACATCGTTGAGTGTGTTAGTGCTGCTTGGATAACTGTTTGATTCGGTTCGGCAGTCAGCGGGTTTTCGCTGGATTTCATCCATACCCCCTCACATCTATTTTGCCTATACATACTCTAAATTTAAAAAAATTAAGAATTTGGTGTTGTGATTACCTATACACTCGTAGATGTTTGAAGGAATTAAGTTTAATTTCGTGTTGAAGCCCTATTCCACCACATTATCATTTATTATTATCAATACTAATCACGAGTAACGACGTTTTTTTTTTTTTTTCTAACTTTTCATCTTATTATATAGCTAGAGCTATAGCATATACATACATATGTAGCTATAAGTAGCAACAGTAAACAATAACCTAAAATCCGTGCAAACTTAAATACTTAGTACTGGGAAATATACATTCATACACATGATGTATCTGCATACATATGTATGTATACCTACAGACGATCATATCCTATCAGTTCGGCATTGTTTTCTTAGATGAACACGCGTATATGTACATACATAAGTTAAGTGGCAATGCAAGCAAAGTGCAAGTGCTTCGCGATTTCACTCTATCATCGTTGCAATAACGATTACTGTTTCCTTGTAATTTATATACAAATAGACAAATAGCTACATACCTACATTCGTGTATAGAGTATTGTGAAATTTTTTATGTACGATTTTGATTCGCGTTTACGCTCCGCTCCATTGTCTTAATCAAGCGTTTGAGACAGCAAGAAAGAAATGTGCAGTGAATTGCAAAACTATTATGCAAATGGGTCACCAGACGAGCAGTTCTACTACTACTATCAATACGTAAGTATCTCAATACAGTTTTGTCTTAATAAAAAAAAAACCAAATGTTTCTTGGTAGTAACGTCGTCTACCGTACTTGTTAATCAGTTTAAAATAGAAAACCATAACGTACATAGTGACGCACATACATATCTACATACATATGTATGTATGTATGTATTTACAGTGGCGGAAAAAGAAACAACCTTATTATCACTCACAACTTTTTCAAACTAAAACTAAATTCATTTTTTTTTTGGCGTCCCCTCACATGTCGAACATATCCCCGTTTATAACGGTTAGTTTCAACCCTTCAAACAAACAACAGACCGTTGTCTGTCCACCGTTGTTGCCACCGTGGGGTGGCCGTGGTGCAGTGGTTAACATCATCGACCGTCGAGCGGAAGGTTTATGGTTCAAATTCGCTTCGTAGCCAAGAAAAAGTAATTCCTATACGGACAAAAAGTATGCAACGCAGTTGTGTACGGAAAGTGACCAGACGTACTGCTGCAGGCATAACACTCACAGTATATGGTCAAGCCCGGAGAGTCTTTGAATCCAACCCCGAGGGACGAAGAAGCAGAGGACGGCCGCACTTAAGATGGCGCACACAGGTGGAAGGGGACATCAGCCAACTGGGTGTGCGGCTAGCAAAAGATCGTGCTAAATGGAGGGGCATGTTGGTTGAGGCCCAGAAGAATTACTTAGGTGGCGCTACAGTCCGTGGTGAACCTGTGCCTCAACCAACAAGCGTCTTCAGCTGGCACGGTCTTTGGCCTGCTGTTTCCAGCGCCGCACGTCCAGTTGGTTAAGGTCCCCTTCCACCTGCGTGCGCCACCGATCATGCGGCCGTCCTCTGCCACGCCTTCTCTCCGGAGTGGATTCGAAGACTCTTCGGGTCGGAGCTGCATTTTCCATGCGCTCTACATGGCCTAGCCACCTTAGACGTAGACGTCGTACCAGGCCGATGTCGCTGTACAACCCGTACAGTTCTTCGTTATATCTTCTCCTCCATACACCGTTTGAACAAACGGGACCGTAGATAGTTCGCAGAATTTTCCTCTCGTAACGACCAAGGGCATCTTCATCCGCTTTTGTTAAGGTCCAAGCCTCTGCGCCGTAAAGAAGGACTGGGATAATTAAGGTCTTATATAGTATCACCTTGGTTTTCCGAGAGAGGGCTCTACTTCTCAATTGCCTGTTAAACCCAAAGAAACAGCGGTCGGCAAGAGTGTTTCTGCGTTTTATCTCAGCGCTGGTGTTGTTGTCGCTGGTCATCAGTGAGCCAAGGACGAATTCCTTGACCACTCCAAAGTTATATCCGCCCATGGTGACGTTCTGGCCAATACGTCGGTGTTGCCCGTCTCTTTTAGATGAAAGCAGATATTTGGTTTTACCCTCATTAACCTTGAGACCCATCTTAGCCGCTTCTACCTCAATGCTTACAAAGGCCTCATTGACGTCTCGCTGTGTCCGTCCAATCACGTCAATGTCATCGGCGTACGCAAGCAATTGCGTAGACTTGAAATAAATCGTACCTCTTGTGTTGGCCAGTGACACTTGCACGATATTTTCAAGCACGATGTTGAAAAAGTTGCATGACAGCGCGTCACCTTGCCTAAATCCTTTTTAACATCAAAGGTCTCGGTTTGCTCATTACCGAGCTTAATGGAGCAGCGAGAATTCTCCATTGTCATCCTGCACAGTCGGACGAGTTTGGCATGGATGTTAAAACTAGACATGACTTTGTATAGCTCATCTCTATACACGCTGTCATATGCAGCCTTGAAAACGACGAAGAGGTGGTGAGTGTCGATTTGGTCTTCTCCAAGATCTGCCGTAGCGTAAATATTTGGTCTATTGGGGATTTACCTGGCCTGAAACCACACTGAGAGCACCGTGGCGCAGTGGGTAGTGTGTTGGCCTCTGACGCCGATGACTCGGGATCGAATCCCGACACAGCCATGTCATCGAACGTGTTTTTCACGGTGTTTCTCCTCAGCGGGGTTCTGACAAAACCACCTGTAGTAAAATTGTCATGAAAAGCTTCTCGAAATTCGCCGTTCGGAACCGGCAATAAACTGTAGGTCCCTTTCACCTATGTGAAAATGAAATCACACACAACATGGGTGATTGAGAGAAGCTCGGCTCAGGTTCTTCATGGACTGTAATACATACATACAAACCACACTGATAAGAGCCGATCAGGTTATCCACAAATGGTTTCAGGCGTTCACACAATACGGCAGAGAAGATCTTATATATGCGATGTTAAGGAGACTTATTCCCCTATAGTTGGCGCAGTTATAGGGGTCTCCTTTCTTATGGACTGGGCAAACGATGCTGAGATTCCATTAGTCGGGCATGCTTTCCTCCGACCATACCTTGCAAATGAGATGGTGCATGCACCTTACCAGCTCATCTCCAGCCGCCTTAAGAAGCTCGGCAGACAGCCCGTCTGCGCCCGCGGCTTTATTAGATTTAAGTCTTGATATTGCTGTTTTGACTTCGTCTAGGTCGGGTGGACTGAATTCTGTTTTATTGTCGTCAATTACGAATGGCTCGTTCTGCCTGACAGCGGTATCTTGTCTATCATCGCCGTTTTGCAGTCTGCAGAAGTGGTCTTTCCAAATCCTCAGCATCGACTGCGACTCTACTACCAGTTCTCCATTTTCATCCCTGCAGGCTGCCGCTCTGGCTTTGTAGCCATGGCATGTTCGCTTTACCTTATTGTAAAACTTACGGGCGTCATTCCTGCGGAAGCATCTCTCCATCTCCTCGATCTCACGCGTGTGTTCCTCTCTTCTCTTCTGCTCATAGATTTCACGAGCAGCTCTCGTCCGTCGTTGCAGCGATTGTAGCTTTCCGACATCAAACTTACGTAGTCCTACTCGACTCCTAAGCATTATTGATATTCTCATTGGTACGTTGGCTACAACAAGGTAGTGATCCGAGTCGATGTTGGTCCCCCTCGGAAGCTTCGTACGTCGAAAATACTTTAGGAGTGTCTGGCGTCGATCGCAATGTGATCAATCTGGTTGGTGGTCGATTGATCAAAAGACCGCCAGGTACCCTTGTGGATGTTGAGATGGGGGAATCGCGTGCTTGCTACAAGGAGGTTACGCCCCGCTAGGAGATCGATTAACCCAAGTCCGTTGTCAGATGTGGTGTTATGGAGGCTATGCTTTCCTATGATCGACTCAAATATGTCCTCTTTGCCCAGTTTTGCATTAAAATCTCGTATAACTAGTTTTGTGTCGTAGCTGGGACATCGGGCATAGGTTCTGTCTAGGAGATAGTAGAAATCTTCTTTGAGTCGATCGTCCTTTTCTTCCGTTGGGGCGTGAGCGCATATTAAGCCATTGTTTCCAAATTTATCTTTGATGCGGATTGTTATGAGGCGTTCGCTTATATCTCGGAAGCTTAAGAGGTTTTGTCGGAGTCTTCCTCTAATAACGAATCCGCACCCGAATAGGCGGTGTTTGTTCTCCTTGTAGCTCCCGTAGTAGATGTCACAGTTTTTCATCCGTCTTTTGCCTGGTCCATCCCATCGCACTTTTTGAAGCGCGGTTATATCTGCTTTATAGCAGTTAAGGGTTTGCTCCAATTGATCGCTTGCGCCCGGTCTGTTAAGGAACCTCACATTCCAGGTGCAGACTCTCAAGTCTGTTAGTTGTTTGCAGGGGTCGTCAGCTTTATATCCGTCCGTATCCGAGGCTTGTGGTTGCTTCTGAACAAGCAGGTTTTTAAGGGATGTTACCCCTAAGCACAACCCCCAACCTGGAGGGCCAGGTTCCTCTTTCCCAGGAACAAGGGGTTGGTTCGCTGCACACATTGGTGCACTACCTGGCGGGTGCCAGTGTAGCTATCCAGGAGGGCCACGCCGAGGCTGTGTGTCAACTTGGATTGAACAGGGACAGAGATCGAAGCTGCCGTTTGCCATGTTAAACGCGATCAACTTCTTTGCTCTGTTTGCTCGCTCCCTCCCCCTAGTTTAATAATGGGAAGGGGAATTCACTGCTCGACTGAGAAAAGGAAGGTCATCTTCAACATGTTTGAAAATGGGAGTCCTATTTTGCAAATTGCTAACGATTCGAAGTGTTCGCAGAAAAAATGGTTTATAACATGTTAAATATCACAAGATCTTTGAGAGCCTCCCAAGTAGAAACCTTTCAAGAAAACAACAGAAGTCATGGACTTAATGGCAACTCGAAAAGACCCATTTAAGACGTAACTGACATAAGGAACCACATCCAAGACGAATATGGTGTTAATATCAAGTCAGGACTTATCCACTACCGCCTAATAGGGACATTGCTGAATGGATGCATTGCAAAGAGGGTGCCACTTGTTTCAGCCAAGAACATTTGATGTTTGCTAAAGAGCATATACATAAATAAAGGGTGCCGTGGCGCAGTAGTAAGTGTGTTGGACTCTGACGCACGATGAGCGAGTTCGGATCCCGACAACACCAACGCCATCGAATGTTTATTTCGCGGCGTCCCTCCTCGGCAGGGTACTGGCAAAACCCCCGTAGTATAACTTGCCTAGAAAAAGCTTCTCGACTCACGCCGTTCGGAATCGGCATTAAACTGTAGGTCCCTTTCACCTGTGTGAAAAATAGAATCACACACAACATGGGTGATTGAGAGAAGCTTGGCTCTGGTCCTTCATTGGCTGTAACGCCACCAAAGAAGAAGAAGAATATAAATAAACTTCTTCAATCATCGGAAAATGTATTGTAGAGCGTCGAATTCAAGCTCAATAGACTTACATAGATCTGATGGCAAAGTGTACGTTCGTCGCCCAAATGGGTCAAGATATTAATCTGAAATACGCGATGAAGACGGTCAAACACGGTGGCGGGAACGTAATGGTACGAGCAGCATTTTCGTGGCATGGTGTTGGTCTCACATGCTAGCCCTAGACGACGAACATGTTCGCCAGATTTGCTCGTGTTCACGTAGTTTTTCTCGTGTAGGGGATGGTTCGTGAACAAATCGATCGATGTTGGCCGTGTAAGGCCTTGTTCGCGAACAATCCTTATTATTGCTGTGAAATAACCATTGCGCAACCACTTGCGCTTCTTTATCACACATGTTTACCCTGTGAAGAATCAACACGAAATGAATGTTCGCTAAATGTGTTCGCCGTGTAGGGGGTAAAGCAAGCGAGCAAATCCGACGAACATGTTCGGATGGATCAACATCAGTACAACGATATATTGCAAAATTATATGGAGCCTTATGCTTCCGACAATTTACCCATAGCCTGGAGATTTGTCCATGATAATGACCCGAAACATATAGTCAAAACTCTACAAGTTTGGCTTCGGAATAGCAGAATTCAAGTTTTAAGTTGGCTGCCACAGAGTCCGGACTTAAATCCAATCGAAAATCTGTGGAATGATGTACACAGCGCTTTAAAAACAAAAAGAATTGGAAATTTAGAGGATTTATGGATATCCATCCAAGACGCTTGGTATTCCATTCCACAAACATGGGATAGAGGAGATGCCGATGGACATTGATCTTAAATGCTTGCATGTTGCATTGAGGGGGGAAAACCGAATGAAAGATTCTCTATATTTGACAGTACGTCCGAAAGCGGGCTTCAGGGTATATTGGTGAGCATTCCTAGAGAGACGTGTATTGCGGGAGAAATGTTGAAGGGGCGGAATGCAACTGGCTATATCATCAGAGCATTTTTGGTAGAAGTAACGATAAAACAGGGAAAGGCAGGAAACATTCCTGCGATGTTCCCGCGAGTCTAATGTTTTGGTAATGTTGGAGTCACCTATAAGTTTTATCGTTTTTATATTCTATCTAGAAGGTGCAATGAGCTCTTGGAAGCACCGGACCAGACATGATCGTCAAACTCTAATTTAGGGCGAATGAACGCCTTATAAATTGTAGCCAGATCTAAGGGTGAGAACTATTTCTTGCATCTGTATAAGAAGCCTAGGCATTTCGCAGCATTCTTGGCGACACTGAATATATGGTCGTTCCAATTAAGATTGTGAGCAACACTCATACCCAGGATGGAAAGCTTTTCGGTTTCTGAGATGCAAGTGCCATTCATGGATAATGGCTGCAGGTTAGTTATACGCTTTAACGACAAGAGACAGCATTGTGTTTTTGATGCATTAAATTCCATTCTATTGTTTTTGCCCCATTGGATGATGCTGTCGATATCGGAATTTAATGAGCTTAACATACGCTGCCGCTCATTATCTACATATGTACAACCGAAGTGCAGGGTCGTAAGCTAGTAAACGAATATGGGAAGCTGAGGGTACTGTCGTCAGCGAAGCAGTGAAATGGATTAGAAGTAACAAACAAGAGGTCATTTATAAAATAAGAAAGAGTGTCGGAGACAAAACGGAGCCCTGGGGAACACCAGCATTTACAAAGTGAGTATCAGACTCGAATCCGCCCAAAACAACTTGAATTGAACGATTCGAAAGGTAGCTTCTAATACATTGAAAAAGAGACTCATCGATCCTAAAAGCACGCATTTTCGACAAAAGGGCTTCATGCCAAACCCTGTCAAATGCTTTCGAAATATCCAGTGCAACAATTTTGCTTTCACCTGCTTGGTGAAGCGATTGATTCCACTTTTCAGCGAGATATGCCATCAAATCACCAGTGGATCTGTTGCTGCGGAAACCGTATTGACGGTCATTGAGTAGTTTTCGTAATTCAAGATATTTCATGAGCTGACGGTTAATCAGCGTTACCATGACCTTGGAAGGAAGGGTCGGTAGTTTGGAGGGAGAAGATGATTCGCCTTTTTGGGGTATAGGCTGGAAAAATGCTGTTTTCCACCTCCTCGGAAAGAGCCCAGAGGTGTAGGAAAGGTGAAAAAGCTTACGCAGTGGTTTTGCCAGCGTAGAAGAACGCCTTTTTTTGTTTTTTTTTAGAAAATCGCGCAGGTTCAAGAGTTTATATTCTCTTATGATGTGTTATATATACACAACCTGAACGGAGTGCAGTGGTTTGGGTCGTTGATGTTCGTTAGCTCTCAGGGGTGGTTGTCCTAGATAGGACGAAAGGCGACCAAATTCCACGTTGGTTGTAGTCCGTAGTAATTCGTTCAAGTACTTTAATATTGCATACGCAGAGGATGGATTTTAGTTGACCATATACTGTGAGTGTTATGCCTGCAGCAGTACGTCTGGTCACTTTCCATTCACATCTGCGTTGCATACTTTTTGTCCGTATAGGAATTACTTTTTCTTGGCTATGAAGCGAATTTGAACTATAGACCATCCGCTCGGCGGACGATAATCTTAACCACTGCACCACGGCCACCCCCAGCGGATTTGTGCATGTCGAGGTCCTTAAGAACCCTTGCAACTGTACGAGTGCGGAAGTGGATTAGTCCCATGGTGGAATTGACGCACTCTAGTACAAGCTGGCAGCTGAGAACTGGTGGCGAAATGGGCAGAAGTAGGTTAGTTTTGTCCAAGGGGTGACATCTGGAATGTCATTGCCGATGAGCGTCGGTTTACGGTGGTGTTCAGATAAATAGCACACCCGTAAGTTCTCATACATTATGTTGTACCAAAAGTCTAAAAAGTGGTTCAGCTTTTTTTGTTTTATAACTGATGAGCGTTTATATGCACTTTATTAAAAAAACACATAATTCCTTTAAATCAACTCAGAAATAATAATTCAAAATGGAAAAAAAATAAAAAAAGGTGCTGTTCATTTAAATAGCACAGTCAGCGGAATACTTGAAAAAATTAATAAATATCTACTCTAAAAAAAACGAATGTATAAGTAAATATTTTATTAATATTTTGTAGGATATTCCTTGTTGCTTATCACTCTTGACAACGTTTCTGCAAACTCTCTACTAAGCGCTTACATTTCTCGGCAGGTATAGCTTCCCAAGCAGCCTTTAAGGTTTGCCGAAATTCTTCTAACTTTTTTGTGCTGGAGTCTTTAACAAGGGAGTTAACATCATTCCAAAGATTCTCGATGGGATTCAGTTCGGGTCTTTGGGCCGGCCAATCAAGCACGGAAATTTGTCGCTCCGAAAGCCAATTCTTCACTATCTGCGAAGTATGCTTTGGATAATTGTCATGCATGAAAATCCATGATACATGCATAGAGTCGTCGGTATATGGCTCCATTTGGTTCTCCAGGATTAGCTTATATTGATGTTGATTCATAACTTCATTGATTTTCACAATTGGTCCAACGCCATGCCATGGCATCGCCGCCCCACCATTATGCTCCCACCGCCATGCTTGGGGGTGGCCGTGGTGCAGTGGTTAACATCATCGACCGCCGAGCGGAAGGTCTATGGTTCAAATTCGCTTCATAGCCAAGAAAAAGTAATTCCTATACGGACAAAAATTATGGAACGCAGTTGTAAATGGAAAGTGACCAGACGTACTGCTGCAGGCATAACACTCACAGTATATGGTCAACCGAAATTCATCCTCTGCGTATGCAATACTAAACAAAAAAAAAAAAAAAGTGCTTGAACGAATTACTACGGACTATAACCAACGCGGAATTTGGTCGGCTCTCGTCCTATCTCGGTCTAGGATAACCACCCCTGAGAGTAATGTACGAACATCAACGACCCCAACCACTGCACTCCGTTCAGGTTGTGTGTGTCAACACATCATAAGAGAATATAAAAACTCTTGAACCTGCGCGAGTCTCTAAAAAAAAAAAAAAAAAGTCTTAATGGTGTATCTGGGATGGTACTCTTGGTTCGTTGGCCTTCGGACATACTTTTTTCCATCTGATTCAAACTGTTGAACTTATTTTCGTCGCTCCACAAGATATTTTTCCAAAAGGACGAGGGTTTGTCCTTGTGAGCGTTTGCGAAACGAAGTCTTCTCTTTCGGTTTTTTTGGAGACGGGGTTTTTTTCTGGCGATTCCTCCATGAAGCTGGAATTCAATGAACTGGCGACTTACGGTTACGGCTGATATTTGGACATTGTGTTGGTTAAGTAGTTGTTGCTTTATCTCCCGGGAAGTTATGAAAAGGTCGCTGCCACTGGTTTCGTGGATATATCTGTCAGTCACTTCTGAAGTTTTTCTTTTTTTGCTTTTCCTTACGGGATTCGCGGAAGATTGGCTGCACCATATGACCTTCATTGCATTTTGAACAAGCTTCCTAGAGCACCTTAAGGTCCTTGCCACCTCTGAAATAGTCTTTCCATCCTGTATCATGGTACCGGCTATTTGGCTCCTTTCCTCCGTGCAACGCTTTTCTCTGCCCATTTTAATTACTCCTATTTGTGTAAGAAATGAGTGTAGTTATGGCTATCCCTAAAAAGATTCACACTAACCTCACCGAAATCACTGAAAAATATTTTTTTTCTAACACACCATGATATGTGCTATTTATATGAACACCCAATTTGCAATGATCACCAACTCGAACGATTGCAAAACCAGGAAAACCTAACGGGATCTTCTTTGTAGTATATTTTCATATTCATAACGGTACTACCTTGGGATATTATGACTTTACTTCTGTGCAGCTTGTAACTACAGTGTGTATTGCAAGCAAATACACATTTGAATAAGGGTGTGCTATTTATAAGAACACCACTCCAGATGGCTTGAGTTGAGTTTTTTTACAAACGACCAGAAGCTTTTGCTACCTTTGGGACATTGAAGGATTTTACGCCTTAATTTTTGGTCGGATTGGAATTTAACCCGTCGAATGTGGGTGTTGCAGTCATTTCTGACTCGTATGTACTTTTTTCGAGTTTCCTCAGAACTGTTTGAATTAGGTACTTAACCCTAGAAAGGTAACCTTCGTCGATTCGACGAACATGAATTTTATTTTTTTAGTTTTCTCCTTAGTCCTCTTACTGATAGGATCCTCTTTTCGTGTAACCCTAGCCATCTCTAAGTGCTTTTAGTGTGTGGACTTACGGTAGTGTACCTGCTTGGGTAAGTGCATCTTTTATTGAAAAACGGCCCAAATGGTCGTCAAAACGACGAAGGTTACCTTTTATGTAACTTTTAGGGCACGATCAGATTCCTAATATGCAAGTTAACACCATCAGTGTTGACGGCCGGGTTGGCTGTCGCGGCCGACTTCCGGATCGCCGTTTATGTGCAACA
Organism: Eumerus sabulonum; assembly: GCA_951905685.1. NCBI lineage: Eukaryota > Metazoa > Arthropoda > Insecta > Diptera > Syrphidae > Eumerus > Eumerus sabulonum. The sequence goes on along the minus strand of OX645062.1, from coordinate 56,524,570 downwards.
TTGCGTTGATAATGCAATATCCTGCACATTGTGTTTCTTACAAGGGCATCATAAAATGGCGAAGATCGGGGCGAGCTGGCTTACTATGCAAAACGGGCAATAGAGTTAGGACTACTCTTTAGCATTTAAGTTCATTCGCATTTGGAACGGCACCGAAACAAAGCGAAGGTATTTCCGTAAATATGATAGAGGGAAAACTCGTAGTACCATGGATGAAGAAACGGTTAGAAGCACCAATTTTACCCACTAATATTAGATCTTGTATTGAAAAAATATCCTCGAAAATAAAGAACCGTTAAGGGAGCACAACGTTAGTGTAACGAAAATAAAAACAAGAAAAATTTGCAAATATTGTCCGTACACACAAGGACGCAGGACTAAGTCAACGTGCAATAAATGTGATGCAAGCAAATGTGAAGAGCATAAAGTTGACCTCTGCAACAAATGACAAAATACTTTATTTTCGTTTTTAGGGTTCCGTACCCAAAGGTAAAACGGAACCCTATTACTAAGACTTCGCTGTCCGTTCGTCCGTCTGTCACCAGGCTGTATCTCATAAAACGTGAGAGTTAGACAGTTGAAATTTTCACAGATGATGTATTTCTGTTGCCGCTACCACGACAAATACTAAAAACAAAACAAAATGAATATTTAAGGGGGGCTTCCCTACAACAGACATGATTTTTATCCAAAAAATCCTGCCTATAACCAAGATCTGTCATTTGATGAGGTAACATACATAGTTTCTTTCATATTTATATATACAGATCAGTGTTGGCCCAAAGTTAGTCTGATTAACGATTAAAAATTAATGATTAAAATCGTAATCAAAAATTTTGATTAAGATTAATTAATCAAAATCAATTTTAAAATGATTAAGATTATTAATCATAATCGTTAATTTGATTAATAGATTAACTATGTATGTCCAAATTAAATGTAAGTTTAAATTTGATTGATTTAAAAGGCTGATCGATGCCATTATGTATGGAATATAACATCGTTCAAATGTCCGATATGTTAAATGTTTATGATACGGTTTATGACAGGATGTCCTTTAGCTTCCCTTTTTGTGACATAGAATCATAAACATAATCCTTTCCCTTTGCATAGATGAATTCTAGGAATTTGTACTTACGAAGAGAGAGAAAGGGCGTAACTAGTAGTGCGCTGCTGCGCGTACGCAGAAGTCAGTCACGTTCTAACCCTGCCGACATACGCTTGCCTCAATTTTTCGGGTTTTTTTAAGATTTTTGATATTGTTCCAGTCAGTCATAAACTTAAAAAACAAAAATGAGTTCTGATGATGAATTTATTGATTCTAATGGTAGTGGTGTGTCAAATGATCTGGCGGTGTCGTCAAACAATTCGGGAAATTCAACGGTAATACTGCAATCGGAATCGGATCTTTCTTGATCTGCTTTATTTGACCGTACCTAATACAAGTTACAACTAGATAAATGCACTGGCAAGAACACAGTAGCTGTTTGCATGAAGTATTCGGACCAGCAAGGTAAAGAAGTTAGGGGCTATGGCAAAACGACATCTAACTTTTTGGGACACTTAAAAAGGAAACATGGCGCTGATATAGTACAGGAATGTAAAAAATATGTGAAAGAAAATAAGCAAAAGAAGAACAACAATAATACAGTTCAGATTTCAAGGCAAATACCTGTAACTCAAGAAATTTTTTATCGTAATTTAGTTAATTATTTTGTTAACTCAATGATTGCTTTTCGAGCCGTGGAAGATCCGTACTCCATTAAGATGATGGAGGATTTAAATGTAACAAATAGTGGAATCAAGTTACCTGGGCGACGTTCTCTCAGAAAAAAAATAGCTGAACAATCATTTAGTCAGATTTGCGAGATAAAAGAAAACTTAGCTGCAGTTAAATATGTGTGTACCACCGCTGATATATGGTCAGAGAAAAAAAGAAGTTTTTTAGGTGTTACAGTGCACTGGATTGATAATGGCTATAAGAGGCGTTCCGCAGCCTTAGCTTGTCGCCGGTTTACAGGGGCACACACCTCTGACCGCATAAAAGACTTGCTTCTGCAAATATTCTCAGATTTTGACATCGTCCCCACGAAAATAGCATGTTGCGTTACTGATAATGGGTCAAATTTTGTGAAAGCATTCAAGACATTCGGAGTAAATACACTGTCTTTAACCGGTTACAATGAAATTAATGAATCCTCAATTCCGAGTGGCAGCGAGAACGAGTTGAGCGATGACGAACTTGAGGAGACTGAAGAAGAGTTTGGCACAGGAGAGAAACTCGAACATGATGATCTTCTTTTAGAACAATTTATAACATATGACCATTCACGAAACAGTTCGTTACCATTCCACTTCAGGTGTAATGTGCATACTTTAAATTTGATTGCTAGTAAGGACGTCCAAACCTTGTTGACTGACAAATCGATATGTCTTGGAAAAATGCATTCCACAGTAATGGAAAAATTTAACGATTTGTGGAGTGCTGAGGTGATGCATAGCGTTCTCGGACATACATTATCACGACCTGGCATAGCTAGGTGGAACAGTTATTATGACGCTTTGAATAATATATTGAAAATCAAAACTAGTTACTCTCAACTAGCCAGAGCATTCGGTATAAAAAATCGAGGAATATTGTCAATGCGCTGCTCCAGTTGCAACCGCTTTGGACACATTGCAGGGCGATGACTCATTTTATGGGATATTATTACCTTGCCTACATGCACTAAAAAAGAAATTACAGAGGATCACGACGACTTCAAATCTTAAATTTTGTGAACCACTTGCTGCAAAATATTTACAAAGCGTGGAGAAAAGATTTCAATAGTTTTACACTTTGTCAAGTGAAACTAGTAAACAGACAGCCGTTGCAGCTCTGTGTTACCCAAGATTTAAGAGAAAGTGGCTGGTCTGTCTAACTGCTGCTGACCAAAAGAAGTGTATAAACTTTTTCAAATCAGTCGTAAGGAAGAAAATAGCAGAAATCCCAGAACCTATAAAAGTCAACAAAGCAGTCAGTAATACACGCCACCGAGAAGACGACTTTTTTTATTTCAATTCCGACTCGGGCAGTGAAGCAGAATCAGTGGATGCTAAAAAGAGAGCAGATATGATAATTTTAAATTTTTTTGCCGAGGGAAGCCAAGAACAAGAGCTTTTACAAAATTATCCTGTTATAGGCGAAGTGTTTATTAAATACAACACACCAATGCCATCCTCTGGCTCAGTAGAAAGAATGTTTTCTTATGCAACTATGCTAAATAAACCTAGATCACACAAATTACCTGACGACTTATTTGAAAAAAGGGTAGTTATGAAATGTAATTTGAACATCAAGAAATCGGAAATGTAAAGATCAGTAAAGATTAATTGAAAACATTTTTTCAAACATAAATTCAGTGTACATTACATATTTGATTTGAATATTAGCAATTTTATTTTTTAGAGTTCCTGAATAATTAATAAATATGTACACATGTTTCAAGAAATATTGTGTTTTATTTTCCATTGTTTGTTTTACTTTGAATTCGCAACATTCTTGGATTTACTAGTTCATAATCAAGTTAATCAATTAATGAATATTGATTAATGATTAACTCCAATAATCATGATTAAGATTACTGTTTTAATCACGATTGTTTCAATCATGATTAATTTAATCTGATTAAAATTAATCAAATTAAGTAGTTGATTAAAAAATTAATCGATTAATGCCAACACTGATACAGATGGTACGGAACCCTTCGTGCGCGAGTCGAACTCGCACTTGGCCGGTTTTTTTATTTTTAATGTGGTGAATAAACTTTTGACTTCCAACTTGTTTTTACAAAAAAAAAAAAAAAAAAAAACAAAAACGCATTTTTATTAAAAATTAAAAAAGTAAGTGATCTCAAAAACAATGGCTTCAAAGACTCTTTCGAAAATAAAAACTCAAGAATTTAAAGAAAGACAATTCTTTTTACGTTTTCTTAATAAACAACACCTAATAAACAAAAATTATTTTACTTCACAAGAATTACTTAATAACTTTTCTTTTAAAAACAAAGTTGAATAGGTATCATTTCGTCGATTCGACGAATGGTTACCTGTAACGTACTAAAAAATAAGGTTACCTTTTTAGGGTTAAGGTAATAACCAAAACAACATTGAATAAACATTTATGACTGTAATCGTGTTTTTACTACATAATATATTATTACACGATTTATAGGTAAAGTGCTAGTTTTTTTCCGCCACTGTAGTATGTATTCATATCTAGTTGAATTGTACATTTTCTCCTATTTTTCATTCTTTTTGTTTTTTACCTACTCAACTCGCATACTTTCCGCGATGTTTTTTGCGCAAGTGTCTAATAATCTCACAGTGTGACTAGGTATAGACTGACCGAAATGAACTTAGTGCAGCAAACGAAATCTATCTTTTTTCATACAACAAATCGAATTGTAGAGAACAGAAGTTTCCCCAGTAAGGATTACCTCATCCTCTTCGATTGTTTGATGAATAACGAGCAAATAAAAAACAAAAAAAAAAAAAAAAACTTGTTTCTGTTTCTTTTCATCTTTCTCTGAATTTTAATCAATTCAATTTCGTTCGAATGATTCATGTTTGTATGCATATATGTACTATATGACCATGTTCTTGTGTTCTCGAGCCTATGTATGTATCTACATACATACATATGTACATGTGGGGAAAAAAGACAAAAGGAAATAACAATTTTCATATTCTTAGGGCGACACCCGCACCATTATGTATCAGATTTCCGTTTAACTCCACAAATTCACTTCTCATTCTTTATTTTATTATCAATTCCCATTTCCCTGCGTGCTCGCTCTCTGCTGTTGTTCACAATCTTTTCTTGTTGTTTTTTTGTACATATTAAATTCGGTTTAACAAAATCGCCTCAAGTGTAGCATGTCCTATACACATGTAATATTGTGGCCGATTTGATATGCTAAACATTCGTGCTACAGGGTGTAAACAGTACTGTTTTCATACTCGTATGTGTATGAAAAATAAAAAAAAATCACCGTCGGTAAAACAATATTCTACGCCGACTAATCACACATCAGTCGAATCAGACGTGCATGGCATAATGGCTGAATATAAAAACACGTAAAATTCAAGAATCACGAACAGCAGTGCCACATCCGTACTCGGCGCTAGTAAGTCATTGACTGATTGAACAAAATTCACATGAACGTGAACTCAGCGTTAGCCCCATTCGTTTTACCATACATGCCTAGGTAGTTGTGCCCATATTGCATCGTCATTATTCACATTTCACACGACCCCCCAATACACACACAACTATGAACAGCTGTTTTCATCTTCCCTCGTACTTGGCCGGCTCACGTATATTCAACTTCAGTGAGATAATGTGCGTACATAATCGGTACTGTTGAAGTTGGGATTCAAGCCAGAGCACATGGTTCGTTCTATTTTCACCCCATGACGGTAGTAGGGGGAGGGGATATACCTCGTGACGTCGTTTGCCGCCACTGTTCTGGTATTGGATCACCGCTGCTTGCCTCAGTGGGGCTGCGATGCCGACTGATTTTACTTTAGCACTTTTGCCGGTTGTTTTTAGGTGTTTGTGTGCACTCGTTCTCTGTTTCATGGCATACGCGCCGTGCCGTGCCAGTGCCCGTCAATACCACTGCTGGCGGTGTGCGCTGAATCGTTGTTGCCAGTCTTATCAAGATTTCAATTATTGGTTCTGTTTTGCTTGAGATTTTCTACTGCTCAATGCGGTGTGTCTGCTAACGTCTGCGCCAAGTCTGGTTGCTTTTGGTTATATGAATGTTTCGTTCAATCCGTATGTGTATATATGTACATATGTGGTGTATGTATAGAATGAAGAGAAGTATATGTACTGCTGTTTGTGGCATCCCCCGTCATCGTACACAATACGACTGGTGGACACGTAACACCGGCCATGTGAGAAGAGTTTTGTGTCGGTTTGTCGGTCATGGAAATGGAATGCATGCATGGGAATTTAAAATGGATTATTGATTGTGTGTCAGGTTTAAGTTATTTAGTACCTTCTCGGTCGTTTGCTACATTTCGTACTAGAATCTATTTAGTACTTTTATTTTGGAATAATGTATTGTGAATGTACTTTTATTATGGTTAAACCTTTATAGAAATATATGCGTACACATATGTATGTACAGACATAGTTTTATGCCATTATACATTAATAAAATGTTGGTAAATCGATTTCTTTTAGCAAAATTGACGTTAGAATTGGTAATCAAAAATTTATTTTATTTTTTAAATTTAATAATAGCAGTGAAATCTACCTTTTTTAAACTTGTGCTCATACAATTAAGCCCCAATTATGAAAATGATAACTAATTGTTTGTTTTCTAAAGTTAATACTCTGGGTTCTATTTAATTTTTTTTATGCGTTGTAAAACTCAATTATTGAGGTACCTACTAGCAATAAAACAGAAAAGCGTTGCTGCTGCTGTTAATTCGATAAATTCTCTACGAATGGTTGGTACATCATCAATTTCTGTTATATCTTTACAAATGCATTTTGGCCATAATTGACGCCAACTTCTGCTCATACATGATTTTTTTTTACATCTCTCCATGACAAATTGATACTTTCGGTAGCCATCATGATATACATACATATGTATGTACATACATACATATTTACAGTGGGGTTCTTATAAATAGCACACCCTTATTCAAATGTGTATTTGCTTGCAATACACACTGTATTTACAAGCTGCACAGGAGTAAGGCCATAATATCCCAAGGTAGTACCGTTATGAATATGAAAATATACTACAAAGAAGATCCCGTTAGGTTTTCCTGGTTTTGCAATCGTTAGAGTGGTCATTGCAAATCGTGTTCATAAATTTTGGCGAATTTGCTTCTGAAACTTTCATTTTTGAAGTAAGAAGGGGAAGTAACGCGAGTTACCGATTTTGTGTAACGCGAGTTACCGTACATTTTTTAAATTTTCCTTAAAGTTTCGCCTTAAATATTAATTTTCTCATTAATAATGAACAGATCTGGTTATCTTCATTTCACTTCTGTGTAACAAATTCTCTTTATTTGGTAAATTTCGCAGAAAATGTTTAGTAAACTATATATGCGAAACCCAGTGTCCAAAAACTTCCCGTAGATAAAGCAACAACTACTTGACCAACCCAATGTCCAAATATCAGCCGTAACCGTAAGTCGCCAGCTAATTGAATTCCAGCTTCATGGAGGAATCGCCAGAAAAAAACCTCGTCTCCAAAAAAAGACCTATTTTCGCAAACGCTCACAAGGACAAACCCTTGTCCTTTTGGAAAAATATCTTGTGGAGCGACGAAAATAAGTTCAACAGTTTGGATCAGATGGAAAAAAGTATATCCGAAGGCCAACGAACCAAGAGTACCATCCCAGATACACCATTAAGACTGTCAAGCATGGCGGTGGGAGCATAATGGTGGGGCGGCGATGCCATGGCATGGCGTTGGACCAATTGTGAAAATCAATGAAATTATGAATCAACATCAATGCCTATAAGCTAATCCTGGAGAACCAAATGGAGCCGTATACCGACGACTATGCCTGTATCATGGATTTTCATGCATGACAATTATCCAAAGCATACTTCGCAGATAGTGAAGAATTGGCTTTCGGAGCGACAAATTTTCCTGCTTGATTGGCCGGCCCAAAGTCCTGATCTGAATCCTAACGAGAATCTGTAGAATGATGTTGACTCCCTTGTTAAAGACTCCAGCTCAAAAAATTTAGAAGAATTTCGGCAAACCATAAAGGCTGCTTGGGTAGCTATACCTGCCCAGAAATGAAAGCGCTTAGTAGAGAGTTTGCAAAAACGTTGTCAAGAGTGATAAGCAACAAGGAATATCCTACAAAATATTTACTTATACATTCGTTTTTTTTTTAGAGTAGATATTTATTAATTTTTCCAAGTAATCCGCTGACTGCTATTTAAATGAACAACAGCTTTATTTTATTTTTTCGCATTTTGAATTATTATTTTTGAGTTGATTTAAAGGAATTAAGTGTTTTTTAATAAAGTACATATAAACGCACATCAGTAATATAACAAAAAACGCTGAACCTCTTTTTAGACTTCTGACACAACATAATGTATAAGACCTTACGGGTGTGCTATTTATCTGAACACCACTGTACCTTCTCCTTAGTAGGCGTTTCCAAAATTAGACCTGTTTCATCGACATTCAGAACTTGCTTAGGAGAATGTTGACCTTCAACAATGGCTTTTAATTTAAGTTTAAATTTATTTACAGCTGGAATATCTACATTAGCTGCTTCTCCTTTCAACGCAACATCATGAACGTTTGCTCCAGTTTTTAAACGTTCGAACCAGCCATGGCTTGCTTCAAATTCTTCTAAATATAACACATGGTCAAGGTTTTTTTCTGAATAACCATTTTGCTAAGTGGCATCCTTCGCTAATTTTGGCTATCTATCCAAACGCTAAGAAGCGACTCCATTTTGGCTGATCCCAGTTTTGACCTCAGCCGAAATAAGGGCAGTTATGGAAAGTTCATACGGTGTGAAAGTGTCATCAGAAATCGTGCGCTAGACGTCTAAAAGAAAATAATTTGTTTTTTTTTAAACCAGAAGAAAACCAAATCTGAAAGCTACAACTGCGCCAACTACAGGGGAATAAGTTTCCTTAACATCGCGTATAAGATCTTATCTGCCTGTGTGAACGCCTGAAACCATTCGTGGACAATTTGATAGGCTCTTATCAATGTGGCCAGGAAAATCCATCTTGGAGAAGGTCCATAAATCCCAGTTCGACACATACTACCTTTTCGTCGATTTTAAAGCCGACAATACAAGAGACACGATCTACTTCAAGCCTGCACAATTGCTCGCTTACGCTGAGCTTTTGTGAGCATTGAAACAGAAGCGGCTAGAGTGGGTCTGAACTTCCCCATTGGCAGCTATAACTTTGATGTAATTAAGGATTTCGCCTAGCTTGGGTCCTTGGGTATACGTGGCAGTGACACCAGCGCTGAGATTAGACGCAGAACAAGTCTTGCCAACCGCTGTTCCTTCGGGCTCAAGAGGCAATCAAGTAATAGAGCCTCTCTCGGAAAACTGAGGTGACCCTCTCTAAAACTTTAATCTTCCCGGTCCTCTGCGCAGAGGCGAGAAGAAACTTCTGTTTACAATCTTCCCGTCCCGTTTGTATTGAACCAAGAACTGTACAGCGACATCGGCCTAATACGATGTCTGCGGATCCGATGTCTAAGATAGCTAGACCGAAGGAATATTACACCTCTGTCCCGAAGAGTTTTCGACTATGGGACGACGACGTTTGAGAGGACGGCCGCAAATAAGGTGACGCATACAGATGGAAAGGGACCCCAACAATGAAATTCAATACGTCAAAAAAGTGATGTATGCAAATATGTACATATGTACATATATGTACATATATTGCAAGTTTGGTCACAAGTAAATCAGTTGAAGAATCAATGACTAAATCGCAATATGGCCAGAACCGTATAAACGATTGGACAAAGATTTATCGAAACCAAATCTGTCCACATACATTTTACTTAAAGAAAAGTATGTGAGTGCCCTTACCTGCCTTTGTCTATTTACGACAGATAAAAGTAATAAATACTAAAATGATTCAAGTTCAACAACTTATCGATTTTGTATGTATGTACATACATATGTATAATTTTTATCAATTATGTACTTGGTTTAAAAGCTTAGTATAAGCTAAGAAAAATACGTACTTAATTTATACTCACGGCAACACTCATTCACCACACACAGCTGGCGTGCTCACATCCTCACGACATCGGTGTGAGTAATCGGGTGAGAACGGAACAATATAATAAAAACGTACTAAGTGCATAACAATGTTAATAAAACTGATTTGCAAAGTCAACACATAGTAATCATGTTTAAATCTTCCCATGGTATTTTGTGTAGTCCTCCGTCACTTCTATCGTGTCTTCGGTCTTCGTTGCCCGTTCATGCGCACAATCGAGACGAGAAACTCATCGACACACGCACACATGCCTACATAAAACACGGGGCACGGTGCTCAGGCCACCGACCAGACATGTTTTTAAAGAGCCCAAAGCACAATTCGAACATCAGATACAGAGTAATGAAAAAGGTGGAAAACATTACATCGCCTTTAAAATTTGTACTAGATTAGCATCAACATTAAGTGAGCACCCGTCACACGGCAGCGCACAGCTGGCTTTCAACATTTCAGTGATGATAGCCTTGTGTAATAAAATAAGACCGGCAGAAAGAGAAGAAAAGAAAAGCAAGAAGAAAACAAAAACAACGTGAAAACGAAAGAGAAGAGAAGAGATGGGAACCCAGTTGGACTGGGTTATACTATACTAATAGAACGCGCTCCAACCGAGTGCGTTGCATGCAAGTATGTACATACATACTTTCGTTGAATGTGTACGGACAAACAGCAACTGCATTCATGAAATTCCACAAATTCCAATGGAAGTGATGTTTGGGTTGTGTGTGTGCTCGACATTGTGGGGAGTCTGAACTGCTGGTTCTACCATTGAATTTCGTTTTTGTCGAATGTGGTGTGTAGTCGTAGGTCGGTGTTTTAGGATTTCAGGCACGTTGTTGTTGGGAATATTTTTCTCTGTAGTCCTTTCGATGTTTGTTTTGGCTTTGTTTTTGGTATGTGTGTGGTTTGATTTCGAATTGATATAAGGACTGGTAATGAATGAATGAGAAGAAGAAAGAGAGAGAGGTTGCATTGCCATTTGTGTACGTGTGGCTGACTGAGGTGGATAATCATGGCCTAGTGGTGATTAAAGTAATAATTATACCTTAGAGGAGCGTGTACATAGCTCGTGTCGTTATGTATCGGACGGAACACGAAATGCGAGAATTGTATTGATGATAATCTGGCGTTGCCATCGTATCGTTGGTTGGGAGTCGGGTTGCCAAGTGTTTTTTTTTTTTTTTTAAATGCAGATAATTGACACTAATTTACTATTTGTCAAATTTCTATTTCTAATAAGACCAATACATCGAACACACCTGTGTAAACATATTTGATTCCGGCATATTGTATTGTTTTTATTTGACTTCCATTAGCGAAATCCGAAATGGTTTGCAAAGTTTAGAAATGACAATTTTGATCTAAAGGATCAACTTCGTTCGGGTAGGCGAGACGAGCTAGACGATGAACCCCTTAAGCCTAACGTTGAAAGATATCCAATTGTTACGATAAGGAAACTCGCAAACGAACCCAATGAAAGAAAATGGGAAAGTCATAAAACTAGAAAAAATGAGCACAACGTCGCTTACCTATCGAAAAAATACCTACATATCTTTAGTCCATGGCTCAAAATAAATGTAATATCCGTAAAGGATATTATCATTTCCACGGATAGCCAATATGCGATAAAATCCCTGGCAGCGATAAACCACAAATCAAAAACAGCTCTTAACTGCCGCCTATCTCTAAACGAGTTGACTGAATAGTTCAACATTAAACTACTATGGGTTCCCGGCCATAAGTATATTCTAGGACACTCACAAGGTTAGATTCAAGCACACTCAGTCTTCCAACCCTCAATAATTTGAAAACACCCATACGCTTTGATAAAATTTGAACCATAGAAGCTATGTACCAACATCCAATGGAACGAAAGTAATATTGGCTTCATCACTAAACAAATCTGGCCTAAGCTAAAATCAGGACTGATCAAGGACGAAAAGAGGAACCCTAAGCACTTTAATGGGTGTCATTACAGGCCACTGTACCATTGGAAAACATGCCGTTGAACTAGGGTTACCTACCAATTACTACTGTCGCATCTGCATGGAAGAGGAGGAAGAGCAATAATTTCACCATCTCCTCTGCTCATACCCCTAATTTGCTAACCGTAGGTGGATTTACATACATACCTCGGCGCACCCTATTGCGATAATTTAAGTGAGCTTGCAGACATACCAATAGCTCAACTCCATTGCTTAATCAAAAGGATTGATTGGTTTTCAAGTGCCGGATCTAGGTATGTAATATGATCCATGTGGTATTACAATGGGCCGGCTCTGGCCTAAGTGTGGCCTATAACCTAACCTTACAATAACATCGAACGTGGCCAACAATGGCTTTGTTTAGAAGACCGACCAGCACAATTTCCCAGATATGGACTCTACCCAATCAAGGTGTTACTGAGTGACGCTTAGAGAATAATCTACTTTTGGGCTGTTACTATCACACAGAATTCTACAGAGTAGAGCAGAAACAGTCAGTTCTGATTAATTGAAGAAGTGTTCTATTTCATTAGGATAACGCGCGGCCTCCTACAGTCAGGACTACCGGTACATAGTTAAAGGAATTCGGTTGGGAAAAATGGTGCATCTGCCGTATTCTCCAGATTAATTGTCTTCAGATTTTCACTTCTAAAGTCCACAAAACTTGCTTATGAAAATATTAAGTAAAATCTCCGTTAGTGGCAATAACCTGCCAGATCTTCGGCCGGAAACATTCGATTGTATGAGGATGTTTATCGGTCTCACGCTCCAGTTGTGCCATAATTTCGGATTTATGTAGTCATGGAAATATTTGACCATCTAATCCTGTGTCACCATTGTTTTGTGTAAAGGAGCAAAGCCCCCGTCTATGCTACCAATCCGAGTTTCCACAACGTGTTCTAGAGCCTCGATGTAGCGGCAGCATTAACCCCAAGTTCTTGAGAAGAGAAATGAGGTGACATAGGATGTCCTTTGTCTCTCACAACTCCTAAAAGTATTACAATTGTTGGAAATTGCATTTGCAAAACATGGGGATCCACTGTAGGATCTAAACATGTTAGCGATTAGTTTTTTGGCTTTCATCAAAGTTATTTTGTCAGAAAAACCACAACAATTCCGGAGCTCTAGGGTCCTTACGCTTGTTCAAAAGATGCTCTGCGCAGATACATAGGTCCCTGTTCTCGAGTTTGTGCCGACATCAACTGTTCTCTGCTGTACTTTAAGGTCCCGCGCACAGTGACTGTCATTGACTTCGAAGGGTTTTAGTCATCGATCGCCGGCACTTGTTGGATAAATTTGCATGGTTCTAATGATGTCTGAACGGACCTCATGGTTTTTACGTTTTGCAATAAGTTCTGTATCATAAGCTGATGCTTTCTATTTACGGCGAACCTTATGTATGTAAGAACGATCCCGTGCAACTCGGAACATTTTTTAGTTTTTATACTTATGTATACCATCCGCTGAAGCACTCAGACACAACAACTAAGTGACACGATGCTCTCCTAGTAAAGACAATGCTAGATCTAGATCAGCTCTTACTATGGGAAAAAAATATGGAGTAAAGCGTTCATTTTAAATTTTGTTTTGCAAACGGAATTTCTTATTCAGACCTACCTAGGAAAATCTACATATGTAGAACAATAGCACCGAAAACATTGATCCAGCGAGACAAATTGGAAGAACCATATCGTTGTACATACATATTCGCAGATAAACCTGAAGGCGAACCAGAAATATGTCTACACTATCTCGCCGGCAAGCGTCAACAGGGAAGGCACTATCTTCTACAAGCCTGTCCAGCTGCTAGGATATGCGGATGATATTGACATCATCGTGCGGTCTCAGCGTGACGTTGTAAAAGCTTTCAGGGCAATGAGTTGGTCTTAAAGTCAACGAGGATAAGACAAAGTACATGCTTTTAAGCAAAAACTGATCCGTCGCTCACCACCTAGGACAAAATATGACGGTTGGTGCAAACGTAAACTCAACAAACGGCACCACAACGGAGGTCCGGCATAGAATCGCCCTTAACAACCGATGTTACTTCCGTTTGTCCAAACAACTTGGGTCAAAACTCCTCATTCGAAGAACGAAAGTCATGCTTTACAAAACGCTTATACTGTCAGTCTTGCTGTACGAAGCCGAAAGCTGGGTGATGAGCAGGACGGCAGAGCTGATCTCTGGTTCTTTCGAAGGAACAATTCTGCGTTGGATATTTGCTCCTGTCTGTGAGGAAGGTGAATGGAGGAGAAGACATAACCCTGAACTCTACGAGCTGTACAAATTTGTGGATATTGTCTGGAAAGCAAAGATCCGTCGACTACACTGGCTTGGCCACATCGAGCGCATGAACACCAACGCTCCAGCTAGGAGGGTCTTCGACTCTGAGACTCCTGGTTCGAGAAGAAGAGGAAGACCGAACCTCCGGTATAAAGATCAAGTAATCGCGGGTATAAGACAACTATGTATATCTCAGACCCTTCATGGATTACTGGTCTGATAAGTAAGTAATTTGATAGATGAAGCTTTAACAATATGGCTGCTATCCATTGTTTAAGTTCAAAAGTCCCTATTGGAAGCCGCTATACATACGTACATATGTATGGACATACATACATATTTACATATACAGGGTGCCCCACGAGCAGTGTGCCAAAAAGCTAGAGCGTGTAGGTCTGGTCAAGACAAGAAAAAAATGGTATGAGAGGGGGGGGTCTATTCCCCCCGGTTAGCCGGGTGGGGCAATTTTCAGCATCAGTCGATGCTGAGATTGTGGAAGGACCACTTCTGCAGACTGTATAACGGCGATGATAGTCAAAATGCCGCCGTCAGGCAGAGCGAACCATTCACAGTGGACGAAGACGAAGGAGAATGCCGTCCACCCGACCTAGACGATGTTAAGATAGCGATATCGAAACTTAAGTCTTATAAAGCTGCTGGAGCAGACGGACTCCCCGCGGAGCTGTTTAAAGCAGCTGGCGATGAGCTGGTTAGGAACATGCACCAACTCATCTGCAAGATGAAAAAAAAAAAATATGGTCGGAAGAACGCATCCCCGATGAATGGAATCTCAGTATCGTTTGCCCGGTCCATAAGAAAGGAGACCCCCTATGACTGCGCCAATTACAGAGGGATAAGCCTCCTGAACATCGCGTACAAGATCCTCTCTGCCGTACTGTGTATGACAGTGTCTATAGAGACGAGCTATACAGAGCCATGTCATGTTTTAACATTCCTGCCAAACTCGTCAGACTATGCAGGATGACTATGGAGAACTCTCACTGCTCCATTAAGGTCGGAGGTGAACTATCCGACCCCTTTGATGTTAAAAAAGGTTTTAGACAGGGTGACGCACTGTCATGTGATTTCTTCAATATTATTCTTGAAAAGATCGTGCGGGACTCTGCGGCCAATACAAGAGGTACGATCTACTTCAAGTCCGCACAATTGCTTGCCTACGCAGATGACATTGACGTTATTGGACGAACAAAGCGAGACGTCAATGAGGCGTTCACAAGCATTGAAGCAGAAGCGGCGAAAATGGGTCTAAGGGTAAATGGGGACAAGACCAAATATATGCTGTTATCCAAAAAAGACGCGCAACACCGACGTCTTGGTCAGAAGGTCACCTTCGGCAGTTATATTTTTGAAGTAGTCAAGGACTTCGTCTACCTTGGCTCGATAGTGACAAGCAGCAACGACAGTGCTGAGATAAAACGCAGAATAACTCTTGCCAATCGCTGCTTCTTCGGGCTCAAGAGGCAATTGAGTAGTAGAGCCCTCTCTCGAAAAACTAAGGTTTCTCTTGACAAAACCTTAATCATCCCGGTCCTCCTCTACGGCGCTGAGGCGTGGACTTTATCAAAAGCGGATGAAGAGGCTCTTGGACGTTTCGAGAGGAAAATTCTGCGTGCAATCTTTGGTCCCGTTTGTCTAACGGAGAATGGAGGAGGAGATTCAACCAAGAACTGTACGGGCTGTACAGCGACATCGGCCTGGTTAGACGTCTTCGGATCCGACGTCTAAGATGGCTAGGCCATGTAGAGCGAATGGACATCAACGCTCCGGCCCGAAGAGTCTTCGACTCCAACCCCGAGGGACGTCGCAGCAGAGGACGACCGTATTTAAGGTGGCGCGCACAGGTGGAAGGGGACCTCAACCAAATGGGCGTGCGGCACTGGAAGCGGCTGGCCGAAGATCGGGCCGGCTGGAGAGGCTTGTTGGTTGAGGCTCTGGTTCACCCCGAACTGTTGCGCCATCAAAGCAAGTAAGTAAGTACTCCAATACTGTGTCACTTTATTGTTTCCTCATAAAACTCAGAATTTAAAATAAAATAAAAAAAAGAGATCAATGTTTCATACATTCATTTGCCTACAAGTCCAGCCGCGTTAAAACCAAAAAAAGGTTTTTCTGAGAAAAAAGTCGTTTGGGTTTTTTTTTAATATCTCAAAAACTACAAGACACGTTTGCATCCGGTTTTCTGTTTGTAACTAAAAACTAATTAGAAAATTTAAATTTTGCAAAATAAATTAGTACTTAATTACATACAATTTTGAAAAAAATTAGTCCAACATTTTTTCTTTTTTTTAATTTTTTTTTTCAAAATTTTGTGTTTGAAAATTAATTTCTCAAAAACTATTCCTTAAAATAGCTTCGTTTAAAAACAAGATGAAAGAAGAGGTTTCTGGCTTTACAAAAAAGTATATCACGGCATTGTGGAGATGTAACCGTTGATTTTTAATATTTTTTCTTTCCAAATTAAGTCAATTTTTTAGATAATTGCCCCTCCGGCTAAACGGGATGAATATACGATTTTTTTCTTGTTTTGACCAGACCTACACGCTCTAGCTTTTTGGCACACTGTTCATGGGGCATCCTGTATATGTATGTACATACGTACATACATACATATGTAGGTAGTTGATTTTCCTTTCGTTTGGTTGTATTTGATGAAATCGTAAAATAAAATAAAAAAGAAATGCGTGATGACAATTTGAATGTTTATAAGGAAGTTTAATTTATTCTACTTAACGGCTTGTGAAATGAGAAATCGGCAACTCCCAATCCCCAGTACGGTACTAAATACATACAGTCATCCACGAAAGTGAAGGCACAGCACCTATTTTTGTAAAAAAAACGCCCTCCAAATAGCTTCGTATTTAAAAAAAATAATAACGAAACATAATTATTTTATAGATTAGTGTATTTGGCTTCATGATTGTGACTTTTATTTTTTGTTAGAATAAATAACGGAAATGTTTCTATTTTATAATAGCAAAGTAGAAAATTGATTCCACAAAAGTGAAGGCACAGCAGGGAACGGCACATTTAAAGCGGGAGTTCCGCAGTGGTTTGCTTTGTGGTATAATTCATTATTGTGTATTGCATTTCCTGCGCCTACGCAGTGTGTTTGTCTCTTTAATAGAAGCTCTAATATATTAAATTTTAAAATAGCTTACATAATGCCGCGGAAAGAACTATCTGTAGAAGAGCGTAGAATTGTTATAAATTTGTATGTAAAAGAAAACAAATCATGTTCTGAAATTGGTGCCTTATTGTCTCGTAGCCGATATACAATACGTAATGTGATTCAGCGTTATGCAAATAGAAAATAAACCTCGAAGTGGTAGACCCCAGAAACTTAGCCAACATGATAAGAGACTCATACAATACCAAATCAAAAGAAATCCATTTATAAGTGCAACAAAAATCAGTGATCACTTCCAAAACTACCACGAAACCATAAGGCGAAGCATTGTAAATGCTGGATTTAAATCTTGTTCGCCAAGAAAAAAAACCGTTGATTTCACTTAAGAACGGATTGAAGAGAATTCATTTCGCCAAAAATAATTTGAACCAATCTAGTGATTTCTGGGATAAAGTGTAGTTTTCTCTGACGAATCCAAATTCAACATATTTGGATCAGATGGTAGCCTTCGTGTGTTGCGAAAGAGGGGAACTGCACTGTACCATAAACACACACTTAAAACAATTAAGCATGGAGGGGGTGGTGTCATGATGTGGGGTTGTATGTCCGTTAAAGGTGTTAGTAACCTGCATTTCATAGAGGGAAGGATGGATCAATACGTATATATTGACATCTTAAAAAAAAATTTAAAACAAAGTGGAAAAAACTGGGCCTTGGGGAGTCGTATTATTTCCAACAAGATCCCAAGCATACGGCGCATAACGCAAAGATGTGGATTGTGATGAATAATCCTCACATGCTCGTTACGCCTCCGCAAAGCCCTGACTTAAATCCCGTAGTGCATATTTGGAATTATTTAAAGCAAAAGATCCGCCAAAGAGAAATTCATAACAAAAACAAGCTCAAAGCGGCATGGGACGAATGGGAGAATATTTGTCCAGAATATACTCAGAAATTAATCGATTCGATGAGTAGAAGGCTCCATGCAGTTCTTCAAAACAAAGGATAGGTACCTATGCAACTAAATATTAGAAAAGTAAGGCTTCATTGAAAATTGACGAGTAATATGATAATAATTCTGTATCTTTCATTTCAGTTGTGCCTTCACTTTTGTGGAATGAATTTTCTACTTTGCTATTATAAAATAGAAACATTTCCGTTATTTTTTCTAAAAAAAATAGTAAAAGTCACAATCATGAAGCCAAATACACTAATCTATAAAATAACTATGTTTTGTTATTATTTTTTTTAAATACAAAGCTATTTGGAGGGCGTTTTTTTTACAAAAATAGGTGCTGTGCCCTCACTTTTGTGGATGACTGTATGTACATACATATTCCAAAATAAAAAATAAGTGTAAACAATGTGCAAATGGCTGCCATGAATGAATGATCGAAAATACTTGGCCAATTTTTACGCCGAATCTTTACAATACCTGTTACCTACGAAGTTTACACTTGCAAACAACTTTGCCTGAATTAATAACCATTCATCGACTGAGGCTTATTATCCAATTATGCTTGCCCATTTTCCGTATAATATCTACTCTCGAACGAAAATAATTTGTTTGACCCTTCATTTAACGGTAATAAATTCTGTCAAATTAAATTTCCTCCCAGCCAAAGCAAACATAAAAAAAAGGTGAAAAACAAAAAAACAGTAAAACCGCAAACTCATAAAGCAAAACAAAAAACCAGATACCCCCCCTCCCCCTTGTATTTCTAACATGATATTGAAAAAAAAAACAAACCAAGAAGCTCCAAGTGCATATGACGCACACATGCCTATGCTCCCGGTATAAACACTCGAGCGACCACTTTCTCTCTTTGTCGCACTCGTCGTTCGCTCTCGTGCTACTAGTACTGCTCACAAAAGCGCTTTTTTTTTGCAAGTTCAATGAACTTGCTTGTATTACATAGATTTGACCTGACCTAAAATACAAGACGCTTATGTATGTATGTGGAACAGAAATTCAACAGCGTGAAAGGCTGAGTGGGAATAGCAGTGGACTGCGACGGCGGCGGCAGCAGTACGATGTACGAATCTTGACACTGATAGTCAAGCGAGCAGTGGCGGCGACGACAGCCACTGCACGAATGTAATCTGTCGTTTCCTATGAACGTTGGAGCTCATTCTCGGCGACGGGAAAGTGTTAGTGGGTAGGTGGTACGAATGGGATAGAGAGCGATTGGGGCAAGTGCCTACGTCATGGCTGTTCCAACTCACAGATGTGCATTTTGAAATAAATGGTCTCGCTCTCGCTTTCTCACCCATCTGTGTATGGTGTTTGTTATTAAAGTTGTCAGATTGTGTTTTTGTTGTTGTTATTATTTGTATTTCTCTCTTTTGCGGTTTCTCTTCTGTTATCAATATGGCCATGTAATGTGTGTCGGGTAGGTCGTAGTCGTTCATATCGCGAATTGTTGGCGTGTGTATGCATATGGGTGTTTTTTATTTTTTTGACAGCTGTCATTGAGGATAATGCGCATGGAAGGAAATGACACTAAATATACATACTTACATACATATGTGTATATTTAAACGAAATTGACTGACAAGAGCCGTATCGCTTTGTCACTCCTTCGTGTGGTGGATGCTATATGTACATATATTTGCTTGGACAAGAGAGAATGACTTAAGAGAAAACAGAGAACCTTACCAATTATCATCTCCTGTCGTGGGTCAGTTTGTAACCTCTCACTTAAGCCAAATACAAATAGAGCAATTACCGCTCTAAACTCTCGTATCATTTTCAAGTGGTGTAAGTTTGACAGCCGCAGAAAATCATATAAATATTACTTAAAGAGAAGACGGTAATTTGCATGAACTTGTGTCCATGTCGATAAGTGCGTGAGAAAATCCGAATCGCCACTTGAGCTGAAGCTTGACAATGTTATGTCATTCATGACAACGATGAAGAAAGGCAAAACGATTTCGATGCCAATTGAGGAATAAGAAGATTTGGGAATAAGAGCTTTAGGAGAGTTGAATCAAAATAAAAGCACACAACGTTGCTTTCGATAATTCGTATAGTACCTACTGCCTGAGTTGAGGGAGTCCATAAATATTACTATGTACATATGTATGTATTTGTATTGTATACATATGGATGTATGTACGTCCACATTTAGTTAGTCTGCCTTGCTATCATATCAGTCTTTCTTGTTGTTATTCATTATGCCAGGTACACAGATTAGGAAATAATGTAAAGCTTGTGCTGTGGTCTCACCGACTGATCTTGTTTTTCAGGTTTTTATTCTCTGTCGTCTTTATACCCAGAGGTATTATGGTATACTGTCAGTTGATGATGTGGGCAGATGTTTTCTTTGTCTTTCTCGTTTACTGATAATTTGTAGACTAAAAGCGGTAAAAGTGGCGAAGAAAACTTAGGGATGGCACGATGAGTAATGGTAAGACAAATGAGGTTTTAGCCTGAATGGCTGAATGGCAAGGTGGTAATTGTTTAAACAATTGTTACAGTCATGCTTCGTCGATAATTAGGCCATCCCTGACCTTTTTTTTTCTGTTGACAGCCAAGTTGACGAAGACTTGTTTCCTGGTTTCCGTCGTCAATTATTTATTCTTTCTTTTTCCTTCAAGCCGAGAACATGTGTAATCAGTGAATAAAAATCCAATTTAATACTAGTAATCCGAAACGATTTTTAATTTTTCTTTTGCTCCGCGGCAACAATTTGGTGTCAGGTATGGGGTTTTGAACATATCCATTTTTCTTTATTTTGTTTCACGCAATACTCTCCACATGGACGACGAACATTTTAAGCTGTTGTTAGAAAAATTAGTCACCCAGTAAAACACTCGTATACAGAAGTTGTCTAATACCTCTTCTCCTACAGATCCTCAGTTTGCAACGCACGCTAAGCCTGCTAATACACCTTTAGAAGGAGACCCACCCGCTTGTTCAGCCTTACATTCCACCATTGTCAATTTTAAATCGGGAATCAATACAACATCACCGCCTGACACCATGCTTACACCAAGTCGAGGCCCATGAGCAGATGCCTCGTGTTGTTGGACAACCACGGGAATTTGATGGTACGGATTCGTGGCGCACCTATCATTTATGTACTACATTTTGAAACCATGGCTAGAGTCAATCAGTGGAAGGGAAACCTAAAAGCGCTCTACTTGGCTCCATATCTGCGAGGAACAGCACTAACCTTTTTTGAGACACTCTCCCCACACGTAAGAGATGATTATATTAGCTTAGATGCCGCTTTCGGAATCGGCATTAAACTGTAGGTCCCTTTCACCTGTGTGAAAAATAAATCACACACAACATGGGTGATTGAGAGAAGCTTGGCTCTGGTCCTTCATGGGCTGTAACGCCACCAAAGAAGAAGAAGAAGATGTCATTTTCCGCCAAAGGTTCGGCAACGAGTTTGAGTAAGCAACGGCGCATACTCCACTTCGCGTAAGACTTCAAAAACCGAAAAAGTCTTTCAGCAAATTAGCCACTGATCTTCAACGTCTTGTCGACTTAGCGTTTCCGGATTGTCCACCACATGCAAAAAATATAATAGCCATGGGACAATTTATAGACGGTATATTCGACATTGACATACCACAGCGTGTGCGAAACTCCGCAACTGATGCCCCGCGGCAACACAATTCATTTTCTTCCTTAAATATCTTTTTATACCTTCTTAGGTGGAGCCTGATAAATAAATAAGCAATTAAAGGAGTTCATTGTGTGTTGAGGAAATGTTCATATAGGTACGACGTGTGACGATTAAGTTCCGAGAATTTGTAAACAAAAACAAGTAAATTAAGCAACATTTTCTTATTGACCCTCACAATAGTCTCCCTCTAACCCTACACAACGATTCCTACGTTGCTCATGACATTGATGTAATTGGACGAGCACAGCGGGACATCAATGATGCGTTCGAATGCATTGATGCAGAAGCGGCTAAAATGGGTCTTTCGGTTAACGGGGGTAAAACGAAATATAAGCTGTCAACCAAAAAAGACGCATAACACCGACACGTCTGGGCCAGAACGTCGCAATTGGCGGCTACAGATCCAAATAGTTAAGGACTTCGTCTAACTTGGCCCACTAGTGACCAGCGACAACAACACCAGCGCTGAGATCAAACGCAGAATTACTCTTGCCAACCGCTGCTTCTTTGGGCTCAAGAGACAATTGAGAAGTAGTACCCTCTCTCGAAAGACCAAAGTTGCGCTGTACAAAACCTTAAACATCCTGGTCCTCCTCTATGACGCAGAGGCCTGGACTTTTAACGAAAGCGGATGAAGAGGCCCTTGCTCGTTTCGAGAGGAAAATTCTGCGTTCAATTTATGGTTCCGTTTGTATAAACAGAGAGTGGAGAAGAAGATGCAAAGACGAACTATACAGGCTGTACAGCGACATCGGCCTAGTACGGCGTCTACGGATCCAACGTCTAAGATGGCTAGGCCGGATGAATAACACAGCTCCGGCTCGAAGAGTCTTCGAGTGCAACCCCGAAGGACGACGCAGCAGAGGACGACCGAATCTTAGATGGCGCACACAGGTTGAAGGGGACCTTACCCAACTGGGAGTGCGTCGCTGGAAACAGCTGGAAAAAGACCATGCCAGCTGGAGAAATTTGTTGGTTGAGGCCCATGTCTCACCGGACTGTAGTGCCACCTAAGTAAGTAAGTCACTCTACAACACTTACTTGTACATTTTGTAACCTTCGCAATTACGTACATATAAGTTTGTACGAATATGCGAATATAAAATCGTGAGAGAAGAAGCAGTACTAAAAGCATATAAATATTCGAATGCATTTTGGTTGGATCATCATTTATTCGTACTTGCGATGCACACATATTCATAGAACCAAGATGTGATACGAAAATAATGAAATATATAATGAAAAAGAAAGGCAAACAAAAAAAAAAAAATAATAATAATAATGCACACAATGCGCACTGTTCACGTAACAAGCGATTCTATAACTAGAACAAGATGTGAATTTCAAATTCCAAGCATGAAAGATGGAAGTATAGTTGGTTGGGTCCGATGGGGTTGGGACTAGATGCTTCGGGACCGGTGCGCTTATAAAGATTGGTGGCGGGAGAGACAACGCATAGGAATATCGAAACTATTAGCCGTCGTAGCTGGAGGGGAAGGTGGTGATGGTGGTGGTGTTGGCAACAACGTTGATGGAAATGGAGAAAAGAGGAAAAGGATGCTTTCCCAGAACCATTTACGGTGGAAGTTATTAGAAAGCAAAGCAGCTATACAACGTGGTGTTGTTATTTTTTTTTTTTTTTGTTTTTTACTATGCATACATACTTACATACCTATGTACATACATAAGCCTGTATGTATCTGATATTTACAATTCACAGTACATAGGCTTTGGTATGAAGTAGGTACAAGAGTCGTATGGTACGCGAGATAAGCAACAATAGTGCGCGCACCACGAAAATGCACATAGTGTAGATAGTAGACAACTACACCAGCAACATTAAGCGAGTTGTAGGTATGCGACCACGACATGAAATTGAACGCGCAAAAGGCAGGAAAATAAAGAAGAACAAGAGGGAAAAGAAATAAAATTAATAAAACATAAAGAAAATAAAAGGAGAAAATACTGAAAAGAAAACACAACGAAGAAGACATTTGCTAATACGAGTACGAGTATGGATGCAAATCGATTGGCGTCAAAAGAATGAAATCTAAGATGGCGCTCGTCGTCGGTCGGATGAAGTGGAATATATTTACAAATGGAAGTAAAATTAGAGAAATAGTTCATGCTTCTCGGGTACGGTACAATTCAAGTGGCGCCATTCATGCTAATCCCGCGGAGAGTATTCCAATTCGTTCATTTCTGCTTACAAAAGTTGTTGATGAATTCATTTAGATACATATGTACATATGTATGTATGTACATAGGTATGGTCCAATCTGAACACAGGGTGTCAATATTTCAAAAGAATACAAAATACAGCCAAAACCGGTTATAACGAACTAAACGGGACTGGAGAATTTGTTCGTTATATCCGGTGTTTCGTTATAACCGATTTTCCATTTTACTTTACTAAAAAGTGGACAAACTTTTTTCAAACTTTTTCAATCTTTCGTACGTCTGCCCGTTGATCCCCGCAGGGGTTGGTTGTTGCTTTTGTAATACACACCGATACTATACATGCTATTCTCCGTTTAAAAACGACGTTTTTGACTAACACAATGATAGTCTCAAGACGACGATGTGTAGAGTCAAGACGTGGCAAAATGGTCGCAACAAGGCAGAATGACATAGTTAAGACGCCGTCAAACCGCAGCGCGTTTGTAGGTGCAAACTGTCAAAGTGCCTGTCAAAGCCAATAGATTGGTATCTCATTCTTTATTCCTGGTGCTACCGTTCCCTACGTTCGTGAAAAATTAGAGCCGAGAGAGAACAAAATTCGAATTCGTCGAAAAAATTGAAATAAAGAGAGGACATTGTTTTACGTTTGCCACAAAAATAAAAACGAATATGGACGTAACCTCACGTAACCATCGCACTCTCTCACGCAAATGTTTCGACATTGTCAGAAATCTAGTGGGTTTTGACAGTTCAATTTCTGTTTAATTTAAAATTTGCTGACCTTGAAACAGCTGATATGAAAAGTCATTCCAAAGTACGTCTGACGCACTCGCACGTAACGTAGAGAACGGTAGCACTAACGCAGTATTGTGAATCGGGCTTAAAAAAAAAAAAAAAAAAACAGAAAAAGCGAAATCCCCATAATTTATTATTTGAAATGCACGACATTCCAATGTAAGTAGGATTTTTTTTAATATTCGTTATAAACGATAGATTTTTCAATTTTCAATTTAAAACTGCTCGTTATAAGCGATAGTTCGTTACAGGCGATATCGTTAAAACCGATATTTGGTTAGTACAATTAGCATGAACCTTTGTCGGGACCTAGTTCGCAATAACCTTTTTTCCATTATGACCGATTTTGACGGTATATCAAATACCTACAGTCAGTCACAAAAGTCTACATACAGATAACCCTGAAAAGTGCTAAATCAATGCTTATAGACAAAATTTTAATATTAATTATTTATTAGATAACATAGTATTGTTCAAAAACAAGATTTAAAACAAAAACAAGTCCTTTTATCGGAATAATTCAACGAAAACAAGAAAAAAACAAAAAAATCAACTCACGAAAGTCTACATGCAGCTGTGTTCCAGACGAATATCCTAGTCGGCGGAACAAAGTACCGCTATTTTTTTTTCAAATGCGAATTCTTCCTCATTAAAACTCAGTTGAGTTTCATTTGTTGCAAATACCGCATCCGTTTGCGTAAAAGTTCGTGAAAATGGAAAACAGAAGACAAATACCCGTGGAAGTTAGAATCATAATTATAAAACTAAGAAATGAAAATAAAAGTTATGGTGAGGTTTCGAAAATCTTGGGTAAAAGTTTTGCAACTGTGCAGACAATAATAAAAAATTGTAATGACAGGGGACACGTTTTCAATAATCCCCGTTCAGGCCGTCCGAAAAAAGTAAATAGTCGTGATGTCCGAACTATCATCCAAAAGGTTATCGCTAATCCCCGACTTAGTGCTCGAAAATTGGCGGAAGATATTGCGAATACGACAGGTAAAGAGGTTCACCCAGAAACTGTGCGTAGGGTTCTGAGATCGGAAGGATTACATGGTAGAGTTCCAAGAAAAAAACCGTGGATAAGTGAAGTTAACCGCCAACAATGCTTAGAGTTCGCAAATCGTTACATATGTATCGGAGGATCACAATTTTTGGAAAAATGTGCTTTTCACGGACGAAAGTAAATTCAATATCTTCGGAACCGATGTATGTACATATGTATGTTGGCCTTACAGTCCATGAAGAACCTGAGCCGAGCTTCTCTCAATCACCCATGTTGTGTGTGATTTAATTTTCCCATAGGTGAAATGGACCTACAGTTTATTGCCGGTTCCGAATGGCGAATTTCGAGAAGCTTTTCATGACAATTTTACTACAGGGGGTTTTGTCAGAACGCCGCTGAGAAGAAACACCGTGAAACAACACGTTCGATGACATGGCTGGGTCGGGATTCGATCCCATGTCATCGGCATCAGAGGCTAACACACTGCCCACTGCGCCACGGTGCTTCTTCGGAACCGATGGCAGGGGAATAGTATGGCGCAAGGCTAACCAGGAAATGGAAGCGAAGAACCTGGTTCCTACTGTCAAGCATGGTGGTGGGGCAATGGCAGCTTCTGGAGTCGGAAGGCTAGTTTTTATTGATGGGATTATGGATCGCTATCAGTACCTCAATATTTTGCGTATTTTGCCTCTGCTGAGACACTGGGACTTGGAAGCAGCTGGATACTACGCCATGACAACGACCCTAAGTATACGGCAAAGAATATAAGAGAGTGGCTGGTGTTTAGGGTCCCAAAAGAACTTTAGCCACCTCTCCATTCTCCAGACTTAAATGCAATAGAGCATATCTGGGATGAACTGGAGCGCAAAGTTCACAAGTTCACAGACCAGAGTTCCTTACGAGCGGCTCTTTCGAATGCCTGGTCTTCAATTACCCTTGACGTCACCAAAAATCTAGTCCTCTCTATGCCTAGAAGACTTAAAGCAGTCCAGGAAGAAAACGGTGTTCCAACAAAATATTGATACATATTGTTTTACGTCGTTTTTTAGGGTTCCGTACCCAAAAGTAGAACGGAACCCTATTACTAAGACTTCGCTGTCCGTCCGTCCGTCTGTCACCAGGCTGTATCTCATAAACTGTGATAGTTAGACAGTTGAAATTTTCACAGATGATGTATTTCTGTTGCCGCTACCACGACAAATACTAAAAACAGAACAAAATGAATATTTGAGGGGGGCTGCAATACAACAGATATGATTTTTATCCAAAAAATCCTGCCTGCAACCAAGATCTGTCATTTGATGAGGTAACATACATAGTCTCTTTCATATTTATATATACA
The DNA here is from genome assembly GCA_951905685.1 of Eumerus sabulonum. Taxonomy (NCBI): domain Eukaryota; kingdom Metazoa; phylum Arthropoda; class Insecta; order Diptera; family Syrphidae; genus Eumerus; species Eumerus sabulonum. The sequence continues at coordinate 56,497,394 of OX645062.1, read as the reverse complement.
GATGGTACGGAACCCTTCGTGCGCGAGTCCCACTCGCACTTGGCCGGTTTTTTTTTATGAATTAATTTATATTCTAATTTACTTATGTATATGTACATATGTATGTAGACTTTCGTGAGTTTTTTTTTTTTGTTTTCTTTTTTTTTTTTTTTTTTTTTTCGTTGAATTATTCCGATAAAAGGACTTGTTTTTGTTTTAAATTTTGTTTTTGAACAATACTACGTTATCTAATAAATAATTAATATTAAAATTTTGTCTATAAGCATTTATGTATCTAGCACTTTTCAGGGCTATATGTAGACTTTCGTGACTGACCGTACATAGTTAGATGACTAGATGCTAGTCTTAAACTTTATCTTAAATCTGTTGTTAGCAGTTGAAAAAACCGTTGTATGCATACATAGAGTTGTGTTCAAAATAATAGTAGTGCACATAACAACACTTCCTTAACGAATATTTCAGCTTGTTTGCATGCGCAGATTTGGTTATCTTTTTTTTCAGAAACTAACGGTATATGTCAATGCAAATTTCTATAAAATGCAAAGCAAATATCTTGGAGATCAATGCATGTCAGTCGATGTTGTGATCTCGGTGAAAAGAGTGCTGTACATAAAAATAGTAGTAATATTGGAAATACTTCTTAAAATCACAAAATTGACTTTTATTGTTTATGTTTTGAGTAGAAAAGTAAGTACTTTGTTTGCTTTTTTATAATTAGAAATAAAACAACCATTTTTTGACGAAAAATATCTACAGTGGGAAGAGGCAAGCATTGCAGTCAAGAAAAGCGTGACCTCATTATAAAACTAAGAGGAGAAGGAAAAGTTGTTAGCTTGTACTCCAACAGTAATAGCGAATGCCCTTAAATATGAAGAAAGGCGAAAACTCGAGGCAGAAAAAGAAAAACGAACGCAGTAGACGATAGGCGTATTGTCCGATACTCCAAGCTTTATTCTAGTGCTTCTTCTTTCGAAATAAAAAAAGAGCTCGGGCTTCCTGTAAGTGCGGTAAAAAAAAGCTCTTCGAACATGTTTGCCTCATACACATACAAAGTTGAAAAGTAAAATCGTTCGCAGACGTGGCCTAGATCAAGACTTATATGCACGAAGTCCACGGAAAGTGCCTCTTCTGACAAAAAAACACATCAAGAGCCGCATTGAATTCGCCAAAAATCACCTAGAGTGGCCTGTCGAAAAATGGCGCAATGTATTGTGGACAGATGAAAGTAAATTTGTTCTTTTTTGAGGCACTGGTTCCCGGCAGTATATTCGCCGTCCGCCCAATACCGATTATCAGCCCAAATACACTGTAAAAACAGTCAAACATGGAGGGTCAAAAATATTAGTTTGGGCATGTTTTTCGTACTACGGCGTAGGGCCTATACACCTCATAGAGTCCATAATGGATCAACGAGTCTATCTTGGTATTTTAGAGAATACCATGCTACCCTACGCCGAATATGAAATGCCTTTGAAATGGGTCTTCCAGCAGGACAACGACCCAAAGCATACGAGTCGAGCAGCTAAGGAATGGTTTCGGGTTAATAAAGTTGAGGTTATGCCTTGGCCTGCACAGTCCCCTGACCTCAACCCTATAGAAAATCTGTGGGGTGATTTCAAAAAACTGTAAGGGAGGAGAAACCATCGAATAGTCGGGAGCTTTGGGTGATAGTGAAGGATGCTTGGACGAAAATCCCAGAACTAAATATTAACAACGAGTGCCTTTTTAAATAATCTTGATTTTCGATTGATGCCATTTTAAGCCCTTTATGTGTAAATGACGCCTTGGCGCAGCGGTTAGTGTGTAGGACTCTGACGCACGATGAGCGAGTTCGGATCCCGATAACGCCGACGCCATCGAATGTTTATTTCGCGGCGTTCCTCCTCGGCGGGGTACTGGCAAAACCCCCCGTAGTATACTTGCCGTGAAAAAGCTTCTCGACTCACGCCGTTCGGAATCGGCATTAAACTGTAGGTCCCTCTCACCTATGTGAAAAATAAATCCCACACAACATGGGTGATTGAGAGAAGCTTGGCTCTGGTTCTTCATGGGCTGTAACGCCATCAATGATGATGATGAATGTGTAAATGATGTTTGTGCTACTATTTTTTTGAACAATGAATTTTCCATGCTAATTTAGTTTTTATTCTATTTTATTCTATTTATTTAGTTTAGAAAGTAATAACTTTATATAAAATATTCAAGTTTTGTATTCCTACTATTTTAATAGAAAAAAATACTAACGGTACTTTTTTGGAAATATACTATTATTTTGAACACAGCTGTATGTACACAGATCACTATTTTCTAGTGGATTTTGATAATACGATTAAAAAACTAAAATCTGTTTGGTTCACAGCTAGTACTGCATAGTTTCTACGATACTAAAAATAGAAACTATTTATTTCAGTCAAAGACCGCAACCGATTTGGACATCGGATAAGCGTGTTACGCCATTGTGAAAGATAAGTAAAAAAAAAACAACAAAAAAGGCGAAATAGAAACTATAAACGAGCAAAGGAAGAAATTCCATGTAAATCAATTCACAAATTGTCTGTACGCTCTACTGTTGTCGATTTTCATTATTTTTAATTTGTATCTTTTAGCTGTCGAACATCGTCCATTATGAACCGTCGTACTCCCTTACTCTCTCTCTCTCTTTCGCTCTACGCCCACCCGTTTATTTTTTTGTTTTATTCTTTATATACATATATACATATGTACATATATACATCTTTCAGTCTTTGACCAGCAGCAACAACGGCCAGAAGTAGCAAGGCTCTGGCATGGTTCTATATCATGCTTATAGAGTTGACCAGTCAGTACTGTATCGCATGTATTGGGTACATTGACTATATTAAGTGAGACATTTGGTTGATGACAGAATAAAAATAAAACCAAATGAAAAGGTTTATATTTGTATCAACCTGCGTTGGTGTAAAATAAATAAACCATTACACAAGCGTAATTGATTATCGGGACAAACGGACGACGAGTACTACCCGTAAGTCATATATGTAACCCTGCAATCAGTCTTACAACCTACATACTTGTTTTTATTTTAATATTAATTTACATGTATTGCATTGGCAAAAAAAAAGAAAAAAAGAAAAAGACTATGCCTGTACATATAGAGATTTTAACCTGCCGATGCCTTATTGCAACAGGAAGACAAAACCAGACCACAAAAGGCAAAAAGGCATGGCATATTGTATTAATTACCTGCCTTCGTTTATAACCTCTTCTTTATTTGATTTCTGTTTATTTTTGAATTTCATCAAAGTATACATACATATGCCTGAGATATACAAATATATCCGTTTATATACTCGTACTATCAAAATACTTGTACCATGGCCATGTACATACTCGCGTACGTCGTACATGTACCTAGAGAGTCATGTGAACTTATTAATCAGTCGCCATCTATCTATATTCATATAGTAGGTATCTCTACTTAGGCCCCTGCTACATACTAAATATCTATGACAGGAACGATTTAATTTGCTTGAGGAATTCGTGTGAGCAGAGAATATAATTTTCAATCGATATTCCCGCGTTGCTATAATACTCTCGGTGATTTTGTTATTCATTTCTTTATCAGGCTTTATTTATAGATCTTAATTAGTACACAGTTCATTTTGTGCAAATATTTACTGTGGCATTGTTGTTGTATGTGAATCGATGGTGATGGTGTAGTGCCTTGCCCTGCCATTTAAATAGCAGGAAGTCTAAAGTTGAGCTTTTGACAAATTAAACGAGTATGTACATATGTATAGTATAAAATCATTTTCTGTCCATTCTTTTCGTGCCATGTCTATCCCAGTCGGTTTTGAAAAATTCCATTGTTTATCGTCTCGATTAAGTCCATTTATTCAATACTGATCACATGATTTTAACGAAGTATCATATGCATATACAGTAGGTAAACTCTATCGTTTTATGTGTAAGCTGAACAGACTGTTAACTCTGGAATTGAATACGAATTTAGTTAGCTTGTATAGTTGGGAGCTGACACTTAGAATTACATTAGAATGTTGGAAAGCATAGTATGTACATAATAGTGAGACTGATGTAGTTTACTTGTTGCAGCAATCAAAATTTGCTCAGGTCCCTTACTAATTGTAGTTTGCGTTTAGATGCAATTGTCCTTATCTAAACGCACTTCTATGCGTTATATCACGAGTATAGGGTGGGCGATCTAGTGTTTTTTTTTATCATAGGTTATTTTGACACTGATAGCTGTTTTCTGTTGAAGTCATACCTCCGTGGAACGAAATGAGTCGCTATACGTTTGAACTATGTACGTTGGAAAATAATGAGAACTTATTTCCAAAGTGAGTGATGTGTAGCCCAAACAGTATTTTTTTTTTTTTTTTTTTTTTTTTGAAAAGAGGTTTTGGCCGAAATGAAGCACCCACCGCGATTGCTTTACGTGTGCAAGAAGTTCGTGAGACTGGTATGCTAATAGACAACACTCATGGTCCCCGTCGACGTACGGCACGCACAGATGAGAATGTGGCTGCTGTGGCCGAGAGTGTGAGACTCAATTCCCGATCATCAACTCGCCATCGATCTCAACAGCTCAACATTTCACTCACTTCTTCTTCTTCTTAATGGGCGCTACAGTTCGGGATGAACCTGGGCCTCAACCAACATGCCCCTCCAACTAGCACGATCTTTTGCTAGCCTTTTCCACTGCCGCACACCCAGTTGGCTGAGGTCCCCTTCCACCTGTGTGCGCCATCTTAAGTGCGGCCGTCCTCTGCTTCTTCGTCCCTCGGATTCAAAGACTCTCCGGGCTGGAACTATGGTGTCCATTCGCTCTACATGGCCCACCCATCTTAGGCGTTGAATCCGTAGACGCCTGACTAGACTCATGTCGCTGTACAGCCCGTAAAGTTCGTGGTTGAATCTTTTCCTCCATCCCCCGTGTGCGTTTATAGGCCCGAAAATCACGCGCAAAATCTTTCTCTCGAACCAACCAAGGGCCTCATCATCCGCTTTTGATACCGGGACCGGGATGATATGGGTCTTATATAGAGCCACCTATTACTCAGTTGCCTCCTGAGCCCAAAGAAACGGCGATTGGCAAGAGTGATTTTGTGTTTGATTTTGGAACTGATGTTGTTGTTCCAGGTCACTGCGGAGCCAAGGTAGACCAAGTCCTTAACTACCTCGAACTTATATCTGCCAATACAAATCTTCTGGCCAAGACGTCGGTGGTGAGCGTCCTTTTTTGATAACAGCATATATTTAGTTTTGCCCCCGCTTACTGCCAAACCAATTTTCGCCGCCTCCATCTCAATACTCGCAAACGCCTCATTGACATCTCGCTGTGATCTACCTATTATGTCAATATCGTCGGCGTATGCAAGGAGTTGCGAGGATTTCAAATAGATTGTGCCTCTTGTATTGGCCAGTGATTTTTGCACAATCATTTCCAATATGATGTTGAAGAAATCACACGACAGCGCATCGCCCTGCCTAAATCCTTTTTTGACATCAAAACTATCGGTAAGGTGTTCACCGATTCGGATGGAGCAGCGAACATTCTCCAAAGTCATCCTGCATAGTCTGACATAGTCTGACGAGTTTAGCAGACATGTGAAAGTTAGACATAGCGTTGTATAGCTCGTCTCTAATTACGCTGTCGTATGCGGTTTTGAAGTCGACAAATAGGTGGTGAGTGTCGACTTGAAATTCATTGGTTTTTTCCAAGATCTGCCGTAGTGTGAAGATTTGGTCGCACTGATAAGGACCTATCAGCTTATTTACAAAAGGCTTCAGATGTTCATACAAAACGGCAGAGAAGATTTTGTAGGCGATGTTAAGAAGACTTATCCCTCTGTAGTTGGCGCACTTAGAGGGTTCTCCTTTCTTGTGGATCGGGCATACGATGCTGAGACTCCATTCCTCGGGCATGCTTTCCTCTGACCATATCTTACAGATGAGCTGGCACATGCTCCTAAACAAGTCATCCCCAGCTGCCTTGAAGAGCTCAGCAGAGAGTCCGTCTGCGCCATCAGCTTTATTCGACTTGAGTTTCGATATGGCAATCTTAACTTCATCGAGGTCAGGGGACAGAATTCTCTGCGGTCTTCGTCGATTAGAAATGGATCATTCTGCCTGACGGCCGTATATTGACTAACAGCGCCGGTATACAGTCTGCAGAAGTGGTTTTTCCACATTCTCAGAATCGACTGCGTTTCTACTACTAGGTGTCCGTTCTCATCCCTGCAGGCTTCCGTTCTGGCATGTTCGCTTTTCATTCGTTCGTTCTTATTCTTTATTCGTATGTACAAGAAAAGAGATTACAATTTAATATACAATTTTACATGCAATAACACATACAGAATAGGTAGTGACATCTGTATTAAAGAAAAAATAGAGATGATGCCACATGTTAGTGATTTATACTTTCTGTGGGGTGTACAAAGTTCAATTAAGAAGAGGTTAACTTTAAAAATGCAGATAAATTGGCAGGAGAAAAAGAATTAATCTTTAACAAATAAAAAGGACAAAAGGTATTCAAAAGCTGATTATAAACGGCAGGAATAGCTACACTCTAGTAAGAAAATGCACACATCGTTTTTTTTTTTTTTTTTTTTGTGTTTATCTGTTTAAACTAAGTACCGCAGAAGGTTTCAATTTCAAGGTGATTAAAATCTAGAAGCCATAATTTAACTAGTTTTGTAAACGCGGACAAATTACTTATGGACCGAATTTCTAAGGGCAGAGTGTTAAATAGTTTGCATGATACAATAGAGTAAGAGTTTCTATAACATGTAGTGTGAAAAGCTGAGATACTTGCAATAAAGTTTGAAAAGCTGCAGTCAGCGTTTCTATTGAATGTTTGACCACTTTGGAATCTGCATTGGTTGATTAGCAAGTCATGACGTGCACAGTCAGAAGAATGAAATATTATATCTAGGTCGCAAAATTGTTTGTCATCTAACCCTTTCTATAAAATAAACCAAAAGTCCAACAGAGCACCCTCAGTAGAGAGGCCAGTTCTAAAACCAAACTGCTTGGGACTAAAGTAATCTATATGGTCTAGATAAGCTAAAATTCTGCTTTTAATTATTTTTTCAAAGACTTTAGGAATTGAAGGCAGCAGAGAGATTGGTCTATAGTTAGATTTGTCTGTCCTGTCCCCCTTCTTAAATAAGGGAATCACTACAGCGCATTTAAGTTCCGAGGGAAAAGTCCCAGATAAAATGCTAAAATTGAAAAGGTAAGATAAAATATCTACTATCTGTTGATAAAACTTTCGAACGTCACGCCTGCAGTAACACCTCCAAATCCTCAATCGCGCGCTTCTCGTGCGAGGAGCTAATGCTCCTCCCTTCTTTTTAACTCATAGAGCTCACGAGCTGCTCTTGTTCTTATATGCATCCTGCTTCGCTGTGTGAATCCTTTTGTACTCGTCATCGAACCAGGTGTTTCTTCGTGGTGGGGCCTTGAAACCCAAGACTTCGGATGCAGAGCTTTTCAGGGCTTGTTTGCAAATGCTCCACTGCTATTCTATTGATAGCGTGGAGGAGAGAGGTCTATTGGAGAGCACGAGCGGTTTCTGTCGATAGTAGCTTTCCGACGTCATAACTTTGTATTCTTACTCTACTCCGTTGCGTTCGTGATATCCGTAGGCGCATCTTGGCCACTACAAGATAGTGGTCCGAGTCGATGTTAGCCGCTCGGAAAGTTCGGACATCGAGAATAGTGGAGAAGTGTCTGACGTCGATCGCGATGTGATCAATCTGGTTGGTAGTCGATTGATCAAAAGACCGCCAGGTGCCTTTGTGTATATCGAGGTGCGAGAAGCGCGAAGTGGCTAGAAGGAGATTTCGCCCCGTACCAAGATCAATCAGCCTGTGTCCGTTATCGGAGGTGGTGTCGTGTAGGCTATGCTTGCCAATGACTTGTTCAATGATGCTTTCCTTACCCAGCTTAGCATTGAAGTCTCCTAGTACAATTTTGATGTCATTGGGCATACGTTCTGTCTAGGAGATCATAGAACTCATCTTTGGCTGAGTCATCCTTGTCTCCCGCGGGGGCGTGGACGCAGATCAAGCTGATGGTGTTTTTTTTTTTTTTTGTTTTTTAGAGACTCGCGCAGGTTCAAGAGTTTTTATATTCTCTTATTATGTGTTGACACACACAACCTGAACGGAGTGCAGTGGTTGGGGTCGTTGATGTTCGTTCACTACTCTCAGGGGTGGTTGTCCTAGACCTAGATAGGACGAGAGCCGACTGAATTCCGCGTTGGTTATAGTCCGTAGTAATTCGTTCGAGCACTTTGGTATTGCATACGCAGAGGATGAATTTCGATTGACCATATACTGTGAGTGTTATGCCTGCAGCAGTACCTCTGATCACTTTACATTCACAACTGCGTTGCATATTTTTTGTCCGTATAGGAATTACTTTTTCTTGGCTATGAAGCGAATGTGAACCATAAACCTTCCGCTCGGCGGTCGATGATGTTAACCACTGCACCACGGCCTACCCCTAAAAATGCTAAAAAATGTAGCCTTGATACGATCGTTATAAGGCGTTCGCTCACATGCCGAAAGCTTAGGACTTTTTGCCGTAGTCCACCTCGAACAACAAATCCGCATCCGAGCAATCGTTGTCCTCTCTCCCTATAGCAGTCACCGTAATAAATATCGTAGTTTTTCATCCGCTTTATATACCCGGTCCATTCCATCGCATTTCCTGGATGGCGGTTATGTCCGCTTTATAGCGGTCTAGGGCGTCCGCAAGTTGTTCGGCTGCACGTAGCATGTTTAGGGACCGGACCTAACATTCGACGTACAAAGCTGAAGATCATTGTCCTTTTTTCGTTTTTCGCTAGTGTCGTCAACATTAATCCGGTCCGTTATATCCGAGGCTTGTGGTTGTTCCGGAGTTTGTGGTTTTTTTTACAGTTACGGCTTACTAGGCCGTAGCCCAACCGGCTAATCGGCTCGCCATTCGCCCTTCCCCGTCTGCAATTTCCATAGGAAATCTCCAGATGGCACCCCGTGAGGAGGTGGGGATGGAACTTACTAAAAGTGCCGCAAGATGTTCAACTGCGGTGGCTCTTCTCGCTTTTTAGCAGGCCAGCATCCGTCGGATACATGCTACCCCTACGAGGCCTTTGTTAGCCATTCAATTCAAGATCTCATTCTTTCGTTTAGCGTAAACGATATGAAGATTTCTTTCTTCAGATAGGTTTTATTCTACCTGTAAGCTGGGCATGTTTTACCTTTCTAATCTCTATTCTTTCCTACCAAATCCATCCACTTGTAATCCTCTGTTTGTGAAAGTTTAACGAAAAACTAGTGTTCTGTTGTTATTCTATTCGAACCTTTGCCATGTCTACGGCAAGGGAATAATGCGAATCGAAGTTAATTCATTAGTCAAATGGGATTGTCAAGTCCATTTGTAGATTCTGATCAATGCGAACTGCAGTTTGGCTATAATGTGTTTACCTACCATCCGTTTCTGGTCCATATGGAGCATGAGTTCTGTATAAGGGCTTATAGATTCGTCTTTAACATCTCTTGTTTTGTCCGATTCTGCTAAGTAAATGTCGACTGACTAGAGTAGTCATCGGACAGTCACTATCCATCGTTGTCAGTAACTTACGAAGCAACTTCGTCATGTTTAGAAGAACTGAGAATAGTTTTCGAGGACAGCCTTTAAACTTAAACCAAATTGATATCCAAAATTTGTTGTCCTATTCATATGAAAAAATAAACCAACAGTTTTCAGCACAGCTAAATTGAACCTTCATCTAAGCTAGAGGTTATTTCATATCTATCTACCGCGTCGTGTGTATATTGCATTTCATGTGCATCTACTTGCCTCCTTATGTGCAGGTTGTGCGAATGCGTCTAAAATGTTTAATAAAATTTAGAAAAATATATCTATAACTCTAGCAACCTATCGGAATTGTGAATGTGTGTATGCAAGTAATGGGAACTTGCGAGGATGGTTGGAAAATTAATTTCCCGGCTGTGACCTGCGACTAGCTGACTATTCGTTGCTCACAAATGAATCTTGTACGCAGTATGTGTGTAAATTGTTTAGAAAAAGAAAAAAAGACAACAAATGTCCATCAAAGATTAAAGTGCATCGCATAAACTCGTGGTCTCCCTTTCCCACCCGTGAATAAATGTTTGTATTTTGTTTTTGTTTTTCACTGGGCTTTGTTTGTTGTTTTACAATAAAAAGCCTAAACATTTTACCTATGTACATGCATTCGTGTGTGTGTGCAGGTTTATAAATGTATGCTGCTGTGAATCTGGTGCTTAGAATTCAGGGCGCTACGAAAAAAGCCTACAAGATTTTTGTTTACCCACATAGAGCCTATACTCCCACGCACCACTATCACCAAACCAATCTACATCCGTAGGAAACTAAAGCATCAGCAGCAATGACAAGGTCCATTTGCATATAGTACATACATACGTACGTACATATGTATGTATGTATGCACGGCCAAACGACTAAAACCAAGGAAGAATAACACGAAAAAGGTAAATAAAAGGAAGAGAAAGCAGAGAGGAAAAAAAAAAACAAGAAGAACCCTGAGAGTGAAAGAAACAACAAAAAAGAAAAAAAAAGGATATCCCAGGATTTCCAGAGCTTCCCAGGGAGATGCATTTGCATTTGCAAATCAATGAATCCTTGTCGGCCCAGTTCTCGCCGCCCCATCTAGAGCGCACACAGCATATCCTTTATAGGAAAGTCTCCGCAGGTCGTGTGGTGGGTTGATCTCGTTTCCTCATATTGTCGACACTGCTCATATAGATACATACATACATACTTATATATACATATATACATAAGTATGGACATATGGACGGGATGCTGGAACGTGTGACTTTGGGGATATGGCATGGTGAAAGGAACGAACAGTAGTTGGTGGTCCCGTCACCGACCGACCCGGCCGATTCGATTCGGCTCTGCGCTCGCTCTTAGGCATTTTATTTCGAATCGATGCTTGTCGAAATGGCTACGGTTGATACGCTTAAGTATTATTATATGAATAGCTGAGAGAGCGAGAGATGTGAATGTTGTGTGTTATTGTGCATACGTTTCGCACTGGCAGCAGCCTGTTGTCAGTGCTGCCCACATTCTTTGTGTGCCCTGCAAAATTTCAACAAAACCAAGAGTCATAGGAGTTGAGTAGTAGATGCAGAGCTATGAGTAAACTAATCGATATTTTAGTAGTCGTCGTCGTCACCGTTGCTTGTCATGGCCCGGTGTAAATCTAGGCGAGTTGCTCTCCTACTCACCACTATACTATGTGTATGTAGGTACACAACGCACACCCAGTCTCCGACGATGCCACCTATTTATTTGTTTTTTTTTTTTTTTTATGGGGAACGCAGTTGCATTGATATGTGGACTTTTCAAGTAAAAATTGGACCCAATATCTATGAGCAATTAGTTCCATCTTCTGATAGTTCACTGGTCGATTGGTCCATGAAGGAAAGAGACTCGTGGGTGGGTGGCAAAATTTGAAGTGCGTGCGTACTTGCCTGGTTACAAGTGTTTTACGTTCTAATAATTTTTGCAACGCATGTTGCATGTCGACGTGGGAGTATTTAGTTGCACCTAGTCAGGTACCTATCGTACATACATATATTGGTATAACGAAGGGGAAATAAGCGTGTAGTTTAGGGAACGCCCTAGAATCAGGCACGAAAAGGAAAAATAAGAAATGAGGAAAACCTTTTGCAGATAAGTTTAAACAAACGAAGAATAATGCAAAAAACAAATATAAAGAACTGAAACAGAAAATCGAAAAAAAAAGCAAACACCCAAAATGGCACTGCACCGACAACACGACCGACGTCGCGCGAATTGCACTGCCGTTTTTATGCTGCTCCTGTGGCAGTATTTTCTTCAAAAAAAAAAAAAAAAAAAAAAAAAAACAGTAAGAAAATGTGAAAAAAAAACGAAAAACCCCTTTCCCTTCCTTCTGTACATATGTATCTCTATCGGAAATTATTTTCGCCGCTGCTATGATGCTATGTACATCCATACATAGTGTAATGAATGGTACTGTCGCAGGTGGCGCTCGCATCTCTCTTGGTTATATACAGGCGAAAAACACACAAAGTGTGACGGTATCTATGTATCTATGATGCTGCCCCTGTGGATACTTGGGGCGCAACTAAACAACCAAATCTACTTTAATATTAAATGAAACCTCTTCCCTCCTCATTGTCGACTCTCTCCTTTGATACTCGACGGATGTTTTCATTTTATTTTTTTTTGTTTTGCCTTTGTGGCGTATTGTGTGTATCTTTTTATGCATTTACCGTTTACACGTATCAAATAAGTACGATACATAGTTGGTGGATACATACATTAATACATACATACATATGTGTATACTCATAGTTTGTAGTGCCACTATCGCATCTTTTCACTCTAGATTTCTTAATCTTGGTTTTTTCCTTATCCGTTTTCTCTCTATTCGTCTTTTGATTTTTTTCTTTATCCTATTTCACTTTGCTGCTGTACATTGATATTGATTTTTACAATCTCCATTTACCTGGTGCATGACACTTTTTTCGTCTTGTTTAACTTTATTTTTGTTGCCGCCATATTTGCAGCTCAACTCCATTTGATAGTCATTTGAAAGCGTTTGAAGATAGTTTACTGGCGTTAATGTTGTGCTGTTTCTCTAGTTTACTTTTATTTTTTCGAAGATATTTGGCACACAAAGAACGAGTAAAACCAGTCGAAATAGACGAATGGGCGGAGTGGTAGAAGGAAAACAAACCGCTAACAGAACGCGTTAATGAAGTTCATAATGCAAATATGTATGTACTAGCTTTTAGCCGCGACTTCGTCCGCGTTTGCATACTTACAGGTCAAATTTCCATGGTATAATTATAATTTTAATTATGTGTAATAAAAAACACAACATCAATACTATTTACTTCCTTTTTCTTTTTTGCTCAACTGAAACCGTTCAAATTAACTCCCGATCTTATTGTACTGTCTTTCAAATCGTATCTGATTGAAGTAAAAATGTTCTTCCGTCTCGAAAGATCATGAATAAAAAATACTCTGGCATAAATATAAAGCTTCCTTACCCGCGGCTTGGCTCGCGGGGCATTGGCTAGGGTCCAAGACATTGGTCACGGTATCGGGCATTGGTTAGGGTCTAACTCCAGTAGGGTCGTATTTTGATCTTTTCAATGTATTTCCTTATAAACTATATTTTTTGTTGCTTTATTGGGTGGCACCAACATCACCAAGTTCTTAGGCAAACGTATACGCGAGCAAGCTACGTAGAACTGTCCGTGGGAAAAACAACCTTCCCTTAAATATATGCCAGCGTATTTCAAAGTTTGGCTCTGCGATTTATTAATCGTCATGGCGAAGCATATAATCGTCATGGCGAAGCATTTTTCAGGGGGAACTGTAGTCTTTTGAAGTCGAATGGAAGATCATTGGGTATTAAAGGATTACGTGGAATTAACACTGTATCCCCTCGAGCACATCCGGTCAGAATAATAGCTTCGATTAAATTTTTATGCATTGCTTTGACTTGTAATCTAGTACCATTACACAGTTTCGGTGGCTGTAGGTTTCGAAGTAGCATTACCGGTGTGCCCTTCCGCAAAATAAGCCTGTGGTATGGAATTCCCGGTGGTTTAAGCGAATTCAAAAATTCTACCGGATAATTTACAGCTTCATCTGCGTTACACACAGTATCTATCGACCTGTAGACCATTTCTTCCGCGTCAAAGAACTTCAGTAACATGTCATTAATAAGCGCGGCTTGATCGTTTTTTGGAGTTAAAATTGCCCGCTCACAAAACCATTCGATACCTTTCTCCTGTATTTGAGCAATTCCTGGATAAATGCGATCTATCAGTTCTTGAGAAGTAGTTACGAATGTACACAACTCATCCGGGACAACAATCATGTTATCCGTTGATGGATAATCACCGTTCCCTATTTTCATTAAAATATCTGAAAATTTAACAGCTGATATATCGTCTTTCAGATATACTCTCATATTTTTGGTTAGCTTGAGGATTTCTACTGGCGGCCATAAAACTGATTTTTTCAGACAGGCTTTAATTTCATCAGCTCGGGTTCCTTTAGGTACCATAGGTAATGTTTGACGAAAATCTCCTGCCAATAGTACTGTCACACCACCCATCAGGTTCTTATTACTACGAATATCCTGTAGAGACCTATTGATAGCCTCAACGCTTCTCTTGTGTGCCATTGTAATTTCATCCCAGACAATTATTTTAGTATTTTTTAATACCTCGGCCAGATTGCTTTGTTTTGATATACTGCATATAGGCGTCTCTACACGTGTAAGGTCAAGTGGCAACTTAAAAGCGGCATGCGCAGTTCGACCACCCTCTAGAAGCGTGGCAGCGATTCCGGAAGACGCGACAGCTAAGGCGATGATACGACCACTCCTAACTTTTGCTAAGATCAAGTTAATAAGGTAGGTTTTTCCAGTGCCAGCCGGAGCGTCTAGAAAAAAAAGTCGTCCCCCATTTTTCTCAACACTGGTTATAATTTCATCATGCGCTAACTTTTGTTCTGCGGTTAATGTACCCTGATTTTCCATGACAAACCGGTCCAGAGCTTCAACGCCATAGTTAGTTTCCCTTAAGTATTGTACATTGCCTAAATCTTGTGGTCTGTTTGGCTGCGGCAAGCCATATTCTTTGAGGGCACGTCCACCTAATGCCAAGACAATTTCTTCAATAACATATAAGCATTTATTGTACACCTCATCAGAAAACTGCTCAATTTTATCTTTAATTTGTCTTTCTACTTGCCGTTTGAAATCCTCAGATAAATATTCTTTGAATTTCTCCCATAAGCTCAGTGGATCTGATACTTGACAAAACACTAACATTATTGTAAACAGTTCGCGAATCCTAAATGGTGATTTACAAAGTACGGCCTCTTCCAGAGTGGCATACCAGTGCTGATCGTCTTCAAGTAAGCCTAAACTCTTGCAAGCAGATTGAAAAGTCGGATATACCACATTATTTACCGTTCTTAATGCTTCAAAAGAAGTTGGGCCACGTACTTCATGAAGCAACATACGGAGATAATAACACTCTGTAAGCGTGGTCTTTTTTGACACCTGGCCACATCTCTATCAAATGAAACGTCAGAAAAATGAAAACACTAACCCAATTAAACAATGTTCACTCCCAAAGAATAAGAAGATCCGCATAAAGAGGAGACGCTAAGAATAGTCGCAGCGAATACGATTTTTCATATGAACATTTACATCTCATTTTACCCCCTTAGTCGGATATTATACGATTCAATTCTCTCTCCCGAAACAGGAACATTTGGATAGAGAAGTGAGAAGCGTCCGGGGTAGGTTGCATTGTAGAGTTGGGTAGTTCCGGACATGTATAGTTCACGGAACTATGTCCTCTCTCGGACACATGTCCTCTCGTTCCGCAAATTGAACGAAAATAGTTCCATAGTTCCATTCAACCCTTATTCATCAATCACATATGTACAAGACGAAAAAAAAAAAACATAAATGCAACGAACATGCTTCTCATACGGTATGAGTTATACCCGTAGTTTTCACGAAACCCAAAAGTATGGAGATGTGGCGATAAAGCTCGAACAGTTGGTGTACACTGTACATCGTTGTGAGGCAGCAGCAGCGCTTTTGGTGGCTGGAGATGTCTCCGCAGTAAGCCTCTTCAAATCGCCAACACCAATGGCATACATAGGGTAGGGTAGGTTAGGGTAGACTAAGGTAGAATAAGTATAGACAACAAAAAAAAAAAAGATAGAATAAGATAAAAATAAACAAAAAAATTTTGATAATATGCTAAGTTTTTTTAAAATTTCTTAGGTTTTTAATAAATATTTAAAATTAAATGTACAAAAAATATCAAAAAATATGATATTAAGTCGAAAGACATTTAAAAAACAAAGAAATAAATATAGGTTATCTTAGAGCGTCCGCATGGGGCCAGTAAGGTATTTTCAATATAACGTATTAAGTTAATTAAGCTTGTTTAAGTCATTTTGTCTAGCGTAAGATAGCTATAAGTTTAATATTAATAAAAAATGATTTTTTAAACTGAACTGAACTAAACTGGAACTGAAATGAAGAAAAGAAATGAAAGAATATAATGCCCGCACCGCATTTCGTGAACGAATGTCATACATGTATGTATGCATTCAGGTCCGGACATGGACATGGTTTGCTAGTTCCATATCGGTGCGAGTATGCATGCATGATTTATGTACATATTTTATTTGTTATTTTCTCAGTTTCTGAAACAAATAAATAAAATGAATAAATGAAATAAACTAAACTAATTTTTTATGGTTGCTTTTGGTTTGAAATGATAATAAAACATGTTTTTAAAAAAACTATCGTAACTTTTCATTTTGCCATTGAATTCAGTAACAAAAAAGCTAAACACATATGTACATACATATGTATTGTAGTTCCGATCAGGAAAAGATCAGTTCCATGTTCGTTCCGCGGTTGGAACCATTTTGCGCATCTCTATATTGCATTGCCTATACTGGGAATTTGATTCAATACTTTGACATTTCTCATTTTCTTTTTCTCTTTTTTTGCGAGTGTTTGTGCGGTGTCTCTCAGCATAACGTAAAATCCACAAACACAAAGACAAAATGCGGGCTAAGTGTCACTTTGTGGTGAGCTCCCTATTGAATCGTGTAATGATTCATCGAATACGAACAGAGAGCCCAAAAGAGAAGAAACAAAAATTGACTCAAATAATTGAATCAAATAATACCTGACTTAGGAGTGGAATTTTGAAAAATCCTTTCTTAGCGGATATCTATGTCACTATAAGAATACACTGTCAAAATTTCAGCCTTTCGGAACTCTTTTATATATATAGATTTATAACACGACAAGCAAGAAAGGCATTACAGCTTATTTCTTCTGCTATCTCCTTACACAAACTTGAGCTGATCTTGTGAATGTACACAGCCGTTGTTCGTCCTATCCTCTCATATCGCTTCCTAGTTTAGTGGCCAGCCCTAAGCAAAGCTTATAACATCGACAAACTCAATTAGAACCTAAAGATCAGCAAAAATCAGAACCACGAGAGCCATGAGAATATGCCCCTTCGAAGGACTTATTACCCTACTGCATCGCCACCCCTTTTTTTTTTTTTTTTTGTTTTTTTTTTTTTTAAGACTCGCGCAGGTTCAAGAATTGAATTTCTTATATTCTCTTATGATGTGATACACACACAGCCTGAACGGAGTGCAGTGGTTTGGGTAGTTGATGTTCGTTCACTACTCTCAGGGGTGGTTGTCTTAGATAGGAGGAGAACCGACCAAATTCCGCGTTGGTTATAGTCCGTAGTAATTCGTTCGAGCACTTAAGTATTGCATACGCAGAGGATGAATTTTCAGTTGACCATATATCGTGAGTGTTATGCCTGCAACAGCACGTCTGGTCGCTTTCCATTCATCTCTATGTTGCATACATTTTGTCCATATGTATATGTAGGGATTACTTTTTCTTGGCTATGAAACGAATTTGATCGATGATGTTAACCACAGCACCAAGGCCACCTTCACAACAAATAAAGGGTGGTCGTGAGGCGCCCTCAGACTAAGCAGGTTTATGGTCACCCAGACTGTATGGCCACGCAGAACTCTTTCACTTCTGTCAACGAATTTTACCTCGTTTTCTACGGACTACGGAATTGATGACTCCAAGCTGGAGCACAGTGTAGGATCTTGAATATTCTCCACACCAAGCTGGAATGCTAGCGATCGGAGAAGAGTGCAAAATGCTCAGTGTAGCCCGCCCCAATATCACGTCCACCGCTATTTGTAGCGACAGCCAAGCCGCTATTATATGTATATTTTTTTTTTATGGTTGCGCCAAAAAATGTGTAATCTTCTAAAGATACCAGTAACCCGGGTTACCGTATGCACGATTCGCAAACCCAAATGTTCGTTGTTTTAGGAATGCGCCTGCACATCCTGCACACTTCAACCACTCTCCCCGCGGGATACCGTTGGGTATTACTTCACGGGGCTGGTAAGCATTTTATGCTCTTCTTCCTCTGCTCGATGGTTCGACAATGGATCCTGCATTCGCTGCCTTTGTTGTAAGAGATGTGCCGTCTGAGTTGGTTTTCACTCTCCCTGACCCTCTCCAACCGTCGTAGGTAGGTAGGTAGGTAGGATCGTAGCCTTCCCAGAAATGAGAAGAACACACATAGGCCAGGGAGGCCCGTTGTGCAGCTACGAGGGGGCTTAGCCTCCTATTCGTGGAACCATTTTGTGCTTCTTAAGAAGTTAAGTAGATCAGGTATCCCTACTTGCTGAACCTTTGTCACTTCGTTAAGGAAGTAAGAGCCTAGGTATCGTTTCCTGATTGTGCAGAATGCCGGCCAAGTACAGAGAAGGTGGTAAATGGATTCTACCTCCTTCTCGTCTAGACAGCTTCTGCTTCATTCAGCTTCATTCGGAACTATACCTAGTTTTTGCGCTTGACTGCCGATAAGGCAGTGTCCGGTGATGACACCTATAACTTTGTAGATGTCAGTTCTTTTTAGGGGGATTATACTCCTTGTCCGTTGACTGTCGAGCCGGGGCCAGATTTGCCTGGTGATGACGAAGGTATGTCCCTGAGTCCATCTCCGATTCGTCTCGGCCCTGGTAAGATTAGTAAGATTAAGTTTAATGGTTGCAAGGGGTATTCCCTTACAAGCCGCCATTGATTGTAGCGTCGTTCCCTGTTTGGCGATCGTGGCGGCTCGTCGTAGTTCCTTCATAATTGTTGCTGCTGCCTGTTTCACCACATCCCATGCTGCGCTCGATGTTAACATGTGGTTTACTATGTATTGGTGCTTCTCCAATTCTTTCCTCAATTTATCTGCGCCCAGCACGAAAGTGTGGACACTGAAAAAATACGTGCTCCGCGTCTTCTCTTTCCTCCCCGCAGTTTAAACAGAGATTCCTTTTAACCCAACCTGTTCAGGTACCCTTGTAAACAGCCATGTCCTAATAGAAGCTGGCATAAATAGAAATCTACTTACCCGTAGTCACGTTCCATCCCTTTGCGAATATCGGGTATAAGCCGATAGGTCCATCTTCCCTTTGTGGACTCGTTCCATCTTTCCTGCCATGTTCTCATGCTTCGCTGCTTTTCCTCTAATTTTATACATATATTTGGCTGATGCTCTGAGATCCCGAATATTGGCGTCGTAGGTTGTCTGTAGCTCGCTAGCCAATATATCTGCTGATAGCATTCCTGCAATGACACATATAGCGTCATCGGATACTGTCCGATATGCACAGCAAACCCTCAGTTGTACAATCTTTTAGTATTTGACTTAAATTTTAATTAATTGGTGCCGCATACATTAATATTAGTTGCACTACCCTTGACAGAACTAGTCTTGTTTGTTGTCTGGGCCTTCCAATATTCATCATTATTCTGGATAGGGCAGCACGCACCTTTGCAGCTTTGTCACACGTTCCTTCAAGGTGTTCCCTGTAGGTGAGCCTTGCGTCGATCATTACACCTAGATATCTGATGACCCGCTTCGATAATATGTTATGATCAGCTACCCTGATTGTGTATGTCTCTCTTTCTTTGCGACCACTTATCTAGACATTCTTAAAACGGTTGACATTATTTGGAAGCTGACACGAGTGAGTGATCTACACTTTAAATTACTCGTACACTACGAAATACTCATACCAAGTAGAAAAGAATGGAACAACAATCCACGATGGAGCCCAGAAATGGTATACTGATGGGTCGAAACAAAGTAGGGCCTGGAGTGATAGGACCATTCCTCTCTGCGGTGAGTCAACAATATTTCAAGCTGAGTTGTTCGCTATAGAGTTACACATTCCACTCTAAGACTACCCGGGAATGTCACAAAACGCTAAGCAAACTGGCAGAAAATAACAGACTAAATCTGATTTGGGTACAAGGCCACGAAAACCATGAAGGCATTGAAAATGCTAACATATGCACAAGCTAGGAAAGGTGTTCAGGTACCTTTCACAGGGTCTTCCCCAGTTTATGGTTTCAACAACTCGGACACAAATCTACATCTACACAAATGGATCATTGAACCAAAGAGCCAATTTCGGAACAGCCAGGACGGTATTGAACACTCAAAAAAATGTATGGATCAAAACTACAATCCTAAGAGTGCTATGTGAAGCACTAACAGGACACGGGGCATGCAATTACAACCTTTACAAATTGGGTCTCAGCACCACAGACGATAGGCGATGTAGTCAGGCTAAAGAAACCATGAAACTGGCTGGCTGCCCAAGCTTTGGGCGAGAAAGGCAAAATAACAAAGAAAGCAACACTAACAGGGAAAGACTTTCAAGAAATCCGATCTAGAGAAGTTGTCCAATTTTTGAAGATAGCACTTAAATCGCATCTATGTAAATCAAGTCATTTCTGAAGCGGATTGAGACTGGTGATGGAAAGTGTATCACTTACAACAACCTCAGGCGAAAACGGTTGTGGTCGAATTGCGATGAGCCAGGATTTACGACCAAGAAGGTTTTACTGTGTGGGATAGACAGGTAATTATCTAATACAAGCTACTCCCTTCGGCAAAACAATTAATTTGGGTATGTATTCAACAATTGAACCGTATGAAGGAAGCAATTGCCCGGAAGCGATCAGCTTTGCCTGCCTTATACGAGAGGATTTGTGTTCCATCAGGGCAACACGCATTGATAGTGACCTGTCGGAAGCTTTGAAAGCTTGTATGCACCCACCTTTCAATCCGGTCCTGGCACCAACTGATTATAATCTGTTCTTATCCATGGTGAACGATTTTGTGTATGTATGTATGCTGGCGTTACAGTCCATGAAGGACGAAAGCCGAGCCTCTCAATCACCCATATTGTGTGTGATTTTATTTTCCCATAGGTGAAAGGGACCTGCAGTTTATTGCCGGTTCCGAACGGCGGGATTCGAGAAGCTTTTCTTGACAATTATACTATAGGGGGTTTTGTCAATACCCCGCTGAGGAGAAGCACCATGAAAACACGTTCGATGACATAGCTGTTGTCGGGATTCGATCCCGTGCCAACACACTACATACCTACTGCGCCACGGCTGGTGAACGATTTTGCTGGTGAATAATTTGCTTCGACAGGGGCTTGTGAAAAATATCGTTCTATCGCTTAATGGGACCATGTACTTTCAAAATGGCAACACGTTATCGAACAAAACAGCATATTTGACCTAATTCGGACCAATCGTTTACTACGTCTGATGTTTGGCACATTTGGAATAGTTTTGAGATCATCGTCTTTATCGAGAACTGTCTACCGTCGACGACATCGTAATGACACCCAGCACAAAGGTAGAGTTTGCGTAGAGTTACTTGTACTTACTTACTTAGGTGGCGCTACAGTCCGTGGTGAACCTGGGCCTCAACCAACAAGCGTCTCCAGCTGGCACGGTCCTTGCACTTTTCCATGTACTCTACATGGCCTAGCCACCTTAGACGCTCTATCCGTAGACGTCGTACCAGGCCGATGTCGCTGTACAACCCGTAAAGTTCTTCGTTATATCTTCTCCTCCATACACCGTTTGAACAAACGGGACCATCGATAGTGTGCAGAATTATCCTCTCGAAACGACCAAGGGCGTCTTCATCTGCTTTTGTTAAGGTCCAAGCCTCTGCGCCTTAAAGGAGGACTGGGATGATTAAGGTCTTATATAGTATCACCTTGGTTTTCCGAGGGAGGGCTCTATTTCTCAATTGCCTCTTGAGCCCAAAGAAACAGCGGTTGGCAAGAGTGATTCTGCGTTTTATCTCAGCGCTGGTGTTGTTGTCGCTGGTCATCAGAGAGCCAAGGTAGACGAATTCCTTGACCACTTCAAAGTTATATCCGCCCATGGTGACGTTCTGGCCAATACGTCGGTGTTGTCCGTCTCTTTTAGATGAAAGCAGATATTTGGCTTTACCCTCATTAACCTTGAGACCCACCTTAGCCGCTTCTACCTCAATGCTTACAAAGGCCTCACTGACGTCTCGCTGTGTCCGTCCAACCACGTCAATGTCGTCGGCGTACGCAAGCAATTGTGTAGACATGAAATACATGGTACCTCTTGTGTTGGCCAGTGACTTTTGCACGATCTTTTCAAGCACGATGTTGAAAAAGTTGCATGACAGCGCGTCACCTTGCCTAAATCCTTTTTTAACATCAAAGGTTTCGGTTTGCTCATTACCGACCTTAATGGAGCAGCGAGAATTCTCCATTGTCATCCTATACAGTCAGACGAGTTTGGCAGGGATGTTAAAACTAGACATGGCTTTGTATAGCTCATCTCTATACACGCTGTCAGTGTCGATTTGGTATTCCTGGGTCTTTTCCAAGATCTGCCGTAGCGTAAATATTTGGTCTATCGTGGATTTACCTGGCCTGAAACCACACTGATAAGAGCCGATCAGGTTATCCACAAACGGTTTCAGGCGTTCAAACTATACGGCAGAGAAGATCTTATATGCGATGTTAAGAGGACTTATTTCTCTGTAGTTGGTGCAATTAGAGGGGTCTCTTTTCTTATGGACCGGGCAAACGATGCTGAGATTTCATTCGTCGCGCATGCTTTCCTCCGACCATACCTTGCAAATGAGATGGTGCATGCACCTTACCAGCTCATCTCCAGCCGCCTTAAGAAGCTCAGCAGACAGGCCGTCTACGCCCGCGGCTTTATTAGACTTCAGTATTGATATCGCTATTTTGACTTCGTCTAGGTCGGGTGTACGGAATTCTGTTATCTCGTCGTTCATTACGAATGGCTCTTTCTGCCTGACAGCGGTATCTTGTCTATCATCGCCGTTATACAGTCTGCAGAAGTGGTATTTCCAAATCCTCTACATCGACAGCGACTCTACTACCAGTTCTCCATTTTCATCCCTGCAGGCCGCCGCTCTGGCTTTGTACCATGTTCATTTTACCTTATTGTAAAACTTACACCACTCAAGGCTAATGCCTTAGAACGTTTTGAACGTTGTGTGAGCGAAGGTAACAAGGAGAGTTTCGCGCAGGTTGATGTTTTTTTTTTTTGACACACAACCTGAACGGAGTACAGTGATTTTTAGGGTCGTAGATGTTCGTTCACTACTCTCAGGGGTGGTTTGTCCTAGATAGGACGAGAGCCGACCAAATTTCGCGTTGGTTATAATTCACAGCAATTCGTTCATGCACTTTTGGTGTTAATATTGCATACGCAGAGGATGAATTTCAATTGACCATATACTGTGGGTGTTATGCCTGCAGCAGTACGTTTGGCTGCTTTCCATTCACAACTGCGTTGCATACTTTTTTCCGTATAGGAATTGCCTGTTCGCATTGTTCATCGAACCAGGGGTTTCTAGGTGGTGGCGGTTTGAAGCCCAGCACCTCTGAGGCAGCGTCTCTGACGGCGCTCTGGCAATGCGCTCATTCCTGCTCTATTGTTTGTGCTGCTGTGGGCGGATTTTGAGAGAGCTTGGAGGACACACGATCGGCAAAGATTCTGGCAGTCTCTTGCGATTGTAGCTTTCCGACGTCAAACTTACGTAGTCCTACTCGACTCCTAAGCATTCTTGATATCCTCATTCGTACCTTGCCTACAACAAGGTAGTGGTCCTATTCGATTGTGGCCTATCGAAAGGTTCGTACGTCGAGAATACTGGAGGAGTGTCTGGCGTCGATCGCAATGGTTGGTGGTCGTTTGATCAAAAGACCGCCAGGTACCCTTGTGGATGTTGAGATGGGGAAATCGCGTGCTTGCTACAAGGAGGTTACGCCCTGCTAGTAAATCGATTAGCCTAAGTCCGTTGTCGGATGTGGTGTTATGGAGGCTATGCTTTCCTATGATTGACTCAAATATGTCCTCTTTGCCCAGTTTTGCATTAAAATCTCCTAGAACTATTTTTTGTGTCGTAGCTGGGACATCGGGCAAAGGTTCTGTCTAGGGGATAGTAGAATTCTTTTTTGAGTCGATCGTCCTTTTCTTCCGCTGGGGCGTGAGCGCATATTAAGCTAATGTTTCCAAATTTAGCTTTGATGCGGATTGTTATGAGGCGTTCGCTTATATCTCGGAAGCTTATAACGAATAACGAATCCGCACCCGAATAGGCGCTGTTTGTTCTCCTTGTAGCAGTTCCCGTAGTAGATGTGGCAGTTTTTCATCCGTTCTTTGCCAGGTCCATCCCATTGCACTTCTGGGAGTGCGGTTATATCTGCTTTATAGCAGACAATCTACATCAGTTCTAGGAATACGCAGTGGAAACAACCACCGAGTGATGCACTCTTCCCGTAGTAGATGTGGCAGTTTTTCATCCGTTTTTTGCCAGGTCCATCCCATTGCACTTCTGGGAGTGCGGTTATATCTGCTTTATAGCAGTTGAGGGTTTGCTCCAATTGATCGCATGCACCCGGTCTGTTAAGGGACCTCACATTCCAGGTGCAGACTCTCAAGTCCGTTAGTCGTTTGCAGGGGTCGTCAGCTGTTTGGTGTGGATATTGGACTGGCGGCGTCATCGGTCTATATTTCTTTGAGAACAACGTTAGCCATCACCGTCAACGGCGAGCGCTATAGGTCTATGATTACCAATTTCTTTTGCCTTAAATTGAATGATATGGACACCAACGACGTGGTTTCAATAGGACGGCGCTACGTGCCCCACAGTTCACGCCACATTGGAAAATCTCTACAAGCGATTTTAGGCCATGGTCATCTCATGTGGAGGTGATGTGAACTGGCCACCAAGATTGTGTGATCTCGATCCCGTTACGCTTTTTCTTGTGGGGTTTTCTGAAGCCGCATGTCGATGCGAATAAGCCACAAGCCACAACAGCCTTCAACGCCAACATAACCCATGCCATCGGTCAAGTTCAGCCTGTTTTATGCCCCAGGATCATGAAAAATTTGACGTTTCGGATGCGCACCACCCAGAGAAACCGCAGCGGACAATTGAACGATGTTATATTCCATGGGACCATACATAATGACATCGGTAGAGTTAGAGATGGTAAGGGGGTGGGGCAAAGCCGCCTGATCACTGCGGCCACGAGTGGGCCTATTGTGATCTCTCCCACTTACAGTTCACTCAAAAATCCTGAGTTAGTGATAAAACTTAGAATGCTTTCGAGTGAGCTAGCAGCGATTTCTTCTGCTTCAAGATAATACTTGCCTAAGTGACGATGACGTGTACTGACAAGGCAGTTACAGTGGCACAGTATGTGCTCTGCTGTTTCTTCCCTTCATTACACATTCTTCAAGTGTCATTCTGTATAATGCCCATTGTTTTGAGGTGTTTGTTGACTGGGCAGTGGCCAGTAAGGAAACCTGTGATTAAGCGAATCTGACTCCTCGAAAGCATGAGGAGTTGTGATGCAGAACCTTTCCTTGCTAGTAGGTCTTCGTTGCCTGTATGGCATGGCCGCTGTGTACAGGTATCCAAATGAGATGAGCTCTGTTTGTGCTGGCCAGCTGGTGAAGTAGCTTTAGGCAGTCCCATACTAGTTTGGAGGTGATTTCATAGCTCTTTAGGGCCAGAAGTGCAGCCTTGCTGTCAGAGAGAATGTAAATGTTTTTGTTAAATATTTTCCCTGAGGCAGAGTTCTATAGCAAATATCTCTGCTTGAAAAACGGAGTTATGTATATCTGTCCATGCTGACGTAGATGCATGTGCCTATATTTGCTCCGTATACTCCAGCCCGAACGCCTTCGTTCGTTTTGGAGCCATCTGTGTACCACACGTAGGATCCACGATTGAAGGAGGGTCTATCCTGTTCCCAGTTTTGTCGGTTGGAGAATGTAACCTTGTAGTTTTGGCTAGTTGTATCTGGGGAGACAGTTGTCTGTGAGAGATATCTTTAGGATTTGATGCCTGTTTAGTTCGGTAAGGATATCAGGGTGAAAGAGCCTACGGTTAGAGTCATCCTCCACGATCAGTCTGTGGGTGAAGACCATTGCTTCTTTCTTCAGTTGGAGATGAAGAGGTGGCAGGTCCGTGATGACTTCTAGTGCTGCTGTGGGGGCTGTTCTCTTGGCTCCGGTGATACAGATACAAGCTAGTCTTTGCAATTTGTTGAGCTTGGCTTGCACTGATACTTGTTTTGTTTTGTGCCACCAGACGGTGCAGCATATATATGTGAGAATTGGTCTGGTGATAACTGTATATAGCCAGCGGGTTATTTTGGGATTTGTGCCCCAGTTTTTGCCAGTGAGACTTTTGCTGGTCCATAAAAAGATCCTGGCTTTCTCAGTGGTCTTTGTAATGTGAGAACTCCAAGTGAGCTTTTCGTCTAGAGTTATCCCTAGATATTTGACTTCTATTGAGAAATCTATCGCTTCACCAAAGAGGGTAGGTTTGGTAAGTTTGTGCCTATTCCTCCTTTTGGTGAAGGCGACTATAGTGCTTTTCCTAGGGTTGACCTTTAGTGCAACCTTTATGCACCAGTTTGCAACAAGGTTTAGTGCCCGTTGGAAGTGCTTAATGAAAGACCCTGTTCAAGCCGATTCGACTTAAAAGGCCAATTTATTAAATAAAATGCTCTCCATTACAAATCCAAAGTATCGGCTTACTTCAAATGTACATACATATATCACCATCAAGATTAAGGAAGCAACAAAAAGACAAAAAAGCTACGTATAAGAAAAAATTATTGTAAAAAAAAAGAGAAGAAATACGTCTGCGGGAAACCAGAGTCCAATGGGAATTGTGCGCAGCAACTAACTACTGACGTCCTTGATGTTGGCCAAGTGTATGACGACGACGGGCAACATTGATGACGAAAATAAATCGAAGGACGGAAGTAAGCAAAGTCACTCTACAGTGCATACGCATGTGGTACCCTCTGTTGGTATTTCTGCTTTTTGTTATCTTTTTTCTTCTTGTTATTTCCTTTTGTTATCCATTGGAATGAATAAGGATTCCAATCATGTTCATATACAAATATATTTTATCCTTATATGCATGCCCAGGGGATGTACATAATCATTCGATGCGACATAAGAAATGTAATAAAACTAAAAAGAAATAATATAAAATAAAGAAAAAAAATGGAAAAGCGCATAGAGAGATTCGTCCTGCGTAGGGAGGTGTAGGAATCGGCACGAGTAAAGTTGTGTGATGTGTGGTCATGAGGTAGAAATAAAAAAAAAAAAAGAGAAAAAAGGAGCCAAAGACAAAATAAACTTGCAAAAGAGGGCTTAACAACAAAAGGCGATTTCCGGCCGTCACATATGTATGTACATATGTACCCATCTACCATTTATGGTATATGATATGTGTGTTGCCTTCCGCCCATCGGTCCCTACCTCCATACATACATACATACATATGTATATCCCCACTGTCCCCTCAATACTCGGCACCCCTAGTTTCTCCTTTCGATGGTACAACATGTACATATGTACATATGTATGTACATGGATGTCTATACTGTTGTCTGGTTTTGGTTTTGGCTTATCCTATAATTGTTTATGCATGTGGTGGCAGCGGATATAAATAAAATTCAATGCAAACGTTATACCCGAAAATTCCCACACACACACACGCGCACTTACCCGTGCGTACTATGTGCACATAAGCGCGTGCAAGGATTTAAAATAGAATAGATACATATCCGTACATTTGTCAAGTATTCAATATGACCAGAGTGGAGAAAACTAAAATCCTAAAATGTCTACCTCCTCTACCTATGGCTCCGTTTGTTTTTACATTTGCGAATATTATACTTGTGCATACGTCGATACACACGTGTATACATATGTACATACATTCTCAGGCCACGCGCAACGATCCAGTTGTCCGGGGGGGGAAGGGTAAGGGACAACCAGATATAGGAGGCTATATTCGCCGCCACTGCAACCTCACCATCGTCAACTTTTGCCCGTTTGCCTCCCTTCGGCCGTAGGTTAAGGCAACTCCATCACCATTACCATTGCTGTCTTCTCTACCGCGCTGTCGTCGTTGACATCATCATAATCATCATCGCGTTTTCCTTATTCACTTCTTTATCCTGGTTTCTTTATCTGCTTTCTTTTCTGTCCTTTCCTTCTGATGCGACCGTTTCAACTGACTGCTCGCTCCACTCCACGTTCACCTCCCACTTATGCATGAGAAGCTCCTGTGTGTAGGTAATCTGTATGTGAAGCGTTTTGATAGCACTGGAGTTAAGGAATATTGATTTTGTGAAATTTTTGTGTGTTACGTCAAATTCCTCGCGAATT
The DNA here is from genome assembly GCA_951905685.1 of Eumerus sabulonum. Taxonomy (NCBI): domain Eukaryota; kingdom Metazoa; phylum Arthropoda; class Insecta; order Diptera; family Syrphidae; genus Eumerus; species Eumerus sabulonum. The sequence goes on along the minus strand of OX645062.1, from coordinate 56,469,142 downwards.
TTCTTCCGTTCCGTGCGAACAATTCCTTCCCTCCTTACTCTCCCTGGCCATTAGGTACTAGACTTTTACACTATATACCGAAAATGCATCTATTCCCACTGTCTCTCCTAGAGAGATGGAAACGGATGGATGGATTAGGGTATTCCGAAAAAGCAAAAAAAACAATCTGCATCAGTTCTAGGAATACGCAGTGGAAACAACCACCGAGTGATGCACTCTTCTCTCGTTTTGTTTTATTATTTAGAATCAGAAAAAAAACAAGAATATGAGTAGAAGAAAAAAGTTCTATAACGAAGGGAGAGAGAGAACATATTCATTCCATTTGAATTGTAGGAAAGATAACCTATCCATAAAACACTTCTCCTAGACCCTGGAAAATATAGATTTGCTCCACCGCCGTAGCTGCTGCGTCGTGAAATACTACGTCGAACGAACGAAATAAGCATGTGCATGTGCAATGTATCTACAATAGGATTGCTTCTGCCATTGCTAGTATCTATGATTCGCTTTTGTATACATATGTACATACATACATATATGTATGTATGTAGATACATAACCGCCTTTGTGCATATTCTTTACCCAATCCTACTAGTGAAATACTCGAGTGCTGGCCCCAGCGTCACTATCATCATCAGCATTACCATCTTCATCATTCGAATGAACGTGGCATAGAGTCAAAGTAGGTGCAATACAGTTGCGGCTGCCGCCTTTTCACCTACTGCCTACTGGCTGCCTGCCTGCTTGTCGTTTTGGTACCTAATGCCTGATGCATGCTGCATGCTTCACGGAGGCTACGATGACAACGATGGTGATAATGACGACTACGATGATGATGATGGCCGAAACACAAAAACTCATCTATCGACCAATAGGCTTCACATCCATTCTAAATACTCTCTTCTCCTTCGCACTCGTTGATAATGCGACTAGTATCGCCCGCCGTCAGAGGTGTGTGTTATCGGCGACGTTCTCGTTGCGTTACGTTGTTGTTATTGTTGTTGTTGCTGCTGTTGCTATTGCCATTGTAGGCGCTCTAATAAAATTTGAATTCTAAAAGCGAAATGTTGGTCCGTACATCCCGTCCAATACAAGTGCACTTGTATAGCATTTCCGATGATGAACATTCTCACATTCGTGTATTTCGAAATTTTCGCGACTTTCGAAAAAATCTAGTATACGCCTTCTAATTTGTTGTTGTTCTCAGCTGTTTTTGTGTTTTTTTGTTGTGTAATGAGTTTTGTAAACAAATATTTTCTAATTCACTTTGGGTTAGGTGGTGAGTAAACGAAAAATTAATTAGCCCACTGTGGCGTATGCGTAACAATTCGAACGAAAAGCATTCTTTTATGTGTAGGTGCATGTGTGTAGGTGTGTGTGTGTAAATATCTCATAAGATCGTTGCAATAATGAAAAGTCGAACTCCGACGAGATTCTTGCCAGGACGATTCGTGGCACGGAATGAAAGAGGTTTGCATAATTGCAATAAACATCACGAATATTTTGGTTTTTCTGTTTTTTTTTTTCCACATGACGTTAATAGTAATAAGCTAGAGTAGTCCCTAACTGTAATACCGTGTTAAACATTTTTTCCTTGTTAAATTGTTTGCTAAAATCCTTTCGATGAAGGAACTCTGTAAAAAAGGAGTTCTTCAATGCTGCGGTCTTTGTCTAATATTTTTATAACAATAATGTTCTCTTTACGCAATTTCGGGACATAATACACAGTTTCAGTTGGAGCGCACATGACGCGTTTCAAGGTAGAGAGAACTTCTACAAGGTAATGCATGCTAGTGACGTCGCCCATTAATAGCTGCCATTACTTTCAAAATTTCAAAATATCATCCTCCATGGATATGTTATATTAATGCAAAAATAACTACCGATCAAAGGGCCAACAAAACAGTTTCCAAAACACTTAAGTTAACAGAACGAGTGTAAGGCGATGAGTGTTTATTACGTAGCTGGGTCCTGCGAGTGGTATATACGCTTTTAAAATGGTCCGATTTCCAAATCAATTCGATTGCCTTTAAAGTTATCCCTCCCTATGCCAACGGAAATTCCGATCGATTACCGGGATGATCTTCAGCTTTCTTTTCGATGTGGCTTATGTACATATGTATATCTCCTCTATCGAGCGGTCTTTTAAGTTGGTTGAATAGCCAAAAGTCGCACGATCCCAAATCAGATGAATACAGTGGTCGTGGAACGGTCTGGGTCGAGTTTTTGATGAAATGGTCTCGAAAAATCAATACAGTGTGAGACGGTGCATTATCGTGGTGCAAAAACCAAGAGTTGTCCCCCCCCACAATTTTTTCTGTGCGAACAGCTTCACGCAAACCACGCATAACGCTCAAATAATATTCTTTGTTGACAACACGTTTGCCTTGTGCAAGGGACTCAAAATGCATGCCACGTTATGGAAGAAAACAGTCAACATGACTCTGATTTTTGAAAGACTTTGGCGTGGTTTTTTTGGTCTTGCCTCACCTTTAGCACGATACTCACTTGATCGATTGGTTGTGCTGATACTCAGAATGCATTGTTTCACACGCATGCACTTCAACGCGACGAGGTTTTACAAACAAATTCAGTATTTTCGGTACCAATCGAGATTTGATGCACTTAAAACCCAATACTTCCTTTAAAATGGTATTGACTGATCCTTTTGAAACGCCTACATCATTGGCAAGATTTCTAATTATTAATCCACGGTTGAGGTTGATATTCGTCCGGAACACGAGTCGTCTGGAACGCTGTGTCTTAGACATGTGCTCGAGCTTCTTGCAAGCTTTTTTTTTTTTTTGTTTTTCATCACCAAAACATTTTGCACCATCCTTTCCACCTTCCAAATAGGCAGGAGAAAATGTATTCCGTAAACAAAATCGAATGCAAGTTCTTTGCTCTTCTTTGGTGGCGTTACAGCCCATGAAGGATCAGAGCCAAGCATCTATCAATCACCAAGGGACCTACAAGTTATTCCCAATTCCGAATGGCGTGAGTCAGGAAGTTTTAGGCATTTCGAAAATCGAAAAATTCACTTCTAGCAGTACACAAAAAAGATGCGTATCTCATACACTAATGAATGTTTTGATGTAGAACATTGCACGGATGTCAAATCTGCACGTAGTTTAAATTCAAGTGGAGGCCTATAAGACAATGCTGCATCGAACGACGAGTAGTTCGTGAGCTGTGTAAATAGCAAGAAAAGGAAGAGAAGCGTCTTTTCAGGAAGAAAATAAAATGGTATGACAAGCGCGCGGTCGTGGAGGTAGGGAGGTCTTGTGGCAGGAATAAGACCTTTAACCAAAAGGAAAAACAGCTATCCAGTGGATACAAACTTACTTATCAGGCCAGCGATCCATGGAGGATCTGAGCCTGAGCTATAGCCGCCTTCCATCCTTGACGGTGCCGGGCACGCTGCTTCCAGTTATCAAGACCAAGATGTCTTACATCCGCGATTACTTGGTCTTTATACCGGAGGTTCGGTCTTCCTCTTCTTCTCGAACCAGGAGGCTCGGAGTCGAAGACCCTCTTAGCCGAAGCGTTGATGTCCATGCGCTCGATGTGGCCGAGCCAGTGTAGTCGACGGATCCTTGCCTTCCGGACTACATCCACATCTTTGTACAGCTCGTAGAGTTCGCGGCTGTGTCTTCTTCTCCATTCACCTTCCTCACAGACAGGACCAAATATCAGGCGCAGAATTTTTTTTCTCGGAAGGACCCAAAATCAGCTCCGCTGTCCTGCTTATCGTCCAACTTTCGGCTCCGTACAACAAGACTGGCAGTATGAGCGTTTTGTAAAGCATGACTTTGGTCTTTCGAGTGAGCAGTTTTGACCCCAGTTGTTTGGACAAGCCGAAGTAGCAGCGGTTGCCAAGGGCGATTCTATGCCGGTGTCATTTGTGGAATTTACGTTTGCCCCGAGGTAGACAAACTCCTTAACCACCTTGAAATTATAGCTATCAATCGTTATATTGTGTCCCAGGTGGTGAGCGACGGATTGGTTTTTGCTTGACAGCATGTACTTCGTCTTGTCTTCATTGACCTTAAGACCAACTCGTTTCGCCTGTTCTTCAATCGCCGTGAATGCTTCCACAATGCCATGGCGAGAACACGCGATGATTTCGATATCATTCGCGTATCCTAGCAGCTGGACGGACTTGTAGAAGATGGTGCGTTCCCTGTTGACGCCTGCTCGTCGCACTTTCTGCTCCAGCACCAGGTTGAAGAAGTCACATGACAGCGCATCTCCATGCTGTCGTATGCGGCTTTGAAATCGATGAAAAGATGGTGTGTATCGATTCGAGACTCGTTGGTCTTTTCCAGGATTTGTCGAAGTGTGAAAATTTGGTCTATATTCGATTCGCCGGGCCGGAAGCCGCACTGGTAACTGCCGGAAGCCGCACAATACGCTGGACAGGATCTTGTATGCGACATTGAGCAGGGATATACCTCTCTAGTTCTTGCAAGAGGTAGGATCGCCTTTTTTGTGGATGGGCCAAATAGAGCTGGCATTCCAGTCGTCGGGCATGCTTTCATCTTCCCAAATTCTGCACATGATCTGGTGCATGCTCTCTACCAGAACATCGCCGCCAGCCTTGAAGAGCTCTGATGGCAAGCCATCTGAGCCTGCCGCCTTGTTATTCTTCAGCTTCTGAAGCCGACTTCTTCGATACTGGGTGGGAGGACTACTTCAGCGGCTGTAGTTGGGAATTCCTCGGCCCCTACCACACTCTCTTGGTCATGCTCGTTAAGCAGCTGCTGTAATTGGTGCTTAAATAAATCCACTATTCCCTGCGGGTCGGTAACAAGATTACCCTCGCAGTTTGGAAAAGCCTGGGTGCCCTTTTTGAAGCCGCCTGCAAGGCCTTTGGCTTTCTTGTAAAAGGCTCGTGTTTTATGCTTGTCCCTAGACTCCTCGATATCCTTGAGCTGGGAGGCTGCGAAGATTATTTTCTTTTGTCGCAGTAGTTTTTTCTCCTTCCTTCTTCTGGCTCGGTACTCTTCTTGCGCTGCCCTGGTTTTCCTCTGCAGCGCCTTTTGGTACGCCTCGTTGGTTGCTGCCTTTTTCTGCTCAGACTCGCCATCATACGACGGGTTTCTTTGTCTTATCCTCGTTGACTTTAAGACTTCGCCTGTTACTCAATCGCCGTGAAAGCTTCTACATACAACGTCACACTGAGACCGCGCGATGATGTCAATATCATCCGCGTATCCTAGCAGCTGTGAGAGCACCGTGGCGCAGTGGGTAGTGTGTTGGCCTCTGACGCCGATGACTCGGGATCGAATCCCGACACAGCCATGTCATCGAACGTGTTTTTCACGGTGTTTCTCCTCAGCGGGGTTCTGACAAAACCCCCTGTAGTAAAATTGTCATGAAAAGCTTCTCGAAATTCGCCGTTCGGAACCGGCAATAAAACTGTAGGTCCCTTTCACCTACATATGTGAAAATGAAATCACACATAACATGGGTGATTGGGAGAAGCTCGGCTCAGGTTCTTCATGGACTGTAACGCCAACTTACATACATATATACATCCTAGCACCTGGACAGAATTGCAGAAGATAGTGCCTTCACTGTTGACGCCTGCCCGTCGCACTATCTGCTCCAGCACTAAATTGAAGAAGTCGCACGACAGCGCATCTCCTCGCCGAAATCCGGTGCATGTTTCAAACGGTTCAGATGTCCTAGAACCGAACTGCACGGTGCATCGCGTGTTTTTTAGCGTGGCGCGACACAGTCGGATCAGTTTTCCAGGGCCATCGCATCAAACAATTCATTGCGATGAATGCTGTCGTATGCGGCTTTAAAATCGATAAAGAGATGGTGTGTATCGATTTGAAACTCGCTGGTCTTTTCCAGGATTTGTCGAAGTGTGAATATTTGGTCTATAGTCGATTTGCCGGGCCGGAAGCCGCACTGCTAGCTGCCGATTAGTGCGGTGCAAAAGGGCTTTAAACGTTCACATGTACGATGGACAGGATCTTGTATGCAACATTGAGCAGGGATGTACCTCTATAGCTCTTGCAGATGGTAAGATCGCCTTTTCTGTGGATGGGGCAAATTCTACTCATGTAAATAGTACTTAAAAGATATTGGAAGGTCACCAAACCATACAGTTGTTTTACAAATTTCTAAATGTCTCACAACCAGCACTTTTGGCATAAGCCACGTGAACAGTTAGACTCGGCATTTGTCCGATGCATTATGCGAATACGAGTGTATGATCATGGACTTAGCGTTATGGTTGAAAGAGTGTAATAAATTCCATGTTCTGTGGTGGTTGACAGAAAGGAAAGGACGCATTTCGATCACATTTTTCAAAGTTTCCTTAGGACGCCATGTCGTCAGAAAACCTCTCGTTAGACATTTTATTATTGTTTCTATTATATGTGGAGCTAGTGCTACCATTAGCAATACGGCACTGCGACCTTTGCAGATATATTGAGCCTGCTTGCCGATTAGTCGAGGAGTCTCTCGACTTCTATAATAAAGTTGAGAATGCTTCTCGTAGGAGCAAAGGTGATCCCCTCAGGAGTCATAACTTCAATGAGAAGGAAACGCTTCCTAAGATGGCAGCACACTCACATAATATGTGTTCCGCCGCCCCTTTGTCGTCGAGACAGAGCCCACACTCAGTTTCGGACGACAGGCTAATTTTGTTTAGATGATACATATCTCAGACCGCAGTGTCCTGTTAGGTAGCTGACTAGTCTTGTGATATCCACCCTATTGAGTTTGAGTATGTCACTGGAGTGTTTGTTCAGTGGTCGTATAAGTCCAAAAGGACAGGTGTTGCAATTTTTGCCACTTGTCTAAGAAGAAATTTGTCTTAGACCCGGGAATGCCGCAGAATGGTCCCGGACCTACATACGTATATATTTATTGTTCGAACCTTTCCTCGCAAGTTGGTCGGCAATTTCATTGCCCTTGATACCTTTATGTCCTGGCACCCACCAAAGCTTAACATTGTTTCTATTGGCGAGGTCTTGTAGGGTGCCATGGCATTCCTCGACGGCTTTTGAGTTCGTACTGTACGAACCCAGCGCTTTAAGCGCTGCTTGGCTATCAAGAGCTGCCTTTGATACGATCGACAGAAGTATGATAATCTACAAGCTCTACAGTAATGGCATGTCATGGAAGTTCGGGAGAGTCATCCAGAATCTTTATGGGGACAAAATAGCTATGGTATGGAATGACGAAGAACTATCGGCAAGTTTTAAGACGCATCGGGGGTCAGACAGGGTTGCACATTAAGCCCAAGTATGTTTGCTCTGTTCATTGAGGACCTCGTAGAATTCTTACCGTGCGGGATCGAATACGCCAGACAGACAATAAAAGTATTAATGTTTGCGGACGATATTGTACTTTTGGCAACATCTCCCGAATCACTGCAGCGTATGATAAGTCGCCTTTTTGAATATTGCAACCTTTGGAGTTTGATAGTGAATCTAAGCAAATCAAAAATTTTGATTTTTAAACGCGGAGGAGGCCGTCACTGCAAACGAAAAATGGCACTATAATAGAGAGCCCATTGAAGTGGTCCCCGAATTCAAATATCTGGGAGTTAAGCTTACAAGGAATTTGAGTATGGAAAGGCATTTAAAGAAGAAACTGATAAAGGCCAAAGGAGCAATCAGCGAAACCTGGAATAGATGCTTTTATAACAAAAGTACCGCTCATCGCAGTAAGTTTAGGATATTTGAGGCAGTATCAGAATCAGTCCTATTTTTGCAGCGCAAACTTGGGGAACGAAGCAGTATGATACGGTTGAGAAACTTCTGCGATACTTCTGCAAACAGATATTTCAACTGCCTCTTAATACACCCAACTACGTCATTATGCTGAAAACAGGATTATCGCCTCTGTTCATACGTACCCTGAAAATGCAAATAGATTATATATTGAAAGTTCTAAAGATGAATGATAACCGGCTCCCGAAGATAGTAGCTCTCCAAGCCATAAGGACCAGAACAAGCTGGTGTGCGGACTGGATGGAGTTAGCGCGAGAATGTGGGATGGAAATAAGCTTAAATATTATTGGACATGAAGAGTTAAGAGCTTCTCTTTACCAGCTCATATCCGCGGTGGACCTTAAGCAGCGAGAGAAATATTTGAACGATGCAACAGGATCGATTCACAGACAACTCTACTGTCAACTTAGTCACAACTTGGGGGAGAGGAATTTATTTCGTGATGAAAACAGTGTTGCTGAAATATCAATGATGGTAAAGCTGCGGGGAGAACTTCTGCAGTTGAATTTCATACCACATAAAGATGACCTACCCAGTATATGCTCCTTGTGCAACCTTGGAGAAAGGGAGGATATTCACCAATTTATCGGGAGATGCCCAATTTTAAAAGAAATAAGAAAAGATGCTTTTGGAAGCGACAGGCTGACGCAAAGCGAAATAATACTCTTGCTTAACAATATGGAGGTTAAAAAGTTATTTAAATTCTGCAGGCTAGGTCTTCTCTGCAGAAATGCAACTGATTGTGATTACTGAATTCCAGATTAAATTATAAATAATGAATTTCAATGTATATCTATGTTTTGTCAACTAGGCAGACGGCGATTAAGCCATGCTTTCTTGTTTTTTGCAAAAGATGTAACGAAAGAAGCAATGGTTAACAAATAATAAGCTTATCTATCTATCTATTTTCAATGCGCGTCATCAAGTGGTTTAGTGCATTTTCGGTAGATCGCTCTTTGCCATATGCATACTGGTTGTGATGCAGAGGTGTCTGATTTTCCAAGATACCTCTAATATGGAGCTTTATCAGTTTCTCCATTTTTTTTAGAAAGAACGAAGTCTAACGATAGGATTAGGTTGCTCACTTGGCTTCCCAATCTTGGGGATGAATACAAGATTGACCTCTCTCCAAATTTGGGGTATATGTATATCCCAGGTTGAAGCAAGACCTAAAAATAACTATCAGTGGTGATAGAATTGTATTCAAGCCTTTCTGTAAGATCGCAGGAAAGACACCGTCCTTGCCTGCGGCATTGTAGGGTTTAAATTAACCAATTGCCCATTTGACCCTGTCCGGTCTGAAGAGTCTACCGGAGAGGCTATTTGTTCTACTGTCGATGTTATCTTTGACGTTAATTTGAACGTCAGAGGACATCGAGTAGGGAATAGAACCAGGGAAGTGCACCTCGAACAAAGTCTCCAGGGTTTCCCTGCGATTGACGGTAAAGGTGCCGTCTGATTTGCGAAGCAGCCCGAGCCCATTTGTGTGCTCTCGAGATAGCGCTTTGTGGAGTCGGGCCGCAGTTGGAAGCGAGTCTATGTTCTCGCAATGTTTCCTCTAAGACGTTCTCTTGGATTTCCTCAATTCGAGGTTCTATTTAGTTAGAGCAGATCTATAATCAGTCCATTATTATACCGTTTAGCTCTGTTAAACAGCGATCTCACCTGTTTCCTTAGGGACTCAAGCTGATTTTTCCCCAGGGCACACACCGTTTGTGTGTAATTGACCTAGGTGTACAGCTGTCTCTAAAGGATGAGATGAGTGCTGCAATGAGCTGGTAAGCCGCTTCGTCGATATCGTGAGAAGCATATCCTCTTTGGCGGCGAGTTGAACTTGGAACCGGTCCCAATTCGTTCGTTTGGGCTGATATCCGGGCTCAGACTCTTTAACCTCACCGGAGATGTTGAATCTGATGTACTGGTGATCAGACAGTGAGGCCTCATTGGAGACATGCCAGTCCCCAATCGCATTCGAGATAAATGGGCTAGAGATGGTGAGGTCAAGCACCTCTTCTCTAACCGCATTTATGAATGTGGGTTTGTTGCCTCTATTTCTCGGTAGACATAGTTAGGTTGCGAGTTCACTACTTATGGATTTGAATCAATAATACTCTTTTAATAAATGCCTCTACTATATGTATGTGCCTGTATACAGCGAGTGGACAAGAGACACATGTAGATGTCTGTAACAAATTCATTCTTAGCGATAAGATTTGTTTTCATAAAAGCTTTCGGAGTCGCTAAGAAACCTGCTATACATTTCAAGATATTCTTGCTTTTGTTGGGTCTCCAAATAGCCCATATTGTCTATTTCCTGTTCTTTTTCTTTAAAATGTGGTCCGAATACCAGAAAATAAATAGCACAATTGTTCACTTGTCATCATCACTTTGTACCAATATTACTATGTATCTTATCATGGCGTGCCACTAAAACCAGTTTCAAGTAATTTTCACAAAAATCTGCACAATAATAGTGCTCACTCTCAGATTCATTCTAAAGTGGACATGACTTAATGTTCTTTGAGCTGAACTCACACCATAGAAATCTATCCAATGTCTAGCGGCAGACAAGAGCAACCAATTGTAGCCATCATAACCTTAAGGCCATTGATCTAACTGTCGTAGAAGAGAGGTAAATTCGCAAGCAGAAAATCATTTAGCGTCGTCGGTCGTTTGGCTGTTCTTCATATTCCCTCTTTAGTTTTTCATCGTCTCGTCGTTTAGTTACCACACTTTTGTGCAAGTTCTTTGTTTTCTTTTAAACAACATACATACTACTTGTACATACTCGTACGTGGACGTGGATAGGTATGTACATATGTACGTACATAGTTATAGAGTCTTATTATTTCAAGTTCATCGCAGCTCTCACTCATGATGGCTTGTATGATACTTGCTCGTCCATCGGAAGACACATATGAACATTCTTTAACTCTTCCTAATGTTCCTGAAGGGACTAATCGGAAGACGACGTAGAACATGAGTCGAAGACCACGAACATGATGATGATGACGACGACCACGATAATTGTTATTACTGGTGTGTATCATCGACTAACCATTGGGTGTTTCAAAGTGAAACAAACACACGTTTTTGGTTTTTTTTTTTTTATTTATTTTTATTTTTTGTTTTCTGCTTTTTGCATGGTCGAGCTTCAGTGTATACATTGTCTTGAGTTCTATCAGATTTCTCGGTTTTTTTTGTTTTGTGCAACGAGTAAAAGCGTATATGATCAGGCATATAAGAGTCATTGATCCTTCGAATCGGATGATGAAAATATCGCCTAAAGGTGAAGATGCGAATTGATCGGATAATGCAAGCGCGTGCGTCGAGTAATATTTTATTTGTGCATGTACCAGTACGAGTATTGTCTTGTTGCGCTTTTTGATAAGTTTGTCCTCATCCAACATGCATTTCTTGTCCGATTCGGGTAAATGCGTCCGTCGTTTTTCGGTTGTACAGTCGCTATTGTGGAATTAAGTGAGTTAACGTATGTGTATAATTTGAATGCTCAAAGTTCGTAACTGCCACTTACATATGTTCTATTACATTTTAGTCTTGGGCTGAGTTTACATCGTTTTTTAACTTGTAATTATAAATTTAAAATATGTTAAATTACTATATCCTAAATTAAGTGAAATCCATCACGATTATTACTTAATTTACTTAAAGGGAAATCTTCTTCAAACCTAGATTTAAGTATAATGCGAATAACGAGGCGTATATTTAACATTTTGCATTCGTCACAAGTAAGCTGTATAGATATGCGAGTATATCTTTCCCTAATAGAAGACCCAGTATTTGTGGAGATTTGGTTGTATAACATTTTCGTTGCCATTTTAATTTGTATTCCTTTTTGGTTTTTTTCCTGCCTTTGCTGTTCTTTTTTAGTTTTGTGGCACTCTGTTGGTCATCCATTCGTTTGTTGTTGGTGGTTAGGCTAGTCGACTGTCGCTTGGTCGATTACATTTAAGTTTTTATTTGCTTCGATTCCGTCTTCATCTCCGTCATCGTCGTTTATTGTTGTAGCCGTTTTTCTCTAAGCTTCGAGACTCCATTTTCTGTGTGTGCAGTGTAAATTCACATTCTCTTTACAGGTCATTCAACCTGCAGATCGTTTTTCTTTTTCTTTTTGCAAATGATTGGCTTATGGTCTACTACCATATACACGAAGATATTTTCTGCAATCGTAAGCAATTGTTGACAACGAGCCACGGCAAAAGTGTATCATGTGGCAAAATGACTTGTATCTATATGACTATATTGCACCTGCAAGCAAATCTATTTATCTTGCTTTGATTTATACTCGTAAAACGTTTCTTGGCATGCCTAGTAATGCGGTCGAATTTTTACAGGACCGAAGATTTAGGTGAAAACTATCTATTTATCTATTTTTCGTTTTTGTACTCTTTCTTTGAGTTGATGGTTTAGAGAAAGTTGTGTCTTTTTATTTCCATTGTTATTAGAATTCTCTTCTTCTTAATGGGCGCTACAGTTCGGGGTGAACCTGGGCCTCAACCAACATGCCCCTCCAACTAGCACGGTCTTTTGCTATCCTTTTCCATTGCCGCACACCCAGTTGGGGCTGAGGTCCCCTTCCACCTGTGTGCGCCATCTTAACAGCGGCCGTTCTCTGCTTCTTCGTCCCTCGGGGTTGAATTCAAAGACTCTTAAGGCTGGATCTGTGGTGTCCATTCGCTCTACATGGCCCAGTCATCTTAGGCGTTAAATCCGTAGACGCCTGACCAGACTCATGTCGCTGTACAGCCCGTAAAATTCGTGGTTGAATCTTTTCCTTCATCCCCCGTCTACGTTTATAGGCCCGAAATTCACGCGCGAAATCTTTCTCTCGAACCGACCAAGGGCGTCCTCATCCGCTTTTGATAATGTCCATGCTTCTGCGCCATATAACAGGACCGGGCTGATAAAGCTCATGTACAGATTCAACTTTGTTGTTCGGGAGAGGGCTCTATTACTCAATTGCCTCCTGAGCCCAATTTCGGAACTGATGTCGTTGTTCCAGGTCACTGCGGAGCCAAGGTAGACGAAATCCTTAACTACCTCGAACTCATATGTATCTTCCAATACAAACGTTCTGGCCAAGACGTCAGCGGTGAGCGTCTTTTTTTGATGACAGCATATATTTAGTTTTGCCCTCGTTTACCGCCAGACCAACTTTCGTCGCCTCGAACTCAATACTCGCAAACGCCTCATTGACATCTCGTTGTAATCTACCTATTATGTCAATATCGTCGGCGTATGCAAGCAGTTGCGAAGATTTGAAATAGATTGTGCCTCTTGTATTGGCCAGTGATTCTTGCACAATCATTTCCAATATGATGTTGAAGAAATTACACGACAGAGCATCGCCCTGCCTAAATCCTTTTTTGACATCAAAACTATCGGTAAGGTGTTCACCGATTCGGATGGAGCAGCGAGCATTCTCCAGAGTCATCCTGCATAGTCTGACGAGTTTAGCAGGTATGTCAAAGGTAGACATAGCGTTGTATAGCTCGTCTCTAATTACGCTGTCGTATGCGGCTTTGAAGTCGACAAATAGGTGGTGAGTGTCGACTTGAAATTTATTGTTTTTTTCCAGGATCTGCCGTAGTGTGAAGATTTGGTCGATGGTGGACTTCCCTGGCCTGAATCCGCACTGATAAGGACCTATCAGCCTATTTACAAAAGTCTTCAGTCGTTCACACAAAACGGCAGAGAAGATTTTGTAGGCGATGTTAAGGAGACTTATTCCTTTATAGTTGGCGCAGTCAGAGGAGTCTCCTTTCTTGCGGATCGGGCATACGATGCTGAGACTCCATTCCTCGGGCATGCTTTCCTCTGACCATATCTTACAGATAAGCTGGTACATGCTCCTAACGAGGTCACCCCCAGCTGCCTTGAAGAGCTCAGCAGACAGTCCGACTGCGCCAGTAGCTTTATAAGACTTAAGTTTCGTTATCGCTATCTTAACATCGTCTAGTGTGGAGCAGGCTTCTGCTCTGGCTTTATAGCCTTGGCATGTTTCTGGTAAAATTTTCGAACGTCATTCCTGCAGTAACATCTCTCCATCTCCTCGATCTCGCGCTTCTCGTGCTCCTTCTTTTTCCTTCTCAGAAGCGCATGCTCCTCCCTCCTTTTCTGTTCATAGAGCTTGCGGGCAGCTCTCGTCCCTCGATGCAATGTGGCCATGTATGCATTCTGTTTCTCTACATGAGCCTGTCTGCACTCATCATCAAACCAGGGGTTTCTCGACGGTGGTGGTTCGAAACCGAGGACATCTGAGGCGGCCTCTCTAATGGCGTTCTGACATCGACTCCATTCGTGTTCTATGGTTTCCGCAGATTGCATCGGGACTTGGGAGAGCTTGAGGGAGACTTGATCGGCGAAGGTCCTGGCGGTCTCCTGCGATTGCAGCTTTCCGACGTGAAATTTTGGTGTTTTTACTCGACTCCGTTGATTCCGAGAGATTCCCATCCGTACCTTAGCCCCTTAATTAAAAAAAAAAAAGAGTTCTGGAGGTTTGTCTGTTATCGCTCCTCTGGTGTATTTTGATCGACTCTTTTTCATCGCTCACATCGATAACGTCGCCATACTTTCTGGCCGTACGTAAATCTTTACATCAATGATCGCATATAACGTATCAGGTGATTAAGGTAGTTATTATCTCGGTCTGTAGTAACTAAGTATCTGGGAGTTATCAAGTCAAAACATTTTGAATCAAAAGCAATTAGAATAGGAGATCAAAAGTCTCCTGTTTGGTATGTCATGAGAAAATTATATGTAGGTGGACTGTGAACCAAACTCAAAAAATATGCCTCGGTTGCTTTGAAATACATCCCAGCACTCCTCCCTTAGTGGTTCTGATTTAGGCTTAATATAATCTTTTTGACACCTTGCAATACGCCTACTTTTTATTTCCCTTTAGCCAAGTTTTTTGAGTTAAATAGAATATGATCAATATTTTTTCATTACTTTCTAAAAACGTATGTATTTTCTCTTTTTTTTCAGGTAAGTACTTAGCCTGTGAGCTGTGTTATCTATATATACACTCATTTTGTCTCCTATAAAAGTGGTATGTATCTACATGGATCTAATCTTCTTTGTTTTACAATAATCGGGTTTCAAAGGCAATTTGCAAAGAATTCTTAAGAAATTTACCAGTTAGTTAGTTAAAATGACTTTTATTTCAAACAAATATATATGTAACAATTATTAATCAGCCTTAAGTCTAAATGGTTTGGCCTAAGGCCGTCTACCAGGTTGACAATATAAATAAATTCTGAGTTATTAAAAATCTCCATCTAATATTCTTTTTCTATATCGAAGTGCAGCTGTGGTGTAGTCGTATAAAACATCCCATCCTTTTTCACCGTTTAAGATTTTCAACACTTCTTCCTTTTCTAAAATTACTTTTGAAAATTTTATAATACGGATATCCTTTAAAATTGGGCAGACTCCAAGAAAATGGAATACATCTTCCCTAATTCCCATGTTACAGAGTTCACACAAAGTCGGTAGATCGGTGCGGTGGGGAATAAAGTTTAAACCAAGTATCTCACCTCTTAATCTGAAGATCGTGCTGATTTTGCCCACAGAGTAGCAGTTTAGGAAATATGTTTTTTCGTTTAGGTGGTGGTTCAGTTTGCTGTAGTAACTTCTAATCAGTGAGGCACCAGCTTCTTCAATAAGTCTGTTATACGAAATTTGACCTAGTTTCTCCAACAGGGGTTTAAACTTCTCTCTCAGAGTAGAAGGTCGTTCAAATTCTTGAATAACCAGTTTCATTCCACAGTCTGACGCAATTTTCTTCCACACTTTACAAGTATTTCCGCTCGTTCTTATAGTGTTTCCCAGGATTATATTTGGTAGTCCTGTTCCCTTCATTTCTAGCACATTTATAATATAGCTAAAGTGCGGTTTTAAGGTGTTCATGAATATAGGTGGGGTACCAGTTTCAATATATAACATATAATTAGGGGTATTGTTTGGTAGTCGGAACATTCTCTTTAGGAAGTATCGAAGGAACTTTTCAACAGACTCATAAGATCTATTACCCCAGACCTGAGCTGCGTAAAGTAAGATTGATGTAGCAGTTGAACGGAATACCCTTTATTTATTTATTTATTTATTTCATTATTCTCTTCTAAGTTACAAAATCCTTAGCTACAGAATTACAACAATATTACTTAAGGCAATAGAGAATAGTTAATGACATTTTTTTATTCTGCTACTAGTAGCTATAAATAGTATTAAATGCCATTTTAAACAAGGATACAATATACGTATGTACATATATATATTTATAGTTATTTATAATTATTGTGGGGTGACAATATTTAATATGTTGTAATTAAGTATTTACATGAGTGCGTAGTACATACAAAAAGTAACAGAATTCAGATTCCTATGCGATTCCATAATATGCAGTGTTATAAAAGATAAGTAAGCAAAACTTCAATCTCATTATGGTCAAAATCTAGAAGCCACGATTTAACTTTCTTTATAAAATTATGTTGGATTTCTATGAGTCTTATATTAATAGGAAGACGATTAAATAGTTTACAAGATACAACTGGGTAGGAGTTTCTGTAGTGAGTTGTACGAAAGGCAGGCGTTTCAACAACATGGTGTGCAGTACTGCGCAAATTACGACAATCAGATATTGGGCTCTGCAAGTAACCACCTCTCATAAAAAATATATTTGCTTCGCACTATGTGATATAAATTTGTTTCTAATGCAGCGCTCCCAAATCGATGAAGTAGCTCGCTTGGCATCCGCTAATTTATCCTCGAGGTGCTTGGTCATTTTTAAGTCTGCAGATACTAACATCCCAAGGTATTTATACTCCCGCACTACCTCTATATTTTCGCCATCTAACTTCCATTTTTCCAGTCGCGAATGGCGTCCACTTCCGTCTCTAAACACCATGATCTTTGACTTCTGCAAGTTGACCGTTAGATTCCAACTTTTACAGTACTCTGTGAGCCTGTGAAGATCGTCTACAGACTCACTCAAGAGGACAATGTCATTCGCATACATCAATGCTGGAATTCTTACTCCGTGAAAATTATCTCCACCTTCTGCAACATCCGTTACATCATTAATGTACAGAATGAAAAGCAATGCACTGAGTACACACCTCTGCTTAACACCCATAAAGGTCTCGAATCCTTCAGAGATAAAATCTCCATCCCACACAAGCGCAACATTATTCTCATATAGTGCTCTTAAAATACGGATAATTTTGGTTGATACACTAATTTTGAACAATTTATAAAAGAGGGCTTCGCGCGGTATCGTATCAAATGCTGCACGAAATTCGACAAAAAAGGCATAGAATTTCTAACGTTTGTCTTTATATATAGAAGCGATACTGGTTAGTGCAAATATTTGGTCGATTGTGGAGTAACCTTTTCTGAACCCAGCTTGGAATTCAGTAAGTAATTTATTTTCTTGAACCCATTCACTGAGCCTTTTATAAATTAAGGCTGCAAATAACTTGGCCGAAGTGTTTAAAAAAGAAATGCCACTGTAGTTTGATGGATCTCTGTGGTCACCCTTTTTGTGTAGTGGGAAAATTAGAGATTTTTTAAAATGATCAGGAACCTGAGCAGTGTCGAAGATCCGGTTAAATTCTACAGTAAGCAAATAAATTCACTTGTTGAATTTTTATAGAATTCGAATGAGATTAGATCATGGCCTGGAGCTTTATTTCGTATTGAGTTGCTTATAGCTTCCTGAACATCTTGAAATGTAGAGGGTCCGCCATATAACGTTTTTTTTTTTCAAGTAGTGCTTATTTCGTGAATGGTAACACTTAGCTCATGTCTGATTTGACAGATAATTAGTTTTATCCTTCCGCTGAACGAATATGGTTGCGTATACGCTTGGACAACGCTGGGAAATATTGCGATATTACTTTGAAAATCATGGTAATGTTGCAGAATGTGTGCGAAAATTGCGTACGGATTTTGGAAGAAGAGAAGCACCGTCAGCCCCGTATGTTCGTTATCTTGTGAAAAAAGTGAAAGAAACTGCCATCCTCATCGATAAACCAAAGCGTGAAAAGCCAAAAACAGTGCGTACACCCGAGAATATTGCGGCTGCGGCAGAAAGTTTTCGTGAAGCACCATCAAAATCAATTCACCGTCGTTCTCAACAATTGACCATTTCGGAGACATCATTGAGACGAATTTTGCATAAGGACCTTGGTATGACGCCATACAAAGTCCAATTGGTTCAGGAGTTGAAGCCAACTGACCATCCAATGCGTTTTCGCTTCGCTAAGTGGGCCTGCGATCGAATTACAGAAGATGCCGATTTTGCCAAAAAAATCATCTTTTCAGATGAAGCTCATTTTGATCTTGGCGGGTATGTAAACAAGCAAAATTGTCGCATTTGGGGCACAGAAAACCCACACGCATACATTGAAACGCCGGTGCACCCAAAACGAGCCACTGTTTGGTGCGGATTTTGGCCCAGAGTCATAATTGGGCCATTTTTCTTCGAAAATGACCAAGGAGTGGCCGTTACAGTCAATGGCGATCATTATCGGGCCATGTTGAACGAATTTTTGTTCACAAAAATTGAAGAGGAGGATATTGGCAACATTTGGTTTCAACAGGACGGCGTTACGTGCCACACAGCCGAAGCTACACTCGATGTTTTGCGCCCTGTTTTTGAAGATCGCATTATCAGCCGCAGAGCTGATGTCGTTTGGCCACCTCGGAGCTGCGATTTGACACCGTTGGACTATTATTTGTGGGGTGCCGTCAAAGATAAGTGTTACGCCGACAAGCCAGAGTCAATTGACGCTTTAAAGGACAATATTCGTGAAGCCATTGGTGAAATACAGCTGCACACAATCGATAATGTGCTTAAAAATTGGACCGATCGTGTAGGCTACTGCATGGCCAGCCGAGGCAGCCATTTGAATGAAATTATTTTCCATTATTAACCGGAAGGATTGTACTTTCAAATTAAAAAAGAAATTTGAAAAAATATTCAGTAGTTTTTTTTATAGCATTTTCAAAAAAAAAGAGTTATTTGGCGGACCCTTTAAAAGGCGCATCCAATTTGGCATCAAGAATCATGGGGTCGGCATATTGAAATAAAGGTGACGTTAGTGAGGTGTTAAGAATGCTATTAAAGTGCATTCTCAGGAGGGGAGCTTTCTGTGTTAAAGCGATGGTGTTAGCGCGTCCATTTACATACTTCACGGCTCTCCAGAACTCGGCTGAAGATCTGGTATTATTTATCACAGTTATGGTTTCTTGTTCGAATGCTGCTTTCTTTTCGTAACAAAGCCGTTTATATAGCTTGTTGGCATCGCTGTAGAGTTCCTTGAATATAGTAAGGTTTTTTGTTCTTAATAGCTTTAAAAATTTAAAAGATTTTTTCCTGGCTTTCAAGCAGTCTATATAAACCACTTGTGTTTAAAGACGGTATTGCCTGTTGGATGGTCTCTTAGTGGTACAGATTTCCTTATAATTTCTGTTAAGGTTTCGATATCTGCTGGAATGTTTTGTGCCTTCAGACTATCAAGACTAAGCTTTAAATTATGTTGATAAGTTTCACCCATTCGATTATTCCAAAGAAGCTTTGGTAATAGTCCTAATTGTTTTACGTCCATCTCGTTTACACTAGCTGTCACAGAAAATGTTACTTCTAATGGCATGTGATCAGAAAAAATCTCCGCTCCGACTTGGAAATCGTTCAAAAGATAATACCATTTCCAGAAATTTACCATAATAAAGGACTAGCAGTAGGCAGTGTCATGGCAGCTACATACCTTTGCACCGATAAAGGCTAAGTTTGGAAAACATTGTCTTAAATACCAGATAATGCTCACGCACATAATCAGTTCATGCATAATGGCAGGTCCTTTCCTCTTACATACATACAATACATCGTGTTTTATTTTCAATTCGTCTGTTACGACATGACAGTCTAACAAATCATAAATGCCAGGGTAGCAATATTAAGTGGTATAGGAGTGCATGTAGTAGATATAATCTTGCGGTTGCTGCCTGAATATATAGGTTTCTATGTAGAAATACCAGATGACTCAACCGAAACCTATGGAAGGATTGTATAGAAAATGGATGGCGTAATATGTACATAAGTATGTGAGAACAACAAGAAAAAATAGTCATTGGAGACAAGCTATTGCGGTGGACCTAGTGCAACCACCACCCCCTTTTTCTATCCCAAGCCTGCAAAACGCATGTGTTAAGTTTCCTGCAAGAAAAATACCTCAAAAAGTAATATCGAGTAAAAAGATCCTGATGCCAGTTGAAGGATGTAATGATGGCGCAAGTTATACAAATTGCTAATTTATCGAATTTCTTGAACCTGTAGAGAAATATGGATAGAACCATTCCAAGTGAATATGGACACACGACCTTCAGTTAGTGTAGCGTATTTTTTACTTATTTAATGACTTTTTCGCGGGGCATTGTGTGCCTTGCAAAGACAGTCATAAGAAGAGAGGAACCTCGAACTCGTCCTGTTTTTCACTAATTTCAATCGATGTTGTGTAGGAAAATATTTTCGTCTATTATACATGGAAAAGTCGAAAGTTCATCGAGAGAAAGTAGTAGCAACGGCAGCAGTAGTAAACAGCAATGGTAGTCGTGGTGGTTAGGTGGCGATTGTTCATACGTCCGTGAGGAAGGTGTTACAGAGGGGTAAACTTTTGACTGTCAAGTCGAATTATATATTTAACTTATGTATGGGCGAATGCATGTATATATGCATGTATATAACCTAGAAAACAAACACACGCAAATAGCAAACAACGGATATCTTGTGTTATATGTAACAGTAGATGACAGAAACAAAAAAGAAAAAACAGCGGATAAAAGCGAAAAGCAGGCAATACCTCCCCAAAAAATCGCCTTTTGCTTCGCTGCCCTTCTCCACGTTTCGTTTGGCTCTTTTGTTTGTCTTGATTCGAATTTATTTTCTGTTTAGCTTTGGAAGTTAATTGGTAAAGTCCTGGAAGGAGGTGGACATTCAAATTTATGCTTTTGTATATACATTACGAGACTTGACAAAATGGCGGCGTTTTTCCAGCCCTGTACAGTTGGAAGGTTTCGCTTCATGTGAACAATGTAGGAAGAACGTAATAGAAACAGGAAAAGGACATGGAAACGATCAAACTTAATGAATTTTAGAATATATCAGGATGCCTTTCGAAGTTGAATAAGTTCTTGAGAAGAGATAACCTTTACATATTGCTCGAATTGGTGGACAGATGATTCTCTATCCAGGATTTTGTGTTTGATGAAAGTCCAGTCTAAACTTACGGTACACGGCTCACTTTGCATTATGGCGTCTCTTCTGAATGCAGCACTTTCTATAATTTATGACATTAGCAGGCAAATAAGGAAAATAATCGCTATTAGATGTCAATTCTAACAAAGGCCTCGTCGGGGTAGCATCTATCCGACGGATGCTGGCCTGCTAAAAAGCGAGAAGAGCCACCGCAGTCGAACATCTTGCGGCACTGTTAGTAAGTCCTATCCCCACCTCCTCGCGGTGCCATCAGGAGATTTCCTATGGAAATTGCAGAC
This sequence comes from Eumerus sabulonum, assembly GCA_951905685.1. Taxonomy (NCBI): domain Eukaryota; kingdom Metazoa; phylum Arthropoda; class Insecta; order Diptera; family Syrphidae; genus Eumerus; species Eumerus sabulonum. The sequence continues at coordinate 56,447,807 of OX645062.1, read as the reverse complement.
AGGGAAGGGCGTATGGTGAGCCTCCTGCTCCAAAAAACAGGATTAGTCGGTTGGGCTACGGCCTAGTAAGCCGTAACCGTAAAAAAAAAAAAAAAAAAAACTAACACTCCGAAACACACAAGCCTCGGATATAACGGACCGGATTATTGTCAACGACCCTTGCAAAAAACGAAACAACGTCAACGATCTTCGGCTCTGTACGTGGAATATAAGGTCCCTAAACAAGCCACGTGCAGCCGAACAACTCGCGGACGCCCTAGACCGCTATAAAGCGGGCATAACCGCCATCCAGGAAATGCGATGGAATGGACCGGGTATAAAGCGGACGAAAAACTGGGATATTTACTACGGCGACTGGTATAGGGAGAGAGAACAACGATTGTTCGGATGCGGATTTGTTGTTCGAGGTGGACTAAGGCAAAAAGAACGCCTCATAGCAATAACTATCAAAGCTAAATTTTTTAACATCAGCCTGATGTGCGTCCACGTCCCCACGGAAGACAAGGATGACTCCGCCAAAGATGAGTTCTACGATCTCCTAGACAGAACGTATGCCCAATGTCCCAGCTATGACACCAAAATTGTACTAGGAGACTTCAATGCTAAGCTCGATAAGGAAAGCATCTCTGAACGAGTCATCGGCAAACATAGCCTACACGACACCACATCCGATAACGCACACATGCTGATTGAATTTGCTACGGGGCGAAATCTCCTTCCAGCCAATACGCGTTTCCCGCACCTCGATACTACCAACCAGATTGATCACATCGCGATCGACGTCAGACACTCCTTCTCCTCCTTTCCGAGGGGCTAACATTGACTCGGACCACTATCTTGTAGTAGCCAAGATGTGCCTACGGATATCACGAACGCAGCGGAGTAGAGTAAGAATACAAAGTTATGACGTCGGAAAGCTACTATCGCTAACCGCTCGTGCATTTACCGATCGCGTCTCCCTTAAGCTCTCCAATGTACCTCAATCCTCCACGCTATCAATAGAACAGCAGTGGAGCGTTTTCAAACAAGCCCTGAAAAGCTCTGCATCCGAAGTCTTGGGTTTCAAGGCCCCACCACGAAGAAACACCTGGTTCGATGATGAGTGCAGGAGGATTCACACAGCGAAGCAGGATGCATATAAGGCCTCGCTGCATAAAAGAACAAGAGCAGCTCGTGAGCTCTACGAGTAAGAAACAAGGGAGGAACATAAGCTTCTCAAAATAAAGAAGAAAGAGCACGAGAAGCGCGCGATTGAGGATTTGGAGAGGTGTTACTACAGGCGTGACGTTCGAAAGTTTTATCAACAGATAAAGCGAACATGCCAAGGTTATAAAGCAAGAACGAAAGCCTGCAGGGATGAGAACGGACACCTAATAGTATAATCGCAGTCGATGCTGAGAATATGGAAAACCACTTCTGCAGACTGTATACCGGCGATGTTAGTCAATATACCGCTGTCAGGCAGAATGATCCATTTCTAGTCGACGAAGACCGCAGAGATTCCGTCCCCCTGACCTCGACGAAGGTAAGATTGCCATATCGAAACTCAAGTCGAATAAAGCTGCTGGCGCAGACGGACTGTTTGCTGAGCTCTTCAAGGCAGCTGGGGATGACCTGGTTATGTACCAGCATGTACCAGCTTATCTGTAAGATATGGTCCGAGGAAAGCATTCCCGAGGAATGGAGTCTCAGCATCGTATGCCCGACCTACAAGAAAGAAGACCCCTCTAATTGCGCCAACTACAAAAATCTTCTCTGCTGTTTTGTGTGAACGCCTGAAGCCTCTTGTAAATAAGTTGATAGGTCCTTATCAGTACGGATTCAGGCCAGGGATGCCCACCATCAACCAAATCTTCACACTACGGCAGATCCTGAAAAAAAAAACCAATGAATTTCAAGTCTACACTCACCACTTATTTGTCGACTGCAAAGTCGCATACGACAGCGTAATTAGAGACGAGCTATACAACGCTATGTCTACCTTTGACTGCTAAACTCATCAGACTATGCAGGATGACTTTGGAGAATGCTCGCTGCTCCATCCGAATCGGCGAACATCTTACCGATAGTTTTGATGTCAAAAAAGGATTTAGGCAGGGCAATGCGCTGTCGTGTGATTTCTTCAACATCATATTAGAAATGATTGTGCAAAAATCACTGGCCAATACAAGAGGCACAATCTATTTCAAATCCTCGCAACTCCTTGCATACGCCGACGATATTGACATAGTAGGTAGATCACAGCGAGATGTCAATGAGGCGTTTGCGAGTATTGAGTTTGAGACGGCGAAAGTTGGCTGGCGGTAAACGAGGGCAAAACTAAATATATGCCAAAACGCTTGTATTGGCAGATATAAGTTCGAGGTAGGTAAGGACTTCGTCTACCTTGGCTCCGCAGTCAGTTGGAACAACGACATCAGTTCCCGAATCAAACGCAGAATCACCCTTGCCAATCGCTGTTTCTTTGGGCTCAGGAGGCAATTGACTAATAGAGCCCTCTCCCGAACGACAAAGTTGACTCTATATAAGACCCTTATCATCCCGGTCCTGTTGTATGGCGCAGAAGCATGGACACTATCAAAAGCGGATGAGGAGGCCCTTGGTCGGCTCGAGAGAAAGATTTCGCCCGTAATTTTCGGGCCTATAAACGCAAACGGGGGATGGAGGAAAAGATTCAACCACGAACTCTACGGGCTGTACAGCGACATGAGTCTAGTCAGGCGTTTTCGGATTCAACGCCTAAGATGGCTGGGCCATGTAGAGCGAATGGACACCATAGCTCCAGCCCGGAGAGTCTTTGAATCCAACCCCGAGGGACGAAGAAGTAGAGGACGGCCGTACGTAAGATGGCGCACACAGGTGGAAGGGGACCTCAGCCAACTGGGTGTGCGGCAGTGGAAAAGGCTAGCAAAAGATCGTGCTAGTTGGAGGGGCATGTTGGGTGAGGCCGAGGTTCACCCCGAACCTAGCGCCCGTTAAGAAGAAGAAGATGTAATTTGTAATTTCCTAATTCTAATACCAACACGATCCTTCTTCCCATGTGAAGACGCCATACCCGTCAGATACTTTTCTTTTTGTAAAATCTTATGGTTTAGAAAGGAGCGTTGTTACGCGTGAGATTTTACATACCAACACTCGGCGAGGTCTAATTTTCTATCCTCGGCATAGAACTCGTTATCGAAATTTGGTTTTATGGGGTTTTCGATCTCATTAAGCAATTATATTTCCAATAACCAGCACGGCTTGTAAAAAAAGATTTTCGCAAATCCCATATAACCAATAAAGAGACAGTACAGTAGGTATCGATGTGTTGATGCGTCTAAAGATCAAACTTTGTTCTCCAAATGGTCGAACTCCCAACCAAATTGACCATGTGCAGGATATGCGTAAAACGTCTTGGATGTTAGAACGTTCAGGGGGGCAAACTCGGGCTAGGCTCAGAGCCCGACTTTCCAATGTTAGAAAACAACGTTAGCCCACCAAAAGGAGATTCAACAATGGAAGCCTGAGCACCTCAAAGATTGCCAGAGGCTACTGAAAATAATTGAGCGGACGACTCGCAAGTATGCCTACGTCGAATATAAACGCCAAAAATATGTGGCTCCATTGCCGCTCAGACATCAAGGAAGCAGCTGAGATTGAAATAGGCTACGCGCCACCACCGACAAAAAAACCGTGGCATGATGGTGAGTGGATGAGCACGGACAACTAGTAGTGGAGTCACAGTCGATGCTGAGATTGTGGAAGGACCACTTCTCCATGATAGGCGATGATAGTCAAAATGCCGCCGTCAGGCAGACCGGACCATTCACAATGGACGAAGACGAAGGAGAATCCCGTCCACCCGACCTAGACGATGTTAAGATAGCGATATCGAAACATAAGTCTTATAAAGCTCCTGGAGCAGACGGACTCCCCGCGGAACTGTTTAAAGCCAGCGATTAGCTGGCCAGAAACATGCACCAACTCATCTGCAAAATATGGTCGGAAGAACGCATGCCCGATGAATGAAATCTCAGTATCGTTTGCCCGGTCCGTAAGAAAGGAGACCCCTATGACTGCGCCAATTACAGAGGGATAAGCCTCCTGAACATCGCGTACAAGATCCTCTCTGCCGTACTGTGTAAGTGCCTGAAACCGTTCGTGGACAATCTGATAGGTTCCTACCAGTGTGGTTTCAGGCCAGGAAAATCTACGATAGACCAAATATTTACACCACGGCAGATCTTGGGGAAGACACGCACCATTTTTTTGTCGACTTTAAAGCCGCGTATGACAGTGTTTATAGAGATGAGCTATACAGAGCCATATCATGATTTAACATTCCTGCCAAACTCGTCAGACTGTTCAGGATGACTATGGAGAACTATCGCTGCTTCATTAAGGTCGGAAGTGAACTAACCGACCCTTTGATGTTAAAAAAGGTTTTAGACATGGTGACGCACTGTCATGTGATTTCTTTAACATTATTCTTGAAAAGATCGTGCGGGACTCTGCGGCCAATACAAGAGGTACGATCTACTTCAAGTCCACACAATTGCTTGCCTACGCAGATGACATTGACGTTATTGGACGGACAAAGCGAGACGTCAATGAGGCGCTCGCAAGTATTGAAGCAGAAGCGGCTAAATTGGGTTTAATGGTAAATGGGGACAAGACCAAATATATGCTGTTATCCAAGAAAGACGCGCAACACCGACGTCTTGGTCAGATGGTCACCTTCGGCAGCTATATTTTTGAAGTAGTCAAGGACTTCGTCTACCTTGGCTCGATTGTGACAAGCAGCAACGACACCAGCGCTGAGATAAAACGCAGAATAACTCTTGCCAACCGCTGCTTCTTCGGGCTCAAGAGGCAATTGAGTAGTAGAGCCCTCTCTCGAAAAACTAAGGTATTCCTCTACAAAACCTTAATCATACTGGTCCTCCTCTACGGCGCTGAGGCTTGGACGTTATCAAAAGCGGATGAAGAGGCTCTTGGGCGTTTCGAGAGGAAAATTCTGGGTGCAATCTTTGGTCCCGTTTGTGTAAACGGAGAATGGAGGAGGAGATTCAACCAAGAACTGTACGGGCTGTACAGCGACATCGGCCTAGTTAGACTTCTTTGGATCCAACGTCTAAGATGGCTAGGCCATGTAGAGCCGAATGGACATAAACGGTCCGGCCCAAAGAGTCTTCGACTTCAACCCCGAGGGACGACCCAGCAGAGGACGACCGCATTTAAGGTGGCGCGCACAGGTGGAAAGGGACCTCAACCAACTGGGCGTGCGGCACTGAAAGCGGCTGGCCAAAGATCGGGCCGGCTGGAGAGGCTTGTTGGTTGAGGCCCTGGTTCACCCCGAACTGTAGCGCCATCAAAGTAAGTAAGTATGCTCGGAGAGCTTAGATTATGGTTTATATGTTCGGAGAGCGAGGACTATGAGAGTCTTTGTTATTTTATATGATTTATATCTTGTTATTGTTTATCATCTTGGATCTTGAGATTTTGAACTTGGATTTGCTGTTGTTCGCTGTGGATGGCGTTCACAGGAACCCTGCGATTTGAACACGGATCATTGGAGTTGAGAGTCCAACGTGTTAACCATTACGCCACGGATCCGCCTCGCAACTTGCTTACTAGTAAGGTTAGTGGGGAAATTTACCTTTTTGTTTGATTGCTTTTGCTGTGAAAGTATTATTTCTTTTTCTGTTTGTTGTGGAGCAACAATACCTTATCAAGACTTCATAAGTTCCTTATGGTGTAAACCAGAGTCTACTGCAGCGTGTCTTATTCTTAACTCGAACACAAACATTTGTGCTATTTTACTTTATCAATGTAACTGAACCTTCTGGAATTGAATTCACAGTCACAACAGATTTCACTGAAAACAAGAAAGCGTAATATCTACAATCTGACATACGAGTGTACCATTTAGCCTTAGGGCTCATTTGTAATTCAAAGGCCTATTCAAGTTCCCATCTCAAAATTTGCTCATTCGTCTCTTGTTGGGGCTTAAAGGAAAAACCGACATCTAACATCCTTTCTTCTTTTCTCCTTTTGACAGTAATTTCGCAGTCTAAACTCGTAATATCGAAAAGGGATGAAAAAAAAAACAGAAGAAGAAGAAATGTATAAAACACCCATACAAACAAGTAGATATATTAAACAAACTCCCTCCCTCTACGTCTAGTAGCCGTTCGCATCCTACTCTACTCTATGAGTGTTTTGAGTTCAGTTTGCTTGCTCCTTGTTCTGCATATGAAACATTCGTGAAAATCGCGAACAGCTCCACCGTGCTCAAGTGTGTTCAGGGGCTGTGGGTTGAATTTTAGGTTTCATGTTGGTATGGTCGAAGGATTTTTCAATGCATAGGACGTTCTTTTCATCACGTTCATTTAAGGGTACTGTGTGTGATGTGTTTGCAACAGTATGCGTCGTCTGGGCATGTATGGTTTACCATTTGAAATGAAACTCAATGCAAAAAAGTTTGTCATCCGTTTTTTGGTTTTTTTCTTTTTTTTCATTTCATTTCATTTTCTTCGTTCTCAATTTACCTATTTGTTTGTTGCTTTTTTCCATCTTTTTTTTTTTATATTCCAGCTATTTCTGGAAAAGCACTGAATTTTTTGTTTAGCTTGATGGGGGAAGAAGAGATGTAATAAAAGCGGACGAGAAAAGTCCTTGGATTTTTTCTTCTAAGTTTTATTTTGCGTTTCAAAACTCCTACACATAAATACATACATACATATGTTTGAATGTATATACATACATACGTATTATTTCTAATTTGTTTTAAATTATGCACTCAAACCATCCGTTGTACGCCCTTACTTTTTGGGACATCGTTCTTAAAAATATACATATTTCCGAGTTGGAGGATATTTTCCGACAACTCCATGATGGTGATTTCTTACGTTGGCCTATAAGTTTCTAGAGCAACACACATGAGTAGGAAAAATCAATCGCCTGGAAATATCAAAACATTAAGCCTCTTGTCTCTCGAGATGTAAAATGTTTTCTTGCCCCTATATTACTCCTACATACTTATATGTATCACCTTATGTGCACTCGCACATCTTGTACTATCCACAGACTCTTTTAGCACCTACGAGTAGTATTCGCATGCATTTCAGTTCGCGAGAAGTCGGCTGAGAATTCAGTGTGCCACTGTGGTGCAGTATGAAAATCTGAAATTACCTTTGCGTCGAAATAATAAATGCTGCTATTGGCGCTGCTGCTCTCAGTACTTTATGCTGGAGCTAGGTCGTTCATCGTTCTCCTCCTCCTCTTGTATCCTTCTGTATGTTGTTCTTTGTGTTTGTCATTCTCATATCTGCCCATCTACATCTATAATATAACCACCATCATCATCACCACCCACAATAACCTTAGCGTCAGGCTCTCTTCCTAAGCTATAAGTCCTCGTTTGTGTTGTTTTTATTTTTTTTTTTACTCCTACTCCAACTTCCACTTCGGTTGTGGTGCTTTGTTGATTTCGTTGCCTTCGTCGTTGTTGCTGTTCGTCGTTAAGGTCGTCTTCCTCGAAGGTTGGAACTGTTCGGGGTGTGGGGGTGTGGCGTGGCGGTAGCCTCTATGTGACTGTGTTTTCTTTTTGGTGTAAAGGACTGAAAGCACACCGCACACCACCAGCAGCAACAGCAGCAGTAACAACGGGCTGCTATTGATCCTCTCTCGGCATAAATAGATGGCCTGTGTGATGGCACACAACACGGTACTATACCATTCGGTTCTGGGTTGATCTCACATTGGTTTCGGTTAAGGTTTTCCATACTCACCGAAATCAAATCAAATGAGAATCTCAACCTAAGCAAACAATATATATGTATGTAGTACACCACCCGACCTGAAAATAATAATCAAAAAAAAATCGAATCAAGTGGCAGCAACTGTGTGGTGTTGCTCACTGAAAATAAAAGGAACCAAAGTATAATAGTGTATTTCCCATGAAATGTACTCATCAGTACATAACATACATTTAGTATAAGTAGCGCCGCCGGAAGTGACGGTTTTGTTCATCGTCTCTCACTCTGTGTGTGACAAGCAAACTACTCTCTATCCGTTTAACAAAAACTAAAAACAAAATAAAGTTCAACCGGTTGGAAGACATTTTTTTGTTGTTGTTCCTTTTTTGCAGCTTCATTTTGTTTTTTTTTTGTAATCGTGCTTCGTGAAACACCTTTTTTCCCTGATTTCTTGTAGTATCTCAAATGGGTATTGGTTCTTGTTTTTGTCAAATATTTATACTTTTTTCCATATTTCACGATAATAACGAATAGCAATTGCTGATGATGTATTCGGTTGTGTATTGAGACGTTTATAACTTTTCGGCTACAGTGAAAAGAAGGTACCTTGTTAGATACAAGATACATTTATGGTTTGGTTAGGTTTGTGGAAAGTTTTTTTTTTTTTTTTTTTCTCGCTTTGTTTGCCTTTATTTTGTTTTCTGTTGTTCAAGTGTTCAAGTGCTACGGTACTAACCACATAAACGCTTTCGTACGGTGTGAGAATTTATTAGATCACTCAACAGCCAGTGTTTGTATATTATATACTTTGGAACGTACTATAATAAAAACAAAAGAAAACAACAGCAATAATAATAATAAGTAAAGGAGAAGACAAGGAATTCATACATGCACATACATATGTATGGATATGTACTCAGGGGTGCTATATCAGAGGTGACATTCATTCTTTTGCGTTTTTTTTCCCTCAGTTTTTGCATTATCCCTTTATATGGATATTGGTTTGTACATATGTATGTATATAGCACTATTATTTCGTGTACTTTATTGTAATTAATTATTTATATGACTACAGATTGATGTAGAGCTTGAAGTTGAATCTGGAAGCTCTTTTTCAGAAAAGATGGTGAGATGAAGGCTGAAAGTGGAAAGGAAAGAGAGTGAGAGAGAGAAAATAAAAATCTGCTGCTTTGGTTCTTCTGTTTGTTTTGTTTTTTGCACCCTCCAAAAGGGATGAAAAGAGAAGTTTTCATTTTCTTTTCTTATTTTTTTTTTTTTTTTTTTTTTTTGTTATTATTATTATTAAGGTGGGTGGATAGGTTTGGTAGCTTCTAATGGGAGAACGCTTTAAGCATACGTACGTACCTACCTATGCATATACATACATATTGCACAGATACAATATTTATACGTAATGTTCCTAGTGAATAAGAAGGTTGACCGGCCAAGAATGAGAAATGGGGGCGGGAGGCAGGATATGAAATATGTACGTACACACACATTAACAAATGTATTATTTCGTTTTGTGAAACGACTAGGTAAAGAGTTTGTTTTCATATCACCGAAAAAAAATCGATAATTTCATTTACTACTCGTTTCTATAATTGTGTGCTTCTCTTTCGTATTTACACTTTTAAGTGCCTTGTTCGGTGTAAATATATGTATTTGTTGGATAATGCATTGAGCGTGCACTGCGGTAGGTAATGCAAATATGCACATTGTACATCCATTTGTTCATGCACTAATATCGACAAATGTCATCTTTTTTTCTCATATTTTGTTCGATTAATTCGGGGTCACCAAGTCCTCTTAGAGAGCTTAAGTCGGTTGAGTAAAAAATCAAGATGATGTAATCGAATTTTTAACATGAACGATTTCATAACTGAGACAACACATCGTGACCTTTATCTATAGAAGCTCAAGAGCATATTCGTTAGATTTTCGTTTCTCCTTTTTCTATATATGTATGTATGTATGTATGTACATACATACATAGTACATGACAGGGTGCCCCACGAGCAGTGTGCCAAAAAGCTAGAGCTTGTAGGTATGGTCAAGACAAGAAAAAAATCGTAGGGGGGGGGGGTCTATTCCCCCCGCTTAGCCGGGAGGGGCAATTTTATAAAAAATTGTCTTAGTTTGAAAAAAAAAAAGGATAAAGTTCCGAATAGTACTCATCTCCGATTTTTTCCAAATTTCTTGTACGTATAGTCTAATATGTCTCAAGTAAAAATCCAAAGCGGTTTTTGGCGCAAATTGCTAGAAAGGACTAAAAGGATGTGCTAAATTTGAATATCCTGCAGAAAATAAACTCAAATATCTTTAAAAGTATAACAGGTATATCTATAAATGATACCGCATATTAAAGTAACAGTTAAGTACTATTAACCGATATAAAAAGCATTGTAATCCATTTACAAATGTTAAAGATATAAGCAATTTTTGAAAAATGTGCCCATATTTTTAAGGAAAATTATTAAAAAAAAAAAAAAAAAAAAAGTAGTATGAAGGTATCCTTTTCTTACAGAATTATAAAACTACATTCGAAGACCTTTTTAACGATACCAAACATGTTATATTTGTCGCAAAATAATACCTTATACGAACAGTTTATTTCTTTAGAAGTGACATTCATCAAAATATAGCTTAGAAGATATAGGCTAAAATGAGTGAAAAATGCTCCTCTCCTTGCCATGAATGCATATGTTCGTAACCGTTTTTATAAGTAAATAACAGTGAAATAGGTATGGGGGGCATGCTGCCCCCCTGCAACCCCCCTGCTTGGGCTCACTGTAAGATTTGGAGTGGATGCAATGTTGGGTATATGCAAGGTATAAGCGCCAAAGCTTTATGAACAGTTTATTCTTTAGAAGTGACATTCATCAAAATATAGCTTAGAAGATATAGGCTAAAATGAGTGAAAAATACTCCTCTCCCTGCCATGAATGCATATGTTCGTAACCGTTTTTATAAGTAAATCGCAGTGAAATAGGTATGGGGGGGCATGCTGCAGATTTAGCCGTGAATAACAACTAAAAATAACATTTTTATGTCAGAATTCAAATTAACATTTATTTCACATTTTATTATTTATACACAGTTTATCCACTTAAATTTACATACTTACATAATATAATAATTTATAATATACATAAATATAATATTTAATTTACTCCAATTTCACTGGACAAATCATTGACCGGGGTAATAGCGCTTAATGTCTTTCAGCAACTGGTTAAAAGGATCTTGGTTTAACTTTTTTACGCGACGACGCCACAGAAATTCACACAAATGTTTCTCCATACTGTCGACGTGGACACCGCCACGGGACAATTGACGACGCATCCACCGCCACGACGACTCAATATTTTGGGTATGAGCCCCTGTTTCGGAATCTACAAATTCTTTTGAATGATTCACGGTAAAATGGTGAAATCCTGAAGATTCTAAGTCCATGTATCCCTTCCAACAGTCTGTATGGATAGTAGTTCCTGGCTTTATATGTTTTTGGATTAAACCGATTAAAGTTTTTTTGTCCCTTTTATTTTCGGGACAAATTTCTAGACGGTATTGAGAAGGATCCCCACGAAGAATAATGCCTAAGATCCAGGAACCCTCAACAACACGACCCCTGTGGTACTTACGACGACCAATTTTGCATTCGTCAATTTCCACAATTTCACCCACACCTCCTATTTGACCCTCATTTTCGAATTGTTCGTCTAATGCCAACATACAGACTTCTCGACAAAACGAAAACCGATCCGAAACCGTCTCACGGGAAAATTCTTTTTCATCAATAATTGAACTTTCTCAGATTGTTTGTTCAAATGACATATTAACGGAAAAACAATATGTAATGAGCATGCAAACTTCAGGTGAAGTATGACATCTCTCAAACCACGTGTTTTTTTACAACTGTTTCACAATGATAATATTTGCCTGTCTTACGATAATAATCGTAAATAATCCACAGGTTAATTTTAGTTTATTTAATACCATATATTTTTTATGCTTATGACAATACTTTATCGCTGGTATTAGCTCAAGATCTCTTAACCACTGCAAGGTATTCGAACGAGTATTTAAAATATTTGCTAATTTAAATAAATTGTACGTTGAATCCATTGCAAAATACTAAGTATGAACAGTTTAAATAAAAGCGGATCGCGGACAATTGAGGTCTACCATTCTGGAGAGGTTCTACTCAACAAGAGATAGAAAGCTCTTCCATCATCAGTTATCTTTACATAAGTCCGTTATTGATAGCACCGGTAAAACATTTATTTATACAAATGTTACTCCCAGAGCCATACACCAGAACCGAACCCTCACGATATGTCAATGTCTTGGGACATTGGACATACCACAACCAGGTTCGGATCATGGAATACCGACATTGCGTTTTCTTATGCATATGTTTTTATGACCATATATGGAGTTGTTTTAGGTATAAGATTATACTTGAAAATTCCGTTAGTCTAAGCTAAAAAATAAAAAAACAGATGAGTCAATAAAGTGCAACCAAAAAAGAAAGTTGTCTTTTGTGCTCCCATTACATTTTACTCGGGGGCTCGCCCAAGCTTGATGAATGTCACTTCTAAAGAAATAAACTGTTCGTATAAGGTATTATTTTGCGACAAATATAACATGTTTGGTATCGTTAAAAAGGTCTTCGAATGTAGTTTTATAATTCTGTAAGAAAAGGATACCTTCATACTACTTTTTTTTTTTTTTTAATAATTTTCCTTAAAAATATGGGCACATTTTTCAAAAATTGCTTATATCTTTAACATTTGTAATTGGGTTACAATGCTTTTTATATCAGTTAATAGTACTTAACTGTTACTTTAATATGCGGTATCATTTATAGATGTACCTGTTATACTTTTAAAGATATTTGAGTTTATTTTCTGCAGGATATTCAAATTTACCACATCCTTTTAGTCCTTTCTAGAAATTTGCGCCAAAAACCGCTTTGGATTTTTACTTGTGACATATTAGACTATACGTACAAGAAATTTGAAGAAGATCGGAGGTGAGTACTATTCGGAACTGCACCCAAAAAAAAAATATTAAAAATCAACGGTTACATCCACAATGCCGTGATATACTATTTTGTAAAGCCAGAAACTTCTTCTTTCATCTTGTTCTTAAACGAAGCTGTTGTAAGGAATAGTTTTTGAGAAATTAATTTTCGAACTCAAAATTTTGAAAAAAAAAAAATTTAAAAAAAAATGTTCAGCTATTTTTTTTTCAAAATTGTATGTAATTGAGTACTAAGTTTTTTCAAGAATTCAATTCTATTATTAGTTTTTAGTTAAAAACAGAAAACCGGATGCAAAAATGTCTTGTAGTTTTTGAGAAATTAAAAAAAAAACCAAACCTCTTAAGAAAAACCTTTTTTTTTTTGGTTTTAACGCGGCTAGACTTGTAGGCTAATTAATGTATGAAACCTTGACCTCTTTTTTATTATTTTTAAAAAAATCGGAGTTTTATTATAATAAATTTTCAATATGATCCCAATTTTTAGAAGGCATGCACATAGATCTGGTGATCTAGGTGGCCATTCCGTGGGGCCCCGATCTTCCGATCCAATGGTCACTAAAATGATCATCCAGCCAGTTTCTAACCTGTAAGCTGTAGTGTGCTGGTGCTCCATCTTGCTGGTAGACTAAACTATCTGCTATAGCCAAGGGAACGTTGTCCATCAAATCGGGCAAAAGGTCTCGTAGGAACTGCAGGTATGATACTCCATTAATAACGCCATTCAAAAACCGGGGCCCGACTACAGTTTGTCCAACAATACCAAGCCAAACATTACAGCTGAAGCGGCGTTGTGATTTATTTTGTTTTTTGTTGTGTGGATTGGTGCTACTCCAATGATGAAAATTGTGGAAGATAGTAACCCCATCTCTGGTAAACTGTACTTCATCCGTCCAGAATATCCTTGCAAAATAGTTTCGTTCAGTTTCATCTCGAAGCAGTAATGATCGACAAAATTCTACTCTCAAAAACTTGTCGTTTGAGGTGAGTTCCTGAATTGGTGTAAAATGGTACGGGTGTAAGTTTTGGGTATGAAGCACTCTCCATACTCTAGATGTGGCCACTCCAAGCATAATAGCTATTCTCCTTGTACTAAGGGAGGGATTACGGCGGACCAAATCCAAGATTCTTTCATCTAAGATTGCTGATCCATCTATAATTGATCTTTCGCTTCTTCGATGCTCTAGCACTCCGTGCTCCCGCAGACGTCGGTGGATTCTTGAGAACATGCTACGAATGGGACACCTCCGATTGGGATATTTTTCAGCGTAGTCCTTTGGCTTCACGATCTCCACCATTAGCTAGACCGTAGCAGAAGTGCATGTCCATTAATTCTTCTCGAGAGTATGAGTTTGACATCGTAATGTGTTGATGAGTTAACATCCAATTTGGAAATGGTTTTTTATTAAAAATGCGATGCCTTTTATTTACAAATTGCAAATATTTTGTTTTTCAATAAAGAAAAATTGCAGTTTTATTGTCTTAAGGTCCTAGCGGGGGTAGAACCCATCCTCAGCGGGCGGACCCAGACGAAATTGGCAGACCAGTTTCAGGATTAATCCATGGCTACTCCAATACTGTGTAACTTTATTGTATCCTCGTAAAACTCCGAATTTTTTTAAAAATAATAAAAAAGGGGGTCAATGTTTCACACATAAATGAGCCTACATGTCCAGCCGCGTTAAAACCAAACGAAACCAAACCAAACCAAAGGTTTTTCTTAGAAGCAGGTCGTTTGTTTTTTTTTTTTTAATTTCTCAAAAACTACAAGACATTTTTGCATCCGGTTATCTGATTTTAACTTAAAGTTAATAAGAGAATCGAATTCTTGAAAAAAACATAGTACTTAATTACATACAGTTTTGCAAAAAAAAAAAAAAAAAAATTGTTAAAATTATTTTTTTTTTCAAAATTTTGAGTTTGAAAATTAATTTCTCAAAAACTATTCCTTACAACAGCTTCGTTTAAAAACAAGATGAAAGAAGAAGTTTCATGCTTTACAAAGAAGTATATCACGGCATTGTGGATGTAACCGTTGATTTTTAATATTTTTTTTCCAAATTAAGTCAATTTTTTAGAAAATTGCCCCCCCGGCTAAGCGGGGGGGGGGGATAGACCCCCCTACGATTTTTTTCTTGTCTTGACCAGACCTACAAGCTCTAGCTTTCTTGCACACTGCTCGTGGGGCACCCTGCATATGTTTGTATGTATGTACATATGTACGTTATATTAGTGAATCACTGTAAATTATTCACTGCATTTTTCTTTTTCTATTATTTATTTGATGGCTAATGCCTACCATTATGTGGTGCTGATGATGTGTCACAATTTAAAAATACGAACATACATACTCTCATCGTTAGCCTTCTCATAAATGATCCACGAGCAACATTCACTCGGTATTTAAATATACATAATACATACATACATACATATGTATGTACATATACCGTGCGGACGAGAGCTGCTCGCGAAATCTATGAGCAGAAGAGAACACACTTCTCAGAAGAAAGAACAGGGAATACGGAAGGCGTGAGGTCGAGGAGATGGATTGTTTTACAACAAGGTAAAACGAACATGCCATGGCTACAAACCCAGAGCGGAGGCCTGCAGGGATGAACATGGAGAACTGGTAGTGGAATCGCAGTCGCTGCTGAGAATTCAGCAAGACCACTTCTGCAGATTGTATAACGGCGATGACAGACAAGATACCGCTGTCAGACAGAACGATCTATTCGTAATGGACGACGATCTAGGTAAGAGAATTCCGTCCACCCGACCTAGACGAAGTCAAAATAGTGATATCAAGACTAACATAAGTCTAATAAAGCAGCGGGCGCAGACGGCCAGTATGATGTACATACATATGTATGTTGGCGTTACAGTCCATGAAAGACCAAAGCCGAGCTTCTCTCAATCACCCATGTTATGTGTGGTTTTATTTTCCCATAGGTGAAAGGGATCTACAGTTTATTGCCGGTTCCGAACGGCGAAATTCGAGAAGCTTTTCTTGACAACTATACTACAGGGATACCCCGCTGAGGAGAAGCACCGTGAAAAACACGTTCGATGACATGGCTGTTGTCGGGATTCGATCCCGTTTCATCGGCGAGAGAGGCCAGCACACTACATACCTACTGCACCACGGCTGGTGCACGATTTTGCTGGTGAATAATCTGCGAGCTGGTAAGGTGCATGCACCATCTCTTTTGCAAGGTATGGTCGGAGGAAAGCATGCCCGACGAATGGAATCTGAGCATCGTTTGCCCGGTCCATAAGAAAGGAGACCCCTATAACTGCGCCAACTATAGGGGAATAAGTCTCCTTAACATCGCATATAAGATCTTCTCTGCCGTATTTGATGAACGTTTGTGGATAACCTGATCGGCTCTTATCAGAGTGGTTTCAGGCCAGGTAAATCCACAATAGACCAAATATTTACGCTACGGCAGATCTTGGAGGAGACCCAGGAATACCAAATCGACACTCACCACCTCTTCGTCGATTTCAAGGCTGCATATGACAGCGTGTTTAGAAATGAGCTATACAAAGCCATGTCTAGTTTTAACATCCCTGCCAAACTCGTCCGACTGTGCAGGATGACAATGGAGAATTCTAGGTGTTCCATTAATGTCGGTAATGAAAAAACTTAGACCTTTGATGTTAAGAAAGGATTTAACTTTTTCAACATCGTGCTTGTCCGTTCTCATCCCTGCAGGCTTCCATTCTGGCTTTATAACCTTGTCATGTTCGCTTTATCTGTTGATAAAACTTTCGAACGTCACGCCTGCAGTAACACCTCTCCAAATCCTCAATCGCGCGCTTCTCGTGCTCTTGCTTCTTTCTTCTGAGAAGCTTATGGTCCTCCCTTCTTTTTAACTCGTATAGCTCACGAGCTGCTGTTGTTCTTTTATGCAGCGGGGCCTTATATGCATCCTGCTTCGCTGTGTAAATTCTCCTGCACTCGTCATCGAACCAGGTGTTTCTTCGTGGTGGGGCCATGAAACCCAAGACTTCGGATGAAGAGCTTTTCAGGGCTTGTTTGCAAATGCTCCACTGTTATTCTATTGATAGCGTGGCGGATTGTGGTGTATTGGAGAGCTAAAGGGAGACGCGATCGGTAAAAGCATGAGCGGTTTCTGGCCATAGTAGCTTTCCAACGTCATAACTTTGTATTCTTACTCTACTCTACTCCACTGCGTTCGTGATATCCGTAGGTGCATCTTGGCCAATACAAGATAGTGGTCCGAGTCGCTGTTAACCCCTCGGAAAGTTCGGACATCAAGAATAGTGGAGGAGTGTCTGACATCGATCGCGATGTGATCAATCTGGTTGGTAGTCGATTGATCAAAAAATATCGCCAGGTGCTTTTATGTATATCGAGGTGCGGGAAGCGCGGGATATTTCGCCCCGTAGCAAGATCAATCAGCCTGTGTCCGTTATCGGTCCTTTACCATCCGGTCAAATACTAGTAAAATGAATAATCCGGTATGTTTTGCACAGGCAATATCAAGTCCAATTGCTTTTTTTAATAAAATCTCGACAATTGTAACCTCAAGACATTTTTTATTTTCTTTGTTTAAGCTTATGTAATAAGTATTTTTAAATTATCAACCAATTTAACCTAGTGCCTCTCTGTTTTCTAAAATTCATCAAATTAATCAAATTCATCAAAGAAAACTAAAAAAAAATCGGGATGTTTTGCAACACTGTATGTGTACATGTTCTATAAATAACATATTTCTTCAAATAGTTTTGTGACTTATTTGTATACGTAATCAATGATTCTTCGGAGAATTTTGCACATTTTCGTTCATTTTAAAAATAACCCTCCATGTTTCTGGTGTTCGGAAATTACATACCTGCTCAGCGATCCGTCGTTAAATTCTATAACTTACAGTATGGTTTGAAAAACCATTTTTGTTCTGTTCTTTTTTGTTCTTTTTTTTTTACAAAAAAACGAAGGATATACAGTCAAAATCGGCTATAACGACCTTCAAGGGACTGACGAATTTGATCATTATAGGCGATAGGTCGCTGTAACCGATTTCAATGTATGTACATATGTATATATGTAAATTAATCTGTGTTCAAGTACAGTAATGTCTTCTGCTGTATGGTTACCAATAAAGATTTCTCAAATCAAATTACTCAAAATGATGCTCAATTTGCCGTGGCATCAGTCGACGCGTGATATTCATGATAAAGCGAATGTGGAATTGTTATTCGAAAGGATCCAGAAACTAAATCAAGGTCTTATGGAACCCTGCGCTTTTGCTGATAATCCTTTAATAAACTTTTTCACCTTTCCTACTCCGCTGGACTTTTTTCGAGTAAGGTGGAAAACAGCATTTGTCCAGCCCAAAAAAGCGAATCATCTTCTCCCTCACACTGCCGACCCATTGCACTAACGTCTCTTCTTTCCAAGGTCATGGAAACGCTGATTAACCGTCAGCTTATGAAATATCTTGATTCACGGAAACTCTTCAATGACCGTCAATACGGTTTTCGCAGCAACAGATCCACTGGTGATTTGATGTCATATATCACCGAAAAGCGGAATCGCTCGTTTCACTAAGCAGGTGAAAGCAAAACTGTTGCACTGGATATTTCGAAAGCATTCAACAGGGTTTGGCATGAAGCCCTTTTGTCAAAACTACGTGCTTTCGGCATCGATGAGTCTCTTCTTCAATAGATTAGAAGCTACCTTTTGAATTGTTCAATTCAAGTTGTTTTGGACAGATTCAAGTCTGATATTCACTTTGTAAATGCTGGTGTTCCCCAGGGCGGAGACAAAACGGAGTCTCCGACAATCTTTCTTATTTTTATAAATGGTCTCTTATCTGTTACTTCTAATCCAATTCACTCCTTCGCTGACGACAGTACCGTCAGCTTCTCATATTCGTTCACTTCTTTACGACCCTGCACTTCGGCTATAGATAGTGGGCGGCAGCGTATGTTAAGCTCATTAAATTCCGACATCGACATCATCATCCAATGGGGTGAAAACAATGGAGTGGAATTGAATGCATCCAAAACTCAATGCTGTCTCCTGTCGTTAAACCACATAACTAACCCGCAGCCATTATCCATGAATGGCACTTGCTCACAGTGGCCGTGGTGCAGTGGTTAACATCACAGACCGTCGAGCAGAAGACCTATAGTTCAAATTCGTTTCGTAGCCAAGAAAAAGCAATTCCTATGCGGAAAAAAGTATGCAACACAGTTGTGAATGGAAAGCGACCAAACGTACTTCTGCAGGCATAACACTCACAGTATATCTTCTTCTTTGGTGGCGTTACAGCCCATGAAGGAGCAGAGCCAAGCCCTCTCAATCACCCATGTTGTGTGTGATTTATTTTTGACACAGGTGAAAGGGAACTACAGTTTAATGCCGATTCCGAACGGCGTGAGTCGAGAAGCTTTTTCAAGGCAAGTATACTACGGAGGGGCGCCGCGAAATAAACATTCGATAGCGTTGGTGTTATCGTGATCCGAACTCGCTCATCGTGCGTCAGAGTCCAACACACTAACCACTGAGCCACGGCGCCCTCACAGTATATGGTCAATTTAAATTCATCATCTGCGTATGCAATATTAACACCAAAAGTGCATGAACGAATTACTGTGAATTATAACCAACGCGAAATCAGGTCGGCTCTCGTCCTATCTAGGACAAACCACCCCTGGGAATAGTGAACGAACATCTACGACCCAAAAAAACACTGCACTCCGTTCAGGTTGTGATGTCAAAAACATCTACCTGAGCGAAACTCTCCTTCTCTTTGTTACCTTCGCTCGCACAACGTTCAAAACGTTATAAGGGCATAGCCTTGAGTGCGAGTGTAACTATGAAAAAAAAAAAACCTTAACTGGAGTGTCGCCAAGAATGCTGCGAAATGCTCAGGCTTCTAATACAGATGCAAGAAATATTTCTCACCCTTAGATCTGGCTACAATCTATTAAGCATTAATTTGCCCTAAATTAGAGTTTAACGCTCATGTCTGGTTCGGTGCTTCCGAGACCTCATTGCACCTACTAGATAGAATACCAAAACGCGCGATAAAACTGATAGGTGACTCCAGCATTACGAAAACATTAGACTCGCTGAAATA
The DNA here is from genome assembly GCA_951905685.1 of Eumerus sabulonum. Lineage (NCBI taxonomy): Eukaryota > Metazoa > Arthropoda > Insecta > Diptera > Syrphidae > Eumerus > Eumerus sabulonum. The sequence goes on along the minus strand of OX645062.1, from coordinate 56,427,904 downwards.
TCGCAGGAATGTTTCCTGTTGAAATAGCCAGTTGCATTCCGACCCTCCGATATTTCTCCAGCAACACACGCCTCTTTAGGAATGCTCACCAATATACCCTGAAGCCCGTTTTCGGACGTACCGCCAAATACATATAAGGAATCCTTCTTTAACCGAACCACACGAATCTGGGATTCCCTGTCGGATTCGGTCTTCCCCCTCAATACATCATGGAAGCATTTAAGATCAACATAATGTCATTAATTAATGTCATTCGCTTACACATTACATTGCTTATGTAATTTTAATCACGAAATCAGTTATACATGTTTGTTTTTATTTTGCTTTTGTAAAGTGGTCAAACTCCTTTGCTTCCGGTGTGAACCTGGGCATCAACCAACAAACTTCTCCAGCTGGCATGGTCTTTTGCCAGCTGTTTCCAGCGACGCACTCCCAGTTGGTTAAGGTCCCTTTCCACCTGTGCGCGGTCGTCCTCTGCTGCGCCGTCCCTCGGGGTTGGAGTCAAAGACTCTTCGGGCCGGAGCGGTGATCTCCATTCCCTCTACGTGGCCCAGCCATCTTAGACGTTGGATCCGTAGACGTACATATAACTAGGCCGATGTTGCTGTACAGCCCGTAAAGTTCTTGGTTGAATTTTGTCCTCCAGAATTTTCCTCTCGAAACGTCCAAGAGCCTCTTCATCCGCTTTTGATAACGTCCAAGCCTCAGCGCCATAGAGGAGGACCGTGATGATCAAGGTTTTGTATAGGAATACCCTAGTTTTCCGAGAGAGGACTCTACTATTCAGTTGGCTCTTGAACTCAAAGATGCAGCGGTTGGGCAAGAGTTATTCTGCGTTTTGCGTTTCATCTCAGCGCTGGTGTCGTTACTGTTTGTCACTATAGGGTCATCATTATATCATAGGGTCATCTTGGTTTTCCGAGAGAGGGCTCTACTTCTCAATTGCCTCTTGAGCCCAAAGAAACAGCGGTTGGCAAGAGTGATTCTGCGTTTTATCTCAGCGCTGGTGTTGTTATCGCTGATCATCAGTGAGGTAGACGAATTCCTTGAAAACTTCAAAGTTATATCCGCCCATGGGGACGTTCTGGCCCATACGTCGGTGTTGTCCGTCTCTTTTAGATGAAAGCAGATATTTGGTTTTACCCTCATTAACCTTGAGACCCATCTGAGCCGCTTCTACCTCAATGCTTACAAAGGCCTCATTGACGTCTCGCTGTGTCCGTCCAATCACGTCAATGTCGTCGGCGTACGCAAGCAATTGTGTAGACTTGAAATATGTAAGAGGTCATATTTCCTCCATGTGGCCAGTGACTCTTGCACGATCTTTTCAAGCACGGTTTTTTGATTACCGACCTTAATGGAGCAGCGAGAATTCTCCATTGTCATCCTGCACAGTCGGACGAGTTTGGCAGGGATGTTAAAACTATACATGGCTTTGTATAGCTCATCTCTATACACGCTGTCATATACAGCCTTGAAACCGACGAAGAGGTGGTGAGTGCCGATTTGGTATTCCTGGGTCTTCTCCAAGATCTGCCGTAGCGTAAATATTTGGTTTACTGATTTACCTGGCCTGAAACCACACTGATAAGAGCCGATCAGGTTATCCACAAACGGTTTCAGACGTTCACACAATACAGCAGAGAAGATCTTATATGCGATGTTAAGGAGACTTATTCCCCTATAGTTGGCGCAGTTATGGGGGTCTCATTTCTTATGGACCGGGCATGCTTTTCTCCGACCATACCTTGCTAATGAGATGGTGGATGCACCAGCTCATCTCCAGCCGCCTTAAGAAGCTCAGCAGACAGGCCGTCTGCGCCCGCGGCTTTATCAGGCTCAAGTCTTGATATCGCTAGTTTGACTTCGTCTAGGTCGGGTGGACTGAATTCTGTTACATCGTCGTCCATTACGAATGGCTCGTTCTGCCTGACAGCGGTATCTTGTCTATCATCGCCGTTATACAGTCTGTAGAAGTGGTCTTTCCAAATCCTCAGCATCGACTGCGACTGTTTGTTCTCCTTGTAGCAGTTCCCGTAGTAGATGTCGCAGTTTTTCATCCGTCTTTTGCCTGGTCCATTCCATCGCACTTCTTGGTGTGCGGTTATATCTTCTTTATAGCAGTTGAGGGTTTGCTCCAATTGATCGCCTGCACCCGGTCTGTTAAGGTACCTCACATTTCAGGTGCAGACTCTCAAGTCCGTTAGTCGTTTTCAGGGGTCGTCAGCTTTATATTCGTCCGTATCCGAGCCTGTTGTCGTTTCGGAACAAGTAGGTTTTTACGTGATAGGGATGTTACCCCTAAGCACAACCTCCAACCTGGAGGGCCAGGTTCTTCTTTCCCCAGGTACAAGGGGTTGGGTCGCTGCACACATTGGTTCACTACCTGGCGGGTGCCAGGGTAGCTATCCAGGGGGGGGGGGGCACGCGGAGGCTGTGTGTCAACTTGGACAGAGGTCGAAGCTGGCGCTTGCCATGTTAAACGCGATCAACTTCTTTGTTCGCTCCCTCTCCCATTGACCAGCTCATTGCTAGCTGATTTAAATAGTTCCGCGGGAAGTCCGTCTGCTCCAGCAGCTTTATAAGACTTAAGTTTCGATATCGCTATCTTAATATCGTCTAGGTCGGGTGGACGAGATTCTCTTTCGTCCTCCATTGTGAATGGTTCGTTCTGCATGACAGCGGCATTTTGACAATCATCGCCGTTATACAGTCTGCAGAAGTGATCTTCCACAATCTCAGCATCGACTGTGACTCCACTTAGTTGTCCGTGGTCATCCCTGCAGGCTTCTGCTCTTTCGAGCATTATTCTCTCCATCTCCTCGATTTCACGCTTTTCATGTTGTCGTTTTTCCTTCCTTAAAAGCGTATTTTCCTCTCTCGGTTTCTGCTCGTAATGTTCACGGACGGCTTTCGTCTATGCGTCTATGTTTGAAGATAGTTTTAATTATATTGTTTAGCGTAAGATACATATGTAGTTATAAAATTGAGCTTAATAAAATGATATAATATTGGAGAAAAAAGTTCATGTAACACCCTGTCACGAGCTTCAACCAAAGAAGCAAATATGGATATGTATGTATGTACACACTTGTGTGAATGATACGAATAGCTACTAAGTACAAAAACATTTCCTTTTCATGGAACAAACTCCGTAGCACGCGTAAACTTCCAAGCGAATGATCTGTAGCGATTTATTCAAAGCCAGATCGAGAGTATAACATTGAGTATAAATAAACAAAAGCTTAAGTTGAAAATCAACCAACCCCTCTTGGTATGACACACACGTTCGCTATCCCATTACAGGCTTTGTCGCTTGTATTCAACGTATCCATACATCCATACATACATGCATATGAAGTAGCACTTAACAACATTATACTAATCGAATTCGAACTTGAGTACCCGCTTTAGTCTCATACTCGCTCTCGCATGCCGGCAGTTGAAATGTTGACTTGGCCTGCTGCTGCGGGCGCAACTTACAGATTCATTCAGAAATGTTGACAAAAAAAAAATTAAATTGATTTGAGTAATAATTTCTTCATGCGGGGAGTGGTGTGATGTGGGTATAGAGGGATCACGAATTCTCATACATACTTCTTGCCAAAAAATCATCTTAAGAAAGAATGAGAATACCTAGATACAGTAGCTGAAGTGATGATGAGAATAACTTTCCACCCAACTGCAGATGGAGAAAAAGAGAAGTTGAAGCAGAAATATTAGAGGGAAAAAAGGAAAATTCCTCTAACCCTATCCTGCACGAATGGAATACACAAGTCAAGCCCGTACGCATACATGTATGTATGTACATCCATTGCCGTTCACAAGCACGGGAAACTTGACAAGCAGCCGTAGCAGCAGCAGCGGTAGCTAATAATATGGCAACTATGCATCATGAGCGCCTGTTACATTGGCGGCGTTCAGATTGCTATGTTGCCTGCTCTCTTTTCTTCATTCTTGCTCTGGCCTTCGGGTGTTCGGTGTGTTCTTTTTTCTTCCTTATAACTTAACTACACCGTCGTTGGTTTTTTGTTCGTCCATTCGCCTTCGTTGCGTTGCGTTGCGCTTGTGCTGGTTAAATTGAGAGTTTCCTCAAATTTTCCTCCTTCGAAAAAGCATTTAATTTCCAATTGTCTGCTTTTTCTAACTTGACCTCAACTGCATTTGCTGCACGCCTAGCATTTCTCTCGAATATCGAATTTTGACCGATGCACCGCGCGCATACATTTATTTCTTTATCTCACACACAGGCGCGCATCGGGTGGCTTATATTTAATTCGCCCATCGCACAACTACTACAAACAAGCTGGCAAATGATTGCGAGTAAATATATGTGTCTGGTGTACGGTCTGGCCCGGTCTGGTCGCCGTCGTGTGGGCTGAAGCGTGTTGTGAATGAATGGAAAACAGCTGATTGGAACTGAGAATCGTGTTGTGATACCCGGCGCACGTTTGTTGTATAATATAAAGTCGAGAGCGATTGTATGGCATTTTGCTTGGTCATCGAACTACTATCAAACTTGTTTGTTGCTCTTGTACACTCGTCGTATCTGTCAGAGATGCACACGGCCACTTGACTTAAGGTTCGTGTTGTTTTTGTTTTTTTTTTTTTTCTGTATTTTGTACAAACCCGTGAGAGATTGGCGAGAGAGAAAGAGAGAATTGAGAGGGAATGTCCTGTTATGGCTCGTGGTTGACGCTTGACGGTGTTTGAGCAGTTCGATGAGATTGTTATGTTGTATGTTTTATCTATACGCTCGTCCGTATAATTCTTGTGTGTAATTTCAATTTGAATTCCGGTGATGTTTTGAGATTAGAGGGCACGACTCGAGCACACAGCTGATTTTCGCAGCGAATGCGATGGAAATTGGAGAATGTTCGAATGGGAGGGAAATGGAAATGAGTATGAGAGAGACGGAAAACGGAGAATGAAGAACGAATTTGAGAAGGAAAACAGAAAGTACGATTGCAGTTTGGCAACACTCGGTTGTGTATCGTACCGTTGGTGATGGTTGTTAGTTGCTGTTGATGATGATGGTGATGGTGATGATGACGTTGGTTGTAACTGAAGCTAGTTGGCTGTGCCGATAACGAAGCGAAGAGATTTGTTGGGAATGATGATGAAAGTTTTTTTTTTTTTTTCATTCTTTCCTGTGCCCCGAGTCGGTCGAATGTCGAGACGTACTGACGTGTCAGCAAATTCACACAGAGAGAACAGGAAAAGAAAAAAAAACAATATATGTATACGTGTAATCAGGCGGGTGAATGCTGGCCTGTCGTCGGCCTAGTAGTAGTCGTATTCGATACTACGTCGGGTGTATTACGTTAATCGGAGTAAAGCGCGTTCGCCCGGGTTTATTCTCAGTCGGTTTGTTGATGGATTGAATTTATATCTTCTCTATGCTTTCCTAAACGATCAACTAATTACGTACATACATATGTAGATTGTATTGTGCTATCCTTCATTTATTCTTGATTTATTTTTTGCGCTTTATGAATTGTTAACTCGAGAAAATACATTATTAAACGGTGAATGAGAGGTTTATCTGTTGTTCTGTTAAGTCGATCGGTGTTTGTAGGCATGTGATACATAGATTTTTTTTGTTTTATGTCACCGATGACGATATCGCATTTATTTTTGTATGTACATACATATGTATGTAGTTATTGTTTATTTAACAAACGAAGCTCGTGCGGTTAATTTATGTACTGATATAATCTAGAGCGAGAGATAAGGGACAGGAACGGAAAGAAAAAAAATGAAATTGTATTCATTATGGTCATATGTATATTTATTTGTTTAAGCGATTATAGGATTGATTTCCATTTGTTTTTTTTTTTTATGCGCAAAGTTTATGGAAAATATTTAGAATCTGATTTTCTTAAGTGTGATGTTAGATAGTGTTGGATAGGGGACTTAGTGTAGTTTTTCCATGGGATGGTTAGTAGTTGACGGTCCTCATTAATGGAAGGTAAATCCTTCTCTAACTTGAAACCAACTGCGTTCGAATGGCACTGAAGAAGACATGTACATACATTCAAATATAAAAAAAAAAAAACAAACAACAAAAGAAATTGTGGTTCGGTATGATACCCACTAGATACATGCATATGTATGTATGTTCAAACTTTTGTTGGATTCGTCAGCGAAAAATAAATGATTTCTCCGGATAATAAGTATGTACACGGTGTATATAGATACCTTATGGCGTATAAAGTATCCACAAAGCAACAATTATATCAAACTTTTATGTTTGCTGCTAGCCAGACCGGTGCTTGGCGGGCAATATGCCGTTTTATACGGAAGGAGGTGGTGCGGTGCGAGATATGGAAGTGGGTTTGAAAAAGTGTATCTAAGGAATTTGAAATTGATTTTTGTTTTTTTTGCTTTTTTATTTGATTTTGCTTCCACTGCGTTCACCCTGCTCGCTTCGTTATCGCTTGGCTTTGTCATCATCGTCGCCGAAGTTATAGTGTTTTGTATCTCTCATCGAGTGGGCATTTAACTTGACGTTCGTGTAGTTTATTTATTTATTTATTTTTCACATGTATGTATACATACATACATATACATATATATACAAGTTGCTGCTGTGTTGTTTTATATCTCTCTCCCCTATTTCGTTATTATTTTGTCTACATTTTGATCGCGCTTTAGTATTTAGTCTTGTTTTCACCGTTCCGAATCGATTATCGTTTTTTTTTTTTCGTTATACTGTCGTCATTGGCGGATTTTATTAAAATTCATATTCTTTTCTACTGTTTTTGTGCGAATATAATATAGCTTCCATATAAAGAGACTGGAGGATCGCAAAACGATTTGAGTGAATAAAAAAAAAAAACAAAAAAAAAAAAAAGTGATTGGCGAGTTTGTAGTGAAAATCAAATCAAATCAGTACATACGTACTTGGAAATTCATCTAAAACATAAATGAATCAAAGTGCTGAAAGTGCGGTACATTGATTGTACATACATTTTGTACATATCTACTTACATAGGTTGGTTGTGTGTCACCTGGTGTTTTGCACCTTTCTCCGTTTTCACATCATACCTAGTTATAACGCCAACGAATCGGTTTTATTTATTTGTATCCATCCGTGTGTGTTGTGTGGTTTCTACTGCTTTTCGTCTGCCTTCATCTTTACATTTTGTCGTCTTATATTCGTTTAATGGAAAATGTAGCAGCAGCTGGATAATAATGAACGCATGCTATTTATATGTGAGTGAATGTAATTTAAGATTTCTACCTAGCTACTCATTTTTCTTTTGTACAAAATACATAAAACCAAAAGGATAATGATGATGGCGATGTTAATGATGAACTTTATTATATCTTAGGTACACATATTGAGTCGATATCTAATAAAAAATAAAGAATCCAAGGAAGAAGATAAACTAAAAAAAAAAAAACTGAATTTACATGTTGGTAGTGTTGTTTTTCCTTGATATTTAGTCTTTGGTCCTCATTTTCGTCTTGTCGTTTTCTGAGATTATTTTTCGAGTAGGTTTTTCAGTGTGTTCCCCTTCTCCGGTGCCATTGTGGTATGCTCTCTTACACATTCGTCTCCACACCCCGTCCGCTGTTCTTTCATCTTTCCCAAGTCCCAAGTCGACTCTGCGCTAATATGCTTCGGCTTTTGTTGTTTGTTGCTTTCTGCTGTTTTAAAGATATACATACATATGTACATACCTACATATGAGTACATTTGGACATACTCTGTCTATGTACATACATACATATCTGTCTACCTACCTACGAATCTATCTGTTTGCTTATATACAGTTGATATCTTTTAAGCAGTTGTACATATAGATAAATTCATATAATAGAGTTGTGTAGTTGGCAAGTATTGGTTGTTGGAATTGGAATTGGTGGTGCGATCTTGTTTTTGTTCATATTTCCGCTTATTATTCTCTGGTTGCTCTCTTTTGAACCAACACTCAATACTTTCGTATTGTCGTCGTGTTTCATTCGTCTGATACTCTACTGTCGTCGCGTACTCTCGCACTACTTGCAATTTTAATATTTTTTTTTTTATTTGAACCCATTCCCCTACCACATCCTTTTCTACGCCGATAACAAACTAACCGGTCTAAGAAGAATAATTTAATTCAAATAAATTACATATGATCCAAGTGTGAATGCTTAACGTTGTGGAAGTGAAGAAAAAAAGAAAAAAAAAAAAAACTCCCAAACCAGGAATGAAAATTGAATTGTAAAATCGTTGCCATTGTGTGTCGTCGAGTCGTCGATAGTTGCAGTAACAGCAACTGCGTCAGAAAAAGAAAAGAAGAAAGGAAGAATAAGAAAAGGAAAAAAATGAAATGAATAAGAAAATGTAAAAGGGAAACGGGATACGGGAAACCCGGGGAAGGAAAGGTGCAGTAGTAGATCAAAACTAGTGCGCACGAATTAGTCGTTGTCGGTTTTTACACGGTATATACCTACCTACATATACTTTTTTCCGAAATACAATTATTTCTTTATCTACTACTTCTACTTGCGAATCAACTTGTATATTTTTTTCTCAAATTCTAAAATCGGTTTTTTTTTTTTTTTTTTTTTTTTCGGTTTTGCATTGGTGCCTTTGGTGCTCCTTCGATTTTTATTTGCCTTAATTTTGTTGCTATCATTTGTGTATGTGTGTGTTCTGTTTATTTTTTTTTATGAAGTCATTCATTGGTTTATTTCGGATTATACCTACCTATCAGTATGCGCGTATCTGTCGAGAGTTGATGCATATTGCTTTCTTTTTTTTTTTTTCTCCTCCATACGCCTATTAATCGATCTTTTTATTTTTTGTTAAATAGTATATCTAATTTAGTTCTATTTGCAATCGGGTGCATTAATAATGCGGTATTGTTGAAAAGAAAAGAATATTACAGTGTCAGTTGAAAGCTGTATTACATAGGTTAAGTGAGAAAAGAATTATAACAAAGTGATTCATCATCATAACTCAGCGATGTAGAATGCGAGAGAATTAATCGGGGAAAAAAAAAGTAAAAATAAAAATCATCGAACAAGAGTTAAAGCAAAAATTTATCAAAATAGCTAGAAACGTGCCCCTGAAACTAATTGCTGTCATGCAAAATTGGCAGCCGCAATCTCAACAACAATTCAATATTGTTCATAGTAATCATCATCATCAACAGCATCTTCATATTCCTTCTCATAGCAACGTCAGCAGTAACAACAATAACAACAATGGGATTTATTATTTATTTTATAAAGATTTTTATGTGAGTGTTTTTGCTTAATTACTACATATGTATAGTATATGTACGTATGTGTGTGTATGCTTGTATGTACACTTCTTGGCTTATGTGAGAATTTAAAAACAACAAAAAAAAAAAAAAATATAGAAAATCGAAACCATTATCAGCTGACCTGGAATTGTGTGTAAACCAAAGAAAGAAAAAATCTTCTAAATTGGATTTCTAAATTAAGTTCAATTTGATAGCGTTAGTGTGCTGTGCTGTTTTTGGTATTTCTACCTAAGTATAAAAGAAGAAAGAAAATATTATCGCAGTTAATTTGGTTTCAAGGTTGAATTTGACTTATTTGACGCCATACTATGTACATCTCTGTGTGTATCTGCTGTGATAAATTGTTCATTGTTTATATAATTGAAGAAATGTATAAACCTGTAGTAGTCTAGTCATTGATGGTCATACAATTGTTTTTTTTTTTTTTTCGAAATCAACTTGAAGAGTTTTGAAACATTCAAGTGGTGGACGAGAATGTGACCTCAATTCAAGATTATTGAGTTTGAATATGTATCTATGTACATATGTATGTATGTACTTAGGTACCTCTGTATGGAATTGATCGACTTTTTAGTTGGTTGGTTGGTAACATGTACATACATAGTATGTACATACTTGCAGCTGGTTGTACCTATGCAGTTTTTTTTACTATTCACTTAAAAATAGATTGTATTTTGCCACGCGATTTAGTTATGTATTTGGAGGTTATGGGAGGTCTCCGAGGTCTCCCCATCTATTCGATTTTTTCACGCTACTGATTTCCACCTTTCAACAATGTTTGTTTCAAAATTTCCATATTTGTATGATTTGTAATTGGTATTCTTATCTTTTGATCGCAAATAAAAGTAGATTCGTGTGGTATCCTCACGAAATATTCCATATCTGTACATATCTATATGCATATACTTAAGTACATATTCAGTTGCATATGCATACATATGTACATATGTACGTGGATGCATGCGTACAGTATGGGGGAAATCTTATACAGCAACATGTCAAATAACTGATAATACAGTGTTGGGAAAAATAATAGAATCAAAGGATTATGGCATTTCGCATTAGTGATTCCTTAGAGAAAGATAGTTTATTTTTATTGAAAATAATCGAAATACGTTTCATCTTTTGCTATAGCGTTGCTAGATAAAAAAAAATAAATATTGTCAAATCGAAAGTTCTGAGAAAATGTATGTATGTATGTTGGCGTTACAGTCCATGAAGAACCTGAGCCGAGCTTCTCTCAATCACCCCTGTTGTGTGTGATTTCATTTTCCCATAGGTGAAAGGGACCTACAGTTTATTGCCGGTTTCGAACGGCGAATTTCGAGAAGCTTTTCATGACAATTTTACTACAGGGGGTTTTGTCAGAACCCCGCTGAGGAGAAACACCGTGAAAAACACATTCGATGACATGGCTGTGTCGGGATTCGATCGCGCGTCATCGGCGTCAGAGGCCAACATACTACCCACTGCGACACGGTGCTATGTGAAAATGGGTTAATTAAAAATTTAAGAAATTACGTTTGTGCAATGGACAGAATAGTGCATATAATAAAGTGTTCTAAAAAAAGGGTATTTACTGCACTGCATTTTCATCCCAAAGAAGAAACGAGAGGCAGAAAACGAAAAACAACGTCTCGGTTCGACGATCTTCTTGTGCGTCATTGTCGATCTAAGCCGTTTTCTTCTTCGGAGGAACTTAGAAATAAGTTGGATGCACCTGTGTCAAGCCGATCAATCAAGAACAGGTTAAGTGAAGCAGGTTTAATGGCAAGGAGTCCAAGAAGAGTCCCTTTTCTAAGTAAGAAAAACATACAACAGAGGTCAACTTTTGCCAACAGACATCTCTACCGTGAAAACTGGAACAATGTCTTGTGGTCGGATAAAACAAAGATCAATTTGTTTGGATCTGATGGAAAAATGCACGTGAGACGACCAAAAAATTCCGAATTCGACCCAAAGTAGGTACACAAAGAAAACAGTAAAGCACGGTTGAGGCAATCTTATGATTTGGGGCTGCTTCTCATCATCTGGTGTTGGCCAACTTTTCTGGATAAAGGACAAGTTGTGTGCTGTAGACTATATCAACAACCTGAATACGGTAATGCTACCATTTGCTGAAGAAGATATGCCTCTAAAATAGGAGTTTATGCAAGATAATGATCCCAAGTATTCCTCAAAACTAGCAAAGCAATGGTTCGGAACGAATAAAATTGCTGTCATGGAATGACCTTCACAATCCCCTGGAAATGTAAAGCCAGAAACAAAGAAGAATTGTGGTCCAAAATACAGGAAGCATGGTACTTTATACCTGCCGAAACCTGTGCCAACTTAGTTCACTCCATGAGACGAAGATGTGAAGCAGTGTTCAAAAACAAAGATGCTACGACCAGGTACTAAAAAAAGGATGAGAAGTAATTTATTACATGAAGAAAATAACAATTTTAGTTTTGTTTCTAAAGGGTCCGCCATATAACGTTTTTTTTTTTTTTTTTTTTTTCAAGTAGTGCTTATTTCGTGAACTTAGCTAGTATGTCTGATTTGACAGATAATTAGTTTTATCCTTCCGCTGAACGAATATGGTTGTGTATACGCTTGAACAACGCTGGGAAATATTGCGACATTACTTTGAAAATCATGGTAATGTTGCAGAATGTGTGCGAAAATTGCGTACGGATTTTGGAAGAAGAGAAGCACCGTCAGCCCCGTATGTTCGTTATCTTGTGAAAAAGTGAAAGAAACTGCCATCCTCATCGATAAACCAAAGCGTGAAAAGCCAAAAACAGTGCGTACATCCGAGAATATTGCTGCTGCGGCAGAAAGTGTGCGTGAAGCGCCATCAACATCAATTCACCGTCGTTCTCAACAATTGAACATTTCGGAGACGTCATTGAGACGAATTTTGCATAAAGACCTTGGTATGACGCCATACAAAGTCCAATTGGCTCAGGAGTTGAAGCCAACTGACCATCCAATGCGTTTTCGCTTCGCTAAGTGGGCATGCGATCGACTTACAGAAGATGCTGATTTTGCCAAAAAAAATCATCTCTTCAGATGAAGCTCATTTTGATCTTGACGGGTATGTAAACAAGCAAAATTGTCGCATTTGGGGCACAGAAAACCCGCAGGCATACATTGAAAAGCCGGTGCACCCAAAACGAGCCACTGTTTGGTGCGGATTTTGGCCCAGAGTCATAATTGGGCCATTTTTCTTCGAAAATGAGCAAGGAGTGGCCGTTACAGTAAATGGCGATCGTTATCGTGCCATGTTGAACGAATTTTTGTTCACAAAAATTGAAGAGGAGGATATTGGCAACATTTGGTTTCAACAGGACGGCGCTACGTGCCACACAGCCGAAGCTATACTCGATGTTTTGCGCCCTGTTTTTGAAGATCGCATTATCAGCCGCAGAGCTGATGTCATTTGGGCGCCTCGGAGCTGCGATTTGACACCGTTGGACTATTATTTGTGGGGTGCCGTCAAAGATAAGTGTTACGCCGAAAAGCCAGAGACAATTGACGCTTTAAAGGACAATATTCGTGAAGCCATTGGTGAAATACAGCTGCACACAATCGATAATGTGCTTAAAAATTGGACCGATCGTGTAGGCTACTGCATGGCCAGCCGAGGCAGCCATTTGCATGAAATTATTTTCCATTATTAACCGGAAGGATTGTACTTTCAAATAAAAAAAGAAATTTGAAAAAATATTCAGTAGTAGCATTTTCAAAAAAAAAAAAAAAGTTATTTGGCGGACCCTTTATTATTTTTTCCAGGCTAAAATCGTCAAAAAAAACTGAAACTGATTTTTTTCTTTTTTGTTTTAACTATTCACTAAAAAAATTATATTCGTTCATACATTACCATTATCTAAGGAATGAGTTAATATATGTATATTTCATTTATGTTTGCCTTCACGTTTTCATTATTTTTATATTAAAAAGTGCAAAATCGGGTTTGTTTCTATTATTTTTTCCAACACTGTATGTACACTGACGGGCACAGGCCGGATGAGGATTATAGAAGCATCGCTGACGACAATCTACTTAAATATGCATGACAACACTATGAACACACCAAATACATACATATGTAAACACATATGTATGTATATACTTACTGCGCCGTCATGTTTCTCATCTCTCCGTGCAACTAATCACACATATACATAATATGGGTACTCTCCACATTTGGATTCAATCTCAAACTCTACAACTACGCCTTTTCGTTAAACTTTCCACCGCAATTTCGCAATTTCTTGTTTGCCTCCTTTTCCACACTATGTATATGTATATACATGTATACAAACGGGTATTAATATGTAAGCCCTCTTTCTGACTGCTCCTCCTCATAATACCCTTTATATGTACATATATTAAGAATAGCAACAACACAATGAGCGGTGGGGCAGCAGCAACCATAACACAACAATTATCATCGCCATGGAATAAAAAGGCGACGTCGCGTCGTTGCTGTCCATCCCAACTGTTAAGCTCTTTTTATCGATTTGCCGTATGAAGAAAGTCCACTTTACTAAACTCTCATCTATACATCCGTACAACTGTGACTATATATACCTACGAATTAGTATTGTATGAAACGGCGTGAGCAGATACAATTTAATGTGCTATTCCTGCTTCATATCACAGATTTTACTTATTTGCTTTTCGTTTTCTTTCTCCTTGATATTTCTCTCCACATTTTATAAATGCTAAGTACGAGCAGATACACTTTGTACCTCCATCTTTTATCAAGCGTAACTACGTGCAAAGCAAATCATCACCCAGTGTGGCTCGGGCAGCAGTAATAAGCAGAGCAGCCATCCAGCAATCCACAGAATTAGAGTATAGAGTATATACATACGTATGCATAGATATCATCAGTCAACAGCAAAAATAAATGCAGACAAGTAAAGTAAATGAGTAAATTTGTTGCCATGAAAAGAAGACATCGAATACTACGTCGCCGCTGTCACGACGTTCAGATTCTCTTCTTCATGTTGGTGGTGTTTTCGTTCCAGATTTCATTATCCTTCAATTTTTGTATGACGCATCCACGAATTACGAGTACAATGGATATCTTAATACTTTTCCTCCCCTTTGCTTTTTTTTTTTTTTTTTTTTCTTTAATTTTGACACCGGTCGATAAAACTATGGAAAACACACAAAAAGCAGTTGTGTAAGACGACAATTAAGTCGCAAATAATAATCATGGAAAAGTGCGCAATAAATGAAAAAAAAGATGGAAACACCCATTTCTGCATGTTTCTACCTTCAACCTATTTATCTGGTTCCCTACTTGGCCTATTGAAGATATGCCTGAGAATTTGCATCCATGCTTTCTTAAAATCCAAACTGAAAGGTTTTATGCACATACACAGAGTCAGAACGGAAGCCTGTAGCGATGAGAACGGACACCTAGTAGTAGAATTACAATCGATGCTGAGCATAGGGAAAACACTTCTGCAGACTGTATAATGGCGATGTTAGACAATATGGGATGGCCGTGCTGCAGTGATTAACATCATCGACCGCCGAGCGGAAGATCAATAGTTCAAATTCGTTTCATAGCCAAAAAAAAAAAAAGAAATTCGTATACGGAAAAAAGTATGCAACACAGTTGTGAATGGAAAGTGACCAAACGTATTGCCGCAGGCATAACACTCACAGTATGTGGTCAATTGAAATTCATCCTCTGCGTATGCAATTATAACACCAAAATGTGCATGAACGAATTACTGAGAATTATAACCAACGCGAAATTTGGTCGACTCTCGTCCTATCTAGGACAAACCACCTCTGAGAGTCGTGAACGAACATCTACGACTGCACTCCGTTCAGGTTGTGTGTCAAAACATCAACCTGCGCGCAATTCACCCTTTCCCTGTTACCTTTGCTCGCACAACGTTCAATACGTTATAAGGCCTTAGCCTTGAGGCACAATAGATCTGCAAAGGTCGCAGTGCCGCATTGCTATTGATAGCACTAGCCCTATATATGTATATGTATATATAAAAAAAAAAAAGCCTTGAGGGCGGGTGTGACTGTAAAAAAAAAAAACTAAAATAACTAAAACTAATATATACCGCTGTCAGGCAGTAAGATAAATTTCTTAACGACGAAGATCGCAGGTAATTCCATCTCCCTGGCCTCGACGAAGTTAACGTCGCCATATCGAAACTCAAGGCCAATAAAGCTGCTGGCGCAAACGCACTGTCTTCTGAGTTCTTCAAAGCAGTTGGAGATGACCTGGTTAGGAGCATGCACCAGCTCATCTGTAAGATATGGTCAGAGGAAAGCATGCCCATTGAATGGAGTCTCAGCATCGTTTGCCCGATCCACAAGAAACGAGAACCCTTTGATTGCGCACGCTACAGAGGAATAAGTCTCCTTAACAACGCTCACAAAATCTTCTCTGCCGTTTTGTGTGAGCGACTAAAGTCTTTTGTAAATAAGCTGATAGGTCCTTATCAGTGTGGCTTCATGCCAGGGAAGTCATATCGACACACAACGGCAGATAGTGGAAAAAAATCATGAATTTCAAGTCGACACTCACCACCTACATATTTGTCGACTTCAAAGAGGCATGCGACCGCGTAATGAGAGACGAGCTCTACAAGTCCATGTCTATCTTTGACGTCCCTGCTAAACTCGTTAGACTATGCGGGATGACTTTTGGAGAATGCTCGAATTGGCGTAGAACTGACCGATAGTTTTGATGTCAAAAAAGGCAAAAAAGGATTTAGGCAAGGCGATGCGCCGTCGTGTGATTTCTTTAACGTAGTATTAAACATGATTGTGCAAAAATCACTGACCAACGCAAGAGGCACAATTTTCTTTCAAATCCTCCCAACATATGCGGATGACATTGACATAATCGGGATGTCAATAAGGAGCTTGCGAGTATTGAGGCGAAGGCGGTGAAAATTAGTTTGGCAGTAAATTAGTGCAAAACTGAATACACATATGTATGTATGTATGCTGGTGACTCTCACCACCGACGTCTTGGCCAGAACGTTCAAATTGGCAGACATACTTATGTAAGTTTGAGTTAGGGACTTCGTCTACCTTGGCTCCGCAGTGACCTGAAACAACGACATCAATTCCGAAATCAAACGCAGAATCACTTTTGCCAATCGCTGTTTCTTGGGGCTCAGGAGGTAATCGGGATTGGGTAATAGAGTCCTCACCCGAACGACAAAGTTGGCTCTATACAAGGTCTTTATTATCCTGCTGTACGGCGTAGAAGCATGGACACTATCAAAAGCGGATGAGGAAGTCCTTGGCCGTTTCGAGGGAAAGATGTTGCATGTGATTTTCGGTTTCAACCACGAGCTTTACGGGCTGTACAGCGACATGTGTCTAGTCAGGCGCCTACGGATTCAACGCCTAAGATGGCTAGGCGAGGGACGAGAGACGCAGAAACAGGGCGGCCGCACACGGGCTTTATTATAATATAAAAGTCGAAGCTTGCCGTGCGATGAATGTGTTTTTTGTTCTGAGTCTTATAGTCTAGTTCTTTTTTGAGTGAACTGCTAGGTACCGAACCATCGTATTTACATACATACATACCTTTGTGTGTCGTACGATGTCGGCCCCTGTACATACATACATATCTATGCACAAAAAATATTTCGACGCGCAATTAAAACTACCCTTGTCACGGCATTTATTATTTCATAAGAGATTCTAAGGTGTAATGCAAAGTATGTATAGTGGTCTATACAGCCACACGTCACGTATTCTCTGCGACAATGTGTTGATAATTGTCTACCATAGTGAAGGTAAGATGTACATACATATAGTCTGTGAATTGAATCTATAATTGCTATAATAGTGAACCTGGGCCTCAACCAACAAGTCTTTCCAGCTAGCTCTATCTTTTGCTAGCTGTTTTCAGTGTCGCACGCCCAGTTGATGAGGCCCCATTCCACCAGTGTGCGCCACCTTGGATGCGGCCGTACTCTGCAACGTCGTCTCGGGATTGGATTCGAAGACCCTTTCGGGCCGGAGCTGTACTGTCCATTCGCTCTACATGGCCTAGCCATCTTAGACGTTGGATCCGCAGACGCCATACTAGGCCGATGCAGCTGTACAGCCTGTACAATTCTTGGTTTAATCTTCTCATCCACTCTCCATTGACACAAACGCAACCGAAGATTGTACGCTGAATTTTCCTCTCGAAACGACCAAGGGCCCATTCATCAATTTTTTTGATAAGGTCCAAGCCTCTGCGCCGTAGAGGACCAGTATGATTAAGGTTTTATAGATGGTCACCCTAGATTTCCGAGAGAGGGCTCTACTACTCAAATGCATCGCTATAACCGGCGCACTGCGAATAACACCCACTGCAGCCCTCGAAACGATGCTTCACCTACTCCCCTTGGATCTTTTTGTCCAGGAAATGGCAAAACAGTGATTTAAATGAAGTCACGGACTACTTAATCAAGATGGGAGGGGAATGAATTCCCAAAAAAAGGCACTGCACTGAAAATATACACGGACGGGTGCTGGTGTCTATGCTCTAATCCTAAAAATCTGCAAATCCTTTAGACTACCGCAACACTATAGTGCACCACACTGGATATCTCGACTATTAAAGGGGAAATCCATCCACCAATGGAATCGCTTAAATATAAAATATCGAAACAGGCACTGCGACAGGCCAATAAGTGATTGCGTGACCTTAATACATGCAACTACAAGAGTCAAATCTGTATAAGTAGTCTGAATGGAGTCCTATCAAGATACTGCGCTTTAAGAAAACATGCTATATAATGACTATTGCATTAGGTGTCATGATGAGAAGTGGAAGAATCTCTATCCCATCTTCTATGCAATTGCCCTGCCTTAGCCTCCTCAAGATTTCTAGGAGAATGTTTTTTTTTTTTTTGTTGATGAACTGGCTGATCTATCCGTAACGGAGATCAACAAACTATCGAATTTTATTCAAAGCACAAAATGGTTCTAGAAATGACGACGACCAAGCCGACTCGAGTGGCAGCACAGTGGACACGGAACTTAATTGCCACATCAACACGAGGGCGGATCAATAATAGTACGGGGAAGCCTGTTTGCCAGGCGATTTACTGCGATATGTTGGGGAATTTTATGAAGAGGGCAGTGCGCCGACCCGGTGACACTTCCAACGTCAATAATTACTGATTCAATGGCATTTCCAATATAATGATCCCAATCCAATCCAGAATTTGTAAAGAAACTGTAGTAAACGTTGGCCAAGGAAATGTTCCCAAATACCCAACAGTTGCCGTTAGCCATTCTTTATTTTTATTTTTTTTTGTAGTTCGCTCAGGTTCAAGATTCATACTCTTATGCAACTTGTCACACAACCTGGATGAAGTGCAGATGGTATGGGTCGCAGATGTTTGTTCACTACTCTCCATGGGTTGTTGTCCTAGATAGGAGGAGAGGAACTCAACTGAATTTTCACATTGGTTTTAGTTCCCAGCAAATGTTCCATGCCCTTATGGTGTTGTATTAGAACTGCACACACAGAGTATGAATTTGAGGTGACCATATGCCGTCATCAGTATGTTTGATCACTTCTCATTCACAACAGCTGTGTTGCATAATTGGCTATGGAACGACTTTGAACTACAGACCTTCCGCTCGACATTCGGTGATGTTTACCATTGCACCACGGGCACCCCTATTTTGTGGATCACAACGGTTGCTATTTTGATTATTAAAATTTTGTCTCACTTAAGACCTATGCTTTTAAAGCAAAAGGTTTTGAACAAACTCAGTAAGTTTGTTCATTTCTTCAGCATAAAACTCTGGAGGTCTGGCTATGAACTCGTTAAATGCAGTTTTGGCTTCGATTATCTCGAAGTATTTCTCACGCAAGAAGTTGTTGAGGTGCTCGAACAAATGGTAGTCGGTTGGGGAAAGGTTTTTTTACGAGTATGGTGGATGGGGCAAGGTTTCGTAGTCCAGCTCGTTCAACTTCTGTAAGGTCGTGGAGAAAGATTTGTCATTTTCTATTGACCAAAGCCGGGTGTATGCGTTCAAGTTTTTCGTGCATTTTATCGATTTGTTCACAATGTTTCTCAGCCATGATGGATCAAACCAGGTGCAGACTATCAACTTAAACTTGAGTTCGTTTCTCTTCATTTGACCTATTATTTTGATCAGCACATGTATATTATACATGTAACTTGGCCACACTAAGTTTCACTGAAACAAGTAGTGATGTATTGACTGATTGACTTCACTTTTTCCTTTGATATGGCTTGGTAGGAGAGTCAAGTCACACATAGTTGTTGGATATATTTTGCTTGCGATGACGCAGATGCCACGCATACTCTTGTCCAAAAATCAGCGTCGTATCGACTCCCCTGAATTTTTAAATTTGTAGTTCTACAATATGTACATACATATGTACTTTGTTCATTCCGATTGTTTGTTTTTTCCTCTTAATTGATTGAATTTCGTTTCCGTCGTTACTTATTTGAAATTGATTAAATCATTTACTGATATAACCTAACCACTAGTAACAGGCGGGCAGGAGGACGTTGGGTGCGTATATTTTGCCCATACACACTCAGATATATTTACGTATATATGTATTTATGTATTCTAGTTATCTTTTCCTCTCCTTCACGATTTCAAGCATGAATCGAACCAAGCAAAGTACAATAGTAAGCGACACATGTTCTATCACCCGTTCAAGATTTGAGAAATAAGGTATACAACTTGGAATTAGTGTGGAGGAAAAGAATTAACGTACATACAGTGAAATCTCTCTTAAGTGGACAGCCGCGGGACCAGAGTTGTTTGTCCATATAAGAGAGTGTCCGCTTAGGAGGAAAAATAAAAATAAAAACGCAAATTTAAAAAGAACGGAAAATTATATTATTTCACTTTAGGTCCGTTATGTACGTATAAAATATTATAAGTCTATGCGTACATTTACACACATTCATATAATATTTTTTAAAAAATCTTCAATCCACCTTTGGCGTAAATTGTAACCTTTTACTATCACTAGTTGTCATTAACGCGCAAGATTCACTCTAAGTGGGGAAGCCTAGTAACTACCAGAGTGGTTACCAAGGGAACCCCGCAAGGTGGGGTCCTGTCACCTCTTCTCTGGAATGTAGTTGTGAACGAACTACTAATCAAACTGGAGAAAGAAGGCCTGGATGTTGTTGCCTACGCCGATGCCGTTGCCATTTCAATCTCAGGTAAATACCTATCTACACTGAATGACCGCATGCAATCGGCATTCTCATTTCTGTGCAAATGGGCACGGAGCTCGTGCTATTTACCAAAAAGCATAAAATCCCGGAAAACTGCCCTATCACTCTGCTCAATACCAGGCTAACCTATTCCTCTAGTGCCAAATTCCTTGGCATTATACTCGATAGGAAATTAACTTGGAAGAGCAATACAATTGAAAGAG
Organism: Eumerus sabulonum; assembly: GCA_951905685.1. Taxonomy (NCBI): domain Eukaryota; kingdom Metazoa; phylum Arthropoda; class Insecta; order Diptera; family Syrphidae; genus Eumerus; species Eumerus sabulonum. Next base: position 56,407,213 of record OX645062.1, on the reverse strand, counting down.
CAAAGAAAGCAACAATAGCCCTAGGAAAAAAATGGAGATTCAACACCAAAAACACCCTATGGCTCTACATCACGGTCGTTAGACCCATACTGATGTATGGAGTGAGTCTGGTGGTGTGCACTGGACAAGGCAACATACCACAAACAACTCGAGAAGGTACAAAGGATGGCATGTATGCATTATCGGGGCCCTCAGGTCCACACCAACGGCTGCGCTTAACATGATACAAGACCTTACACCACTCGTTATTTTCGGCAAGCAAATTGCCACACACACGGCCATAAGCCGAGCTATGTATGTAGCTCGACCATTTCGAGTTTGATTTTAGTCTTATGGCCGTGTATGTGGCAATTTGCTTGCCGAAAATATCGAGTGGTGTAAGGTCTAAGGTAATCACGTGTCGCGGAGTGTATGTCACTGGCCACTCCTCCATCCTGCAAAACAGGATAACTATGGCATAAAACTTGGACCACACAGAACCCACCATAGTCTTGGACAAAAACTTTACGACAATATATCCGGACAGACTAAACTGGACTCGCCAAACTCAACCCCGCAGAAAATGCGTGGATTTTTACACTGACGGGTCTTCAAAAACGGGGTGGGCAGTGGAGTATTCTGCAAACAACTTAAGCTGTATAAAGCTCTAAAAATACCAAATCACTGCAGCGTTTTCCAGTCGGAACTGTTGGCAATAAAAGAGGCTTTGTCTTGGCTGAAGTGGAACGTAATATCCACCACGGATATTCGCATTCTCACAGACAGTCAAGCAGCCTTAAAGTCGTTGGAGTCCTATGTGTACACATCTCTTAACGAGATGGCAGAACAGTTCAACATACAGCTTATCTGGGTACCGGGACACAGCGACATAACAGGAAATGAAAAAGCCGACACACTCGCCAAACAAGGAACGACGTTACAATCAATCGTGGCTTGTGAAGGAGTACCCCTTACAACCATTTAACATAATCTGACCAATCTGGCCAGGGCCGAGACGAACCTGAGATGGACCCAGGGACATACCTGCGTCATCACCAGGCAAATCTGGTCTCGGCTTGACAGTCAACGAACAAGGAGTGTAATCTCCATAAAAAGAACTACATTTACAAAGTCATCGGTGTCATCACAGGACACTGCCTCATTGGCAGTCAGGAGGAGGAGGTCGAATCCATTCACCACCTTCTCTGTGCCTGTCCAGCTGTTTGCAATATCAGGAAACGTTACCTAGGCTCTTACTTCCTTAACGGTCTGACAGATGTTCAGAATATAGGGATACCTGATCTTCTTAACTTCTTGAGAACCACAAAATGGTTCCACGAATAGGGGGGTAAAACCCCCTCGTAGCTGCACAACGGGCCTCCCTGGCCTATGTGCATTCTTCTCAATTCTGGGAAGGCTATGATCCTACCTACTTACCTACTATCACTGACTTCTACTGAGATCGGAGAACAGATGTCAGCTGTATTGTCTCATCATCTCCAGCTTTCAAAGGAAATTTTCACAAAGTCTCACAAACATTCAACGCCTTTTTGTAAGAGTATGAATCCAGTTCAGTCTCTGTTTCCACATCTGCGTCCATATCCTCGTTGTCGTCGCTTTGGTCATTCACACTTATTACGCTTGTGTCATCTTCGCCCAAGTTTTTATTCCATCCTTTATCGGTTTCAACGTTGTTATCACATGCGGTATACTATAAGTAATGAACTTGTTCGCAATCAGTTTTTCTGACAAGCGATGACAAATTTTGTAAACAGATTAATGGTATGTCGTCCTCTGAGGTGTCCTCTAATTCGAAGGTTTGATTGCGCAGAAACCCAGATTTCTTGAAGTAATTTTTTATTGGATCTGAAGAAACCTTGTTCCATGCTGCAACAGCCCGATTGATTGCATCTACCATATTAATTGCAGAAGAAAGCTCTACTACATTAACAAACTTATCCATTTTAGCAATTGTGTGATTGAGAACTTGTTCGCTCTATAAAATATTTTAAAATTTTTGATTATGCCCTGGTCCAAGGGTTAGTTAACAAACGGATGTGGTATTTGCTAGAAAAAATATTAAAGTGATGTTACGTAAAGTAAGATGAGGATATGAAGTCGCATTATCCAGAAAAAGTAAAACCTTCCTGAGTAGTTTTTTTTCATTTTGGCCTTAAAGCTGTTTAACCATTCTCTCATTATAGATGTTGTCATCCAAGCTCACTTATTCGAAAACCATTTCACTGGCAAGTTTCCTTTCCGTATATCTTTGAAGCAAAGTGGGCGTGCGGATTTCCCCATCCCAACCAGCTCAACTTCTCCAAGCATGTTCACACAATGTAACATGGTTAATCTTTCCTTGGAAGATTGCTCCCCTAAACAGGGACTCACCCCTGATATATATGTAATGTCCTTCATAGGGAGAGTTTTAAAGAACAAAGCCGTCTCATCTGCATTGAAGATATCCTTGGGTTCATTTTTTCAAAAAACTCAAACAAAATCATGGTTAGGTTAGGTTAATATGGTAGGCATAAGCCACACGTAGGCCGAAGTCGGCCCATTGTGATACCACCTGGATCAAGTGACCCTGATCCGCTACTTAAGAACCAACCGGTGCTTCTAATAAAGCGATGGAGTTGAGCTATCTTTTGGTTTGCTAGCTCACTTAGATTGTCAAAGAATTGCGCGCCGAGGTAAATTCTCCTGCGATTCGCAAAAGAGGGACATGAGCAGAGGAGGTGGTGTACTGATTCTTCCTCCTCGTCCATGCAGCCGCGATGGAAGTTATTGGAGGGTAGCCCTAATCTGGTGGCGTGCTTTCCGATGATGCAGTCACCTGTAATGACACCCACTAGAGTACTTAAAGTTGCCCTCTTGATTGTCACTAGGTCCCTGGTTCGTCCTAGGCTTAACTTAGGCCACAGTTGTTTGGTGATAAAGCCAATATTGCTCTCATTCCATTGGAGGTTGGTCTCCTCTATGGTTTGAAGTTTTATCATGTGCTTTACCGTAGTTATTGGTGTATCTATGTACCCGAGGATAGGTAGGCTGAGTGTGCTTGACCCTAACTTTGCGAGGGTCCCTATGCCCGGGAACCCACGGTATTTTAATATTGAACTGTTCAGCCATCTCATCTGGGGATAGGCGACAGTCAAGAGATGTCTTTGATTTGTGGGTTACCGCTGCCAGGGACTTTATCGCAGTTTGGCTGTCCGTACAAATGATAATATCCTTAGCGGATATAACATTGATCCTCAGCCATGTAAGGGCCTCTGTTATCGCTGTTAATTCTGCCTGATACACACTGCAGTGATTTGGGAGTCTGAAAGATAGGTCGAGGTTAAATTCCTTGGAGAAGACCCCACTACCTACACCCGACTCCATCTTAGAGCCATCGGTATAGAGGGAGATCGAGTCCTTTGGTATTACTTTCCCTTCAGCCCATTCCTCCCTGGATGGAAAGACAACTTCGAAGTTCCTAGTGAGCACATTCTGCGGGATGATGTAGTCCGTGTCCATGGGTACTTTGAAGTGGCTTAGAATGGTAGTATCACCTTTTTGAGATGTGGGCCATTTCCTTAAGCTCCTCATCCTTAGGGCCGCTCAGGCAACAGCTTGCTTGCTGAAAAGGTTCAAAGGAGGAAGATGTAATAGAATGTTTAGGGCCTCCGTGGGGGTTGGTCTGATCGCTCCGATTATGTGCATATAAGCTGGCCGATCTGAGTACCTTCCCCAGAAGGCTTCGATTGACTGCCTGGTCCAGAGCAGTCCACCAGACTACTACGCCATACAGGAGGATGGGCCTTATGACTGCTGTGTAGAACCAGTGCATAATGCTCGGTTGGAGACCCCACTTCCTGCCCACCAAAATCATATTAGCCAACCATTAAAGTACATCTTGTGCGCTTAAGAGAATCGTCCACTTGAGAAGTTGTGTCCATTAAGAGGGAGTTCACTGTAGTATGTACATGGTACGTTGATGCGTATAAGCATTTGAATATAAATTATTTCGTGAACACAACGCGCTTGAAAACAATACCTGAACACATTCGAGAACGTTATTGTATATAGAGACGTTGTAAATGGGCAACAAGGTCTAATTAAAATGAACAAATAACGTTGTCGTAGCATCAATAATCTGTATATGGACTCGGGCAGTCTAGCTACACATCTATATTTATATTTCATTTTGCGATCATCGCTGAATAAACATTATGTATGCACTGTGTATCCGATATATACTTAAGTGACGCGAATACGTCCGTATACACCTGTTTGACGTACAAACTGCTGCTGCTTGTTTCTATTCATTTATTAAAAGTATATCCATTGCTAGAGCAAGAGAGGAATTTGTTATTATTCTTTGCTTTTGTTTTAGATTTCCTTCTGCCGTCTATTTATCGGGTATTTTTTGTGTACTAGATAGAGGTAGATATTCTACTTGCGAAAATTTGCATATACAGGTTGCCCCATGAGCAGTGTGCCAAAAAGCTAGAGCGTGTAGGTCTGGTCAAGACAAGGAAAAAAATCGTGTGGAGGGAGGGGGGGGGGGAGTATATTCCCCCCGTTTAGGCGGGAGGGGCAATTTTCTAAAAAATTGAATTAATTTTGAAAAAAAAAAAAATTAAAAATCAACGGTTACATCCACAATGCCGTTATATACTTTTTTGTAAAGCCAGAAACCTCTTCTTTCATCTTGCTTTTAAACGAAGAATTAAGTTCACTTATTAGTTTTTAGTTAAAAACAGAAAATCGGATGCAAAAATGTCGTGTAGTTTTTGAGAAATTAAAAAAAAAACCGAAACCTAAGAAAAACCTTTTTTTTTTGTGTGTTAAGGCGGTAGGCGGTAGTTGTGGGCAAATTAATGTATGAGACATTGACCTCTTTTCTATTATTTTTAAAAAATTCGGATTCTTATGAGGATACAATAAAGTGACACAGTATTGGAGTAGCCCTGGATTAATCCTTTTTTTTTTTTTTTTTTTTTGCATTGATAACGCCTGAAAACTGACCTGTCAATTTCGTCTGGGTCCGTCCGCAGCCGATGGGTTCTACCCTCTAGGGCCTTAAGATAATAAAACCGCATTTTTTTTTTATTGAGAAACAAAATATTTGCAACCCAAATCTAAATAAAATGCATCGTATTTTTAATAAAAAAAACATTTCCAAATTGGATGTTAACTCATCAACACATTACGATGTCAAACTCATATTCTCGAGAAGAATTAACGGACATGCACTTCTGCTACGGTTTAGCTAATGGTCGAGATCGTGAAGCCGAAAGACTCTACGCTTAAAGATATCCTAATCGGAGGTGGCCCAGTCGTAGTATCTTTTCAAGAATCCATCTACGTCTGCGAGAGCACGGAGTGCTAGAGCATCGAAGAAGCGAAAGATCAATTACAGATGGATCAGCAATCTTAAATGAAAGAATTTTGGTTTTGGTCCGACATTATCCCTCCCTTAGTTCAAAGAGGATAGCTATTATGCTTGGAGTGCCCAAATCTAGAGTATGAAGAGTGCTTCATACCGAAAAGTTACACCCGTACCATTTTACACCAGTTCAATGTTTCATACATTCATTTGCTCACAAGTCCTGCCGCGTAAACACAAAAAAAAAAAAAAAAGTTTTTTTTAGAAAAAAGTGGTTTGGGTTTTTATTTTCTCAAAAACTACAAAACATTTTTGCATCCGGTTTTCTGTTTTTAACCAAAAACTAATAAGTTAACTTAATTCTTCGTTTAAAAACAAGATGAAAGAAGAGGTTTCTGGCTTTACAAAAAAGTATATAACGGCATTGTGGATGTAACCGTTGATTTTTAATATTTTTTTTTCCAAATTAAGTAAATTGTTTAGAAAAGTGCCCCTCCCGCCTAAACGGGGGGGAATAGACCCCCTCTCCCATACGATTTTTTTCTTGTCTTGACCAGACCTATACGCTCTAGCTTTTTGGCACATTGCTCGTGGGGGCACCCTGTATACATATGTACGTTTGCATGATTGTTTGGATATACAGTGGCGGCCACGTAATTACGGACAGTAAATGTTCACTTTTAAACTTCGTATAATTCGGGTATCTTACATGTTTTCTTCGTTAAACAAATGCAGTCTTCTCTTTTATAAGGGGTACCTATTAACTTACAAAAGTAAAAAAAAAAAATTAAAAAAAAAAATTAAATTCGCTATTTACAAAATAACATAAAATCAGCTGTTTCTGCTTGGACACGTAATTAAGGACGCTTTCAAATATAGCTTTTTTTTTAATTTACTTTACTTACTTACTTATCGGCCAGGGATCCATGGAGGATCTGAGCCTGAGCTATAGGTGCCTTCCATCCTTGACGGTCCCGGGCATGCTGCTTCCAGTTATCAAGACCAAGATGTCTTACATCCGCGATTACTTGGTTTTTATACCGGAGGTTCGGTCTTCCTCTTCTTCTCGAACCAGGAGGCTCGGAGTCGAAGACCCCCTCTTAGCTGGAGCGTTGATGTCCATGCGCTCGATGTGGCCGAGTCAGTGTAGCCGACGGATTTTTGCCTTCCGGACTACATCCATATCTTTGTACAGCTCGTAGATTTCGCGGTTGTGTCTTCTTCTCCATTCACCTTCCTCACAAACAGGACCAAATATCCGGCGCAGAATTTTCCTTTCGAAAGAACCAAAAATCAGCTCCGCTGTCCTGCTCATCGTCAAGCTTTCGGCTCCGTACAGCAAGACTGGCAGTGTGAGCGTTTTGTAAAGATGAAGCAATGGTCCTATGGATCAAAACAATGCTTATGCACAGGACATCGACCGCTGATGCAGGCCAAATAAGGGCTGGGCTGCCCACAAGGTGGCGTCCTGTCTCCGCTGTTATGGTGTATGGTGGTCGATTCTCTGCTTGATGCTCTCAATGCCTCTGGAATCTATGCCCAGGCCTATGCGGATGATGTTGCCATTCTTTCTGTCGGCTCATGTTTAGCGACTGATCGATGATTGGTGTACTAGAAATGGGCTGTCAGTCAATCCTCTTAAGACCCATGTCGTTCTCTTTACGAGAAGGAGGAAAAATACTGACATGACTCAGCTGGTACTAAAAGGCACTTCCATCCCGATATCCAAGAAGGCTAAGTATCTAGGAGTCATTTTAGATAGCAAGCTTCTTTGGTCAAAGCATGTTGAGTCAAAAACCACCAAAGCGTTGTCAGCTTTCTGGCAAGGGAGCATTGGGGCCTATATAGGGCGTCGATTCATAAGTATCCGTCAAGACTCCTTAAAAGGACGAGAATGTAATGACTTGAATTGTCAGCGGACAATGACAATAGGATCTTTCGTCAGTTGATGGCCCATATCTTGATCGATCACCCCGTCTTTCTGAATTTCATTTAAAAATCTTATGTCAGTATTGGAATGTCCAATTACTCGTCGTCCAACTAAAGCCCCTGTTAGCGAAAACCATATGCATGAATACAATTTTAGGCTCTATTCTGATGAGTCTCAATTGCCTTGCTAACAGGAGAAATTCGTTTAAAATGTGCATGCCAGCATATGATGGATATGAGTAATCCTTATTAACATTTGTCAAAGGGAGCACCCTATCTTCATACAACCATATTATGGTAGGTTCTACCAAAAGAACAAACTAATGGCATGAGTCTTGATTGATCTTTATTTTCCTCGTTGTACTCCTCATATACATAAATACATAGGACACAACAACTTCCACCTTCGGATATACTGGATCATAGAACCAACAGCAGCCTATCTGACAGATCTTCAGTACTTAAAGTTCCAGGCAGCGATGGTATATTCTCAGCCCTCCTTCAAAAGAACCTAGACTATATTCTAAAACTATTACCAGTCTTCTTTAGGCACAGCCTCAACATGGGCTACATCCCTCAAAGCTAGAGAGGAGTCAATTTCATTTTTCTATTATGTAAAACCTTGAAAGTCCAGTCTTAATCATCGTCTTGTCAATCTGACTTCCTTTCTTATGCTTGACTGACGACCTACTCTGCTTGTTGACCGATCTCGTCTGTGAAATCAGCAGATATACCGACGATCTAGTAATGTGATATGAATCATTTACCTGCGAACGCATGTAGCATGCACTTCAAACCATATATCACTGGTGCATCCTGTGATATCATCCTCTTAGTCAGTCTAACTGGTGCAAGTATAGGTTTTTTCAATGGAGTTAAAGGTCGGGGTATTGATCTTGATAGGAAGCTCACCTGAAACAACAACCCAAACATCAAAATCTCCAAGGCGATTAAGGTACTCTGTACCTGTCATCGATCAGGCGTTAAAATTTGGGAGCTTGCCTCCCTTATTTTAGACCTAGTAAGACTTATCATTATCGATAACTCTGTCGTATGGTGGAGCAAAGCTGAGAAAAATAGCAGAATCAGAAACTCCAGCGTTACCAAAGACTGGTGCTGTGCAGTCATGCCCTACAGTAGCCCTTAAGGCATTTGTTTCTATTCTACTACGAAAATGAAATCCGGCATTGCTGTTGATATATTCTACCCTAATTGTCATGCGTTGGCGCTGATTTTTGTAAGCTGAGCTACATATATGGAATCAATTGATGCGCCAATATGTTTCTTGAATCAGGTGTCAATGGTATAACAACCAACATCCTTACTGACCGCTAGGTACCTCTAAGTTCGTCAAGCATTATCTCCAGATTGGTGATGGACTTCCGTAACTCTGTCCAAGTTCTTTTCAAAAAGAACAAAGTTGTTCTTTGGTGGATACTGAGGTTAGCCTATGAGGCAGCTGCCCAAACTAGCAAAGCAGGGCTCCTCCAAAAGTTGCATTTTAGCTTCAAATGTTCGTCAAGCATTATCTCCAGAATGGTGTTGGACTTCCATAATCGTGTCCAAGTTCTTTTCAAGAAGAACAAAGTTGTTCTTTGTTGGGTACTGAGTACTGAGGTTGACCTATGAGGATTTACTGCACCACGGCCACCCCAGCCACCCACGGCCACTCCGGCTGACCAACTAGCGAAGACGGGTTGCTCCAAAAATTACGTAGACGCCAAATCCTTGCTTCAAGTTCTCTTCAAACATTATCTCCAGTATGGTGTTGGACTTCCATAACCCTGTCCAAGTTCTTTTCAAGAAGAACAAAGTTGTTCTTTGTTGGGTACTGAGGTTGACCTATGAGGCAGCTGACCAACTAGCGAAGATGGGTTCCTCCAAAAGGTACATAGACACCAAATCCTACTGTGAAACCCCGAAATCTAGTATTTATGTATGTCCACATGGGAAAGAGAAAATATCTGTCCTATTGACACCGTTTACAAGAACCTTGGACTGAAAGGGACATGATACCAAAGAACTCGCTAGTTACCTTGCCCTGCGCAGCAGTCTCATAAACCGACATTGAGGGCAATCTACTGACAGACTAGTCGAGAATGACGAAACGTCCGAGCACATTCTCTATGAATGTAGTGCACTTTGTCATATCAGGAAACGTACCCATTTCAAGGAAATTGTGTTCGTAGAAGAAAGAAGTTGCCGATCAGGAAAATGAAGGATCTTTTCGCCTAACTTGGCAGTAAGGCTTAAGTGAAGCACTATGCTAGCTAATTAAAAAAAAGAAAATCTCTATTAAGTGTAGCGATCATCTAGTGCGTCAATGTATTGATTAGCCTATCCACTTTGTTTAACTGAAAGAGTAGCAGATAGAAAAGAAGGGAATCAGGATGAACTGTGTTAGGATTATGGCTTTCAAGGAATTTCCTCTTCAGTGTGGTGCACAAAGGAATATACAGAGTGAAGTAAGAACAAAAAGTCGCAGTAGGCATTTCGTTCCAGGTAGGGATTAGACGCACAATTTCGCTAAATGTAATATGCAATATATGTATGTATGTATCACCTGTACATAGGTGTTAACATTCTTGTATATGTATGTATGTACATATGTACGTTCGACCATCCATGTCAAGTACATGGAGGGCTTTCTAAAAAATTTAAGAAACAAAAAGTGTACATAGAGGGATGGCACGGTATGTACATACATATTTATGTACAGACACAATCCAGGTGCATTTCGTATGAAATACAGCAACTGCTAAACAGAGGATATCTGCATGAATGCACGAATTTCAACAGCATACACATTAGGAGTAGTAGTTGGTTGAAGTAGAGAAAGAAGCTGGTGCACTGGAGCCTCACGCAGGTGAGAGGAAGATGGCGTGCATTTTTAGGCATATATACACATTCGATGAACGATGATAACAAAACGTGTGGTGCACTCTATTCGACTCTGCACTTAACATTCTAAGCTTGGAGCATAAAGCTCATTCCCCCCGTTTGAGGGCCGGCCAGCTGGTATCTGCATCAGTTGCACGAAGAAGTGCATATTAGCAAGAGGTCTTTAGGAAAAAAATGTCTATACTGTAGGATCGACGGAAGCTTTTTAGCTACATGCCTATACATACATACATATGCATCTCCTGTAACAGTTGCGGGGTGATTTTCAGAGGAGCCTAAAGAATTGGATGCTGGTGATAGCCGTTTGCTGCGTTTCGAACTTTATTTATTCGTTTTTTCTTGTTTTTCTTCTTGTTTCATTTGTGTTGGCTTTTTTGTCTTTTTTGTTGTGCCTTGATGGCCAGCCCCCTTTTCTGACAGTCATGTCTCCTCTCCGTATTGCAATGTACTCTTCTTACGTACATATGAACGACTATATAGTGTGTGTGTGTTTATTTTCGTATTTCGTGTCGAATGCGGTATATAGAGTTGGGGATGCTGAGCAACAACAGATTGTGGAAAGAATTAAGCGTATCTATGTGCGCCGTATGACGATGAAGATACTATGCTTTTGTATAAATATAATACCTCAACTATGGACGACATGAACAAGGGGGTAGAGAATTCATACATACATACATTATGTATGGATGTATGTATATAAATATACTCAGCTACTTACATACAAGTACAGAGCATATATGATTATGTGCATGGGAAATGAAGAAGATGAGAAACGTACACGTTGGCTGGTTGTTGCCAACTTCCATTTTTGTTTTTTCGTTTGGTGGATTTACTTGCTCTTGTGCGTTCAATTGGAATTTTATTAAAGTCCTTTTCTGGTAATGTTTCCCGTTGGGTTGAGAAACAATAATGGCCGCGCTAAACAAACGATGATGTCAGCGATGGAACAAGAGTTGACGATGCTTCTACGTACTATATATCTATGTACGATTTTATTTTTTTTAATCAATATCGATGGACGAAAAGATGCCATTTTTTATCCAAATCAAGTTAAAAAAATGTTGGCCACCGGCAACATTATCGGCTATAGGTATAATCAAAAATAATTTGAGAAATCCTTAAGGGCAGCCAATGATCGTTCGCAGTCGCAGTTTTCTCGGTATAGTTAAATTCTGGTAGGCACCTACAGTACGCAATATTCGTAATAAAATGGTTACCTACATATGCACATATATGAAAGACAGAGAAATAAACGATTGAGCTAAGAGGCCCAAGAGGTTGTCCAACTTTGCCCAAAACTTAACGAACTACCTAAGCATATTTACCGGCTTCAAAAAAAAAAAAAAATCTTCACCAGAAATCATCCTCGATAATATATAGAAAGAGACATTCCTTCTATCCATTTTTGGATTTTTTTTTTATATACATACATACATACATATGTATATACAGGGTGCCCCACGAGTGATGTGCCAAAAAGCAAGAGCGTGTAGGTCTGGTCAAGACAAGAAAAAAATCGTATGGGATGGGGGGGGGGGGGTATATTCCCCCCGTTTTAGAAATTTTCTATAAAATTGACTTTATCTGGAAAAAAAAATATTAAAAATCAACGGTTACATCCACAATGCCGCGATATGCTTTTCTGTAAAGCCAGAAACCAATTTTAACGCGGCTAGACTTGTAGGCAAATTAATGTATGAAACAATGACCTCTTTTTTTATTATTCGGAGTTTTGTGAGCACCGTGGCGCATTGGGTAGTGTGTTGGCTTCTGACGCCGATGACACGGGATCGAATCCCGACACAGCCATGTCATCGAACGTGTTTTTTACGGTGTTTCTCCTCAGCGGGGTTCTGACAAAACCCCCTGTAGTAAAATTGTCATGAAAAGCTTCTCGAAATTCGCCGTTCGGATCCGGCAATAAACTGTAGGTCCCTTTCACTTATGGGAAAATGAAATCGAGAGAAGCTCGGCTCAGGTCCTTCATGGATTGTAACGCCAACATACATACATACATACATTTATGAGGATACAATAAACTGACACAGTATTGGAGTAGCCCTGGATTAATCCTTTTTTTTTTTTTTTTTTCATTGATAACCCTGAAAACTGACCTGCCGATTTCGTCTGGGTCCGCCCGCCGCCGATGGGTTCTACCCGCAATAAAACCGCAATTTTTCTTTATTGAAAAACAAAATATTTGCAACCCAAATGTAAATAAAAGGCATCGCATTTTTAATAAAAAAACATTTCCAAATTGGCTGTTAGCTCATCAACACAATGCGATGTCAAACTCATACTCTCGAGAAGAATTAACGAACATGGATTACTGCTACGGTTTAGCTAATGGTCGAGATCGTGAAGCCGAAAGACTACGCTGAAAGATATCCCAATCGGAGGTGTCCCATTCGTAGCATGTTTTCAAGAATCCACCGACGTCTGCGAGAGCACGGAGTGCTAGAGCATCGAAAAAGAGAAAGATCAATTGCAGATGGATCAGCAATCTTAGATAAAAGAATTTTGGATTTGGTCCGACTTAATCCCTCCCTTAGCACAAGGAGGATAGCTATTATGCTTGGAGTGCCCAAATGTTTCATACATTAATTTGCCTACAAGTCTAGCCGCGTTAAAACCAAAAAAAAAGGTTTTTCTTAGAAAAAAGTGGTTTCGGTTATTTTTTAATTTCTCAAAAACTACAAGACATTTGGTTTAAACTAAAAACTAATAAGAGAATTGAATTCTTGAAAAAAGATTAGTACTTAATTACATACAATTTTGAAAAGAAATTAGTTCGAATTTTTTTTTTTTCAAAATTTTGAGTTTGAAAATTAATTTTTCAAAAACTATTCCTTAAAACAGCTTCGTTTGGAAACAAATGAAAGAAGAGGTTTCTGGCTTTACAAAAAAGCATATCGCGGCATTGTGGATGTAACCTTTGATTTTTAACGATCATACGATTTTTTTCTTGTCTTGACCAGACCTACACGCTCTAGATTTTTAGCACACCACTCGTGGGGCACCCTGTATACATACATATATATGTATGTATATGGGGCTAGCGCTACCATTAGCAATACGGCACTGCGACCTTTGCAAATCTATTGTGCCTGCTAGCCGATTAGCCGAGGAGCCTCTCCACTTCTTTAATGAAGTTGAGAATGCTTCTCGTAGAAGCCAAGGTGATCCCCTCAGGAGTCATAACTTCACTGAGAAGGATAGATACGCTTCCTAAGATGGCAGAGAGCAGCACACTCACATAGTATGTGTTCTGCCGTCTCTTCGTCCTCGAGACAGCCGACACACAGTTTCGGACGAGAGGCTAATTTTGTTTGGATGATATCTCAGACCAGAGTGTCCTGTTAGGTAGCTGACTAGTCTTCTGAAATCCACCCTATTGATTTTGAGTATGTCACTAGAGTGTTTGTGCAGGGGTCGTATGAGTCGTTTAGATTGACGGAGTCCCCGAACGCTGTTCCAAAAGGACAGGTGTTGCAATTTTTCCCACTTGTCAGAGAAGAAATTTATCTTAGACCCGGGAATGCCACAGAATAGTTCCGGTCCTATGTATATGCATATTTATCACTGGAACCTTTCCTGGCAAGTTGGTCGGCAATTTCATTGCCCTTGACACCTTTATGTCCTGGCACCCATCAAAGTTTAACATTGTTTCTTTTGGCGAGGTCTTGTAGGGCGTCATGGCATTCCTTGACGGTTTTTGAGTTCCTACTGTGCGAACCCAGTGCTTTAAGCGCTGCTTGGCTATCAGAGAGTATGTTGATGGTTACTCCTCTAATACCAGTCTCGAGATTTAGATTGACGCATGTTAGGATGGCATGCAGCTCTGCTTGGTAGATGCTGGGACTTATTCCCAGGGCCTTCGAGATCTTGCGTTTTGGTCCAAAGATGCCAGAAGCCATCTTGGAGCCATCCGTGTACCACCTAAGGCCTTTGACATTTAGCAGGGGATCACTGTTTTCCCATGCTGAGCGATTTGGGATCAGTATCTCAAATGTCTTGTCAAAGATGAAGGTGTGCGGCAATGCGTCCGAGACCGTAGTAATCATATCCAGCACGGGAAGGTGTTGTAATATGGACATGTGACCTACGGGTCTACATGGGATATTTGTTCCTGCGTAATGCTACGTTTTTAATAAAAAGGTGCAGTGGAATGAGTCCAATGAGTGCTTCTTGGGCTGCCGTAGGGCAGGTTGGCATAGTGCCTGTGATGCCGAGACACACTAGTCTCTGAAGTCGTTGAAGCTTAACAATTGTAGTTTTTTGCTCAACTTTTGTCCACCATACGGTGGACCCGTAGGTGACGATAGGCTTACTATCGCGGTGTTTAACAAGTGGACTACCTTAGGCTTAAGTCCCCAGGTTTTACCGTTAGTGCTTTTATGAGTTTATTTTTCATATTGGAGTTCCAGTTGAGTCTGCGGTTTAGGTCAATACCTAGATACTTTACCTCCTCTGAAAATCCTATGTGTGTGCCATTTAGAAAGATTGAGCAGGGTTTTACCTTTCTCCTCTTTGTAAATGGGACATTTTTGGATAGTAGGATTTTATTTGAAATACGATTTTGTTGTTAAGCCCAATTCAATTGCTACGATATTTGTATTTAGGTATATAGAATACACTCATCCAAGCTTAGTTAGTAAGTAGCACCGGGGCGTATTCACAATTATTCATCCCATGCGTAAGTAGGAATTAATTGGACTAAACACGAGCGGTCGTCCAGGCATTTACTTTATTCGTCTGCTACTTTGTTCTCTCTCTCTATCTATCTTTGCGAAATTGCTTTCAGTCGTTGTCCGTTTGATTTAATACCACTTAAATGTGTGTATTTGTAGATAATCCTATTTTATCTAGTTTTCGAATACTATATCGTGTCGATACCACCTTTTGGTCTCTGCTGCGTGACACACGACTACGACGACGACCTTATTTGGACAGCACCTCCGCATATTCCGAAATCGGTGGTTGTTATAGGTAATTGTATCTATACAATGTACATATGTATGTACAAACCTCCTTATATGTATGAATGTATGACACCCATTCTCCAATATAATATAATATGAATGTATTTACGGGAGATAGTACACATATGCTGTGTTACTCTCCGATCTCGTGGAATGAACAGGGATTGTTGTGTTTAAATAAGTCCAGGCTCCGAATGGGCTTTATATTGGTTTATCCTTCATTTAAACTTCGAAATTCAGATATTGATTCTATAATGGTGCGGGTGCCCCATGAGAAAGAGATGGAATGAGGGAGGAGAGCAAACGAGAGAGAAGAGCGCGGGCATATAGTAGGGGAATCTACGTTCAAGGCAATATTCGGTCGCCTGTGATGATATTTCACAGCAAACAAAAGGAAAACAAAAAAGGACATAAATAAATTAAAGAAGAAGAAATGTTGAGAGAAAATATTTCGATTGTACGACAGAATTTCCCATAAGGAATGCCATAATACTTGAACAGAAAACGGCACGGGTTACAGGAGGAATCCTTTAGCAACGCTCCTCCTTGAAATGTTATTATGAATTAATGCCCTCCAATGCAAATATTACACGCCCAAGTGCTTGTCGGATGACGATAGATGTATTTACATGAAATGCGTACGTGTATATATACATACATATATATAGATAGAGATGAAGGTGATTGCCAGCTTGAGAGAAACGGATACTCGTGTAGTGGAGTAGTTAGAGCCGAACCATACCCCAGTGTATGATGAGCCTGGTTGCATTTTACTATATTTCATTTCAATTAATTGTACCTACTGTTGCAGTTGACGATGTTGCCATATAACAAGGGTACTATCCCATTTTTTTGTTTTTGCGATAGAGATTTTCTCTCGCTGTTAGCATCACAATCGGCCACCCGTGTCTCGGTGTTCACTGCTCTCACACTCACTCCACCCATTGTAGGACCGTGTCGTTTTACTGTTTCCCTCAGTTATACAACACTTAGATGATTGAGCTTAGTTTTTGTTGGTAGTGTGCGCTTTGTCGACTGGAATAGTGCTTGGTAGCCCGGTTGGGATATTGGCGGGTGGTGGATAGATGATGGGGGTTGAGATCTCTGAGAATAGTCTGTACTACTATGGACATATGGAATCTCACTGTTCCTGGATAAATTTGTATGTGATGGCAGCGCGGCAGTACGATTTATCCTTTGTGCATACTTGTTCTCCTTTTTTAGATGGTCCTTTTTGATGCTTTCACTGTAGTCGTTACTTTGGTATAGTCTACTGTCGTCGTTGTATTGGTGGTGGGAAATATGCTGGCATAATGCTGGTGCTGGTGTGGTGGCTGATTTTATTAGATTTTTTTTTCCTCCCAGATACATATTCGTTAAAATTTTCGGAAACATTCGGTTAAAGAGGATTTCTGTTGCGAAGGACATTGCAAAAGGTTTCGAGTTGTTCGCGAGTACGCATATGTATCTATATACGTATATTTGTATGTATGTATGTATATGCGTTGTATGTATCTGAAGTTGTTTATATAATCTAGTAAATAAGTTTTTCTTTCTTCGTCGTGTTCCTTCTTGGTTTGGTTGTGGGCGTTTTGGGAGCATGCCGCGAGAGTTCTGCTTTATCGGTTTAAAATATAACTTTTTGGGTGTGGCTGAAGTATGTGTGTGATGCAAAGAGGTGAAAATGTTGAAAATACAAAGGATAAAGGATGTTTGATATAGAGAATGGGGTTGCATTGAAGGACGAATAGTAGTTGAACATCAATGGCGGCGAAAATGTATAGAAAATGGATTGCATTGAAGGACGAATGGTAATTGAATGTGTATCAATGGCATTCTACTGACTTTTTTTATTTAAATATTCCTTGAAAAATGTTGCCCTCAAAGTAAGGTAAGCAAAATGTTGTCATGGCTCTGATTATCGATCGTTTTTATAAACGACAAATGCATTTACCTCGAGCTCTTGTTTTATTATTCATCACATTTGGTGTCATGTGACAAATTCGTCTTCGTCGCCCTCGTTCGTCCTTGTTTTCTTCCTTTACCCGGTAAACAAGAAACATTCGTCTCTTCTCTTTCGTGTTATACCTACCTACTCCCTGTCAGGGTTCACGCCATTTATGTATATATGTATGTACATACCTACATATGTACCTACATATATCCATGCAAATTGTATTCTGAAAGTCAGCTGCTGATGGAAGAGGATAGAGGGTGAAAAAGGAACGAATAAGGTGGATTTTGTTTATTAATTCGTTTTGTATACAATAGAGCTGCTGCAGAGAGGTTATTTGTCGTTTTTTCTTTTACTTCGTTTTTCCACTTACATTTGAAAGTATTTGACTTGAAGGGATATGTGGGCAATTATGCGCTGCACGCCTCCAGACTTGTGGTGGTGTTATATTAAATACATACATATGTAGGTAGTAGAAAACAAAAAAAAAAAAATGTTGAATGCTATCACGTCATCATGATTATTATCGTTACTACGGTGTTCGCTGTCATTTTTCTACAGACTGTTTTACACCACAACTGTATGACTATTACTGTCGCTCAACGCATCCTACATAACTTCTTCACCACTACCCATAACGAGTGGAATGAAAAGTCTACTCTAAAAAGGATAATTTGCTTTTGTTCATTCTTATTTTTATCCTTCCTCCTCGCACACCTTTGCTTTTTATTCTGTTGCTTCTCTATTTCTACAGTGACGACCTAACGATCCTACCGCAGATAGATACATTTCATGCATAACAGTTGCCTTTTTGCTCACACAACATGCTCGGTTGGGTGGATGGATATTGTGATGAAGGTGGCGCTTGTATTGTCGATTGGGGGTATAGAGTAGGATGTAACCCCGTAGTGGGGTAATGGAAAACTTTAAGGTTACCTTCTGCTGGAAAACTCTTGTTTAATGTTTTCTTTATTTTATTTTCATACAATTGTATAAAAGTATGGGCTTATACATATGCACATATATATGTATACTCGTATATACCGTAACGCATTGTATATATATATATATATGTATGTACATACATACATATGTTTATCATTTTAAGGATAACATGAAAGACTTCTCCTTGGGGGTGATTTTTATTTTATTTAAGATTGTTGTGCCTTCACATCAGTCGTTCGCCTAGTGTTGTCAAAGGTTGAAATTGTTAGGGTCAACGAGTAGGGTTGGAAAATTAATATGATAATTAACTTATTTCTAGTTTATTGATTATAATATGCAAATTTTGATCTTTTCTTTCTTCTCTTTATATCGTTTCAGGTAAGATTTGAACTTTTAATTAAATTTGACTTTTTGTACGAGTTTTAATCAAAGAAATGATTCGATATTATGTAAGTAAAGATCGTTTTTTTGTTTTTGTTTTTTGTCTTTCCTTATACCTATAGAAAGTTTTAGTTAAGAGGCCACCTAAACTTGATTTAAAAAATAGTGCTAAATACTCTATTCTACTTTTCAAACAGTTTCTTTACATGTGTAGGTAGAACAGTATTTTGCTTGCATTTGTTAATTTTTTTTTTCGGTTTCTTTGCATACTATCTATCTATGTACATATGTACACACATACATACATACATATGTATGTAGGTAGGTATTTCTTCTTAGAATCAGTATTAGAGAGTTCCGTCCAGGTAATTTTAATTTATTCCTGTTTGACCTGTTTCATAGGCACTTAGTACACATATTCCGCATATTCCAGTTTTATTTCCCTGCATAGGTATACAGTATTGTCAGAAACATATGTATGCAACCAAACTGCATTTCTAAGTCAACAGCTTCCTAATTTTGAATTATACATATAATCCCTGTATGCCAAAAGGTTGTACCTATTGAATTGGATTTTTCAAAATATGTACATACATATGTATGTACATACATACCTAAACAATGTGTGCATCATTTAAAAAAAGCCGGCCAAGTGCGAGTCGGACTCGCGCACGAAGAGTTCCATACCATCTGTATACAGGGTGCCCCGCGAGCAGTGTGCCAAAAAGCTAGAGCGTGTAGGTCTGGTCAATACAAGAAAAAAATCGTATGGGAGGGGGGTCTGTTCCCCCCAGTGTAGGCGGGAAGGCAAATTTTCTAAAAAATTAACTTAATTTGGATAAAAAATATTAAAAATCAACGGTTACCTCTACAATGCCGTGATATACCTTCCTGTAAAGCCAGTAACCTCTTCTTTCATCCTGTTTTTAAACGAAGCTGTTTTAAGGAATAGTTTTTGAGAAATAAATTTTCAAACTCAAAATTGAATTCAAATACTTGACAGCAAGTAGGTGAAAGAGTGAATAACAATAATTATGGGAAAGAGATTTGCAGCTAGGATTAATATATCAAGGACACAATAGGGATTAATGCTTGGAAGTGTGTTATGGGATATTGATGGGAAAAAGGTTTGCAGCTAGGATTAATATATCAAGGACACAATAGGGATCAATGCTTGGAAGTGTTTTATTGGTCGTGGGATATGATCGAAAGTTAATTTCACAACAATTGAATTTGTTGCAACATTTGATATCTTAACCTATCAGGATGGAAAAGGGGGGAATAGCAATTGTACGAAAGGGTTTGCAGCAAGGATTAGCTTAGCAGTGACACAATAGGGATCATCAAAGCTTAAAGGGTTTTTATTATTGGGTGTTCGTAATTACAGAAAAAAGGGTTGCAGCTAGGATTCATACATCAAATACACAAAAGGGATCAAAGCTGGGAAGTTTGCTACTGGTTGTGGGATATTGTCGACTAACCTTAGGCCAGTATGTGACCAAGGGATTTTTTTAGATGAAAATCATGTCTGTTGTATGGGAGCCCCCCTTAAATATTCATTCATGTTTTTAGTATTTGTCGTTATAGCGGCAACAGAAATACATCATCTGTGAACATTTTAACTGTCTAACTATCACGGTTCATGAGATACAGCCTGGTGACAGACGGACGAACGGACAGCGAAGTCTTAGTAATAGGGCCCCGCTTTACCCTTTGGGTACAGAACACATTTCAATACAAGATGTTAGAGACTGGGTCATCGTAGAAGGCACTGAACCTGAACCGACTGAAGACATTTTGGAAACGAAGTCACTCCAGTTGCTCCTAAAATAACGAGTTCCCAAGAAATACAATGTACAAATACGCTTCTTGAGTATGCAGATCAAAATGGATTGGACTCAGAAACGATCTCCAATTTACTAAAGTTAAGAGCAGTAGCAACAGAAAGATCAAGTTAAGCTATTCGACAGTCCAAAATAACATATTATTTTACTAAAAATTGATACTAAGCCTATACAAATGATTTATTTTTTTTTTTCCTTTTTGAAATTAAGTTTACTCGTAACTAAGACGGTTTTATTTTTTCTGAACTTAATAAATGATGAAGCTTTGATTTACAAATGATTTTGTGCTGTTATAAATGGATATGAAAGGTGTTTCAATCAGTTTATAAGAACTGAAGAAAAAGTTTCAGTAATATGAATCCCTTCCAAAATCCGAAAACGCCTTGTTTTAATTAGTTCACATTATCGAGGGACTACTGTATTAATAAAACCGGCCAAGTGCGAGTCGGACTCACGCACGAAGGGTTCCGTACTATTATCGATAAAAACGGCAAAAAAATCATGTCTGTTGTATAGGAGCCCGACTTAAATATTTGTTTTATTCTGTTTTTAGTATTTGTTGTTAAAGCGGCAACAGAAATACATCATTTGTGAAAATTTCAACTGTCTAACTATCACGGTTCATGAGGTACAACCTGGTGACAGACGGATGGACGGACAGCGCTGTCTTAGTAATAGTGCCCCATTTTACCTTTTGGGTACGGAACGGAATAAAATTAATAGTTAAGTCGGGCTCCCATACAACAGACATGATTTTCATCTAAAAAAATCCCTTGGTCACATACTGGCCTAAGGTTAGTCGACAATATCCCACAACCAGTAGCAAACTTCCCAGCTTTGATCCCTTTTGTGTATTTGATGTATGAATCCTAGCTGCAACTCTTTTTTCTGTAATTACGAACAACCAATAATAAAAACCCTTTAAGCTTTGATGATCCCTATTGTGTCACTGCTAAGCTAATCCTTGCTGCAAACCCTTTCGTACAATTGCTATTCCCCCCTTTTCCATCCTGATAGGTTAAGATATCAAATGTTGCAACAAATTCAATTGTTGTGAAATTAACTTTCGATCATATCCCACAACCAATAAAACACTTCCAAGCATTGATCCCTATTGTGTCCTTGATATATTAATCCTAGCTGCAAACCTTTTCCCTATAATTATTGTTATTCACTCTTTCACCTACTTGCTGTCAAGTAAGATAAATGATTTAAATTCAATGGACACTTTGATGATCAACTATCTCATCATGGAGATTTTTGATCATCAAAGTAATATGTATGCCTGTAACCTGCAACCAAGATGTGTCCATCATGCAAAAAATCATTTCAAGCGGATTAGCCGTTTTAATGTGATCACTGATGAGGTAACATACAACGTCTCTTTCATATTTTTATATACAGATGGTGCGGAACCCTTCGTGCGCGAGTCCGACTCGCACTTGGCCGGTTTTTTTTTTATTTAAAGTTAGGAAGCACTTAATGAAAGAGCCTGTAGTATTCATAAAAAATCGGGCATGCAATTGGAATGGTCTGGATGGGTTGCTACCGTGGCTGAATCACTGGTTTTTTCTAGTCGATCTTATCTTAAGAAAGCACAAGCGATACCAGTTGGACCATTAAATAGAGACCACTACAACTACACATATATATATATATATTCGAGTAATTTTACTTATCAGCCCGAATGTGTAACAACTATTGCACGAAAATGTTTCGTGATGGAATATTTCCACTTGAACAGCTATTGAAAAATCGATAAAGCGAAGCTCTAGTGTCATTATACTGACTAAAGTGTGAAGTCATCTAAAGAAGAAGAATAATAAATAAAAGCTTAAAAAGAAATATAGTCTCATTAGGCTAGGCGCACCTACGCATCGTCACTAGACCGTCAAGTGCAGACAATTTGCTTGCTTTGCCCATTTAATGCAAACAATACGTAGCATGCGCATAAATCACCAACACTCAGTAGTGTTTCGTAATCACTTTGCGACATCTATTAAAATCTATCTTAAGCATTTAGAGTTAGATGTACGCTATGATTAGAAAACACAGCAAATATTTCAGATCTCGTTGACTTGAGTGGGAATAAATGGAAGATAATGTACAAAAACTTGGAAGAGTAACAGCGAAAATAGTAATAAGAATAATGGAATCTAAAAATATCGCTCATTAGACAAACATTTACATTTTAATCTGGTGTGTAGGTCGTCGGTTGACGTCCGTATCTATAGAGACCAAAAGAAAAATGAATAAAATTCATGCAAAAATATGCCACGACTACTCTCAATCTCGAAGTAAACCATCGCGAAGAAATACCTTTTTTGCTACTTTTTCGTATGTTTGGTTTACTTATAAGCTTGTACACCAACTCACCTCTAGATCTAGGCGTACAATATTTACATACCATATATGTACATACATATGTACCTCGGTCTGCTTACAGATGTATATAAGTACGTGTACGATGAACGAATTTCAGATTTCCTGTATATCTTTTGCTGATTTTAAGCGCATTTCGTGAATTTGTCGAATCGATTTGAAGAACGATAGAGAGTAAGGGCGCAGGTAGATATGTACATAGGTGGGAGGTGGGAAAGAGTCACCATACATTTGCGACGACGACGATGACTAGGTACACAAACTCCAACGAAAAAGAAGTCACAAAAGAGCAATGAGCAGCAACCGCAATTCTAACATACATACATATGTATACATATCTACGGGCATAGAATTATGTTCTATGGACTTTTCTAGATACGTACCACGTCCGAGTACCTACCTAAGCATGGCTATATCTTACCGGTAGATACATACATATGTACATGTTCATTTATGTCATCTAATCTATTCATGAAAAATCAAGATGGCTGCGATGTTTAGCCTTTATTTCCATTTTCATTTATTTTGTCGTTCATCTACTTTATTTTTTTCCTTTTTTGTTTTCGCCTTTCGCCATTTCATCGGCTTCGTTTACCCATTCGCTATAAAGCAAAATGACTACGAGTCAGTGGTGCGAGTACCAATGCTATTTGTATGCACTTACATATGCTGTGATTAAAAACGAGCATAAATGCGTATAAAACGTATTTTGGCTTAGAGTTGTACATACGTACATATTACACGACTATATTTCTCTTCTCTCAGATTTTTGCAATCCGATGCAAGTCACTTTTTCTTCTGCATTTCACACGAGAGGAAGATTTATTCATTATTGTTTGCACTTGCTCTTCGGTTCGGCTTATCTGTCCACCATCTGCCGGGTTGTTGTGGTTCTAGATAGTGAAGTTGAGTTGTAGAGTAACGAAAAATGTATCGCACTTTTATTCAATTGAAAACGTGGAGACTTTCATATAGTAAATATGGCTGCTGTTTGCCACCGTGGATGTTGTGTATCTCTCTCGTTTTTTTCCTTCTCTATTTATTTACTTATTTTTCCACTTTTGTATCTACACTCGGGCTCCACGTCGTTTACTGAGTCTGGAGCATAAAATAAGAAAACAGATTAAAGTGTAAAATGTGGAGAACAACAGCTTATCATTGTGGCTGCATTGCTCGTATATATGGTAGCCCCCCGAGTGGTGTTGTGTAAATCTCAACGCCACACTGGAGTGCCAGGGAATACAGGGTGATTAAGTAGAGATAGTGTAAAATTAAGTTCTTATGATTCTCGACTCTTGGCTTCTTATATAATTGGCTCTGGCTCTCCATGGGCTGTATTGCTACCAAATTAATTCAATATTAATCACTAAAATCTGAAAATTTCAACCCCGCATTTGAGTCCTTTTTTTTGTTAATCACATAAGTTTTAATGAAATACTTACTTACTTACTTACTTTGATGGCGCTACAGTTCGGGGTGAACCAGGGCTTCAACCAACAAGCCTCTCCAGCCGGCCCGATCTTTGGCCAGCCGCTTCCAGTGCCGCCCGCCCAGTTGGTTGAGGTTCCTTTCCATCTGTGCGCGTCACCTTAAATGCGGTCGTCCTCTGCTGCGTCGTCCCTCGGGGTTGGAGTCGAAGACTCTTCGGGCCGGAGCGTTGACGTCCATTCGCTTTACATGGCCTAGCCATCTTAGACGTTGGATCCGAAGACGTCTTACCATACCAGGCCGATGTCGCTGTACAGTTGAATCTCCTCCTCCACTCTCCGTTTACACAAACGGGACCAAAGATTGCACCCAGAATTTTCCTCTCGAAACGCCCAAGAGCCTCTTCATCCGCTTTTGATAACGTCCAAGCCTCAGCGCCGTAGAGGAGGACCAGTATGATTAAGGTTTTGTAGAGGAATGTCTTAGTTTTTCGAGAGAGGGCTCTACTACTCAATTGCCTCTTGAGCCCGAAGAAACAGCGGTTGGCAAGAGTTATTCTGCGTTTTATATCAGCGCTGGTGTCGTTGCTGCTTGTCACTATCGAGCCAAGGTAGACGAAGTCCTTGACTACTTCAAAAATACAGCTGCCGAAGGTGACGTTCTGACCAAGACGTCAGTGTTGCGCGTCTTTCTTTGATGACAGCATATATTTGGTCTTGTCCCATTTACCCTTAGACCCACTTTCGCCGCTTCTGCTTCAATGCTTGCGAACGCCTCGCAAGCGTCTCGCTTTGTCCGTCCAATAACGTCATCTGCGTAGGCAAGCAATTGTGTGGACTTGAAGTAGATCGTACCTCTTGAATTCGCCGCAGAGTCCCGCACGATATTTTCAATTATGATGTTAAAGAAAT
This sequence comes from Eumerus sabulonum, assembly GCA_951905685.1. NCBI lineage: Eukaryota > Metazoa > Arthropoda > Insecta > Diptera > Syrphidae > Eumerus > Eumerus sabulonum. The sequence continues at coordinate 56,382,200 of OX645062.1, read as the reverse complement.
CACATGACAGTGCGTCTAAAACCTTTTTTAACGTCAAAGGGATCGGTTAGTTCACCTCCGACCTTAATGGAGCAGCGAAAGTTCTCCATAGTCATCCTGTAAAGTCTGACGAGTTTGGCAGGAATGTTAAAACATGACATGGCTCTGTATAGCTCGTCTCTATAAACACTGTCATACGCTGCTTTTAAGTCGACAAATAGATGGTGCGTGTCGACCTGGAATTCATGGGTCTCTTCCGAGATCTGCCGTAGTGTAAATATTTGGTCTATCGTGGATTTTCCTGGCCTGAAAACACACTGGTAGGAACCTATCAGATTGCCCACGAACGGTTTCAGGCGCTTACACAGTACGACAGAGAGGATCTTGTACCCTAGAATATTTGCTCTATCGTGAATTTTCCAAGCCTGAAACCACACTGATAAGAACCCGTCAGATTATCCATAAAGGATTCCAGGCGTTCAAACAATATGGCAGAGAAGATCTTATATGCGATGTTAATGAGACTTATGTCCCTGTAGTTGGCGCAGTTATGTATATGGGTCTCATTTCTTGTGGATCGGCCAAACGATGCTGGGATTTAATTCGTCCGTCATGCCTTCATCCGTTGCAAATGGATCATTCTGCCTGACAGCGGTATCGGATCTATCATCGCAGTTAAACAGTCTACAGAAGTGTTCTTTCCATATTCTCAGCATCGACTGTGACTCTATTACTAGTTGTCCGTCTCCATCTCTAAAGGCTTCTGCTCTGGCTTTATAGCCCTGGCATGTTCGTTTTACTCTTTCGTAAAACTTGCGAGCGTCATTCCTGTGGTAGCATTCCCCTCCATCTCCTCGATCTCACGCTTTCCATGCTCTCTTTTTTTTCTACCTTAAAAGCATGTGTTCCTTTTTCCTTTTCTGCTCGTAGTGTTCACGTGGCTTTAAATTTCCGAACATTTGCGGAAACAATTTAAGAATTTTTTTTAATTCTTCAAGTGGGCTCAAGAGACGACAAGAGGTAACTTTTTGCTTGGTGTAGTGACATAATGTACCTCGAGAGTTGAACTATATTATTTCCATTATCCACATATAGAAGAAAGTCACTTCGTATTTCAGTACTGGACCTACATATTTGGCTTGATAAAGAAGATATGTATGTATGTACACATGATTTCTGCTGAGCTGATGGTATTGACATTTGACCGGAAGCACTGATTGATCCGATGTCGGTAGCGCAGAATCCGGAAATGATGTAACACACATAGATGGATTGGGTTTAGACATGACCGCAGGATATTGTATTAGTCTCTGACATACGAGCTACATAGTATATCTAAGGTAGGTTCGGAGCGGGCTCTAGTACCTCGTTGCGGTTCTCGGTACTAGGGTAGATCGTCCACTGGGCCAAATCGCGTGGCGCCCTCATATCACCTTGAACTCCGACCACTCCGACCACTCTCGCAGAGTTGGCGGGCGGCCTTGCGTACGATACTGCGGTGAGACGGTAACATTTTTGACGTCCAACGTGGGGCCCTAAATTAAAGGAATTATCTTAATCAAACGCCAAATTACACCGTTATCGTTGGTTCCGTTTTTTTTTTTTTTTTTTTCTTTCTTGTTGGATTTGGAACTCGTCTTGCGGATAGGTTGGGAAATTGGAAGTTGGGCATTAGCGAGGGCATTCGGGCTCTCTTACAATTTTGACTTTTTTCTTTTGTTTCGCATCCGCTGCTGTGGGCTACTTTACTTCTTTTGTTCAGTCCTAGTTAGTCTTCGGTAGAGAGAGACACACAATAGAGATCAATCTGCTAAACGGGGAGTAGCTAACCTATAAGCTGGATGTTAAAGGGCTACGCGACAACAACGTCGACGAGATGCGTAGGCTCCTGCGATCCGCTCGGAAGCGCGACACTAGTTTTCCCCTACCAGGGTATCCCTTTTCGGTAGAGGAAGACATGGAGGCGGTCACCGCTAAGCTAGAAGAGGTCGAGAGGTTGATTCAACGTTTTGTTGGGAATGAGGAAACAGAGGAATATAAGAAGCTAGTGGCGAAAAGTGAATGGGTCCTTCGACGTTTAAGCCGGATGGAGGTCACATCACAGGAAGAACGGGCTTTCGTGGCAGACGCGAGGCAACAGACTGCAAACTTACTAGCCAGACTTGACACAAAAGCCGGGGCAGACGCTGAAGAGGAAGGGGTGGTGAAACATACTCGGGGTGATAAGCTAAATATATCCATGGAAGCGGACCTTAGGGCAACGACACCTCAAGTCTTGCCTCCTCGGGCACACTCATCCCCACTCCCGATGAAGCGCGTCTCGATAATGAAATTGGGAGTACGGTTTAGTGGTGTTTGGTCCCAGTCACTGAACTGCTTCTTGGAGAAGGTAGAGGAGCTGCGAGAAGCCAGAGGATTCTCGGCAAGGGAGTTAGACGAGGGAGCGTACGATTTGTTTGAGGGCAAGGCCGCGGTTTGGTATAGGGCCAATAGATCCAGGGTTGCAAGTTGGGGTGAACTCGTGGACAACCTTAAGGCTGAATTTCTACCACCGGGGTATGACGACCGGTTGTGGGAGGAGACTCGGTCTAGGACGCAGGGAAAGACGGAGTCCATGGGGATGTACGTGAGCGTGATGCAGGGTCTATTAACTCGCCTTGGAGAGACTTGTACCGAGGAGGTCAAACTGAAGTGGATCCGCCGAAATGTATGTCCGTTCTATCAATCTCAGATGGCGTTAATTGACGTCAAATCGCTTAATGAGTTAGTGGAGATAGGTCGTAAACTGGAGACGGCACGGCATATGGTGGAGAGTTACGCACCGCCTCCGTCAAGGCGTAACGCAGCGGTACTAGAATCAGATCTAGCGTACGTGGTAGCCGATGAGACCACCTGCGAACGAATGGATGCCTTGACGCTTACCCCGAGTCCGAAACCGCTTACATGTTTTCGCTGAAAAGAGGCAGGCCACATCGCAGCGAACTGTCCTCAACCAGTGCGGTGCTACGGGTGTAACACGGTGGGTGTCACTCGCAAACAACGTGCACTTTGTTTACGTCCTCCAAGTACGCCGGGAAGCGGTCCCTCAGCTCAAGGACAAGCGGGTCATTGAGCTGGGTAAGAGAAACTGCCCAGCTGGCTGCCCGGGTGAAGCGTTCTCGTAAGTATTGAGTAAAGAACCGGGTGGTGTTGTCGTTGGACTACGTGTTGGTGGATAAGGGGTTAGATAGGCGTCCGTATATCCAGGTGGGGATATATGGGATAAAACTATTAAGGTTATTAGATTCGGGAGCGACGCGTTCGATTCTCTGTGAGTCAGATTGGGCCTCACTAAGCACACTTCGTTAAACAAATTACGGTAGCACATGGTGAGGCAGTCAGGGTCTGGGGCATGGTGCCGGTGGAAGTAGAAGGTGTCGCCAGGGTGGTGGACTTGCTAGTGGTTCCCCAGCTCTCCCGCCCCTTCATCCTGGGAACATATTTTTGGAAACAGTTTTCAATCATCCCGGACGTAAAGAAAATAGTGTGACACTTCTCTGAAGAAGTCTGTGGGATTGCGAGCGGGGATGGATTGACGAAGAAACAGCAGGATCAGCTAGGGCTAGTAGTCGAGACCGCTTTTTTAAGCATGGGGGAAGGGCTGGATTGTACTCATCTAGTAGAGCACGTCATAAAGACAGACGCCGCTCCGATAAAACAGCGTTACTACCCGGTATCCCCTAAAGTCCAGGAACAGATTAACCAAGAAGTTGACGAAATGCTGAAGGTAGGGGTTATTGAACGAACCGTCTTCGAATCCGTGGTCATCTCCGATCCTCCTTACCAAGAAGCAGGGCGAGTTATCTGGTCACCCATCATCAACATACGTGTATGTACATACATACATACATAAATGTAGTGCACTAATAATGATGATGAGTTTCTGATTCGCTTTCCTTGACACGAGAGTATCTTATGTTTTCTTCTTTATTTTTGAATTAAGTGATGTAGATGTTTTTTTCTTTTTTTTTTTTTTTATTTCGCGCAGGTTCAAGAGTTTTTACTCTTACTTATCACACAACCTGAACCGAGTGCAGTGGTTTGGGTCGTAGATGTACGTTGACTACTCTCCAGGGGTGGTTGACCTAGATAGGATTCGAGAGGCATCGACCGAATTTTCACGTTGGTTGTATGTAGTTCTCAGCAACTTCCATGCACTTAGGGTGTTATATTAGAATTGCACACACAGAGTAGTGAGTGAGTCTTATGCCTTCATCAGTATGTTTGATCACTTCTCATTCACAACAGCTATGTTGCATGATTTTTTTCCGTATAGGGATTGTTTTTACTTGGCTATGGAACGACTTTGAACTGTGAATTGATTTCCTTAAAAGCTACATCTTCTTCTTCTTAATGGGCGCTACAGTTCGGGGTGAACCTGGGCCTCAACCAACATGCCCCTCCAACTAGCACGATATTTTGTTGGCCTCTTCCATTGCTGCACACCCAGTTGGCTGAGGTCCCCTTCCACCTTTGTGCGTCATCTTAAGTGCAACCGTCTTCTGCTTCTTCGTCCCTCGGGGTTGGATTCAAAGACTCTCCGGGCTGGAGGTGTGGTGTCCATTCGCTCTACATGGCCCAGCCATCTTAGGCATTGAATCCGCAGACGCCTGACTAGGCTCATGTCGCTGTACAGCCCGTAAAGTTCGCAGTTGAATCTTCTCCTCCATCCCCCGTCTGAGTTTATAGGCCCGAAAATCACGCGCAAAATCTTTCTCTCGAACCGACCAAGGGCCTCCTCATCCGCTTTTGATAAAGTCCATGCTTCTGCGCCGTACAACAGGACCGGGATGATAAGGGTCTTATATAGAGTCAACTTTGTCGTCCGGGAGAGGGCTCTATTACTCAGTTGCCTCCTGAGCCCAAAGAAACAGCGATTAGCAAGAGTGATTCTGCGTTTGATTTCGGAACTAATGTCGTTGTTCCAGGTTGCGGAGCCAAGGTAGACGAAGTCCTTACATACCTCGAACTTATATCTGCCAATACAAGCGTTTTGGCATATATTTAGTTTTGCCCTCGTTTACCGCCAGACCAACTTTCGCCGCCTCAAACTCAATACTCGCAAACGCCTCATTGACATCTCGCTGTGATCTACCTATTAAGTCAATATCTTCGGGGTATGCAAGGAGTTGCGAGGATTTGAAATAGATTGTGCCTCTTGTATTGGCCAGTGATTTTTGCACAATCATTTCCAATATGATGTTGAAGAAATCACACGACAGCGCATCGCCCTGCCTAAATCCTTTTTTGACATCAAATCTATCGCTAAGGTGTTCACCGATTCGGATGGAGCAGCGAGCATTCTCCAAAGTCATCCTGCATAGTCTGACGAGCTTAGCAGGTATGTCAAAGGTCGAAATTGCGTTGTATAGCTCGTCTCTAATTACGCTGTTGTATGCGGCTTGAAGTCGACAAATAGGTGGTAAGTGTCGAATTGAAATTCATTGGTTTTTTCAAGGATCTGCCGTAGTGTGAAGATTTGGTCGATGATGGACTTCCCTGGCCTGAATCCGCACTGATAAGGACCTATCAGCTTATTTACAAAAGGCTTCGGGCGTTCACCCAAAACGGCAGAGAAGATTTTGTACGCGATGTTAAGGAGACTTATCCCTCTATAGTTGGCGCAATCAGAGGGGTCACCTTTCTTGTGGATCGGGTATACGATGCTGAGACTCCATTCCTCGGGCATGCTTTCCTCTGACCATATCTTACAGATGAGCTGGTGCATGCTTTCAACCAGGTCATCCTCAGCTGCCTTGAAGGGATCAGCAGACAGTCTTAACTTCGTCGGGGTCAGGGGGCAGAATTCTCTGCGGTCTCCGTCGATTAGAAATGGATCATTCTGCTTGACAGCGGTATATTGACTAACATCGCCGTTATACAGTCTGCAGAAGTGGTTTTTCCATATTCTCAGCGTTAAAAGCTACTGTACAAATTATTTTACTGCGGCAGAATAAAATAAACGTACTCGGGTGAGATTCTTATTTCAATCTGTTTATTTTGACCTTCGACTGGTCTTTAAATACAAAATTACTTAAACTAATCTTATTCTTATCTTAAATGTACGTATGTATGTGTAAAGGACCAGCGCAGCCCAAGTGTTCGGTGCGTTGGCCTTATCTTTTGTACCTTTTTTTTATTAGTTTAGGTGACTGTGATATTGGACTGTATTTGTAAGGGACCAGCGCATCCCATATGTGCGATGCGTTGGTCTTATTTATTTAGGTCATATTTATGACTATGATAAGTGGACTGTATTTTTATTTTCTTTCTTCTGCCCTTTATGTGCGCTGATAAGATATGTGCGCACATATGAGTCATGTTCATGTATGAACATTTTGCGGGCGGCCAGAAAGATTGATCGTGATCGTTGACGTGATTCGAGGATTTCCACAAACTATTTTAAAATGATTCAGGTTGACTTAGATCCAGGCAATTGCCAGTTTCTTTCCATCGGTTACGTCCTCATTGCTAGTTGGTATATTCGCAGGACTTCGTATCGGTTCGATGACATGTGTTAGGTCAATGTGGGCAGTTGGACTTAGTAGCGGAGGAGGAGGCTCTGGAGCAGGAGCTGGTAGAATGTTTTCTTCTTCGACCTCTTCTTCTAGCTTCTTTGTAATTTTCATTGGTGTCCGAGTGTTACCATGAGCCAGACTGTAATGTCTTGACTCACCTATCGATTTACTCGGACTGATGGCATTTTCGAGACATGCTTCACTTCCTGTTAGTGATCTACTCGTGACGAGCTTCTGCAGCCGTTTGTCAACTTGCTTGAGAGTGATCATCTCGGCCCGCATCTCCATCACCCTATCCTTTAAGCTCTCCAGCTGGCAAGTGGAGCTCGGTGATTCCAATCGGATGTTTGTCAGGACAAGATCCTTCTCATGGATCTGATTCTTGAGCTCTATGACCACCTGGCGCTCATCATGTCCGATTGCGTCTATCGGTCTGGCACTCTCGACTAGAGTGATCGTCTTTTGGGGACTATTTTCTCTTGATGATGGTAGTGGCTGTATTCCAGCATTGGTCGCCACCTCACTTGATACTGGCCCATTTAACTGAAACTGTTGATGGCCACAAGAATCCTCACTAGTGCGTCCCATCAGAATGATGTTCTGTTGCTGCTTCTGTAACTGTCCCTGTTGTTGGTGATAGATCGGAATTCGGCCCGTTGGGCTTCCAGTCGGGATTTGTTCCTGAAGTAGCGTAACGGGCTTCACGATATGTATATTTTGCGATGAATTGTCTGATATGGTTCTACGGTTTGGTGATATGTCGCCCTTCTCCCGTTTCAGAAGCTTCTGGCAGTCGTTTGGTTCGAGAGTAGCGGGCGATGGGTTTTGTTTCTTATTTTCTGTCTGACCCGTTATTTTGTCCCATGTGATCAGAATGCGCGTGTTGTCATACCTCTTTTTCAGAAGATACCACGCTGCTTGGTAATTTTCCGTGTGCTGAATCAAGCGTGCAGCTTCACCCTTCAAACAACGACGGAGACGGATTATTTTTTCTGAGCTTGATATCTGCTCATCATTGTGAACCATGGCTTGGAACACGTTATGAAAATCAGGCCAATCTTTTATTCTTCCATAGAAGGTTGGGATTTTCAACTCTTCTAATTCTGAATAACGGCGAAAAGCAATTTTTGGCTCTTCATTTCTTAAGGCTCTTTTAATTCGCGGAAGCCCTTCGAAATATTTTGCATGTATATCGTCATAGGCTTCTTCTATTTCATCATTAAAATATTTGGAGAGCTCGTTGACATATTTGCTTCGAATAATGTCAAACAACGATTTCAAGTATTCGATTTGTTCGGGGTTTACCACTGCCTCGAAACTCAGATCTTCCATCTTCCTTCGCAGTGTATCGATTTTTCTTTTGAAAATGGTCACCTTGTGATCTGGTCTGTTTGGCGTGGTCTTATCCATTTGTTGCTGCTCCTTTTTGTTTCCTGATTGAGACGTCGTTGCTTTTTCCTGCGGCTGGAATAATATCTCATCGGAAAGAGCTGTTTTAAAGTTCTGGACCATTTCTTCAATTCTGCTTGATGTGTCACCATAAGCATTTGTTATGAAGTAGTCCCCCTCGCCTGTACCATCCACTATTAGTTTGTCGTGGTTGGCATCAAATTCTTTCTGAAGTTTTAGAAGAGATTTATTTATCTCTTCGATCTTCGCTCTTCTTTGCGGCTTGCCCGATATATTGTTATAAATTTGCAGGACTTTCTCCGCGATATCCAACTGGTGCTCGAGGGTCTTGCCTCTATTTATGCCCATGTTGAATGCTGTTGTTTTTTGTTGAATTGTATTCTCCAAAGGGATCGTTGGAGGTAATTGATTTAGTCGCCTGGTTGACCTTGCTGTGCCTCGATTCACAGCAGCTGATTATCCCTTTGGATTACAATTAGTGGATATTGCGTAAAGTGTATTGCTTTACGGCTTATGCATCCTTAACTGGTCGATTGAGCTCGTCAGATCCGGCTCGAAGGACCAAATGTACAAATTATTTTACTGCAGCAGAATAAAATAAACGTACTCGGGTGAGATTCTTATTTCAATCTGTTTATTTTGACCTTCGACTGGTCTTTAAATACAAAATTACTTAAACTAATCTTATTCTTATCTTAAATGTACGTATGTATGTGTAAAGGACCAGCGCAGCCCAAGTGTTCGGTGCGTTGGCCTTATCTTTTGTACCTTTTTTTTATTAGTTTAGGTGACTGTGATATTGGACTGTATTTGTAAGGGACCAGCGCATCCCATATGTGCGATGCGTTGGTCTTATTTATTTAGGTCATATTTATGACTATGATAAGTGGACTGTATTTTTATTTTCTTTCTTCTGCCCTTTATGTGCGCTGATAAGATATGTGCGCACATATGAGTCATGTTCATGTATGAACAGCTACATACAATTCAGATTATTATTATACTCGTATAGAAGTTTACCCTGCTATGGGCAATATTCGCGGTGCAGATGAATACTTTAGCATCCGCTTACTTGCCGAAACATCCTAAATATTGTAGATCTGTATATGGTAGTTAGGGTCCTGCGTGTAAAACTGACGGATTCTTCACAACTCCAGCTCCTTACCAGATACATCTGTTTCTCCTACTGTTGTCTATCCACAGCGCAACACTTGCTACCCTACCGCTTGTCCGTTGAATACTGCAGCTTATTTCATAGAAATTGATGTGAAGGTCTGTCTGTATGTGTTTTATTATTATTATTCTTTCTTTTTTCACCCTGCAGCATCCTTGTTATATGTTGTTTTTTGTATGGTAGGTGGGCGGATGGAATACATAGGACTTTTTATTCATGGAGGTTCACGTTGTGTATTTTTCTCGAGCTGCTTTCTTTGTTTTGTTTTTTTTAAGTCCATTTCTTTCTCTCCAGTATTTTTTTTTTTTTTTTTTTTTTTTTTTTCTCACTGTAAGCTTTGTATAAAGCTCTAGGGAGTCATCGGGGTTAGGGGACTCAGAGTTCCTGCCAAAGGGGAGAAGGATCACACTGGTATGATGTGTATTGTAAGAGGTGGGAGGAGGTGATGGCGATGGGATAGTGGATGTTGCTTCAAAAGTGATGGCAAATAAACATGAAACTCTGTACTGTGGTGTATTGCAAAAAGCTTCCACACGATGGTTTGCTGTTCTATACTACCATACTCGTACAACCCACCCATCCTCTTAAACTAGAAATTCTCAACTCTCGAAATTAAAGAGGAAATATTTTCCCATGGCGATTTCACTTCCGTGATACCGTTTGTGAGTGCGAAACGAACTCAACTCAACGAACGACGGACGACTAGATTGTTGAGGTGGGCGGTTGAGCAACTAGGCAGCCGGGCATCAGTTCTATTCGAAGGAGGATGTGAGGTGGTTAACGAGCTCGATAATGGGTAAAGAGAGAGAGAGAGAGAGAGAGATTGAGAATGTGTGTAGGGTGTAGGGCGGAAGTTGCATGTTTATGTGTAAAGCTTGTATTTAAAGCGTTAAAGATTTTTCAAACCAAAGGGATGAAATGTGTAAGCAAAAGCGAAGGATGATGATGAGTGGTGTGGTAATGGTATTGTATGAGAGTATGAGTTCTTTTTGGGGAGGTAAAGTAGTGGGATATTGGCCGTGGAGGCAGTTTGAAAATATCAGTTTTTGGTTAAAGGTTTTTGCACACAAAAGTACATAATAAATAGGCGTGTTGAGCATGTAGGGGTACTTGTCGTCTATGTTGCGTACATGCATATGTTTGTATATACAAAGGATACTGTGCACACCTAGTGTATATACATATGTATGCCAGTGCGTTTTCATTTGACAGTCGACGAAGGAACGAAGGAAGAAGGAGGGTGAGGAGAAGAGTTCAGTTGCGTGTTGAGAAAGGGGTGAGGAAGAAAATTTCAAACAAAGAACACAAAATGCGACTGCTGCAGTGACAGGATATAAAAGTTCATGTACCTACAGTAGTATGTACGCGAAAAGTTGTATGTACATATATACATATGTATGTATGTATGTACTATGTAAGTAGGTAGTCGGCTTTCCATTTAGATTCGGTGAAAGTTTTGTGTTGAAAATCGGAAAACTATTTGACTTGTCTTCGTCTAGATATTAGTTGTTGTTAAGCTTCCTACTTGGTGTAGCTTCAGAATTGATTGTTTTTCTCTTTACAAGCGAGTACTGATTTTTTGAGTTACATATATGTATTCGTAGGTATACATATGTATGTAATAAAAAAAAATCGTTTTCATGTATACCATGTGCATAGCCACACATATTTTATTGCATAGGTAAGATGGTTCTCATTCCTATTGCAATTATCATATAAAAAAACAAAAACCAAACGATATTTTCTAACAAGTCCAATATCATCTGCATCTGTATCAACAGAGCAGAAGCAGAAAATGCAAAGAAAATTTTGAAATAATAATGATAAGAAGAAAGGAAGAGAGAAGGAAATTAAATCCACCATAAAGCTGTGCACCCTCTAGGAATGCACTTTTACATGTGAAATCGCGGTTGCGGAGGGTGTGTGTGAGGTTGCAGCGATGCAGTTTTATTCGCCTCTTGTTTTCTGTTTTTATCTTATTTTTTTTTTTTTGTCGTTTCCCCATTGGTGGTTTGGTCGTCTGTCCATCATTTCTATATTCTCATTTTTTTTCTTGTTTTTCTGCTTTGTTAGCTTTATAACTATGCTTTTATATACATATATGTACCCACACATATATATGTACATACATGGGTATGTATGTATGTGCATCTTTCCAACAATGTGAAGATGTAGCGCAGCGAGTATGTACAAAAGAAAATATACGAGTACATACAGAGCTGTTCAAAATAATAGGGAAAGGAATTAGCCGAAGAATTTCTAAGGGTTTTCCGAAATGTTGTAACCGAATAGTTTCATATTAGTATTTTAATAAGTAAAACACGTAATATCTGATCTGTATTACTATATATATTTCTTTTATTCATTGTAGTTTTTTTTTTTTTTTTAATCAACTAAATATACCTTCGAATTTGGTTGTTCAAAATAATAGGGAAATTTATAGTTTACATCCGATTTTCTTAAAATAATACATTAAAACTTATATTTATTGGTTAAGATAATAGTGAAAAACAAAATATGGTAGATCAGTGTCCCGAATGACCACCCTTGTTTTTTATGACAGCAGTTATACGAGCAGGCATTGAATCTATCAGTTTTTGGCATTTACTGATGGGAATATTTCTCCAATGGGTTTCAATGGCCGTCCACAACCGATTTTTATTTTGAAAGGTCTGTCTGGCCAAAGATTTTTCAGTTCCGCCCACAAATTCTCGATGGGGTTGAGATCGGGGGACTGAGAGGGCCATTGTAGCACTGACACTTGATGGTCTTGCAACCAAGCACGAACCAATTTCGATGAATGCTTGGGATCGTTATCGTGTTGAAAGTGCCGTCGTAACGGCATATTGTCTTCGGCATACGGTAGCATAACATCCTTTAAAATATCACGATAGCTCTCCTTGTTCATGATGTCTTTTATTTGGTAAATGGGTCCAACACCAAACCAAGAAAAGCAGCCCCATACCATGATGCTACCACCCCCATGTTTCACGGTTTTTTTAAGTAAACCGGACATGGAACTCCTTCCCCTGAGGACGCCGAACATTTCTACCGCTATCGGAACCAAATAAATTTGTTTTAGTTTCATCACTCCAAAGAATGTTGGGAAACATCTCTTTGGAGTGATTTCTAAAATGCAAGGCAAACTCCATTCTCGCTTTTATGTTCTTTCTACTTAGTAGTGGTACTTTGCGAGCAATTCCACTGGGCAGTTTATTATCGAGCAACCTTTTCCGGATAGTTGGTGCACTTACTGCATTATTCAATTCCGCGGCAATCGCCCTTGATGACATAAAGGTATCCTTTTTCGCTAGCAGCACAATACAAGAGTCATCGATGGGAGTAGTTTTTTTTGGTCTACCTCTAGTTTCTCGTGCTGGGTTTCTTGAAAGCGCATTAAAAACAAAATTAATTGACCTTCCCAATGTATTGGCTATAAATTTAAGGGTCTTTCCTTGGTCTCTTAAATGTTTAATAATGCGACTTTCTTCAGCAGTGCAATGTCTATTACGTCCCATTTTTAACACTGCGTAGATTTTAAAAATGTAAAATTTGTATAATTCTTACGTCTACGAAAAACAACATTACCTTTTCAATTATTTTTGACAGAAATACGAACGATAAAACAACGAAACAGCAAAATTCCCTATTATTTTGAACACCTTAAAATAAATCCTTTTTCCCACTTTATACCACAGCACGAATAACACGAATGAAGAATTGACCAGAGATGCATCATAAGAAAAGCAATACAGCTGTACAAATAGCTGCAATAATTACTTTTCGAAAAAGCGATAAAAAGGGTTCAAAATAAACAAACAAATTGGTTATCAGCGATATTCCCTATTATTTTGAACAGCTCTGTATATGTACATGTGAACATGCCATACATTACAGTACTGGAAAAAAGTTTCGAAGCATATCACAATTATTCACAAATGTTGCTGTACCAAACAAAAAAGCTTGGAATTAGACATACATACATACATACATATTTACAGTATTGGCAGAACCACATGCAACCAAACTGCATTTCAAGTTACTTAATAGCTTTCCAAAAATATTTCTTATTTTGAATCATACAATTTTTGTATGCTAATTCTCCGCGGTCTTCGTCGATTAGAAATGGATCATTCTACCTGACAGCGGTATATTGACTAACATCGCCGTTATACAGTCTGCAGAAGTGGTTTTTCCATATTCTCAGCATCGACTGCGATTCTACTACTAGGCGTCCGTTCTCATCCCTGCAGGATTCCGTTCTGGCTTTATAACCTTGACATGTTCGCTTTATCGGTGATAAAACTTTCGAACGTCACGCCTGCAGTAACACCTCTCCAAATCCTCAATCCCGCGCTTATCGTGTTCTTTCTTCTGAGAAGCTTATGCTCTTTCCTTCTTTTTAACTCGTAGAGCTCACGAGCTGCGCTTGTTCTTTGATGCGGCGAAGCCTTATATGCATCCTGCTTCGCTGTGTGAATCCTCCTGCACTCGTCTTGGAACCAGGTGTTTCTTCGTGGTGGAGCCTTGAAACCCAAAACTTCGAATGCAGAGCTTTTCAGGGCTTGTTTGCAAAGGCCCCACTGTTGTTCTATTGATAGCGTGGAGGATTGAGGTGTATTGGAGAGCTCAAGGGAGACGCGATCGGTAAAAGCACGAGTAGTTTCTGGCGATAGTAACTTTCCGACGTCATAACTTGGTATTCTTACTTCACTCCGCTGCATTCGCGATATCCGTAGGGGCATCTTGGCTACTACGAGATAGTGGTCCGAGTCGATGTTAGTTCCTCAAAAAGTTCGAACATCAAGCATAGTGGAGGAGTGTCTGACGTCGATCGTGATGAGATCAATCTGGTTGGTAGTCGATTGATCAAAAGACCGCCAGGTGCCTATGTGTATATCGAGGTGTGGGAAGCGCGTACTGGCTAGAAGGAGATTTCGCCCCGTAGCAAGATCAATCAGCCTGTGTCCGTTATCGGATGTGTTGTCGTGTAGGCTATGTTTGCCGATGACTCGTTTAAAGATGCTTTCCTTACCCAGCTTAGCATTGAAGTCTCCTAGTACAATTTTGATGTCATAGCTGGGACATTGGGCATACGTTCTATCTAGGAGATCGTAGAACTCATCTTTGGCGAAGTCGTCCTTGTCTTCCGTGGGGGCATGGACGCAGATCAGGCTGATGTTAAAAAATTTAGCTTTGATACGGATTGTTATGAGGCGTTCGAAAGCTGGTAACAAAATGAAATGATCGTGTGCTAACCACATTCCTCATGTGCACATACCGGACGTCATTAACAAGTATGTTTGTCATTTGTTTACGTAAATACTTTCCTACGTAAGTATATACATATATATATATGTACATATGTATGTATGTGCGACAAATACGCCCATTTACTGATCAGATTGGTTTGTATGCATATGTATATATGTACATCCATACATATAGTGGCGGACAAAAAAATAAGACTAACTCATGATATTATGAAGTTTCACGAATAACATCCGTATAACCCATTATATTATGTCAAGCTATGTGTACGAAGTTTCTTTAGTTTCACTGTAACGCATTTCTAGAGTCTCCCATAAGTTTACATGGGCATCTGTCAAAGCACTGTTACTTTTATTCCGAATTTCCGCTTCGCGGTGGACAGAATAATAAGAGTGTTGCTTGCAACGTCGGTGTTTTGCTCATATTTTACGTAATTATTACTTCCTTTAACGAATATATTGCACAAATTGTATTTAGTTGTGTTTTAAGCATTGTTGAAATAGTTATGGGACGAGGAAAACATTGTTCAAACTAAGAAAGGCGGCTAATTATTCAGTTAAGGGATGATGGCAAAACGTGTGAGTTTATCGCAAATGCTCTTCATCGTTCTCCATGTGTCAGAGCGAGAATATTGAAGGAGAGTAATTTACGACAAAAGCAGATAGAAAGAAGAGGGCGTCCCAAAAAAACAACAAATTTGCTTGACAAATGAATTGTTAGAGAAGCGATGAAGGATCCATTTTCAACATCTACCTCGATTAAAATGAATTTATCTTTGAATATTAGCACTCGAACGATTCGAAGACGTTTGCAAGAAAGAAACTTGCATGGTAGAATCGAAGGAAAAGTTCCATTGCTGAGCGCTCGGAACATAAAACAACGAATTGAGTTTGCTACTTCAAACCAAGCCTCAGCACACAAACGAAATTTGAAGAATATCGTTTTTAGTGATGAAACAAAGATAAATTTATTTGGATCTGATGGTAGAACGTATGTAAGAAGGAACAAAAACCAAGAGCTGAACCCTAGGAACACCATAAAAATCGTTAAGCACGGTGCCGGTAATATAAATCTTTTAGGTTGTTTTTCATATGCTGGGGTTGGTCCAATCTTTTGCATAAAGTCTAACATGACCAAAGAGGTGTACCTAGAAATCTTAGAGAATGTCATGTTTCCTTGTGCTGACGAAACAATGCCCTTAAGATGGACTTACCAGCAAGATAACGACCCCAAACATACAGCCAAAGTGGTAACCAGGTGGTTCCAACAGCAAAATGTATCGGTTTTATCATGGCCCTCACAATCGCCTGACCTAAATCCTATCAAAAATCTATGGAAGGATTTGGAGAATAGGGTTTCCAGTAAAAAAAAAACATTTAACAAGCAGACATTGTGGAGGGAAATTCAAGAAGCATGGTATGCTATATCTGTCAATAGATGCCGAAACCTTATCGACTCTATGCCAAGAAGATGTGAGACGGTTCTAAAAAACAAAGGTCACGCAACTACAGTATTGTGCAAAACATATGCAATTTTTTTTCCTCTGACATATTGCTTGCTCTACTGTACAAAAAACCAATTTTCATAAATTTTTTAAGTAAAAATCTGTTAGTGACAATACATTTATTGGTAGGTGAGCCCGGGATGCTAAATTTGCAGTTACTAGAGCGTCATGGGGACCTATTGGATTGTGAAGATTGGGTTCTCAAACGAAATATTTTATGTTATGTTTTCCATTTTAGTGGGGAAAAGAGCATGTAAAAATTTTTAAAAATGTAAAAAAAAAAAACAGTCACATGGAAATACTCGAGCGCGTCAGATATTAATAGAGTATACGCGCTTCGTCTTTCTGATAACCGATAGATATTAATCTGACGATTAGATAGTGGTGGGTGGCTGAGAAGAGCGGTAAAAAGGCAAAACAAAAATAAAGTTATTCGAGGTGTCAGATATTGAAAGGGGACGTTTAATGAACTCAAAACAGTGTTCGATTTAAAAAACTGACGATTTGGACGTGGCCTACACTCATGACTGATTTTTGAAAATGTTAAAAAAATCGTTAACTTGAAATACTCGAGCGCGTCAGATTTTTCTATTGTGGGTTCAACTCGATGTCAGAGTCACCCTAAATGATAATCTGACAATTATGTAAAGGAGTATTGTTATTCTGACAATTTAAAAAACTTTGAATATTAGACACTGGGAAAGAGTGAGAAGGAACGAGAGGCGTGGAGTGGGGAATACATAGAGATCAGCATCTGTACACTCATGCTTTATCGATGGTTTTAGCTATATCGCCCCATGAAAACCGTCAGATTGTATGTTTTTCGTAATCTATTATATGGATATTTCTAACTACAGACCGATTGCTAAACTGTCCGCTATCCCTATGCTCTTCGATTCAATGATTCGTGTATGATTCAATGTTCTTCCACTGCAAATCCATCTTCTCCTCCCGGCAGCATGGTTTCTTAAAAGGCAGGTCAACCACAACCAACCTTACCGAATTTGCCTCCAAAATGCTTCTAACTCTGGAGCAAGGAAACGAGGTTGATGTTATCACTACTGACTTTAGTAAAGCATTCGATAAGTTGAGCCATACATTATTTCATTTTAAATTAGAGGCTTTAGGCTTCCCGCCCCAAATCATATCATGGCTTAAATCGTACCTTGAGAATCGCCAATATAGAGTACTTTTCAGGAACTGTATCTCTGACCCCATCATCGCCTCTTCTGGTGTTCCGCAAGGTAGTCATCTCGGCCCTTTAATATTTGTCCTCGCTGTTAACGATGTCGACCTTATATTAAAAGATTCCCATTTGTCAATATATGCAGATGACATGAAAATCAGCAAGACAACATCAACTCCTGCAGACTCGCTAGCACTCCAAAGCGACCTTGTATCCTTCGGTAATTGGTGTGATAACAACAACCTGGAACTCAACATCGGTAAATGCCAGTTCGTTACGTTCTCTCGGAAACGCTTTCCCTCTGCTCCTAGAACATACTATCTACTTAATGAGCCTGTACCCCACGTCTCCTTCATACGCGACCTGGGTATCATATGCGACAGAGAGCTAAACTTTGTCTCCCACATCAATCATATCATACACAAAGCTAATTCTGCCCTTGGCTTTATAAAACGTCGGTCTAAGGAATTCTCGAATCCCTACGTCACTAAATCCCTCTACATTATATACGTCAGACCTATCCTGGAATACGCCAGCCAAGCCTGGTCTCCGTATTACGTTAGCCATTCTGCACGAATTGAAGCTGTGCAACGCAGATTTCTGCGTTTTGCCTTAAGAGGTCTCCCGTGGTTTGACAGGACTGTATTACCACCCTACGAAGACCGTCTACAACTGATCGGCTTTCAAACTTTGAAAGCACGCCGTGAGGTAGCTGACATTCTCTTCATTTACCAGCTTATGGCTGGAATTATCGACTCTCCTGACCTCCTTGAAATGATTTCGCTCAATACCAACCCTCATCGCCTAAGATCAAGTCCACTTTTCAGACTTCCTCCTCATCGCACTAACTATGGCTACAACGAACCAATTTGTAGAATGTTACGTTTAGCCAACCATTCTCAAACATCCATTGACTTTCATTTATCTCTTCCATCCATTAAAAAATCTCTCCTAAGGTCCAATCAAATAAAAAAAAAATAATCTAATCTTAGGTTAGGTTAAGTAGCTAGTATTTAAGTTTAAATTTAAGTTTAGATTGTTTAAGGATAGCTTGTAATAAGCTTAATAATAAATTAAAATTAAAATTCCCTTCAAAATAAAAATAAAAATTTAATCGCGCTCGAGTATTTCGAGATGACGTGTTTTTTTACAACTTTGCGTCTCCCCCATTTCCTTATGCCACGCTCAAATTGTCAGATTATTGAAATATACGCTTTTCAGGATGTACTTAACTTACCTGTTCTTAATCTGACGCGCTCGAGTTTTTCCGAGGATCGATTTTTTTTTTTACTAATCTGACGGGCTGCCCTCAACGCACCCCCCTATATTAAGGGCTCATATTTGGTAGGGGTACATTACAGGGTGCAAGCTTTCTCCCCATATGATTTTCTGACGCGCTCGAGTAACGCGCAAAATCCCCGCTTGGGCTCCCCTACTATATCGATCGAAGTAAGAAATTCAGGAAAGGCACCGTAAGTTTTGTTGAAAGAGGAACAAATGTTAGCTTGTCGACTTTTTTGCTGTGCAAAACATATGCAATTTTTTTTTTATTTCTTCCTTATTCTTGTTTTAGTTAGTAGAAAATTATTTTTAATTACATAAATTAAATAAATAATGGTTTTTGTCATTCGGTTTGTATTAAAAGTTTGCTTAAAAAATGGGCCGCACTAAATATGCTCCGTACAGAAGAGCTTGTCATTGAGGCATTTAAAAATGGATCGAGGAAAAGGGAGATAGCCAAACGATTCAAAATTCACGAATCAAGTGTCTCGCGTGTATTGGCAAAGTTTCGACGCAATCAATCCCTTGTAACCATTCATTCGGGTGGTCGACCTTGAAAAACGGATAAACAAACTGATAGGAAGATCATCAACTTGATCCGCCGAGAGCCCTTCCGATCCTCAGTTTCATATGTTAAAGACCTCAATCTGTCCTTTGATTCTAGTACGTCTCGTAGACGAGCAATAAAAAATCATTTGAAGGCATACAGGGCAGTTAAGAAGCCTCTATTAACTTTAAAACACCGTCAAAAAGGTAAACGTGGTTTTAATCAAAACTGTTACTAATTTCATATTAATTAGACTTGCATTTGCTCACAAGTACTCATCTTGATCTCTGAAACAGTGGAGAACCGTTTTATTTAATGATGAGAGCAAGTTAAATATGATGTCGTCGGATGGAATCGGCTATGTTCGTCGAGAGCCGGGTACTTGCTTGAACCGCGGAAACATACGAGCTACTCTGAAACATGGAGGCGGTTCATTTATGGTTTGGGGGTGCTTTTTGGTTCAAGCATGTGGTCCCTTACACCAAATAACAGGAATAATGGACCGCTTTGGATATAAAGACCTTTTAGAAACCGTCATGCTGCCATATGCTGAAGAAGAGATGTCGCTGTTGTGGAGTTTCCAACAGGACAACGACCCAAAACACACTTCAAACCTTGTGACAGAATTTCTTACAACTCAGGGAGTCAATGTTTTGGATAGGCCTCCACAATCCCCCAATTTAAACCCCATATAAATCCTATGGGGGATATTGAAAAGGCGCATAAGCGGATAGCGGTTTCCCTCGCATAACGCTCAATACGAAGCTTGGAAGGATGAGTGGCTTCGAATTTCCCCTGAGTTAACAAACTCACTTATTGCTTCCATGCCAAAAAGGTGTGCGGAAGTTATAAAAAAAGGTTGGTTTTTGGACCAAATATTAACAATTAACAAAAATTGCATTTGTTTTGCACAGCTCCAAATGGAATAAACTCGAGTTAACACCATCGGCCGAAGCCAAAGCCAAGGTCGAAACAGCATAGCTAATGGGATTCGCTGTGTTATCATTTTGCGCGGTTCCCATCATCCCGCCTGTTCCCACACGAAATACATTGACGCAGGTGCACCGAGATCATGTTCCCCTTGGCTGATGAAATCGGATGCACGCGTTGCGACCAGCCTGGGAACTTGCACCGAGCGGATGCGTGTGTTCCCACGAAAAAGTCTACGTTGCTGTTTCGGCGTGAGCGATGGGTTTACATACGAATAGCAGGTTAGCCGATAAGTTAGTTCTAAGGAAGCGGTGGATCAGAACGGTTGCGATCAATAAATCTCTATTCCAAAAAACGCGAGGTTGTTTGCATTGAGTAAAGTTAGTAAGTCGAACGGTTGGGGAGAAGCCCTGCTTCTCCGTTCGCTATTTTTTTAGGATCCCCTTCAGGGAATCCTTTAACTCTCGGTTTTTTCTATACTATCAAAGTACAATCGCAAATCTTCGGAATTTTTTTGTTCCTTTTAATATATTAAACTCTAAGCAAAACTTGAATACAAGTTTCTTTTAAATTCCCCCCTTAAAACAGTTAATAAAGAAATGATTGTATGAGGAAAAAAACTTGCATATGTTTTGCACAATACTGTAAATGCTGAAGTCATCAGGTAACACTTAGCTCACAATTTTTATAAGATAGCTCTATTTACTGATTTTATTGTGTTTTTTATTTGTAGTTATGCGCCGCACTCTTATTTTTTTGACCAGCTTATATAGCCCATGTAAAACTTCTATGAGATCCGTTACAAACATACGTACATATGTGTTTAAGTGCAAAATGAATTGCCTAACGAGAAATAATGCTTACTAAAAATTATATGTACATTTTTAGCCAAATATAGACAAAATATAGACTTTAAGTTGAAAAAATTGAAAAACAAGTCTCACTATTATTATTTTGTCCACCACTGTATGTACACTCCGCGACACTTGATTACCCTCACATAAAGTTTCTACCTAAATCATAAAGTATGCGTAATATTACTTCGAATCTATTTTTACTGAGCTGTAAAAAATTAAGGATAAAAAAATGGAAGTCGCCATTTTCGGTTTTTTGCCTATTTGAAGCGCGACACTTGATTACCCTCATCTCTAAAAACACAAGAAAAAGGGAATATTTTCAATGACTTTATTATATTTCTTTATTGCTAATACTTCGTAGGTCCTCCCTTACTGCGAATAACTTCAAAAAGCCTATTCTCTGCAGATCGATATAGATTTTTTAAATAGGTTACAGGAATCCCCTCGAAAGCGTCTTCAATGGCCTTAATAAGACCTTCTCTACTTTCAAATTGTCTTCCTTCCGCGTAAACTCTCCGCGACGGCCATCCCCAAATATTTTCAATTATGTTTAGATCGGGAGAAAGAGGCGGCCAATCTAAAAATTTCACATTTTCTCTTCTAAACCATTGTTTTACACATGCTGCTGTGTTGACCATCAAACATTTCATGAAAATTGATTATTTGCGCTTCCAGAAGCTCGATGTAATCCTCTGAGTTTTGCCGACCATCTAAGACAACCAGATCCATTGGGCCATGAAATGAAATTGCAGCCCACACCATGACAGAACCAACAGCAGTGTGACGAACGTGACAGGAACATCTCCGATTTTCTCAAATCGGAGTACTGAAAGCCATCTGGGCCATCCAAATTAAATTTTTTTTCGTCGGAAAAAATTACTGTTTCCCATTCTTTCTTCCAGCTTATGTGAGCCCGGCAGAATTCCAATCTCTGATCTCTATGACGCTGAAGTAAACGTGGTTTTTTCTTAAGTTTTTGCCTGCGATCTCGTTCTGTTGCCACTCTTGCTGTACGCCCTTTTCGGTTTTTACCATAATTTTCTGGTTCTCTTAGAAAATTATTGACTGTCCATGGATCTCGACAAATCTTTCTAGCAATCTCCCGGTTCGGTTGGAATAATTTTCTTGTTTGAGCGCAAGAATTTCGCCAATTTCTAAATTTGTTAGCGTTTTACCTCGACCCATCTTTTCTAAATTGCAACTTAAATACAAACACTTTGACATTGGGCTTTAAATGTTGAAAACAAACTGATGAGGATAATCATGTTACGCGCTTTAAATAGGCAAAAAACCGAAAATGGCGATTTCCTTTTTTTTATCCTTAATTTTTTACAGCTCAGTAAAAATAGATTCGAAGTAATATTACGCATACTTTATGATTTAGGTAGAAACTTTAAGTGAGGGTAATCAAATGCCGCGGAGTGTATCTCAATCGTACTTTGTTTTTTTTTTTTTTTTTTCTAAGTGGCCTTTATATGGAATTAAGGAACCCTAATAAGGCACCCTTAAGACATGAGTCAAAGAGCCACAACCCTTTCGTATCGCTTCTATTATACATACATATGTACTGTACATACATACTCGTACTTATTACTGAACAGAATATCCGAAACAGAAAGGTATTTTAAATCAACGAATACGACTAAAAAATCATTCTAGTTTTCCTCCTTCCTTTCTTCATTTTCTTCTTGTTCTTGTGATTGTTTTTTTTTTTTTTTTTTTTCGTTTTTTTATACATACATATATGTATGTAATGAATAACATCACACACATGTGTACATCAAATTTATAAGTTAAAAGCATTCAATGATATCATATGGAATACAAGGTGGAGTCGGAAGAGAGAGAGAAAATGAAATTGTATTAAACTAGCAACAACAGCAGCTGTTGTGAATCGAGCGATGATCGGTGTAAACGCGCATAACAAGACCACGAAACGCGAATAAAAATGTGACCAACAAACCGGGACGGTGTTTGAGGTCGAAAATTCGCAGTATAGTGCTAAGAGAAGAAACAATACATAATTATATGGCAAAGAAGGAAAAAGAAACAAAAAAAAAAAACGAAGAAATATTTCGATATTCATCGTTGCTGAGAGACAGACATAATGGCAAAACACGAAAATCAAAATAGTGTCTTGCGTTCCTTCGAGTATCTAATTTTGGAAATCACAACACTAAATTGCCATTTATCAGTCACCCGACGAATTGCGTGTAGTTCTGTTGCCGCGATTTTTAATTTTAATTCCTTTCGTTGATTATTCAATATAAAACTATTCGTTGAATCTATTATAAGGTGCGTAGTGGTTGGGTTTTTTTTTTTTTATCTTTTTTTAAATACGTATATGTAGATACATTAATATTTAATGCGATGCTTGAAAGCCAAAAGGAGATTGTCAACATCTGACGGTTATTGTTTACTAAATTTAGTAAACCAATGCGAGGTTATCGCGCACGATGATGACAGCACTGCTAGGAAGATCACGTCAGATCAATATTCAAGGTCGCCTTGTCTTGCATATGCACTCAATTTTGCACTTTAATCTTTAGATTCTACCTATGTGTATTTAATAAATTAATAAAAATTGTAAAATAATTTTGAATAGTGGGTTTAGTAGTACATAGTAGCCTAGCCAATCACTAATCATTCGTTCAGGTTTGCAATTCTGTTGTCCTTTAAGAATTGAACAGGTCAGTGACTATTTATTATTCGTTTTTGTACAATGTCTTGTCTGCTATAGAGATACATTACTATCTCCGTCCCCACATACATACATACATATGTACATATATGAGAGGGTAGTACTTTTTCACATGTCGATATACGCACCCATATTGAGAAGTCACCTTGATGAAATGAGCGAGAAACAAATGTCGATATATGCACTTATCTGTTGTACAAACGCAAATAATATCTACATTCAGTCGTATAAAGTATAAATACACTTCAATTCACGAAAAAAATTAAGAAATACATACATCCATATGTACATAAACACATGTACATATTTGTTTACTTGGAAACGCTATTGCAGTTGCCTTCTTCCGTCGTCATCCTACCCCGTAATAACCACGCAGGCACCATCCATCACTATTGTTCCTTTACGCCACGGTCACCTCCCTTCATGTTGTCGGTGCGCGCATTGTATATTCCTTTAATCTATTCATATACATATTATACTTATAGTACATTCGTACATATACATATGCCTTTACATATGCATATAGTTCGTTTAGGCTTACTAACAAATTGTAAACCTGACTGCATACCGTAATAACAAGTAATAAACTTTATTTGCCGTCATATTGAATTTGTGAATACGTACGAGATTAAACGAATGCATGCAGAATGTCTATTAATTCTGATTCGTATACATACCTTAAACTGTATGCAGGACATTGCTGCTGCTAGGTACCTTATTGTTTCAGATTGAAATGTGCATTGGTCATTTTAATCAGAAGGGTATTACTTGATGGGTATGTATTTCATAATAACGGGTGGCTCAATCAAAGTGTTAGCATCAGGCAACCCAATAACTTTGACACCGGTTGGCAGAACGGATTGTGACACCCCACATTCAAAGCGTACGTCTTTGCGAACTTTTACAATAGGGGTGGCCGTGGTGCAGTGGTTAACATCATCGACCGCCGAGCGGAAGGTCTGTAGTTCAAACTCGCTTCATAGCCAAGAAAAAGTAATTCCTATACGGAGAAAAAGTATGCAACGCAGTTGTGAATGGAAAGTGATCAGACGTACTGCTGCAGGCATAACACTCACAGTATATGAAATTCATCCTTTGCGTATGCAATATTAAAAGTGTTCGAACGAATTATTACCGACTATAACCAACACGGAATTTGGTCGGCTTTCGTCCTATCTAGGACAACCACCCCTGAGAGTAGTGAACGAACTTCAACGATCCAAACCAGCCTCTCCAGCCGGCACGATCTTTGGCCAGCCTCTTCCAGTGCCGCACGCCCAGTTGGTTGAGGTCCCTTTCCACCTGTGCGCGCCACGTTTAATGCGGTCATCCTCTGCTGCGTCGTCCCTCGGGTTTGGTGTCGAAGACTCTTCGGGCTGGAGCGGTGATGTCCATTTGCTCTACATGGCCCAGCCATCTTAGTCGTTAGATCCGAAGACGTCTAACTAGGCCAATGTCGCTGTACAGCCCGTACAGTTTTTGGTTTAATCTCCTCCTCCACTTTCCGTTTACACAAACGGGACCAAAGATTGCACGCAGAATTTTCCTCTCGAAACGCCCAAGAGCCTCTTCATCCGCTTTTGATAACGTCCAAGCCTCAGCGCCGTAGAGGAGGACCGGGATGATTAAGGTTATATAGAGATGATTAGTTTTCCGAGAGTAGGCTCTTCTACCAAATTGCCGCTTTAGCCCAAAGAACCGGCGGCTGGCAAGAGTTAGTCTGCATCTAATCTCAACGCTGGTGTCGTTGCCGCTTGTTACCAGTGAGCCTAGGTAGACGAAACTCTTACCTACATCAAAGACATACATAGCTGCCTATAGTTACGTTCTGGCCAAGACCTCGGTATTGTACGTCTTTGGTTTTGCCTGCGTTACCATCAGACGCATTTTAGCCGCTTCTACTTCAATGCTCACATAAACTTCATTGACGTCTCGCTGCGTTCTCAAAATCCCGTCAATGTCATCAGCGTATGCGATCAATTGTGCAGAGTTGAAGTAGATCGTGCCTTTTGTATTGGCCAGTAAATCTCGCACGATCCTTTCAAGTATGATGTTGAAGAAATCACATGACAGTGCGTCGCCCTGTCTGAACTCTTTTTTGAGATCGAAGGTCTCGGGTAACTCCGTACCGCACCTTAATGGAGCAGAGAGAATTCGTCATTGTTATCCTGCACAACCTGTCGAATTTGGCAGGGATGTTAAACATAACATGGCTCTTTATACATACATAGCTCGTCCCTACAGACACTTTCATATGCGGCTTTAAAATCGACGAAAAGGTGTGTGTCGACCTGACATCCATGGATCTTTTCTTTTCCAAGGTCTGCCGTAGTGTGAATATTTGGTCTATCGGAACCTATCAAATTGTCCACGAATGGTTCCAGGCGTTCACACAGCATGGCAGAGAAGATCTTATACGCGATGTTAAGGAGACTTATTCCGCTATAGTTGTCGTAATTATAAGGGTCTGAGATGCTTTCTTCCGACCATAACCGTAACCGGAAGTCCCTATTGGAAGACCCTATATCTACATACATAGATTCAAATCAATACTATCTGCTTGTTGGCAGAGAAAAAAATGAAATACATGCCAATCAGTGGTCAATAAAATGAAAGCTTACACAAAAGCAACAACAAAAACAAAAAAGATCAAAGCGGAATACTACTTTCTTTTCGATACTTTCAAGCGAATCACATTGGGAAAAAAGTTTCTTTCGCTCTAATTAAAACTTTATTTTACCTTTCCTCTTACGTCCCGTTTAGTTTTCTTTTATGATTTGCAAATGAATGTATCTAGTATTACCATTCGTTACTCTATTCACCTTGGCATTTAGAATAAAAAAACAGAAAAAAACTTATCTAACTCTATGACAGGCTATACTTCCCTGCAATTTTCGTTAAATCATATGTGCTATGTACATCTATCTAGATACGTAGATATGTATCCATATTGGTTTGAGGAGGAATCTAAAATAACTTGTTTCTTAAGTATCAGATTGTATACAATATTTGTTTGACAGCTTTTCAAGCACAATGATATTCTGTTGTCGCATTGACCCAGCAACGAATAGCGAACACGAAATATCTGCTGACATAATTCAAAGTTGTTTTAACTAAATGTACATTAATACATTTGCTGGATTCAAATATACATATGTATGTATGTATACGTGTGTTGTGTAGGTTTGAGTTTTTTTTTTCGAATTAAACGAACAGACTGCTTCCTAAACAGTTGTATTTACGTACATACTTACATAATGCGTCATCGTCTTCATATAGTACACTCTTATGTACTCTCTTGCTTACATATACATACACTGATGGACAAAAGTATTCGTAATGTGTTTTTTTATCTTATAGAGAAAGATATATGTATACAACAAATTATATAAAACTCAGAATAAATTCCATAACCAAAACAAACAGTAGCAATAATAGTAATTAAACAATTGAGAATTTGGTTGGACAAAAGTATTCGTAGTTTCTAAATAGCATACAATATTTCCAAACACAATAACAAAATACAATGCTTGAACGAGTATATTTTAAACTCGAAGGTATTTACTGTTATAATTTGATATTAGCTATGATACAGCAAAGTGCAATTTACTGATATGAGCCGGATGGTACGTAAAAGTAAAGAAACTACTTCTGAAGAGCGAAAGATAATTTTAAATCTTTTTAAAGTGGTGAATCAGGAAAAAAAAATTAGTGACATAGTGAAAAAGAGTTACGCAACTGCATATGATATTACAAAACGTTTGAAAAATTCATCGGACTTAAATAAAAGCCTAGGAGTGGTCGCCCGAGCAAACTGACATTGAGAGATAAGAGGAAAATTCTTTTAATGATAAAGAAGGGACCTAAGACACCGTCCTCCAAAATTGCCTCAGAAATAAAAGAGACCTCCCGAACAGAAGTTGACCCTCGAACAGTCCGAAGAGTACTCAGAAATGAGGGGTATAGGGCTAGAACTTGCAGAGGGAAGCCTTTTATTACTAAGGTGAACAAAAGGAGGAGACTGGATTTTTCAAAAGAATTCTCGGCCAAACCAAAATCGTTTTGAAAGAAAGTTTTGTTCTCCGATGTGAGTAAATTTTGTGTTTACCGATCGGATGGACGAGTTTTGACTTGGAGGAAAGCAGGCACCGAATTAGATTAAAAAAAATGTTCAATCAACTGTCAAACATGGTGGTGGTGGAGTCATGGTATGGGGATGAAGGGTAGCTTCTGGTGTAGGGACGCTTGTGTTAATCGACGAAATCATGAAAAAAGAAGTATACCTTAAGATCTTGAAGGAAAATTTAAAGATCACTGATAATGATTTACATCTGAGCAACGATTTTTACTTTCAGCAAGATAACGACCCACGGCACACTGCTGAAATGGTTCGATCGTGGATATTATATAACACTCCTCATACCTTGAAAATACCACCCCAATCACTAGATTTCAATCCTATAGAGCATCTATGGGATATGTTGGATAAACGGGTGCAACAACACAACATAACGTCTAAACAGCAACTTATAGACTTGCTACAGGAAGAACGGACAAAAATAGGTACTGACTTCACCAAAAAGTTGGTACATTCCTTGTCAAATAGACTGCAAGCAAATAGACTGTTATTAAGCCAAAAGGCAATTCAACCAACTACTAAATTTTAAGTAATTAAAAGTGTGTTTTGAATTGACATAAAATTACGAATAATTTTGTCCAACCAAATTCTCAATTGTTTAGTTACTTTTATTGCTACTGTTTGTTTTTGTAATGAATTTTATTTTGAGTTTTATTTAATTTGTTGTTATATATCTTTCTCTATAAGACAAAAAAACGTTTTCCAAATAATAACTTTTTTAACTTGTCTTTTCCTCTTTTTATTGTTAGCAACATCACATTACGAATACTTTTGTCCATCAGAGTACATACATATGTATGTCGACAGATCAATTTATTTATAATTAAATTAAAACTTTGAGGCATTTTTGTTTGCTCCCATATTGCGATTGATTTTGTTTACTAAGCAATACCATTTGTGTATTTATTTATTTATTTTTTCTCATTTGGAATTTGAATAGAAAACGAACCTAACGATTCAATCCGTTTTATCTACTGAACTGATGAGCTTTTGATAAGTTTGTAAAGTAACTTCTCAATATGTATTTGCGTGTGTATACATCTCGTTGAAGCAGACAAAACTCACCTTTTTCTGACTTTCAGAAACAGCCCTTGCGAACGATCACACAATGCTAATAAAGATGAAAATTCAATTGCTCTCTTCAGTTCACACGGTATCGTTTAGAAAGAAAAGGAAAGAGCCAGGCTAGACGTACATACACACACATATGAACTTGCCTTGTCGATCGACAAACGATCTTTGAAAATCATGTACCCCAGAGCTTAAAAATCTGCATTTGATTACAGAAATCTTCCTATTCAGTATTTGGTAGTTAAATCGTGACCCGCTAGTTTATATACCGTTGAGTAAGTCAGTAAGTAAATGATTTTGTGACCAATGTGACAAAATACCATTTAAACCATACGTCATACTACGTACTTACTTAACGGGCGCTACAGTTCGGGGTGAACCTGGGCCTCAACCAACATGCCTCTCCATCTAGCATGATCTTTCGCTAGTCTTTTCCAATGCCGAACGCCCAGTTGGTTGAGGTCCCTTTCCACCTTTGCGCGCCACCTTAGGTGCGGCCGTCCTCTATTTCTTCGTCCCTCGGGGTTGGATTCAAAGACTCTACGGGCGGGAGCTGTGGTGTCCATTCGCTCTACATGGCCTAGTATAACAGGACCGGGATAATTAAGGTCTTATATAAGGTCACCTTGGTCGTACGAGAGAGGGCTCTACTTCTCAATTGTCTCTTGAGCCCAAAGAAACAGCGATTGGCAAGAGTGATTCTACGTTTGATTTCGGAACTGATGTCGTTGTTCCAGGTCACTGCGGAGCCAAGGTAGACGAAGTCCTTAGCTACTTCAAACTTATATCTGCCAATATGCACGTTCTGTCCAAGAGGTCGGTGGTAAATGTCCTTTTTCGATGACAGCAGATATTTAGTCTTGCCCTCATTTAACTGCCAAACCAATTTTTGCCGCCTCCTTCTCAATAATCGCAAACGCCTCATTGACAACTCGCTGCGATCCACCTATTATGTCAATATCGTCGGTGTATGCAAGGAGTTACGAGGATTTGAAATAGATTGTGCCTCTTGTATTGGCCAGTGGTTTTTGCACAATCATTTCCAATATGATGTTAAAAAGATCACACGACAGCACATCGCCTTGTCTAAATCCTTTCTTGACTTCGAAAGCGAGCGTTCTCCAGAGTCATCTTACAAAGTCTGACGAGCTTAGCAGGAATGTCAAAAG
Source organism: Eumerus sabulonum (assembly GCA_951905685.1). Classification (NCBI taxonomy): domain Eukaryota; kingdom Metazoa; phylum Arthropoda; class Insecta; order Diptera; family Syrphidae; genus Eumerus; species Eumerus sabulonum. Next base: position 56,352,425 of record OX645062.1, on the reverse strand, counting down.
TAAACATGGCGTTATATAGCTCGTCTCTAATTATGCTGTCGTATGCGGCCTTGAAGTCGACGAATAGATGGTGGGTGTCGACTTGAAATTAATTGGTTTTCTCCAGGAGCTGCCGTAGTGTAAAGATTTGGTCGATGGTGGACTTCCCTGGCCTGAAGCCACACTGATAAGGACCTATCAGTCCTCATCAGACCTAACAGGCGATGTTAAGGAGGCTTATTCCTCTGTATCTGCCGCAGTCAATGGGGTCTCCTTTTTTGTGGTTCGGGCAAACATCCTTGCGCATGCTTATCTTACAGATGAGCCGGTGCATACTCCTAACCAGCTCACCCCCAGCTGCTTTGAAGAGCTCAGCAGGCAATCCATCTGCGCCAGCAGCTTTATTCGACTTGAGTTTCGACATGGCAATCTCAACTTCGTCGAGGTCAGGGGGACGGAGTTCTCTGCGATCTTCGTCATTAAGAAATGGGTCATTCTGCCTGATGGCCGTATATTGGCTGTCATCGCCGTTTTACAGTCTGCAGCAGACACACTACTGGGTGTCCGTTCTCATCCTTACAGGCCTCCGTTCGGGCTTTATATCCTTGAGACCTTCGTTTTATCTGTTGATGAAATCTTCGAACGCCGTGCCTGCAATAGCACCTCTCCAAGTTTTCAATCGCCCGCTTCTCGTGCTCTTTCTTGAGAAGCTTATGTTCCTCCCTTCTTTTAAGCTCGTAGAGCTCACGAGCCGCTCTTGTTTTTTTGTATAGTGAGGCTTTGTATGCCTCCTGCTTTTCCGCATGAATCCTGCTACACTCGTCATCGAACCAGGTTTTTCGTCGTGGTGGAGCTTTAAGGCCCAGCACTTCCGTTGCTGTGCTCTTCAGTGCTTGTTTGCACAGGCCCAAGGTTGCTCTACTGACTGAGTGGAGGATTGAGGTGTATCGGAGATCTTAAGGGAGACGCGGTTGGCAAAGGCACTGGCGATCTCGGGCGATAGTAACTTTCCGACGTCATAGCTTGGTGTTCTAACTCTACTCCGCGGTGTTAGGCGTTGACGTATCTTGGCTACTACAAGATAGTGGTCTGAGTCGATGTTCGCTCCTCGGAAAGTGCGAACATCAGGAATAGTGGAGGAGTGTCTGACGATGTGATCAATCTGGTTGGTGACTGATTGATCTGGCGACCGACAGGTGCCTTTGTGTATATCGAGGTGGGGAAATCGTGTGCTGACTAAAAGAAGATTTCGCCCCGTGGCAGGGTCGATCAGTCTGTGCCCGTTATCGGATATGGTGTCATGTAGGCTGTGTTTTCCGATGACCCGTTCAAAGATGCTTTCTTTACCAAGCTTAGCGTTAAAATCTCCTAGTATGATTTTGGTATCATAGCTGGGGCATTTGGTATATGTTCTGTCTAGGAGATCAAAGAAATCATCTTTGATGAAGTCATCCTTGTCTTCCGTGGGGGCATGGATGCATATGAGGCTGTTGTTATGGAAATTTGCCTTGATGCTGATCGTTATGAGGCGTCCACTCACATACTGGAAACTTAGGACTTTACGTCTTAGTCCACCTGTAACAACGAATCCGCATCCAAATAGTATCTTTCCTCTCTCCCTATATGTAGCAGTCACCGTAGCAAATGTCGCAGTTTTTCATCCGCTTTTTACCAGGTCCATTCCATCGCATTTCCTGGATGGCGGTTAAGGCCGCTTCGTCATAGGGATCAATATTGCAAAATCATTGCCCGAGAGCGTGATATTTACAAAATATGGTTCAACGAAGAATTTCGGTAGGTTCGATCGTTTTAGTTGATTAAGTTAACAACGAACTTTATTCCCAAACGCGGTTTTACAAAAAAAAAATAATTTGCCCAGTAAGATGAATAGTTTATCTGACTATGATATGATCTATGATCTATTGTTTTTTTTATAATCTACAAAATCTCACTTGACTTCAACACACAAACGTTCTGCCTTTTGCTAGGTAATCACTTAACAGGACCCTTCTCGCATCCCAAAGCGATCGACTTTGTTTTCTCTGGCGCTGAACCTCTAGTCATCTACTCACTGCTAGAGCTGCTGTTTCGTTTCTGGCGTGTACAGGTAGGGCCAGTTTCCAACTGCTTCAAGAGCCCATTCAGCGAACACACGTCGTTGTCTATGGTCGTTTACCTTCAGCTCATGGGTCAGTTGAATTTTGTACGGGTACAGGCCCAAGCCACGATGCAAAATTCGCCAAGTTGTGGTCTGCGAATGGCCGGGTTCTAGTGAGCGGCTTGAGATCGACTGCCTCCGATTCTCCTGCACACTCTCACGGATAGCGGCGATGTTTTCGGCAGATCTTACGTTTCGTCGACATGTATAAATTCACACAGGTTCAAGAGTTTATACTCTTATGATGTTTATCGTACAACCTGAACGTAGTGCAGTGGTTTGGGTCGTAGATGTTCGTTCACTACTCTCCATGGGTGGTTGTCCTAGAGAGGATTCGAGAGGAACCGACCGAATTTTTACGTTTGTTGTAGTTCTAAGCAACTGTTCCATGCACTTATGGTGTCATTTTAGAATTGCACACACATGAATTTAAAGTGACAATAAAGCGAGTGTTATGCCCTCATCAATATGTTTGATCACTTCTCATTTACAACAGCTGTGTTACTTAATTTTTTTCCTAATAGGAATTGTTTTTTCTTGGCTATGGACCAACTTTGAACTACAGACCTTGCGCTCGATGGTCGGTGATGTTTACCACTGCACCATGGCCACTAGTTTATCGCTTACTAGTAGGAAGATTATGGCGACTGTAAAATGGGCGAAACGCATGGAATATTGCCCGAACGGAACACTCATTTTGATAACACAATTTTATCATTTGCACGTGTTGTCGAGCGCTGTGTCCATCCATTGTGATTAGACAGAACAGACTGACTGCCAATTTGACAGATGTAGCTTCAACAATATGGCCGCTTTCAACTGCCAAACCTCAGAAGTCCACCCAGCCGAGAGATATTTTTACTGATTGAAACGCCATCTCAGAGTCAGGCCGGCAAATTTTCGGGCCACCCCCGTACTAGGTGCCTTCTTAGCAGGATATCATCGCTTCCTAAGGTATTGTATGAATATGGCGTTACAGTTTATGAAGAACTTAAAAGCTTAGCTTCTCTCTCTTTAACTTGTCTAGGGCGCTTATCACCATACGCGATCTTAATGAGCACTGCATACCATACCTTAATGTCTCGTGTATTACATGTGTTTTTTCTCCGCTTGCTGCAGACTTGCTTAGTAAAATGTCAGAATAAAAGAAATTCACAACTTTCTGGTACTCTACGGCAGCCCAAGCAACACTGATTGGACTTACTCCGCTGCATATTTTTAATAAAAAGGTGGCATTACACAATGTAATCAGAAATCTTCGCTCGGGAACAAGCTTGACATGTGGTACCCATGGGTCATATGTCCATCCTGCAACATCTTCCTGAGCTGAATATGATTACCACGTTCTCGGACGCATTACCTTACACACCTTCACTTTTGACAAGAGATTTGAGATATTAATCCCAAACCGCTTAGCTTAGGAAACCTGTGATTCCTTGATTAATGTCAAAGGCCTTAGGTGGTACACTGATGGCTCCAATATGGTTCCTGGCGTTGGCGACGGCATCTTTGGACCAAATCGTATGATCTCTCAGTGCTAGCATCTTCCAAGCAGAATTATGTACATGCCATCCTAACAGGCGTCAATCTAAACCTAGAGACTGGCATAAGAGGAGTACCCATCAACATACTCTCTGATAGCCAAGTAGCGCTTAAAGCGTCAAGGAACGCCATGATGTCCTACAAGACCGCCAAAAGAAACAAGGTCAAACTCTGGTGGGTGCTAGGGCACAAAGGTAATAAGGGCAATGAGATAGTGTGGATACTTCAAATCCCTCGTCTACTCTTCGGAGTAAAAATACAGTAAAACTAGGTGTTTATCTGGCAGTACAATGGACCAGTATTAAAAAAAAAGAAACTCAACAGACGATAAGAGGCAATACAAGTGTGCCAATTATATGACCACCACTGTATGCACATACATACAGTGGCTCAAAGTTAAAATGGAACAAGGTTAAAAGAAAGAATAAATGAAAGATAATAGTTTATATGTATGTATATGTACTAGAGTAAAAAAATTCATTTATTTATTTAAAGATTTAATAACTAAGACTAAAAAAATAAACAGAGGAATTCAATTTGAAATCTAAATTATAAAATATGAACAATAATACCAAAAAAAAAGCCACAAAGCTATAATGGAACACACCTACAAAGCTTATGTCACTTTTCAGGGAACTGTGATTTACTATGCTTTTCTATTGCAAATGACGTAGGAGATCCTCAGTTAACAGTTCGATTTAAATTGTCTTGTATTCTTGAGGAAAAGGTTGGTAAATATGAGTATGACGCCACAAACGCCAGTTGAATTGCGAAAAATCATAATTCGTCTTCCTAGAAATAGCAAAACTGTGCGAGAAATTGCAGACATTATAAATAGAGCTCCAATAATAGTATTTAACATTGTACAACGTTACAAGGAATCTGCAATATAGCAATAAACCTAAAACAAATCGGGGAAATATTTACGGAAGCCGATGAGCGTTGGTTATTACGCCAACTGTAAAACAAAAAATTCCCATATTAGCGCTCCAAAACTTAGTGTACTAGCCGGAAAACATCTTGGTGAAAAAGCAACCTCAGAAACTGTGAAAATTGTCCTAGGAAAACACAAGTTTAATGGCAGAATAGCCTCTACCATTAGCCTCTCTTATTAGCAAGATTAATAAAAAGAAGGACAAGGATTTTTCGTTCTGGATCGTTCGTTTGCCGATGATTTGGATTAGATAGTAGGCCATACGTATGGAGAAGTACCAATGAGGAGCTTAAGCAAAAGAACTTGCAGCCATTAGTCAGAAATGGTGGTGGCTCTGTGATGGTATGGGGTCCTATGTCGGCTTAATGTCCAGGAAACCTTCACATAATTTAAGGTATAATGGACCAGAAATCGAATTTAAGAGAGAGTGCAATAAAATTGGAATCAAAGACGAATTTTATTTTTATTAAGACAGCGATCCCAAACACAAAGCCCATCGTGTTAGAAGTTGGCTGTTATACAACTGCCCTATGTTTATTCCTATGTTTATTTTTTTTTTGTCTTAATTATTAAATCTTTAATTAAATTAATTATTTTTGTTACTCTAGTACATGTACACACATACATATAAACTATTATCTTTAATTTATTCTTTCTTTTCGCCTTGTTCCATTTTAACCTTGAGCCACTGTATACTCGTAGTTACATATACGAACGTAAAACAATTTCATTGCGAGGAGCCGTCATTCGTGTCATTACTGACAGATGTCTTATTTAGTGCTACCAAATATTGATTGAATTGGTTCACTTATAATTTAGTAGTATGTACATACATATTTGTTGTAGGTCCTAATGTGTTTTGTTATAAATTTACTTGAACACAGTGATAATTCGTAATTCCCATTGTCAATATGTACAAGTATTGATTATAGATTCCAGATACAAATAATAAATTCAATTTCCTTAGAAATACATTCTCTAGCCCCATAAGTGTTTTGTGACCTTTATTGATATGTCATTGTTTTTGCCTAAAATTCCTTGCCAGAAAGGGTTTTCTTTCATTTCTCATTGCATTCTAACACGTACGATAGAAAATATCGATAGACGCCAGCATTATCAGCAGAAAGTTTATTAACCCCAAAACGGAATAGAGAATACAAAGGAAAAACAATTTTCTCCATTTTTTTTCCCACATTCCCTTATTTGCACAGATTTTCTTCACTTACATACATATCTTCTTATTCTCCTTTGTGGTAACGTTCTCTTCACCGCCGTCGTGTGAATAAATGAAAATGCAATGCAGATGGGAAAATGGCTCTAAATCCCTCTTGTTGTCTATCTAAGCCGACCATACCCGTCGCCATATTGTTTTATGGCTGCTACCTTGTACGGAGAGAAGAAATGAGAAAAAAAGTGTTCCCTTTTGATCATGTTTAAAATAAGTAACGTGTCGATGGGCCATTCATAGCATGTTTATATAGTGACGTCACGATGTGGTATGTAATTACATACATATGCAACGGTGGCTGTAAATGGACACAGGGTGCATAGCAGCTTTGGTGTCAGCTCAATAACCAATGCAGAAAGCGTATCGCGTTATGAGATAATAAACTGGTTGAACTTGTTCACTTCCAACTGTGAAGTTTGAAGACAAAAGAACTCCTCCTGTGTGCAATGAAACGAGGATTGATAGTATAAAACGACAGGCGGATAAAAGAGAACGAGACTTGTCTGTCTGCCCGTGATCAGAACGAAATATATATGTATATATATATATATATATGTATATGTACGTATTGCCGAGTATAAAATCCACTTTCAACTGTAACCGAACGGAACTATGTATGTACGTATGTATGAATGTACATACATATTTTACACCGCACCACTTAGGCCACATCACGAACGTTTGTTTTTTGCCTTTTCCTATTTTGCGCTAGTTACTACGCGCTCCGTTTGTATTTAGTATGTGCACCTACATACATATGTACATACATATATGTATACTGTATGGTTTGTTTATCGCTGTCTATTTTGTGATTTTTGGTTTCTTGCTTAAATCAAGTTTTTGCTATAAATGAACTTGACGCTTTTATGGCGTGTTTGCGGTTGGTTGTACTGCATCTATGTACAGTGCATCAAAGTCAAAATGGGACAGTCTCAAAACAAAAATGTTCGCATGGAATAATAAAACATAAGAGTTTATACCTATCACAAATTAGTAATGTCTTGTTTGTGTGGTATAAAAAATAACATACATACATATGTATATAAATCATTAATTTAATTCAATTGGAACAAAGAACATCCCCAGTGTACTAGGCGATAAACGTCTTGGTAAAAGAGCAAACCCAGAAATGATGAGAATTGCCCTAAGAAAGCACAAGTTTAATGGTAGAGTAGCGAGACGAAAACCTCTTGTTAGCAAAATTATTAAAAAAAAAAGATACAAAAATTTTGCAAAACAGTATGGAGACAAGAATTGTTCGTTCTGGACCCATGTTATTTTTGCCGATGAGAGTAAATTGAACGTGTTTAGAGCAGATGGTAGGTCATATGTGTGGAGAATGACCAATGAGGAGCTTAAGCAAAATAACTTGCGGCCATTAGTAAAAACTGGTGGTAGCTCTGTGGTGGTATGCGCTATGTCGGCTTTAGGTCCAGGAAACTTTCACATAATTGAAGGTATAATGGACCAGGCTATGTACCTCAATATCTTGAGATCGAATTTAAGAGAAAGTGCAAAAAAACACAAGGCCTATCGTGTTAGAAGTTGGCTGCTATACAACTGCCCCCATGTTTTGCATACACGGCCACAGTCTCCTGATCTAAATACTGGAGCATTTATAGAGTTTTTTTTTTTTTTTTTTTTTTTAGAGACTCGCGCAGGTTCAAGAGTTTTTATATTCTCTTATGATGTGTTGACACACACAACCTGAACGGAGTGCAGTGGTTGGGGTCGTTGATGTTCGTTCACTACTCTCAGGGGTGGTTGTCCTAGACCTAGATAGGACGAGAGCCGATCAAATTCCGTGTTGGTTATTGTCCGTAGTAATTCGTTCAAGCACTTTGGTATTGCATACGCAGAGGATGAATTTCGGTTGACCATATACTGTGAGTGTTATGCCTGCAGCAGTACGTCTGGTCACTTTACATTCACAACTGCGTTGCATACTTTTTGTCCGTATAGGAATTACTTTTTCTTGGCTATGAAGCGAATTTGAACCATAAACCTTCCGCTCGGCGGTCGATGATGTTAACCACTGCACCACGGCCACCCCACCCCACGGTGGAGAAGTTGGAAAAACATTCAATTTCAAACGTAAACCAACTTAAAATGGCTTTAGTCGAAGAATGTGCAAATATTGAACCGTCCTACTGTCGAAAACTTGTGGAATCCATGCCAACTCGCTTAGCAGCAGTACATACCTAAAGAAACACAAAGGGGTTGCCAACTAAATACACCTAATTCTGTTTTTGCTCGACAGATATGTACGTTTCTGAAGAATTCGTGTAAAAAAATCGTGAGTTTGAATGCATGTACGTACATATTTACATATGTATATGGGAAACAAAAGATTGGGTCCAAACTAGCACAAGTACATAATACAAAAACCCAATGAATATTCCTTGCAATTTTATCTTTCCCACGCTTATTATCTCATCACATTGCACAGGATGCTATAATAAACTGAATTATTGTTGGGAGTAAAAAGGATAATAATTCAAAGGTACAAACATTATGTAGTTATTATATGAACGTTTTATTCGTTATCGCCGTCTGACAAAAGAAGTGCAAGAGCATCGCTAACACCAGAAATATCATGTTCATTGTCTTCTTGGTCCATTTGTTCAATCTCGGCGCTAAAATTAGCAATCGCAATTCAGTGGTTTTATGAACAAAATCGGTTATCAATCGCTGTGTTCCTGTTTTAACTTCTTTTCGTCTTTGGTGGCGTTACAGCCCATGAAGGACCAGAGCCAAGCTTCCCTTCAATCACCCATGTTGTGTGTGATTCTATTTTTCACACAGGTGAAAGGCACCTACAGTTTAATGCCGATTCTTTACGGCGTGAGTTGAGAAGCTTTTTCTAGGCAAGTTATAGTACGGGGGATTTTGACAGTACCCCGCCGAGGAGGGACGCCGCGAAATAAACATTGGATAGCGTTGGTGTTATCGGGATCCGAACTCGCTCATCGTGCCTCAGAGTGCAACACACTAACTACTGCGCCACGGCGCCCTCCCTGTTTTAACTAATCCCCTAAATAATTCTCTGTAAGGCGCCAATAGTAACACTAGATGTGAATTAGGGGAAACCCAAATTTAGAATTGTTTGCCGTTACATTCCTATTATTTAAAAAAAAGAAATCTTGTAAAGAGGGAATTCATTTCTGATTCCTTTTTCTGATATTTTTCATTTATTTTTTCTTTTCACCTTGTTCCATTTTAACTTTGAGCTACTGCACCTGAAATGCGACGATAATATGGAATTATTTCCCCCTTGTTTATGGTTCGCTCTCTTTCTTTTACTGCGCCTAATTGTCTCATCTTCATCTTCATATCCACGTCCCGTTTCCTTTAGGTAATTTTTCATTAAAAACACATTGTCGGAGGAGGAGGAGACGATATATGGTGACGATTAAAGAGCATTCAAGAGCCGAATGTGAAAAAAGCTCGTCTCAAGTCAACCGCATAGCGGTGGGTCGCGTAGTCTGATACGAGCGCATGACGAAAGCGGCAACGGAACCGGTTAAATGTTTCTTCTTATACTACATACTTTACCGTATTTTGTTTTTATTCTCAAATTCGTTTTGTGTCAAATTTTGTATTTGTATGAGTTGAGTGAATTGTAAAAAAAAAAACAAAAAGAAGAGAGAATGAAAACAAAATTAAAGAGTGCCGGTTCCTTATCATCACTCAGGAAGAAAGAGAAAAAGAGAATATGAAAATACCACCAAATCCGAGAAGCTTGCAAGTGCCCCTGAGCGCTGAGCAGCAAGTGAGTAACGAGTATGACGAGCGTGCTACTATTGTTGCGTGTTTACATACATATGTATGGATGTATAGTCTCTGCTTGCACGTGTTTTGTAATATTTCTCCCAATCGTATACCTATGTATTCGATTATTTGTTGTAAAATTTATATATTTTTTTTGTACATGAAGTTTCTTCAACTTATTCTACGTCTCGGACAGATTATGTGAATTTTTCTTTTGTCACTTAATTAATTTTCCTATGCCAAAGAGTGATGGGAAAAAGTTGACCTATTTACTTAGCGGTCTTATATACAGACATTTTGTTTTTGTTTTAAATATTTCGTCTGTTGCTCTTTGGGGTAATTTTTCTCTTTCTTACTCACTTATACACAAGAGAGTGGATGAAATACATCTAAAAATAGGTAATGAAAATGAAAATTTTTGCGTGACGACGTCACAGCGACAAAGTGACGTTGCGACCTTGACTCCAACCGAATGAACTGCTGCTGGTGCTAGCTAGCTAGCTAGCTTGTTGAGATGGGGATCGTTGTGAGTCTCTATAGAGTGCCAGTGCATTCGCCTCTACCAATTTTATTATTGTATATGTCCAATTATTATATGTGTAGATGGTGATAAAATAGGGGAATTGTTGTTTTTTTAATTCTATATTTATGTATGTTATGTTGTGTGTTGTCGAATGAAATGGGGTGTGGAGAGAGGTGAAGTTCGATTGAGAGTGTTTTTAAGAGTTGGTTCTTCGGTCTGGTGTTTAGTTGTCGGCGATTAGCGTGGAGATGACGATGACGAAGTCGGCGACTACTACGGTGGCGATGATGTTAATGCTAATGTGGTGATGGGATGGGGATGAATGGCGGTTATGTGAGCAGAAGAAACTGGTTTTCTCGTTTTATTTTGTAGTTTTGTTCGTTTACCAAGTGCTTGCGCGCTGCCCTCCTGTCTGTACTTGGTTTGGCTGACGACTGGCGCTGGATGGGTAAATGATGTTATATGTGTTTTAGTTTAGCGGTTTTTGCCGTTGTGTAGGTACTCGAGTCATTTTACAGAAAGTGGCCTTCTTGTACGATTCTTATTTATATTTTTGTTTAGGTTCCCTTTTTGCGCTTCATTTTCTATAGTAAAATTATATTTGTGCTGTGATGTGAGGATGGGCATTAAGTGATGAGAGCGCGTTGTGTCTCGCGGTCGCAGATAAGGCGATAATGTTCATTCAACAATGCGGAGAGGGGCGACAGTTGTTATTCTTTAATTTTTGTTCAATTTACGATCGCCGATAAATGTATGTATATTTTTTAATTAGATGACGGTAATTAGTATATACCATTTTTTTTTTAATATTTCGGCTACAAAAGTAAACTATGATTTCGAGATAGGAAAGGTCGAAAAAGAAAAGGGAAAGCGAGTTAGAGTGATTCTATGGTAACTCGCATTACGTTCGGAACGATTCATAGCTAATGAATTGAAATTTGCATCTCAATGCCAACACTAAACTACACAAATTATATTATTTTCTCACCTAATAACCATTTCCAGAGGGAGGTAGAAACAAATATTTTTTGATAACTAAATACTTACATACTTAAATGAAACATTTTTAAATCTTCTTCTTAATGGGCGCTATAGTTCGGGGTGAACCTGGGCCTCAACCAACATGGTTCTGCCGCACGCCCAGTTGGCTGAGGTCTCCTTCCACCTGTGTGTGCCACCTTAAGTGCGGCCGTCCTCTGCTTTTTCGTCCCTCGGGGTTGGATTCAAAGACTCCATTCGCTCTACATGGCCCAGCCATCTTAGACGGTGAATCCGTAGACGCCTGACTAGACTCATGTCGCTGTACAGGCCGTAAAGTTCGTGGTTGAATCTTTTCCTCCATCCCCCATCTGCGTTTATAGGCCCGAAAATCACGCGCAAAATCTTTCTCTCGAAACGACCAAGGGCCTCCTCATCCGCTTTTGATAGTGTCCATGCTTCTGCGCCGTACAACAGGACCGGGATGATAAGGTTCTTATATAAAGCAAATTTTGTCGTTCCGGAGAGGGCTCTATTACTCAATTGCCTCTTGAGTCCAAAGAAACAGCGATTGGCAGGAGTAACTCTGCGTTTGATTTCAAAACTGATGACGTTGTTCCAGGTCACTGTGGAGCCAAGGTAGACGAAGTCCTTAACTACCTCGAACTTATATGTACATATCTGCCAAGGCGTCGGTGGTGAGCGTCCTTTTTTGATGACAGCATATATTTAGTTTTGCCCTCGTTTACAGCCAGACCAACTTTCGCCGCCTCGATCTCAATACTCGCAAACGCCTCATTGACATCTCGCTGCGATCTACCTATTATGTCAATATCGTCGGCGTATGCAAGGAGTTGCGAGGATTTGAAATAGATTGTGCCTCTTGTATTGGCCAGTGATTTTTGCACATTCATTTTCAATATGATGTTGAAGAAATCACACGACAGCGCATCGCCCTGCCTAAATCCTTTTTTGACATCAAAACTGTCGGTAAGGTGTTCACCGATTCGGATGGAGCAGCGAGCATTTTCCAAAGTCATCCTGCATAGTCTGACGAGTTTAGCAGGTATGTATGTCAAAGGTAGACATAGCGTTGTATAGCTCGTCTCTAATTACGCTGTCGTATGCGGCTTTGTAGTCGACAAATAGGTGGTGAGTGTCGACTTGGAATTCATTGGTTTTTCCGAGGATCTGCCGTAGTGTGAAGATTTGGGCGATGTTAAGGAGACTTATTCCTCTGTAGTTGGCGCAGTCAGAGGGGTCTCCTTTCTTGTGGATCGGGCATACGATGCTGAGACTCCATTCCTCGGGCATGCTTTCCTCTGACCATATCTTACAGATGAGCTGGTGCATGCTCCTAACCAGGTCATCCCCAGCTGCCTTGAAGAGATGAGCAGACAGTCCGTCTGCGCCAGCAGCTTTATTCGACTTGAGCTTCGATATGGCAATCTTAACTTCAGGGGGGCAGAATTCTCTGCGGTCTTCGTCGATTAGAAATGGATCATTCTGCCTGACAGCGGTATATTGACTGACATCGCCGTTATACAGTCTGCAGAAGTGGTTATTCCATATTCTCAGCATCGACTGCGATTCTACTACTAGGTGTCCACCTTGGCATATTCGCTTTATCTGTTGATAAAACTTTCGACCGTCACGCCTGCAGTAACACCTCTCCAAATCCTCAATCGCGCGCTTCTCTCATGCTCTTTCTTCTAAGAAGCTTATGCTCCTCCCTTCTTTTTAACTCGTAGAGCTCACGAGCTGCTCTTGTTATACATATGTATGTACATGGAAAACATTTAATTTCGTTAATTTTAGTGCATTTTTAAAAAGAAACTTGTATTTGGCTCACCCTGTACTGTGTACAGGTACCTCATTATTAGTATTTTTTTAACAGAGATGCTGATTTCGTTTGTTTGCCTCATCTTCTAAACATATCGTAAAAACAAAGGTATTTATGTACATATGTATGTATGTACATGTCTTTAGTAAGTCGACTTTGTAAAACCTGCCCATAGAAACTTGTCAACTGTATATACATAGCCACCAAATATCAAGATTATAGCACAGTTGTATTTAAATTTGATTACTCCATTATTTACACCATAAATGGCAACCAGTTGGTTCCATCGCACTTCATATTGCCAGTACATAAATGCATGCAGTTGGCAACTCTTCCGGTCGACATTTAATTTTTTAATCTCATTGTGTGTTTGCTTACAAATTGTGTGCGAATACGGAAATGATGTGGAAGAAGTCGTTTTTTCATTCTCCTTACTCAGCTACTACCTATCAGCCGTCACAGACACACAGCAGTTCATGGGTGAGATAAATATTTGTGCAAAAACTTGGCCGTCTACATCACATCGGTCGTGTCTTCTCGGCCTACACATAAATATGCATGAATACAATACACATTGTATCTGTCACACTTTTTCGTTGCGAGTATTTATAGCTCTCCTTATCACACGTCTTATTCAAGAAGTTTATAATAAGTGAATCGACTCAACGTCATCATCTCCGACTCGACCCGACAACCGACACTCATGAATTGCTGCCTCGAAAGTTATCTCGAGTCGGTAAAGTAGTCGCACAGGCACCCACCATATCCATCTTGCTCGACTGAAAAGCAAGACACAGTGTTAAGCACAAATATTACATCTCACTGTCTACATATGTATTTCTCTTTCTCTCGGCGACCTCCTGTACACGTGAAAACGTTTTGTCTCTGCCAGAGCGGAAAACGTCGGCATCACACATAATTCTCTCCTATCCCCGGTAGAATATAAATTTGTATACGAGATCTTCTATCGCCATTTTGTTTGAGAGGAAGTGAGGCTCCGACAACCAGCCATCCAACTCATCTCTCTCTCTCTCTCTTATTCACACATGTGATAGAAAGAGGTAAATCTTTAATGCACCACGATGTTGTATACAATGATTGGTCTCTTTCGTTCTTCCTTTCGTGCAGTAGCATTTTCTCTCGCCTCTTGGTTGATATATTTTTTTCCTTCATCGTCCCCGAACACAAAATCTTTTTCCACTTATTTTGCATCGTGAAAAATTTCTTTCTTCTCGAAATAAACTGTGAAATAATTAATTTTTTCCGCGGAAAAATATGCAAAAAATCATCCACTTCGTCTAGACACAAACTGAACGTTGTAATTTCAACTAAAATCTGACTTTTCGAGTGATTTTTTTTTTTACTTTTTTCTCGCTTCTGGAAAGGGGTGAATATTTTTCTTTTTTTTTTTTTATTCCCTTGGTGCGGTTCGGACGATTCCTCATCGTATTGGATCGACGACGGTGGTGTGTGTGCGTGCGCTCTCATATAAATGAAATGTGAAAATGAATTGAAGGAAAAGAAGACATCTTGTGTCAAATTAGATTTTCTAAAACAGAAGAAAAAACAAAAAATCGAATAATTCGAACACCATTTTCCTATTTCATTCGATTTCAGTGAATGGAAAATGTAGTTAAATTGAGTTAAGGGATTCGGTGATGCGAAGATATAGTTTATAGTTTTCGCTGGGGAAATTGTGCTAAATTTTGTCGGACATTTGTCTACAAGGGTGGTGGGGGAGAATTTGCGTGTTCGAGTCTCGAAAGTTGTCCATCAAAATGAATTCGGTTAACGAAAAAGGTGAAAATTGTGTGCAAAAATTTCAAGTTAAACGAAAACTTAACAATTCACTCTATTTTGCTTCTTTGTTAACCCTGTGAAATGGAAGACATTTTCTAATAACATCCATTTTCTGTTTTTTCTTTTCTTTTAATAGATGTCCGCCGGCGCCCAATTGCAGATGGCACCACAGACGACGTCGACCATAAGCCATCATCAGCATCACCAGCATCATTATACCAATAGTACACCACAACAACAGCAACAACAGCAGCAACATCAGCATCAGCCACAGCATCATCCACATCAATCACATCAAATTCAACATCACCAGCAACAGCAACCGCAACAACAAATTCCACACCCTCAACAACAACAACATCCGCAACAACAGTCACAGCAGCAACAGCAACATTCCCAACAATTGCACCAACATTTGACGGTCCATAGTAATCCGGATTCAAATATGAGCACTGGATCGTCACATAGTGAAAAGGATGTCAACGATATATACAGTTCAGCACTAGGAGTTGGTGGTGGTGGTGGTGGTGTTAATGTTTCGGGTGTGAACACCGCTAATATTGGGATTAATAATCCAAATAACGGTAATAAACATTTCAATACCAACCATAGTCCTACGACGAGTAGTAGCATTAATCTAATTAATAATAACGGTACTCTTATGAATACAGGCAATATGGGCGCACTGGAAAAACTGCCACGGACACCGACAGAACGTAAACGAAAACGAAAAGCACCGCCACCCACAGCAGACGATAGTGGTGGCGGCGGCGGCGGCGTCGGTGGTGGCGGAACAGGCGGCAGTGGTGGCGGTACAATTAGTGGCGTTATCAATAGCAATGTGGTAGTAGGTGGTAATCCGGCCAAACACAATCCGCGCCTAACCCTACAAGTAGGCCCAACGAATTTCCCTTTAAATTTAGGCAATACACAAGGATCGGCGGCCGACCGTTGTGGTATGCCAACAACAAAAGGTGCCCGCCTATCGATGCAATTAAATGATGGTAAAAAGATTAACGATTATTTCAATAAACATACGGCGAATAGTCCAATAAGGCAGCATACGGGATCAAAATCACCGTCACCCTCGCAGGGCGGAGGCGCAGCCGGTAGTGGTAGCGGCGGCGGCGGCGGCGGTTATCCATTATTTCCACCTAGTCCACAACAGCCTCCGATGAGCGGTTTAAATTCAGTTGCAACAGGGGCGACAGCAACAACACCGGGCGGTACAAATCCGGGCGTTGGTATGAATTCAGTTGCATCCGTTACTGAATATCATTATAATAAAAATCGTCAAACTTCCAACATGGTTCCTCCACAATCACCGCTATCGACTGTGGTGATGCCTACAACCGCCGCAGGTCCAACTATTGTTGGCGGCAGTAATGTTGTACCCGGCAGTGTCGGTACAACAATTGTGAATAGTACAAGTGCGATAGTTGTTGGTGGTAGTTGTGGTCCACCACCACCGCCACCGCCACAGCATAGTACGAGTTCGCAACAAGCCTCCCAACAGCAGCAGCAACAACAACAGCAGCAGCAGTCGCAGCAGTCGTCACAACAACCACAACAACAGTCACAGCAGCAACAACAACAATCCTCCCAGCAAACAAACCTGCCACCTATTCAACAACAGCAACAACAAACAACGTCACTGCTACCGCCACAATTACATTCGCATCATTCGCTCTCAATGCAAACAAAGTCGACGCAAACCGATTTGTCATATGTCGAAATACAGGAACGAGATTCAGAAATTGAATCGAGCAAAACGCGACTTGACGAACTGACAAGACTGTCCGATGAGCAAAAGTGTCAAATAGCCGCTCATCAAAAGCTTATCGATCAACACAAATCGCACATCAATAAGTGCATTGACGTCGTGAAAAAGCTCCTCAAAGAGAAGAGTAATATTGAAAAGAAGGAAGCACGACAGAAATGTATGCAGAATCGTCTGCGATTGGGACAATTCGTGACGCAACGAGTGGGAGCAACATTCCAAGAGAATTGGACGGATGGCTATGCCTTCCAGGAATTATCGCGGCGGCAAGAAGAAATCTCGGCCGAACGTGAGGAAATCGATCGCCAAAAGAAGCTGTTAATGAAGAAACGACCAGCGGAAAGTGGACGCAAACGTAATAACAACACCAACAATAGTAGTAATAATCCAGGTGGTGTCGGTGGTGTTGGCGGTACCGGTGGTAATTCAAATTCATCGCGAGGCGGCGGTGTTGGTATCGGTGGCGATTCATCATCATCATCATTGCATAATGGTGGCGGTGGTGTTGGTTCTGGCAGTGGTAGTAGCGGTATAGGTAGCACTGGTGGCGTTAGCTCAGATTCAGCAACCTTTCTGAAACCAGATCCAGTATCCGGAGCGTATACCGCTCAGGAGTATTATGAATGTGATGAGATTTTAAAGTTGCGACAAAATGCACTCAAGAAAGAAGATGCCGACTTGCAACTGGAAATGGAAAAGCTCGAACGTGAACGAAATTTACACATAAGAGAGCTGAAAAGGATACTGAACGAAGACCAGGTAAGTGTAGGTGGCCTAAAATAGCATTTTAGAATTCTGCTCATCTTGTGTGTTTTAATTTACAGTCTCGTTTCAACAATCATCCAGTTTTAAACGACAGATATTTGCTGCTTATGCTACTCGGAAAAGGTGGCTTCTCAGAAGTGCACAAAGCATTCGATTTAAAAGAGCAACGTTATGTTGCATGTAAAGTGCATCAGTTGAATAAGGATTGGAAAGAGGACAAAAAGGCTAATTATATTAAGTGAGTTGTTGGTGCAAATTCATCTTAATCACTCGTACCATCCAAGACTATATACTAATTAATGTTCCTTTATTCTATGTATTCTCGTAGGCATGCTCTCAGAGAGTATAATATTCATAAGGCCTTGGACCATCCTCGTGTAGTTAAATTATATGATGTTTTCGAAATAGATGCGAATTCATTCTGCACAGTTCTGGAGTATTGTGATGGGCATGATTTAGATTTCTATTTGAAACAGCATAAAACGATACCGGAACGTGAAGCCAGATCAATTATAATGCAGGTAAGTGTACTGTTGATTGTTATAAAGACGATTTTCCATCAACCTAAGAATTATGATTTTTCTCGCTTAAGGTCGTTTCTGCATTAAAATATTTGAACGAGATTAAACCACCTGTGATCCATTATGACTTGAAACCGGGCAATATCTTACTGACTGAAGGTAATGTGTGCGGTGAAATCAAAATAACCGACTTTGGTCTATCCAAGGTGATGGATGATGAAAACTACAATCCGGATCATGGCATGGACCTAACATCTCAAGGAGCCGGAACTTATTGGTGAGTATGTGTGGGTGTTTCAATAAGTAATGCATTTTGTCTTTCATCTCGACATCCAATCGAACGTATTCATTTGACACTTGAATTAAATAAAACTGATTTTGCTATTTTTAGGTATCTTCCACCCGAGTGTTTTGTTGTCGGTAAAAATCCTCCAAAAATCTCATCAAAAGTCGATGTGTGGAGTGTCGGTGTGATATTCTATCAGTGTTTGTATGGTAAAAAACCATTCGGCCATAATCAATCTCAAGCAACAATATTAGAGGAGAACACAATACTAAAAGCCACAGAGGTTCAATTTTCCAATAAGCCAACTGTATCGAATGAGGCAAAGGTAAGTCGTACCAAAGATGAGTGACGAAACACAACTAATTTACTTATCTCTCTCTTATGTAGAGCTTTATTCGGGGGTGCTTAGCGTACCGCAAAGAAGATCGTATGGATGTGTTCTCTTTAGCGCGGCACGAGTATATACAACCTCCGATTCCCAAACACGGTCGTGGTCAATCGATGACAGCGGCACAGCAGCAACAACAGCAACAGCAGCAACAACAACAGCAGCAATCGTCTGCATCGCAACAAAATTCAGCTCAAACATCATTCTCCACGGGTATGTTCGGTAATTTGAATCAATCTAGTTCATCCTAGCTGATGTCCAAACGTAATTCAAACTCCTAATTGCTGAAATTGATTGCGACTGCACCGACACTGCCGCCGCCACCGCCGCCACCTCAAGCAGCACCACCACCACCACCATCATCATCGCGGCCATTATCGTCTCCATCACCGCCAAAACAGTTGTCGTCGCCGCCGCCATCACCCACTACATTACTCGCGTCATTCATACCGAATACTACTACAATTACTACTTGTACTACTATTACCACTACTACTACTACTGCTACTAGCATTGTTAAGACAACGAAAGCTAAGATGACCAATGATATAGGTTGTAGGAATAGCGCCATAACAGCAACAGTCGGAACTATACAGCAAAACTCTCGTAAACGAGCAGTACCACCCACAATAGCCAATCGACGACGTAAAAAATCATCGTCATCTGTCGTCAATCCATCCCCTATGGCCTCGAAGCGCAGCTGAGAGGAGATAATCGAAAATAGACTTGAATTCAAAAACAAAATCAAAACAATTCAACGGAGTATCAAATCCATCTCCTTTGTCACTTTGCTGCCACCACGACCACCCATCTTCTTCGGTCGTTTTCAAGTAAATGTGATAAATATTACGGTGTATTTCGTTCATTATCTTTTTCTCTTTTCTCGTGAGCAAATACGAGTTATTGAAAGTATTGCGAATTACTATCATCATTATTGTTATCTTTAATTTATAATTTACATTTTTTTTTCTTTCTCTCTTATTTACTTTTAATTAATTAAATTTGAATTTTTCTTAATTTTGACCCGTGCTTGCGCGTGTGAAAAAGTTTGCATTTTGAATTTTTAGTTTTTGATTGCATTTTTCTTTCTTATTTTCTCAGTATTACATCTGTATGGAAAGTTTTAATCTAAATTCAATTTTTTAAAAGAGAAAAAGTGATGAAAACTACACCAAAACTTAAAAAAAAAAAAAAGTGATGATGGAGGGATGTTGTATGTTGTATGTGAAGAGAATGGATGTGAGCAAATGAATAAAGAGAAAAGAAAGCAAAAATTAAGAATATATATAAAATTATATTAAGGAAGTTATTAGTTATTAACAAACCAGTTAAAACCATAGGATAAAACAGTTAAAATACATCTTATACATAGTTATAAATAAAACGAAAGCTAGACAGTAACTTATTTCTAAATAAAACAGAAATATGATAATTTAAAGTGGAAGTAAAAGTAAATTCTGATTTTAACGATGAAAAAAATAAAATATAAAATTACAGTAAAAATATTACTTATTTTTTTTTTTTATTATATATTACGTTTTTTTTTTGTTTTTGTTAATTTTAATTATAATATAAAACAAAGAAAAACAAGTAGTTATTAAATGATAATACATATACACGTAGTAAGATTTTAGAGAAGCGAAATACATACATATATACACCCTCAATCCTTGATTTCATTAAAAATTTAATTTTTTTAATCAAGCAAATAAGTAATAAAATGAATACATTTAAAAACGAAAACGAGAGAAAACAGCGGATACATATGTATGTATATGCCACTATGTATGTTAAATAAAAAATAATAATTAAATAAAACGGAGAAAAGAAATTTATTATAATATATATATATATATATATAAGCGATGAATATACTATGTATTTGTATTGTAAAAAAAAAAAACAAAAAAATAAACTACAATATTCAGTACATATGTGCATGATGTATTTCTTGTGTTTTTATCGATAATTAAATATATTACAAAACAAAAACAGAAAACGTTATATATTATCAGACTAAGCATGAATAATGGAAGATCTATATATAAAATTAACAAACAAATAAAAAAAATAAATATTTTTTTTGTGAATATGATAAAAAAAAAACAACGGAAACTGAATATTTGTTGAGTATTTTACAATCTAATTAAAATAATATTAAAAGAGTAAATGCGAGAGAGGAACTAGAATTAAAAAAAAAAAAAAACAAAATTATATACATATATAATAAATGCGAGAAAATATTGAAAAGAAAAAAACAAAAATATTGTATTATTGCGAGAAATAAGAAGAAAAGAAACCAAAACAGACGTAGACACATGTTTCAATTTTGGTATAGGAAAAACAAGCAAGACAGCAAAAAATATAATCGAATGAAACGGATCATAAAAATTAATGTCACCACCTTCAACTCCTTTTCACCACCTTCAGAAAACAACAACAAACAAAAACAATCACTTCAAAATTCAAATTCAAACGCAACCAGTATACAATTCAACCAAATATTGACAGCATAAACGCGCGTAACAACAAGTTTAAGAAACAATGAGAATGAATAAAATACACACACACACACACGATCGGGACTAGTTATTTATTTATTAAAACAAAACTATATAAATAAAAAAAAAGGATAGAAGTTAAAGACTCTTTTTAATTGTTAATCTCTTAAATCAATTGAAATAAAAGTAAATCTATATATATATACTAAAAAAAAGAAATAGAAACGAAAATAAAATAAAAACAATTTCCATTAAATATTAAAATGCAAAACACACATAAGTTAAAAAGAAACAGAAAACATTGTTTTTTTTTTTTTTGATTATTATATAACTATAGTGGTAAATGAAGATAAAAAGCAGAAAAATGAAAAACAAAAAAAAAACAAGAAAAAAAACTGGCAACAAAAAAAAAATCAAGATTAAATTAAAATACAATTAATTAAAAATAAAATAAAAGAAAAAAAAATATATATAAAAATATGATTTTAATTATTGTTTGTTTTTGTTTTTATGTATGTGATATTTACATGGTAGGGTGTTTTCCTAAATGCACTACTGTCTGCATTGTGAATCAGGGGTGGAATCGGCTAAGGTGATTTGTGACAAATGACAGTCACATTCTCGGTTTCGGTATCGTGTAAGGTTATAGCATAGATAAATTAACAAGATGGACAACTTTCGTACGTCTGCCCTGTGATCCCCGCAAGGGTTGGTTGTTGTATTTGTAATTAAAGCGGCCTCTAGACGCCTAATAATATTGTGCATTATTTGATATTGCACAATATTATTGTTCGTCTGTAGATTGTGCGATATATTGCGGAAAATCAAAACGCTTTTGACTTTTAATACAATTATGACCGGCCAACTTAATTATTGGGAAGAATATTGAACCGTCTGGGGCACCAAGCCAATAAAATTGTGCAATATTTCGCACAATAATATTGAGCGTCTAGAGGCCGCCTTAAAAACGACGCTTTTGACTTAGAGTCAAGACGTCGGAACAAGGCAGAATGACATAGTCAAGACGCCGTCAAATCGAAACGAGTTTGTAGGGGCTAGTTGTCAAAATGCCTGTCAAAGCCATCGAGATTGCCATCTCGTTAATTTATCTATGGTTATAGTCACTGTGATTGTCACATTTTTGTGACAGTTTTCTGGTGACAGCTATTTTACTATCACTTTCCTATGTTCTGTGCGTTTGATATGGCTTTGTTTGTGCTTTTGTGTGTTTTATAAAATCAGCTTTATCATGAATTCCGAGGGAACTTTTTGTTTCCCCGTTTTTTTTTTCCTTCCTGGGAAAAAGTTCCTCCTATCGTCAATTTCCATCGGAATTTTTTTCCCCAAACTGAATTCGAAATTCAATTCGAAAATTTTAACGGCTGTCATTTGTTAGAAATCAGTGTATATTTATAGAAAAGCAAGGAACTATTAACAAAAATGTTGAAGTCTTGTGTTATGGTGTTAATGGCAGAGGTAGAAGAAACACAAAATAGTGAGTTATGTTCAATACAAAGAAAATTAAGAGATAAATCGAATCCTTTGGAATTACCATCAACCATGTAAATTATTTAATTTTTGCAAAATGTGTTTATAAGTGCTACGTTTTATGGTATTTGGTTCCAGCAGTACTTTGGGGTAAACAAACCCGTTTTTAAATATCTATTGGATATTTTAAGGGAATCCTTGGCCCCATCAAAAAAGGTGCTCGCAATCCCAACTATAGTAAAGTTGACGTCGTGCTTGCGTTTTTTTGCAGAAGGAGGTTACCAAAAACGAGTTGGAAAAGAGCACGATATAGGCTTAGCTCAGTCGTCGTTTTCATTAGTACTTAGTGAGGTGCTAAGAATATTCGAAGATAAGCTGTGTCCAATATGGATAAAAATGAATACGACACATGAACAGACAAGAACTACAAAACTGAGTTTTTTTCGAAAAGTTTGGTATTCCTGGTGTATTAGGATGTGTAGATGGGACACACGTGTCACTAAATTCCCCTCCAAGGAATAAACATTGTTTCTATAACAGAAAGGGATTCTTCAGCTTAAATGTTTTGCTCGTAAATAACTCTGTGCTTTATATAAAACTTGGCTTAAGTGCCATACATATTCCGCAGGTTTGCGTCTAGTGAAGCCATTGGCAATATCTGGATATTTCTCCATCCAACTTACTATTGCTTGGAACTATTTTTAAGCGAAGATGAAGAGCTCAATGAGAGATTGACGGAAATTAGAATTCTGAGGAACAATTTGAGAAATCGGTCTAAATCGGTTTCCTTTCCCTGTACGCCGACAAAATGTATAATTAGCCAATAGATGAATTGAATGCAATAATAGCATTTCTAATATGTACATTATTTACTTTTCCCAGTATTTGTGCAAAACATTCGGTGACAACGGCCCTGATTTTAATTTCGAAATTTCTTTTTAACTGTCTAACAGCTGTCTAAAGGCAGCCCTACACGGCGAACATGTTCGCCGATTTTGTTCGTGAATTTGCTGTGAATGTCGCCGAGTAAACATATGTAAATAAATAACCATAAGCACAACCACTTGTGCTTATTTATCGTACTTATCGTATTTATGTTTACCCTCTGAAGAATCAGCACGAAATGAATGTTCTCCAAATGTGTTCGCCGTGTAGAGAGTAACGGAAACGAACGGATTCGGCGAACATGTTCGTCGTTTAGGGCTACCTTTATCTATCAGTAATTCCGAAAAAGCAAGTGTTGCTCCTTTTCTAAACTTTTTTTGTGATAATCTAACCCGATACCAAGAGATGATGATAGTCACATATGACTGTCACCAAAGTGACTATCACCTTAGCCGATTCCAGCCCAGCAAACATTCCTAAATGCAAACACAGATTGTGACAGAACGCATTGCGTTCCGAAATGCATCGTGAATGATTATACTGCGCAAACAAAGGCAAACAGCGCATCGTGAACTAGCACGCTGCTCCGTTACAAATCTATACTAATATTATAAATGTGAAAGTGTGTGTGTCTGTTTGTCCGTCTTTCACGGCAAAACGGAGCTACGAATTGACGTGATTTTTTAAGTGGAGATAGTTGAAAGGATGGAGAGTGAAGTAGGCTACTTTTTGTTTCTTTCTAGCCCCCGTTAAGTTTGTATGCAGCAAAGAAAAAATTTGTGTGAGACTCCGCAAAATTAGTACAGGTTCTATGATACAAACGAATAAAATAATTTAATTAAAACAACCATAAATCAATCAGCTTTTGAGAAAACAATCAACATTCGAAAAATAAATAAGTGTTACTCTTGAATTACGATAGATGGCGCTGGTATGTTTCTGAAACGCGCTAACGTTGTGTGCTCTCTATCTGTACTTAAGTGCGGGCATCGGGCCGCTCTTCACACTATAGTGCATACGGTACCTATACTCTGTTATTTGACTACTAAGCGTCCCAGTCATGCTTATACGAAATTTAGATACCCCGAGATTATGTAATGGGACGAGACTTCGTGTCACACAACTTGGCCGCAATGTCATTAGCGCCACTATATTAACCGTCGTAGGAAAGGGTGAAAATGTAATGATCCCACGAATCCCAATAATTCCCACAGATCTCCCGTTCCAGTTTAAAAGGCTACAATTTCCTCTAAAGCTTAGTTTCGCTATGACCATTAACAAAGCGCAAGGTCAAACATTAAAGGTGGCTGGGGTGACTTAGAAAAGCCGAGCTTTTTCCATGGACAATTGTATGTAGCATGTTCGCGTGTGTCCAATGCCCAGAATCTTTACATTGTATCCCCAAATGGAAAGACATATAATATCGCCTACAGTAGCGTATTAAAATAACATTCTGTTCCGAGTTCGCTTCTGTGTTCTAAATCAGGAAAGGGGAACCGTGTTACCGCGAATTTAACGCGATAGAAGCCGCGGGCAAAAGCTAGTAACGTTGTTAATTAGAATTTATTGTTAAAACCAAATGTGACTTGAAAACTTTTATTTATTATGTACAGGGGTTATTTTAATATTGTTCAATTTCTTCCACGTGCCTTCGTCTTGAAGCTGGCTGTCACACACCCAAAACAAAATGGACGAAGGAAAGAGGCAGAAAGTCCCCGTCACGCCTGACATGAGCTGTCAGGCATTGATGAGTGACAGGGTGCCTCTGAACCCTCATTCAAATCTTGAACAAACGTTATAAATTACATTTTTGTGAATCGTGAAAGATGGAGAACATGGACAGAAGTGCTTTCTAACCCTTTCATGCCCGAATTTTTTCGGCCAGGGCAAACATTTTTTTGTCGACATATTTGTGTCAATATACACCTAAATATGAAATGATATAATTTTCGAAGTCCTATCTATCATGGTTCCGGAAATATAGAATGTTGCCTATAGGCAATAGTGGTAAATTTAAAACACATAAGTAACGTAATTTTTTATTTAGATATTTTTATTAAATTTAAGTATGATACGATACAAAGTAATTTTTTGCGGATTGCAACACAAATATACTTTGCATTTGCTGCACTTTGAGCGTGGAAGGCCAGTTTGACACATCCTGTATCGTCCCTTTGAACTCCATTGTACCCAATGGCTAGTTTGGTCAAAACTTACTTTTTTCAGGTTCTGCACAATAATCTCATTTACGAGAGGTTGTGGAAGCTAGGGCTGGTGATGATGGGCCTGATGATGATAGACCTGGGGATGATGGAGCTGGTGACGATGAAGCTAGTGATGATGGATTCCATAGTAAAGCGTTCTTCATTTCCAGTTGTAGTAAGTTTGGGCGGCCCCTTTTGCATGGTATGATGGTTAAATTCGTTACGTTCAGTAGGTCATTGGCAATGTCCAGTTGAAAATCAAGTAGTGACATACTTTTTCTCTGTGCTCAAATGTATTAGGTCTCGGCGGTACAAAAGCCAGCTGTTGACTACTGCAGAGTTTATTCACCAGTATATAATACGCATGTAGAGGGCATGGGCTCGGACATACAGCCTCCTCGCGGCGCCCTCTGGATAGCCTCTTCAACAACCCAACGGTTGTGAACAAACGTATGCAGCGAAAAAAACCCCGACCAGAATGGCGGTTGTGCGGCGGGCTAACAATCCGCCCACGTAAAAAAACCTGAAGTTATGAATGAGCAAGATGCCTCGGATAAACGGACGGATACTCGACGACGACAACGCACGAAAAAGGAACACGATTTGCGAGTATGCTCCTGGAATGTCTGTACACTCCCGGAGCTGCTTATAAACTAGAAGGAATCCTCACGCAGTACAAGGCGGATATTACTGCGGTCCAGGAAATACGCTGGATAGGAAACGGTATGATTAGGAAGAAAAATTGCGACATTTATTACAGCTGTCACAAAAGGTTGCACTTACTAGGATGCGGATTTGTCGTGGGAAAGCGGTTAAGGTCGAAGGTCATCGACTTTAAACCTATAAGTGATCGCCTGGCTGTGATCCGCATCAGAGGCAGATTTTATAACATCAGCCTTATATGTGCACACGCCCCTACCGACGAGGCTGAAGACCCTATCAAGGAGGGCTTCTATGACCTCCTGGACAACGCCTACGGAGCTTGTCCGGAGTACGATGTAAAAATCGTTCTCGGGGACTTCAACGCCAAAATCGGTAAGGAAAACACCCTTGGCGGAGTGATCGGAAAGCACAGCCTCCACGATACAACAACAGATAACGGCTTCCGACTCGCTGACTTTGCGACAGCTCGTAATGCGGTGATAAGTAGCACAAAATTCCCTCGCAAGCGAATCCACACAGCAACCTGGCGATCTCCGGACGGTCGAACCGCCAACTAAATCGACCATGTGCTCATTGACGCAAGGCACTCGTCAAACATCCTGGATGTGCGAACATTCAGAGGGGCAAATGTCGATTCTGACCACTTTCTCGTAGCAGCAAGATTCAGAGCTCGACTGTCCAATGTCAGAAAGCTGCACCAGCCCATCAGGAGGAGGTTCGATATTGGGCGCCTGAGCACACCGGAGGTTGCCAGAGTTTACAGGGAGCAGCTGAGCGAAAGACTACGGTATGCCTACGTCGAACACAAATGCCAATAATATGTAGCTGCATTGCCGCTCAGCCATTCAGGAAGTAGCCGAAACCACCTTAGGATACCTACCACCCCCGACAAGAAACCCGTGGTATGATGGCGAGTGTGAGCAGAAAAAGGCAGCAACCGACGAGGCGTACCAAAAGGCGCTGCAGAGGAAAACCAGGGCAGCGCAAGAAGAGTACCGAGCCAGAAGAAGGAAGGAGAAAAAACTACTGCGACAAAAGAAAAGAATCTTCGCAGCCTCCCAGCTCAAGGATATCGCGAGCCTTTTACAACAAAGCCAAAGGCCTTGCAGGAGGCTTCAAAAAGGGCACCCATGCTCTTCGAAACTGCTAGGGTAATCTTGTCACCGACCCGCAGGGAATAGTGGATGTATTTAAGCAGCATTTCCAACAGCTGCTTAACGAGCATGACCAAGAGAGAGTGGTAGGGACCGAGGAAATCCCAACTCCAGCCGCTGAAGTAGTCCTCCCACTCAGCATCGAAGAAGTCGGCACAGCTATTCAGAAGCTGAAGAATAACAAGGCCGCAGGCTTAGATGGCCAGCCATCAGAGCTCTTCAAGGCTGGCGGCGATGTTCTGGTAGGGAGCATGCACCAGATCATCTGCAGAATTTGGGAAGATGAAATCAAGCCCGACGACCGGAATACCAGCTCTATTTGCCCCATCCACAAAAAAGGCGAGCCTACCTCTTGCAAGAACTATATATACATCCCTGCCCAATGTACGCTCCTGTTCAGCGTATTGTGTGAGCGTTTAAAGCTATTTTGCACCGCACTAATCGGCAGCTACCAGTGCGGCTTCTGGCCCGGCAAATGGACTATAGGCCAAATTTTCACACTTCGTCAAATCCTGGAAAAGACCAACGATTTTCGAATCGATACACACCATCTTTTCATCGATTTCAAAGCCGCATATGACAGCATTCATCGTGAAGAACTGTTTGGTGCGATGGCCGAATTCGGGATCCCGCGAAAACTGATCCAGTTGTGTCGCGTATTTTTTAGCGTGGCGCAACCGTGCAACTCGGTACAAGGACTTCGGAACCGTTTGCAACATGCACCGGCAAGGAGATGCGCTGTCATGTAACTTCTTCAACCTAGGTGCTGGAGCAGATAGTGCGACGGACAGGCGTCAACAGGGACGGCACTATCTTCTACAAGTCCGTCCAGCTACTAGGATACGCGAATGATATCGACATCATCGCGTGTTCTCGCCGTGGCATTGTGGACGCATTCACGGCGATTAAAAAACAGGCGAAACGAGTTGGTCTTAAGGTCAATGAGGACAAAACGAAGTACATGCTCCCAAGCAAAAACCAATCCGTCGCTCACCACCTGGGACAAAATATAACAATTGACAGCTACGATTTCGAAGTAGTTAAGGAGTTTGTCTACCTCGGGGCAAACGTAAATTCCACAAATGACACCACAGTGGAGATCCGGCATAGAATCGCCCTTGGCAACCGCTGCTTCTTCGGCTTGTCCAAACAACTGGGGTCAAAACTCCTCCCTCGAAAGACCAAAGTCATGCTTTATAATACGCTCATTCTGCCAGTCTTGCTGCACGGAGCCGAAAGCTGGACGATAAGCAGGACAGCGGAGCTGATTTTGGGTTCTTTCGAAAGAAAAATTCTGCGCCGGATATTTGGTCCTGTCTGTGAGGAAGGTGAATGGAGAAGAAGACACAACCGCGAACTCTACGAGCTGTACCAAGATGTGGATGTAGTCCGGAAGGCAAGGATCCGTCGACTACACTGGCTCGGCCACATCGAGCGCATGGACATCAACGCTCCAGCTAAGAGGGTCTTCGACTCCGAGCCTCCTGGTTCGAGAAGAAGAGGAAGACCGAACCTCCGGTATAAAGACCAAGTAATCGCGGATGTAAGACATCTTGGTCTTGACAACTGGAAGCAGCGTGCCCGGGACCGTCAAGGATGGAAGGCAGCTGTAGCTCAGGCTCAGATCCTCCATGGATCGCTGGTCTGATAAGTAAGTAAGTAAGTAATTTTCATTTATTTTATTAATTGGAATGTACATTAGGATGCGAATCTTTTTTAGTACTTAGTAAGTTAGTGACTAGTTAGTAAGTAATTGACTGGTAAAATGACGAAGGATTGCACTTTTAAAATTGGACAAGTTTGAGATTGATCTTATATTAGAGGGCAAGGAGTTCCATAGTCTAATAGCGAAAATGAAGAATAGACGTGACGAGGTGACGTAATTACTGCAGAAGGGAATAATGTTCGTGGTTCTAGAAGACCAAGTGAAATTCAGTCTATTGTACAAATAAGCCGGGCTATGGTTAGTAATAATCTTGTGTAAGAAGATACAGTTTCTGGTGTTGAGGTATTGTCGCAAGTTGCACCCTAGGAAGTCCCGAGAATACTCAGATATATGCTCGTACCGGCGAATACCATAGATGTAATGCACTGCATCGTTGAAGGCTACTTGCAATTTACGTTGGGATAAGGTGTATATACTACCACCGAGTATGTTAAAGAAATGACCAGTCTGCGGCGTGTTTCGAGTGGAGTGAAGTACGCACTGGGCCACATATTGCGAAGACAACAATAAACGCGACTAATGACCGTGTTTGTATGAAGGTACCCAGATAGGTCTCGACTTATTGCAAACCCAAGGCTAGTAGTTGACTCGACAGCCTTAATTCTCGAGTCATTGAGATATATGCCTGGAAGAAGATCTAGGTGAATTTGTTTTGTGATCTAGTCGGGTTAAGTAGTAGGCCGTTGGTAATAGACCAAGAGTAAATTCGTGTCAGATCGTCATTTATAAGGAACGCAAGTTCATCGATATTAGCAAGTGGTTTGAACATCGTCCGCATATAAATGCACTGAGGAATGTCTGCACACCGACGGAAGATCATTGATAAACATGCAGAATAATATTGGACCCAGTATCGAACCCTGTGGTACGCCTTGTTTCACATTCATAAGGGATGAACAACGCTCACCCAAAACCATCCTCTGCGACCTACCGGAAAGAAAACTACTCAATAAGCAAACCGCTCTTTCACTGAAACCAAAATTATGTTTAAGCTTCCTGCATAAGACATTGTGGTTTACTTTATCAAAAGCCTTCGAGAAATCTAGTAGGCAAAGAAAGGACACAGCATTCTTGTCAAAAGATTGTCTTACTTCTTCAAGCAGATTAACCATGGCTGAAGAACAGCTGTGATTGGCTCTAAAACCGGACTGCTGAGCATACAACAGACTAATAAATGACAAATGTTTCGTGATCTGTTTGGCTATTATTTTCTCGAGGGCTTTAGATAAGTATGGCAAAATGCTGATTGGCCTAAAATCAGCAGAAGATGTTGGAGAAGTTTTCTTGACAATAGGCAAAATTCTAGCAACTTTCCACGACTGTGGAAAAGTCGATGTAATAATACACCAATTTAATACATGGGTAAGATGGGAGACAATGTATGGTAATATAAGTTTGACGAACCGTATTGGTATGCCATCTTCCCCAATAGAATTGGATTTAATGGCTGTGACACATTGGATAACTTCCTCTTCAGTGGCAACAACAAAGTCGTTTAGTCTTGGAGACGAGTGTTGACGGTCTGATGTCTGATTAAAATTGAATGCGGTTGAGCAAGGACCTTCTCCTAAAAAAGTGCGGTTAAGTTCATCAGGGTCGTGAGCATATTCAGAATTATTATTGCTGCTGGATAATCCAAGTTTTCGAAGATTACTCCTCAATTTTTTAGGAGCAAGAGATGTATTTAATTTAGAAGGAAAGAAAATCTTCTTTGAGTTACGTACAACAGAAGTAGCATAATGCCTGATCCACAATACTGCGTTGGTGCGAGGCACTTTACGTGTTACGAGAAATGCCTCGACGCATGCTTTAAAAATGACAATTCAATTTTTTCGGCTGCTCCATGTCAAAGTAGACGCACACAACACAAACCACAAAATACACAGATACAGCATACACATCAATACACAGCAACAGTCGTTCAAACGCACATAAATTTTCGACGTGTTTGACTTTTGTCTGCTTTGGTTACGTGAGCTTACGTTTTCTCTCGCTCTCATTTTTTCTTATTTCCTCTCATTTTTTAATGAACGTAAGCTCGGAGTCGATGCTGAGGATTTGGAAAGACCACTTCTGCAGACTGTATAACGGCGATGATAGACAAGATACCGCTGTCAGGCAGAACGAGCCATTCGCAATGGACCACGAAGTAACAGAATTCAGTCCACCCGACCTAGACGAAGTCAAAATAGCTAGATCAAGACTTAAGTCTAATAAAGCCGCGGGCGCAGATGGCCTGTCTGCTGAGCTTTTTAAGGCGGCTGGAGATGAGCTGGTAAGGTGCATGCACCATCTCATCTGCAAGGTATGGTCGGAGGAAAGCATGCCCGACGAATGGAATCTCAGCATCGTTTGCCCGATCCATAAGAAAGGAGACCCCTATAACTGCGCCAACTGTAGGGGAATAAGTCTCCTTAACATCGCATATAAGATCTTCTCTGCCGTATTGTGTGAACGCCTGAAACCGTTTGTGGATAACCTGATCGGCTCTTATCAGTGTGGTTTCAGGCCAGGTAAATCCACAATAGACCAAATATTTACGCTACAGCAGATCTTGGAGAAGACCCAGGAATACCAAATCGACACTCACCACCTCTTCGTCGATTTCAAGGCCGCGTATGACAGCGTATATAGAGACGAGCTGTACAAAGCCATGTCTAGTTTTAACATCCCTGTCAAACTCGTCCGACTGTGCAGGATGACAATGGAGAATTCTCGTTGCTCCATTAAGGTCGGTAATGAGCAAACCGAGACCTTTGATGTTGAAAAAGGATTTAGGCAGGGCGACGCGCTGTCGAGCAACTTTTTCAACATCGTGCTTGAAAAGATCGTGCAAGAGTCACTGGCCAACACAAGAGGTACGATCTATTTCAAGTCTACGCAATTGCTTGCGTACGCCGACGATATTGACGTAATTGGACGAAAACAGCAAGACGTCAATGAGGCTTTCGTGAGCATTGAGGTAGAAGCGGCTAAGATGGGTCTCAAGGTTAATGAGGGTAAAACCAAATATCTGCTTTCATCTAAAAGAGACGGACAACACCGACGTATTGGCCAGAACGTCACCATGGGTGGATATAACTTTGAAGTGGTCAAGGAATTCGTCTACCTTGGCTCACTGATTACCAGCGACAACAACACCAGCGCTGAGATAAAACGCAGAATCACTCTTGCCAACCGCTGTTTCTTTGGGCTCAAGAGGCAATTGAGAAGTAGAGCCCTCTCTCAGAAAACCAAGGTGACACTATATAAGACCTTGATCATCCCAGTCCTCCTTTACGGCGCAGAGGCTTGGACCTTAACAAAAGCGGATGAAGATGCCCTTGGTCGTTTCGAGAGGAAAATTCTGCGCACTATCTACGGTCCCGTTTGTTCAAACGGTGTATGGAGGAGAAGATATAACGAAGAACTGTACGGGTTGTACAGCGACATCGGCCTGGTACGACGTCTACGGATACAGCGTCTAAGGTGGCTAGGCCATGTAGAGCGCATGGAAGATACAGCTCCGACCCGAAAAGTCTTCGAATCCACTCCGGAAGGAAGGCGCGGCAGAGGACGGCCGCCTCAGCGGTGGCGCACGCAGGTGGAAAGGGACCTCAACCAACTGGGCGTGCGGCACTGGAAACAGCTGGCCAAAAACCGTGCCGGCTGGAGACGCTTGTTGGTTGAGGCCCAGGTTCACCACGGACTGTAGCGCCACCTAAGTAAGTAAGTAAGTAAGCTCGCCAACGCAAACGCAGTATTTATGACTACCCCATTGAATTGCTTGTGTTGAATGTCTCAGCTAGCACTAACGCAGTGTTGTGAATCAGGCATAATTACGCGCCGTCTTAAACAAAGTCCCATTAACCTCCGTAGGCCTACGTTTCCATTTACTGTTCCTTCTTTTGATGGAGTTGACTACTTCAGTTGTATAAGTTAACACACAATCGTCAGCACGTATGATTGCAACAACAAGAACCCATAGCAACACAACGGCAAGATCTACGGTGCCCTGGCTTGGGAACAAGTTTGTTTATTCGATGGTGCGTAGCTGCATTGTCCGCTACAATCTGGCTTGGGGGCGGGCTTGTTTACTCCAAAGCGCTTGCCTGCATTGTCCGTTGGTTGCGGGAGTGGTGAGTTTCGCAGTTGTTTGTGCTGACGCTTTGGTGGAGTACTATTTGAAAAAAGCAGTCACTCTCTCAGTGGAAGCACAAGAAGTAGGATGTAAATATACAGTTTGTTTAATAAAAGAAAAGTGTATTTAAATAACCAAAAACAGTTGTTAATTTATACCAAGGGCATCCGCAGTTCCGTATTTTTACCGTTTTGGTTGGTACGCAGTGAACGTATAATCCAGATAGAATTTCTTGGAAGACTTTAACTTTATCATTCGGGTCAGCCCTTAAGCGACATTCTTCCCAGGGCGCTGAAACAACAGCAGGCCAGCATCCGTCGGATAGATGCTACCCCTACGAGGCCTTTGTTAGTCCTTTGCCATTCTCTTCCGCCTTACGAGGCTGGAATAAATTCCCCAAAACAAAGTGAACTTCACGAACTAAAATGGTGTGACAACTTTTGGCGCTAATTTTCAATTGCAATTGTTTTTTCATAAATTATTGCTGCGATTTTGATGAAATAAAATGTGTCACCGTTATATTTGTAGAAAATCATTTTATTTGAATTGTTTATTTTCACACACATCTATTGCATACTATTCAGTCTTTCGAGTTCAGCCCGCTTTAGTAAGAACGCTGGTTTGAAGTTGATTCCCAACAACCTTTCGGATGGAGAACTTGGATCGAAGAGGATTCCATAAATTTTCTTGACCCTCGAACACGCAACGTATGCCAACCCGGAACTAAATTCACTTATCCCTAAGTCCACAACTGCTTTGTCCAATGTAATTCCTTGCAACCTGTGAATATTAATGCCGTAAGACAGCGATAACGGAAATTGCTTCCTCGTGCCATTGACTGCTCCTTTTTTATAGGAGTAGCGCCTGAAGCGAAAGTCGGCCCCGAGCAAGTTTCAAACTTGACCATGATGCAGATAGGAGCTTCGCTTGGTATGGAGTTCTCGACTCTGTTTTCGGTCGGACCGTAAATAATGTCAATGACAGTGCCCACCCACCGATTGCACAATCCGCAAGAGGTCCATAGGTTCTGGCGTAACATCACTTTAGCGCCAACGCAGAGTAACAGTTCTGCGTTCAGTCCTTGAGCTTAGTCATCTGACGCTTGAGCGGGTGTTGCATTATTGTTTGAGGGATTTATTCGAGTCACTGGGCATCCAAGCGATCGTTATAAGCTTTGATGTTTTTGTTGGTCGCCATCAATCGTGTCGCGTCCTTGAAATCTCGGGTCGATCCTGGATTATTGTCGACAAAGCGTTGTGACCAGAATTCATCGTGCGAGAGGTTGTTCTGTGAAGTACCAGTTGTTGTTTGTAGTAGATTTCGTCGGTTTCACGGGATTTACCTTTCACGACCTTAGGAATGATTTTCGGGCAAAGTCCATTAATGTCAAGTCGTTCAAATTTACTGCTCTGTACGCATATGCTTGAATTATTCGCGGAACTGATGAGTGGCTTTCATCAAAGGTTCTGCAAGTAGAAGTCTGGGCACTTCACACCCAGATAAATCTCTGCTGCCAATAACCTTCATGAGGAACTTCGTCACAATTCTTTGTCTTGACTCAGTACCGAGGCCCTTAGCGTCTGTTTGAAATGTTCAGACTTTGGTTCACCTTTAGAGGCGTACTTAGTGATGTAAGATGTCACTGCATATTCAGAAGCGATAATGGAGATGTCTGTGTTTGCTCGCCACGCGAATGAAACAAACTTGTTGAATGGGTTGAGTAGTCCATCGTTTCGAGCAGGTGTATAACAGAAAACTCCTGTTTCGTCTTTCGCAAGCTTCGATTCAATGAGTAGTGGTTTTGGAAATCCAAACCGGCATTGCTCATGTCCATTGATTTTTCGCAGGCAGTACGACTTCGAGCAAACCCTGTGTCCTTGAAATCTGTTCACACCTTTGGCTATGTTTTCGTCAGTGAGTTCGAGGTCTGTTGCTCTCATTCTACTGGGGTGCAGTTCTGATCTTGCCGAATGATTGGCGTTGATCGCTGACACCAGGTTGTCGTAATAATGTTTGACATTTGTCAGCTCTACAATATTCATTGACTCAAAGTTTCTAACGTCATTAGCTCCAGACAGCCAAAATGTTGATACTCGAAACGGTACCAATAGTCTATGATCGGATACTTCTTCTCAAATACTTTGACAAACAGTTCCACTCTCTTGCCAAAGTAACTGTCTGCAACTGACGGGTTTTTTGAGAGCAATGATTGCATGTCACTTGCAACCTGAGCTTCAGACTTCCCAGTTGGATGGTAACCAACCACGCTTAACGTCAAGAAAAATGTTGGAACACCAAGTTGACTGACCATACTTTCAAGTTTTAAACGCTTCTGATACCAGTAAGACATTGTGCCTCTGATATTTGAAGCAGAGTAGAGAAAACGGTTCATCAGCGCCGGATTCTCTCTGGCTTGTTGTTGTAGATACTCCGGGGATCCATTGAAATTTGTCATGTTGGCGTTTGCTAATTGCGTCGAGGCATTGCATCGTGTTGAGGTAGAAGAATGGAAACCTCGGATCTTGCGCAAATCTCTTGTCATGGTAACTCATCAAATACCGAGCCCATTCCTGAAATGTGGGTTGATTTTCTCTAGAACGTGTATTATCATTCAGTCAGCAGCACCAGAAGGGAGCAGATGAGGAAAAGCTTTGAAGATGTATCCAACAGTCGTGAATTCGTTGACCGGATTTGCTGAAGCTGCGGGCCAATCGATTACATCACGAGCAACCTCGGTTTGTCACATACCACTTGCCACGAGAAGCGCATTAATAACGACATCGTCACTGTCTTCAGCAACATCGGGCATTGAGTCGTTGGCAACACTTCCGTCGACATGTCTAAGTTGATTTTGAACGCTTCCGTCTTCTGGTAGACGGATTTGCAGGTCAGCATAGAAGCGATTCTGTTGCTTTAGAAACACCAGAACATCGTGTACCACCTGTCGTCTGACCCTGAAGTCTTTGTAGCCATGGGCTCCCTGCTTCCTAACTAGCAAGATGTTGACTGTATTAGGAACTCTAGGCGACTCGTTTGTAATCGGTTGGAGAACTTGCTCGTCGTTCAGCACGTTTCCCTTCTAACGGAATTGACCATTGACACCTTGACTGCGGAGCTGATAGACGCTGAGAATGGGTTGAATCCGTGCTACCAACATCTGCTCGACGACTGACAATGTCTTCATAACCTCTGGAACATCTCCTGGATCCATATTGCTTTGAGCAGTGTACTTGACAGGATTTTTAGTGCAGTAATGGCAGATGACTTCATCGTGGCTGAGTATATAAGGGCAACTTGGTCGCACGAGAGAGGGCTCTACTTCTCAGTTGCCTCTTGAGCTAAAAAAGAAGCAGCGGTTGGCAAGAGTAATTCTGCGCTTGATTTCGAAATTGGTGTCGTTGTTCCAAGTCACTGCGGAGCTGAGGTACATATATGAAGTCCTTAACTACCTCAAACTTATATCTGCCAATAAGCACGTTCTGTCCAAGACGTCAGGTGTAAATGTCCTTTTTCGATGACAGCAGATATTTAGTTTTGCCCTCATTAACTGCCCAACCAATTTTTGCCGCCTTCATCTCAATACTCGAGAGCACCGTGGCGCAGTGGGTAGTGTGTTGGCCTCTGACGCCGATGACACGGGATCGAATCCCGACACAGTCATGTCATCGAACGTGTTTTCGCGGTGTTTCTCCTCAGCGGGGTTCTGCCAAAACCTCCTGTAGTAAAACTGTCTTGAAAAGCATCTCGAAATTTGCCGTTCGGAACCGGCAATAAACTATAGGTCCCATTCACCGATGGGGAAATTAAATCACACACAACATGGGTGATTGAGAGAAGCTCGGCTCAGGCCCTTCATGGACTGTAACGCCAACATGCATACATACATCTCAAAACTCGCAAACCCCTAATTGACATCTCGCTGTGATCTACCTATTATGTCAATGTCGTCAGCGTATGCAAGGAGTTGCGAGGATTTGAAATAGATTGTGCCTCTTGTGTTGGACTGTGATTTTTGCACAATCATTTCTAATATGATGTTAAAAAAATCACACGACAGCGCATCGCCCTGTCTAGATCCCTTTTTGATTTCGAAGCTATCGGTCAGTTCTGCACCGATTCGGATGGAGCAGCGAGCATTTTCCAGAGTCATCCTGAATAGTCTGACGAGCTTAGCAGGGATGTCAAAAGTAAATTCATCGGGGAGTGACTGTGGCGACAGTGTATCGCCAGTTGCGCCTCTGCCGGTGAACAGCTGGAAGTTCGAACGTATCAACCACCAACCCTTAACGAACAAAGGAAAGAAATTCAAATAAAGAAACACCACCACTCTTTGTCTTGACTGCATTGTGTAGAGTTGATCTTTATCTATCTATCTGTTCTTTCGTGATTCTGTAAATTAAATATTTAAAGTTACTAATAAATTCTATTGTAGTGTTAAATCTGTAGTATAACTCATTTCTTGTAACGTAAACTTTTAAATTGTCCCCAGGGCGCCCTCTTGCTTTCACATATGTATATTGCTCATGCGCGCCCTCTGCGGCTGAGAGATTGTTTTTGTATCGTAAGAAAGGGAGAGATGGAGTTCATTCTGTGAAGGATTTTTGGAAAAGATAAAAGAGCTCGTGAGGGGCCGTTCAAGTATTACGTAAGCAGATTTATTACAATTATTTACTCCCCCATCCCCCTTGTCAGCAAAAGTAAGCAGAGCTCTTATCCCCCCCTCTAATGCTTACGTAAACATTCTTTTAATGTATCCTGTTTTTCTTATTGATTCATAAGCAGCAGTTATAATTCTACAAATAAGAAAATAGATTTAGGACATAATATTAATTTAAACGAACTTTATTGACACGGTATTCGACATAGAGTAAGGTATAAATATTATAATCTTAAGTAATATCTATTACCAACAAAACAAACTTCTTTTAAATTTTTGGTATACATATTAATTCCAATTAACAGTCTTCAGTCCATGACACCCGAATCCATGATTCTAAGTTTTCGATGATATTGGATTTTTGCTGCTCAATGTTGTGTGTCTGCTCACTTTCATCCGATTCTGGAATGTCTACGTCGTTCTCATCGAGCCATTCAACATCGTGGTGCTCTAAATTTTGAATAATGCACATCAGTTCATTAGTGACTTGACGGAAGCGTGATAAAGACCACACGTTTTGCATGTTCGACCGGATAGCTTCAATTTTACCGTCAGACAAAAGTAATCGTAGGGCATTTGCAGGAAATCTTTGATTGAAGCATTTAAGTGTAGAGCTAAATTGACTGGAAGATTGAGAAATTGCCCTCCATCATCCAAAACCAAGTCATCAACTGTTTGTTTTACTTTTACTGGTGGTGGAAGAAACCTCTTGTCTAGTAATCTAAATAGGCCACTTCTTGGACGACAGCATTCTATGTTTCTACATTTTACAATTTGAAGCAAGTATTGGCTTTCACGCACATGTTCTGAATTCCATTTAATGTCTGGGAAATCAGGAAGATCTTGTTCGCCCGGCCCAACATATTTTGCAGTAACACTATAGCCATCAATTTCCATTGAACTCCATACTTCAGCTAACACATTTCCTGCAAACTCGAAATTTAATCTTTCTAAATCTTCATTAATTGTAACGCCACGTTCATCCAAATGAGACCCAAAATGGTCATGAGGCAATATCGAACCAGCCAGTTCCCGACTAAGAGGAGCCATTCTGCGCTCTACTCTGTTATACGCACTTCTGCCAGGAGCATTGGTAGCTAAAAACAATGCATCGAGATCATGTCGCTTAAAGTGTCGTATAGCAAACCCTATAACTTTTTGATAACGCGGATTTTCATCTGGCCCTCCATCAACCGTCATGATTACCACGGGTTTTACCAATCCATGGTCAGTTTTAGCTAATGCTTGAAACTCCTCAAGTTCGAGAAGCGTCTCGAAATCCTGAGAATGAGTATTAGCAGTAGATGAACTATGCTTTCCACTTCGGATAGCGATGTATGTTGGTCCAGAATATCCAACGGCTTGCGGTTGTCCTAGCATACTGGATGTGATTTTGATACCAGCATAAACTGATGGTATTAATTTATGCCGCTCAGCGATTACCCAGTCATGATCAGGCAATTTGATTCTATATTCCATGTGCATTAAAAGAGGTGCTTGCTTATTTGCCGCAGTTACACCAATAGGGACCCGAGCTTTATCATCTTGAGATATGAAAAATACTTGATCTGGTCCAAGTATGGATGCTATGTTCTCCAAATAATGAATTGATGTTTCAGCGAAATTGCTATCTAAGTGGCCTTTGTGGTGATCAGTCTGAGCCCGAGTGAGCTTAACAGGGACTGTCGATACATGTCTTCGTCCCTCTGCAGGATTAGATTTTCTGGGAATCAAACGAAGATATGTCCCACTTCGACTAATGTCAAATCCTATTTTACGTAATTCTTGTGTGAGTTCATCAAGAGTTTTTACACTGCGAATAGATTCCGTTCGTCTTCTATCATCTGCTGCACTTCCAAATAAAGCAATATCCGCAATTGTTTTCAATAGTAATGGTTGACCGTTTTCTAGGCTAGGACGTCCCACTGAATCCCTCAGGGATAGTTTTTTTTTTATTTCTGGATTTTCATGACAAACATCTTCTAACTTTCTTTTCATACCATCTCGGTGTTTCTTCTGAGCAACTGCGTTTTGAATCTTCCTGTTTAAAGACCGTTTCGCTGTTTTTAATTCTTCGCGCAACTTAATGATCTGTTTATCAACTTCAACACGGCTTGGCATAGTATCTCTGGCGGAATACAAAGCATTCAAATTTTTTTTCGAGTAGAGCAATATTATTTTTCATAGCTTCCTGAGAAGGTTTTGCTCTCGGCTGTTTATCTGTATTTTCTGTGTTTTCGCATTGCTGTTGTGATTCCACTTCAGGTTTTATGTCGTCTTCTTCCTGTTCTTCAGTATTTAAAGCTGGTTGTATAATTTGTGTCTTTTCTGCAGGCTTACAGGTATTCGTTGCCTAAAAATTAAAACATTCTATAGGTACTGCTAATG
Organism: Eumerus sabulonum; assembly: GCA_951905685.1. Classification (NCBI taxonomy): domain Eukaryota; kingdom Metazoa; phylum Arthropoda; class Insecta; order Diptera; family Syrphidae; genus Eumerus; species Eumerus sabulonum. Next base: position 56,312,143 of record OX645062.1, on the reverse strand, counting down.
ATTCTCTTATTAAGCTACAAAAATATAAAGGTGTGACCAAAAAGGGCCGTTACATGCACACTATAGTGAGTACATTTAATATGTTTAATTTACTTTAACATGGCCAAAATGAATCCACAGTTTCATACATTTATCCGATCAAATACAGGGTCGATTATTGGGACGAGTCAGTAAGGGTATGTTATCGTTATAGTTACAAGAAAACGTGCCTAAAAGACCTTCCCTACATTTTTGAAAAATATTCTATACATTTTGTAAGAGAAAAACCATTAATCAATTATGATCAAAATACTCTTTTAGGCCACATAAAAAAACTGCATTCAACAGACCGAAAGGTCGGGTGCGCGAAGTTTTTTTCTATTGGCTTTCTACATTTTTTGGGTTTTATTGCATAGAAGATACAGAGGTCGGATGTGAGCTAGACGCTCATTAATTGGTCCATTGGGTCGTCTGTGCAATAACGTTTAATTATTTTATTATGTGTAGTCGTCTGCGGGATGATAATGCTTTATCTATGTCGGGCTATGTGTGTGAGTGGGATCGTAACTCGCGCGGTAATTCCCCTACTCGGTTCGAGTACCTAAACGTATACATTATTTGTGGGAATCCCCGAAAATGCATTTCGTTTCCAAACATAGACAATGTGTGGGTTGCCATATGCGTAAAAAAGTAAATAACTACTGCTGACGTAATCACCATCTAGACCCCCCCATCCCCCATGTCATCAAAAATAAGCAAAGCAAAGGCCCCCCCGCCCCCCTATCGTGCTTACGTAATACTTGAACGGCCCCTGACGAGGAGCACAAAAAGATAGCATTGTGTTATTAGAGTAATCGGAGTTTAATTAAAAGATCATATCGCTTATTACAAATCATAAAATACGTTCTTTGTCGTTTGTTTCCTTTGTGCTTTTGGTGACGTTTAGCTTTTAAGTAGTTAATGTCAAACACAGACACTACACACAATAGCCGTAAGTCTCCATCTAGTGGTCAATTTTGCTCCCATGATCCACTTGAGGACAACAGGTGTTTGTTTTGATAGTTTATCTGTGCATTTAGACTTTCATCTGCAGTGGTGGTCCAGTAGTTTACTAGTTTTCCGTGTATCGCTTTTCCAGCATCATACAAGAGAGAGTTTTCCGGATATAGGAATTGATATGATGACACCCGTTTTCATAACGAACGAACAAGTTCAAAGTGTTCTCACTTGGCCGCTTATCAATGAATCTGTCGAGGAAGCTTTGAAATCAATTGTAACTAGCGACAACAAATCAGACATAACTCCATTTGCCTATCAACCAAATAGATCATTCACTCCCATCGGGGGTAACGAGAATGGGGTCATGCTAACAATGCCCGGATACGTGGGAAATCACAAAATCAGCGTGAATGGCGATGAGAAAAAGTTTCACACACTTGCCTGTAAAGTGGTCACATCGGTCAAGACCAATGAACACCAAAATCCTCCGTTGCCGTCAATTTTAGCTAATATTCTTCTCCTGAATGCACAGACCGGACAATTGGAATGCGTCATGGACGGGACGTTGATTACTGCGTGGCGAACAGCATCAGCATCAATAGTGGCATCCAAGTATCTATATTTTGCCAGAAATCATGTAGATACTGATATTGGTGTGACACTAGCAATTGTGGGCTGTGGAGTTCAGGGCAAAAGTCATGCGTTTGGTATGTGCTCAGAGTTCAAGGTGAATGAGATTCGTTTATGGAATCGAACGTCAAGCAAAGCAAACGCTCTACGAGAAGAGCTGGAAAGCAATAAGAAGTCTTATGTCAATACCCTATTGGACGTAAGAGTTTGCGAATCTGTCGCAGAGTGTGTATTTAATGCAGATATTGTAGTAACAGCAACCTATACCAAGGAGCCATTGGTGAGTTTGAAAATGCTCAAGAAAGATGTGCACATTAACGGTGAGTAACTTCAAAATTATTGAAGAAAAATTTACAATCTATCCAATTTGTAGCTGTTGGCGCGGGTCTTGCCCATTACAGTGAGCTTAACCAAGATATATATGACGTCGCGTCCGTTTACATAGACCATTGGTCAGGAGCAAACACCGAGTTAAAGGGTCTCACAACAAATATCGTTTGTCAACTGGGCGAGGTCATAAATGAGTGCCAGTATCCAGCAGGCGGGCTTACTGTCTTTCAGTCATTGGGTGAGCTGTAATCAAATTCTAGAATGCATCGATTCTATAGAAATAAATGTCTTTTCAGGCATGGCAGTGGAAGATGCTGCGGTAGCGCAAGCAGTCTACGCGCATCTTAAAGAGAAATGATTGCACTCGGATTAATGTTTTTGTGTTAATTGTTCATAGAAAGGCTTCTAGTTTCTATCTACTTTCTGTAAATATATGACATCTAACGTCTATTGTGTAAGTAAATATTAGCCGCAATGCGGCTATGTTTAGATCTTATCTCTTGAAAAGCTATTTACTCCGTTGTGGGATTTTCGAATAACTATACTACTCTTCGATTATACGAAGAGTATAATATATATTACAAAATGCCGAAGAATGTCAAGCCATTTACGTGTCTGTCACCAAGAATGTTGTTAACAAATAGATCATTGTTAACACGATGAAACCATAAAATGGATATAATGGACATATGGCATGCGGTTTTTCTGTACCTCCGACGAACAAATAGCAATCACACTGCAATAAATTAATTTGGACAAGATTCGGACAGAAAGTAACACGGCGTCTCCACTGGCGATAAATCCATATCCTGCGACGAAGCAGACTATGGTTATCGCTAGTGTAGACCGTCATAGCGGCGATTAATCCTTAGCCTGCGAGATATAGCCTGCTTTATCTCCTGCTATCTATAGCCTGCTATGAAAGCAAGCCAAGCTGTCATTTTCCTTTGTTTTGACAGTTTATCGCATTTTGTGACACTATTTTCCCTGTTCGGTGCGTACATTGTTGCGTTTGAAATACATTTTTCGGTTTTATTATCATCGACGTCTCTTCTTCTTTGTTTTTATTTCTTTCAGCTGTTTTAGCGCCTTCAGTCCAATGATGGCTTTAATGTACTCATTCGTTGCCATTCTCGACTATACTGAAAAAGTATACGATGAAATGCCCACTAAAAGAAAATCTGACAGTTCGTCTGCTGTCTGCTATCTGCTTTTGCTTTTGCTTCTGCAATGAATTTATCGCCAGTGGAGACGCCGTGTAAGGTTCGCTAAAGCAAGAATATGGCTCCAATTAGCTTGATTGTGATCATGCAGATTAGATCAAGCGATTGCTGATTTCATTTTAGTTTCAATGGGACGAGCTCCATTCCATTCTAGTACCCCATGGGAAGTCGTTAGGGGCTGCTAACCAGTCCCCATGGGGGAAGTGTAAGAGTCAAGGCTCACGTAGACTACGTTGAGTCCATTGTGCCCAATTGTTTTATTTAATCCGTTGATGTATGTATGTATGTGGTGGTGACGGTAGATTTTTTTTTTTTTTTTTTTTTTTTTAAGAGACTCGCGCAGGTTCAAGAGTTTTTTTTTTTTATATTCTCTTATGATGTGTTGACACACACAACCTGACCGGAGTGCAGTGGTTGGGGTCGTTGATGTTCGTTCAGTACTCTCAGGGGTGGTTGTCCTAGACGACGAGAGCCGACCAAATTCCGCGTTGGTTATAGTCCGTAGTAATTCGTTCAAGCACTTTAGTATTGCATACGCAGAGGATGAATTTCGGTTGACCATATACTGTGAGTGTTATGCCTGCAAGCAGTACGCCTGGTCACTTTCCATTCACTACTGCGTTGCATACTTTTTTGTCCGCATAGGAATTACTTTTTCTTGGCTAAGAAGCGAATTTGAACTATTGACCTTCCGCTCGACGGTCGATGATGTTAACCACTGCACCACGGCCACCCCAATTTGGAGATATTTAAGTTAGAGTTTGCAGCTGCAAGAGAAAACGTGAGTTCAGTTGGGAAGAAGTTGCAGATGAGTGAACAAGTGTCGCGTTTCAGTTGTCAAGCAGTCGTCATTTTCTCGAAGTTGCCTTTTTCTTTTTTATCGTTTAATCTTTAATTTCTATCTTTTTGTTTTATTTTTAAATAAAAGTTGGATTATTTTACAAAGCCTACATTTTATTGAGTATTCCTACATGTATGTATGTATGTATGTGGCGTTAAACCCCATGAAAGACCAGAGCAGAGCTTCTCTCAATCACCCATGTTGTGCGTGATTTAATTTTCCCATAGTAAGCTTCCCTAGTCAAAACATGTTGAGTCAAAAACCACCAAAGCGCTGTCAGATTTCTGGCAATGCAAAGGAGCTTTTGGCAAAACATGGGGTTTATCGCCGGCAAAAGTCCTCTGGATCCACACGGCAATGATAAGACCTATAATCTCATATGCATCGGTTGTCTGGTGGAACAGACTAAAACGCAAACACGTCGTAGCCTCTTTCACCAAACTCAAAAGAACGGTTTGTTTCAGCTGCACGGGGGCTTTTCCCAGCACGCCGGGCGCTGCTCTAGACGTTATGATGAACCTTCCATCTCTTGGTTGAGGCCCAAGACTTTTTTCCTTAGTCTACCTTGGACAACAAATCCACATCCAAATAAACGCTGCCTTCCTCCACTGTAGCAATCGCTGTAGTAGATATCGCAGTTTTTTATCTTCTTTTTGCTCGGCCCATCCCACCGCACTTCCTGGACTGCGGCAATGTTAAAGGTCTGTTAAGGGACCTCACATTCCACGTGCAAAGCCGAAATTCATGGTCCTTTTTTCGTTTGCTGCTGTCGTCAGCATCGAAGGATGCCACAGCAAATTCGATAGCTTCAGTCGTAACCACACGCGACGCAATATACCAGCTACGCCGAGTTGTTTTCATCGTTTCAGTTGCAGTTTCCAGTGAAGGAGTGTGCAACGAGCCGATGTCGGTCTGATTTCCCGGGAAATGAGTTTCAAACAGTAAACTAAGAGTTTGCGCTTTAGACTCAGTAAAGGTACCATCAGATTTTCTGAGTGCATCTAGCTTTGTCGGTTTTCCCCGTTTGAGGACTTTAACCAACTTGCTAGTCGCACTCAGTCTCCTTAATATCACATACGAAATCCTCCCTGCTGTTTGGTGTGAACGCCTAAAACCGTATGTCACACCCTGATAGGTCCTTATCAGTTTGGTTTCTTGCCAGGGAAGTCCACAGTATACCATACCACATTTTCACACTGCGGTAGATCCTGTAAAAGACCCAAGAAAAGCAGATCAACACTCACCAGCTATTTGTCGATTTCAAGGTTGCATATAATAGTGTGCATAGAGATGAGCTATGCAGAGCCAAGTCTAGTTTTGGCGTCCCTGCCAAACTCGTAAGATTGTGTAGGATGACGATGGAAAATTCTCGCTGCTCCATCAAGGTCGGAAAGGCGAGGCGCTACGATCTTCCAAAAGTTCGTTTAACTGCTAGCTTACGAGGATGATATTGACGTGATTGGTCGAACGAAACGGGCCGTCAATGAGGCGTTCGCTGGCATTGAAGGGGAGGCGCCCAAAAATGGGTCTGGCGGCAAATGGGGGTAGGTAGACTGAGTCTACCTCGGATCCGTATTAACTAATACGAACAACATCAGTACCGAGAGTAAACGCAGAATAAATGTTGCCAATCGCTGTTTTTTTTTTTTTTTTGGCTCAAAAGGTCCAAACAGAGCCATCTCTCTAAAAACAAAGCTGGCTTTATATAATACAGTGCAGAGGTGTGGACGCTATTGAAAGCGGAGAAGGAAGCTCTGGGTCTTTTCGAGAAAAAAGTTCTGCGTGCGATTCTTGGGCCTGTTTGTTCGGATACAACACTTAAGATGGCTAGGCCATTTAGAGCGTATGGACAACATAGCCCCGACTCGAAGAATTTTCGAATCCGAGTCATTGGGACAACGCAACAGAGGACGCCCTTGTATCTAAGTGCGCACACAAGTGGAGAAGGACCTCAACCAACTTGGTGTGCGTGACTGGAGAAGGCTGGCAAGAGATCGTGCTGGCATGAGTGGCCGGTCTGTAGCGGCACGAAGAAGAAGAAGAAGAGAAATTGAGTGGAACTTTCCCATCTGTGATTTCCTCCATTACAATAGAAATACATGTCCCAGTTACCGGCTTGTTATTATCGTCAGAAGAAGTACATGTAAGCAATTTAACAGTGTAAAAATGCCTGCCAGGTCTGGGTACACTCGTGGAGAGCTACAGCAAAGACACTGAATTCGGCACAATTAAGAAGAGACCGACCTAATGTCACTCAAGTCGGAGGTGTCGCAATCTTAATCAAAAAACAAAATGAAACATCAAATTATATATAGCGGTGAAGTGCGGAGGTTCCAGGTGCTAGAGGCATGCTGTGTGTATCCCCCATCGGAACGGAAGGAGGATATACATATACATATCTCCATTGTAGAGCTCGAAATACTCTTTCGATTTCTGCGCTCAAACTCGGTAGGAAAATTGTATGTTTTGGGTGAAAGATCTAAGTGCCAAACATTGTGATTGGAGAAACAATGTATTCAATACTAGAGGGATACTCTTAAGTCAGTTATGGGGTACGGGGACAGTACGTCGATTTCTAGAAACGCCTCTTATCTGGATCTCATGCTGCTTGACTTGCAATTGAGACTCGGTGACACGAACAAATGACCTATGAACTGTTTATGGGCCGTCGAATACGACGGTGACCATTGCAGACGTTTTTGCAGACGTTCAGTATGAAATAAAATACTTGAAGCTGATGTTAATGTCTATGACATTGGCTTTGTTTAATAGATAACTTTATGCTTAAATATGATTTCGGGAATATGCGTGCCACGGCTAGCTCAAATGAACGTAATCATGAAATCCGATTTTCGACAACGTTATCGAGCAACTGGCGCCGTATATCAATAACAACGCGGCGAAGTGAATGTTGACTACCTAATCGTCCAACGTCTCTGGTTTATCGGCATAGACTAGTGACTTCAAATACCCCTATAGAAAGTAATCTAAAGTTCTGAGATCACAGGATCGTAGAGGCTGAGTTATGCACTCAGTAAATATTTCCCGTAATAAAATGATAGTGTCGCGCCATCCAGTTGAAGCCAAACCTCAGTCAATGCCATTCAACTGAGGAACAAAAAAGTCAGAAATCATATTTCTATAGCGCTCTCCATTGACGGCAACATTCTGGCCGGCATTGTCCTTATATGACAATGATTCCAACAGCCCATAAAGCACACCAAAAAGTGAGTTTTAATGGTTCTAACGACATCTCGACAAAGGTTTCTGGGTTTTTTCCAGCCCAAGTTCGGCAATTTTGCTTGTTTACATATCCATTTAACCAGAAATGGGCCTCGTCGGAGAACAAAGTTTTGCGTTAAAAATGAAGATCAAACCGATCGTATTTTCGGTCCATTCACCGAACCTACGACGCGTATGGTAGTCACGCGGTCTCGACTCTTGCACAAGCTGGATTTTATAAGCCTTAAAGCCAACATTTTCCCGTAAAATCTTCCACAAAGTGGATGGGCATAACTCCAATTGCTGTGCACGATGGCGAATCGATTCATTCAGATTCTCCTAAACACTGCGCTCCACAACAACACTAACTTCTTCTGTTCGGACTGTTTGTCTTCTTTGAGGATGCGTATTATCCACTAGATCAGTGGTTCCCAATCTTTTTCAGCACGCGGCGCACTTACAAGTTTAGTATTTCGTCACGGCGCCTTACCTTAGGTATTTGAAAAAAAAACTTTCTTACTTAACGGGCGCCACAGATCGGGGTGCACCTGAGCCTCAACCAACCTGCCTATGCGGTTTATACCTCTTTGTGCAACAAACGCTTTCTAAAGCACAGAAATTGAGATTTGAAAAAAAAAAACGCATTGCGCAGGTCGCAGGTTGGACATTTTTTTATTTACCGCGATCTCCCTGGACTGATGTGTCAAAAGAGAGGCAAAGTGAGGTATGTTTCAAAATTCAGTTTACAAGCAGCGCGAAGGTTATTTTATCTTTAATATAATTATTATCTTTTAATCTACCTAACTCACGCCGCGGCGCCCTTTCCTTACCTTCTACGGCGCACCAGGGCGCCGCGGCGCACACTTTGGGAACCCCTGCACTAGATTGTACGTGGTGTGAAAACGGTCCATCGTGTTCCGAATAACTTACTCAGATGGACGATTATGTCGACCGAAAGTGGACATGATAAATTTATCGAAGCGAATCATGGTTTTCAAAATAAGTTTTCATAATATTGTTACGAAATTTAATCCCTTACCAAATAGGGTTCGTATCACTGGATTGCGATAAACTACAATTGTCCACTTTTTATTCGAATTAAAACACACGCTTTTCTTATTTCTCCTCAAATCAACTATCTGAGTACTTCACCACTTTTACTTATTGTTACACTTTATTACACACGCAAACCTTTATTGAAAGCTTTTATTTTCACACTTGTTTATCGACCGAACACACTGTATACCGACTTGTCATACGCTATTCACTTCCGTAAGCTGAACAAATGCCGAGGGCGAGCGTTCACGCTTATATAGCTCTCGGTCCACCTTCTCAAATGTTCGCCCTGGGAAGTTTCCCTACGGAAATCTCTAGAATGCACTGATAACTAGCATTACGCCATTGACAGTTGACATCAGTTCAACTTCCGCTTCACCAGAGCATTCGAACTTCGACAGCGAAATTCGAACTTAAACGTCGGTTCGTGTCTCCGGAACACTGCCCTCCTCCTAAACTTGTTCGTCCTCGAACAAGCGATTTCATCCATCTCCGTAATATGGCGCTAACCTCTGTACGTGGACAATCATTATTATTGATTTCTTGATGCCTTCATATGGCCCGTCCCAAGCTGATTGTAATTTGGGGCACAAGCCTTTTTTTCGTTGTGGGTTGTACAGCAATACCAATTATCCTGTCTCGAATCCAGAAGAGTTCGCCCTTAAGTCGTACCTCGTCTTCATTTTATCGCTGACCAAGTTCAGTCGCTCCCGGATTAACTGATGGATGGAGTTCAGCTGTTCTTTCTTTTCGGTTACGAAGTCTTCCCTGCCGCTAGTTGTCGATAGTACCACGCCGAACTTCAATTCCGATGAAAGTCGAAGATCAGTTCCAAAAATGGCTTCAGCTGGTGTTATTGCCGTTGAATTGTGCTGTGCCGAACGGTACGCCAATAAGAAAAGGGGAAGGTGTTCATCCCATTCCTTCTGATCTCCAACGACGACTTTTCTCAAGTATTCCTCCATCGTCCGGTTGAACCTTTCGACCATGCCATCAGATTGTGGGTGTAATGGTGTTCTCCGTGTCTTTCTGATACCTAGCATGTCGCAGAGTTCTTTGAACACCGACGACTCGAAGTTCCTTCCTTGGTCTGAGTGCAGTTCCAGCGGTACTCCGTAATGCGCAACCCAGTTATTCACGAATGCATCCGAAATAGTTTTGGCTTCTTGATTCAGGATGGAAAACTGAAGTAGTCGATCACCACCAGCGCGTATTTGCCTCCAGCGTTGCTCGTTGAGAATGGGCCTGCGATGTCCATGGCGATACGTTCGAACGGTGCTCCAACATTGTACTGCTGCATATTTCCTTGAGTTTTCCTAAGCGGCACCTTTGCCTTCGCACACTTTTCACACCGGCGAATGAAACGCGTGACCGTTTCATGGCATCCTACCCAGTAGAAACGTCTCTTGATCTTTTCTACAGTCTTGTTAACACCAAGATGACCCCCGCTTGGTCCCTTTGGAATTACGAGCAGATCGTTTACAATGTCCCCGTTCTCACTTTCCCAACTGTGGTAGAGGCAACCGTTCTTCAGCTTCGAACTCTGCCATTGAGTCCAGTAAGCTTTTACGATTGGGCTTTCGCTGGATATTTGCTGCCAAGTTGGCCTAACACCTCGTTCTTGGTGGTCGATTATGACTGCCAGATCGGCATTTTCTCGCTGCTTTCTTCTGACCTTCTCGACAGTCCAGGCATCTTCTGGCAGCACATGGAAACGACGGATGTCGGTGACCTGTTCCTTGGTTTCGGCACATGAACAATGTTTGCATTCAACATGGCAATTTTGCCTTGATGCGGATTGTTATAAGGCGTTCACTCAAATACTGGAAGCTAAGGACTTTATGCCTTAGTCCACCTCTAACAACAAATCCGCATCCAAATAGTCTCTGTCCTCTCTCGCTATAGCAGTCGCCGTAGTAAATGTCGCAGTTTTTCATCGTTTTTCATCCGCCTTTTACCCGGTCCATTCCATCGCATTTCCTGGATGGCGGTTATGTCCGCTTTATAGCGGTCTAGGGCGTCCGCAAGTTGTTCGGCCGCACGTGGTCTGTTTGTTTTTGGTTTTTTTTTTAGGGTCGTCAACATAGGTCCGTTCCGCTTTTCTATCCAAGGCAGTTTTTTGCTTCGGAACAATCAGTGGTCTTACGGTTATGGTTTGCTAGACCATAGCCCAACCGACACTAATCCTGTTTAGTGCCGTAGGATACTCGCAATTCGGCCTTTCCGTCAGTAACTTCCCTTGTAGGGAAATTTCCAGATGGCATCACGAGGAGGTGGAAGTAGGACCTGACTAGCAGAGCTGCAAGGTTTTTGGCTGCAGAGGCTCTTACTCGCTTTTTGCCGGGCCAGCATCCGTCGGCAGATGCTACCCCTACGAGGCCTTTGCTAGTCTTTTAGTAGAGGGTATATACGACTGGAAGTCGGTGCCCTCACTGAGCACTGCAGCACTGCATGGTATCACATCATGCAGCTAGGCTAGGCCAGCCCTACAACGATTTTTGCAGAAGCAGTAGGAGCGGAGAGGAAATAGAATCCATTCGTCACATATTGCGCGAATGCCCGGCACTGGCCCGGAAAAGATATACGTTTCGTACGTACGTTGGGAGTCATTTCTTTTCGGGTTTAGAGGAGGCAAGAGATATTAAGCTGAACAAACTGCTAGGACTCTTATCTGCATCTAGGGGGTTCAGCTCACCGGGCAACTAATAGGCTGCTTTTAAAATAGGCACAATGGCCTTATCGTAGTCTAAGTGAGCCTTGACCTAACCTGACCTAAGCTAACTTCTTCCCACGGTTAATTGTGTTTCTCTACTATTAGTAGCTCAATCGCCTGATAATTAAAAGCGCCTGCCTTTTAAATGCTTGCATAATAACCTGCCCTTTCATTCTTCCATTAACGCTTCTCTTTCTATAATATCGTGCCCATTGAACCGCAGCCAATTCTTCCTTTCCAATTTACAAGTATACTGCAAAATTTTAACAATTGCCCGCAAGCAACACCAATTTTAAAACATACCATCCACCCCGATATCTTCTCCAGTTCCAAAGTGTGGTTCAAGCCAGCCTAGCCATCTTTAGATGTACGTGCCGGCTATAAGCAGAGAATCAGATCAGCCTATCGATGGAGATCAAAAGCAAACTATAAAATATCAAACACACATATGTATGCCTCAGGAATCAGGTGGCTTAAGATGTATTTATTTACATACACTATAAGACAACTACAAAGATACTTAATCCAGTTGAAATTCAAACAATAGGCACATAAATCCAACCGCATAAACCAAGAAATCCACAGACAGTGCCCAACCTTTGTGGCACGACCTCTTCTCCGATTTAGGACTAATCTTGCTACATTAACTGGGAGTGCAATGATCGCGTGCTTACAAACACTTAAATCTCTCCTAGTTTCCATACTCAGATGCACGTTATGCACGGATATACATATGTACATATATTTAGTTGGTTTCGGTCTACGTGGTGACCCACCTGAGTGGGAACTTGAACAAAGGAGCCAATTGTTTCGTCAACAAAGTCTAACAAAAAGGCGAGATTTCATGCGATTTATTAACATTTTTTGGCTGTGAACGGCGAATGCTCGTTATGATGAGGTAGAAAGCCACTTCCATTCTCGAGTATGGGACGACTTCAGAAATTTATTGTGTGACACAGCTCTTCGGGTGGCATTCCTAGTCATTTCTCATTTACCTCTGTTCAAGTACGGGTAATTATTTTTTAAATTATTAGTTCCTGTTCAAATAGACTCGTGCGTGCAATTGACAATGCCTTCAAGACAGAGCTGATGTAACACCAAACGCTCCCTTTCTAAGTGACGCATAGTCCACGCACTGGCATAGTTTCCCAGTGAATATTGTCGATGGAATTGTATTCGCCCATGACTAGGAATGTAATGTTCGGTTTAAAAAGCAGCTAAACTGCTCCTAAGCTACGATAATTGCTTTAAACTTTAGATAACCAATAACGACTTTGTGAAAAAAGCATTTTACGAGTCACCCTTTAGGTATTGTAATCGCTAATTGCACGTGCTTATTGAATTTCAAACCGGCTCAATTGTAGTTTTAAATATTACTTCTGTGTCATACTGAGCTATACTAGCAAATTGATATTTCTAGTCTTATTAGAGTAGAAGCCATGACTCTAAGTGAACGGCGCTGATCACTTTAAGGGAAGCACAACTGCCTTGACCTAAACAAGACGGAGGAAAGTAAACGCGAATTAAGACTACAAAATATTATTGAGTCCATCTGGCTACTTTATAGTGAAGATTCATAACTGAATCTTCTGGCTTCTGGCTACTGGTGTCCTGACTAGACTCATGTCGCTGTACAGCTCGTAAAGTTCGTGGTTGAATCTATTCCTTCATCCCCCGTCTGCGTTTATAGGCCCGAAAACTACGTGTAAAATCTTACTCTCGAACCGACCCAGGGCCTCCTCATCCGCTTTTGATAGTGTCTATGCTTCTGCGACGTACAGCAGTACCGGGATGATAAGGGTCTTATATAGAGTTAACTTCTTCGTTCGGGAATGGGCTCTATTACTCAATTGCCTCCCGAGCCCAAAAAAACAGCGATTGGCAAGAGTGATTCTGCGTTTAATTTCGGAACTGATGTAGTTGTTCCAGGTCACTGCGGAGCCAAGGTAGACGAAGTCCTTAACTACCTGAAACTTATATCTGCCAATACAAACGTTCTGGTCAAGTGGTGAGAAACCTATTCTGATGATAGCATATATCTAGTTTTGCCCTCGTTTACTGCCAAACCAATTCTCGCCGCCTCCATCTCAATACTCGCAAACGCCTCATTGACATCTCGCTGTGATCTGCCTACCAATGTCGTCTGCGTATGCAAGGATTTGAAATAGATTGTGTCTGTTTTATTGGCCAGTGACTTTTGCACAATCATTTCCAATATGATGTTGAAGACATCACACGACAGCGCCTCGCCCTGCCTGAATCCTTTTTTGACATCAAAACTATCGGAAAGGCGTTCACCGATTCGGATGGAGAAGCGAACATTCTCCAAAGTCATCCTGCATAGTCTGACGAGCTTAGCAGGTATGTCAAAGGTAGACATAGCGTTGTATAGCTCGTCTCTAATTACGCTGTCGTATGCGGCTTAGAAGTCGACAAATAGGTAGTGAGTGTCGACTTGAAATTCATTGGTTTTTTGCAGGATCTACCGTAGTGTGAAAATGTGGTCGATGGTGGACTTCGCTGGCCTGAATCCGCACTGGTAAGGACCTATAAACTTATTTACAAAAGGCTTCAGGCGTTCACACAAAACGGCAGAGAAGATTTTGTAGGCGATATTAAGAAGAGGTATTCCTCTGTAGTTGGCGCAGTCAGATGGGTGTCCTTTCTTGTGGAGCGGGCATACGATGCTGAGACTCCGTTCCTCGGGCATGCTTTCCTCTGACCATATCTTATAGATGAGCTGGTGCATGCTCCTAACCAGGTCATCCCCAGCTGCGTTGAAGGGCTCAGCAGACAATTCGTCTGCGCCAGCAGCTTTATCCGACTTGAGTTTCTATATGGTAATTTTAACTTCGTCGAGGTCAGGGGGACGGAATTCTCCGCGGTCTTTGACGTTAAGGAATGGATCATTCTGCCTGATAGCGGCATTTAGACTAACGTCGCCGTTATACAGTCTGCAGATGTGGTTTTTCCATATTCTCAGCATCGAACGCGATTCTACTACTGAAGCGAGCATGCCAAGGTTATAAAGCCAGAACGGAAGCCTGCCTCTCCAAATCCTCAATCGAGCGCTTCTCGTGCTCTTTCTTTTTTTTCTGAGAAGTGTATGCTCCTCCCTTCTTTTCAACTAGTAGAGCTCACGAGCTGCTCTTGTTCTTCTATGCAGCGAGGCTTTATATGCGTCCTCCTTCGCTGTGTGAATCCTCCTGCACTCGTCATCGAACCAGGTGTTTCTTCGTGGTGGAGCCTTGGAGCGCAAAACTTCAGATGTAGTGCTTTTCAGGGCTTGTTTGCAAAAGTTCCACTGCTGTTCTATTGATAGCGTGGAGGGTTGAGGTGTATTGGAGAGCTTCTCCGTAGCAAGATCAATCAGCCTGTGTCCGTTATCGGATTTGGTTTCGCGTAGGCTATGTTTGCTGATGAAACGTTCAAAGATGCTCTCCTTCTACAGCTTAGCATCGAAGTCTCCTAGTACAATATTGATGTCATAGCTGGGACATAGTAGGGTGATGAAGAGAAGCTTGGCTCTGGTCTTCCATGGGCTGTAACGCCACCAAAGCAAGAAAGCAAGCTGGGACATTGGGCATACGTTCTGTGTAGAAGATCGTAGATCTCATCTTTGGCGGGGTCATGACTTTTAAGCCATCAGAAGGCGCCGCACTAAAAGCAGTTCCTCTGGATGAGGTACCGAAGACGCCTTCAGTCAAAATGAGCATACCAAATGTAGGGATGGAAAAGGACGAGATTCTCGGCTTTCTCAAAGCACAAAATTCAGCGGCCCCTTTGGATGGCTGGGAAGGAGTCGCGCTAGAGAGCAATGAAAACGGTACCAAGAATATAATCTTCGTAGTCGAGGATCCTCCGGAACTCTTGAATAAAGAGAGGCATATGCGCCTGTTCGTTGGAGCAGGTGAGTTTCCTTTCAGACTTTGGAGAAGTGTACTGTAACCAAAGAACGTAGTGCAAATAATCCTCCACCACAGTAAATCCACCTCAGTCAACTTCATGCTGCTCCTAAATAAGGAACAGCTTAATTTCCTCCACAATCGGGTTAAAGGAATAGGGCCATCAAAATACAGCCTCAATTACAATGGCAGCGAAGGCAAGGTTAGATCTTGTATCGCGGGGGTGAAAGTTACAGGGACGGTGCCTTTACAATAGCATCGGTTTATTTACTATACGACGAAGGTAGACGTGACACTCCTAACTGGAAACGCTACTGCAAAAGACCCAACTTGAAGAGTATGTGACAAAACATCACTTTCTAATCACTTCCGGATTCTCTTTGACTTGAATGTCAGCACACCTAACAGCAATATCTTTCGAAACCCATGGCTGAAGCGCATTTACTCTTGGTGTCTCAGGATGAGCTATGTTCCACAAGAACGGAGGGAAGTTAGGGTGGTATTCATACTCAAGTCGATAAAGGTCATCCACGCCACCGCAAAGGATTATAGACATATTAGTCTATCTTTCCTTATGAAAACGCTGGAACGATTAATTGACATGTACATAAGAGATGAAAATCGTTACAGCTACCTGTCACAAAAAGGGTAAATCAGTAGATACTGCTCTTCACAGGATAGTCTATTCTATAGGATGAAAAATGGACTCAATTTAAAAAAAAAATTTCTATGTGCCTTTCTAGATATTGAGAGTGCCTTTACTAACGTCTGTACTGAGGCAGTAGTGTCCAGCCTTCAGATGGCCTCAAATAAACTCGGGAATTAACGTAGATTGAACAAATGCTGAGTACTCGGATAATAAATACGGTGATAGGAGGAGTAAATAGAAGGGTGAGCGTAAATCGAGGTACACCACGAGGTGGTGTTCTATCGTATGAATGGTATCGATCTGATTCCCAAAAAACCGCTAAACACTTTGCCATAACTTTAGACTCCAGGCTAAGCTGGAAGGACTACATTAATGAAAGAACCAAAAAAGCTTACTTGGCACTGTATTCGTGCAGAGTAGTCTTTGGAACGATATGGGGCTTCAACCCAAAAGTGGTATAATGGTTGCATATCGCCGGGTTAATACTTATTTTAGTCTATGGTTGAGTTGTCTTGTGTAAGGCGTTTGAGAAGAAATGCCATCTTCAAACTGTTTCAAGGATTCAGAGGACAAGTTGGCTGACGGTGATTGGATCTATAAAAATCACCCCAACGGCGGCTCTTGAAACAATGCTGAACCTTCCACCCTCGGACATCTACTTCGGAAGCATCGCAGCCAGCACTGCGCTAAGAATGCAGGAATCCCTGGACAAGGAGTCCTCATAGCCATTCATCAATCTTGAATCGATGGGCCACCTCGAAATTCAAAACTGGAACGGGCTATATACCCCACTTCCTTGCTGCGAGAGGAGATTCTCTATCAGAGTTCTTTTTATGGAGGAATGGACCAGTTGTATGGAACACACGGAAAATAAACTGGCGATCCACACCGACGAAACCAAAAAAGATACCGGTACAGGAGCCGGTAAAACATATCACTCCTATAGACTTGATGATGGCTGTAGCGCTTTCCAAGCTGAGGTATTCGCAATTAAACAGTCTTACGGACCTAATTCTTAGAGAAAATCTATCAGGTAAAAGAATCAACATCTGTGTTAACAGGCCATCAAGGCTCTGCAGGTAACATGGATAATATATATGCTCGTACTATCACTGGCCACTATATGATATCCTACCATGCAGTCTGGCTAGGCCAGTCCCACAATGACTTCTGCAGAAGCTGCAGGGACGAAGAAGACATGGAATTCATTCGTCATCTACTGCCCCCTTGGAAATCACTTCCTTTCCGGACTATAATGTCAGTTCGTGTAAGGGAGATAAGTCTCTTGATTCGCCAAAGCTAGATTTGCCTGGTGATCAGAAGGCATGCCATTGGGTCCATAAACTGCTCATAAACTGGAAAGAATCCTCACGCAGTACAAAGTGGATATTACTGCGATTAGGGATGAGAAAAAAAGATTGCGACATCTATTACAGACGGCGCCGTGGCGCAGTGGTTAGTGTGTTGGTCTCTGGTGCACTATGAGCGAGTTTGGAATCCGATAACACCAACGCCATGGAATGTTTCTTTCGCGGTGTACCTCCCCGGTGGGGTACTGGCAAAACCCCCGCCTCGACTCACGCCGTTCAGAATCGGCATCAAAATGTGGCTCCCTTTCACCTGTGTTAAGAATAAATAACAAACAACATGGGTGATTGAGAGAAGCTTGGCTCTGGTTCTTCACGGGCTGTAACGCTACCAAAAAAGGAAGACCTATTCCATCTGTCACAAAAGATTGCACATGTTGTGGTGCGGATTTGTCATGGGAAAGCGGTTAAGGTCGAAAGTCATCGATTTTAAGCCTATAAGTGATCGCCTGGCTGTGAACCGCCTCAAGGGCAGATTTTAAAACATCAGCCTTATGCGTGCATACGTCCCTACCGAAGAGGCTGAAGACCCCATCAAAGAGGACTTCTATGATCTTCTGGACAACGCCTACGGAGCTTGTCCGGAGTATGACGTCAACATCGTACTCGGGGACTTCAATGCCAAAATCGTTTAGGAGAATACCTTTGGCGGAGTGATCGGAAAGCAAAACCTCCACGATACAACAACAGATAACGATTTCCGACACACGGACTTTGCGACGGCTTGTAGTGCGGTGATAAGTGCGGTACACACCTTCGATCAAAAGTGACGTCAGTTTTGAGTGAAGTGTCTCACTTACACACTGTAGATCTTGTTTGACACGCAAAACATCATTCAATTTCACGCAGTCACCATGGACAGCGAATTTGTATTTTTTCATTAAATTCACTAATTCCTGGTAACCTTGGTAACCAACATGGCCGCTGATCTTAATGCAACCACGAACATTTTTGCAACTCGTCCCTTTTGATCGCCAAACCATCATTCACATGTACACACTATCAGTTTAGAGTGATACTCAACTAAAACATCACTTTTGATCGAAGGTGTGTACCTCGCTATAAGAAGCACAAGATTTCCCCGCAAGCGTATCGCAAGCGGTTTGAATATAGCATTTTAGAAAGAGCGGCCAAAATTGGCCACAGAAAAGGGGTTGTGATCCTGCTGAAAATCACCTGGTCACGTTTTTCTCCGATAAACCCCAGAAGTTCTACACTTACAGAGCTACATGAAAACATTTGTTGGGCAAAAACTTAAAAAAAAGCGGTGATAGCCTCTGGTGTCATTTATAAAAATTATGAAACTTCGCCATCCTTTTTGTAAGTAGTATCGTTGCTGAATTTTGATCGATATAATCGGACATACAGGGTAAAGTTGTTGATCACTGGATAGCCTCTTCAACAATCATTGGGAGGTGAACAAACGTATGCAGCGACAAAACCCCGACCAGAATGGCGGTTATGCGGCGGGCTAACAGTCCGCCCTCGTAAAAAATGCTTCGGATACACGGACGGATACTCGACGACGACAACTCACGAAAAGGAAACACGATTTGCGAGTATGTTCCTGGAATGTCAGAACCCTGTACACTCCCGGAGCTGCACATAAACTAGAAGGAATCCTCACGCAGTACAAGGCGGATATTACTGCGGTCCAGGAAATACGCTGGATAGGAAACGGTATGATGAGGAAGAAAAATTGCGACATTTATTAGAGCTGTCACAAAATATTGCACTTTCTGAGATGCGGATTTGTCGTGGGAAAGCGGTTAAG
Organism: Eumerus sabulonum; assembly: GCA_951905685.1. Classification (NCBI taxonomy): domain Eukaryota; kingdom Metazoa; phylum Arthropoda; class Insecta; order Diptera; family Syrphidae; genus Eumerus; species Eumerus sabulonum. The sequence continues at coordinate 56,293,455 of OX645062.1, read as the reverse complement.
GTCGAAGGTCATGGACTTTAAACCTATAAGTGATCGCCTAGCTGTGATCCGCATCAGGGGCGATTTTAAAACATTATATGTGCCTTATATGTGCACACGCCCCTTCCGACGAGGCCGGAGACCCTATCAAGGATGACTTCTATGACCTCCTGGACAACGCCTACGGAGCTTGTCCGGAGTACGATGTTAAAATCGTGCTCGGGGACCTCAACGCGAAAATCGGTGAGGAGAACACCCTTGGCGGAGTGATCGGAAAGCACAGCCTCCACGATACAACAACAGATAACGGCTTCCGACTCACGGACTTTGCGACAGCTCGTAATGGGGTGATCAGTAGCACAAAGTTTCCTCGTAAGCGAATCCACACAGCAAGCTGGCGATCTCCGGACGGTCGAACCGCCAACCAAATCGACCATGTGCTCATTGACGCAAGGCACTTGTCAAACATCCTGGATGTGCGAACATTCAGAGGAGCGAATGTCGAATCTGACCACTTCCTCGTAGCAGCAAGATTCAGAGCTCGACTGTCCAATGTCAGAAAGCTGCACCAGCCCATCAGGAAGAGGTTCAACATTGGGCGCCTGAGCACACCGGAGGTTACCAAAGTCTACAGGGAGCAGCTGAGCGAAGGATACCGAGCCAGAAGAAGAGAGGAGAAAAAACATTTGCGACAAAAGAAAAGAATCTTCGCAGCCTCCCAGCTCAAGGATATCGAGAAGTCTAGGGATAAGCATAGAACACGAGCCATTTACAAGAAAGCCAAAGGACTTGCAAAGAGCAAAAGGGTACCCAGGCTCTTCGAAACTGTAAGGGGGAATCTTGTCACCGACCCGCAGGGAATAGTGGATGTATTTAAGCAGCATATCCAACAGCTGCTTAACGAGCATGACCAAAGGAGAGTGGTAAGGACCGAGGAAATCCCAACTCCAGCCGCTGAAGTAGTCCTCCCACCCAGCATCCAAGAAGTCGGCACAGCTATTCAACAACAAGGCTGCAGCTATCAGTGCGGCTTCCGGCCCGGCAAATCGACTATAGACCAAATATTCACACTTCGACAAATCCTGGAAAAGACCAACGAGTTTCAAATCGATACACACCATCTCTTTATCGATTTTAAAGCCGCATACGACAGCATTCATCGTGAAGGACTGTTTAGTGCGATGGCAGAATTCGGGATCCCGGGAAAACTGATCCAGTTGTGTCGCGCCACGCTAAAAAATACGCGATGCACCGTGCAACTCGGTTCCAGGACTTCGTAACCGTTTGAAACATGCACCGGATTTCGGCAAAGAGATTCGCTGTCATGTGACTTCTTCAACCTGGTGCTGGAGCAGATAGTGCGACGGGCAGGCGTCAACAGGATAGGCACTATCTTCTACAAGTCCGTCCAGCTGCTAGGATACGCGGATGATATCGATATCATCGCGTGATTGAAGAACAGGCGAAATGAGTTGGTCTTAAGGTCAATGAGGACAAGACGAAGTACATGCTGTCAAGCAAAAACCAATCCTTCGCTCACCACATTGGACAAAATATAACAATTGACAGCTACAATTTCGAGGTAGTTAAGTAGTTTGTCTACCTCGGGGCACACGTAAATTCCACAAATGACACCACAGTGGAGATCCGGCATAGAATCGTCCTTGGCAACCGCTGCTACTTCGACCTGTCCAAACAACTGGGGTCAAAACTCCTCACTCGAAGGACCAAAGTCATGCTTTACAAAACGCTCAAACTGCCAGTCCTGCTGTACGAAGCCGAAAGCTGGGCGATAAGCAGGACAGCGGAGCTGATTTTGGGTTCTTTCGAAAGAAAAATTCTGCGCCGGATATTTGGTCTTGTCTGTGAGGAAGGTGAATGGAGAAGAAGACACAATCGCGAACTCTATGAGCTGTACAAAGATGTGGATGTAGTCCGGAAGGCAAAGATCCGTCGACTACACTGTCTCGGCCACGTCGAGCGCATGGACATCAACGCTCCAGCTAAGAGGGTCTTCGAATCCGAGCCTCCTGGTTCGAGAAGAAGAGGAAGACCGAACCTCCGGTATAAAGACCAAGTAATCGCGGATGTAAGACATCTTGGTCTTGATAACTGGAAGCAGCGTGCCTGGGACCGTCAAGAATGGAAGGCAGCTATAGGGTAAGATGGGTAAGTATAACTTTGTAAGTGAATCTCAGCATGAATTATGTGTGTGTATTGGCAGAGGGCGCCGCGGCGCAGTGGTTAGTGTGTTGGACTCTGGCGCACGATGAGCGAGTTCGGATTCCGATAACACCAACGCCATCGAATGTTTATTTCGCGGCGTCCCTGCTCGGCGGGGTACTGGCAAAACCCCCCGTAGTATAACTTGCCTGGAAAAAGCTTCTCGACTCAAGCCGTTCGGAATCGGAATTAAACTGTAGGTCCCTTTCACCTGTGTGAAAAATAAATCACACACAACATGGGTGATTGAGAGAAGCTTGGCTCTGGTACTTCATGGGCTGTAACGCCACCAAAGAAGAAGATTGGCAGAAATCGAAGTGTCTACGGTTATTTGGCCCGAATCTGATTTAATTCAATAATTGCGCTTACAATTGTCGTCGCGTCCAATTTCGGCAAGTCTCGTTTACAACGAGGAACATACTAATTGAGAAATAGATGTTGCATGCTAGTGGCATTTTTTGAAGGAAAGAGGAAACAATTTGGTGTCATTTGACGCCGCTGAACAAACCGTTTACAATAAATTCCATTAGCTCCTGTAATTAAAATTTAATTACCTGATCAAGTATCAATTTTCGTGTACCACATCGTATCATTATCTTCTTAAGCGCTACTCACACAGAGCGATTTCAATTTAATATTTCAATCTTATCAGTACGATCGGAGTCGCTGCGGTGCATTAACACTGAAATGCCGTTTCTGCAATGGACACACCTACCACATATTGGAGGCAAAAAAAAAAAAACTAAAGACCAAAACGAATAGGAAAGGAAAGTCTCTTGACACCGTTGTGTCCTTGGACACAGCCTGAAAATTCATAAGCCATGTGATCATACCAAGGCGTATAAAGTAGCACCTGAATTTGGGAGCGCTCTTGGTATTCTGACAGCGAATTGTTGCTTGAGTGTCAAGTCGGTTAATCGGGTTTTGTCGTGTGACAGGTTATTGTACGCAAAAATAAAAAGCAAATCCAATAGAACATGAGAGGGTAAGGAACGTGTTAAAGTTGATACTGTGCGGACTAGTCATACAGTTCTGTTATTTTGTATATGGCATACAGTTGGGTTCGAAAGAAACTGGACGAAATTGCTAGGAAACCATATATCCCGTTCAAATCAAAATCAGTTCGATAACTTGCTCGAGATACTATCGAACGGTCATGGTGAGCATGAATACATTATTCCCGTAGGTACGGCAAGCCGCCATCTATTCGTTATAGATTCGATCGTAACTAAAAGGTACACGGCATCGAGTGTGTCGCGGTTCGTTGGCTACGGATTTGGGTTCTACCATACGAGTACATGTACCCATGTAGTGGGTGTCAAAACAACGAATCTTATAACTAATAACGGACTTTCGATTTGAATTATGCCCGAAGCAAGGTCAACGGTTAATTCATATTTTCCAACAATAGCTATGCTAAATGGCTACGAGTATGAATAACAGTTAGGACATGGACTTACCGTTACACTATTGTATCGAATTGTCTACGGTTGAGTAATAACAGTGACACTAGTCATGGTGGTACGAGTGCTCTATGGCCACAGGTGGTGAAGGCGTTTATGTTAGCGGTAATATACGCGAAATAGGATTGCAGAGCAAGAAATGAAAGGTGTGTCCCATTGTAATGTAGTCATAGTCACACACGTAGGATGTACATACGTATACATACATACATAATATGTATAAGTGGAAGTGTTGTTTCCTTCCTTTGTTTTAAGTACCTAGTCACACTAACTTTCAGTGCACTGGTCGTGAAACTAATTAAATGTAATCCGCGGGAAATGTTTCCATTATTTACTCATTCTTCGACCAAGTTCTCTTGGAAACAGCAACGAATCGCAGTCGCATAAATAATTATAAAAATAAACCCTTCCACGTGGTGTGGAAGCCACATGGATAGCGGTGAAAACTATGCAGTTTCTATGTCAATGGTATGACCTTTCCTTGTGGTGACGACGACGGCGCTTCAGCCTACATTTCTCGAATGATGAATCAAAGAAGAAATTCATGTTGCATTGGATGACGATAATGGCATTATCGAAACCACAAAGAAAATATTAAATGCGATGATTACACACTATGAATGTATCTCACTTTTCAGGCAATGAATATTGCGCTAGAAGGCGCATTTCAAATTCATCTCGTGACGGGTTTATGGTCTTGCAGACAATTAAATAGATCGGTGAAGAGAGAGAGGAAAATCGTTATTGTGTTACATTACGTCGGTTAAGGAAAAAAAAGTATCTAGGTAGATGAATCCACTTATGTACATATCAAGATTAATCTGGTTAGTGGGCTGTCGGGAGGCAGTTGTAATGCGAGATTGAGTGTATAGTGGAGAATAGAAGTGCGTGCGTAGTTTCAATAACGTGGTGAATTGTAGAGGACTAATAAATATCTAGAACTTCTTCTTCTTCTTCTTAATGGGCGCTACAGTTCGGGGTGAACCTGGGCCTCAACAAACATGCCCCTCCAACTAGCACGATCTTTTGCTAGCCTTTTCCATTGCCGCATACCCAGTTTACTCAGGTCCCCTTCCACCTGTGTGCGCCATCTTAAGTGCGGCTGTCCTCTGGTTCTTCGTCCCTCGGGGTTGGATTCAAAGACTCTCCGGGCTGGAGCTGTGGTGTCCATTCGCTCTACATGGCCCAGCCATCTTAGGCGTTGAATCCGTAGACGCCTGACTAGACTCATGTCGCTGTACAGCCTATAACGTTCGTGGTTGAATATTTTCCTCCATTCCCCGTCTGCGTTTAGGGGCCCGAAAATCACGCGCAAAATCTTTCTCTCGAACCGACCAAGGGCCTCCTCATCCGCTTTTGATAGTGTCTATGCTTCTGCGACGTACAACAGGAACGGGATGATAAGGGTCTTATATATAGACAACTTTGTCGTTCGGGAGAGGGTTCTATTACTCAGTTGCTTCCTGAGCCCAAAGAAACAGCGATTGGCAAGAGTGATTCTGAGTTTGATTTCGGAACTGATGTCGTTGTTCGTTGGCGGAGCCAAGGTAGACGAAGTCCTTAACTACCTCGAACTAATATCTGCCAATACAAACGTTCTGGCCAAGACGTCGGTGGTGAGTGTCCTTTTTTGATGACAGCATATATTTAGTTTTGCTCTCGTTTACCGCAAAACCAATTTTCGCCGCCTCCATCTCAATACTCGCAAACGCCTCATTGACATTTCGCTGTGATCTACCTATTATGTCAATATCGTCGGCGTATGCAAGGAGTTGCGAGGATTTGAAATAGATTGTGCCTCTTGTATTGGCCAGTGATTTTTGCACAATAATTTCCAATACGATGTTAAAGAAATCACACGACAGCGCATCGCCCTGCCTAAATCCTTTTTTGACATCAAAACTATCGGTAAGGTGTTCACCGATCCGGATGGAGCAGCGAGCATTCTCCAAAGTCATCCTGCATAGTCTGACGAGTTTAGCAGGTATGTCAAAGGTAGACATAGCGTTGTATAGCTCGTCTCTAATTACATGGTCGTATGCGGCTTTGAAATCGACTTGAGAGCACCGTGGCGCAGTGGGTAGTGTGTTGGCCTCTGACGCCAATGACACAGGATCGAATCCCGACACAGCCATGTCATCGAACGTGTTTTTCACGGTGTTTCTCCTCAGCGGGGTTCTGACAAAACCCCCTGTAGTAAAATTGTCATGAAAAGCTTCTCGAAATTCGCTGTTCGGAACCGGCAATAAAACTGTAGGTCCCTTTCACCTATGTGAAAATTAAATCACACACAACATGGGTGATTGAGGGAAGCTCGGCTTAGGTTCTTCATGGACTGTAACGCCAACATACATACAATAAATATCTAGCACTTCTTCTTCTTCTTCTTAATGGGCGCTACAGTTCGGGGTGAACCTGGGCCGCAGCCAACATGCCCCTCCAACTAGCACGATCTTTTGCTAGCCTTTTCCATTGCCGCACACCCAGTTGACTGAGGTCCCCTTCCACCTATGTGCGCCATCTTAAGTGTGGCTGTCCTCTGGCTCTTCGTCCCTCGGGGTTGGATTCAAAGACTCTCCGGGCTGGAGCTGTGGTGTCCATTCGCTCTACATGGCCCAACCATCTTAGGCGTTGAATCCGTAGACGCCTGACTAGACTCATATCGCAGTACAGCCTATAACGTTCATGGTTGAATATTTTCCTCCATTCCCCGTCTGCGTTTAGGGGCCCGAAAATCACGCGCAAAATTTTTCTCACGAACCGACCAAGGGCCTCCTCATCCGCTTTTGATAGTGCCCATGCTTCTGTGCCGTACAACAGGACCGGGATGATAAGGGTCTTATATATAGACAACTTTGTCGTTCGGGAGAGGGCTCTATTACTCAACCAATTTTCGCCGCCTCCATCTCAATACTCGCAAACGCCTCATTGACATCTCGCTGTGATCTACCTATTATGTCAATATCGTCGGCGTATGCAAGGAGTTGCGAGGATTTGAAATAGATTGTGCCTCTTGTATTGGCCAGTGATTTTTGCACAATAATTTCCAATACGATGTTAAAGAAATCACACGACAGCGCATCGCCCTGCCTAAATCCTTTTTTGACATCAAAACTATCGGTAAGGTGTTCACCGATTCGGATGGAGCAGCGAGCATTCTCCAAAGTCATCCTGCATAGTCTGACGAGTTTAGCAGGTATGTCAAAGGTAGACATAGCGTTGTATAGCTCGTCTCTAATTACGCTGTCGTATGCGGCTTTGAAATCGACTTCAGATCGACTTGAGAGCACCGTGGCGCAGTGGGTACTGTGTTGGCGTCTGACGCCGATGACACGGGATCGAATCCCGACACAGTCATGTCATCGAACGTGTTTTTTACGGTGTTCTCCTCAGCGGGGTTCTGACAAAACCCCCTGTAGTAAAATTGTCATGAAAAGCTTCTCGAAATTCGCGGTTCGGAACCGGCAATAAACTGTAGGTCCCTTTCACCTATGGGAAAATGAAATCACACACAACATGGGTGATTGAGAGAAGCTCGGCTCAGGTCCTTAATGGACTGTAACGCCAACATACATACACATACATACATGCGGCTTTGAAGTCGACAAACAGGTGGTGAGTGTCGACATGAAATTCATTGGTTTATTACAGGATCTACCGTAGTGTGAAGATTTGGTCGATGGTGGACTTACCTGGCCTGAATCCGCACTGGTAAGGACCTATCAACTTATTTACAAAAGGCTCCCGGCTTTCACATAAAACGGAAGAGAAGATTTGGTAGGCGATGTTTAGGAGACTTATTCCTCTGTAGTTGGCCCAATCAGAGGGGTCTCCTTTCTTGAGGATCGGGCATACGATGCTGAGACACCGTTCCTCGTGCATGCTTTCTTCTGACCATATCTTACAGATGAGCTGGTGCATGCTCCTAACTAGGCCATCCCCAGCTGTCTTGAAGAGCTCAGCAGGACGGACTGCGCCAGCAGCTTTATTTGACTTGAGTCTCAATATGGCAATCTTAACTTCGTCGAGGTCAGGGGGACGGAATTCTCTGCGGTCTTCGTCGATTAGAAATGGATCATTCTGCCAGACAGCGGTATATTGACTAACATCGCCGTTATACAGTCTGCAGAAGTGGTTTTTCCATATTCTCAGCATCGACTGCGATTCTACTACTAGGTGTCCGTTCTCATCCCTGCAGGCTTCCGTTCTGGCTTTATAACCTCGGCATGTTCACTTTATCTCTTGATAACATTTTTAAACGTCACGCCTGCAGTAAAACTTCCCCAAATCCTCAATCGCGCGCTTCTCGTGCTCTTTCTTCTTTCTCCTGAGAAGCTCACGAGCTGCTTGTGTTCTTCTATGCAGCGAGGCTTTATATGCATCTTGCTTCGCTGTATGAATTCTCCTGCACTCGTCATCGAACCAGGTGCTTCTTCGTGGTGGAGCCTTGAAACCCAAACCTTCGGATGCAGAGCTTTTCAGGGCTGGTTTGCAAAGGCTCCACTGCTGTTCTATTGATAGCGTGGAGGATTGAGGTGTATTGGAGAGCTTAAGGGAGACGCGATCGGTAAAAGCACGAGCGGTTTCTGGAGATAGTAGCTTTCCGAAGTCATAACTTTGTATTCATACTCTAATGCGCTGCGTTCGTGATATCCGTAGACGCATCTTGGCTACTACAAGATAGTGGTCCGAGTCGATGTTAGCCCCTCGGAAAGTTCGGACATCAGGAACAGTGGAGGAGTGTCTGACGTCGATCGCGATGTGATCAATCTGGTTGGTAGTCGATTGATCAAAAGAACGCCAGGTGCCTTTGCGTGTATCGAGGTGCGGGAAGCGCGTACTGGCTAGAAGGAGACTTCGCCCCGTAGCAAGATCAATCAGCCTTTGTCCATTATTGGATGTGGTGTCGTGTAGGCTATGTTTGCCGATGACTCGTTCAAAGATGATTTCTTTACCCAGCTTAGCGTTGAAGTCTCCTTATACAATTTTGATGTCATAGCTGGACATTGGGCATACGTTCTGATTAGGGGATCGGAGAACTCATCTTTGGCGGAGTCATCCTTGTCTTCCGTTGGGGCGTGGACGCAGGCTGAAGTTAAAAAATTTAGCCTTGATACGGATCGTTATGAGGCGTTCGTTCACATGCCGTAAGCCTATGACCTTTTGCCTTAGTCCACCTCCAACAACAAATCCGCATCCGAACAATCGTTGTTCTCTCTCCCTATAGCAGTCGCCATAGTAAATATCGCAGTTTTTCATCCGCTTTATACCCGGTCCATTCCATCGCATTTCCTGGATGGCGGTTATATCCGCTTTATAGCGGTCTAGGGCGTTCAATAGAATAGCAGTGGAGCCTTTGCAAACAAGCCCTGAAAATCTCTGCAACCGAAGGTTTGGGTTTCAAGGCTCCACCACGAAGAAACACCTGGTTCGATGACGAGTGCAGGAGGATTCACACAGCGAAGCAGGATGCATATAAGGCCTCGCTGAATAAAAGAACAAGATCAAAAGAACGTGAGCTCTACGACTTAAAAAAAGGGTAGAGCATAAGCTTCTGAGGAGAAAGAAGAAAGAGCACGAGAAGCGCGCGATTGAGGATTTGGAGAGGTGTTACTCCAGGCGTGACGTTCGAAAGTTTTATAAACAGATAAAGCGAACATGCCAAGGTTATAAAGCCAGAACGGAAGCCTGCAGGGATGAGAACGGACACCTAGTAGTAGAATCGCAGTCGATGCTGAGAATATGGAAAAAACCACTTCTGCAGACTGTATAACGGCGATGTTAGTCAATATACTGCTGTCTGGCAGAATGATCCATTTCTAATCGACGAAACCGCAGGGAATTCAATCCCCGTGACCTCGACGAAGTTAAGATTGCCATATCGAAGCTCAAGTCAAATAAAGCTGCTGGCGCAGCCCGTCCTGCTGAGCTCTTCAAGGCAGCTGCGGATGATCTAGTTAGGAGCATGCACCAGCTCATCTGTAAGATATGGCCAGAGGAAAGCATGCACGAGGAATGTAGTCTCAGCATCACATGTCCGATCCACAAAAAAGGAGACCCCTCTGATTGCGCCAGCTACAGAGAAATAAATCTACTTAACATCGCCTACAAAATCTTCTATGCCGTTTTGTGTGAAAGCCTGAAGCCTTTTGGAAAAAAGTTGATAGGTCCTTACCAGTACGGATTCGGGCCAGGGAAGTCCAACATTGACCAAATCTTCAGATCCTGCAAAAAACTTATGAATTTCATCTCGACACTCACCACCTGTTTGTCGACTTCAAAGCCGCATACGACAGCGTAATTAGAGACGAGTTATACAACGCTATATCTACCTTTGATATACCTGCTAAACTCGTCAGACTATGCAGGATGACTTTGGAGAATGCTTGCTGCTCCATCCGAATCGGTGAACACCTTACCGATAGTCTTGATGTCAAAAAAGGATTTAGGCAGGGCGATGCGCTGTCGTGTGATTTCTTCAACATCATATTGGAAATGATTTTCAAAAATCATTGGCCAATACAAGAGGCACAATCTATTTCAAATCCTCGCAACTGCTTGCATACGCCGACGATATTGGCATAATAGGTAGATTACAGCGAGATGTCAATGAGGCGTTTGCGAGTATTGAGATGGAGGCGGCGAAAATTGGTTTGACGGTAAACGAGAGCAAAAGTAAATATATGCTGTCATTAAAAAAGGACGCTCACCACCGACGTCTTGGCCAGAACGTTTGTATTGGCAGATATAAGTTCGAATTAGTTAAGGACTTCGTCTACCTTGGCTCCGCAGTGACCTGGAACAACGACATCAGTTCCGAAATCAAACGCAGAATCACTCTTGCCAATCGCTGTTTCTTTGGGCTCAGGAGGCAATTGAGTAATAGAGCCCTCTCCCGAACTACAAAGTTGACTCTATATAAGACCCTTATCATCCCGGTCCTGTTGTACGGCGCAGAAGCATGGACACTATCAAAAGCGGATGAGGAGGCCCTAGGTCGGTTCAAGAGAAAGATTTTGAGCGTGATTTTTGGGCCTATAAACGCAGACGGGTGATGGAGGAGAAGATTCAACCACGAACTTTACGGGCTGTACAGCGACATGAACCTAGTCAGGCGTCTACGGATTCAACACCTATGATGGCTGGGCCATGTAGAGCGAATGGATACCACAGCTCCAGTCAGGAGAGTCTTTGAATCCAACACCGAGGGACGAAGAAGCAGAGGACGGCCGCATTTAAGATGGCGCACACAGGTGGAAGGGGACCTCAGCCAACTGGGTGTGCGGCAATGGAAAAGGCTAGCGAAAGATCGTGCTAGATGGAGGGGCATGTTGGTTGAGGCCCAGGTTCACCCAGAACTGTAGCGCCCACTAAGAAGAAGATGAATGATCATTTTACCGCGTATTAATTTCAATCTTATAAAAAGGTCAAACATTTGTGATAAAAAATATTTTCTCACCACTGATAGTTCTTTTTAGGTCTTGTTTCAACCTGGGATATACATATCCCCAAATCTGGAGAGAGGTCAATCATGTCTTCATCCCCAAGATTGGAAAGCCAAGTGAAGTGGCTATACGCGCATCTAAAAAGAACTACTTTGCATCAGAGCTTAATGCCTCTTTACCTGCCAAAACACTTTGGCGAAACCTAAAAAAAAATGGGTGTCTCTAAACTCAATAACCAACAAAGTGTTCTTGACCCAGATCTTCTTAATAACTTTTTCGTAGGCGATCAACTCCATCATAATGATTTTGATCCTAACCGCATATCGGCGCGGCTGGAAAGCTGCGTACAAAGACTAGAAGATTTTGAAGTGGTGAGTGAAGACGAAGTTTTTAAATGCACCATGGCCGTGAAGTCTGGTGCTATCGGAGAGGATGGTCTATCAATACGATTTATTAAACTTATTTTACCTCAGATTGTTAGTCATCTCACTCACGTTATTAACTTTTGCATTACAACATCAACTTTTCCTATGTCTTGGAAAATTGCAGGGATAATTCCGATCGCTAAAAATGCTAAAGCTAAATTTTTGAAAAAGTCTTAGAGAAACAAATCCTGAACCATGTAGCTACTAACAACTTGCTCTACCCGAAACAATCAGGGTTTAGAGTCAATCACAGCTGCTCTACTGCTTTGATAAACCTTCTTGATGAAATAAGACAGGATTATGATAAGGGCTATGTAAGTCTCCTTTGTCTGCTCGACTTTTCGAAAGCTTTCGATAGGGTAAATCACAACATCTTAGAGTGGAAGCTAAAGAACTTGTTCGGTTTCAGTGATAGGGCGGTAAAGCTTATTGGCAGCTATTTGTCAGGAAGATTTCAGAGAGTTACCTCTGGCGATAAATCCTCTTCTCTAAAAGCCTTAGTTCAAGGAGTTCCTCAAGGATCAATTCTTGGGCCATTGCTATTCTGCATGTTTATCAATTATCTCCCATCTGTCTGCACGCAAACATCTGTGCATCTTTATGCTGACGACGTTCAACTTCATCTAGGGAAGCCCTTCAACCAGCTCTCTGAGCTGGCTCTCCTTGTTAATAAAGAACTTTCCCGAATATATGCTTGGTCCGTCGCTAATGGGCTGCTTCTGAATCCACATAAAACACAAGTAATACCAATTTCTAAAAGAAAATTTGACTTGAATATCCTACCTGATATATATCTAAGCAATAATAAAATCACTGTTGTTGAGCACTGCATTAGTCTTGGTATTGTTATTGACCGTACTCTATCAGGCTACAGTCATACTTAAAGAGTCATTGGTCGGATTTACGGATGTTTACGTAAATTATGGCTATCGTCTTATTTTACTCCTGTGGAAACCAGACGCAAGTTGGTACTAGCATTAATACTACTTACTTACTTATCAGGCCTGCGATCCATGGAGGATCTGAGCCTGAGCTATAGCTGCCTTCCATCCCTGGCGGTCCCGGGCACGCTGCTTCCAGTTGTCAAGACCAAGATGTCTTACATCCGCGATTACTTGGTCTTTATACCGGAGGTTCGGTCTTCCTCTTCTTCTCGAACCAGGAGGCTCGGAGTCGAAGACCCTCTTAGCTGGAGCGTTGATGTCCATGCGCTCGATGTGGCCGAGCCAGTGTAGTCGACGGATCCTTGCCTTCCGGACTACATCCACATCTTGGTACAGCTCGTAGAGTTCGCGGTTGTGTCTTCTTCTCCATTCACCTTCCTCACAGACAGGACCAAATATCCGGCGCAGAATTTTTCTTTCGAAAGAACCCAAAATCAGCTCCGCTGTCCTGCTTATCGTCCAGCTTTCGGCTCCGTACAGCAAGACTGGCAGAATGAGCGTTTTGTAAAGCATGACTTTGGTCTTTCGAGTGAGGAGTCTTGACCCCAGTTGTTTGGACAAGCCGAAGTAGCAGCGGTTGCCAAGGGCGATTCTACGCCGGATCTCCACTGTGGTGTCATTTGTGGAATTTACGTTTGCCCCAAGGTAGACAAACTCCTTAACTACTTCGAAATGGTAGCTGTCAATTGTTATATTTTGTCCAATGTGGTGAGCTACGGATTGGTTTTTGCTTGACAGCATGTACTTCGTCTTGTCCTCATTGACCTTAAGACCAACTCATTTCGCCTGTTCTTCAATCACGCGATGAAATCGATATCATCCAACCAATACATCAATGCAAGAAATTGTATTTTCCTTCATAAAATCATTAACAATAAATGTCCGTCCTACTTATTTAACAAACTCGTATTTAATCGTTCTGTGAGAAATTTAAGTATCGTTCCTTTCCGTCACCAATATTTGAATTCAAGCCGTTTATTTTTCATTCATGCTGTCAAACTTTCTAACCGCGCAATCTTCAAAAGTGCTGTCCTCTCTCATTTCTCTTCCTTAACGACCCATCCTTAATCCATCCTTTGCCCCTCCATTATCTCTACCTCTCAACTTGTATATATAATTGTATTCTTGTATCTTAGTTTAAGGCTTTAACCTATAAATGTTAAACCAGTACCACTTAATGTGTATCTAAGTACTAAAAAAGATGTTAATCTTATTGTACATCCCAAACATTTAATAAATGAAATGAAATGAAATGAAGTGACATCGTTCCTTCTAAAAACAATGCAAAAACTGATAGTGCTCCATATTAGAGGTATCCTGGAGAATCAGATACCAGTACATTCAAATCAATTTGCATATCGCAAAGAACTATCTACTGAGAATGCGCTACACCACCTGGGGACGCGCGTTGAAAATAGTTTCACACGCAAGGAGATCGCAATTTGCGCCTTCCTCGATATACAGGGGGCCTTTGATAATATTGGCTATGATTCGATGACCACTGCTCTATCCTGCAGCGGTGTATACCATCCCACTAATCATTGGATTAGAGCGATGCTAAATAGCCGTATTATATCAGCCCCATGCGGACGGTCTCAGTGGAGGAGTCCTTTCACCCCTTCTCTGGTCGATAGTCATCGATGACCCACTACGCGAGCTAACCAGTCGTGGCTACGAGGTCATCGGATATGTTGATGACCTAGTAGTCATTGCTACGGGCAAGTGCGAAACTGTTGCCTGTGAGCGCATGCAGCTCGCGCTTCAGTTTATCTCTAACTGGTGTGGCAGAGAGGGTTTATCGATTAACCCAAATAAGACAATCCTTGTCCCTTTTAGAAAGAGGAGAAAGGTATGGACAATCTCATATGTGTATCCTAAGACTTGATTTTTGGTGAAACTTTAACTGCCAACTCATCAAAATATTTTACACTCATTCGAAAAAAGTTAAAAAAAAAATCAGAATTTTCTCTCTTTAAACTAATCCTCTTGTTAGCCGATGGTCAACAAAACGATGTACCCAATAACGTCGTTTCTTTTTAAAAACATGGTTTTTATGCACTTCTTCTTTGGTGGCATTACAGCCCATGAAGGACCAGAGCCAAGCTTCTCTCAGTTTTTATGCACTAGGTACGCGAAAATTACTCGTTTCTTTTTGTAAACCTCCATTGCTGCAAGCCGAACGCAAGCTGCAGATTGAGACCTGCGAGAAAATCCCGCGTGTGCACTGAACAATTGAGTCACCGCAGCGTCACCATACGTCATAAAACCGCAAGTGTGCACCGGGGCTTAACATTTCGGTAATTATTTGGAAAAAGGCCCTAATGACTGATTATTTTGATGAAATTCGAATATGTTAAAACAGGCTTTGTCCTGACAATTTTGATATATATAATTTAGGTCGAACTGGGAAACAGTTTCAAAGACATGAGCTCTTAAATTTCCCATACAAAATACGGATTTGGCTTGTTTTAGTTCATTCATAGTTTTGCCTAGAACTATGCAACAAGGTTCAAATAACCAATTTTTTTACGTAAAGGTTTTGTAACTCCTAACAGTATGCAGTTTTCAATGGTTTCGAAGATACATACATATACACGTGCCTTTTTTTTAAATGTTTATCCCACAACTTCACGGAATGCAGTGGTTTGGGTCGTAGATGTTCGTTCACTACTCTCCAGGAGTGGTTGTCCTAGATATAAAGAGAGGAACCGACCGAATTTTCCCGTTGATTGTAGTTCTCAGCAACTTTTCCATGCACTTACGGTGTTATATTAGAATTGCACACACAGAGTATTAATCTGAAGTGACCATATACTGTGAGTGATATGCTTTCATCATTATGTTTGATCACTTCTCATTCACAATAGCTGTGTTGCAGGTTTTTGATGCTTTTTCTAGTTATTTAATTTCTAACAAAAAACGGCTGGACCAATGTTACGTTGTTACGTAATTACGGATCGAATGAAATCAGTCCCATGTCAATACCATCTTTAGTTCTCGAGATAATCGAGGCCAAACATTCCGAGCGCACATGCGCACACACGCACATGCATCTCTATAAATACCTTAGATTTGGATTCTTGTGACCTTGAGACGTGGAGGTATGCCAAAATTTGGATTTCGCAAAGTCGGCCCTATTACAATAACTTCCCATTGGGAAGTTAATAAATTTATTTGACAGAATTCATGGAATGACATACTATAGGGATTGCTTGGTTTTATGAATGTATTCAGGTGCACAGTAATATTATAGTTTTTCATTCTCAACAACTTCGTCCGTCGAACTAACAAATCCTATAAGCGGTGCTGATGGCTTAAATATTTCCTCAAGATATTAAGCGAAGACGCCCGCCTTTTTTCTTTATCTCCCTTTGCCCATTCATTTAGACTTTTTCTTATTGGTGGTGCATGAATTTGGGGCTTTTTGAGGCCTCTGACAGCTTTCCGTAGAGAGTAATCTGATTCTCTTCCCGCCGTCGAGTTTTCTAAAGATGAGCTTAACATTTTTTTTTAAAAAACTTGATCCATTTTTTAAACACATTGCATAATCGATTTAAATGAGCTTTATGTTGTGGCGCTCAACTTTGTTGCCAACGCTTACGCGCTTTCCACTTTTCCTTAACTAAATCTCCAATTTCAGATGGATAGTTTACTGCGAAATTAGCCGGTACTCTTTTTTAGTAAGCCTAGCCTCCCCTATAATACATACCTATCTGAGGATAGGTAAACGCTTTCTTCGACTATGTGGTAGCAGCCAGACTAGAGCAGCCCCACAACGATTTCTGCAGAAGCTGCATGGACGAAGAGGAAATTGTATCCATTCGTCACCTACTGTACGAATGTCCGGCACTAGCCCAAAAAGGGAACATATTCCTTGGAAGTCACTTCCTTTCGGGACTAGGCGGGCTGGGTAACATTGGGCTGAACAGACTATTAGGATTTCTATCTGCAACTAAGTGGTTCAGCTCAACGGGCAATTTTTAGGTTTCTACGGGTTAAGCGTTAACTGGGCACAATGGACTCCTCGTAGTCTAAGTGAGCCATGACCCACTCACATAGCCTAACCTACTGAAACAGAAATTTCTAGTTTTAGCACGAACTGCACTTAATTGCATTGTCTCGAGCTCTACCTTTATTTCCGGAAAGTGTTTGATCTAATCTCTAATAAATAGCGATGATCCTCCCCGTGCCCTTCCCGATGGGTGGCAAGGGTTTCAGGCATGATGGCCCTTGGGTTTCACACACGATTGCAATGTCAGATGGTTTTCAGAGACCAAGCATATGTCAATACTTTGCTGATTTAAAAGTATTGCTAGTTGGCAAATTTTTTGCGGAGGCCCATTGGGTTTCCGAGTTAGTACACTGCAAGTGATAAGTGTGTTACCGTAACACACCAAAAGGCGAGTTTTCATTGTAGTCATTTTTAATGCAATTTTAAGTGTGTTGTTTTATGAAAACACACAAAAAGGGAAATTTCCCAAATATTTGCAACCTTGCCATAAAGCAAATGGCGACCCGGTCCCATGGTGTAAAGGTTAACAAACTGGTCTCTCAATTCTGCGCTGCGCTTCTTTGTAATTTGCATGTAAATTCATAGAATTGGCAGGCATTTGCGCAGGGTTAGTGAGTGGGACTAGATTAAATTTACTACGATACGGCACCAGTGTATTCATCTGCACCGGTTGTGGCAAAATTGCCTAAAATCCGCAACGAACTGCACTCGTATCGGGCAAACTGTGATTTTTCTCTTCTGGCTTTCAGTACCAACGAGAAGGTTATCTTAATAATAAGAGGTTCTTGACTTCGAAATTGCTCGCCCATCCTTATATATAAGGTGCAGAGTGAATCGGCTCAACTGTTCACCTTTTGTGACTAAGTTCATATTACTTACTTACTTTGATGGCGCAACAGTGCGGGGTGAACCAGGGCCTCAACCAACAAGCCTCTCCAGCCAGCCCGATCTTTGGCCAGCCGCTTCCAGTGCCGCACGCCCAGTTGGTTGAGGTCCCTTTCCACCTGTGCGCGCCACCTTAAAAACGGTCGTCCTCTGCTGGGTCGTCCCTCGGGGTTGGAGTAGAAGACCCTTTGGGCCGGAGCGTTGATGTCCATTCGCTCTACATGGCCTAGCCACTCTTAGACGTTGGATCCGGCCCATGTCGCTGTACTGCCCGTACAGTTCTTGGTTGAATCTCCTTCTCCACTCTTCGTTTACACAAACGGGACCAAAGATTGCACGCAGAATTTTCCTCTCGAAACGCCCAAAAGCCTCTTCACCCGCTTTTGATAACGTCCAAGCCTCAGCGCCGTAGAGGAGGACCGGGATGATGAAGGTTTTGTAGAGGGATACCTTAGTTTTTCGAGAGAGGGCTCTACTACTCAATTGCTTCTTGAGCCCGAAGAATCAGCGGTTGGAAAGAGTTATTCTGCGTTTTATCTCAGCACTGGTGTCGTTCCTGCTTGTCACTATCGAGCCAAGGTAGACGAAGTCCTTGTCCACCTCAAAAACATAGCTGCCGAAGCTGACGTTCTGATCAAGACGCCGGTGTTGCGCGTCTTTCTTGGATGACAGCATATCTTTGGTCTTGCCCCATTTACCCTTAGACCCACTTTAGCCGCTTCTGCTTCAATGCTTGCGAACGCCTCATTGACGTCTCCCTTTGTCCGTCCAAGGCGTGGAAGCTGTAGATCGTACCTCATGTATTGGCCGCAGAGTCCCGCACGATCTTTTCAATGATAATGTTAAAGAAATCACATGACAGTGCGTCACCGCGTCTATAACCTTTTTTAACATCAAAGGGGTCGGTTAGTTCACCTCCGACCTTAATGGAGTAGCGAGGGTTCTCTATAGTTATCCTGCACAGTCTGACGAGCTTGGCAAGAATGTTAAAACATGACATGGCTCTGTATAGCTCGTCTCTATAAACACTGTCATACGCGGCTTTAAAGTCGACAAAAAGATAATGCGTGTCGACCTGGAATTCATGGGTCTTCTCCAAGATCTGCCGTAGTGTAAATATTTGGTCTATCGTGGATTTTCCTGGCCTGAAACCACACTGGTAGGGACCTATCAGATTGTCCGCGAACAGTTTCAGGCACTTACACAGTATGGCAGAGAGGATCTTGTACGCGGTGTTCACTATGCTTATTCCTCTGTAATTGGCGCAGTCATAGGGGTCTCCTTGCAAACGACACTGAGATTCCATTCATCGGGCGTGCGTTCTTCCGACCATATCTTGCATATGAGTTGGTGCATGTTCCTGATAAGCTCATCGCCAGCTGCTTTAAACAGTTCTGCGGGAAGTCCATCTGCTCCAGCAGCTTTATAAGACTTAAGTTTCGATATCGCTATCTTAACATCGTCTAGGTCGGGTGGACGGCATTCTCCTCCGTCTTCGTCCACTGGGAATGGTTCGCTTTGCCTGACGGCGGCATTTTGACTATCATCGCCGTTATTCAGTCTGCAGAAGTGGTCCTTCCACAATCTCAGCATCGACTGTGACTCCACTATTAGTTGTCCGTGCTCATCCTTGCAGGCTTCTGCTCTGGCTTTATAGCCGTGACATGTTCGTCTGGTAAAATTTTCGAACGTCGTTCCTTTTTTTTTTTTCTTTTTTTTTGTTAGAGACTCGCGCAGGTTCAAGAGTTTTTATATTCTCTTAAGATGTGTTGACACACACAACCTGAACGGAGTGCAGTGGTTGGGGTCGTTGATGTTCGTTCACTACTCTCAGGGGTGGTTGTCCTAGACCTACATAGGACGAGAGCCGACCAAATTCTGCGTTGGTTATAGTCCGTAGTAATTCGTTCAAGCACTTTTAGTATTGCATACGCAGACGATGAATTTCGGTTGACCATATACTGTGAGTGTTATGCCTGCAGCAGTACGTCTGGTCACTTTCCTTCTCAGAAGCGCGTGCTCCTCCCTCCTTTTCTGTTCATAGAGCTCGCGGGCAGCTCTCGTCCGTCGATGCAATGTGGCCATGTATGCATTCTGTTTCTCTACACTGTCTGCACTCATCATCAAACCAGGTGTTTCTCGACGGTGGTGGTGGCTCGAAACCGAGTACATCTGAGGCGGCCTCTCTGATGGCATTCTGACAAAGACTCCATTGCTGTTCTATGGTTTCTGCAGATTGCATCGGGACTTGAGAGAGCTTGAGGGAGACTTGATCGGCGAAGGTCCTGGCGGTCCCCTGCGATTGCTAAGTTCATATAGCGACTTAAAAATCAAAAATTAAAAAGCCGTGCGGATTAGTGTATTATAACAAATTGCACTGCTATGGCTCAACTAATAATCTGCTACATGCTCCTTAATTCAATAAACATTTCCTTTCCTATGCCATGCTATTAGTGCTGCCCGCAAGCCACAATGAGCTGTGTTCTTACTTACATATGTATGTAATAACTAGAACCTACTGTAGTTAGTCCGAACTACTTCTGTCCGTAATTAAAATCCAATGGATATTAAAGTCTCACCTCACCTACCACTTAAATTGCAATTTTGTTTGTTAAGAATCCATTCGCATCTACGGTCGTACGTACACGTACATATCCACTGTTAGTCTCCATGGGCATTTAGCTGCCGGTCTAAAGCTCAAAAAGTGAATTGATTTATAACAATTTTTCAAAAATGCGAATTGAATCGATATGAAGTGAATTCGTGGCGAAAATTAGTCACGACCGATCCAATAGAGAACTCTGTCACTAGATGTTGATGTGTCATGCCATACCATGCCGTACAATTGCCCATAAAGTGGCCGTCGTCGTTGCGGTCCAGTAGTTTCTTTTACGACCATTGTGCCGCCGGAAATAACCTTGAAGTCGTGATGAAAAATCATTCGAATTGCTTATCTCTCTCTCTCTATTGCATGCCCGGCATGGTGTGTGTATTTAGCATCTACTAAGCGCTGAGATAACCAAACCAGTGCTTCTGAAACTGTATAACTTAAAGCTTCTCAGTCACCGTACTGTAATTGGAGTAGCATGCATCTAAGCTACATACATATGTGTGTAGCTTATGACGTCGGCTCGTTACGTCATGGATTTTGAATTCAGGTTTGGGTGGTTTAACCACTGCTGCACGAGTACTCGTATATGGTCGACTTGCGACAGGCAATGAGTCGAACTGGCACTGTCTGTCTCCTAGCCGACCACGATCATACACCATTCTTCTTCTTCTTTTGTGTTACTAGAGTAAAGGCAACTCAGTCGCTAAACAACTAACCACAGACGCTGTCATCGACGAGTGAGCATTTTTGAGTTTCGGTAGTAGACCCTTGCGCTTGTGCTTGTATTTTATTTGGGATTGCTTTTTGGTTTGATCGCCTGGCGCTTTGGCCACGCAGAGTCTTGCCACTTAATAGCGATTCTCTGCGACTTATCGCTGCAGTAAACAATCGGCGGCACATGCGCTACGTTCTGTATTCGTCGACGATCCGCCGCGCGACATTTTTTTGTTTTATAAATTGTTGGTCACTTTGTTAAGTAACTTGTTGTAAGGTGTACTATTGGCATCTATTAAATACAATTAAAATATTTCAATTGAAAATAAAAAATAAAGAAAAACGGAAAGAGCAAAAAAAGGAATTGCTTTATTAATTGAAGTTGTCGGAGTACGAGTACATACATATTATAAAAGAGTGTAGACCGGACAACGTCGGCCGCTAGAGGTGATCTTGCATAATATTAAGAAATAGTCGTATTCATACTGTACTGCACAGCAACGACAATAACGACCGGAGCGCTATGAAGCTAGATAGTGTGAATCGAGCTTAAGTGTTTTTGTTATTGTTTTTTATTTGCCTCCCTGTTTCCTATGTGTGGTATGTAAATGATTGTTGTGGACCAGATAATTCTGTGAAAAAGGAAAAGCCTGCGTTGAAGGCAAAGCTAAAGCCAAAGCCGGGTTTGCTTAAAGGCTCGCGCGCGCGCGCGCACACTCTCCTCCGGTGTCACGGTAGTTAAACGAAAATCGTGGTTGTTATAGATTCGATGAAATTCGTTTATTTTTGTTTTGCTTTTTTTTTTTTTTGTTTAAGAGTAGACTTTGGATTGGTCGCATTGGACACCGGGACGTAATTATCTTAGCTCACAAAAGCTGTTGATATAACATACTATTCACTTTCGGATGTGGAGAAAGAACAAAAACAACAAAAGTATTTCAAAACCTTTTTTTCGTTTTCATTTTGCATTTGCAAAGTAGGTACGTCTTGCAGTATTTGTTTGCATTATTTGCATTGTGTCCAGCGACATTAAGTCAAGTGACAGCCAGTAAGGCAAGGAGGAAAAGCGATTACAGCCCGAGGAGGCTAAAGACGATATCACGTTTAAATAAGTCTTTCGCTAAACGTCGATCGAGGTATAGGAATGCCATTCTAAAAGGTAAGTGTATGCCATTTAAAAATTTCTATGGAGTTTTCTATATGGGATTGAGTTGCTTGTGATAGTGGGTTTTCATTCATTCGGATGAGTTCAGTGTGAACATGATTGGTTGATCTATGAACAGTCTTTTGTTATAGAGTAGATAAAAGGTTAGTCGCTGCATGTGTAATATATGAGCAACTGACTGAAACAGATGTCTCATTCTTAGAACGCTGCAAGCTTTTCAGCTTTGAAGACATGGGAAAATTGCTATTTGGTGAATCTGATGGTGTCATTCATTATTTACTCCAACATACATATATCTAGATGAATGTCGTTCGAATATCCGAGCGTAGCTAGGGATCTTGGTTCAGTCGTTACGACACAAGGTCCGGTATGTTCAATGCCTCTAGTAGGCATTAACCCTTTCGAGTTAATGATACCATTAGATATCTGTCAAGTATACTTAAGGATTGCAGTCATTTGAAGTATTGTAGCTAAAGCATTCATATATGTAAGCCTCAATAGCTATTAATCTTCCAATGGGTTATTACTGTCTTGGACGGAATTGTTTGGTGTCATCATGCAGGTTGAATGGCATTTTCTGTGCAGCAGCAAGTTCAACAGTCCAGCACCTGCTGCATATCTACTGTCCATTTCCGTTCGGGCAGCATTGCTTTCATTTCCTAGTTCGAGCGGCATTCATCATATCCAGTATGTACACGTACACGCGAGACAAAATTCACTTTGTGGAATCTGTGAATCTGTGTGCCTAATCTTGAGTGTTTTTTATGATTGAGGATGTACCGCACCGATATTTTTCCTCATTAAAATCTCGGTGAGAGGTTTAGGCAACCTGTAAATTGCTGTACTCGTATTTAGTTTAGAAACGCACTTTTACTCTACGTAACGATTGCGTTATAATATAAACATCTTTAATCCAACATCTTTTATACCGCGGATATGTGGTATTTTTCTAATTTGATTCTGATGGAGATCCAGGTACTGGTCTTTTTTAATTTTACTGAAAACTTGAAAGCTAGGTCTAAGCTGACAAGATCATTATATTTGTGGGATTAATAGTAAGTAATACCCGCTGCGAGCAAACAGAGCAAAGAAGTTGATCGCGTTTAACATGGCAAACGCCACCTTCGATCTCTGTTCCTGCTCAATCTAAGTTGACACACAGCCTCCGTGTGGCCCCCCTTGGATAGCTACCCTGACACCCGCCAGGTAGTAAACCAATGTGTGCAGCGACCCAACCCCTTGTTCCTGGGGAAAGAGGAACCTGGCCCTCCAGGTTGGGGGTTGTGCTTAGGGTTAACATCCCCATCACGTAAAAACATACTTACGGACAGATACAAATCTGACGAGCCCCGCAAACAAATAACGGACTTGAGAGTCTGCACCTGGAATGTGAGGTCCCTTAACAGACCGGGTGCAGGCGATCAATTGGAGCAAACCCTCAACTGCTATAAAGCAGATATAAGCGCACTCCAAGAAGTGCGATGGGATGGACCAGGCAAAAGACGGATGAAAAACTGCGACATCTACTACGGGAACTGCTATAAGGAGAACAATTAGCGCCTATTCGGGTGCGGATTCGTTATTCGAGGAAGACTCCGACAAAAAGTCTTCAGCTTCCGCGATACAAGCGAACGCCTCATAACAATCCAAATCATAGCCAAATTTGGAAACATATGCGCTCACGCCCCAACGGAAGAAAAGGACGATTAACTCAAAGAAGAATGCTACGATCCCCAATGCCCCAGCTACGACACAAAAATAGTTCTAGGAGATTTTAATGCAAAACTGGGCAAAGAGGACATATGTATGTATTTGAGTCGATAGGACATAGGAAAGCATAGCCTCCATAACACCACATCCGACAACGGACTTAGGTTAATCGATTTCCTAGCGGCGCGTAACGTCCTTGTAGCAAGCACGCGATTCTCCATCTCAACATCCACAAGGGTATCTGGCGGTCTTTTGATCAATCGACCACCAACCAGATTGATCACATTGCGATCGACGCCAGACACTCCTAAAGTATTCTCGACGTACGAACCTTCCGAGGGGGGCCAACATGGACTCGGACCACTACCTTGTTGTAGCCAACGTACCAATGAGAATATCAATAATGCTTGGGAGTCGAGTAGGACTACGTAAGTTTGACGTCGGAAAGCCAGAATCGCTGCAACGACGGACGAGAGCTGCTCGCGAAATCTATGAGCAGAAGAGAAGAGAGGAACACACGCTTTTCAGAAGAAAGAAGAGAGAGCACGGAAAGCGTGAGATCGAGGAGATGGAGAGATGCTTCCGCAGGAATGACGTCCTTAAGTTTTACAATAAGGTAAAACGAACATCCCATGGCTACAAAGCCAGAGCGGCGGCTTGCAGGGATGAAAATCGAGAACTGGTAGTAGAGTCGCAGTCGATGCTGAGGATTTGGAAATACCACTTCTGCAGACTGTATAACGGCGATGACAGACAAGATACCGCTGTCAGGCAGAATGAGCCATTCATAATGGACGACGGTGTAGGAGAATTCCATCCACCCGATACATAGACGAAATCAAAATAGCGATATCAAGACTTAAGTCTAATAAAGCCGCGGGCGCAGACGGCCTGTCTGCTGAGCTTCTTAAGGCGGCTGGAGATGAGCTGGTAAGGTGCATGCACCATCTCATTTGCAAGGTATGCTCGAAGGGAAGCATGCCCGACGAATGGAGTCTCAGCATCGTTTGCCCGGTCCATAAGAAAGGAGACTGCGCCAACTATAGGGGAATAAGTCTTCTTAACATCGCATATAAGATCTTCTCTGCAGTATTATGTGAACGCCTGAAACCATTTGTGGATAACCTGATCGGCTCTTATCAGTGTGGTTTCAGGCCAGGTAAATCCGCAATAGACCAAACATTTACGCTACGGCAGATCTTGGAGAAGACCCAGGAATACCAAATCGACACTCACCACCTCTTCGTCGATTTCAAGATTGCATATGCATATTGCGTGTATAGAGATGATCTATACGAAGCCATGTCTAGTTTTAACATCCCTGCCTCGTCCGACTGTGCAGGGTGACAATGGAGAATTCTCGCTGCTCCATTAAGGTCGGTAATGAGCAAACGGAGACCTTCGATGTCAAAAAAGGATTTAGGCGAGGTGACGCGCTGTCATGCATCTTTTTCAACATCGTGCAAGAGTCACTGGCCAACATAAGAGGTACGATTTATTTCAAGTCTACGCAATGGCTTGCGTACGCCGACGACATTGACGAGACGTCAATGAGGCCTTTGTAAGCATTGAGGTAGAAGCGGCTAAGATGGGTCTCAAGGTTAATGAGGGTAAAACCAAATATCTGTTTTCATCTAGAAGAGACGGACAACACCGACGTATTGGCCAGAACGTCACCATGGGCGGATATAACTTTGAAGTGGTCATGGAATTCGTCTACCTTGGCTCACTGATGACCAGGGACAACAACACCAGCACTGAGATAAAACGCAGAATCACTCTTGCCAACCGCTGTTCCTTTTGGCTCAAGTGGCAGTTGAGCCCTCTCTCGGAAAACCAAGGTGACACTATATAAGACCTTAATCATCCCAGTCCTCCTTTACGGCGCAGAGGCTTGGACCTTAACAAAAGCGGATGAAGCGGATGAAAAAGATGGCTTGTACCTTGTTTTGGTTTAATTTAATTTTCCAAATTTTTTTGTAATGTTCTTCCAATATTATCATTGCATTATTAAGATTCCTCTCTATGTCGAGAGCGAATTCATGAGATGAAAATATCACAGTGTCATCAGCAAAGATAGCTGCTTCACAATTAGGTATCGATGGGAAATCGGACGTAAACAGGTTATATAAAATGGGTCCAAGGACTGAACCTTGGGGAACACCAGAGTGAAAGTGAACGATACTTGAAACATCATTATTGACCTGTACTTGGAAACAACGATTTGACAGGAAACTACGGATAACTTTGCAAATATGGGGAGAAAAGCTAAAATTTATCATTTTGAATATAAGCCCGTCGAGCCAGACCGTATCAAAGGCTTTCTCTATATCAAGAAGTATCATTCCAGTTGACTTACCTGCTGTTCGGAAGGACTTCACATGGTTACATATCCTTAGTACTTGATGAGACGTACTGCGGTCGCGCCTAAAACCAAGTTGTTCCTTGGGGAGTATATTATGGTTTACAATATGCTTCGAGATTATCTCCTTTTACACCTTTTCATAGATTTTACTAATGCTACTTAGTAAGCTAATTGGCCTGTAGATATCGGTAATTTCAGGAGGTTTACCAGCTTTTAATATGGGTACTACCTTAGGAATTTTCCATACATCGGGAAAGTAACCCATTTTAAATTAAACGCCTCATAGCAGATTTAGGCATTTGCTTAGTATATGTATTTTTGATTAGGTCAATGCCTCCAGCTTTACGTAATTGTAGTTCCTTAACCAGAAATTCAGTATCTTCTACAGAGATATATATATATATATTTGGGGCTGGATGACTGGTGTTATCATTTGTCAAATTTCGGATAGCACTGTTGACTGCATCGATGGTTTCGGAGTCTCCTAAGCTGGAAGCAATTTCATGGTTTTTGGTGAAATTCGAGGCAAATGCATTTGCTTTATCTAAATCTATACAGAAAGTATTTACCGAATCTTTAAGAGGGGGGAGTTGTCTGTTTTTAGTTTTTACCACCTTCACAATGTTCCAAAAGGGTTGCGCGTTTTTATCCAGCGAGTGTAGTTTTTTACTTCACTCTTGGTTTCGATGTTCAAAAATAAGTTTGGAAATTAAATTATTAAGATACGAAACTTGACATTTGTAGAAAGACAGGCGATATATTTGCTAATGTCTTCGGCAAGTATGTCTAGTTTTAATGACATCAAGAATATATGAAGGTAGCTTAACTAAGGCAGTCTTTATAGGAATCTTGGGAACACTTAAGTCTACAGCCTCTAGTATTCGCTCTGAAAAGTTTGCGACAATAGAACGGACATCATCTACACACGTAATGCTATCTAAGTTACTTGGGATGTTTTGAAACATAGAATTTAGTTCAGACTGAAAACCGTTCCGATTAGCATTTTTTAGATTTGGCACATATTGCACCTTCTTTGCTCCTGACTTTAAGAGTAGGCAAAAAACTGGGTAATGGTCCGAGCTTAGATAATTTATTGAAATGGGTTGTGTTATGTGGCCAGGTGCATTCGATTAGAACAAATCAAGCACAGAAGGACTACGATTAGGACCAGAAATATATGTCGGTCTAGAAGGATATAAGACTGATATTGGCATAGGGAGACACAGGTTAGATAAAATATTTCCCCATACATTTGCTCGAACGATATCGATCTTCGCAAGTAATTTGGAACAGCATTTCGCTCTTTCTTTTATACCCTCTCTTCTTCTTCTTAATAGGCGCTGTAGTTCGGGGAGAACCTGGGCCTCAACCAACATGCCTTCGCCAACTAGCACGATCTTTTGCTAGCCTTTTCTAATGTCGCACACCCAGTTGGCTGAAATCCCCTTCTACCTGTGCGCTATCTTAAGTGCGGCCGTCATCTGTTTCTTCGTCCCTCGGGGGACGACTCTTCGACGTGTCTTCAACGACTCTTCGGGCTGGAACTGTGGTGTCAATTCGCTTTACATGGCCTAGCCATCTTAGGCATTGAATTCGTAGCCACGTAAAGCTCAATTTGCTTTGGTGGCGTTACAGCCAGAGCCAAGCTTCTCTCAATCACCCATGCTGTGTGTGATTTATTTTTTATACACGTGAAAGGGTTCTACAGTTTAATGCAGATTCCGAACGGCTCCCGATAACACGAACGCCATTGAATGTTTATTTCGCGGCGTCCCTCCTCGGTGGAGTACTGCCAAGACCCTCCGTAGTATACTTGCCATAAAAAAGCTTCTCGACTCACGCCGTTCGGAATCGGCATTAAACTGTAGGTCCCTTTCACCTGTGTGAAAAATAAATCATACAAATTGAGAGTAGCTTGGCCCTGGTCCTTCACGGGCTGTAACGCCACCAAAGTTTTGACTTCGTTTACTGCCAAACCAATTTTCGCCGCCTCCGCCTCAATACTCGTAAATGCCTCATTGACATCTCGCTGTATTCTTCTTCGTCGAGGTCAGGGGGACAGAATTCTCTGCGACCTTCGTCGTTAAGAAATGGAACATTCTGCCTGACAGCGGTATATTGACAAACATTGCCGTTATACAGTCTGCAGAAGTGGTTTTTCCAAATTCTCAAAATCGACTGCGATTCTACTACTAGGTGTCCGTTCTCATCCCTGCAGGCTTCCCTACTGGCTTTATAACCTTGGCATGTTCGCTTTATCTGTTGATAAAACTTCCGAACGTCACGCCTGCAGTAACACCTCTCCAAATCCTCAATCGCGCGCTTCTCGTGCTTTTTCTTCTTCCTTCTTTTTAACTCGTAAAGCTCGCGAGCTGCTCTTGTTCTTTTATGCAGCGAGGCCTTATATGCATCCTGCTTCGCTGTATGAATCCTCCTGCACTCGTCATCGAACAAGGTGTTTCTTCGTGGTAGAGCCTTGAAACCCAAAACTTCGGATGCAGAGCTTTTCAGGGCTCGTTTGCAAAGGCTCCACTGCTGTTCTATTGATAGCGTGGAGGATTGAGGTGTATTGGAGTGCTTAAGGGAGACACGATCGGTAAAAGCACGAGCGGTTTCAGTTTGAACTATGTTACTTACTTTACTTACTTACTTAGGTGGCGCTACAGTCCGTGGTGAACCTGGGTCTAAACCAAAAAGCGTCTCCAGCTGGCACGGTCTTTGGCCAGCTGTTTCCAGCGCCGCACGCCCAGTTGGTTAATGTCCCCTTCCACCTGCGTGCGCCACCGATGATGCGGCCGTCCTCTGCCGCGCCTTCCTTCCGGGGTGGATTCCATGTCTCTTCGTGTCGGAGCTGTATTTTCCATGCGCTCTACATGGCCTAGCCACTTTAGACGCTACATCCGTAGACGTCGTACCAGGCCGATTTCGCTGTACAACCCGTACAGTTCTTCGTTATATCTTTTCCTCCATACACCGTTTGTACAAACGGGACCGTAGATAGTGCGCAGAATTTTCCTCTCGAAACGACCAAGGGCATCTTCATCCGCTTTTGTTAAGGTCCAAGCCTCTGCGCCGTAAAGGATGACTGTGATAATTAAGGTCTTATATAGTGTCACCATGGTTTTCCGAGAGAGGGCTCTACTTCTAGATTGCCTCTTGAGCCCAAAGAAACACCGGTTGGCAAGAGTGATTCTGCGTTTTATCTCAGCGCTGGTGTTGTTGTCGCTGGTCATCAGTGAGTCAAGGTAGACGAATTCCTTGACCACTTTAAAGTTATATCCTCTTCCTCTTCTTCCGTTGGGGCGTGAGCGCATATTAAGCTAATGTTCCCAAATTTAGCTTTGGTGCGGATTGTTATGAGGCGTTCGCTTATGTCTCGGAAGCTTAAGACTTTTTGTCGGAGTCTTACTCGAATAACGAATCCGCAACCCGAATAGACGCTGTTTGTTCTCCTTGTAGCAGTTCCCGTAGTAGATGTCGCAGTTTTTCATCCGTTTTTTGCCTGGTCCCTCCCATCGCACTTCTTGGAGCGCGGTTATATCTGCTTTATAGCAGTTGAGGGTTTGCTCCAATTGATCGCCTGCACCCGGTCTGTTAAGAGACCTAACATTCTAGGTGCAGACTGTCAAGTCCGTTAGTCGTTTGCAGGGGTCGTCAGCATTGTATCCGTCCGTATCCGAGGCTTGTTGTTGTTTCGGAACAAGTAGGTTTTTACGTGATAGGGATGTTACCCCTAAGCACAACCCCCAACCTGGAGGGCCAGGTTCCTCTTTCCCCAGGAACAAGGGGTTGGGTCGCTGCACACATTGGTTCACTACCTGGCGGGTGCCAGAGTAGCTATCCAGGGGGGCCACGTGGAGGCTGTGTGTCAACTTGGATTGAGCAGGGACAGAGATCGAAGCTGGCGTTTGCCATGTTAAACGCGATCAACTGCTTTGCTCGCTCCCTCCCGATGTTACGATATTATATTTCGTACAGAATGGCATTGATATGC
Source organism: Eumerus sabulonum (assembly GCA_951905685.1). Classification (NCBI taxonomy): domain Eukaryota; kingdom Metazoa; phylum Arthropoda; class Insecta; order Diptera; family Syrphidae; genus Eumerus; species Eumerus sabulonum. The sequence goes on along the minus strand of OX645062.1, from coordinate 56,263,520 downwards.
CTGTCAAACGAATAAACAATTTCGATGAAACCTCCCAGGCACTTTGTTTTATTGAAAATTAAAGATAAGAAGAGCTTACTGGAATGCCCTGGGTACCAACGTCCAAAGCTTTTTCATTGTTTCATTTTCATACAGAGACGTACTAACATGCTAACCAATTCGAACATTTTGAAAGCAAATTATTGGTAGATGAGGGATGCGTAAATCATTCAAGCAGGACATTCATTAACTGTTTTCGATTTTCATTTCGTAGAACATTTTCAAGAGCCCTTGGAGCGAAACATTCTGTCTAACAAACCACAAGCAACAGTATTGTCACTTCATACTCTGGTTGAAATCAATTCAGTACGCAAAATTATCATAACTCGGCTTAAGCAAAGCACAAAACAGTACGAACCACAACTGTCCGGACAACGCTAATAAGCAGCCAGCGAACAAACACTCCGGAACCTTAAACGCTCTGATTATTTTAACGAAATCCTACCGCTATATACAGCATGCTTGGCATTTTTTCCGTTTTGTTTTTTTTTTCTTCTGTTTGCTTATTTGATTTTAGAAAGGAAATATTGTATAGTTGTTGTTGCTATAGCTTTTTTTGAAATTCACTGAACATAAGGTGTAGAAATAGCAGTGCAAGTAACAGATAACCGGGCTAATTGACTTTTACCCGAACACCTTCATGGGAAAATGCTAATAACGCATGCAACATTGCACTTTTGAAATTGAAAACAATAAAAAGAAAAAAGAGGAAAACCTTTTAACCATGGACAGTCGGCCGCATAGACGATGGTATACAGTACAATATCTAGTCGTGAGTTTTCAAAATTTCACGCCCCTTTGCTGGCTTAAAAATTGGGTTATCCCAGTAAAATGTGTAGCAAGGTTGAAAAGGGCGTGTTATTCGTTCCATTATTAGTTTCAGTTATAAGTGCTAGGGCTTATTGTGAACCACTTTATAGCTTGTAATCCTATAGTTTCGCCAACGAAATTTTATGTTTTCCATTGAATAAAAGGCACGTAGATACAAGACCGACGAGAACAATAGAATATGTATAATTCAAGACAATGGGTACAAGTGCTGGTGATGCTGAGTAGTTATGTAGCTCTCGAGTATGCTCTCAGCTTGACCTTCGTCTAGACAAATTCATTGTACTTTTTTGTGTTTCTATCGGTTGGACAAAGTTTTCGTTTGAGAATTAGGGTTCCATTGTTAACGTTGACCTGTTAACGTGTTCCGCGTTTCAAATTGTCAGAGGCGCGCCTTAAAATGTGCCCGAGCATTGGTGTCATACAAGCACATGTTGCCAAAATCATAACTCCAAAGATTAATGACTTTGTGAAGTGAGTGGGTGTCTATGGGTTCTTGAACAAGTGTTTTGTAATCAAGCGTAAACTGTAAAGAATCCGGGAGCTAGAACAACTTCAATCTAGCGCGCGCCTAATTGAGCAACAAGCGGCACAATTGAGTGATGCGGATACAGACGAATAGGGTTTATTCCCCTTAACGTATGATTCATACTCACTAACTAGACGAGATAGAGTCATTAATAGTTTTACTGATCAATAACTAAGTCGTGAAGACAATAAATAATTCTCACGACTCGTTTTAATATATTTTCTCAAGTTCATCCAACTCCTATCCCAGATGCAGTATTAAGGTGCGTCAATGACAAATCCCACATGAGCTAATATTTTATTTTTTATTTTTGTTTATGTGCTTATTGGAAACCTATTCGACATATTGAACATAGTCATTTAACCGAGTTGCAACACAATACAAATTCTAATTCCTTCAATGCAAACGATCTTAAGTTTATGTGAAGTTCATTTACTGAATAATTACAAAAGTGTATCTAAGTACGGTATGTTAGCCGATATCCATGGCGTCCTTGAAGCGTCCGCTATTGATGCGGGAAAACTTCAACATATAACATGGCATGTGGAGTACATGTACATATATATGTGCTCAATCGGCGAGGGAAACCACTTTTGTTATGATTTAATTGTATCCCGACTATGATTCTTAGCGCAATTAAAAATGACTTAATAGAATAATAACATTTTCAGTTTCAATATGAGGCTAAAGTAAAAAAAGGAAACAAAAATGTATTACAGAACTTGGTAGAAGCTTGCCAAATGTGAGCATGAGTTATCGAATTTGATATGGTATTTGGTTGAAGGTGTCGACTATCGTTTATTCCTTTTTTTTTTGTGAGAAATATGTAGTCATGTCAGGGGGGATGGAGCGAGCAAACAGAGCAAAGAAGTTGATCGCGTTTAACAAGGCAAACGCCAGCTACGATCTCTGTCCCTGCTCAATCTAAGTTGACACACAGCCTCCACGCGGACCCCACTGGAAAGTTACCCTGGCACCCGCCAGGCAGTGAACCAATGTGTGCAGCGACCCAACACCTTGTTCCTGTGGAAAGAGGAACCTGGCCCTCCAGGTTAGGGGTTGTGCTTGGGGGTAACATCCCTATCACGTAAAAACTTACTTGTTCCGAAACGACAACAAGCCTCGGATACGGACGGATACAAAGCTGACGACCCCTGCAAATGACTAACGGACTTGAGAGTCTGCACCTGGAATGTGAGGTCCCATAAAAGACCGGGTGCAGGCGATCAATTGGAGCAAACCCTCAACTGCTATAAAGCAGATATAACCGCACTCCAAGAGGTGCAATGGGATGGACCAGGCAAACGACGGATGAAAATCAGCGACATCTACTACGGGAGCTGGAGGAGAACAATTAGCGCCTATTCGGGTGCGGATTCGTTATTCGAGGAAGACTCCGACAAAAAGTCTTAAGCTTCCGAGACATAAGCGAACGCCTCATAACAATCCGCATCAAAGCTAAATTTGGAAACATTAGCTTAATATGCGCTCACGCCCCAACGGAAGAAAAGAACGATCGCTCGCGAAATCTATGAGCAGAAGAGAAGAGAGGAACACACGCTTTTCAGAAGAAAGAAGAGAGGGCACGGAAAGCGTGAGATCGAGGAGTTGGAGAGAAGCTTCCGCAGGAATGACGCCCGTAAGTTTCACAATAAGGTAAAACGAATATGCCATGGCTCCAAAGCCGGAGCGGCGGCCTGCAGGGATGAAAATCGAGAACTGGTAGTAGAATCGCAGTCGATGCGGAGGATTTGGAAAGATCACTTCTGCAAACTGTATAACAGCGATGAAAGACAAGATACCGCTGTCAGGCAGAACGAGCCATTCGTAATGGACGACGATGTAACAGAATTCAGTCCACCCGACCTAGACGAAATCATAATAGCGATATCAAGACTTAAGTCTAATAAAGCTGCGAGCGCAGACGGCCTGTCTGCTGAGCTTCTTAAGGCGGCTGGAGATGAGCTGGTAAGGTGCATGCACCATCTCATTCGCAAGATATGGTCGGAGGAAAGCATGCCCAACGAATGGAATCTCAGCATCGTTTGCCCGGTCCATAAGAAAGGAGACCCCTATAACTGCGCCAACTGTAGGGGAATAAGTCTCCTTAACATCGCATATAAGATTTTCTCTGCCGTATTGTGTGAACGCCTGAAACCGTTTGTGCTTAACCTGATCGGCTCTTATCAGTGTGATTTTAGGTCAGGTAAATCCACAATAGACCAAATATTTACGCTACGGCAGATCTTGGAGAAGACCCAGGAATACCAAATCGACACTCACCACCTCTTCGTCGATTTCAAGGCTGCATATGACAGCGTTTATAGAGATGAGCCATACAAAGCCATGTCTAGTTTTAACATCCCTGCCAAACTCGTCCGACTGTGCAGGATGACAATGGAGAATTCTCGCTTCTCCATTAAGGTCGGTAATGAGCAAACGGAGACCTTTGATGTTAAAAAAGGATTTAGGCAAGTTGACGCGCTGTCATAACTTTTTCAACATGGTGCTTGAAAAGATCGTGCTAGAGTCACTGGCCAACACAAGAGGTACGATCTACTTCAAGTCCACACAATAGCTTGCGTACGCCGACGACATTGACGTGATTGGACGGACACAGCGAGACGTCAATGAGGCCTTTGTAAGCAATGAGGTAGAAGCGCTAAGATGGGTCTCAAGGTTAATGAGGGTACAACCAAATAACTGCTTTCATCTAAAAGAGACGGACAGCACCGACGTATTGGCCAGAACGTTACCATGGGCGTATATAACTTTGAGGTGGTCAAGGAATTCGTCTACCTTGGCTCACTGATGACCGGCGGCAACAACACCAGCGCTGAGATAAAACGCAGAATCACTCTTGCCAACCGCTGTTTCTTTGGGCTCATGAGGCAATTGAGAAGTAGAGCAGCAGGAAAGGAAAGAAGAACACACGCTTTTAAGGAAGAAAAAAAACAGAGCACGAAAAGCATGAGATTCGTTTCCTTTTTGACGTTTGCGTGGGTCGTCAATATGAAATCCGTCCGTATCCGAGGCTGTTAGTTGTCTCTGAACAAGCGTTTGTTTTATGCGATAGGGATGTTTACGCTAAGCGTAACCCCAAACCTGGAGGGCCAGGTTCCTCTTTCCTCAGGAACAAGGGGTCGGGTCGCTGCACACATTGGTTCACTACCTGGCGGGTGCCAGTATAGCTATCCAGAGGTGGCCAGGGACAGAGGTCGAAGCTGGCGTTTGCCAAGTTAAACGCGATCAACTTCTTTGCTCTGTTTGCTCGCTCCCTTCTCCCCTCTTGGCAGATTAAGCATCCTTTTTAATAGCTTATTTTGGCATCTTTGCAGTATCAACTTATGGGTATTCGCACAATCGCCTCACACAGGTACCCCCAACATAAGAGTGGCTTGGAATATTGATTTGTAAATTAGTAGCTTATTTTCCACACAAAGCTTTGAGTTCCTAAGGTAATTCATGTGTTGTTGATTGTTTCAGATTTGCTTTCACATTTTGGTGTGCGAACAGTTTTTTTTTTGATTTGCCAACATTTGGTGCATCTCTCACAGAGCCCGCAACCTTGAATTTACGTACTAAATGGCCCCCGTTTGTTTAATTTTGGGTAGTTCTAATGACAAAATGAGCGAAATGCTCTTCTAGATTTCTGCCATTTTTGTACTACTCTTGAATAACTTTACCTTAATGCCAAACACTCAGCTAACGCAATTAACATTATCATATCTGTATCAAATTTAGACTTATTTTCCTACACTTCACTTGGACAACCCTTTATGATCATATTGGTCCATATAATCTCCGTGGGTTTTGTCACTAGATGGTGTTGAAGTATATTCGTTATTTGCGTACCAAATTTAGATAATTTGAAAATGTGTGAAATGTCTGAAAAAGTGCGCTATGTGATGTGTTTGTACTATAGATGTGCAGACAACTTAAAGCAGCTTTATGTTTGGGTGCCATATGAATAAACGCAAAAAAATTTTACTGACCAGACTACCATTAGTGAAATCCTGCGGCGAAATTGGATTACTTACTTACTTAGGTGGCGCTACAGTCCGTGGTGAACCTGGGCCTCAACTAACAAGCGTCTCCCGCTGGCACGGTCTTTGGCCAGCTCTTTCCAGCGCCGCACGCCCAGTTGGTTAAGGTCCCCTTCCACCTGCGTGCGCCCCCGTTGATGCGGCCGTCCTCTGCCGCGCCTTCCTTCCGGGGTGGACTCGAAGACTCTTCGGGTCGAAGCTGTATTTTCCATGCGCTTTACATGGCCTAGCCACCTTAGACGCTGTCTCCGTAGACGTCGTACCAGGCCGATGTCGCAGTAACACCCGTACAGATCTTAGTTATATCTTCTCCTCCATACACCGTTTGAACAAACGGGACCGTAGATAGTGCGCAGAATTTTCCTCTCAAAACGACCAAGGGCATCTTCATCCGCTTTTGTTAAGGTCCAAGCCTCTGCGCCGTAAAGGAGGACTGGATGATTAAGGTCTTATATGGTGTCACCTTGGTTTTCCGAGAGAGGGCTCTACTTCTCAATTGCCTCTTGAGCCCAAGGAAACAGCGGTTGGCAAGAGTGATTCTGCGTTTTATCTCAGCCCTGGTGTAGTTATCCCCAGTCATCAGTGAGCCAAGGTAGACGAATTCCTTGACCACTTCAAAGTTATATTCGCCCATGGTGACGTTCTGGCCAATACGTCGGTGTTGTCCGTCTCTTTTTGATGAAAGCAGATATTTGGTTTTACCCCCATTAGCCTTGAGACCCATCCTAGCCGCTTCTACCTCAATGCTTACAAAGGCCTCATTGACGTCTCGCTGTGTCCGTCCAATCACGACAATGTCGTCGGCGTACGCAAGCAATTGCGTAGACTTCAAATAAATCGTACCTCTTGTGTTGGCCAGTGACTCTTGCACGATCTTTTCAAGCACGATGTTGAAAAAGTTGCATGACAGCGCGTTACCTTACCTAAATCCTTTTTTAACATCAAAGGTCTCGGTTTGGTCATTACCGACCTTAGTGGAGCAGCGAGAATTCTCCATTGTCATCCTGCACAGTCGGACGAGTTTGTCAGGGATGTTAAAACTGGACATGGCTCTATACACGCTGTCAGATGCAGCCTTGAAATCGACGAAGAGGTGGTGAGTGTCGATTTGGTATTCCTTCATTTGGTATTCTTCTCCAAGATCTGCCGTAGCGTAAATATTTGGTCTATTGTGGATTTACCTGGCCTCAAACCACACTGATAAGAGCCGATCAGATTATCCACAAACGGCTTCAGGCGTTCACACAATACGGCAAAGAAGATCTTATATGCGATGTTAAGGAGACTTATTCTTCTATAGTTAGCGCAGTTATAGGGGTCTTTTCTTATGGACCAGGCTAACGATGCTGAGATTCCATTCGTCGGGCATGCTTTCCTCCGACCATACCTTGCAAATGAGATGGTGCATGCACCTTACCAGCTCATCTCCAGCCGCCTTAAAAAGCTCAGCAGACAGGCCGTCTGCGCCCGCGGCTTTATTAGACTTATGTAAGTCTTGATATCGCTATTTTGACTTCGTCTAGGTCGGGTGAACGGAATTCTGTTACATCGTCGTCCATTACGAATGGCTCGTTCTGCCTGACAGCGGTATCTTGTCTATCATCGCCGTTATTCAGTCTGCAGAAGTGGTCTTTCCAAATCCTCAGCATCGACTGCAACTCTACTACCAGTTCTCCATTTTCATCCCTGCAGGCCGCCGCTCCGGCTTTGGAGCCATGGCATGTTCGGTTTGCCTTATTGTGAAACTTACGGGCGTCATTCCCGCGGAAGCATCTCTCCATCTCCTCGATCTCACGCTTTCCGTGCTCTCTCTTCTTTCTTCTGAAAAGCGTGTGTTCCTCTCTTCTCTCCTGCTCATAGATTTCGCGAGCAGCTCTCGTCCGTCGTTGCAGCGATTGTAGCTTTCCGACGTCAAACTTACGTAGGCCTACTCGACTCCTAAGCATTCTTGATATCCTCATTCGCACCTTGGCTACAACAAGGTAGTGGTCCGAGTCGATGTTGGCCCCTCGGAAGGTTCGTACCTCGAGAATGCAGGAGGAGTGTCTAGCGTCGATTGCAATGTGATCAATTTGGTGGGTGTTATGATGGGGGAATCGCGTGCTTGCTATGAGGATGTTACGCCCCGTTAGGAAATCGATTGGCCTAAGCCGTTCTCGGATGTGGTGTTATGGAGGCTTTTCTACGATCCACTCAAATATTTCCTTTTTGTTCAGTTTTGCATTAAAATCTGCTAGGACTATTTTTGTGTCGTAGCTGGGGCATTGGGCATATGTTCTGTCTAGGAGGTCGTAGAATTCTTCTTTGAGTCGATCGTTCTTTTCTTCCGTTGGGGCGTGAGCGCATATTAAGCTCATGTTTCCAAATTTAGCTTTGATGCAGATTGTTATGAAGCGTGCGCTTATGTCTCGGAAGCTTAAGACTTTTTGTCGGAGTCTTCCTCGAATAACGAATCCGCACCCGAATAGGCGCTGTTTGTTCTCCTTGTAGCAGTTCCCGTAGTAGATGTCGCCGTTTTTCATCCGACTTTTGCCTGGTCCATCCCATCGCACTTCTTGGGGTGCGGTTATATCTGCTTTATAGCAGTTGATGGTTTGCTCCAATTGATCGCCTGCACCCGGTCTGTTAAGGGACCTCACATTCCAGGTGCAGACTCTCAAGTTAGTCGTTTGCAGGGGTCGTCAGCTCTGTATCCGTCCGTATCCGAAGCTTGTTGTCGTTTCGGAACAAGTAGGTTTTTACGTGATAGAGATGTTACCCCTAAGCACAACCCCCAACCTGGAGGGCCAGGTTCCTCTTTTCTTAGGAACACTACATGGCGGGTGCCAGGGTGGGGCCACGCGGAGGCTGTGTGTCAACTTGGATTGAGCAGGGACATAGATCGAATCTGTCGTTTGCCATGTTAAACGCGATCAACTTCTTTGCTCTGTTTGCACGCTCGCTCCCCCCTGAAAATTGGATTAAATACGAAAATATTTAATGCAACGACTTCAAGATCTGGACTGCCGCCAGATAAGGTTTTGTTATGAGTTTGGTGGAATTCGAGACAAGGCGTTCATTACGAATTGCTACAACCTTGTGAAATAGTCAATTCGGTCCGTTGTCGTATTCACCTCGACCGTCAAGAAAGAGTGACCAGTATTTAGCAACAGAACAAGAATTGAGTTCCATCTTAATAATACCAGGTCACACGCGTCATTGATGAAACTTGGTTCGGAAGTTTTGATACATCCACCGTATAGCCCGAACCTGAATTGTCTGATTGCCATTTGATTCGGTGTCTGCAAAACCTCTTGATGGTAACAAATTGAAAACCATTTCGTCAAATTTGTCATCGATAAGCAACAAAAGTTCCACATCGATGAAATTATGAAGCTACTCGAAAAATGCATTTCCTCTGTTGAAGAATTATGACTTACCTTTCACCGCCCTAGCGATTAATAAAAGATCTTATTTCCAATAAAGCGTTAGCTCGCCTTGAAAAAGGAATTTTTTTTTTGTACCATGTATCATGTTCGCCGCGATTGATTTTGGGGCGGTTTTAGCCTCAATAAAAAATCATTAAACATATTTCCGTATTTAGTAACCTTAAACTTAAAAATAAAAATAGTAATGAAATTCTACTCTCCAATCCTACTGTGCTTACATACCACAAATGCACAGATACACCTCTATCTTTGCAACAACGCTTGATCAAATCATTATTCCGTTCTCATCAATTTATTGCGTGAAATTAAAGTTAATGAAATCTGTCCATAAAGATAATCAATTGATAGTAAGCTTGTAGTATACGCGATCACGTCTATAGTTCACTCACATGCAACATAGCATTAATTGGAGAAACGTATTATACATGCTCGTATGTAGATACTTATGCATCTATGTACCAGAAAGTATGATGCAGAGACTTTTTGCTTTCTTTGGTCTTAGAAATGCTTTTTTCGGAATCAGAATATTGTTCAATATCATGCATAAATAACTCGGTCATGAGTGCACGGATAAACAAATAAGAAACAAAAAACAATCTCATAAAGTATGTCGGACACAAAGTTGAGTTCGAGATATTTTTATCGCTTGCACGAGCACGTATGTTGTAAAATCTAAAGGTGCACCCGTGTTTTTTAATTAGTGTTGAAAATTGAATGGGTTACACATTTGATTATCCTGCGTTTAAAGATTCAGTACATGCACAATACCGGGTGACTAAGTGTTTGGGTCATGTACCTTGCCTTAAATATCTGCGAAACTATTTAAGCAACATTAGGTTGCTTGAAAAAGTTGTGCAGGTGTAACCATGCCCGGTTGGTTAATTGGTAATTTTTGCTCTGAGGCAATTTGTTTAGGCCCAAAACTGTTTAAAGTAACTTAGATACTCCAAAAGAGCGGTTAAAACTATTGAGACGAGAACAGATAACCTTTGCTATAATTACCCAAGTAACTTGTAAGCAGACTAAAAACTTTAATGCAAAAAGCGTTAAATGCCAATTCTTTGAATTCTTAGAATTGATCCACTCAAGTACGCGATTCACATACATATTGTCATATATACTTGACATACATACTTGTCCATATAGGATATGTCCACGAGATAGATAGATAGCTTTTAGAGAGATAGTTTTATTTTAATTTATTATTTTCTAATACACGAATGAGCACATTGAGATTGTAAAACGTCGACAATAGACGGCTTACGTACTTACTTGGGTGGTGCTACAGTTCAGGGTGAACCTGGGCCTCAACCAACAAGCCTTTGCAGCTAGAACCATCTCTTGCTAGCTGTTTTCAGTGCCGCACGCCCAGTTGGTTAAGGTCCCTTTCCACCTGTGTGACCCACCTTAGATGCGGCCGTCCTCTGCAACGTCGTCCTTTCGGGTTAGACTCCTCGGGCCGGAGCTATGCTGTCCATTCGCTCTACATGGCCTAGCCATCTTAGGCGTTGAATCCGTAGACGTTGTATTAGACCAACGTCGCTGTGCAGCCTTCAACACAAACGGGACCGAATCTTGTACGCAGAATTTTCCTCTCGAAACGACCAAGGGCCTGTTCATCCACTTTTCAAAACGTCCAAGCCTCTGCGCTGTAGAGGAGGATCGGGATGACTAAGGTTTTTTTAGAGGGTCACTCTAGTTTTCCGAGAGAGGGCTGTACTACTCATTTGCTTCTTGAGCCCGAAGAAACAGCGGTTGGCAAGAGTTATTCCGCGTATAATTCCAGCGTTGATGTCGCTGATGCCAAGGTAGACAAATCCTTGACTACATCAAAGTAATAGCTGCCAATAGTGACATTCTGGCCAAGACGACGTTTACTTTCAGACCCACTTTGGCCGCTTCAGCTTCAATGCTCACAAAAGCTTCATTGACGTCTCGCTCTGTTCTTCCAATTACGTCGATGTCATCAGCGTATGCGAGCAATTGTGCGGACTTGAAACACAAGTGTGGCACACAAAATGCATAAAAACCGGCCAAGTGCGAGTCGGACTCGCGCACGAAGGGTTCCGTACCATCTGTATATATAAATATGTATGTTACCTCATCAAATGACAGATCTTGGTTGCAGGCAGGATTTTTTGGATGGAAATCATGTCTGTTGTATGGGAGCCCCCCTCAAATATTCACTTTGTTCTGTTTTTAGTATAGTGGTAGCGGCAACAGAAATACATCATCTGTGAAAATTTCAACTGTCTGACTATCACGGCTTATGAGAACCAGCCTGGTGACAGACGGACGGACGGACAGCGAAGTCTTAGTAATAGGGTTCGGTTCTACCTTTGGGTACGGAACCCTAAAAAACGATTAATTTTGTTACTGCTTGGTTTTTCACTGTTCTGTTTTCAACAGCTCCTGGGTGTTTTCTTTCACCTTCTGCAAGAGGAAACTGTGTTTTTGAAGGCCTTTAAGAAACTGAAGCGTTTTATTCTGAAGGTGGCGTGTTACAGCTGATTTTGATGACTTTGCGCCGCACACGGGGGCGTATACGTAACATTGTTTTCTGGCTCGACATCGATGCGTTTCCAGCGTTCTCCACTGCTGAGTTACCATTATAGATTCTCTTGATGGGAATGACGCATTTTATATTAAGGGACACAAGCATCCAGGCGTGTGTACGTACAATGTCACAGGGATGTCAAAATATAACATGGCTTTACATAGCTCGTCCCATAGTCACTGTCATGTGCGGCCATAAAATCGACGAAAAGGTGGTGTGTGTCGACCTGAAAGTCATGAGTCCTCTCCAAGATCTAGAGCAGGGTGAATATTTGGTCTATCGTGGATTTTCCTGGCCTGATGCCGCATTGATAGGAATCTATCAAATTGTCCACTAATGGTTTCAGGCGTTCACGCAGAGAAGATCTTTTACGCAATGCTAAGGAGACTTATTCCCCTGTAGATATAAGGGTCTCCTTTTTTAGGGTTCCGTACCCAAAGGGTAAAACGGGACCCTATTACTAAGACTTCGCTGTTCGTCCATCCGTCCGTCTGTCACCAGGCTGTATCTCATGAACCGTGATAGTTGGACAGTTGAAATTTTCACAGATGATGTATTTGCCGCTATAGCAACAAATACTAAAAACAGAATAAAATTAATATTTAAGGGGGGCTCCCATACAACAAACATGATTAGTAGTAGTAGGTAGTAATCCTAGCTGCAACCCTTTTTTCTATAATTACGAACAACCAATAATAAATACCCTTTAAGCTTTGGTGATCCCTATTGTGTTACTGCTAAGTTAATCCTTACTGCAAACCCTTTCGTACAATTGCTATTGCCCTCCTTTTCCATTCTGATAGGTTAGGATATCAAATGTTGCAACAAATTCAATTGTTGTGAAATTAACTTTCGATCATATCCTACAACCAATAAAACACTTCCAAGGATTGATCCCTATTGCGTCCTTGATATATTAATTCTAGCTGCAAACCTTTTCCCATAACATACTTCCAAGCTTTGATCCCTATTGTGTCCTTCATATATTAAGCCTAGCTGCGTGTCACATGAGATAATTGATTTGAAATCAATGGACACTTTGATGATCAACTATCTCATCATGGAGATTTTTGATCATCAAAGTAATATGGCTATAACCTGCCTGCAACCAAGATCTGTCATCATTCAAAAAATCTTTTTAAATGGACTGGCCGTTTTAATGTGATCACTGATTGGGTAACATACAACGTCTCAAATGGTATGGAACCCTTCGTGTGCGAGTCCGACTCGCACTTGGCCGGATTTTATAGACCGGGCAAGCGATGCTGAGATTCGGATCAACGGAATTCGCTCTTATCTTTGCCCAGTGTGAATGACGCGTTCTGCCTGATAGTGGTATTTTGACCATCGTCGCCTTTATATTCGTACAGTTCGCACAAATAATAATCTTTCCATATTCGACTGTGATTTAACTACGAGGTGTCCGTGCAGGCTCTCTTTGGTAAAACTTTCGAACGTTGTTTCTGCGATAATACCCCTCCATCACCTCGATCGCGCGCTTTTCGTGCTCTTTCTTTTTCCTTCTGAAAAGCGCATGCTTCTCTCTTCTTTTCCGTTCATAGAGCTCATGAGCAGGTCTCGTTCGCCGATTCAACGTGGCCATGTATGCTCGTTGTTTGTTTTTTCTTCTGAAAAGTCCATAATAACTTCTTCTTAATTCTGATTCTTTTCGCTAGAGTAAATTTGCTTGCGCCGTAGCACAGTACTTAGTGTGTTGGACTCTGACGCACGATGAGCGAGTTCGGATCCCTCGGCGAGGTACTGGCAAAGCGTAGTATACTTGCCTTGAAAAAGCTTCTCGATTCACGCCGTTCGGAATCGGCATCAAACTGTAGGACCCTTTCACAAGAAACATGGCTGATTGAAGAGAAGCTTCGCTCTGGTCCTTCATGGGCGGAACCAAAAGAACCAAATGAAGAAAGAAAGAGTATAATCACATATATGTTATTAATGTAGGTATTCCGCTCAGCCATTCAGGAAGTAGCCGAAGCCACTTTTGGGTACCTACCACCCCCGATAAGAAACCCGTGGTATGATGGCGAGTCTGAGCAGAAAAAGGCAGCAACCGACGAGGCGTACCAAAAGGCGCTGCAGAGGAAAACCAGGGCAGCGCAAGAAGAGTACCGAGCCAGAAGAAGGGAGGAGAAAAAACTACTGCGACAAAAGAAAATATCTTCACAGTGGAGTTTAGGGATAAATATAAGACACGAAAGCCAAAGGCCTTGCAGGAGGCTTCAAAAAGGGTACCCAGGCTCACCGATACTGCGAGGGTAATCTTGTCCCCGACCCGCAGGGAATAGTGGAAAAGACCAACGAGTTTCGAATCGATACACACCATCTTTTCATCGATTTCGCATACGACAGCATTCATCGTGAAGGACTGTTTGGTGCGGTGGCCGAATTGGGGATCCCGGGAAAACTGATCCAGTTGTGTCGCGCCACGCTTTAAAATACGCGATGCACCGTGCAACTCGGTTCCAGGACTTCGGAACCGTTTGAAACATGCACCGGATTTCGGCAAGGAGATGCGCAGTAATGTGACTTCTTCAACCTGGTGCTGGAGAAGATAGTGCGACAGGCAGGCGTCAACAGAGAAGGCACCATCTTCTACAAGTCCATCCATCTGCTAGGATACGCGGATGATATCGATATCATCGCGTGTTCTCGCCGTGGCATTGTGGAAGCATTCAGCATTTCGAGGTACCTCGGGGCAAACGTAAATTCCACAAATGACACCACAGTGGAGATCCGGCATAGAATCGCCCTTGGCAACCGCTGCTACTTCGGCTTGTCCAAACATCTGGGGTCAAAACTCCTCACTCGAAAGACCAAAGTCATGCTTTACAAAACGCTCATACTGCCAATCTTGCTATGCGGAGCCGAAAGCTGGACGATCAGCAGGACAGCGGAGCTGATTTTGGGTTCTTTCGAAAGAAAAATTGGAGAAGAATGGAGAAGAAAGCACAACCGCGAACTCTACGAACTGTACAAAGATGTGGATGTAGTCCGGAAGGCAAAGATCCGTCGACTACACTGGCTCGGCCACGTCGAGCGCATGGACATCAACGCTCCAGCTAAGAGGGTCTTCGACTCCGAGCCTCCTGGTTCAAGAAGAAGAGAAAGACCGAGCCTCCGGTATATAGACCAAGTAATCGCGGATGTAAGACATCTTGGTCTTGAAAACTTGACGGTCCAGGATGGAACGCAGCTATAGCTCAGGCTCAGATCCTGATAAGTAAGTAAGTAAGTAGGTATTCCCCGAAGTTGAATTGAAAGTGGTTTACCAAAATTTCACATAATACTAAAGAACATTCTTTACGAATCATCATCGCAGTTAGATAGGACTTGCTAATTGAGAGATCGTTGAACCAATTTATGGTGACTCGTTCGTCTCAAGGTTGTGAATACTGCACCTCCTTGCTCATATAAGTGATAATCCGTCAACATTTGATTATGCGATATTTATTATTTTATTTTTTACACTATCACACTCTAACTGATAAACAATAGAAGTATTTACAAACGTTTAATTGAGATGGATTGTTGGTATTTAAATATTTATTTCTTTCATTTCTATTTCTATTTGAGCAACTTCAAAGTCATTACTTAACTTTGCATCCATCACTTCCTTAATTTTCTTTTTTACACATTTTTCAAGCATTTTCAACATACAGACATATGGCCCTGGGAAAATTGCATATTTTTGAAAAGTAATTATTGAATTAAGGGATTTAGAACAGAAGGTTAAACACGTAATTAAATATGTAAGAAAACAAAATCTAATTTTCATTTACCTAATCAAGCATTAGTGACTCATGGCAGAGTAAAGACTCCATTGTCATTGCAGAAATTGGAAACAAGAAAAAAGCCGAAACAAGTAATTTGTCAGAAAAGCACAGTGAATTGTCAAGCACGTTCCTTGGCCTTATGCAATAAACGGCGACAATAAACAATTGCTAGTGTCATTCTATGGCTGTCATTTATCATGAAATGGGTAAAATAGCCGATGAATATTCGGATAAGATGATTGATCATACAAACAAAAGAAAAAAAAAAAAATTAGCCCCACAGCTTAGCATTAACAGACGCATGACTCAAAGCGCAATCTGGGCAGACAAAAAAGTGATCATCTCTGTCGAGACCAGACTTAAAGCGTTAAAACTGTAAGCCAAAAAAAGAGTTAATAGCTTGCGTGTCGAGAAGATAATAGGACTGTATCTGCAAGTCTTAAGATTTTGCGCGGTCAACTTAACGACGTCGGGAGCAGTGTAAACATTTGTTCAATTTCAGCGGGCAAATTGACAGTAATAAAAAGGAGGACTCAACAGAACAATTATCTTCTCAATCAAAACGACCTCCAGCATTTGCAGTCTCATCGTACATTTGATCGTGTCCGAGTATGATATTTCGAAATGTTTGGAAATCAATTGGGTTGTAATTGTTACTAGTGTAAACATATAATTGATACTACGAGGCGAGGTTCAATGTTCACATGTCAAGTATGACAGAAGAATCGTATCTGAATCTATTCACACATTCGCGGGTTTTATTGATGGTAAAGAGTTCAAATGACCTTCCTTCGGGCATTCGTTCTCTTTGTTTTTTTACAATTCGGTTAAAGGTCACTGCTTTTCGGTTGTCTTGGAGCCCCTTGTGACCCGTCAATTAGGTCTACATTTTAATTAATTGCTCCATTCACAGCGTAGACTAGTAGTAGGGGAGCCCGGGATGCTGAATTTGCAGTTACTAGAGCGTCATGGGGACCTATTGGATTGTGAAGATTAGGTTCTCAAACCAAAAATTTTATGTCAAGTTTTCCATTTTAGTGGGGAAAGGAGCGTGCAAAATTTTTTAAAAATGTAAAAAAAAACAGTCACTTGGAAATACTCGAGCGCGTCAGATATTAATACAGTATACTCGCTTCGTCATTCTGATAACCGTTAGATATTAATCTGACGATTAGATAGCGGTGGGCGGCTGAGAAGAGCGGTAAAAAAGCAAAACAAAAAAAAAGTTATTCGAGCGTGTCAGATATTGAAAGGGGACGTTTAGTGAACTCAAAACAGTGTTCGATTCAAATAACTGACGATTTGGACGTGGCCTACACTCATGACTGATTTTTGAAAATGTTAAAAAAAACCGTTAACTTGAAATACTCGAGCGCGTCAGATTTTTCTACTGTTGGTTCAACTCGATGTCAGAGTCTTCCTAAATGATAATCTGACAATTATGTAGAGGAGTATTGTTAATCTGACAATTTAAAAAACTTTGCATGTGAAACACTGGGAAAGAGGGAGAAGGAACGAGAGGCGTGGAGTGGGCAATACATGGATATCAGCATGTGTACGCTCATGCTTTATCGATGGTTTTAGCTATATCGCCCCATGAAAACCGTCAGATTATATGTTTTTCGTATTCGTGATAGAATTCCCTTCAAATTAAAAAAAAAATTAATCGCGCTCGAGTATTTCGAGGTGGCGTGTTTTTTTTACAACTTTGCGACTCCCCCATTTCCTTATGCCCCACTCAAATTGTCAGATTATTGAAATATACACTTTTCAGGATGTACTTAACTTACATGTTCTTAATCTGACGCGCTCGAGTTTTTCCGAGGATCGATTTTTTTTTTACTAATCTGACGGGCTGCCCTCAACGCACTCCCCTATATTAAGGGTTCATATTTGGTAGGGGTACATTACAGGATGCAAGGTTTCTCCCCATATGATTTTCTGACGCGCTCGAGTAACGCGCGAAATCCCCGCTTGGGCTCCCCTACTATAGAAGACACTCTAAATTGTTTACTTAATATTTATTTAAAGAGCGAACCGTTTTGTTTTCACACTCAGTATCTACGGGTACGGGTAGGTAAATGTCAGGGTGATGACACTTGAAGGCGCTCCGAACTCAATGATTGTTTTGATTGTATGCAGTCAATCAGAGTCTCGATGGAATTTATTTTCCTAATTATGATGTAAAGTTGAAGTGGAAATGATTACCTTTTTTATGATCAAGCGTTTGGGTATGTTTGGATATCTGGCAATGGAATCTGTTCAGTTAAGTGTGATGGGTTGGCTTCTGTTTACTTGACGTGGCTCTAACGTGGATTAAGTCGAACATCCATGATCAATCATAAATATGATTCTCGACACACCGTGTCTTCCGTCTAATCTGGAGTGAAAGGAGGTAGAGAAATAAGCTTGAGGTGATCGGAAATCGGAGAGTGGCGAGGTCATCGATGTGCGACCATGCTGGTAGCCATTTATTGGGTGGTAGCAGAACGTTTAAGGTCGCTCTGGGAATAGAGCTATGTGCAATAGTTCTGAACGCGATCCAAACATTTATGATGGGTGCCCTTATGTCGGCTAACTACCAGAAGGCTACACAATAAAAAAGTGTTGAATACGTATGTAGTAGAAGCCCTCAAGTAACTACCAGCAGAGCATATTAAAAGTGCTTGCTTTGGTTTGTCAGATTAATGATCTATTGATGGTACAAGAATCTGAAATAAGCAAACCTCCGGCATCTTCTTAAATAAATAATCAGCGGGAGGGTGTCCAAGGTAGAGTGTTTCTACAGGTTTGTCTTCATGTTTTATCGTCTCTTTTTACCTCACCCCAATTTCGATTTTAAACACTTTAACATATGCAGTTGCTGGTGCCGACGGACTACATGCCGAGCCCTTTAAGACAGCTGGAGATTACTTGGTTAGGAATAAGCACCAGTTCATCTCTAAGACATGGTCAGAGGAATGCATGCCCGATGAATGGAATATTAGTATCGTTTGCCCGAGCCACAATTACAGAGGTATAAGTCTCATAAGCATCGTTTATAAGATCTTCCCTGCTACACTCTGTGAACGCCTGAAACCGTTCGTTAATAAACTGATTGGTCCATATCAGTGTGGTTTCACACTGCGGCAGATCCTAGGAAAAATCAACGAATTCCAGATCGACACCCACTATTTAAGGCCGTATACGATAGCGTAAGTAGAGACGATCTATACAGCGCCATGTCTAGTTTTGACATCCCTGCTAACCTGGTCAGATTGTGCAGGATGACATTGGAGATTTCTTGCTGCTCTATCAGGGTTGGAAGCAACTTGACCGAAACTTTTAATGTCAAAAAAGATTTTAGACAGATTTAGACATCGCTCTTGAAAGGATATGTAAAACTCACTTGTCAAAACGAGGGGCATGATCTTTTTCATGCCCCTCATAATTGGACGAACTCAGCGAGATGTTATTGAGGCCCCTACCTACAGCTCACAAAACGAAACGTATCTCAAAATCTTATGGAATGCTTTTGCATTTCTCCAAATTCAATTGCGCGTGCAGTTTAAATTCAAATGTCACCTTACTTTTTGGACACAGCATTGTAATATGTAGTTGTTCTCGCGTAAAACTAGGGCGAACATGGATTCAAAATAAATCACAAACTTTGCCTCACTTTCATCTGTATGTAGGTAGATGGCATCTTGTGGCAAGATATTTGGACTAATTATACACACGTCTGTTCAACCGCACCTATTAAACGCTATACTATCTTTTTTCGCCAACTCACACTCACACTATGAGTACCTACATAGTTGCGACCTTCACTTCGTCAGATGGGGAGTGACTAATGCGCGCGCGCACAGTCGATGGGAAGTTTATGTGTTCGGATTTTTATGCTAAACAATAGACAAGCCCGGCGACTGACGAAGATTGACCCCTGGGGTTAATTTATCTGACAAGTAAGATCACACTGAATGCCAACATTCTTGTTACTTTTTCCCTCAAACGATACATATAGTAGAATGATATGCTGAGAACAGTAAAAGATACATAACTACCTGAACAAGAGTGTGAGAATGATTTTTCTAGTGTACGATTGAAGGTGTTCATGATTCCCTTATAAATATTCGCTAATTGCTAGTTCCGTACTGACCTTTCATGTGATTTGGTTAACAGGCTATTGTTCAAAAGAGGTCATTCAAATAGACTGGGAGCTCGGTTACGCCTATTGAAGAGGTTGAGCATTTGGGATTTCTTACTTTCAAATTTGATGAACATTTTTTCTCGCCCTACTAGAATGTGAATGTATTTTAGGTAAGTCAATAAGTCAACTACATATTGGTGCAACAAGTTAGTTACGTGTGTCTGAAATTGTTTTGCCCTCTTGAAATGTGTTTCAAGCTCTCCAGCTCAACCTAATTGCTTGAAACTTGTCTGACTGCTCGAGAGCGATGCAGTAACATATCCAATAAAGCACCTACATACGAAAGTCATGAAGTGGTTACTCTTGAATCTCGCGTGAAGATAGGCGTAATCTACGTATAACCTTGCCACCCCATTGACCAATTAACAAGCGTAGTATGGTTGGGAAAAACAAAGCAAATGAAAACGCTTAGCATGAACTCATATGCGCATGAGGCCAGCCGCATAGCAAACTTCACATGCAATCGCATGTCATCTGTTCAGAACTCCAGAATCCCCATATTTATTACTTCTATTCGACTTGATGTCGCGCTACTGTGTTTTTCTGTGATCTAGGTCTCGGACAAGACATTGAAGAGCTACTGTAACCTCTCTATAACCTAGTGCGCGGTGCGATGTGATCTCTGTTGGTCTCTCTGTGCCATTGTCGTACTGTTGACATTGCACTAACTAAAAGAATGTCATATTACTCATACTTAGAGAGTAGATATCGGTAAGTGTGGTTAAGTGGTTACTTGTGACATTGTCACTAATTTGACTCGTTGGTATCATTGGTTCAATCGTGAGAAGAATCAAGAATGTAACTCGTTTCCGAATTCATTTTTTATTCTATCCTTTCAAGGCCATAGTTGAATGAATTTGTCACCCAACCGTTCGCATATATTTTAATCAGACAATCTATGACTGGATACATCTCACTAGTACTAAATGCTTTACATAAATGTCCACACCTTCATACATAAGTATGAGTGTTGGTATTGTGTGTAGCGGGAGTTAGCATAATTATGTTTGCGATTACATGATAACAAGCTACGACGAAAGTTGTGCAACGTATCTTTGTAGTGTTGTAGTGCAATGTGATAATTTATTCAAAGTTTGTTGTAATTCATGATTATAATAAATACTTTAATTAGCGTCGTATTGATAAAAAATAGAAGTTTTGTTTGCCGTCCATTGTGAGGTTTTTTGTTGCAAAATTGACATACTTTCTACTAATGTCACGGGAATTGAATGGTCTAAATAGATAGAGCACTGATGAACGAGAGCTGTTCGTGAGCTCTATGAGCGGAAAAGAAGGGTGAAGCGAAACGCGCGATAGTCGAAATGCGGAGATGTTATCGTAGGAACGACATTCGAAAGTTTTATCAAAGAGAAAAACGAACATGCCAAGGTTATAAGGCCAAAGCTGAAGCCTGCAGGGATGAACACGGACACCTCGTAGTTAAATCACAGTCAATGCTGAGAGTACGGATTGTATAACGGCGAAGATGGTCAAGATACCGCTGTCAGGCAGAAGGCCCCATTCACACTGGACGAACATGAGAAAGTTAGGTTAGGTTAGGTAAGTGTAAGTAAGTAAGTAAGTAAGTAAGGTAAGTAAGTAAGTAAGTAAGCTGCTGACGAAAGATCAAGCCTTACTAAGATTACGAGGAGTCCATTGTGCCCAGTTAGTTTCTAACTCGTAGAAATCTAAATATTTTTCGTTGAGCTGAACCACATATACGAGAATAAAAATCCTAGTATTCTATTGAGTCCTGTGTAACTTACCTCCTCTAGTCCCGAAAGGAAGTGACTTCCAAGGAAAATGTTCCTTTTTTGGGCTAGTGCTGGGAATTCACACAGTAGGCGACGAATGGACTCAATTTCCCCTGCAGCTTCTGCAGAATTCATTGTGGGGCTGGCCTAGTTTGGCTGCATGTTAGGATAACATGCAGTGCCCAGTGAGTGCGCAGACTGCCAGTCGAATATTTCCACGACTGAACAAGAAGAAGGACCAATTTGATCTTGCCGTTGCACATGTATCTAATTGATACCACCGCTTATTGGCCTTCACTCCGTCTCTATATCTCTGTAGAGCGTACTGAGTGGCGTCTTAGCTTCAGTAGCGATCCGCGCGATACTTGCGCCCGATCCTATCCTAGCTAGCTCGTCCGCCCTCTCATTTCCAGAGATATTCACATGAAGTGGTACCGAGCAGAGGGCCACCTTATTTGCATCCGATATCTTTTCTAGACCCTCTTTGCAGAATTTTACGGGTTAGGATCATATCCATGCTGCCCGCAGATCCTTAATGGCTGCCTGGCTGTCAACATAGATGTTTATCCTTTTTCCTGAGAGATTCTCTCTAATAATCAGGTCTGCCGCCTGCTTGATTGCGAAGACCTCAGCTTGGAAAACGCCACAGCCATCATCAAGTCTATGGATCCGTCAGCGTAGATTGCCAATTCATTTTCCCTGCGTACCATATTACCAGTCCACTCCTCCCTGAAGGGAATTCTAATAGAGAAACTCCTCTTATAGGAAGGAAGTCGGGTGATATAGTCCGTTTCGGTTCTGATTCTCGAGACGGCCCATTGATCGAAAACTGATGCGTGGCCATAAAGATTCCTTGTCCAGATATCGGATAACTGTGGTCTCAGCGCAGTTCTGGCTGCGGTGTTCTCGCAGTATATGTCCAACGGTGGGAGGTTCAGAATAGCTTCAAAAGCCGTCGTTGGTGTGGTCTTCATAGATCCCGTCACCGCCAGACAGCCTGCCCTTTGAACCTTTGACACACTTTGAAGATGGCATTTCTTCTCAAGTGCCCTCCACTAGACACACGAACCATGAGAAACGAACCAAGATAGCGCACTCGAAACTGAAGTCTAATAAAGCTGCTGTCGCAGACGGCCTGCCTTCTGAGCTATTTAGAGAGCTGGAGATGAGTTGATTGGGAGCATACACCAGCTCATCTGTAAGATATGGTCGGAAGAAAGCATGTCGGGAGAAAGTTTGTCAACTGTAGGGGAATAAGTTTCCTTAACATCGCGTATAAGATGTTCCCTGCCGTGCTGTGTGATCGCCTGAAACCGTTCGTGGACAATTTGATAGGTTCCTATTAAAGTGGCTTCAGACCAGCAAATTCCACAATATACCAAATATTTCACACTGCGGCAGGTATTGAAGAAGACCCATGAATTTCAGCTGGACCCACGCCACCTTTTCGTCGATTTTAAATCCGCATATGAAGGTGTTTGTAGGGACGAGCTACATAGAGCCATGTTATGTTTTGACATTCCCTGCCAAACTCGTCAGGTTGTGCAGGATGACAATGGAGAACTCTCGCTGCTCAATCAAGATCGCTGAGGGCGCCCGCCGTGACGCAGTGGTTAGTGTGTTCGACTCTGATGCACGATGAGCGAGTTCGGATCCCAACAACACCAATCCTATCGAATGTTGATTTCGCGGCGTCCCTCTTTGGCAGGGTCTTGGCGAAACCCCCTGTAGTATACTTACTTACTTACTTAGGTGGCGCTACAGTCCGTGGTGAACCTGGGCCTCAACCAACAAGCGTCTCCAGCTGACACGATTTTTGGCCAGCTGTTTCCAGCGCCGGACGCCCAGTTGGTTAAGGTCCCTTTCCACCTGCATGCGCCACCGTTGATGCGGCCGTCCTCTGCCGCGCCTTCCTTCCGGGGTGGATTCGAAGACTCTTCGGGCCGGAGCTGTATTTTCCATGCGATCTACATGGCCTAGCCACCTTAGACGCTGTATCCGTAGACGTCGTACCAGGCCGATGACTTCGTTATATTTTCTCCTCCATACACTGTTTGAACAAACGGGACCATAGATAGTGCGCAGAATTTTCCTCTCGAAACGACCAAGTGCATCTTCATCCGCTTTTGTTAAGGTCCAAGCCTCTGCCCCGTAAAGGAGGGCTGGGATGATTAAAGTCTTATATAGTGTCACCTTGGTTTTCCGAGAGAGGGCTCTACTTCTCAATTGCCTCTTGAGCCCAAAGAAACACCGGTTGGCAAGAGTGATTCTGCGTTTTATCTCAGCGCTGGTCTTGTTGTCGCAGGTCATCAGTGAGCCAAGGTAGACGAATTCCTTGACCACTTCAAAGTTATATCCGCCCATGGTGACGTTCTGGCCAATACGTCGGTGTTGTCCGTCTCTTTTAGATGAAAGCAGACATTTGGTTTTACCCTCATTAACCTTGAGACCCATCTTAGCGGCTTCTACCTCAATGCTTACAAAGGCCTCATTGAGGTCTCGTCCGTCCAATCATATCAATGTCTTCGGCGTACGCAGGCAATTGTGTTGGCCAGTGACTCTTGCACGATCTTTTCAAGCACGATGTTGAAAAAGTTGTATTACAGCGCGTCACCTTGCCTAAATCCTTTTTCAACATCAAAGGTCCCGGTTTGCTTATTACCGACCTTAATGGAGCAGCGAGAATTCTCCATTGTCATCCTGCACAGTCGGACGGGTTTGGCAGGGATGTTAAAACCAGACATGGTTTTGTATAGCTCATCTCTATACACGCTGTCATATGCAGCCTTGAAATCGACGAAGAGGTGGTGAGTGTCGATTTGGTATTCCTGGGTCTTCTCCAAGATCTGCCGTAGCGTAAATATTTGGTCTATTGTGGATTTACCTGGCCTGAAACCACACTGATAAGAGCCCATCGGGTTATGCACAAACGGTTTCAGGCGTTCACACAATACGGCAGAGAAGATCTTATATGCGATGTTAAGAAGACTTATTCCCCTATAGTTGGCGCAGTTATAGGGGTCTCCTTTCTTATGGACCAGGCAAACGATGCCATCGTCGACGCATTCGTCGGGCATGCTTTCTTCCGACCATACCTTGCAAATAAGATGGTGCATGAACCTTACCAGCATGCACCTCTCCAGCCGCCTTAAGAAGCTCAGCAGACAGGCCCATCTGCGCCCGCGGCTTTGTTAAACCCAAATCTTGATATCGCTATTTTGACTTCGTCTATGTCGGGTGGACTGAATTCTGTTACATCGTCGTCCATTACGAATGGCTCGTTCTGCCTGACAGCGGTATCTTTTCTATCATCGCCGTTATACAGTCTGCAGAAATGGTCTTCCAAATCCTCAGCATCAACTGCGACTCTACTACCAGTTCTCCATTTTCATACCTGCAGGCCGCCGCTCTGGTTTTGGAGCCATGGCATGTTCGTTTTACCTTATTGTTAAAACTTTCGTGCGTCATTCCTGGGGAAGCATCTCTCCATCTCCTCGATCTCACGCTTTCCGTGCTCTCTCTTCCTTCTTCTGAAAAGCGTGTGTTCCTCTATTCTCTTCTGCTCATGGATTTCGCGAGCAGCTCTCGTCCGTCGTTGCAGCATGGCTTTATATGCCTCTTGTTTTGCTGCATGGGCTCGTTCGCATTGTTCATCGAACCAGGGGTTTCTAGATGGTGGCGGTTTGAAGCCCAGCACCTCTGAGGCAGCGTCTCTGACGGCGCTCTGGCAATGTGCCCATTCGTGCTCTATTGTTTGTGTTGCTGTGGGCGGATTTTGAGAGAGTTTGGAGGAGACAGTCTCTTACGATTGTAGCTTTCCGACGTCAAACGTACGTATTTCTATTCGACTCCTAAGCATTCTTGATATCCTCATTCGTACCTTGGCTACAACAAGGAAGTGGTCCGAGTCGATGTTGGCCCCTCGGAAGGTTCGTACGTCGAGAATACTGGAGGAGTGTCTGGCGTCGATCGCAATGGGATCTATCTGGTTGGTGGTCGATTGATCAAAAGACCGCCAGGCACCTTTGTGGATGTTGAGATGGGGGAATCGCGTACTTGCTACAAGGAGGTTACGCCCCGTTAGGAAATCGATTAGCCTAAGTCCGTTGTCGGAAGTGGTGTTATGGAGGCTATGCTTTCCTATGATCGACTCAAATATGTCCTCTTTGCCCAGTTTTGCATTAAAATCTAGGACTATTTTTGTGTCGTAGCTAGGACATTGGGCATATGTTCTATCTAGGAGATCGTAGAATCTTTCTTTAAGTCGATCGTCCTTTCCTTCCTTTGGGGCGTGAGCGCATATTAAGCTAATGTTTCCAAACTTAGCTTTGATGCGGATTGTTATGAGGCGTTCGCTTACATCCCGGAAGCTTAAGACTTTTTGTCGGAGTCTTCCTCGATTATGGAATCCGCACCCGAATAGGCGCTGTTTGTTCTCCTTTTAGCAGTTCCCGTAGTAGGTGTCGCTAATTTTCGTCCGTCTTTTGCCTGGTCCATCCCATCACACCTCTTGGAGTGCGGTTATATCTGCTTTATAGCAGTTGAGGGTTTGCTCCAATTGATCGCCTGCACCCGGTCTGTTAAAGGACCTCACATTTCAGTCGCAGACTCTCGGGTCCGTTAGTCGTTTGCAGGGTCGTATCCGAAGCTTGTTGTCGTTTCGGAACAAAAAGGTTTTTACGTGAAAGGGATGTTACCCCTAAGCAAGGGGTCACATTCCCCAACCGACAAAACTGGGAACAGGATAGACCCTCCTTCAATCGTGGAACCTACGTGTGGTACACAGATGGCGCCAACACGGAGGAAGGCGTTGGGGCTGGAGTATACGGAGCAAATACAGGCACATGCGTCTACGTCAGTACGGACAGATATAACTCCGCTTTTCAAGCAGAGATATTTGCTATAGAACTCTGCCTCAGAGAAAATATAAACAGAAATATACTTAACAAAAACATTTACATTCTCTCTGACAGCAAGGCTGCACTTCTAGCCCTAAAGAGCTATGAAATCACCTCCAAACTGGTATGGGACTGCCTACAGCTACTTCACCAGCTGGCCAGTACAAACAGAGTTCATCGCATTTGCATACCTGGACACAGCGGCCATACAGGCAACGAAAAGGCGGACCTACTAGAAAGGAAAGGCTCTGCATCACCATTTATGATGCCACGGCCTTTCTGCGGCATACCCATTAGCACCACCAAATGCTGCATAAACAATTGGTTAAGGAACACGACGGATCACTAGCAGACAAGCCAAGCTGTTCCTTCCAAATACATCCCTCAAAAGAATGAAACAACTTCTCATGCTTTCGAGGAGTCAGATTCGTTTAATCACAGGTTTCCGTACTGGACACTGTCCAGTTAATTAAGATCTCAAAACAATTGGCATCATACAAGATGACACTTGCCGAATGTGTAATGAAGACGATGAAACAGCAGAGCACATACTATGCCACTGTAACTGCCTGGTCAGTACACGTCATCGTCACCTAGGCAAGTATTATCTTGAAGCAGAAGAAATCGCTGCTAGCTCACTCAAAAGCATACTAAGTTTTATCAGGAACTCAGGTTTTCTGAGTGAACTGTAAGTGGGGGACATCACAATAGGCCCACTCGTGGCCGCAGTGATCAGGCGACTCTGTCCCCCTTATCTTATCTATCTATCTACCCCTATGCACAACCCCCAACCTGGAGGGCCAGGTTCCTCTTTCCCCAGGAACAAGAGGTTGGGTCGCTGCACACATTGTTTCACTACCTGGCGGGTGGCAGGGTAGCTATTTAGGAGGGGCCACGCGGAGGCTGTGCGTCAACTTGGATTAAGCAGGGACAGAGATCGAAGCTGGCGTCTGCCATGTCAAACGCGATCAACTTCTTTGCTCTGTTTGCTCGCTCCGTCCCCCCTCCCTTTCACCTATGGGAAAATAAAATCTCATACAACATGGGTGATTAAGAGAAGCTCGGCTTTGGTCCTTCATGGACTGTAACGCTAACATACATACATACATACAAATCGTTTTATTTCTGAGTTTTGTTGATAAAAGCTCACTCAATGGTAAAAGTGACTCAGTTTTGCACCTAATTGATTGTAAACATAAATGGGTGTTTTAGTTTTTCCCACTGGGAAGTTAGTCGTGTGGGCCCTGCTGTTCGCCTCTTGACCCATTGTTTTTACTTGTCTCCATATCAAACTTAAGTTGCAACCGTTGCAAAAAACCGAGTGTATAGTAGGGAAATAAGAGCGGTTTTTAGAAACCGTGAAATTGATTATTTCATCAAATAAATCCTGCACCTTGCGGAAAACATTTCCAAATCAATTCTGTCTTAAAAGTGGTTACTTGTCCATTAAGTGGACAGTACTCGATTGTGTTACAGCATAAGCGACATGGGTCTTGTGGTGCAATTAATGACTCAGGCCACATATCACGTTGCAGATTAACTGGTTTACTCCGCCGTCTTTGTACTCTACTTTTTGCTATTAAGATTTGATATTACCCTCTTAAAGGTTGTGCATGCATTTTGAATACGTAATATTCGCTCGGAAGTGTTTGGTTCGTTATTTCTCTCCAACCAACGGGCTTAGTTTTCACGGCTGGATATAAAGCGATTGACCAGAAATGGGTTAATCGATTAAAGACAAAATACAACCAATTAAAATGTAGTTTTGGTAACGTTCAAGGTTATAATTATGAGGTATTAATTTATCTCTTTATCGAAATCTATTTCCCATTTACAAGTCATCAGGAAAACAGTGTGTGACAGATCTTCCTATCAAAGCATCGGCTACGGTGGTATAATTGGTTTAATTAAGACCTTAATACGATCGGTGCCAAGGTCAAGTGTCAGGTTAGGCGATCGACAGTCTGGCGGCACAACGCGATATGCATGATTGGAAAGAAAGGTGGAATAAAATATTTAATTGTTCGGTATTAGTAGTATGACAATATGTTAATCTGATTACAGGGGTATCTTAATCTGGTGTGAAAGCAATTAGACTCAAGGTATGATTGTCATGTTGACTGCATGTGGTGTTAAAGTGCATATCATTTTGAATTTGACACGGTGGTCGCGCTTAAGAGGGGGCGTTTAAATGGCGATAATCTCGTATGAAGTTTATTAGCTTATGTGTGGAGGAATTGACAAGAAGTTCGATTAAGCTTCAATTAGAAGTGCAGTTGATGGTGAGTGGAAATCTTTATAGTCCGGTAATGGATAATTGATTTGAAAAGTATGCTACAGACAAAGCTCATTGTATTAAAGACTATTAGGTGTAATTATGACTATATTGTTGACGAAGCCAGCGATCGTCCGATCGGAGTATGATTCATTTGAGATATTTTTGGTGAAGGGAAGTTATGTGAAGAATATACACTTAGTATGACAAATTGTCTAGATCACATTCTGTTTGTCACCATTAAGGTCGAGTACGAGACTTGATATTTGTCGGTGTTCCATAGTTTAACCCATATACGCCCGCCGTGCCCAAACGAGGACACCTAAAGAAGTACCACAAACGCCTTACCATTTCTGTTTTATCTTTTTCCTTTTGTTGACACTTGATGTGATTCTGCCGCGCATCTTGTTGTTTTAGTGATTAGTGTATACATCAAATAAGCAATTTTTATTTTTAAGTTTTTCCACTAAAACCGTTAGTTTTCTTACAAAAATTGCATAAATATGTCGTGCACTATAAAATAAAACGTTATTATCCGTGGAAAGTTGAACACCGTTTACAGAAGGTAATGTTTTATAATGGTGTCCCCAATTGGGACCAGTGGGAACATCAGAGGTAAAAATTATTCTTATTTTATTTCAAAGATAATTGTATAAACAATGGCTAAACGAGGACGTCATGGTGCAGTGGTTAGTGTGTTGGGCTCTGACGCACGATGAGCGTATTCAGATACCGATAACACCGACGCCATCGAATGTATATTTCGCAGCGTTCCTCCTCGGCGGGGTACTGGCAAAACCCCCCGTAGTATACTTTCCGTTCGAAATCGGCATTAAACTGTAGGTCCCTTTCACCTATGTGACAAATAAATCACACACAACATGAATGAGAGAAGCTTGGCTCTGGTCCTTCATGGGCTGTAACGCCATCAAAGAAGAAACGAACATTCAGCAGTCGTAACGACTACCTTGGGCTTCAAGAAGCTATAGATGCTGTAATGCTTGAGGAAGATGATGTTACAGAGATAGGTTTAGTTGCATTTCCCCCAAAACCAAGAGTACTTACCGATTAAGAAGAAGTTGATGAGGACCATATTCAGAGCAATGCTTTTTCCACGAGACATAACAGGTAGAATCGAAGTATTCACGAATCGAGGTGAAGAGGAATGGGACAGTAGCGATGACAAGCCGCTCGCTCAAATCAGGAGACGTAGAAATAATTTTGAGGCACCTCGATGGCGTAAAACAGAGCCTATCTGTGAGCCTATAGTTTTCACAGAAAGTAACGTTCAAGCGTATCTTGATAAATTGTTGGATGAAATGAGAAATAAAAATCCATTGCAAATTTTTGATAAAATATTTGACGAGGAAGTCAAAGATTGTTCGAAGACTTACGTGGGTCAGAAAAACAAGCATGACTTCAAAGTATGTGTCAATGAACTCAGAACATTCTTCTGTAGCAAATCCTAAACAGCCGTTGGGTACAAGAGTGGTAAAGCCATTACACGACAAACTAGGCACAAGTGCTAGAGACCACGTGGTGTACTTTGACAACTTCTTCACTAATTTCGAATTGCTCCGAGATTTACGAAAAGCTGGTTTTTGATCAACAGGTACCGTTTGCGAAGGTACAACCAAGAAGTGCCCTCTAGTTGGAGTGAAGGAAATGAAAAAAAAAAAAAAAAAAACCGAGCTGACTTTTACTATCGTTTCGACCAAGTCAACCAAATTTTATTTGTCTGTTGGACAACAGTGTTTGCACAATGGGGTCGAACTATGATAGCATCCTCCGAATGGGGAAAGTAAAGAGATGGAACGCAGTGGAGAAGACAAAAGTAGACGTTGGCAATTCGCATGTTTTTCAAAGTCTACAGCACCCATACTGTAAACCAAGCAGAGCAATCAATTTCGTTGTACGGATAAAGTTCCGAATAGTACTCATCTCCGATTTTTTCCAAATTTCTTGTACGTATAGTCTAATATGTCTCAAGTAAAAATCCAAAGCGGTTTTTGGCGCAAATTGCTAGAAAGGACTAAAAGGATGTGCTAAATTAGAATATCCTGCAGAAAATAAACTCAAATATCTTTAAAAGTATAACAGGTACATCTATAATTGATACCGCATATTAAAGTAACAGTTAAGTACTATTAACTGATATAAAAAGCATTGTAATCCATTTACAAATGTTAAAGTTATAAGCAATTTTTGAAAAATGTGCCCATATTTTTAAGGAAAATTATTAAAAAAACAAAAAAAAAGTAGTATGAAGGTATCCTTTTCTTACAGAATTATAAAACTACATTCGAAGACCTTTTTAACGATACCAAACATGTTATATTTGTCGCAAAATAATACCTTATACGAACAGTTTATTTCTATAGAAGTGACATTCATCAAGCTTGGGCGCTCATACTTTGCATATACCCAACATTGCACCCACTCCAAATCTTACAGTGAGCCCAAGCAGGGGGGTTGCAGGGGGGCAGCATGCCCCCCCATACCTATTTCACTGTTATTTACTTATAAAAACGGTTACGAACATATGCATTCATGGCAGGGAGAGGAGCATTTTTCACTCATATTAGCCTATATCTTCTAAGCTATATTTTGATGAATGTCACTTCTAAAAGAATAAACTGCTCATCAAGCTTTTGCGCTTATACCTTGCATATACCCAACATTGCACCCACTCCAAATCTTACAGTGAGCCCAAGCAGGGGGGTTGCAGGGGGGCAGCATGTCCCCCCATACCTATTTCACTGTTATTTACTTATAAAAACGGTTACGAACATATGCATTCATGGCAGGGAGAGGAGCATTTTTCACTCATATTAGCCTATATCTTCTAAGCTATATTTTGATGAATGTCACTTCTAAAAGAATAAACTGCTCATCAAGCTTTTGCGCTTATACCTTGCATATACCCAACATTGCACCCACTCCAAATCTTACAGTGAGCCCAAGCAGGGGGGTTGCAGGGGGGCAGCATGCCCCCCATACCTATTTCACTGTTATTTACTTATAAAAACGGTTACGAACATATGCATTCATGGCAGGGAGAGGAGCATTTTTCACTCATATTAGCCTATATCTTCTAAGCTATATTTTGATGAATGTCACTTCTAAAAGAATAAACTGTTCATCAAGCTTTTGCGCTTATACCTTGCATATACCCAACATTGCACCCACTCCAAATCTTACAGTGAGCCCAAGCAGGGGGGTTGCAGGGGGGCAGCATGCCCCCCCATACCTATTTCACTGTTATTTACTTATAAAAACGGTTACGAACATATGCATTCATGGCAGGGAGAGGAGCATTTTTCACTCATATTAGCCTATATCTTCTAAGCTATATTTTGATGAATGTCACTTCTAAAAGAATAAACTGTTCATCAAGCTTTTGCGCTTATACCTTGCATATACCCAACATTGCACCCACTCCAAATCTTACAGTGAGCCCAAGCAGGGGGGTTGCAGGGGGGCAGCATGCCCCCCCATACCTATTTCACTGTTATTTACTTATAAAAACGGTTACGAACATATGCATTCATGGCAGGGAGAGGAGCATTTTTCACTCATATTAGCCTATATCTTCTAAGCTATATTTTGATGAATGTCACTTCTAAAAGAATAAACTGTTCATCAAGCTTTTGCGCTTATACCTTGCATATACCCAACATTGCACCCACTCCAAATCTTACAGTGAGCCCAAGCAGGGGGGTTGCAGGGGGGCAGCATGCCCCCCCATACCTATTTCACTGTTATTTACTTATAAAAACGGTTACGAACATATGCATTCATGGCAGGGAGAGGAGCATTTTTCACTCATATTAGCCTATATCTTCTAAGCTATATTTTGATGAATGTCACTTCTAAAAGAATAAACTGTTCATCAAGCTTTTGCGCTTATACCTTGCATATACCCAACATTGCACCCACTCCAAATCTTACAGTGAGCCCAAGCAGGGGGGTTGCAGGGGGGCAGCATGCCCCCCCCCATACCTATTTCACTGTTATTTACTTATAAAAACGGTTACGAACATATGCATTCATGGCAGGGAGAGGAGCATTTTTCACTCATATTAGCCTATATCTTCTAAGCTATATTTTGATGAATGTCACTTCTAAAAGAATAAACTGTTCATCAAGCTTTTGCGCTTATACCTTGCATATACCCAACATTACACCCACTCCAAATCTTACAGTGAGCCCAAGCAGGGGGGTTGCAGGGGGGCAGCATGCCCCCCCATACCTATTTCACTGTTATTTACTTATAAAAACGGTTACGAACATATGCATTCATGGCAGGGAGGGGAGCATTTTTCACTCATATTAGCCTATATCTTCTAAGCTATATTTTGATGAATGTCACTTCTAAAAGAATAAACTGTTCATCAAGCTTTTGCGCTTATACCTTGCATATACCCAACATTACACCCACTCCAAATCTTACAGTGAGCCCAAGCAGGGGGGTTGCAGGGGGGCAGCATGCCCCCCCATACCTATTTCACTGTTATTTACTTATAAAAACGGTTACGAACATATGCATTCATGGCAGGGAGGGGAGCATTTTTCACTCATATTAGCCTAAATCTTCTAAGCTATATTTTGATGAATGTCACTTCTAAAAGAATAAACTGTTCATCAAGCTTTTGCGCTTATACCTTGCATATACCCAACATTGCACCCACTCCAAATCTTACAGTGAGCCCAAGCAGGGGGGTTGCAGGGGGGCAGCATGCCCCCCCATACCTATTTCACTGTTATTTACTTATAAAAACGGTTACGAACATATGCATTCATGGCAGGGAGGGGAGCATTTTTCACTCATATTAGCCTATATCTTCTAAGCTATATTTTGATGAATGTCACTTCTAAAGAAATAAACT